>JAZGUH010000276.1:0-1337026 GCA_037893225.1 Hippasteria phrygiana
TTGCCAATGGTATCTGAATATTCGAAAAGATATATATGTACGTAAAGATATGACTCTGATGCTATTTTATAGAAAAGTTACGGCGCTTAGCAGTGTCAAATGCCCGCATTTTGTCAATCATAATTTTTTTGTGGACGGAAAGTTTATTGTTCCTGTCCTAAAAACCCCCTTGATACATAAAACGTAAAACACCGGCGTGCTTTTACGTGCAATTTTTTTACCCGGTGCGGCATGCACTGAAAAACTTGATCGACGATGTTTCCGTATATCATATATTCAGTCAAAACCAGTTTCGAATATTCCGAATACTAAATATTCGAAAATGAACAGCCCTATATTGTTTACAACAGCATGTTTTATAGCGTATATATATAAAAAAAAAAATGTTGTTCTGCTCGAATTTCTGGGGTCCGGTACAATTTATTTTTTAACTTTTATAATTATAAAATATTAAAAAATATCCACCCGGCATGAAAAATCCGCCCGGGCCCGCGATGAGAAACAAGGTTTTTTTTTAGGTGCCATAATTACTGTTTTAGTTTCAGAGGTGTTCATTGATCGGTACTGGTACCCTGAGAGGGATCCCCAATTTTTCCTTATTTTGATTGGCATTTAAAAATTGATTTTTCTGGTTATCTTTTTTCTTACGTTCCTTGCAAAGTTTGACGAAAGAGTATCTCTCAACTCAATGACAGATATTTATAATAGAATCAATTAAATTTGGACTGGTTTATAGGGGCCATACATTGTAGGTTTTGCATATAAAATTACATGTTTGCTTGTCATCCATGGTTTTGAGAAAGTCAAAAAGGTTTATCGAGCAAGTGGACGTTGACTCACGCTAAGTCCGGTTCCCTGACCTAAAAGATCTCAGGCCTGTGTCCGAAGTACTTTGCTTATGGCTTGAAATTACACACGAGTCTATTGGAAGTGGCTGCAGCCGCTACGTAGACATGTGTGTAACATCCAGCCATAGCCAAGTCCATTCGGACACGGCCCGAGATTTCCTCAGGTCTGGTAATTAGACTACACACAGATTTTGAGGTCCACTTGCTAGCTACATGTATTGTTTTTGTTTTGCAGCCAAAAGCTCTAGTACTGTTGCCTCAATGCAGCCTTTGACAAGAACTACCGCAAAGTAGAGAGAGAGGAATTACACTGGATCTTGGTAAGCTATCACTAGAGGTGCCTAATGCTGAATATTTTGCACATTCAAGTCAATAATTAAGTCGTGATTTGTTCCTTTTGATCGTCTCACTGTCCTATGTCATATATTTGTCTCGTTATGAACAATTATTTGTCATAGACAAGTACCAGAATATAAAAACATATATGTTTGATTCACTTTGGTTTTTCTAAATGTTGTTATTACATTTGTACTTTTATCTACGGCTGGATATACATTGTAATAATTATTGATAATACATGTGTATTTGTTAAATCTGTTCATCATGCCATTTATTTTTGGTTTAACCCTAACCCTGCCAGACGCAGCACAGTGCATCTGTGGTGACAGCTTCACCTGCTGCACTCTGACCCACAAGTCAATGTGACAAAGTATGCAATCTGATGCGTCTGGCTGGGTTTCTAGCAGATAATACCTCTGGAGGGTTAGGTTTAACTGCTAAAATAAATGTGCTCTAATAATTGAAATAAATCGTTTCACGATAAGAAAAAAGAAGGTAATTTCTCATTGTTGTATTCTTAAACCCACATCCAAATCATTGCTTTCCACTAGCAATAGTCACTAAAATTGAGAAGCCCTTATAATAATCAGAATGTGCATTTTTGGTGATTATTATGACCGCTTTGTGCGTCGTTGGCTTAAAAATCCAGAATTATTGAATATTTGAACATTCATTTGAATGTTGAATTATTCACTTGGACTCGGCCATAAGCAATCCCCACAGTATGTACAATGTGCCTCCTCACAGGACTGAACATCAAGAATCCCACCGAATCCCCATGTGTGAAATGAATTGTTGGTTTGCCATGAAGAATGCACACATAAATATCATTATCTCGAAATGAGGCTTGAATATATTTTTTTATCTCCAGGTCTAGTGTTCCGCCCAGCAGTTTGTCCACCTGTCACGGGGACAGCAGGAAAAAACTTTGGACCAGGCAGTTTTTCCTGTAGGAAAAATACTAAACTCCTTTTTGTACACTATATCTTACAATGCTAAATACAATCTCCGGAGGGGGTTGGGGAGAGCCAGGGTGGGATTAGGCAGTAGGATTAATCACGGAGTGGTCTGTGCAAAGTGACAATCTGGAGGCAGACCACATGGCCTGTGGCCTGATTCATTCAGGACTGTAATCTCCTGATGACAGACAATGAGTATGGCTCCCCATGGGATGTATCCCCTTGTCAGTCCACAGGTGATTCCTGTTATTAGCCAAATTGTGTGAAATCATAAAATGGGCAAGACTGTCTTGCCTGTACAATGAAGGAAAACTGTTATTCATAAATGCCTCAAGCGAGTTTCACCTATCCCTTTTGGTCGAGAGCTGTCACGTGGGTGTGTTAAAACGGTTGTTTAAACACGGCTGGAAAGTGTTTAAACTCGGCGCGTCATAACCCAGCTGTTCTCAGCCGATACGCAACAGGGAGAGGCTAGTATAGGTGCGCACAAGATGTACTGAACTTTCAAAATGTAGACAACGCTAAATGCACGCGTAATAAAACGCTTGCATTCGTGCGTGTGCGTATGCACGCACGCGACAAGACAGGCGCGGAGCGCCTTTCATGCGCTCACAAGGCGATACGTACGCATACTGAGCAAATGGGAGAAAAAGTGGGGTGAAAAAGCTTCGCATTTTGTCCTTTTTACGGGGAGGATTTTGCATTTTTCGTTAAGAAGGCATTTATGAATGGGATAAAAATGTGATGACCCGGTCTTTACTAGTCAATAATAAACTCGAAGGGGTCGTGACCGCTGTTAATGGACCTCGCTTCGGCTCGGTCCATTAACAGCGGTCACGCCCCTCCCGGTATATATTGAATTGGTAGGAGATCGGGTCATCACACTTTTATCCCCTTATTTTTTACCACATCTTTAACACGTATAAACAATGCATTGAATGACAAGAAATCTCTTATGTAAATTCACTATTTATTGCAAATTGCACACAGAATTTACATGTACACTGAGAGCAATATGCAGCTAGTATTGGATGATGCTTTTTGTCTATTGATTCATCAGGGGAACTATAATGATATTAGTTAACCCTTCTAGCCAATGTGATGCTATTTTTTTCTGGGACCGAACTAACTATTGCGAGGTGAAAATAACTTTTTAAATATTCCAAAATAAGTCCAATGCAACATAGCATACAGGGTAAAACCACTATTTAAGTAGATAAAAGATATTTCAAAATACTAACCCTGTCTGTCTGGCTGTTAATAATGGTTTGTGCTAGTATGAAAATACGGACTTGTGCAGTCAAGTGTAACACAAACAATAGGCAAAAAATTGATTGAGTGCACACAAGATGACAACCAGCCAGGTGGTCTTTTTTTCTTCAAAACAGGCCATGGCCCTTCGTCCATACCATATTCAAGAGTTTTAATAGTGTATTAATATCCCTAACCCTCCAGGGGTATTTTGGCTAGAAACCCCTGCCAGATCGCATCAGATTACAAACTTTGTCACATTGACTTGTGTGCAGAGTGCAGCAAGGTGAAGCTGTCAGATTCCCAAAATCACCCCAAGAGGGATGGACCCTACAAAGTTTCTATTGAAAATATGTGATATGTTTGGCGGTGGGTGGTGGTAGGTGGTGGGGGGGGGGGGGGGGGGGGGGGGGGGGGGGGGGGTGGGTGGCTGTTAACCCAAGGTACAAAACAATGGACACTTACACATGATATAAATTGGAGGGGGGGGTGGTGAATACATACCTCCCAAATCCCCCCCCCCAGTCATGTTTGTTCCTTCACATTTGTTTTGTGTTTGTTTGTTGGGGTTTTTGTTTGGTTGTTTGTTTCTATTTAACTTTTTTCAACGGTCAAGGAGGATGGCCCATCAGCAGCTTATATAATCGGTCATATTCAAAGGCACACTTGTAAAGGCTATTGAAGTGCTACCCACTGAAGACTGAAAACTAAGCCAGCCCCCCCCCCCCCCCCCCCCCCCCCCCCCCCCCCCCCCCCCCCCCCCCCCCACTTTTCAAATTATTTGCTTGGCCAAAATAAATTCGGGTCACTTATGGCAGTTTTAAATGTGTAAATTTGGGATGCATACCCTCCCCACCCTCCCCCACCCATAAAAAAACTCCATATTTACCTGTACTTATCTGCACTCTTCTTCCTGGGTTTCAGAAAATTTTAGATGCGTACCCACCACTCCCCCTCCCACCCCCCCACCCAAAAAAGCTACGTATGTTGTACATGTATAATGTACAAGTTTTATCTGCACTGTTTTTTGCTGGGTTCCCAATTGTACATTCATTCCATACAAATTGTATACAGGTGCATAGAACACAAGAAACCATCCCTTGTACATGTACATCATAGGGCCTGTGGGTTTCACACGAATCCGGATCGCGATCAGTGATCCATCCGCTGGTTCGCTCCATCCATTAGGTGGAATCTGGTGCGTGAACCAATGCACAGATCACTGATCGCGGTCCGGATTCGTGTGAAACAAACAGGCCGTAGTGTGCAGTAGACATTATTCACAGGAACCCCCATTTTGAGTCGTCCTTGACCGTTTCTCAAAATGACATTGTCTTGTGTTTCTTCTTTACTTGCCACTTGCTTGCAACCCATGGATCTTTATCTCACTTTTCTGTGACGTTCTCTAAGCTTTTACAAACAAAAACTCAGACAAACAGCCATAAATGTATGTTGATGAATTGTGCACCTGATAAGCGTTAATGTTAGCGTTCTCCTCCAACTACTCTCACACAATTATTCCATTACCCTCATAAAATGATGTCATTTATCTGCTTGTCTGCCTGTGTGCTGTGCATTGTGCACCGCAAAAACATTGATAAATTGACATCTCATTGCCAAGAACCAATATTCCTCGGCAATTAAGGCACTATTACCGGCCCTTGTTCAAAACAAGCATCCATAACCGGACTATGTCACTCTAGTGGTTAGCGACAAAAAATACTCGAGGCAAAAGAGTGACCTCTGGGCATTAACCAGGAGAAATGTATATATATTTGAAAGTTAAATGTAGTGTACATGTACATGATTGGTTATTGTTACAATTTTCAGAAATAGGCGAGGATTTGGGGGGTTAGTAATTTTATAGGAAATATCGTTCCACTGACCTGTTCAAACTTTTCATTATTGGATGGCGAAAAAAAAACGAGAGAAAAACAGCGTTCGTTTTCAACCGTTGGGTGGCATTTGTTACAGCGCCCTCTTGTAAAATCAGCAAAATTTTTGTAAATAGGATCATTTTTCAATTGGTCACATAACATGTACAGAGGCTGAGGGCCGAGCGGAACGTCCAAGATCGGCCGAGCGGAACGTCCAAGATCCACTGTATGCACTGGTTACAACGCGTCGCTTCGGTACACTAACGTGTGCGCCCGTTTTCGGATTGTTAACCACATTTTTGGAATAACTACATTCAGTCAATAGAGGGCAGTTTCCAACGATTGTCGGGTATTTGTAATAATTCAGTAAAAAAAAATTGGGAGGATTACCAATCGTGTACACTACATTCTAATTGTTCCATGTTAGGAAACCATGATAGTTTGCAAACAATCTCACATGAAGAGGAACAAATTTGAGGTATGTTGAGTACATGTAAACATAAAATGCATTGTACCCAGTGTACAATGTACATGTATGCCTTGAGCTTTCATTTTTTGAAATCATATTATAATTAAGCAAAATGTGACCTGACGGCACACAGTAATGAACGAAAGTCGCATTGTGGCTTTCTGAGATTATATACAGAAACAACAGTTTCACTCAAAAGCCAATTCGGATTTTAACATTTTTACATTTGAAAAGCCCTGCTCTATCACATCCCAAAAGTTATAAAACTAAATTCAATCTCAAAAAATTTTGGGGGGTGATTTCTTTTTGAACACAACTTATAGTTTGCGCAGATCACAAACATTGAGCTTCATTTTCTCAACACAAAGAGTCAAGACTCTAACAACTTCAAAAGGTTTTCAAAGTGAACAAAGAAAACTGGCAGGAGCGGGACTCGAACCTGCAACCTCCGGAATACCGTACCGGCACTCTACATGTATCAACTGTGCTGTCTTGCCCTATGTTGGCGGTCTCCCAAAAGGTTATATATAGCAGGGCCCAGATATGGGTTCCACAACACATAATACATTAAATTTAAGCTTATTCCATGTAGTTTTAGGAAATACATAATTCTATTTTCAACCTGTTGTTAGTTTTCTGCATGTTTCGTATGGCATGTTTATGAGTGACAATTTTTGAAATAGAAATGGTGAGCCCAAAAGTCAAAGCCTGGGTATGCCACTGCTTTATCATTCATCCTGATACTTATTTTTTTTGCAGGTCTTTGTGACCCGAAAATCTTTGTTCTTTTGTCCTAATACAAATGCCCATGTTATGACTCATTATGTTTATACCTGCAAATGAACCCAGACCCCCCCCCCCCCCCACAGTTGGCTCAGTGGGAAGAGCAAGTGGCAGTACTTGAAAGGGAAACCACCCCCACCTATTGCAATAATCAGTGCATTGGTCTGGTGCAAGACAAGCCCTAATTATTCATCTCAAAGGATCATGTCCTGATGGGCTATGTAGGATCAGTGCACGTAAAGGTACCCATATCATGCAGAGCACCTGTTTGAAGGTGTAGGGGGTTTTCCCCGGTGCCTCTGGTACCCCCAGCACAAAGATGCCCATTGAAACTCATCTAAGAGATCACATGGCTACCATCTATAAATTAAGGCTGTTATTATTATTACTAAGATTTCACTTTAGTGTTTTGTTTTGAACAATCCTTTCCACTGAATGAATTTAAATTCATGAAGTTGTGACGTCTGTCTGTAGGTTTTTCCTCTTTCTCTGTCGACATCCCCGAGCATCTTGCCGGCGAGAAGTATGACCGCCTACTAATTACCCTCGTTGACTGTCCTGGCCACGCCTCCCTCATCAAGACCATAATTGGAGGTATGATTAATTAATTAAGGAACAGACTCTGCCTGGACAGAAAGCAATTACTCATCATGGACACCATGAACAAGACTTGACTTGATTGTAATAATGTGGTGGTCAAATGTATTCAAGGGTATATGAGTGTCCTGAGTTTTGTTCATGGTCCTGAGATCAGGGGGTGTGGCAAACATGGTTTTTACAGTGACATCAATTAAAAGGGTATTTTTGTGGGCAGAGATACATGTATGCCCATATTTTTTTTGGTGTTCTAAGACTTCATAAATGCACTAATAGCATCCAAATCTTTCTACCTTTTATATATTTGCTATTATCTCAGAACTATTAGTACATGAATGCGTAATTTGGTTTCTGCGAATCTTTAGTGGTTAGCAGACATCTTAAAGCATACATTGTACATGGCCCTAGTCGTACTGCTTTCATGTGTGTGGTTTTTTTGTTGTATGGGAAATGAGGAAAACTAATTTTAAAGTTGATCAAATTTCCATTAAATTAAGATGTCCTGAGCGGCTAAAGCATGCTTACATGTAGCAAGGAACCAAATTTTTTTTGGAATATCTTGGTTATATAGATTTCATAGAATTTTATTTGGAAATAATGGTACAAAATCTATAATTTTCTGAAGTCATTCCGTTACGAACACATTTTTGGCCTTGGATCTTTCCACATGTAGGAAGTTTCAATTGTTTTATTTCGATGTGAGTCATGTGACAGCAGGGGTGTATATAACCAGACCATATAAAAGTGTTTGTAATCAGGTAGGCCATAAGACTAATCCACAGCATGTAAAAATACAGCAGAAATTCTTCAACCGCGGAATTGCCCTGTTGCATCACTATCTTTTAAGCAAATGTTGCTTCTGACGTGACATGTACATAGTGTGTGCTCTTTGATGTTCTTCAAATAATGCATACGGTCTCCATATTCAAAATGGATGGAGGCTGCACCAGAGAAAAGTACCGGTATAGATGTTCTTAGAAGAGCCATACATTGGACCTTGTTAAACACGGGTGAGATTTGTCAGGATTTTTTGTAGGGATTTCAGAATTTTTAAAGAATCTCTTTTGCAATCTGGATACCTGAGGTGTTGTCCTAAAGGTGTTTTTACCTGTAAAAGTGGACATTGACCAATAAAAACGGATATTTTAAGGGGGTGCCTTTAGGCAAATACAAACTATACGTTGATCTGGGGTCCTCATGGATTGTTCGTGGATTTTTCATTTTGGCCAATCTCCCCTGGTTAAAGGAGTACATTGCCTTGGAGGTGAGCAATAATTGGACTACAAAAAAGGGTTCATCATAAAATTGCTATGGTTGGAAGGATTGTTAAAATGGAGAAATATAATCATGTACATGAACTGTGCCATCAGTGATAAAAACTATGCATTATATCTGGTTTCTGATGGTCCAATGTTTCTGAACCAAACTTTTTTCCCCCCAAAGTATTTCCCTCAATGATTTTCAGACCAACGACACATTTTTAAGGGATGGCCGCGTACATTATTAAATACTACTTGTAAAAATGGCCTTTCCAATTTTAGGACAAATACGTTCTCTGCCTTTAAGGCGATGTATTCTTTAATTTCACATAGCTTTATTACTTCAAACCAAACCAAAACAAAACAAATTACCAAATACATGTAATTGCCAAGCTTTGTATCTTTGCAAACATCAAAAAACAAAACTACTGAACTATTATGAAATACCGTACTAGACTGTAAGTAAATAGCAGTCTCAAGCATCCTGTGAAATCATGGCACCTGGTGTGCTGTCGTTTTCAAGAAAAGTGAAATTTGTATCGTTTTCCAATGATTGTCGACCGACCATCGTTGGAAATAGTCTAGTTCCCCGACCTGATAATTCCCGGACTCAATAAATTGTTACGTTTTGTCTAAAGTAGGTCAGGGAACCAGACTACTTGAACTTTTTGTCTCTGTTTCCCAGCATCAATGCACACATAACTTTAAACAGGTCAGTGTAACAGTATTTGCTAGCACACTATACAATACTAACCCCCAAATCCATTTATTTCTGGAAATTACAGCAAAAGCAAATAATGTACAATCCATTGCTTAGCTTGCATAATAGTAGACAGGTCAAATTGTGTCAGCTGTTTCACTAGTTAGTGCATTTTTTGAGTATGCGTCAGTAGCTTTTCTTCTAAGAAATGATCTACCTTTGCCCATATTGATTTTTACCAAATATTTTAAAAGGCTTGTTGCCGGGGTTTTTCAATGTACGCATGGACTTGATTGGTTTGTGTCCAGCTTTCAGCTTTAAGTAGTCTGACTGTCTAGCAGAGTCGAGTGTGGCTGCTGCATCACTGTTATTATTAGTTTCTCCGACGTTGAACTGCGAGTCTTGATTACGGATATTAACACTAGCACTAGCAGCACATGTGCGTTTATCTCAGCCCAGCCAACATTTGTTCAGTTGCTCAGCCTGTCGGCGACTTTCTTTTCTTTTATTGCCTTGTGCAGTTCAACCAAAAAGAATTGTTATTGCAAATGCTGGACTGTAGACTTTGAAAATAGTTTATCTCTGCCCTGGATATTATAGCTGGTATGTCTGTGCTATGACTGAAAATGTTAACCTAATGGTCATGGAATTCCCTCTACTGACGAATTCTGGAAGAATACTATTTTGAATGAAAATAAAAAATCAGTGCATTTATACACTCTACTTTTACAGTCTACTTGGTCTTCCTATTAATGAAGATTGATTTCTCCTGTAGGAATTTAATTCAATTTTGAAACTTGTTAAATCTGCTCCCTGTCAGTCATGATTTTTTTTGCGGGATATCTCATCGAAAAGCTCATAACTTATTTAATGTTAACTTTAGCAATTTAGTTTGAACATTTATTTTTGCAGGGTCATCCCTAGCTTTGAAGGAAAATGAGCAAACATAAGCTGACAAATAAAAAAATACTTAAAAAGATGGTTGTGTTTATAAAAAAATAGAGTGAAAAGAGGTGTCCTTGCAAAAAGACTGTTTACAGGCATGGTTTGGTTGGGGGGGGGGGGGGTGAACTAAAAAAATATGGACTATACATGTAACCTGTTTTTTTATTCCTGTATTTTTAGAGTTTTGTTTGGTAACATTTCAGAATTGTTTTAGTATAAATTTAACAAATGCTTCTGATAAAATGTCGATTAAATAGGCAAAATGTTGGGGATAGATTTTTTTGTTTGGGGGGGGGGGGGGGGGGGGGGGGGGGGGGTGGTTGGGGGGGGGGGGGTGGTGTATGGACCATGATATACCCCCTTTTCTAGCGACATACCTTGCTGTGTGTCGTCATGAAACATGTGTTAGTGGCCATAATAAAAATGATGAGAAAAGGCAAAAAGCACGGTCATTGCAGGGAAAATGCTCAATCCATCCTTGATTGCATTCCTAGGTGCTCAGATCATTGATTTGATGATGTTGGTGATTGACGTTACCAAGGGGATGCAGACCCAATCGGCCGAGGTAAGCCACTCCCATCTGCTCCCTGCCCCTATCAGCTAACAAGTACTGCTTTGCGTGGGCAAAGGTGTATCCCGCCGAAAGGAAAGAGGGGGGGGGGGGGGATTTGTTGGAATTTGGCAATATGCCAATATTGTTTAAACTTATTTTTTTTTTTTTTATTCAAAGCGGCACAACTGGTACTAAATCCCCCACCCCTCGACTTTAAAAAAATATATAATAATTTGGGTGACCTTGCAGAACTTTTTCCCCCAAAAAATTAGTGGCACAAAACGTTACATGATGTCAACCCCACCCCGAGCTTTAATTTACACCTGAAGTGATTCCCTGCCAGAAGCTTTTTTGGTACTGAAAAAGAGTCAAGCACCTGATTTGCTCCTTCCGTTTTTCCATGTCTGGATCCGCCCCTGCCCTTTGATAAAATCTTTCCATTTTCAATGTGGTATTCTTCAATGCATTTTATTTACGAATCATCGGAATTATCTGTTTCTCTTTGTGTGCATACAGAACATGCAGTAATTCCTGAATTGAATTACCGTTTCTGAAAAGTCCTTTTTGATTATAAAACCCTAACTCCCTAGGGTGTGTGGAAAATCATATTAAAATTGGAGGATTCAGGACTGTTAGGGTTTTGATGGTGCTTTTAACTTGATTGCATTTTCACTTTGTTTGTCATGATTTTTTTTCCTCAGTGTCTCGTAATAGGAGAAATAACGTGTTCTAAGATGGTGGTTGTGCTCAACAAGACGGATCTATTACCTGCCCAGAAAAGGAGTCAAATGGTGGAAAAGGTTCGGATCTTTGCTACTTCACATCAGTTTTGTTTGTTTGTTTCTTTTGGTTTTAGCTCGTTCATTTATTTATTTTTTTAGTCATGAAGGTTTTTTCACTGTTTGTTGGATCATTTATTTTTTATTTTGGTTATTAGGTGAGTTAAATTTGGTTTTGGTGTTGTTTGTTTGTCTGAAGTTAGGTTTTTGTTTCTCTATCTATTTGTTGTTTGTGTCTTTGTTTGTCTGTGTCCTACTTCCAAATACAAATGTAGGTAACTGAAGTGTCCTGTATGTTGTCTTCACAAGACCTAACATTGAGCCGGTTAATTTTTTTGGAGTCAAATTTTGAAAAGGTTTGATGATTTTTGTGGAACTCATGACAAGCTCCGATCCAACCTCCCCACGAGAAAAACATCATCTGAAGTCAAGATGATTTTCTTGGTGAGAATTTTTTGAGAATTGCCTAATGTTTTTATTTTCTGCTGATTTCCAAGGGTTGCGCACCGCAGTTGGGACAGTGATTTCCACTGTAAATAGGCACGCGAACGAATGAATAAAAGATTTTTAAAATGAGAATATTTGAGAAGGAATACATGTATAATAAATGCTATGCCCAGCAAGAGACAAAAAATACATCGGGCGTTTGAAACTATCCTTGCAGTCATGCATGTATAAATCCTTTTGAACCCATGTATACATTTTTATATTTTTTTTTTAGTAAAAAAAAATGGAAACAGAAGTTAATGGTAGTTTGGGAGGGAAATGTCTTCATTGAAATTGTCATTACTGCCTCCTGGAGGAATTGGGCAGCTCTGATTGGAGCTCATTTATCACTTGGAATTGTGCCGATATTACCACCATGGGATTTGTGTCTTGCTTGCTCTATTTGATGCCAGACTGGTTCCAATTTGGTTGGACAAATTTGCATGAGAAATGATGGCGCCTTTCGGAATCCCCCCCCCCCCCCCCCCCCCCCCCCCCCCCCCCCCCCCCCCCCCCGCCAAAGGACATGTAACCTACTTGCAAAGATCAGGTTAAAGTAGTGATTTTTAGTTTGACGACGCTCTATCATGTTGGTGTGGTGGTTCTTTCGTCGCCTTCCACCTCTGGTGACCCCGGTTCGATTCCCGTCCAGATGCACTTATATCTGATTACATGGGGTTTCCCAAGGAATAATTGTTCTCTGGGTTCTTTTTACCCGCTTCTAAAACTAAGATTGCCTTAACCCTAACCTCACCTAAAGCTACAAAATACTAATAACAGTTGAACGTACTCTAATTACTACACTGACAGGAAAGATTTACTTTAATACCCCCCCCCCCACCAAAATCGGTAAGGAACAGCAAATCTTGGAAATAACCATCCATTTGTGTTCATAATTGTATAAACACTTGGCACAACCTCAAATTTTGAGAATTTGTTGGGACATTTTAGTGCAATATAGGGGAAGAAAGTTTGTGTTTTCTGTGTTAGAAGTTCTTGGCACCATGTAAAGTCACTCAAAGTGTTCACATACATGTTGATTTCTTCCTCATTTTTTACAGATTTTGCTGACATAAATCTTGAAATAACAAGTTGTGCCACATGTTTAGACAGTTGTTATCAAGGAGGGTTGGTTATTTTTTCCCGATTTTCCTGTTCTTAAGCATAAAACTGCCATTGTCGGATCTATGTCTGCGATAAGTTGACTGTATAGGATCTGAGGTTACGTGTATTTTATTTTAATACCCTAATTAATTCTCAAAATTGACATCATCATGACGCACCCTCCCCCCCCCCTAATAGGCATACAGTTTCAATTTAATTTTAATGTCCCCTGGAAAAACAATCGCCCATCAGACTGCAATGGGCAATTAAGGTATGTAATTGAACATTATCAGTGACCCTTTAATATTTGATAGTCCTGGCACATGCAGAGATTCAAGTCGATCTGATTTTAAATAATGTTTCAATTGAAATTTCCAAAACTTTTAAAATTTATATAAACTCAAATGACGAGGTCATCATGACATAATTTCATATTTACATTAATGGACATATTCTGTGTTCAAGTTTTCTCATGATCGGACCTTGTTTTATTTATTAACAAAACAAAACAAAACAAAACAATTTGATAATGTCATGATGGCGCCACACATTTTGAAACACTTCTGCGCACATTTAATGACAGGTCAAACCTATTACATAAAGGAACTTTGAATTTAGCATTTTATGTTTGGTAGATATCTTGAAAAGAGTTTTTGTAAGTACAAATACAAAAATTGTACCATGATGTCATCAACACGAAAGCCAAGCAATTTGTCCGTTTCAAACAGGCACATTTTAAGGAGGATTAACAATTAAAGAGGATGTTGATTGCTGAGAGAAGTTTGCGTAATTTTTTAGTTTTATGTAGATTGCATATTGTAAAATATATCAGCCAATTATTTCTGCCATGAAATAACAAAAAGTGGCTTTTGAGAGCAATTTTTTATCAAGCCCCCTCTAGCCCGCTGGTGCCATTTGTCTAAAAGTCGACGCTGCGGGCAGCAAACAAATCTGACGTAACACAAACTCCCCTTTTGTGCCTAGTTTGGGCTATGTCACTTATGCAGAAGTAAAAAACACATTCTTCAAAATGCTGACTATGAATTTGATATGCCATTCTTTCATTTGCAGTCACTTGTCCAGGGCCGAGAAAGTGCAATAAATTTTTAGGGAAACGTGATTTAAAAGGAAAAATTGTTTGAAGTGGGTCAAGAAATGATGACAAGTCGGATTCCTTCTGAGTCTTGGAATTGGTTTTGCCACAATTCTGCAGCGCATTTGTCATCAGTTGAACAAACTAGGATCAATTGCATCGCTTCTCTTGATGATTTTTGTGTTTCCGGGGCACGATGGCATCTTGGGATTCGATAGATTGGAAATGGCTGTCAGTGAATTTATCCCTGTAACAAAATGCTGACAAAGAGTTCTACACGCCATGTCTTCAATAGATGATGTGCATTTATCAAACATTATTGAAATTGTTTTTTTCAAAGTAGATCGAAATAAACAAAACACTGAAATGTTAGCGGTGGATTTACATTTTGGAATGTACCTCCAGAGAATGTTTCTGACGAGGATTCAGCCATTTGGGACGTGACTCCATAACGACCAAAGTTTGCCTTTGTGTTAAAAAAAGAAGGAAAAAAATGAGTGAGCTATATGCATATAGCACGGCCTAGTTTCCTGGAATCCCTGTAATGGTTAGCGAAAAACAGGTAGCGTATTTCACAGGTTATTGAGGAAGTGTGGTTTGCACACATGCGTACATCCCCTCATCCCCTGTGCTATTAACTAATCTGATTGGATATTGTTTACACATGTCGCATTGATGCAATTCTGCCGTATAAACTCTGCCTCCGCACGGTTTCATAATACTCGTGGGTGGGGAGAAGCAAGGTTTTGCCCCAAACAAGGCTAAAAGCGACTTGAGGTGCAGAGCTTCAAAAAGAAACAGAATCAAAGATGCAAGAGGTAGGAATTAAGATTCCTCTTGAAGCAGGAAAAATCGTATTATGAAGGGGAACATGCACCAGGCAAAAAATTCCATAGAGATACAGAATGGGGGAAAAGCTATTGGCATAGCTTTTTGTTCTACATCTAGGTACAGAGTTTATTGGTGGGAATGGGCGGAAAGCTGAGTTTCACGCTTAAACACCCTAAATGTACACTATGCATATTGAAAGGACTGTGTTCAAGGGAACAAGAATACCACAAGAATTCAAATCAGTCTCCTTTTTAAACCATAAGGCCAGGTCATTTATATATTTTTTGTTTTGTTTTTAGATGACAAAGAGAATGTTGAAGACATTGGAGAACACCAAGTTTGTCAATTGTCCAGTCATCCCTGTTGCAGCTAAACCAGGTGGGCCGGAAAGTCCAGAAACGGAAGCTCATGGAGTGGACGCTTTGATTGAGGTAAGGAATTGGGGGTTGGGGAGGGGGGATGATTGTGTGTGTATATATAGATGGTTATAATATACCAGAGCTGCCAACCAATATAGATTTTCTGTATTTCGTACAGAAATTCACAAAATATATGAAAGTATGAATATTGTATATAAATACAGATTTTGTGAAATCAACCATAATAATGTTTTGTCATGCATATTATGCTATCTGGCTCATTATTGTGATCCAACCAATCGGATGCAACTTTAGCTTTGAAAATAAAGAAATAAGGAGACGGTCCATCCAGCGCTTGAGTTCGTTAAACTCACCAGCCACGTGGCGTACAAAACAAAATTCTGATTTTCAGGTAAGGTTTAAATTTCATGAAAATATATGGATTTTCTGAGCAAAATAGCGATTTTGAGCTTTCTGAATACTGAAATGAGTTTGAAAAGGTTGGAAGCTCTGCTATACGCGAATAGACCAAATCCGTTTAGCTCCACCCCCTTTGTGTATTGACCAATCACAGCCAAGACTATGGTTCCACATAGTTCAACATGTATGATGGACGTGTGGTGCACACGGCTGTGAGGAAATGAAGTATGGAAAGGGGGCAATCTGCTAGCATGGATTGGTTTGGGCGGGTTGGGGTAAAAAGGGGCGGATCCAGGGGGGGTTGGGGTCGAAACCCTTGCTCCACCTTCCACCTATCCCGACCCCACCCACAAAGTGTGTAAACACCTTCAATCATTGCCCTATTGTCCTCCTATTGTCCTAGTGTCCTCCTATTGTCCTATTGTCATCCTATTGTCCTATTGTCCTCCTATTGTCCAACTATTGTCCTCCTATTGTCCTAGTGTCCTCTTGTCCTCATATTGTCCTCCTATTGTCATATTGTCCTCCAATTGACCTATTGTCCTATTTTCCTCCTATTGTCCTCCTATTGTCCCACTATTGTCCTCATATTGTCCCCCTATTGTCCTCCTATTGTCCCCCTATTGTCCTCCTATTGTCCTCCTATTGTCCTCCTATTGTCCTCCTATTGTCCTCCTATTGTCCTCCTATTGTCCTCCTATTGTCCTCCTATTGTCCTCCTATTGTCCTCCTATTGTCCTCCTATTGTCCTCCTATTGTCCTCCTATTGTCCTCCTATTGTCCTCCTATTGTCCTCCTATTGTCCTCCTATTGTCCTCCTATTGTCCTCCTATTGTCCTCCTATTGTCCTCCTATTGTCCTTCTATTGTCCTTCTATTGTCCTCATATTGTCCTCCTATTCATATTTTAACTTTTTGGCAAGGGCCCGCATTGTTTTTGTACACAATTTTCAAACGGGGACCCTATTGTCCTCTATTGTCAAAGGTCTGCAATTGAAGGCAAAAACAAACCCACCCACCTCACTCTTCTTTTTTGGGAGGATGTTTTATTTATATTTTTTTATTTTTTATTTTTTAAATTTTTTTTATAGCTTGTATGCCTACAGTTTCTAACCAGAAACCCTGCAAAAAAATCCTAGATGGGCCCCCTGGGGTCGGATGGGTTGGGGTTGGGGTTGGAGTTGGGGTTGGAGTTGGGGTATGTTGAGTATTGTCAAGGTGCATGCTTCACAATGTTAGTCATACAAACGAATAAAGTAAAATCAAACAAAAGAACAAATGAACAAACAAGAAATGAACAAAAGTAAGCGATAGAATAAATGAAAAAACAACAACACCCAGACAAACAAGTAAACAACTCAACAAACACAGGAGGATAGGTACACAGACATCGCTTACTGTGTGGACATTAGGTACGTTAGGGATTGCTGTAGACTTTAGGTTTATAGCTTCACAAACAAAACAACAACACCCAAACAAACAAGTAAACAACTCAAACACAGGAGGATAGGTACACAGACATCTCTTACTGTGTGGACATTAGGTACGTTAGGGATTGCTGTAGACTTTAGGTTTATAGCTTCACAAACAAAACAACAACACCCAAACAAACAAGTAAACAACTCAACAAACACAGATGGATAGGTACACAGACATCTCTTACTGTGTGGACATTAGGTACGTTAGGGATTGCTGTAGACTTTAGGTTTATAGCTTCACAAACAAAACAACAACACCCAAACAAACAAGTAAACAACTCAACAAACACAGATGGATAGGTACACAGACATCTCTTTCTGTGTGGGCATTCCTTTGTTCTTGTTTAATTAACCCTCCCTCTCTCGGTGCCAAAATGGAGCCAACTACCCTACCTATCAAAACCTTCAGGTTGAAACACACAAGCTGTTGGAGAGGAAGGGCTTAGGTTTTTTGATAGGTTATGATAGTTATAACAGTAGGAGGGTTAATTAAGATTATGAAAATTTCACCACTCCCACTGTCAACACTTTTTTGACCCGAATGTTTATATCCTTGTATGTCCTACTTCATTTTGTCAGAAAACTATAAATATGTATATAAGCTGCCTCTGAGGGCCTGTTTGTTTCACGCTGATCCAGATCTCGATCAGTGATCCAGATCTCGATCAGTGATCAGTGCGTTGGTTCACGCACCAAATTACGCCGACTAGATGGAGCGGACCGGCGGTTGGATCACTGATTGAGATCCGGATTTGTGTGAAACAAACGGGCCTTAATTAAGACTGCTTTCAATACAGAAATATTACATGTATGTAGACCTGTATGATAAGTCCGCATACTGTCTTGCTAAAAAAACTTGTGAGTTATGCAAAGTACGAAAATGAAGACAATTCAACAATGCGAAGAAATGGAAAGCCGAGTCTCCCCAAAAGAATGCTAATTAGAAAAGTAAGTTTTTATGAAACATTAATGCTAGGTTCACACATTCCCGAATATGTGCCACGAATACCCTAATCTATTCCCCCAAAAAAATTCTTGATGGCATCGGGAGAAATTAGCACAGATTCGCTTTTTGTAAGATTAACTTAAGAATGAAACAAAAATAATCAAGAACTAGGTACGAATTGAAAGCGGAATCAGACCGAATCAAGCTCAATGATTGCGATTTAGTGAAGAATAAAACCGAATTGTAGCGATTTTGTCAAGAATAATATACGAATAACTCCAGAATGACCCAGAATGACCCAGATCTATGCCGATTTCATTACGAATTTAATAAGAACAAAGACCGAAAAAGCCGAATGTAATGCGAACATTCCCTAACAACCCCAAACTAAGCCGAATTTAATAAGAACAAAGACCGAAAAAGCCGAATGTAATGCGAACATTCCCTAACAACCCCAAACTAAGCCGCTTTCAATCAGAACAAGCCAGAATCATCCAGAACGAGGCCGAATCCAGGCAATCCCGGTATATAAACCGATCCAGACAAGCGCTCATCGTCAGTCAGTTCCAGTTTATCTGCTCATTCTATGTATTATTGATTAAATCGGCGTGCATTCGGGACTATTCTGGATCAATTCGTATTAAATTCTGCTTGATTCTTGGTTATTCTTAATAAATTCTTAGGAAAATCTGGATAATTCAGCATTATTCTTGATTCATTCTTGCTAAGTTCTCAGATTATTCTTATTTATTCTTAACAAAATCTAAGTGTATTCGTAAAATATTCTTATAATATTCGTACATTTCTTGATACATTCGTAAAGATTCGGCATAATTCTTGACTGTTAAACACCAAGAATGACTCCACGAAACTTGTGAGAATGCTGTAAGAATATCCAGAATTAGTTAGTAATACAACAAGAATAAACCAAGAATTGAAATTGGTTCCCGAATTACCCCGACAATTTTGAACATGTCCAAAATTGTCGGGGCGCTTCCCGATCTTTAACGATCTTTCACCGAACTAACAGAATCATCCCGAGGCAGCCAAGAACCATTCCCCGATTTACTCAAGAATTGCTATTCGCGGCGATTCGGCTTAAGAATCGGGAATGTGTGAACCTAGCATAAGAAAATCTTATACCTCTGTCCATTGATCTACGAATATGAAAATAGTGTACAGTCATGCCAAGGAATCTGTGGATCGGTAAGAAAGAGGAAGGTTGATAAATCTTTGGTGCAAAGAAGAATAGTTTGGGTGGGAGCGTCCTTTTGACGTTTGAACTTTTAGCTCTCAGTCTCGGACACTGCTGAATTGGCTGAAATTAGATATCGTTCCCTTCCTTTGAAGACTCTGCAGCACAACAGATGAAAAAAAATTATTTTAGGATGTAATTGTTAGATTCTTTGTAGTAGCGCTGTAGCGGCCTATCCAATTCCATATGAGGTTACCATAGTTACATTTGTCCCGCGTCTTTGTTCCTGTACTGTATTCTATATTTGGGATAGGATGTTACCGTCGTGGGCGCTGTGCCGTTAGAACTCAGTAATTGCGGAAATGGGTGACAAATATAGCACACAAATGCCATTCAAACGAGGACACCAAATACAGGCGTAGATTGCTCATTCTGTCCAAATGAATGTAGCTGGTTGGATTTATAGTGTCTCTGCACCTTTCGGTTTAAACATCTCGAGATATCTGTGTGTCACGTCTTTAAAAAGTACACAGGCTCAAAGTGTGCGGGTCTTAATACTTGTTGCATTAGTATTGTCAGATAGTACTTTCTCAGACAGGTGAAGTCTGTAACATAATCTCGCCTGCAATTTGACGTGTACACTGTGCATGTACGTCACTGCAACCGAAGTGAGACCTTAGGGTCCCATTGGACGATGTATCCGGGAAGAATGGCCGACCCCTGTGCATCCGTTGGGTGTAGTTTATGAAACATTGATGGATTAGGGGAACTTGGCCTGGTCATTTTGTCAATTGACAATTGATGTGTGTAACCTACAGTGATGCAGTAAAAATGTAGATACTAATACGAGGCAGGGGTGAGATTTCTTCGGATTTTTCCTGACTTCAGGATTTTGGGTGAGACGTCTTCCAAAAGATGTTTTGGTCCTTAAAGTGTTTTAATAATTCCAAGCTGAAACCTAAAACGGTCTTCTTTTTATTCTAATGATGCCGCTTTTTGCAATTTTGAACGGTATCTTGTGGTGGAAAATGCAGTTTTCTTGTGCATTTTTCAGCAACGCCATACCAATTTAATGCCTCTGAATCTTGCCCCTGTAATTAGGGTAGATTTTTTTTGAAGGTGAACCAGGCCTGACAGATGTTTAATCCTAATATAACTAAAAATGAAATAGACAAACTGGTAAATGAAACATGTCTGAGGCTGCAAGACATAAAAGAAAACATAAATACCAACCTGGGGGTTGATGGGGTGGTTGGGGGGGGGGGGGGATTGGGGGGATTGGGGGGATTGGGGCAGGGTAGGGGAATTCTGCCCCTGCATTACAAATTCAAATCAATTTTAAGTGTATTCCACATTTTAAAAGTTTAAATTCTGTTTTCATAGTCATTCAAGACAAAATCCTCTCCACTCGCAACTGACTTCAAAATAAACCCAGACAGGGGGGGCTTGTTTGTGTCCTTGAGCAAGACAAATTACTGCAATGGGGATTTCCTGCAGAAATTGTTACTTTTCTGAGCACAGTTTATGTTCTGATTAAGCAACAAGGGCTAAGCATACTCATCTCAGTGTTAAGACTATTCCTGGAATGATATTTGACCGTAGATTAGGGGATGTGGTGACTGAAAAGCATTTGATGTACATGTCACTAAGAACAAATGTAAGTACACAAGTCTGTCCAGAGCAAGATGGCTCATCATCAGGCCAGTGTTTCTATCCGACTTCTGTGGCATTAACCCCTTGTGTCTGGCTGCTATTGATGGGGTGCTGGTATGCCAAGAACAGGGCTGTGCAGCCAAGCATAAATGCAAACAATAGGCACCACACTAAATGAATGAAAGCTTTGTTTGAAAAAGCTCCATCTATTCATTACACTCCCATCCATTCAAGAACAATATAGTTGAAACGGGAATGGATTGAGTGCACGCAGGAATGTGCATATGGATGGCAATCGGCTAGGTGGTCTTTTTTTCAAACTGCGGCTATGACCGTCACCCAAATTTAAGAGGTTAAATGACTATTCCCATAGGATGCGAGTCCATCACAGGTTACTCCCCAACTCTGGCCACATCCCTTTCTATCCCAGAGAGAAGCAATTATGATAAAGTGCCTTGCTCAAGAACATGAGTTCCATGACTGGCCAGGGAAACTCGCTTTTCAGCCACCAGAACTTGGGTCAAACATTCCACTGTGTGTGTGTTAGTATGTATATACCAGCAATCGTGGACCTAGGACAAAATAATTGGGGCGCAGACAAAGGGTCCACGTTTGACCGAACGTCCACGATTGAAAATCGTGTACAAAACATATGGGAGGCCTTCCGAAAAAGTTAGAGTATAAACAAAAGAGGATCAATGGGACGTCACACTTGGGTGTGTGTGGGGGGGGGGGGGGGGGGGGGCCTAGAATCTCGTACAAATATCCACTAGACTGTGGGGTAGCTGTACAAGTGATTCACTAGACCAGTGTAAGTTTTTCATTGACTATCAAAGTTTTGTAAGGACAATAATTCAAAGTTTGTCAAGTGAATGAAAATACATGAGACACACTTCCTTCAATTAAAGTGTAAAATCTGAGGTTCTTTTTTCTTATTTTTAAAATGTGAGATTGTTTGATTGAGAAATCACCTGCCCACTGGTCTAGGTTGGTCTTGGAGTCTGCTAGATAAGATAGACCAGTGCCTACGTTACTGGACTCGGTCCACTGGTCCACTGTGAATTCCGTATCATTGTTACCCTTTCAAGAGATAACAGGTTTCTCTATGCACCTGCCACATTCATAATTGATTGGATATGTGAAAACCCAACCACACCTCAAGCAAACAAATCACAAAGAATGAAATATTCATCCAGGTTTTCCCACAACTTTGAGTCACCTTCAAAGTATTCACCTGTAGGTCTTTGATGAATGTGATCGCACCGTCCTGAATATTTCATTCCTCCGATAACGAACCGACCGTATTCCATTCTGTCAGGAGTTGAAGCGGCAAGTGTATCTGCCCCGTCGTGATGCCACCGGTCCCCTGCTGTATGCTGTCGACCACTGTTTCTCCATCAGGGGTCAGGGAACCATTATGACCGGAACCATGCTCAGTGGAAGAGTCGCTGTCAACGATGTAAGGGATCCGGCAGATTGCATTTGAGTGAAAGGTTTGGGAATGAGGGAGTTTTTCCGGGTAACACACATGTCTTGTTTAGCCGACAATAAATTCATCATTCACACTAATTTCCTCAGGTTTGTCAGCTACAGTGCCATTAGTGCTTTTTGGGAAACTTTGGTTTCAGAACCAGAAATAAAATAGAAAAACAATGATGTGAATTTATTGTTAACGTGATTTATATTTTCTAATTAAATTGTTTGAAATGAACCTAGAATCAAATCAGTCCAAGAGCAAGCAAGACAAGGCTCTCCAACATCTACCAAAATTCATCCAACCGTAACTGATCTTTTAAACTGCATTGCATGCTTCAAAGTTTCAAAGTTTCAAAGTGTCTAATTTAGACGGAAATGCAGAATGAAAGAAAGGGTAACTCCAAATTACCCTCAAGGTTTAACATGGTTGGAGTGCCGTGCAACACGAGGAACCCTTAAAACCTAGTGTTAGTACAGGTCGATCCTTGGGACTTGATAACAACTCTGCAGTTGATAGACCTATTTGTTGGTGATCTGTGCTTTTGTGATTTGCTGAAACCAGAATGTGGAGATCCCTGCTCTGAAGATAACACGCAAGGTCAAGTCAATGCAGATGTTCAGACAACCAGTACAGTCGGCCACCCAGGGGGACCGTGTTGGGGTGTGTGTCACCCAGTTTGACCCTAAACAACTGGAGAGGGGGTTGGTGTGCACCCCTTCAACTTTGCCTACTGTTTTGGGTGAGGAAATAAACACCTTAACCCTAACCCTCCGGGGCATTTTGGCTAGAACCCTGCCAGACGCATCAGATTGCATACTTTGTCACATTGACTTGTGTGGAGAGTCCAGCAAAGTGGAGCTGTCAGCACAGATGCACTGTGCTGCGTCTGGCAGGATTAGCGATAATGTAGACATAAAAAGAAAATCTGACTTTTTGAACTTTCTGTTTAAGCAAGTCTTAATTTATTCATTATTGTTAACAAATTAGTTTTGCTCCTTTCCTTGTTGGGCATTAGGGTGTTTATTGTTTTTTGTTTGGTTGATGGGGTGTTTGTTTATTTGTTAGTTTTGTGTATGTTTGTTTGTTTGTTTGTTTTAATTTCTCTTTGTTTATTCTTTTGTCAGGAAGTGTACAGTGTTCATATTTCCGCTATTGTGAAATGTCAACATAAAATGCTTTTGAATTGAAGGGAACTGAATCTACAATTATCTACAACCAATCATATTGATCATATGATAAAGATGTCCTTTTAAAAAAATGCTAAGTGACCTACATGTATCGTGTTGAACAAACTGGGAAGATATTTCAAATGTTATCAAAATAATCCACGCCTGAACATTTCCAGTTCAACAATTTGGTTTCTCCCTAGCTGGGATCATCTCCGTGCAGAAGATTCAATATTACAAAGGAACATGCTCAACGAAGTCCAAATTCCATGGTAAGTTGAAAACTGTTGAATTTCCAAATTAAGGTTGCTTTGAATGTACATAATGATGCTTTTTAGACGCTCATTGAACCCCCTAAGAAAGTTTGTGTATTCATAATTCCAAATGCAGATATTTCTGCATCAAATGCGTCGTGGTTTGTTTGATGATTTTCTGCATCAAATTAGGACAAGGTTTTTTTTTTCTCCATTCTTGTTTCCTGAGTGGAATCTCATGCACGGTGTAAAAATTGAGGGGTAAGTTGTTGATGCCTCAGTTTTAGTTCACTTTGACTCGGCTTTGATCCCATATAATTATTTCTCACTTTTTTTCTCACAATATATTCTCATCAAAATGGCAATTATTTGAAAAAATTTGTTCCACTTGCAAAGTCCCCGTATTCTCAATGATTTGTATTTAAAAACGAAGTCTGCGCTACTTTAAAATTTTCTTTAAAAATTCTTATCAGTTATCACTCCCCACTTGCACCTGGTGTTCATACCCCAGACATCGTTTGTGTATTTTCTTTACGATTACGAGTACATTGGCTTCCTGTAAGCCGAGATGTGCCTCGGGGATGGATTATTGAAGAAAAGATCCATATCTGTTGGAAGACGATGCAAAATGTTGACATTGTACATCCTCTAGAGGTAATGCTCGGGTGTATTGTTAGTTGCTCCATGGTTTAACCGAGAGAGGTTGTTTATATTGGGGTCATGTTTCTTTTGGAAATGTTCGTCGTCTTGCTGGCGGGGTGATGGGGAAGTGTAAATCCTTTAACTTGCATTCAGTTATCTTTGTGCTTAAAAGGCAGTGTACATGATTGGTCATTGTTGCAATTTTCAGAAATGGGCGGATTTGGGGTGTTAGTATTTTATAGGAAATATCGTTCCACTGACCTGTTCAAAGTTTTGCCGTGTTGGATGGGGAAAAAAACGAGAGAAAAACGGCGCTCATTTTCAACCGTAAGTCAAGGCACGCGTGGCTACCTGGACGCATGACGTGCCCCGAATGCCAGCATGTCCGAAGCGCAAAACTTGTCCGGGTAGCCACACACGCCTTGACTAAAGGCTACAGGGCAGTTTTCCAACGATTTCCAGCTGGAAATCGTTGGAAAAGGATATAAAAAACTAACAGGCCGATAGGGGGCATGGTAGACTTCTGATGACTGTATAGATTAATGGGATTAACAGTCCGTCCGTGTAAACAAAAGTCAAAATGGGAACAGCTGTAAGATTACACAAAGGAATGTTGACGGTGAGTTGCGGTAACTTACCACGAGGAAAAGTCCAATGGGAACATGGCTTTAAACCTGCTGCATGTCAGGCATCCTATGTTATGGAACTAGTCTGTTTTTCTGACTGGGCTATGCTGGTAAACTACAATAGTTCTGGTTTGGCGACAGTAAAAAATACATTTAATTCACAACATGTTGAAAATATCGCAAATTAAATAGCTATACTTTCGGGTAAATTTTTCATGTTCAATCAAGCAACTCAGTGTGTACCAGACATTGTTCATTTTTACTGGTTAATCACCAAAGACTTATTACAAGAAGCTAACAAGTTTCCTAATAATTTCAAAAGCGTATCTTGACAATTTGGCAAAAGGTGCAGCATTAATTAACCTTAGAACACATACTGTACACTGAAATCGGGTCATGGGTTTTGGTGAAGGTTTTCCTTGCGGATTAAGAATAGAGTAACCTTGTTGGAGGGAATGTGATCCCTTCTTAACTTGGAGTGCCAAAGCATCCCACACAAGTAATAGTAATATTTATAGTTTAGAGTTGTCTTAGCTCTGAAGGTCCGTTAAATGGATTTTCCCCTACCAATTTCCCCCACTAACAAATTATGATAGAAAACTTTTTAAAAAAATATAGAAAAACTAAACTAAATACACTGTACACTCTAACATGTATTTCATTATGCGCTGCGCATGAAGATTGATATGCAAGTATATACTGTCCCGCTTATAATGCAGAACTTAAAACATTTAAATCTGTTCATCTGTCACTTTTTGTGAAATATCTCATTTATTTTTTAAGGTGATACAACCCAAAGGCATAGACATGGTAAATTGTAGCTTTCAAAACAAGTACTTTCCAGGGATGTAGTCGAGTCCATTGCAAGTCCCTGGAAGTCCATCACAAGCCCTCAGTCCTAATCCCAATCAAAAGCTATTCAAATGAGCTTTGACAAAGGCATTCCTTTGTCATTGTTCATCCAGTTACTTGTGACCGGCTTTAGGAAAGGACTTGTGAAAGGACTTGCAGGGACTCGACTTCACCTAAAAATCACATCACCAAGCGCTGCACGAGTATTAGACCGATAATTGAAGAAAACAAAGAAAATGTGATTAACAGTACTCAGTAAAATAGTTTTAAAAAAGTTTGCCTCAACAGGCCTTAAGAATATCAAATGTTTTGCAAAACAGTGCAGCTGTTAGCTTAAATTCTACAAACAGGAAGCACATTATTGAGAAAGATTTGTCACTGTTGTAAGGAGTATTTCCTTTAATGATGTGTGGTAAGGCATGGAGATACCTTTGGACTAACCCTACCAAGAGACAACAGCACCTAAACTTACTACACTGTTCTCCCGCAGTTTAAGGAGGAAGACTGGAACATGACTCAGGAAAGATCTAGTATGCCAGGTGTCCAGCCTATACAAACTAACAACCATGCCTTGTCAGTTAAATGTAGTGTACATGATTGGTCATTGTTGCAAAATTTTCAGAAATGAGCGGATTTGGGGGTTAGTATTTTATAGGAAATATCGTTCCACTGACCTGTTTTGCGTTGTTGGATGGCGAAAAAACGAGAGAAAAACGGCGCTCGTTTTCAACCGTCGGGCGGATGATAGCCTTTAGTCAAGCCGCGCATGGCTATCTGGGCGCGTGACGCGCCCTGGATATGCCATCATGTTTGGGGCGCGCCACTCGTCTGGGTAGCCACGCGCGCCTTGACTAAAGGCTACAGGGCAGTTTTCCAATGATTTCCAGCTGGAAATCGTTGGAAAACGATATAATTAATTTCCACTTTTTTTGACAACGACAGCACACCTGGTGCCATCATTTCACAGGATGATTGAGACTACTGTTAGCTTACAGTCTAGTAAGGTATTTCGTAATAATTCAGTAAAACAAAAAAATTGGAGGATTACTAATCGTGTACACTACCTTTAAGACGGTAGTGGCAGAAGATGTTTGTGAACTCGACTCGTGAAAGAGTGGACACCGTTATCAGAAATATTCCCTGTAGGCTGGTACAATCTAACTGTGGAGCAGAGGACATCTTGAGGGCAAATGAATCCTTTACTCTGTAGGAATTTTGATTGGACATTTAATGCTAAAGACAACTGGAATTCCAGTTTGTCAAAATCAACCAAATAAGCCATGACAACGGCGTTGCTTTGCTAACGGCAGTTGTCATCCCTTATATCTTCTCTTTCCTCCTGATATGACACTCCTAAATTTCCGACCCACTTGTGCATGAACAAAACATAATTAGTACATGTAGCTGTCGCTGAGGCAGACAGTAGAAACGACGTTTGATCAAGATCAGTAAACACTAACGGATTCAGTTTACAGTTGCATAGATAATGGGTGTTCCTGCTGAGCTCTTCTGAATTTCAAAGAAGGAAACGAAGCTATCTTTTTATGGTTTGCTTTTGATTTTTTATTACCAGTTGTGCATTTGTCAAGGTAAACTTTGCCTTCGGAATTTCTTGCCATTATTTTGTGGTCTGTAATTATATTCATTCATTCAATCTGGTCTTGATTGAAATTTGATAAATTTGATATGCCAGAAGGCTGAACTGAAAAGAAAGTTACATTAAAAATTTAAATCCTGTTACTGTAAAATGGAAACGTTTCATTTGCATATCAAAAACATCAAACCATTACATTCTTAGGGAAAAAAAAACAACATATTTATCATCCCCACCCACTGCCGTTTTAGTGGCCGAATACTTGGAATAAATCTCCTCCTCCTCAAAATAACAGAACATGACCGTAAACATTTTGTGGACACAGCTCTTTAAAAGAAATAAAACAATATGAAAAAAAGTACTTGTCACAATAAATCCAAGAAAGAAACAAACTGAAAAACTCATGGTCAAAAAGGAACATAAAATAGGGCTGAAAGATCTCGCCACTGGGAAATATAAATGTGAATGTGTAAAATCAAAGATTTGAAATGATGCATTGATTTATCATTCTAAAGTTTCCTAAGAGTAGGCCCTGCCCAGTGAATCGTGGCCTAATGTCAGACTTGACCGTCCACATGTTACAGTGATGTTTCCTCTCTGGCATTTTGGGCCTTCTCCATTCTCCATTCTCGGATCTCGGATCTGTCCTCATTTAGAAAATTAATTTCCACATATGAAAAGTTTCACTTTATTGGTGGGTCTAGCCCAATGGAAATTCTATTTTGTTTTTAGTTAATTCATTTGTAGTGAAATTTGTCATGAATTTCTCGAAATTTGTTAAAATCCCAAAGGTCGGAATTTGAATTTTTTTTTTTGACAATAAGGTTTGCATTAATGTAATTATCTTTCAAAAAGTGATTCCAGGGCCACCCCTACCTCCTCCCCCACCCTAACAAAAAAATGGTCCAAGCTTGTGCCATGTGTCAGTAATTGCTAAGAAAGGAATTTCGGCATTATTATTACACATTGTCCCCCATAGCTCAATATGTCATTAGGCCTAATCAGTCTGCATACTGTGTATAATTAGCAGCATACGCACATAGGAAGGCTCCCATGGTCTACCATTGTGACCAAAATGGGTGGAATGCAGCAAAAATGTATACATCCACATGTAGGTTATACATGTACATGTAAGCTTTAATGTGATGTATTGTGTGTTTGCTGTAGCTCATTCCTAGCCCACGCTTTGAAGTTGTTAAAGGTAGAATACAACTATTGCAAAAATAATTTAAAAAAATAATGAATTATTGCAAAATACCATACATGTACTACCGGTACTGTAAGTAAATAGCAGTCTCAAGCATCTTGTGAAATCATGGCACCTGGTGTGCTGTCGTTTTCAAGAAAAGTGGAAATTTATATCGTTTTCCAACGATACTCTGGCTGACAATCATTAAAAATAGTCTAGTTCCTGTTAATTCCCTGACTCTATAATTTGCTCCGATTTATCTAAGGTATAGTCAGGAAACCAGACTCCTGGAACAATTGGTTTTTTTCTGTTTTCCAAACATCTATGCACACAAAACTTTAAACAGGTCAGTGTTACAGTATTTGCTAGCACGCTATAAAATACTAACCCCCAAATCCAATTATTTCTTAAAATTACAGCAAAAGCAAATAGAGTCATGACCCCCATGCTTTATGCTCAAAGTCAGTAAACCATACAAATCATGGCAGACTGATGAATAAGCCAATAGTATTTTATTCTTGCGTAATCCACATTACTGTTTTAGCTGCATTATATCCACAACATCACCAAATGAATACAGTAAACCAAGCCCAGCATAATGTCTTTCATTAGAAGTTCTTGTAGTAGGGTTGCGGAAAGCGTGTCAGTTTAGAAATACCCTTCAAATCCCTCTACATCCATCGTGAATCAATACAAAAAATGCAGTCTGTAAAATCTCTACATTATTCAAATGCCAAGCCTAACGGGAATCATCAACCTTTGCAAAACGGGTTCAAATTCTACCAGGGATCATCATGTGGATTGGGTTTTCAGTCCCAACCTGATTCCATTTTTTTGTTTACAGTGGAATATTATTCAGGGACTTTCCTCTCGCCTCTCAAACTGACTATTCCTTCTTCTCTCATGCTGGTTTCTTCAGGCGCCCAAGCCACAGTGACATAATTATGCACTTTTGAGAAATCCTTTATAGTTTCATTTATAATTCATTGCCAGAAATAAATAATAGTAAAAATAAACTTTGGGTGTGATCCCTGGCAATACGCCATCCAGGGTTTATGACTTCTCACAAGTGCCCCTGATGAACAAGCAAAACTGACAATTTGGGAGACCGGCAACATAGGGCACAACATATCTCAGTTGGTAGATCGCTGTTTGGTATTCCGGAGGTCCCAGGTTCGAATCCCGCTCCTGCCAATTTTCTTTGTTCACTTTCAAAATGCTTTCAAATTTACCTAGTCAGTTTCCCTGATGGTTTGTTTGACGAATTGTAAGTTAAAAAGTCGTATACTCATTGAGTGATCCCCACAATTAATTGAGTCGCTTCCCAGGTTGTATCATACAAATTGTGCGTGATCCTTGGCTGTACGCCATTCTGGGTTTATGACTTCTGACTAGCACCCCCGAACAAGCAAAACTGACAGTTTGAGAGACCGTCAACATAGGGCAAGATAGCTCGGTTGGTAGAGCACTGGTACAGTATTCCGGAGTTATTGCATGGCATTCTCTGTAGTAGAAAAAAAAATCATTTTTTGCTTTTTAACATTTTTTACATTCAAAACCACAGCTATCATGACCACAAAAAAAGAGATCATGGTGGTTGTCGGGGTGATATATTGTGCGTTGCTATGTTTGTCGCACAGCTACATCAACTAGTGACACAACTATGTGGAGGGAGGAGGGTGACTATTTTCAGCCTTGTGAGAAAGCTTCTGTTAGAATCGAAACATCAGGCACTTTACATGCACTTGTATCAGTTATGTTTTTTAGTCATTCCAGCCAGCAGTTCGTACAAAGGGTGAGTAAAAAAAACCAAACAAACAAACAAACAAACAAACAAACAAATGAATAAATATTTTACCCTCATATAGTGAAGAAATTCATACTAAAAGCAAGTAGACTTTGTAAATAACTCTTCTACATTTTAAAGACATACAGGATTAATAAGAAAACAAACAAAATATTTCCCTATATTTAAGTAATCCTGTGTCATTTCATTTAATTAGATTTGTTTTTGTACTGAAAAAAAGATTGGTGTTGCAATTTCATGCCAGTATGCTTAAAATGACTTTTTTTTACTTAGTGTAATGTTACATTTCACTCAATAACCCATACCAAAAATGAGAATGTACGTATACATATAATGCAGATTATTGAGATTAAGCATCTTATAGAGGCTGCAGTAGCATTGGAGTTGAAGCACCGAGCGAACCAACATCCATAAATTGTGAAGACTCCAAGAATGAACCAGTGGTTTGCGGCTAGACTCTAGATCTGTCAGACAAATGTATAATCTCTTAGATGAAAACTGAATGTAGCGATACAACGCTGTGATCTACATGAAGATCCATCTGCAGGGGATAGCATAGTTGATTACAACGATTACAACGAGGAAATGAAATGGCCGATTTGTAGAGCAACCTCGGTAGACACTGCTCACATGTGGTACAATCAACAGGCCTCGTTGGAGGTAATAGTCGATGTGACCAGATGAGACCATGCGTGGGATTCATGGCTTCCTTCTGAAGCCAATCAAGGTGGGAAATTAACAGTTGCCCGGGGCAACCTAGTGCACCAACACTGGTTTCAGGCTGGGCAACCTAAAAGATTTCTTGTAAAATCAGTCAGTAGCTCACACCATAAAATCAACAGATCATTTGTGACCGGATCCTACGAAATGAGTCTTAAGGTCATTTTTTTGACTTGTTAGTTTTTTACTTGCATTGGATACTAGAGCATACTTGGCTCTTCATTTTAAAGTATCACTCAGTTTGATATCCTGATTAATTATGGACATTATGTGGGTGAAAACCTTGACAGTTCCTATTGATTTCTACAGTATAAGTCATGTTTAAGGGCCTGTAACTCAAAAGTAACTCTGGCGACTTGTGACCCATTTTGTTGGGTTGGGTCACATTTTTAGTGGAAGATGTCTAAGCATAAAATGGTAAAAGCTTGTTGGAACACACAATATTCATCTTCTTCAAGCCATAGTCATAACAGGAGCCATTTTGAAAATTAACTGGTGGGTGAATTGATTATTCAGGCAATAATATATGGAGAAGTTATATAGTACTTTAATGACTAGGGTAAAGCTTTCGTAGCAACAACTATACTTCAATGAAGAATGCAATGAAGAAGAATGTCATCAGGCAAAAGAAGTTATTTTGTAAATCTTGTCCAGCATTTTGGGTGGCCAAACTTGACTGTTGGGCAACCTCAGTTGTAGTTGGTTATAGCCTAGAGACAACCAGCTATTTTTCTTAATTTTACACCCTGCCAATTCATTTCATTGATCGTTTTTTTTTTTTAATGAGTAGTAAAACGAAATAACCCACATTTCTGTTGAGGGAGTTATTGCATTTAGTATTCCCAGACTGAGATGGTATAACTAGATTAGCTGTCCATTGTAGAGGGCGCTGTTGCAAAGTCAGTCTGGGCAAAAAATATGCACTATAATATAGTTATCATTTGGGAAAAGTGCATTGCATATATCACTGTGTATCCGTTGGACGTGATTTTCTATTCAAAGTAGACGGGGGATTTAGGACGATGTGATTTTAATAATGGGCGTCCAAAATCACACCCTACTCTGTACAAAATCACATCTGAAAGCCTGTAAACTATTATCCCACCTTGACAAGGAGTACATTATGACTTATGTCGTATACACCTTTTGCTTTTGCTGTAATTTTCAGAAATAGATGGATTTGGGGGTTAGTATTTTATAGCGTGCTAGCAAATACTGTAACACTGACCTGTTTAAAGTTCTGTGTGCATAGATGCTGAGAAAACGGAGAGAAATACATTTTGTTCTAGTAGTCTAGTTCCCTGACCACATTAGACAAAATGGAGCAATTTATAGACGTCGGGGGAATTATCAGGTCCGACAATCGTTGGAAAACGATATAAACTTCCACTTTTCTTGAAAACGACAGTACACCGGGTGCCAAGATTTCACAGGATGTTTGAGACTGCTATTTATACTTATAGTCTAGTTTGGTATTTTGTAATCATTCAGTAGTTTTATTTTGATGTTTGCAAATGGTGCATACTACCTTTAAAGCTCATTGTGATTCTGGGCTCTGGATGTGATTTTGGACCCCCCTTGTTAAAATCACACCCATCTAATCCTCCTGTCCATTTTGAATAGAATATCACATCCAAGAGTTTCACAGTGTATATATATATCCGTACATTGCTCATCACACCCCCCCCCCCCCCCCCCCCACCAAAAAAACACAACAAAACTTTATTCTCTCATCAGAAAACTTTGTATACGCTCATTATTTAGCTCCCTTCGTGATGTACACGTTCATCCCACAAACTATTTTCCCATAATGTACATTTTTTGTGACTTTAAGTGATATGAACCACTTCTTACGGAGTGATGTTGTCTCATGAGTGTGCTGGACTCAAGATCATGTTGATTCTACAGATTGCTGGTTCAATACTACAGATTGTGTCACTTGTGTCCTTAAGCAAGACATTTGACTAGAAGTTGCTTTCCGCCCAGGAGTAAATGGGTATATGTGTGGGAAGTGATGGTTATGTGTTGGATTAGCCCAGTGCACGTAACTTGCAGCTGGGGACGAGAAGGAATGATTAATGGGCCTGATGAGCAGGGGTAATAATAATTGTACATGCTGTGATTTAGTGGAACTATGAAGAGCATTCTAAATGCTGGTTATTAATATTATGCTGTTTTACTTGATTGATGTGACTTGAATCTGCCAAATTACCATTTCTCCACGATTCCACAGATACATGTATATAAACAAAATTCTGCCCATTAGTGCTCATAAAGCGGCATGATATACCATTAGAAAACCAATTCTTTTCTATAATGGCATGTGTTCAACAACAGTCTTTACTGTACGTCAAATTTGCTTGAAGATAAATTCATTGCCAAAGGTTGTCATCAAACACCTTACTGCTATTCAGCACAGAAAATAACCTACACTCTCTGTATCAGAGAATGTCAGGTTAAATCTGTGGACTTTGATGTAGATGACAATCCTTCTCCTTAAAAGTTCCATGGGTAAGTGTCGAGCATGCTAATTCCATGTGACATCTTAAAGCCAGTCTCAACTGTTGTACGTGTTGACGCCCGAAACGATTCAATAAAGTGTAGGTGCCTAATTAACTCATTTAATGTACAGCGAATCTCCGGCATTCGGGATTAGTGCAGCAATGGATCGGATATGAGGGAGAGGGTGTCATGATAAGAGTATAAATGACGGAGGATTACCGTTGTACAATTTAGATACAACACGGACACGGTGATGTACTGCATATTGTACCATGGGGGAAGGTTTGCCCTCATGTATTTCTGCTCCCCAGATAATTGTAAGGTTTTGGCTGTCAGAGAGTGGTTTACGATGTGTGATGTCATTTCTGTGGAAACAAGATTATTGTCTTTAGAAAACAAATGAGTGGGCTGTTGTATAAAGTTGGAATGGATGAAATGCCCTCAGGGGCAATTTAAAATTTCAGCCATAAAAGGCAAAATATACTGTTGAACCATGTCACACTGATCTTGACTTCATTTATTTATAGATACCGTCCATGCTTTTTGTTTGTTTCACCCTTAAATTATTTAAAATTTTAAATTAGATGTTTGTATTTCTTTTCCGCAGCAATACAAATGTTATTCACGTGAATGAGACATTGAATGAACAAATCCACCCTTATTTATTAACTAAAGACTCCTTATAACTAAAGACTTGTAGTATACAACATTTGCTTTTGCTGTCATTTTTAGAATTTTTGATTTGTGTGGGGTTAGCATTGTATACAATTTAGCAAATACTGTAACACTGACCCTGTTTATTTTTTTGTGCATAGATACTGGGAAAACAAAGAGAAAAACATGCTGTCAGACAAATTATCAGGGATTTATCAGGGCGGGGAACTAGATTAGCCGGCTTAAACAAAATATAGACTAACTAAAGTTGGTAAATTGGGGGCAGTATTTGAAAAAATACATTTTTTTCCAACAATGGTCTGTCCACCATCGCTGGAAATTGATACAAAATTTCCACTTTTCTTGAAAATGGCAGCACACCATCCAGTTGCCACTATTATTTACTTAGAGTCAAGTGAGGTATTTCATTGAAATTCAGTAGTTTTGGTTTTTGACGTTTGCAAATGTTGTATATTCCCTTTAAGGCCTGGCATAGATCCCAAAGCCTATAATCCCGACGGTATACTTGTTTCTGATTGGCAGTTACCATGGGGCATGAGACGGTAATGGGACGTGTCTTCTTCTTTGGCTTAGCCCCGAATCACCCAGTCACAAGGCCGTCAGACCAAGGTAAAACCTGTGAGCAGAGATTAGTACAGATCGCTAATCCAGCTGGTGCGTCAGGAGGGGATTAGAGGGGCTCTGAAACTTGACAGGATCGAGGGTAAATCGGAGACGGATCATTCGTAATGAATAGGATGAAAACATGGACTGGATCCGGGGAAATTGAATTAGGGAATAAAGTCAATCAAACTGTAAGATGAGCATTACTGGACAAATTAAGCATATCAAACTAAATAAGTTTTTTTTTAATTCCCTCTTGGAGGGATAATGAAAGATAAGTCGGTAAAGATTGTGCTAATCTTTATCAAGGTAAACAAAAATGAGTTACATGTTCTTTGAAGGAAATGGTTATATGTTCCAGATTTAAATTTTTCATTCTGTATGTTTTCCTCAACGTTTACATTATATTTTGTTTTGCCAGTTTTCAATTATTTGTTTTATTTATGGATCACTTTTTTTCATTAACCCCATTTACTATTTGTTTCCTTTTTTACTCATTGAATTGTTATTAGAGTTTGATGGATTGATCTATTGGTCGATTATTGATTGATTATGAATATGTATCAGGTTGAAATACAGTTTATTAGTACAGTAATAAAGCAGTTGCAGAAGTATTTGTTAGGCCAGCTACTTTTATTGATTTGTATATTTCAGGTCAATTCAGTCAGCAGTTTGCAGCAGTTTGCAGCAGTTTAATTCATTTTCAAGTATTTGTTTTGAAAGAAAAAGGAATTCTGCTGTTTGTACATGAAAACTATTATTCAGTTATTGTTATTTTTACTTTAGAATTCAGCTTTGAGGAAGAGTACATCTACCAAGACGAACTGCTCGGCTCTCCAACCAAATCAGCCAGTAAGACGACAGCAGAAGGCAAGCAGAATCATCAAAGCACAGATCCATCCACCAATCAGCAGTGGGCTTTGATAGAGTTTGAGAAACCTGTTACATGTCCTGCAAGGTGCCTTGTGATTGGCTCAAAGTTGGACACAGACATACATATCCTTTTGAATTCTTGTTTCTGTTCTGCTGTTAAAAGAAATATAATTCAAAATAGTTATGCCTTTTATTGGAATATTTCATGAGTGTTTCCAGCTTGGTTTATAAGTAGTTGCAAAAGGAAAGAAACAATTCTTACACTATTTAAATGGAGGTTTTTGTCGGGAGATCAATGATAGAGCATGGGTGGACATGTAGCCATTCTATAGTGTAGATTTCTTCTTAGATTATGTTAGTTTGGACAATTTGTCCAGATGTCTTCACTGTTAAATCCTAATTTGTTGTCTGTCAGTTGTGGTTTTTCTTATAATTGTAACTTGAAGGTGGTGTCTGGAATAGCATGAGTGCTGTGACCTCATGGTCTCATGTACTGGCATTACATTAGAAGTCAACTCTTGAAACAATGGACACATTCTGTGCAATTTTTCGTGCAGTCGAAAAGACGATGGAAACTTTTGTTCGAACACAATTTTGGACACACAAGACACCTGAAAACACTTCGCTGTCCAAACGTTTCTTCAGAACACGACGATCTCTTTCAATTTGCTGGTACCCGCTATGCTTTTGCATGCATACGATGAAATGTTTCTCCCGAAAGAAAAATTGTCAAATCTTGATGTGCACATGCGCAGTTGGAATACCGAACTGGCTTATTGTTACCAGTGACCGATCACTTTCTAAGAATGTTTGCCTCCTCCGAGTATAGATTTTCACAAGGTCTTACTGCAGATCTCTATTGTACCTCGTGCATGTACAAGGCTTCAAATTCTAGATGCCCCTTGAAAATTCCCCTATGGTGTGGGTCATACACATGGGTGTCAGCACTTGACACCATTGTAGACAGTAGTCTATTATTAGTGTGATAGATATCTGTGTGTGTCATCCCTTTAATGGTCCGTCTGTGTCCGTACATCCAGCTTTTAGATCTCTGTGTCCCTCTATGTAGGGCACAGGATGAAACCCAGATTAAATTGTTATCTGGTAATTTAGGCAAGGACGTACTAGCTACCGTCTCTAAGGACAAACCATCTGTCTTGGAGCGCGTCTCGGATAATTAAATTCTATCACTGTGGGCTCTGCAGCCTCCATCTCGGCCCGGTGGACTTGACTACAAATAACATTCCCTCGGTTGTGCCGGTCCATCGCACAGTCTCTCAATTTGCAGTTGTGTGCATCGCTGAGGGGATGCTGATTCAGCCTATTAATTTACGTCACTTCTGTTTGTTGACGGTTAACTCATCAATTAATTTTGTTTACTAGTTTGGGGCTTTGATTGTAATTCTTGATAATTGGATCGGGTAAGACACTTCTATTTTAGGTGCTTGGATTGTATTGACGACTCAACGATAGACAGCTGTTGTTTGGTGTCAATGCCATTGGGAATTGAAGTGTGTCAACATTATTGCAGATGGCGGTTGATGAATCTGTACAATACTGAGATAAGGAGCTCAACCTGTGCTCGTCAGTCTATAGCCCTCGTGAATACAACACTAGGGAAATTTATCTATTAATCGTACAATTGAGTTCAGTAAACCGATGCACTTTTTATATAGATAATAATAAGGGAAGTGCACTTTTCACTTTGATGTGTCTTCCAAGACTGATGGAAAGAGTGTCGAATGATTATGCAAGTATCATATTTTGTGTGTGTGCAGTGTCGGGATGGAATTCTTTGCCTTGTCAATCAGTGGGCTGACCAAAGGATGCATTGTAGACCGTATCCAAAAATGGTCGCTGCCGGGGGTGTCACTGCATTGACAGCATCAGCACTAAAAAGATGGTATCGCCTGAATATCAGACTCCTTGAAAATTTGACGTGTTGGATATAGTGCGCATGAGTGTATATACCGCAGGGTTGTTTGATTTAAATGACTCGATTTAAATCATTGATTTAAATCACGATTTAAATCACTGGAAACAATTTTTAAAAATCACTCATAAAAATCCCGTTTTTGTTTGTTTTTGTTTCTGTTATTTTTTTAATGTAAAAACAATTTCTGTCATTCAAACCTGACTGTCATTAACTTTAAATCGCTTATACTCACTCTAAAGGGATGTATAAGGCCAGTTTCCTGAAACAGTGTACTACATTTATCTTGTGTACAATACATCTGATTCTGAAGTACATTGTGTGTGTAATGCACTACCTGCATGTATGATACAGTATTCCTCTCTTACATACATGTACATATAGGTTTAAATAACTCATGCATGTTGTAATGCGCCTATCAATTGATACCCCCTGACCTGACCTGACCCCCTCCCCCCGCCCCGACCCTCCCCCCCGCCCCGACCCTCCCCCCCGCCCCGACCCTCCCCCCCGCCCCGACCCTCCCCCCCGCCCCGACCCTCCCCCTTCCCCTCCTCCTTCTCCCCCTTCCCCTTCTCCTCCCCTTCCCCGCCCCACTTCCCCCCAAACGCCACTCTCGGTCAAGGGTTATGATCAAAGGTGGTGGGGTTGTCGGTATTTTGAATTGTGGCATTTTGAACCCTACCACCCTTGCAGTAGTCCTGGGCCCAGATCTAAATAGAGGATAATTCTTCAACAGATTCCAGAGAAATTTTCCCAATTTTGTATACCTGTAGACCCAAGCGGGGTAACTTCCACCGTCGGGAAGACCAACTCACCTCCCCCTATAATGTACTGCATATTTTGGTTTTCCATTGAAGCATTTTCCTTAACCAATAACCACATTCCAACACATGTCGGCTTGCCTTCCATGGCCACCTTCATCATCATATAACAGACAAGGTAACACAGTTTGTTCTAGAGGGGGGGGGGGGGTGAAGGGCTGATATAATTTTTGGGAGGTAAGACATTTTTTTATCTAGTTTTTAGAATTTATTATTTGTTGAAAAATTTCCAAAAGAATTAATTTGAAATTTAATATAATTAACCGAAAACATGCATATTTATTTATTAATTTTGTTTTTATTCTACCTCTGTTTTTAGAACTACAATGAAACTGTTCTCCCACAGCTGAAAATCTTCAAGAACAAATCAAGGGAAGGTTTCGTTGATAGAGTAAGTAAATCAATTGGAAGAAATTGTCTTAATTTGGTGAATTTCAACATATTTTGTGCAGTGTCAAGTAGTTGTGTGCAGTGGCAGAGTGATCGTAAGTTGAAACCTAAACTAAGGAACATGGTGCTTGTGTCCTTAAGCAAGACACTTAGCTGCAATTGCTTCTCCCAGGTGTAAATAGGTACCCAGCCAGGAAATCATGGTGCTTGTGTCCTCAAGCAAGACACATTGCTGCAATCACTTCTTTCCATCCAGGAGCATACAGTTGTACTTTCCCAATACTTCCGAGGACAATGCTTTGTGTTTCCTATTGTTCCTCTAATATAACCCAACCCCATAGACTAAGCACGTATTTTTACTTGTGAGGACTGAAAGGTTTCTTTGTATTTTCTTTCTCCTCTTGTCCTTGGAAGTATATTCAGAACCTGTACAAGTGGGTACCAGCCAGGGAATTGTGGTCCTTATGTCCTTGAGTAAGACACTTTACTGATTTTTTTCTCTCCACCAAACAGCTAATGGATAACTAATTATGGGATCGTGGTGCTTGTGTCCTTGAGCAAGGTACATTACCACAATTATTTCTTGATACACAGGAGTAAATGGGTACCCAACCATTAAATCACTGTGTGCATATCTTTGAACAGGATATACTCTGCAGTTTGGTAATAATAATAATAATATGGTGCTTATAAAGCGCTTTATACAAATGTCTTAAAGTGCTTCACAATTATTACTGAAAGGTTTCAATGTTACTTTTCTGTTTGATACCTGTAATTTCTAACACCATTCCAAGAAATTCAAACATCGATTTAAAAAAAGGGAGATAAAAGAGAATCTTGAGAGCAATCCATGGTTGGTCCTTGTGTATTTGCCATTTTCAAAGCTCTCGGGTGTGACTTTTCATACTTTTTGTATACGTTTTAGACATTTATGTCTTTAAAACAGAATGTCCAATGAAAGCACATGGTACACACAAAAGTTTATTTATGGTCAGCATAATTATCACTTTTTACACTTAAGCTGTGACAAACACAATCTGCCCTTGGGAGTTCTAAGAGAGTTGTAAATTTAAAGGTTCCGTTGCTAAGCAGTATTTCAAACTAATGTACAAAATACAGTGCACGTCTGCCCATAATCATTGAACTGTGCAGACTGAATGACTATCTATTTCATGACACGTCCAGATCTACCAAGTAAACATCCTTGTTCTGTACCTAAGGGATAGTCATTAATTAATATGCGAACCCTCAAAGATGTCTCGCCAATAATTAGTGCAGTAATTCCTCCTCAACTCCCCCCAGGAACTGAATTATTGGAACAATTACGGACTTCTTTCCAGTCAGTTGGATGCTTAATTCCTGACTGCCAAGCCGACCGTATTCTCCCATGGTTTGCATTAGTGATAACCGTGAATGAATCTGGAATAGTTCAACTACCCAAGATTTTCAGAACATCTTCAAAGTCCGCGGACAATGACTCGTTCTGGGGAAGTAGACAGTTCATTTACCCAGAAAATACTATAGCCCAAGAGGTTTGCCGTGAGTGATACGACCGAAAAACTTCTTGCCCGGAGAAGAAATCTCAATTATCACTTCCGATGGGGGAGCTCATCTTTTTCCTTCCCCGTAGCAAGGTTTCCACCCTTGCCATCCTCTGTCCTGATATGAGATCTTTGGGGGATGTTGTTTTATCTTTCCTCGTACTTTTAGCTGATTTTGTATCTCGCTCTGTCCATCAACACAAGCCTAATGATGAAAAAAAAATGAGATTAGGAATTACATAAATGTGTCGAAGCAGTGAAAGAGTTCTATTTGCTCTTATGTTGCAGATTCTTATTCCTAGTCCCAAGTCGGCATTTTGACTCGGTCTTGAAATTTGTGACTGACCAACACAGATGAGTCATAAAATAAGAATTGGGAAGGAGGTTGTGGGTATGGTTTAGCCAGAGGTGTGTTTCGGAGTCTGTCAGATACCCCGTTTTGAATTTGAACACCTTGTTTATTTTTTTCTAAACTATGTCTAAAACTTTGCTTGATCCATTTTTCCCCACAGGCTGTCATAATGCATTCAGCATTGAGTCTTAAAGAGAGAGAAGCAAACATGCAATTTTGAAATAGGAATTGTTGGAACTTTTATCACACTTTGAAGTCACTGAGTGGGATTTTCTAATTTGACTGGAAAGGCAGTTCAATTGTTGCCACAGGTGTCTAAAATAGCCTTGCATTGGGCGATTTTTCAAAAAATAATTCGTTCATACTGTATCTGTTTCAACATAGACATGAAATAACAAACATATGAAATTTTGAGCTCAATCCGTCATTAAAGTCATTAGAAAATAGTGAAAAGGCACCATCTGTTTAAACAGTATTGCATATTCATATGTGCTTATTTCAATTGTGAAATCCAAATAAGCCAGTGCATTTTTTTGGAGGTCTACAGATACAATTTTCTCAAAGATGACAGCATTTCAGACGGAAATATTTCTCAGAAGGATTGGTACTGGTGTCATCTCTATAAACAGTCAGCTTTCAGACTGAAAGTAATCATTTTTTATTATTATTACCAAAGCTATATCACGCCTCTAAATATGATCTATTTCTCCTTTCTGCTAAAGTTGACAGATGAATACACTATCATCGGACGGTCGCTCTTCAAGAAGGAAACCAACTTGCAGGTGTTTGTTGGGCTCAAGGTTGATCTTTCCACTGGGGAGGAGGGGGTCATCGAAGGTGGTTTCGGCCAGAGTGGGAAATTCAAGATCAGAATTCCAGGTAGGTAAAAAATGCCTGAAACTGTGAAATCAACTTCTGGTTCCACGTTAAACTTTATTTTCAACTTGTAAATGGAGTTCATCCGTTGTATATTCTTACATAATGTATATCAATTTTTGCACATAGCACATAACAAAACTATATTTTAGGATGACCAAATTCATTGTGGAGTGCACAGTTAGGTGGTGTTTTTTCTTTTTCATTCAAAAATACAGTTTTGTTCCATAATTTGGTAGTGGGGAAATATGTTAAATTGACATTTTTGGTGAGAGCATGGGCACAGCAGCTTCAAGAGATTACAAGATGTTGGCCAATATAGACACTTTATTAACATTCTTGATTTTATGAGGTAGGAGTACACTGTTAATATATAGAATGTACATACTTAGTCATTCTGCAGGAATTTTACTCTATGAATTGTAATAATAAAACTACAAAGTTGCATTATTGCTTTTTTTGTTATTTTGCCCAAAAACTCGCCCTTTACAGGCTTTCAAGTATTCCCACTTTTCCTAATCTTTCCTGATTTTGTTTTACCTTGCTCATACTTTTCCTATTTTCCTCTTAGACTTTTGTCCTGTTTTTTTCAATACCTACTATTCTACTTTTTGACCTGGGTCTGCTTGAAAGCCTGATAATAGACTATTGTGTTGCTTTATTTTAATTTTTTCTGAAAATGAAACCAATTATTCCTCAATGTTGGACATGGATCTGTAACTCAGAAACCTGGAGAAATTCCATGAAAGAGAAGAAAATGAAGAGATGTTTGGATATAGAGGTGATAGAAAAAAACCCGGAATGATATTCCAGGGAAAACCATGGAATCAGGCAGGGACTGAAACTCAATCTCTGCATCAGCCCCTGGTGGGATTCGAACCTAAGTCACAGAGGAGAAAGGTGATGAAAGGAACTCCAAACCTGACTCCGTAAAACTGTCAAACATTGGCCTATAATGTGTATTCTCCATCACTTTTGTGTACTTGCCTTAAGCCCCGTTCTCACTTGAACAATTGTTTGTACAACTGCGGTGCAACTAAAAAATCGTACAGCCGTGTGATTTCCGTACGAATTTCCCTGTTTCTTTCCCGCGCAGTCTCACTTGTACTCTCTTCAGACTCTTGTGCGACCTATCAGACTGCCGTGCGACTGCCGTGCGACCCCCATGCGACCAATGCGAACTATGCGAACCGTGCGACAGCCGTATGGACATTTTCAACATTTGAAAAAACTCGCACGGGCATGCGACCCGTCCGAATTACACACGACACCCCTACAACCTGTGCGAATCATCAACAGACTGCCGTGCGACTCCCGTACGCCCTGTGCAATTTGGTAGTCGCACGGCATTCGCGTAGAAAATCGTTTAAGTGAGAACGGGGTATTAGGCACAGGATTTCACAGCGATCTTTTCTTTATTTGGTCACAGACGGTCTGAAGCCAGAGACTATACAACAACTTTCATCATCCGGTAAAAAGAAAGGGAAGAAAGGCAGTAAAACAGGTCAGTGTGTGCTTGTCACATGAAATAATCCGTGCTCAACAGTTGAGGGCACTGTTAGACCTAGCAACTAAAAGCACAACATTTGCTTGGCATGAAATCTTCCTTTGTAAAAACAGGACTACCAACCAGATTGTTATGTGGTGTATATTGCTTGCAACTGGTATTCAGACGCTGTTTGCATTAACTTTAATAGCATGTAAATCACATGGAGTTTGGGCTGGTAAAGTATTTTTAAAGTGAGACTTTTGGTGACAAACACAATTTTTGAAGTGTTTGTTGAGAGAGTTGTGATGACTACTTTTGATGTCATACAGTGGTATAGTCAGCCATGTTTGCTTCAACTTTATGGACTCTTACTGTAGTACATGCAGCTCAGTCAGTATGCTTTTTATCTTCCAGCAAACTTGAATACTCGAACCTTGCCTTGCTCTATTCCAAATGCACTTGTTATTGACACGAAAACTAAGTGAACATTTGAGAGCTTTGTTTTTGAATATTTTTATACCATTGCTCACCTGATACAGTTGTGTTTGGAATAAGGTCAGTTTCGATCAGTTGTTCAAAATCGAAGAGATTTTTTAACTTTCAAAGTGAAAAAACTGGCAGAAGCGGGATTTGAACCTGCGACCTCCGGAATACCTGTGATGCGACATGGTACGGATCACTTCTGCTTATAGCAAAAAAACAACAGGTTACCAGCAAAATATTGCTTGTGATGACTGGTTCCCATCTGAATTTTGCTGAAGAAATTTTGCTTAGCAATACATGTATGTAGTCCTAATTACTGGTTGGCCTCCTGTGATAAAATGAGTTAATTCCCCACCTGCACAGAATGCCATAACATTTCAGTAGGCATAGGTCCAGTGAAATGATTTTGGTCTGGTAAATTTCATGTACATGTACTAGTGTTCCAGTGCAAAGCTTTTTGATTATTAAAACCTGTCATCTTTGTGACGGTTTCACTTTTTATCTTTTTGCATTCAGAAGACAGTGGAGATGCAGCCACGCCTACCGACGATGGAGGTGGAGCCTCCTCCAAGCATCAACCAATCAGAATCAGTCTACGATTCAAACGCTACGTGTATGATACCAAGAAACGTATGATCCAGGCGTGACATTGGTTTTACGAGGAATCACAAATATTCTTTTGCTTAAATCACAGTGCCATGAAATCAGGCCCTTGGTGCTAGTAGAGTCACTGGCTCATTTTTCCTGTCTGAGTTCATATTCTTTGCTCACACCGAAAATTGATGTTCAAAAGATTTTAATGTAACTTGGGGGGTAGGTTTCACCAGGGATTTGAAAAAGTGTGAAAGGACTTCATCAAATGCATTCGTCCCATCATCCATATCATGACAAGGACGCTGTTATCACATCTGCATCAGTAACTGCGGAAGATATCACATGTAGCTCTAGGCATTTCTTTGTCTAGGGCATTGACAGCCTTCAGATCATATCAACAAGTTTATCCAGGAGTTTGTGTTACGAAGCGCTGTTCTGATAATGATTTTCTTAAGATTATGGGTAACATCTGAAATCTGAGCCTTCACAAAGAGTCGAGAATATTTTCTGACCAATTTATATTTTGGCAAATTCAGTACCATTAGCCAATTAGCATTGTCTGTCTTACGAGTTATACATTGCCGTCTGTGCGTGTCACTCAAACACTCTCGCCATTGCATTTTGGCTGAGAACAATTTCAACATGTACAGGGTGTCAAAAAAAGGTATACCATGTTAAATCAAACTGATGTCACCAAATTAGTATCATTATGTAGCCTTAAGTCTTCTCTTCGAAATGGTAGGTCACTCTCCCAGATCAGGTCACTAATTACTGAGCATGAGGTGTCTTTGCAAAACCAGTAAAAAATGTCCGTGTCCAAGTTTATGTAGGACTGATGAGTGATGCCGAGTGGAGTGTGTGTTCACTCATATTGATCACCAGTCAACATCACTCAATCTTACACAAACTTGGACACGGACACTGGCAGTTTTTTACTAGTTTTGCATAGACACCTCATGTTCAGTATTAAATCCGTGATCTGATCTGGGTGAGTGACCTCGTACCATTTTAACCCCTTACATACGGATGACGCCAAATGGCGCAAAAAGCAGTGGCACCAGGCCGGATGACGCCATTTGCCGCTATTTGTGCAGTTTCAATCCAGTGTTGGATTATTGTGTATGTTACGCTTGACTGCAGAAGCACATTGTGGCCGTTTCGCTAGACTGCATGCACAGGCCACCCCGGCGCCTCACTACGATAACCGTACTCAAGGGGTTAAAGAGAACGTCCTATAAGTTACATGATACTAATGATACTAATTTTCTGACATCAGTTTAATATAGGATATACATCGAGTTCAATTTCAATATCCTTTTCTTTGACTCACCATGGTATGTTTAAACAGCCCCATCTGGTAATAAACAAAGGTTTAAAACAAGCTTGTGTGTGGTCTAGTCAAATTTTCCTGAGCTTTTATGAATGAGGATTAATGCTCACATTGCTTGCATGGTTTTGAACGACACTTTTGAATTTTGTTGAGATAGTTTGATCACTAAATTTGAAAAAGCGTGCCCAAAAGTAAAATGTTTATTTATTATTTTTTAATTTGCTCAACATTTTTATTCACTTTGTTCCAGTTAATTATTACGTTTTAAAAATTCTTAGGTCACGAGGCTGTGATTTAAAGAGTTGCTTATCAAGAGGCCAACAAGACTACTTTTTAAAATTGTTATAAATGCCGACCATGTCCAGTTTATTAAAATGCCTCATGATTGTCGGAAATCCATTGTAAACATTAGGTGCGTTCGATTAGCTTACACCATAAACATGGGGTTACACCGCGGGGAAGTCACGAAATGAGGCAAATCGAACGCTGCGGTGTATTTGCCTTGGCATGCTGGGAAAATTAATGTCAAAGGTCATTTGGGGCGGGAACTTTAAAAAGGGTAAAATGTTAACACAGGACAGGCTCGCTGCCGTCTGCTTTCCTGGAAAAATCTTGACCATGATGACATAATTATAAAATTCACAATTTACACACAGTCTAGTCCGCAATTGTTGTTAATGTTAGGAAAATACACTCTTTGCTTTCCAGTTTGTCACAATTTGTACATTACTCACGCGAATATGACTTCGCCGCCATGTTTACGTTTTCAGCTAGGCGGTGACGTCATTACACCCGGGCAGCCACCAGAGACCCTCTCGCTAGCTGGGATAGTAGTGGTTGACACGTTATGACTAATCGAAAGGTCTCGTGTAAGTTTCACTTACACGTGTAAGCTAATCGAACGCACCCAATGTGATTGTCAAATATTATCACTTTTTCCCTTTCTTGTGTGATTTAAATTTCTCCTGAAAGATTGTCAAAAAGAATAAATTGTACGACATATTTTATACCAGAAAAAGGCATGTGGGTTCTGTTTCTTACTCTGCAGAAAACGGCGAATAGAGAGATAAAGGATTTGTTTTACAACTTGGTTATTTTTGAAAGATCTCAGTTGGTCATCAATTATGGTTTTATTCCATACAAACTCAACCTGTTGAAAATCCATACTCAAAGTCAAATAACTAAGTGTTTTTTTTTTTCCATTTTATTTTCTCTAAAATCCAAACAAAGGACATACAGGGCAAGTACAAACAACCATTTCCACATAATAAGAAATCCTGCAACAAATTGCTTTTTTTTATTAGTTTTTGTTCTGAAAAAAGCTTTAATTTGACTTCATAAATGTGCAAAATATTACAAATTATGGGAGAATTTTGTTTTGGTTTCCTCTATGTTCAGCGCTCTTTATGGACAACCACCATGTTTATCAATTTATACATGTCTTGCATTCATTTTCAAAGTGAACAAAGAAACTGGCAGGAGCGGGATTCAAACCTGCGGGTTACTGTACCGGCGCTCTACCAACTGAGCTATCTTGTCCTATGTTGGCAGTCTCCCAAATTGTCAGTATCTTTGTTCGGGTTCTTTAGAACAGTACAGCGTAATTCAATCGGAAGTGGAATGGTTTTGAAAGAACCAGAGATAAACATACTAATCTCTAGAGTTAGTTTTATTCTTAAGTTGGCTTTTCACTGGTGTTAATAACCAACCTAACAACCTGATATGACCTATGGTATTTAATGCTGAACTCTTGACAAGTGCAAAATTCATCGTATCCAGCTTTTTGTGCCAGGGAGGGCAAACGACATCTGAACCGTCTTAAAACTGTCGCAGAAACACTATTTCCACTATTCTCCCCCCACCCCCCCCCCCCAGATACGCCACTGATTTAGATTGTCCAAGTTTTCAGTTTCAACAGAATCATTCTTTCCAATGCTTTCCAATGCAGTAAAAACAAATTACATGACCAAGTCATTTGGAGCATTGGAAAAACAAATAAATTCCTGGGACTAAATACATTTAAGGAAACTAGTAATTTAAAGTTACTAATACCGTTACCGTCCTTTTTCCCATCAATTTAATTGAATGAGTCTCTACATTTGGGTGACACATTTAAATATGTCGTAAGTTTAACATAAATATAATTTAAGTCACTATAGTATACAAAATGTGCTTTTTAATAAACAATAGCATTAAAGTTTTTTATGTTCTTTCCCGGAACATTTTGAAAATGGATGGGGTGGGGGGGGGGTCCTTAAATGAGATATAAAAATAAATTCATAATTTAAAATAAAGAAACAAATATGAAATTTACGGGAAACGAGCATTAGCTAGAAAATGTTTGGTATACTATTCAAGGGATACATAGGAGGTGCCCAATTGGGATACAAAAATAATTCGTCCTAAAATTGTTATGGTTGGAAATATTAAAAAGTAGAATACAATACGGTACACAAACAAATCTTGAAAATGCACCATTTCCCCTTCAAATCATTGACAGAAATACTTTTGGGGACACAAGTTTCATTCGCAAAAGTCAGACCATTGGAAACTAGATATGTGACCTGCCACCACAACATACGCTTCAAGTCGCACGATGGTTTTTCTGAGTTACAAGCAGAAACAACAATTTTTCACTGAAAAGTCAATTTGGGGATTTTAACAACTGTATCAAAATATTGTCTTGAGGGGAATTCATTTTTGAACTCGGGTTAAAGTGTGCACGGATCACAAACTTTGAGCTTGATTTTCTCAAAAGGGGTTTAGACTGGCAACTCTAAAAGGTTGTATTGGGGGGCTAGGCATGAGATACCACAACACACAATATATCAAATTAAAGCTCTTAACCTATACTTTCAGGAAATAATAATCTTGATTTTCAAATTTTGCTACTTTACGCTCATTTTGTGGTAACAGGTCACATGTATACATGTAGTTTGTGATCAATTTCTTTTCAGATCAAAGGCCCACTATTTTACTTTTTAAAGATCTTTCCACCACAGCAATTTTAGGGTTTATTTTTTTTTTTTTCCGCCTCCAAAACAATAAATTATATTCCTTCAAGTTTTCTTATTCTTATTCCAAAGCAATTGGGTCATTCTATAATGTTACATCTGACATGTACATTTATATGATTTTGCAATTCAGAACACATTATTAAAGGTCTTCTATCTCCAACGGTGATTGTGCAAAGCAAAGTACCTGCCAAACAAGGAAAACAAATAGTGTGAAGTCAATTTTAATGATACTTGATGGGAAATGACACATGTCAGGTGTAATAGGGACACCAAAACATGTCACACTATTGGACCCCTAATTTACAGAATGACCCAATTTCATCTCACTAGCAATTGTCGGTATTAGCTTCTTTTTTTATGGATATTCAAAGAGAACAAAGAAAACTGGCAGGAGTGGGATTTGAACCCGTTACCATACCGGCACTCTACCAACTGAGCTATCTTTCCCTGTGTTGGCAGTCGCCCATTTTTTTTTTTTTAGTTTTCTTTCCAAAAATTCCTATGACAAAAACTGAAAATCTATACTAAACAGTAACAGTCATACTTTATGACACTAGTTTAGTGGAAATACCAGAGAGCATTAGGCGTGCAGTAAACACAATGTGATGTCTTTTCCGAGTAAGCGTTTCAGTCATAATGCTTTTTGTCTTTAAATTCAGTGAACTAGTTCAGAGCTGCATGTTTGGACACTAATTAGATTTCAGATCAACTAATGATTCATTTACAGATAATCCAGTACAAACTTTTTTCTGTACCCACCCTAGTATTGCTTCAAGACGTCAGTGGATCGATCGCTGTTCGTGTGAGCTGCTTAGTAGTGCGCCCTCAAACAACTGAATCTGACAAACAAGCAACTAACTCAGTTGGTCAAAATCAGTCGTGATTCTGAGCACTCACCACTACTCAGCACCCATTAATGATCCATCCACTGACGTCTTGAACCAAGACTATCCATTCTGGACAAGAATTGACTAGTTAAAAACTGATGAGGGGCTGCTTTTAACCCCTTGCGTACGGATGACTCAAATATGCGCAAAAAAAAACAGTGCCACCAGGCCGGATGACGCAATTGGCCGCTGTTTGTGCAGTTTCAATCCATTGTTGGATTAATGTGTATAGGTTACACTTGACTGCACAAACACATTGTAGCGGTTCGCTTGGCTGCCAGAGCCGCCGCCGCGGCACCCCAACGTCTCCCGTAAAATACTGTACTCAAGGGGTTAAGCAACCGACACCTAGGAACAAACAAGACGTGATTTTCTATTCAGAACAGACATGGTTGTTTACAGAACGTAATTGTACCAACAGATGTCCAACATCACACCGATTGGGTAACACATGGAAAACAGCATTCTTCCCAGGCAGCATTTCAACTGTTACAATCCTCCAAACTAGAAATGTGGACGGGGATGTGACTTCAGGGAAACTGGGTGTGATTTTGGACATCTAACGGTTAAACCACTTCCTATAATTGAAAAGCTCCTATAATTGTTGGAGAATATGATATATTTAGGATTTCTTAAATTTTCTATTCCCTGTCATGTCGGATATCACACAAAGAAATTTATAATCTTTACAAAAAAATGAAAAATAGAGCAATTTCAACACGTTCTTTTGTCTATTCTTGTGTGCAAGTTATTTATCACGGTTAATGTCCACAATAAAACTATTCAAGTTTTGTGGAGAGACTCCATATCGTAAATGAAAATGCATTTCTTGCCCTTTTAAGTCATGCAGTGAACTTCCAAACTCAAGCTTGCAACAAGAGGCACATTTTTAGAGAGTGAATCGTATTTTCTAACCAATCATTGGCTACGTTCAGACACCGTTTTAAATTCCCTTAAAACACTAGTTGAACTTGATTTGGTTTAAAGTTTTAGCTAAAACGGTGTCTGAACGGTTTTAAAGTTGCACCGAAGCGGTTTTATCTCACCGCTAAAATGGTGATTTAAAACACCTCGGAGGGAGGGTTTAGCTAAAACCAGAATGGTTTTAGCTAAAACGCTTCCTGTTTTAGCCAGCACTGTTGACCCGGTGCGCCTTTTGTTGTGTAAACAATCGTTGTTGTCAAGTCAGTGAATGTCCTATACACTAGCACGCACGCGCTAGCAGCGTGGTCCATCAGTCGCCATCTAAAGAGTCGAGTGTGAAGCCTTCACGTCCGTCTTTCTGCTCTTGCCCTTACATTATTTAGTTCATTGTTCCGACATTTTTTGAAGCAGCTGTTGAACTTTTTTTCAAAAATTTTCATCACCATTGCATCATGGCATCATAGCTGCTGGTGAGCTTCTTCTTCGGAAGCGATCATTTGCTGAATCGCGATAATTATTTGAACAAGAAACTCCCGTGACAGCGCCATGTTGACAGTAATGCATGTAATGGTGGTACGCGCAATCCTAGCTATGAATGCAATGGAGATCAATGGTTACAAGGCACGTACGCCGGCAACCAGTTGAAAGCTCTGCACGCACAATATACATGTTGCATCCCATACACACAATTTTATGATGTACACACGAACTGGCGCGCGCTTTATGTAAATGAGCGGAAGTTTCTATGTGACCCCAGAATGGAGATAAACCACTTCGAGTTGAACTCGCTATACTTAAAACGGTGTCTGAACACTTGGTACGTTTAAATTTTACGACCGGCCACCCGTGGTGAATGACCGTTTCAACTTTTACTGTTTTAACTAAAACGATGTCTAAACGTAGCCTTTGTTGGATTAGAATACTTTGTGCTTTACTGGACAATAAGCAACAATATGGAAATGAGTGCTGCATCTGTTTATTCTACCGTCATTTCCGTTGCTATCTGTGTGATTATCTCTTCGTTAATAGCAACCTCCATGTTAGCCCCCACATCCCCACCAACCCCCTGCTCATAAGTCATCTGTTCCAAAATATCCTGTGTAGATAAATGCTCCTCAGTGACATGACCCATGATGACCTGGTCCGACCCACTTTGCCCGAGGGGTGAATGTCTTACATTGGAGCAAGGTGGAATGAAAGCGTCTTCCATTTCGTTTGATTCCTCCACGAAATTGCTCGTCGGGATGTCAACCTCGTGTCCGACTGTTTCATCGCGCAACAGCCAATCAGTGTCTGTGTCGCTGGTCATGTGACTGACTTTTTGCTGGGGGTCAGAAGTCAGAGTGCCTTCCTGGTGATGCAATTCTTCAATGGACTGATCTTGTTGGGGGTTGGGTTCATGAGTTACTGGTATTCCGATGCTGAGATTGGATCCTGTTATATTATGATTGCTGCTAATATCCTGTGGTTGAGCATGTGGCGACATGACGATGACTTTATTAGGCCCAGTCGTTGGTTCCAGAGCCAATGGCTCTTCACGCCCCCGTTTATTCCCGTGATGGTTTTGACCTTGCTGAGGCGATGCCATCTGTGCACTCTGTTTGTGTTGTGTTATCAAAATACGAGGGCTGTTTGAAGGAGACGCATTCACTGGCTGGCTCCTATTTTGGTTCGTCGGTGATGCGGTTGCATGTTGCCGTGCAGACGATGGGACCACTTGACGCACCGTTGTTGGAGTCTGCTGGGGATTTCGGTTGAAAGTTCTCACCATGATTCGAGGTGTTGTCATGGGATTGTGAAACCTCGGAGCAGGTGCGGAGGTTTTGGGAGGCTGAGGGGGCTGAGGGGACTGATGCTCGCTGGCGTCTGAGGTGGGGCTGGGCTGGACTGGTACATGGATGATGCTCTGGGTGCCGTCAGGGGAGGAAATAACAAAAATATGGCTGCGGGGTTTCTTTGCTGTTTCAAGAGGTGATGAAACCACCGGGGAAGCTGAACCATCAGGTCTAGGAGAGGTAACTCCTTGGCGATTAGGCTGTTGAGGGACGGAGACAATAAACCTCCCCATGGGGGTGGTGATCGTACTGATGCCTCTGCTCCCTGGAGACTGCATCCCTCCAACATTTTGCTGCCTCCCTACTGAAGATGCTTGTCCAACGGAGACATTCGGGCGATGGGAGGATGGTACAATTCCGCCAGGTTTATAGGGCGGGAAGGTCTTAGCTGTTTGTTTTCTAGCGAGGGCAATATCACGCTCCCGGTTCAATCTCTCCATGCGTCTGGCATTATAAATCTCCTCTTCGGAGGTTGAGCTCTTCTTATGAAGGCCCCTGGGTTTCTTCGGGGCTTCCTCTATACTAAAGGAGGTCTTCACTTTTGGCTGTCTGCCGGAGCGGGTGGGATGACTCAGAATGGTGACCATGTCGATCTCTTCCTCGCTTCCTTCGCTCTGTCTGGAGGCTGCGTCTTGGTTTGTCTCTCTCTCATCGTCATCAAGCCCAGGATCTTTGGAGACTTCGTCCAAGTCAGCTTTGGAACTAACCTCTGTGTTGATGGATTCCCCGTCAGAGTCTTTGTCACTACCGGCATCTAGGAAGATGAGCACAAATACTTGGGTGAAATAGTTATAGGAAAGCACACAGGTAGAGCCAAAATTACTGTCTAAAATCAGGACTTGAAATTCAAACCATAAGCATCAAACCCGTAATTCATCAATATTGTAAATCAGCAGTACTTTCTGATTTGTTGAGTGCCTAGCAAAAGGATGCAAGGGTGGTTCACTTTAAACACGGGAACAGGGGTGAGATTTATCAGGATTTTTGGTGAGACGTTTTCCAGATTTCCGGAAGATTTTGGGGTCCTTAAATTGTTTTTATCATTTCAAAATGACCTCTGAAACCTAAAACAGTCTTCTTTTCATTCTAATGACCTTATTTTTGGCAATTTTGAACCATATCTTTTGGTAAAAGAATGCAGTTTTCTTGTGCATTTTTCAGCAATGCCGTACAAATTGAATGCCTCCAAATCTTTCGTGGATTTTGCGTTTTCCTTAAATCTCACCCCTGGGAAATTAACCACTCGATCAAACAATGACAATTACAACCAGCTAGTTGCGCACGTCAAGAAACTTAAAACTGGATTGCATAGGAGGATGCAGCATCTAACCACTAAGGCCCCAAATAAAGGGAATTGGAGAGTGCATCGGCTGATTGCAGAAACACTTATTTTCTTATCAGAGAACTGCTCAAGCATTTTTGCTTTTTAGCTCACTGTAAGATGCTGACTACTCAACAGACTTTGCAACTCCATTAAAACCCTAACAATCCCCATCCAGTCAAACTCCAACACTAGGTTTTGTTGAAATTTGATGGGTTAGGTACTGTGTACGTTTGATGCGGTGTTGGAGTTTGATGGGATGGGTTACTGTATAGCTGCACAGTAACAATGTTGGATTTTGTTTGAGTGGGGAAGGTTGGTTCGAGCAGCTTTTAAGGAACACATACATTGAATAATGTATGTTGCACAACTAGGGCTTGAATATTTTGCACATGAATACAGTTGTTGGATTTTGACGGGATGGGTACTGTATGTCTCTATTGTTCATGCTGTACATTTGGCCAAGTGTACCCACTCAATCAAAACCCAACAGCTAAGGCGGGTGCTGGAGTTTGACGGGTTCGGTATTGTTAACCATGCCAGCAACAGTCAAACATGGTGTTGGAATTTGACGGGTTGAGGAAGGTTTCTAGTAAAAATGCTTAGGGAGTTAGGGTTAAGTCTGTCCGACTTAACTAAGATTCTTGACAGAAAGGTCCATGTAAAACCCATCTAACTGCTTGACCTATCTGAGCTCTATCAGGGATTCTGGCATACTTCTATCCCAAGTGCACATCATGATATACTGACCACTCAATATAAAGAGCTACCAGTGTATGGTTTGTGAACATCAGTGAATGAAGTCAAGTTTGCTAGTCAGTTAGTTATAAACCAGGTTTCCAGCTTGATGGAGCTAATTATGAACCATATAGTTAGTTCATTACACTCACCCGTGGAACAGTTTAGTAGATAGAGGATAATTGGAGGGTTAACCCCTTGACCCCCGGATTTCATATGGGGTCAAGGGGCACCAGGCCGGCTTGTGCAGCCAAGCATAACGTACACAATACCCCAATAATGGATTGAAAATGCAGAAATTGATGTGCATAGACGTCAACTGGCCAGGTGGCAATTTTCAATCTGCACGTATTTGTGTCAACCGTACGCAAGGGGTTAAACACAAAAAAATGGTAATCTTCTGTTTTCGAATTTTGAAGGTATTTCTTGTTGTAGAAACACTAGCGAAACGTATGCAGGCTAGTACATGGACTGTTCACAAGCCATACAGTAAAACTAGCCTCCTGGGGGAGGGTGGTGTGGGGGGAGGCAAAACCATGGGGAAATAGGGAGCCATCCTTATCATTACCTCGTCCAGCCTTGTTCTGTTCAGCTTTTCCTCTGCCCTTAGTCTTTCCCTTGCCTTTCCCCTTGGTCGTCACTTTGTTTTTCTCTTTGCCTTTTGGCTTCTTGCCAACACGATTCTCCAACTCGGATTCGGAACTTGGCTCCTTGTTGAACAGCGACATGTCAAAATGTTGTCTCTCTCCTGTTTTTCACAAAACAAATCAACACAAACATTTTTTTTTTTTTTTTTTTTTGAGATGCTAAACTTTAAAGCCGTGATTTTGCCAAGAGCCTAAAATTATGTGAAATTTGTTGGGATGGTAAGAGGGCGCACTGAATTGAGAGGAAAGTCGCACCATGGCATTTCTTTGAGGTTTTCCCATCCTTTTCTATAATATAAAAAGTTTCATAATAACCAATAAAGGAATCCTGGTGGTTGCTATGGTGATGCATTGTGCTGTACTGTATAGTGTAGTTTGCACGGTTCATAATCAAGTTTATTGACATTTGTATTGAATCTGTGTGGTTCTTAATGTGTTTAAAACCCTCCTTTACTTATAACTATCACAGCCTATCAAAAACTCTTAACACCAACTCTCACAGTTTGTGTGTGTTTCAATCTGTCATTTGATAGGTTTTGATCTGTACAGCAGCTGGGTCGATTTTGGCCCCGAGAACAGGAGGGTTAATGTGGCTTTTGCGCTGTAAAATCTTGCCGTAGCCTTCCTTCCTGGAGTGGGGAGGTGGAGTTGGTCTCACCAACAGTGGAACTTACCCCACCTGGGTCTATAGGTCTGAAAATTGGGATCATTTCTTTGGTATCTATGGAAGATTTAATCATCCATTTAGATCTGGACCCAGGGAAACCGTAAGGGTGGTAGGGCTGGCAACCTAAAACTATGTTGTAGCTCTTTACCTAAAATGGCTTTTAGCCTTGACCTGGGCAACTTCTATAATAAAAAGTGGATTGGGGAGGGGGGGGGGGGGGGGTGTGATGTGATATCACTGGACCTTAGATTCTTGGGGATTGAAGTTGTGCTTTTATTTAGGGTTCACGTTTACATATTATGTACTTTTTTATTTAATTTGAATCTCTGTGATTATTTTTGTTGTTTTATCATTTTAATGATCGGAATTTAGACTTTAGTTTGGCCTTTTGGCAGCAAAGAGTTTTTTATAAATAAACCATGACTATTAAAAAACTTTATTTTCTCAAAAGGCCATACTGTTACTGTTTACTGTTAATATTTACTGAAGATTTAGGCAAAACACCCATGTTCAGCATCACACTTTTCCAAAAAACGGGGGAGGTATTTTTTGGGTCGTTTTTAGTACCCAGCCAGGATGATTTCTGAAATGGTCACTGGCTTTTTTTTTTTTTTTCAAGATAGCTACAACTGATGGTATAGTCTCCCAAATTTTCCTGAAAAGAAAAATGTGTAGCCTGTACAATGGAAGCAGGTGATGCTTTATAACATGTTAATTTCTCAGGGGTGAGATTGGCCAAAAATGAAAAATCCACGAAATCCATGAAAAATCCACGAAAAATCCACAAGGACCCCAGATCAACATATAGTTTGTATTTGCCTAAATGCACCCCCTTAAAATATCCGTTTTTATTGGTCTATATCCACTTTTACAGGTAAAAACACCTTTAGGACAACACCTCAGGAATTCCAGATTGCTAAAGAGATTCTTTAACAAATTCTGAAATCCCGACAAAAAATCCTGAAATCAGGACAAATCCCGACAAATCTCACCCCTAAATTTCTATTCTGCCTTATTCTCTTTAGAAACCTGATGAAGACAGACGCTAACTTACTGATGGCTTTGTCGACTCTGACCCGGTTGACTCGTTCCTCTCTCTTGAACTTGTTCTTGATCTGTTGTCTTGTACGTTTTGGGAACATGGCGTTGATCATTGAGAAGTCGGTGCCGACAGCACTCAGTGCCCTGTAAAACTTGAGAGTGTCTGGACGGAAATAGAGGAAGAAATCAACCAAAATCTGGTCAGACAATTTAGTTTGGGCTTTTTAGAATTTCTTACATAAATACAGTAAAGTAAAATAAAGTCTTGTAATCGAGTCCAGTATGGACTTGACTATAGTAGATTCAACCTGATATACCCTCTGTACCATTTCTGTGGAGGTAGGAGCTCCAATGTATGAGGGGCACAAAAAAAGGGTCTCTCAACAAATCACTGAGTCGGAAAACCCTCTTACTGAAGACAGCTGAGGTTAGTACAATGGCCTACAATGGCCTGTGTGGGATGAAACAAGTGAAGACAAATCCTACTGTGATAGGCTTATCCAATACTAGTGATTATAACTGTAGTGTGCCCCCTTTTAATACAATCCGGTGTAGCATGAATTTCAGACTATGAAATACGGGCTCATTGGTAGTATTGCACATGCCTAAGTGAAGACAATTAGGAGAGTGGCCGGTCATGTGGTTTAACCAATATAGTGAAAAGGAGTCTGATTTTCATAGGAGTCTGATTTTCATATGACACCGGCAGTCCAAATATACAGAGGGACAGGCACATCAGGTTGCATCTACTATTGATCCCGCGATTGAACGTAGACTTGACGATGGATTTTCAAAGTAATTTTTAATATCATAATAGTATTGGGATCATGCTACGACACAGCATGTCCAGCATCTAAGGCCATTAACCCTTTGCGTACGGAAGACGCCATATGGCGCAAAAAAAACACTGTGCCACCAGGCCGGATGACGCCATTTGCCGCTGTTTGTGCAGTTTCAATCCATTGTGGGATTATTGTGTATGTTACGCTTGACTGCACAAACACATTGTGGCCGTTTCGCTTGGCTGCTAGAGCCGCCGCGACACCCCAACGTCTCCTGTGAAAAAACATACTCAAGGGGTTAACCCTTTCGGTCTGGCTGTTAATAATAGGGTGCTGGTATGCCAATATGGGCTTGTGCAGCCAAGCGTAACAATGGGCAAACAATAGATTGAGTACATGCAGGAATGTACATATAGATGACAACCAGTCAGGTGGTCTTTTTTTTTCTCAAACCGCAACCATGGCCATCGGCCGTAATCAAGAGGTTAAAAAATCAACTACGTTGGAGTCCAGGGTCCAGTTTTGGCTGGAGCTAGAGTCAAGTCAAGTCTAAACTTGAGTCTATTTCCAGTTCTGAACTCAAATGGACTTTTATTTTACTTTTTTGCCAATATTTCCTGAGACTAGGACCCAGACTTGACTACACATGCTACAGAACTTTCTGATAATGACAAAGGGCTCGTCTACCTTTCTCACTCCACGCCGTAGTGTGTATCCTCTTCCGGAAGCTGGCGTAGGTTGTATGAGATGACTCCTCTTGAATGACATCGTTGTCTGATAAATGGACAGTCTTCACGGGAGAAGTTTCCTTCACGAGACTGCAGGAAGCAAAAGGTTTAAACTGACTGATGGCTCACAGACAACTCTAGATTGACAGACCACCCTATGGTATCCAAAATCCTGGGGTTAGACCCAAGTGGAATGTCAACCCCTTGGAAAGGTGCTTTCTTATGTGACCTGGCACCAGATCACCAGATCAACCGAAATTTTTCAGATGTACACATTTTTAAACCCCAAAATGTATTCCCCAGTGAAATTTGTTTTAGTTCTGCCTGCAGCTCAGAATGCCATAGTGCGACTTTCACATATTTAGTGAGACTTTCTCATATTTTAACCCTTTCAGCCCCAATGGCGACTATAGTCGCCCGTGCACTATACCCCCCTTCAGCCCCAATAGCGATTAAAGTCGACCGTTAAGTGCTTAGTGTGTGAACAATGTGGGCACCAGAGGCTGCATGCCAATAAACAATGCGGGGCTGAAAGGGTTAATCCATGAGCAAATTCGGACAAGAAACTGCAGTTATCATTGGCAGTTGTTAGACTAAACTTGCCGAAAGCATGTCTAGTCAACAATGTCTAGTCAGTCATATGGAACCAAAGGGGAGAGGTTAGTTGGTCTCTCCGAAGATACCCCGGAGTGTTAAGCCTTTGGGTGATTTCAATAAAAACAAAACAAAATACAGAGCATGGTCGCGTTGGTTATCGTGCTAAACTGTGACAAGAGGGGATCAGTGGCACAATAGATTGACTAGTGATTGTTTGCACATGAGCATTATGGCATAGGTACAAAGTACATCACCAAGCAACCACTGAATGACCAATTATCCTTGTTTGAACTTGTTCCTTGTTTGAACTTGTTCGCTGTGCGAACTCACCCCAGAGCCACGTTGAAGCCTCGGTTTATCTTAACCCCTTGTGTCTGGCTGTTATTGATGGGGGGGCTGGTATTCCAAGAACGGGCTGTGCAGCTCAGCGTAAATGCAAACAATATGCACCATACTGAATAGAGTAGTCCTATTTGTCACACTTGGAGCACACCCTTTCGTGTGAATGCAAGCTTTGTTTGAAAACGCTCCATCTATTCATTACACTCCCATTTAAGAACAGTATAGTTAAAAAAAATGAATGAATGAAAAGTGCAGGAATGTGCCTATAGACGTCAACCAGCCAGGTTGTCTTTTTCAAACCGCGGCTATGGCCCTCATCTGTATAAATACTGGCTAAAATGATATGTGTTAAAAGACCTAATGGTTAATTTAAACCCATATACATCATAATCAATCAGATTTGTTTTTACTTTTGCCGTAAAAGGACTTGATGGCACTGTCATGATCCCATCTTTGTCAATCAATCCTCTTTGTAAGAGTGATGTCATTTGAATCCAGAAGTGCAATACAAACGAATGCAGGTATGGGCGTGTTGCTCCACAGAGCCCCACATATTTTGGATCCAGAAGTTAACCCCTTGCAGCCGGACGACGGCCATAGCCTCGGCTTGAGGCAAGACACCTGGGCTGATTGACGTGAATAGCCGCATTCATTATTCAACTATATTGTTCTTGAATTGGACTGTAATGAATAGATTGGGCTTTTTTAAAGCTTTCATTCATACGAAGGGGGAGGCGGATCAGCATGCGATGAATAGGGCCACTCTTTTCAGTGTGGCGCCTACTGTTCGCGTTTACGCACGGTTGCACAGCACTTTCAGTGAGAGTCCTGGAACCCCAGCACCCCATCAATAACAGCCGACCGCAAGGCCTTTAAGGCTGCTTGCAAAGAGGATAGCAACATAAGCACAAATTCTCATTACTTATATCGACAAAAACCATCCTGGTACAATCGTCTCATTGAAGATAAGTTGATCCACTGCCTATCTCTCGGGGAAGTTCCGAGAGTCTGCCTTACCTGGTGCTGTCCAGTATGAGGGAACCGTCCGGTCCAATCTTGACTCGAGGGGCATAGGGGTCTACGTCGTCTTCCTTCTCCTCATCCTCATCCTCATTCTCAGAGTTATGGGCACTGTTATTGACCGAACTGTGTAAGGATAGAACAAGGTTGATTAGATACTGAACGTGATGTGCTTCACATACACATATGTGCAATAAATCATGTGACTTGTCTCACAAATATAACTTTTTAACCCTAACCCTCGAGGGCATGTTTGCTAGAACCCTGCCAGACGCATCAGATTGCATACTTTGTCACATTGACTTGTGTGCAGAGTGCAGCAAAGTGGAGCTGTCAGCACAGATGTACAGGTTCTGTTTATATCTCCGAGGACAAGAGGAGGAAGGAAATACAAAGAAGCCTTTTAGTCCTTGCACGTCAAGTCTTTTGTTGAAATCGGTCCTCGCACGTAGAAGTACATGCTTAGTCTATGGGGTTGGGTTATATTAAAGGAACAATAGGAAACACAAAGCATTGTCCTTGCACGTATTGGGAAAGTACGACTGTACGCACTGTGCTGTGTCTGGCAGGGTTAGGGTTCAAATGTGGATTGAGAACTGGGATTACAGAGGGCTGATTCTTATTGCATTTAGCACACTTTTATTATGGTTTTATGACTTCTGAGAAGTGCCCAACTGAATACAGCTGAGAGACCACCAACTGGTTTGGTAGAGTATTCCAAACGTTGGCGGCTCAAGCCACGCTCTTGTCAATTTTCTTTTTTTTTACTTAACAAATTCATGGAATAACTGAGTCAGTTTCTTTTGTGATTCCCTTGAGGCGAATTTAACGATTTTAAACAAGTTTTTAAAGTTTTTAAAAGCTACCTCCACAAGGCGTCCAATACAGGAATGAGACAGGGTTCAAGTGAGACAGGGTTCAACTTGTGGTTGTTTCATGTTATATTACCTGGACGTTTCAGTCAGTATGTTAGTGTGTTTGAGCGTGAAACTGGGCTTTCTGCCTGTTCCCACTAATAATTATTCTTTTTTCTTTTTGTAGGCAAACTTTTTTTTCTTTTTGTTCAAGGTGTAAAAAAAAAAGCTCTGACAGCACTGACCGAAACAGTTCATATCTATGGTTCCTCCTAGAATTAAACTTCTCTTTTTAGAGTTTTAGAATTACATGGTATATTCCCAAACCTCTCTCTATTTAACAATTCCAAATGATGCAAATTGAAAAAAAATCGATGGATTTCTGTTAATGAAAAAAAAAAAATGTATCCATTATTACAATGCTGTTGCTGAAGCCTTTAAGTAAAGTATTCTTGGAAAGCACCGAGCATACTCTGCTTAATAAACTACGTTGGGAAAGGACAAAAATCTCCCTTCTAATTTACATTAGAAGAAAAAAAATGGGAAAATGCACAGGACTACTTGGGTGGGACTCGAACCAAGGACCTCCTGTTTACTAGTGCAGATGTCTCAACCAATCCACCACTGAGCTTGCCGAAGTCGGCCGGCGGATTCAAATCCAATGTATAGCAGCAGGTACTCCACAATCATGTGAAGATGAAATTTACGTCAGGGAAAATGTACTTACTTGTTAGCACTGACGACATGCTCCGTCATGACGGTACGTGGGAACTTCTTCTCTTTACTCACCAAAGTATTCCTATATTCAGATATGAAATAATAACGAATCTTTATATCTGTGAACAACAGCATCCCTACTATGACTAGACCTTATCAGCTCAATACATACACATTGTTAGGCTTGTATGGAACTTTTATGGAAAAGCTGTGAATTGTGATCCCTCTCTAAATGGTTTATTAATATACAACATTTGCAAATATCAAAAACCAAAACGACTGAATTATTATGAAATACCTTACTTGACTGTAAGTAAATAATAGTCTCAAGCATCGTACACAATACCCCAATACCCCAATAATGGATTGAAAGTGCAGAGATTGACACAAATAGAAGTCAACCGGCCTGGTGACAATTTTCAATCTGCACGTATTTGTGGGTCGGCCGACAATTGTTGGAAAAAACTGTACTTTTTTTCACTGCCCTTAATTTACTAACTTTAGTTAGTCCACATTTTGTTCAGCAAATTACACATCCGTTAATGGGTGCAAGCCAGCTAGTCTAGTCCCCCGACCTGACAGGTCAGTGTTACAGTATTTGCTATAAAATACTAACCCCCAAATCCTTTCATTTCTGAAAATTACAGCAAAAGCAAATGTTGTATACTACCTTTAAGCAGGATTCCAAATTTGCACTGACCAGTGGACCGAGTCCAGTCATTGAGGCCAAATAAGACCAGTGGGCAGTCGATTTTTCTTTCAACTAATAGACATTGTTTTTGAAATGAATTTAAGCTTTCACACTGTGAATGGATCAAGTCTACCTTGTTTATTTGCATTTATGATAAATGTTCAATTATAAACAATTTGGGACTTTAAACTGTAAAATAGAATTAACAGCGCACATGCAAGAATACCACTACTGAATTCTGATTGACACAAGTCTTGAAAAATGTACTCTGGTCTGATGGATCACTACTATTAGCCTGGTGGCCTACTGGATATCAGTTTGTCAAACTTACTTCATAGGGCTGGTCTTAGGGTTGTAATAAATTAAGTCGCTCATTGTCATCTTGCTCCGTTCCGGAGGTTGATCCTTCTGCTTGACATAGCTACGCCTTCGTCTCGAGGGGGTCTGAATCAACAAACAACAGAAGGGTGGCATAAGTTCAGAGTGAGATTGGGGCGTCAAGATGATAATTGTCTCAGATGGTCACGGTTCATATCCTAGCACAATATTATGGTAATTGGGTTTTTGACGAGAGATCTTTGTCCTAATACTTGATGTAGGGTGTGAAGCACTGCATGTTCAGTGCTCTCTTTCAATTTTGGAAACCGGATATTCGAAAGCAATCCTAGAGAAATGAAGCCTTCCATTTTTTGTGACAGGCTAAAGAAAACTGGAAAATCCTCCAATTTGCTCCAAGGTCTCGGACTGTTACTGCATTGACTTGCTAGTGGTCTTCTTGGTATATGTACATGTATATGAATAGCCTGCCCATCCATTTTTTCAACATTACAGCTCTGGAATGTTTTTGTAAAGGCCCAGTGGTCACTGAATCCTGCAAACTATATATAGTCATTAAGAGAGCTTTTCATGAGGCACCACTCTCGTCACTTTTTGCTGGCATGACTATGAGGTAAACGGGAACGTTCAGTGAAATCAGATAACTGTTATTCGGTTTGAATAAAATTAGGATAACTGGATTTTGAAATCTCCGATTTCTCCCACCACTAAGTCGAACGCACGACCTCCTGCTTAGACATCTGCACTAGTAAGCAGAAGGTTGTTGGTTCTCATCCCACCCAAGTAAGCCTGTGAATGTTTTTCCCACAGGCTCTCAGAAAGCAGTATACAGTGCTTCACACACATTTCTTATTTTCTAGCACACAAACTTCTTGCCCACCTCTGAGTGCATCTTGTCCTTCAACTCACGAAGCTTCTTCTCATAAGGGTTCTCTGAGCCAAGACGTTTGTCAGTCGTGCTGTCAGATCGAGAAAGGGCCGGTCTAAGGGGCGTGGCTACAGGGGCGTGGGGTGTGGTTTGGGTGTGGTTGGCTTGAGATGAGGTGACAGTTTCAGGCTGTGTAGAGGTGTCTTTAGGAGTAGAGGTTGTCCTGGCTGCTGCCTTGGTGGTTGCTGTAAATGACAGGTTGATTAGGAAAACACAATTTTAAACTTCTATGTTAAACGCTATTGTAGGGTTTATCAAATAATAAGAAACAAAAACTCAGTTATTATATTTCTGTTCATGACAAAGGCTGCATTAAATTTGTGCATGCGATCGCGAGAATACATTTTCATTTCTGTTGACAAAAAGTTTCATTGAATTTGTGTATATGATCATGTAGAATATTTTTTCGCATGCAATACATTAATTCTCCGTGCAAAATTGTAAAACATCATTGAAATAACATGATTTCATCACAATAATTAATCGGTTTATACTCATTTTTAAACACTCATTTCTTTAACCCTAACCATCCCCATCTAGCCAAACTCTAACACCAGGTTTCGTTGGAATTTGAAGGGTTAGGTACTGTGTACTTTTGATGTGGTGTTGGATTTTGTTGGATTTTGACGGGATGGGTACTGTAGCTGTGCAGTAACAGTGTTGGATTTTGTTTGAGTGGGGAAGGTTGGTTCGAGCAATGGGGAAAGAGCTCATCTGGTGTTGGGATGTGTGTGTGGCTGTATGTTTTGTTTTGTTTGACATGTACTGAACAATGGGGTACGGAGGTAGAACAAAACAATGGAATCAACAGCTTGTATTGTGTCTTACATATTAATACTTCTAAGGAATACATACATTGAATAATGCATGTTGCATAATTAGGGCTTGAATATTTTGCACATGAATACAGTTGTTGGATTTTGACGGGATGGGTACTGTATGTCCACATTGTTCATGCTGTGCATTTGGCCAAGTGTACCCACTCAATCAAAACCCAACAGCTAAGGGGGTGTTGGAGTTTGACGGGTTTATGGCAAGTGGGCTGTTGGAGTTTGACGGGTTGGGTTTGTTAACCAGCAACAATCAAACATGGTGTTGGAATTTGACGGGTTGAGGAAGGTTTCTAGTAAAAATGCTTAGGGAGTTAGGGTTAAATAAATTTTTTCTTCTAGTTTGAAACAATTTAGACCAGAATATGCGGGCTTTGCATCTTGAATACAACTGAATCACACACAAAGAATATCAACTTGTATAGAGATTCAAAGGATACCAGGAAGAATTTCCAAAAATTTCCATTTTCCAAATTTTGGTACACAAGACTTCACACGTAAAGAGCCAAGACCAAATGCTAAAAATGCATGATACAGACCACTGAACCACATCTAGTGATGTAAGTGCTTGTCAAGTGGTTTCCAAGTTTGGCGATTTTTTTAACAAGTTGCACTTACGCTATAAAGAAAGCCCCACTTAGGACTGCAGCATCACACAGCAATTTAGATAATGTACCAGTTTCCTAAAGCTTCATCGGTGCATGTCAGTTTTGTTCAATGATACAAGGACTTCAAGAAGTTAAATTCATTTTCTAGTTGTTTTGTTTATTGCACATCGATCCTGGAAATGTCTTTCTCGTCAAGTAGATTTCTCTAATTAATAAATAACGCCAAGGTCCAGGGTTGCACAAAATGGGGAGCAGGGAGTACTGCTCCCGGGAAATGATGAACAGAATTGGGGAAATAATGCCAAGTGGGAAAAGAAAAAGTAGTGGGGGGAAAAAGATAAAGAGAAAAAAATGCAACTTTGGGAATTTGTTGGGGAAACTGTGTATACAAATGTAGTTGATTTGGATGTGAAGGAAAAGTAAATATATCTCAAGCAGTCGACTCCATTCAGCGGCTTCCAGCAAAATTTCCCATGATACTTTAAACACTTCATACCAGGAAAAGACGGAGCAGGTCCCAAACCATGTACAATTATTACTATGGTACGTCTGAACACTAGTTAACATTATTGTAATCTGATTTTTAGCAAACCAAATAATATACTTTTCAATTGTTTTTCCTAAAAAAAGGTTTACCAAATTTAGCTTACAAATTATGCCCTAAACGAGTTTAAATAGCACCATTTAACGTCTAGAATTTCAAAATATTTTCAGGGGGGACATGCCCTTTAGGTAGGTGGGGAAATGTTAAGCTCAAAACCTTGCTCCTGGGGAAGAAAACGCTTTGTGCAAGCCTGCCCTGGTCTAGTATATTTTTTCCTTGATTGATCCTAGTTTAATTACACGTATGGAAATTTGGTAAGTCAGTGTTGTCTGAGATACTTACTTGGAGTGCTGGAAGCTGATGCAACAGTTATCCTCTGTATCGGAGGTGGTTGTAACGGAGGCCCCATCTCACTATCTCCAGCTTCTTGCCTTGCCCCGCCTCCTTCATCCCCTCTATCCTCGCCCCCTCTCTTCCCTGCATCATGTTTCTTCTCTGGGGTCACCCTAGGCTTCGGCAAGATCTTGACCGGCTGGCTTGGGCCAGACCGCAAGCGTGGCTGGCCTAGGTTTGGAATGGCAGTGATACGCTTGCGGCGAACAGTTGAAGACTTGGTCGGGGATTCCGGGGCAGACTTGGATGGTGATTTTGATGAGGAGACCCGAGTGGGTCTAGTTGGTGAGCTTGGCATGTCTTGTGGCGGGGGTGCGGGCTCCGGTTGCTGCTGAGTCGCAGTGTGACCCGACTGATCTTTATCATGTTGATCCTGCAACTGTTGTTGTTGCTGCTGCAATTCTTTACCTCGTTGCTGCTGTTTTTCTTCATGTTGTTGGCTCTGCTGTGGATGGCCTCGTTTCAAAACTTCCTTGCTTAGAACAGGCTAAATAGACAAGAAAAAAAGAAGATCAAGGTCTCATTTATTTGCTGTAAATGATTTTTCCATTCTTATATTATCGTTAGTTAAGATCCCGTTTGAATTGCTTTCTTGGTTTTTCTTTTTTGTTTTTTTGACAGATGGATTTTACATCTAAATGTGTGTTTAGTCACCTTATTATTCCTACTTTTTCTTTGTTCTTTTTTTTCGAGACTTGTTTGACTACATGCAAACTCATATCAATGAACAGTGAACACGCACATGCACATCCTACATGCATGGTCAAATTACAAGCCTATTTTTGAAACGTCATATCTCATGAAGTCCACCATTTTCATATTTGGGGATAACCGCATCTTTCAAACAATAGGTTGGCAGGTTGGGTGACATGTAAATGATGTAATGATGTCATCATGACACATCAGCAAGGTCAATTTACATGAACATTTTGTTGATAATGATAATGTTGTAATGAAATTTTGTTATGTCTTATTTCATGTCTTACTATTTCATGTCTTACTTCATGAACTGCAACAAACAATTTTTTTTTTCAATTTTGATGATCTTGTCTTGATGTACATGTTTCGTTGGAAGTGTTTATTTTTTTGTTTGACCTTTACTTCCGAGGTCACCAGATGTTCAAAGTAAAATGCGTATTACATTCGATCTGTAGCAGATATGAGAGCCTGGTCAGCACCTGTATATTCTTAGAAAGATCACATCTTTACATCTTTCAAATAACAGGTTTGGTAATGTGTACAGATGTCACAATGACATCATCAAGGTCCAAGTACAAGCAACAACCCTCAAAAATTAACATTTATTTTTTTGAAAAGTAGTCTTTCATAAACTGCAGCACACTTTTCACAACTGGTGATGAGGCATACGTTGATCCTTTATCTTATGTAATCAAACCGAAAAATCCCATACACCGTCACACCGTGCGTTTGGAATAATAAACTCTGGTCGTTATTGAAGTTAGAGACTGTTAAAAAGTGTGAAACTTTAGAGTTTATATTTGTTCTCCTTTGATACTAGGAATTCATATTTTGGTGCAAAAACAAAAGGTAGTAAAAAGTTAGATTTCTGTTGGAAACTGGTTTGATTATGAAACTTTTTTTCCCATTCAACTCATATTCTTATAAAAGGTAAAATGAATTCTCTCAATTTCATTGTGTCACAAGCCTTATCGCAAATACCGCCTAGTTGAGTTCGCATAATGGTCGAAAGGGATTGTGGGAAGGCAAAAGGAGCAATGTTTGTGCCTTTTCCCTTCCCACAATCCCTTTTGACCATTGTGTGGACTCAACCAGGCGGTATCTGCTATAAGGCTTATCCTCAACACTTTGTGCATGTTGGGAGCAAACGAGCGACAAATGTTCAACGTGTTCTCTACTAGAGTACTAGTACATTACCTGTGCCTCTGCAGGTTGAGGTGTAGAAGGTTTGGAGGAAGATCGAAGCCCTGTCTTGGTTCCAGGGGTCTCGGGCTTTGAGGTGACGGGATCCTTAGCTTTGGCTGCCGGGGTTGCTACGCTCCGACGAGAGGCAGACAGGTTAATACTGGGACGAATCTTGGCTCGTCTCATGGTGTGTGGATAGCAGGCTCAGTCACATTTTCTGTCATTCGTTTTTTGAATGAAAGTGCACAAGGATAGGAAAGGAACATTATTACACTATTTAATATAGCAGGCTAAAGCTCAGGCAATTTGGTCAGGGGCGAATAACCAACCGTCCTTAATAACAACCATCTAAACATGTGCCACAACCTGTAGTGAACACTATGAGTGAACGTACACATGTACATTGTACACTGTGCTAAGATCATCTACACAGAAAACACAAACTTTCTTGGCAATAGGTATTTTGCAGAACCAAGTACCGAACACTTGCTTTGTAAACGGCATATCCCTGTACAGGGTTCGACGTGTGTCACAAAGCACCTACATGTGTAGCCAGGGGTGTGTTTTCACCACAGACAAGTGTCTTATATAATCCTCAATGACTTTTCTGTATATTTTCTTGGGAAAATTCACCCAGAAAGGCATTTAATTATAGAAGTTCCGCAGTTTACCAAGTCAGGTTTTTGTACCAAATGTGATCCGTGCGATAATGCAGCGAGGCTGTGGGGAGGGGGCATGTTTATGGCCCACCATATTTCGCTGCGCATACCCATCTGCAATTTTGTTTTGTCCCAATCATAATTGTCATAATTTCTAAAAACCAATTTCAAGCACAGCATATCTTTATATTCATGGTAACCATTCAAACGTGTTGAAGAAGATAAATATCAGACAAGGATATGTGTGGTGTCTGAGAAGAAATTCCCTGGATATGGACGGCGGCTCTGGCCCTTCCAGCTTGGTATCATTTCTAGGAAATGGACTTGTCTGGTGTAATATAAAACGCACACTGTGGACAAACAATGGGCCGCAACACGTGAGAAGTACGAGCAGCAAGGTTTCACATGATCAGAGCTCACGATTGCGTGTCTAGCTGTCCATAGATTTATACTACACACACACACACACACACACACACACATGATAGGTTTGCGGTTCTATGTTAATGTCCTTGTTTTATTGTAGAGTTTAGTACTGCATGTATATCCGCTGTCATTTTCGATATACTTGCCATTTTTTTTTTCATTACATTAGATCAGGCTCAAACATTTTTTTTTTAAAGTTTGTTAATTTGTTTGCGAATGTTCATGATAGGTATCTATATGAGAAAGTATTCTGGCAGTGTTTGCTATGTTATAATGTACCATAGTATCATTTTTCGTGCATGTTTTTGATAGAATTAACAAGTTCATTGTTTTTGTTTAGCTAGTTTATCTCAGAAAGTACATAGTCTTGATTATTCACCATCGACCAACAGTTACCGATTATTACTGAAATTTGCTCTTTAATACAAGATCAACTTTCCATCGAGTCCGGAGAGTTTCCGGAAAGGGATTTTGTACATGTATCGCGTTTGGGTTTCAATTGATTTACTTTGGTGGATCGACTGTTTGTAATAGGCGTTATTTGCATCTCAGGCCAGCATGTTATAAGGCATTTCCGATCCTTACTGATTTCATATAAGTACACGTTTTCACAACATTTACCGTACCGAACATTACCTAGTCACGTCACACCGGTGCACGAGTATAGGTTTGCCAACATCTGTTGGGTTGTTTTTGATTGCATACATTTTGTAACATATATATTGACAGTTATATTGTATGTGTCCCAAATGTAACTACATGTATTAATATCCATGTTAATATTAGGTAGCTTTCGCAACTATGACAAAATACATGTTACGTGATCGCATGTTTTCTCTTGAATGTGCAGGACTATTGAAGCATGCCGATATGTCCACAGTAACACGGCGCCTTCCAGTAAAGCCCATAGGCAGTGATGTATTTTTATACTGGTGGGCTGATGACCCGGATACCAAAGAAGACTGGAGGTGTGATCAGTACAGGTGGCAGAATGTTGGGGTAAGGCTCTTACCCAAAGATCAACCCACAGTGAAGAAGATTTACCATCATTGTATCGACAATGACAGTAATACATTGTGTACCAACATGCGTTTCAGCCGCCATGCGTACACTCTGCATGAAGGTCCAAGTGCACTGGTCCTCATTCAGTATATCGGTGACAACACCCTTTGCTGGTTACAGCGCCCCTCATGGGAATGCACAGGTCAGTAGTCGCCCTCATGTCAGAACGTGCCCGTCGTTATTGGACAAAATTGCAAAAAGTGCAGACAAAACTCCACACGTTGTTTATGTCAAGGTGTCAACCCTGCCTGTTCCTGCTGAACACATCCCTGTTCTCATCCCCAAGAGCACGGAACAGATTCGTAATAAATGCAAAACAGAAAAAACACAAAATGCGTCTGACTCACGACGAATTGTACAACGTGAATGAACTGCAACAACAACTTGACTCTTTTACCAGACTTGGTTTTGTGTATTTGCTTGGAGGAGCTGTTTTCGGCAACGATGAAGGTGTCGCGGACTGAGAAATTTCTGTACATATCATACGATACAACATTTAATCTAGGTGACTTCTTTGTATTAGTGTTGATCATGAGACATTCTCATTTCATTGGAGATCCGATTGTACCGGTGGCTATCCTAACACACGACAGGAAGTACGAGAGCAGTCACCGAGAGTTGTTTAAGATTATCCACAAGAAGTGCCCCTCCCTGAATAGAGAGAACTTTGTAGTCATTACAGATAGAGAAAAGGCTATCGTGGAAGCCATCACTGTTGAATTGCCTGCAACCAACATCTTTTGTTGGAATCATCTGCTGGGTGATGTTTAATAAGCAGTGGGCCATTATTACCCACAGGGATAAAAGTGCAAAGAGGCAAGTCTACATAAAAGATGTTAAACAGCTTCTCAATTGCAGAACAGTGCTTCTCTCTGCACAAGCAGGGGGAGACTGAAAGTAGGGTTGGGGATATGGGCATGGCGGATTAGGATTCAGGATGGTGTGCCCCATCAATCCTCTCCCTAACCTCCCTCCCCCACCCTACCACACCCAACCTGCTACACAACCCATCAACTACTTCCCCCTACTCCCCATCAGTCCTGCACTATTAAACTAAGAGATGATACATGTACATGTACCAATTATGCAAATTATCTACCACACTTCCCCACCCCAACCCTTCCCTGCAACACCATACCACTTCCCCCACGCTGCCCTCCCCCACCTACCCCCTATCCACACCACACTCCGCCCATCATATCTAATCATGCTGTCACATGCACCTGTGCCTCACCGCATCACCCAATATTAATCGCCCTCCCACACCAACCCTGCACTCTGCCTTCACGGATGAATTTTCCCGACAAAATACAGAGAGGAGTTATTGAGGATATGACACTTTTCACACTAGGCCCTATTGCGATCATTATAAATGTAAGTTCTGCAACGGCAAACATGCCCCCTCCCCCAGCCACGGACATTAATTAAAGTCATTAATGCCTGATAAACTGGATAACAACCGCCACCCGAAGAGTTTTAATAAACCTTTTCGACATTCTCAATGCATTGTGGGTTTGGAGGCCAAACAAACCATGTAATTTATACACAAACCTATGGCACTGTGAACCAGTCCAAATATTAATTGATTTTATGCTAAATATCTGTCATGAGTTGAGCGATACCCTTTTCACATATCTTTGCATGGAACATAAGGAAAATAATAACCAGAAAAATCTATTTTAAATGGCAATAAAAATAAAGGAAATAATTGGGGAATCCCTTTCAGGGTACCAGTTACTGATGAATGCAAATTTCTGGAATTAGAACAGCTAATAATCAGGGTTTCCCCTTAACTTTTTTTTTCACTAGCCGGCCGGACCAGTAATGTTGACTTTTTACTAGCCCGCCAGCATTTTCACTGGTCCGCATGTTTTTTTTCACCTTTTAGGCTACTTTTTTTGTAAGTAACCTGACCAAGTACACTGTATTTACAAACATTTATTACAAGCTGAGAGTAAGCCTGTTCGATATTTTTTTCATATCGAAAATCGGAATATCGGAAACCCGGAATATCGGGGAATTCGATATACCGAAGAATATCGCGATATATGTTACTTTTGGCCGCATTACGTGTGGATTTGTCCCGTTTACTTTGCTCGAAATTCCAGTAACTCCACGGCCTGAAATTTTAGCAGGGCGGCAGACACAATGCGAGCGCGTACGCGACGCCCTTACGGCGACGGCGTGGAGTCTGGGGCCCGCCTTAAGGTCCCCGGGAAATTTTGGATTCTAGATGCTCTATGGTGCAATCTGAGGCATTTCCTGGCCACTTTCTTATGAGTCTGAAATTCTAGCGTACGGCAAATACTTCTACAAATCATAGAACGTCACACAACTTTGCACCCGACAATAACATTAAGATCACTTATTTTAATTGTTCACGACCGTCGTATATATACCACATTGAAATCACTTGCTTACAAATCACGGTGTCGCCCACTAACCCGGCTTTGAAACTATAACTACGCATGCGCGTCTTTTTGACTAGCCTTTTCTCAAGACGCAGGTTTGCACAGTGATCGTTATACACGTGCGCTTATTGCTGCAATACATCCTTTCAGGCTTTAACAGAGGCTACTTACATTGTTTGCAATAAGGTCAACCCCTGTAGCGCATCTGCGCGTGCGCGTGCGCGTTGCTTTGTTGCTAGCCTTGGTCAAGTGCAAGCAACCGCACTGAATGCCACCGTCCTTCCCCAGTGTACAAGGCACACGCAGTTTAGGTGTAGTTACGTGTAGCGAACTGCGTCGCGTCTTGAGAAAAGATTAAAACACGTGGCGCGCATCCATTGTACATTGTGCAATGTCATGTCGTCTTCACAAAATATACGACACGATCGTTTGTTGACAGCTCGCCCATGGTATTATCATCTGCATTACTAATCAATAATGCTGAAATAGAAACAAACGCTAGTCTTTCTGGAGTGCCATAAAGTAGCCAACTGAAGGTAAATGTCGTAAAACTCCAAATACTCAACGAGCGAAGGGAAGCCTTGTCAAAGCGGCCCCCCATTCCTGCCGCTCAATCCCGGCGGGCCCGATCCCGGTGGCCCCGATCTCATGCCGTGGTGACTTCCGTCATGTATTTTTGTATTCCTCCGTTCTTCCCGTAATGAAAAAGTGACGTCATCACGATAATATAGAATATCGCGATATTTTTCTGCCGATATTTCGGTATCAAAATAAATGGATATCGAACAGCCTTAGCTGAAGTGAGAGTAAACTCCACGCAATCGGGGATCGCGCGCTGTTGACAATCTGGCTCTGAAGACGCGCGCGCTTAGCTTATCTTGGCATTTTTTTTCACTAGACCGCCGGACTACTTAGAAAAGGGTTTTGACTAGACCGCCGCTGTTTTGACTAGAATTTGTCTAGCGGACCAGCGTTAAGGTCGAACCCTGATAATGTCACAGTATTAGCCAATCAGAAGAGGATTTTTGCAAGCATGACAACGAACATGTGACCAATGCGACCAATCACGTCCGTTCTAATGTGCTTGCTCTTCTAATGCCAGTTATGGCTGATGCTGTTCCCATGATGCTTTGAGAATGTCAAAAAGGTTTATTGGCAACCCAAAAGCAAAAAAATTCCGATGCTGCGAGAGTTGCCGCGATAAATAGGGAGTCCGACTATACATAGGCCTAGTAAGTAGTATTAGTAGTAATTAGTATGAGTAAAGGCTGGTTTATACTAGTCAGTCGGCGATGCATGGTCGCCGCGACATAAAATTGACGCGAATTCCTTTCACGCACATAGTTATAGAATGTTTAAACAATAACTTTACGTTCTAATATTTATGTGCGTGAGAGGATCGCGCGTCAATTTTCTGTCGAGGCGACCATCGCCGACCGACTGTAAACCAGGGGTGCGTTTTGGCGGTCATAACCGAAAACTGGTTCTGTTGTTTAATTACTTTGGAAATTTGAGCATTTTATAATGATGCGTAATTTTCGCCTATTTCAAATTCCCAAAGAAATTCACCGACAAGAAGCAATCGAACCAATTCTTGGTTCATGGCTGTTTGTGACCGCCAAAACGCACCCCAGCTATTAAGGCTGTTGGCGATGATGCAACTCATGATGAACTGAACGAAATCAAAACACGTCGCCGGTATTTGGGTTCATGTTTTTATGGCCTTAGCCAATTAAGTTGCGGTCCGTTTCGCCGTATCCACTAAATGGGTTTGACATTATAACTTATTTGACTATTACAGATATCAACCTTTAATTATTCTTGAAAATAATGTGCTAAATTGACCAAATAAAACTGACCTGGGTTATTCGCGCCGCCGTAAGCTAACTTTTACGTTTTACTGTCGATGTTGACTAAATAGCGCCACCAATCGATATGGCCGAGTGAGCTTGTCTTTGCATTGGTTGAACGCTTGGTGGCGCTATTTATCACAACATGACACGTTACTGTCTGCTGATGCGTTGGTACATGTTGGTCTGAGGTTCTACTCCTGTTTATCGTAAAATAAATCAAGATCAAGCCTCAAAATCAAGTAAAAAATAATTTCACCTTATCGAGAAAAGTGATGGACCCCGAATTGCAGAAAAGATTGCATGAAGATGGTAAGAATTGTGTTTGGAAACTTTTCTAATCTCAACCTCTGTTTTGTGAGCAGTTTGACTTTGAGTTTGAGCACTCTCTGACTCTAGTCTCTCTGCATGCATGCCACCATGGCCACTGGTACTGCTTAATATTATAGCTAGGCCTAAATAGGCCTAAGCTAAATATAGATCCCCATAATGGCATAAATTTAATGACTTGACCGCACGTTACGTCTCCAAATCGGGTCAGGTAAGGTCATGCAAGTAAGGTAAGGTAAGGTCAGGTCAGGTCAGTAAGGTAAGGTCAGTAAGGTAAGGTCAGTTCAGGTCGAGTCAAACAATTGAACAATCGACAGTAGCACTGTTCACTATAACTTAGGCCATGAAAATGAAGGTTTTAGATTTGCGTCCGGACATTTTTCAAATGGCATAAGGCTTTTTTTTATTATTTATTATTCATTATTCATACATGTATTTATTATTCATCACTTCACAGGGTGTGATGAAATCATGAATAATCAACAGCTCTGTGAAGTGATTGGCTCATGTCGTCCTAGCGCCCAAGTATGCAAAACAGTCCTATGCTAGAAACCGAAGATCAAAAATCACACTTTACCTGCATAAATATTCTTGGCATCATCTTCGTCAAACAGTTCAACAGCCCATCTCCCCGTTCGGTTAGAAATTTTCCTCCAAGAATGTCAAGAACAGGAGATATTTGCGGCGCAAAATCGTCTCCACGCGACGCTGACTTCACAAACACGAGGAGTAATACCCACATTTAGAACGTTCATCAACAGAGGGCGCATTTTACAGTCGCCGCATGCACGGCCGAAATTGCACCCTCTGTTGTTGATGAACATTCAAGACGTGCGGACAAGGTATTACTCCTCGTGTTTGTTAAGTCAGCATCGCGTGGAGACGATTTTGCACTGCAAATATCTCCTGTTCTTGACATTCTTGGAGGAATATTTCTATCCGAACGGGGAGATAGGCTTTTCTTTTATTATTTATTATTCATTATTCATACATGTATTTATTATTCATCACTTCACAGGGTGTGATAAAATCATGAATAATCAACAGCTCTGTGAAGTGATTGGCTCATGTCTGACCCCAGTAGGCCTATAGTACTGGGTCGTGTTACTTCTTAATCTTGTGATTCAAATTTCTTCAGTCTGGAACAGGAATTTTTCACCGTTTCTTTTCTCTAAAATTAGGGCAGATTCGGGCAATCTTTTGCTTGGTGCAATCAAGGTGATAAGTCACAGGTGGATTTTTGAGGTGAATTTTGCAGTGGTTTTTGTGTGCACAGTGCATGAAAATTGTGTTCTTTTGTGCTGTAGTAGTAGCCTATGGGGAAATTGGGCTTCTTTCTATGGGGCTCTGGGAGAATTGGTAGTGGGTTCATACCTTTATAATGCCACGTTTTGTCCAAGGTTGATTTTGCCATAAGTCTGGTTTTACATTCTTCCCATTACAGAGACCTTGCATGAATTCCTGCAAGATGACTTTAACGTCCAGCAGCATACTAACCAGGTTATGCAGAGTATGGCCATCACAGAGCAACTATCTAAACTAGCTGAAGGAATCAGTCTTCTGGACAAGGAACTACATGCACAGGTACCAGAGCTTCCTGAGGGTTAAAGTGCTCATGAGGGGCCCTGAACATATGTGTAGATAAGTGTTTATTTGTAAACATGGTGTATATGAGTTGTACTCGAGTCCCAGCAAGTCCTTTCACAAGTCCAGTCAGAAATCCTTTCAAAGCCGGTCATCACAAGTAACTGGATGAACAATGACAAAGGAATGCCTTTGTCAAAGCTCATTTGAATAGCTTGTGATTGGGATTAGGACTGGAAGGCTTGTGATGGACTTGCAGGGACTTGTGATGGACTCGAATACATCTCTGATCAGGATGTTGTTCATTTCAACTGTCAAACTTTTCATCAATAGGTGTCAGCACACCACGAAGACTTGCTGTCGCAGGCTACTGGCATTGAAACTCTAGAGGGTGTCCTTCAGATGATGAATACGAGAATTGAGTCACTGCAGTCGGCTGTGGAAAGGTAGATTTCCTTGAAGTTGAAAAACACATTTAACTTTTGCCTATATTTCCCTCATGTGAATGTACTTAGAAACATCCTTTAGAAAGAATAATTGAATGTTATCAGATTTTTGTTTGTTTTTAAAACTTTGTTTCAGGATTCGAAGTAAACTCATAGAACCGTATAACAAGATAGTTGCCAGAACAGCACAGCTGCGGAGACTACAGGTGAGTTGATGGGACAGTTGAAATCTTAATTTTTGGTCCCTGTTATTTGTTCGTCACAATGCATGTATTATTTCAAAATTATTTTACATCACTGTTTTTATAAGAGTTAATTCATATCAAGGACATCAAACAAAAGGTGTGCCCCGTTATTGTGGCTGTTCCTATAAGCTAAACAAGTAACCATGGTAACTTGTTTGTTATCCAATCAGGAAGCATGTGACTTATTGAGGAGGATTATCCGTATCTTGTACCTGAGTAAGAGGCTCCACAGTCAGCTACAAGGAGGAGCCAGAGAGATTACTAAGGCAGCTCAGAGCCTGAATGAACTAGGTAAGTAACCCCACACCATCCCGTACCCTAACCCCCAACTCTCCACCCCTCTCCCCTGATTTTCCGTATCTTGTACCTGAGTAAGAGGCTCCGCAGTCAGCTACAAGGAGCCAGAGAGATTTGGCTCAGAGCCTGAATGAACTAGGTAACTTACCCCTACCCAATGGCAATAAGCCAGTTTGGTATCTCAAAGATCAAAGGTTATTTGAGATAAAATTGCTGACGTAATGTCACGCCATGTTATGCGAACGCCCATTCTGATTGAATTTAACACGTGCGCATTGTGTGACCACCTTTTGCTTTCACATGCGAGCGTAGGTCATGCGGGTCATTCGGGATCAAATGTCATTGTGCACATATGCGCAGTTGAAATACCGAACTGGCTTATTGACCTATGGCTCATTAGCGTGTGTCCAGGCCCCTTGGACAACACTGTTGAATTTTGTGATATTATTTTGGTTAGTCTCTGATTTGTGTGTTTAATAAGATCTAATGTTACTGGATAAACTATCAACAAGCTGTATTTAAGTGATTTTACCGCAGCAGTATATATTGACATTTTGAGTTTCCATCTTGCCCCTCTACGATCCTATGGAATTTTGTGCATTAATTGTTGTTTATCTCGGATTTCGCACATTCTGCATCAAAGTATAACTAATATGATTGGATAATATTTCATACGCCGTGTTCACGTGATTCTACCACAATAGGTAAATTTTGTGAAATAGTTATGTTTGCCTCAGATTTTGTGCAATCTGCAGTAAACGACACAAGGTTTGAGAAAAAGTAATAGCCACTTGGCCAGTATCCAAATTGTTAACAGTTTGAAACTTTGAAATTCCACAAGTATTTTTTTTATTGCGTATTGGTAGGGTGCCAACACTATATAGTAAATCTGTAAATTTTATAATTTGTTTATCTTTCAGACTTTCTTTATCATGGAGTTGACTTGAAGGGTATTGACGTGATCGAGCAAGATACGTTGTTTATAAGGAAAGCTCGTCGAGATGTGGAGAGACAAGCTCAGAAGATGCTTCACCAGGGAATGGAGACGCAGGTAAGATCCGATTCTTGGCAATTATCGTACAAAAGGAAGAACAATTCATTCCTTTTATTTAAGTTCGGATTTTAACACGGGTAAGCAATATCTTATGCAGTGTAGGAATTGTTTCTTGAATAATAGTTAGTTGGTAATTGACATGCATGTGTATCCAAATGTGTTTCATTCTTCATTTGGACACCTAATATAAAAAATACAATTGAAAATATTTTTAAATAAAAGAAATACCCGTTTTCGACAAATTTCAATTTGTCAAAAAAAGAGAAATTCATGTTATGTAAAAAAAAGAGTAAGAATTGTTGAGAGGCTCATAAAATCTATTTTAGGGGAGGCAGAGCTCGACAAATCTCGGGCCCGGACACCCGGGACAACCACGCCAGGCCTCCGGGCAACCGGAGTTTCCCGTGCTTGAGCCCGCCGGACCACCAACTGTATTGCACATGTTTTTCAGAGAATCAAACTTCATAATCATGGACCAGAACACAGTTACACAGATCAGCAGGTACAAGCAAAAATAACATTAAACATTCACCCACAAATAAAGTTTAATATCATCGCCATTCAGTGACTTCGTATTCAGAGAAAAAAAAGTGAACTCGTTCGCACAGAGCTAGCTGCCACTGGTACCGCGCGCTGTCCATGTACTAGCCGTGCAACAGTTGAACGGAACCAACCAGCAACCTCAACAGATTTGCACGTTCATGATGTCATTCACTTTTCATAGACTTGTTGGCGATCCTTCCAATTATCTTTTGGCTTCAAAAATAACGAAAAATCGGCGCTATAAAATAATAACTATAGCAGAACATTTTGCGCTTACTATCAGAAATGTATTTCACGGGTTAGTAATGTATTTTGGCTTGAACAAACTACATGTACTCACGCTTACTTTGCGTAAGTTAGAAAATGATGGAGGGACCGGGAACTCATCTATGATTCGTCACGATGTGCTGAACTAGTTCCTGCCGCATGCTATTAAAAATACAAATGCATAATAGAGGCCGAAACCAGTCTGCACATACGGGTATTATAAACAATCAGCGTGCATGTAATTATTCGCGTGCTATGACGAGCTGTACCTGGGGTGAAAAGTTTTGATTTTCTTTTTGGCCGGGCGCTGGATTCGGATATTGTGTGGAACAAGCAAATGCTATAATTTTGTAAATGTAGTAGAAATGCTGTATTCTGATTGGCTATGCCACAACAGAAGTGAAAATGAAACGTTTTCTGATTTCATCTAAATATGGTGGTGCTGGGTCTGACAAGAATCCAAAAAAGAACTTCAGTTCTATTTCCACAGTCCATAAATAATAGAATTTTATAAAGTTTGCGTTTGTTATTTTGAGGTTTGAGTTTGGCCGCACAGGACTACCAATTTCAAACATTGGGCTACCATTTTTCTTAGTGGTAGTTCGGTGGACTACCAGTTGAAATAACTTGTTTTCGAGCTCTGACTCCAGTGGGCCTATATCTCCTAGCCCCTACCCCTTGGTGCTGTGCCTAGTCCTTCAGTTCTAAAGCTTACCTTTCTAGTTCCATTTTTCTCCCTAATTCGGTCGATTCACAACTCAGTGCGCCGCAAGCGACAAGCCGGGAAAGGCCAATTTCCCACTTTTGGGGTCGACATCGCATCTATCGCGTTGTATTAGATGGTGGACAGTACAGCAGTATGGATTTCACGCGAATGCGAGTGGATGAGTTAAAGCAATTTTCGACTAATCGGGTAATTACCTTGTGCGGGAAAGAAGAGAGAGGAGTTGATAGATTTAGCGGAGAAGGGGTGTAAGAAGTACGGTCGATGCATTGGCGATACCCACTTCCGGTTTTGCTATGTCGACTTTTTCCCATGATGCACTGCGTAATTTGGCCTCTTTCCGGCTTGTCGTTGGCGGCACACCGAGTTATGAATCGACCGTATTACTAATTATGGTAGCCAAAAAGGTATTTTTATAAAAACTGATCAAGTTCACCAGTCTAGTCGCCCAATGTTGAAAACACACAGGCAAGTTCACCCACTTTTGTCAAATAGTGTATATATGTGACCCACTCTGCAAAAAGAGCACATAAGTCGCTGTAAGCTTTTACGCATAATGGGCCGTTCTATGTGAAGAGGGTGAAACATTCTTCAAACAAGTGATTTTTGAGGGAGGGAAAAAATTCCCTCCTTCAAAAATCACCCTCTTCACATAGAACGGCCCATTACGCGTAAAAGCATACAGTGACCTATGTGCCCTTTTGGCAGAGTGGGTCACATATGGAGAACTTCCCATCATGCAATCCCTCTCATTCGTTTGTATGTATTTTCCAACAGAGGACAGCTTTTGATTTTTCTTTTTAATTGAAATCACCCAATACAAGGATAAAAGCCAGTCTAGTTAAGAGGTTACGATAAGAGGTGGTAGGGTTGGCCACATTTTGAATTGCCAACCCTACCACCCTTACGGTTTTCCTGGGCCCAGATCTAAATTGAGGATAATTCTTCAACAGATTCCAGAGAAATTATCCTCATTTTCAGACCTATAGACCCAGGCGGGGTAACTTCCACCATCACTAAGACCAACTCACCTCCCCCCTTGCTGATCAAGGACCTACTTTGATCCCTGTCCTTGATGTAAACCCTGAGCATGCATACCTTTATCTTTGATGTTAGTTGTAGTCGGAGAAAGTCTTTCCTCTTGGGAAACATTTATGTTCTCATGATGCAAGTTTCTTTGATCGCTCCTCGTCTCCTCAGAACCAGACCCAAGTAGCCACCTCCTTGCAGGTCTTCCACAATCTTGGCTGCCTCCATGAGACGGTTGATCGCATCGTGGTTGAGAGTCAAGACGCCGTCAAGAGGAACATCCAAGAAGCCTTGAACGTACAGACACCGAGCCAGCCACAGTTCCAGCCAGGGAGAGGTGAACATTGACGTGTATTTGACCTGGCATCACGAAATGGGTGGAATGTATCAAAAATGAAATATTGAGATGATGGTGTTTCCTGAAAGTATAGGTTATAAGCTGTTGATGTGATACATTGTGCATTGATGAGGCTCGTTGCTAACCAACACTATAACCTTTCGAAGTTGTTAGAGTCGTGACCATTTGTTTTTGAAAAAAAATGAGTCTCAAAGTAGGGCCGAGTCAAATCGGATAATTTAATATTTGAATATTCGACCTTCCAGTCGATCGAATATTTTAAAAATTTGGTTGTCCGGACGGCTGATTTCGGGGTAAAAAAAGTATGTACAGAGGCAGTCTAATTAACGCACGAAACTGCTCATTATCATCATAACAGATTCTCACTTTTATGACTATCGCCAGCACCAAGGAATGATTTAGTAAAGGTTTAGCAAACGTGCAAAAATGCAGAAATACTTTTATTGGCCAAGTGAGAAACTTTTATTTTCCCGACAAAAAGTAGGAACAGGTACATTCATCAGCACGTGTTTGTAACACAGATAGATAGCCTGCTGTCATACAATTATTTGGACAGGAACCATCATGATGTCACGGATGCAATTTAAGTCAGTAAGCTGTGTAAACTATACTGTACAGCATATCACGATATCTCATCGTAAGAAACCACTATGGTTACTGTTTTTTGGTTGCATGAAACTTTGAGATGTGATAAGAAAGACTTCCTTGTATTTCAGGATTTAGTGATTGCTTTTCCTAGGTTTGCCAGGCCGTGCGTCGATGCCTACGACTGGTAACACAGCCACGTTCAGAGCCACTCTCTGGACTAACCTCTCTAAGCTGATGGACCAGATATATGCTACATGTGGACAGGTATGTTGACATTCAAACTGTCTACCCCATAGGAGCAGGTTCGAGCAGAGAAAATTTGTTAACCAGCGGTTTGATTTCTGACATCTAGTAAAACTGTTCTGTCACTGGTCCCCTCTATTGTTAACCAGTGTGATCATACCCTGTAGTTGTTCCAGATGATTGACTAAACTGTTATGAATTACGATATTGGATATAATGTTTGGAATGGCCCTCCAACCCCAAAGCTCTGAAACAAAAACAGGGTTTGGATATGGATCCCGAGTCTGATCTTTTCTTTGGACTAGAAATTTATCAATTTAAATAAATAAAAAATAGAGGTTGCCACTTTAAAAGTAAAGCTGTGTTCCCATTGGCCCTTTTTTTGGTCAATCTACCACGACTTTTCTGTAAATGACAAAATTAAGGGGGACACGTGGTAAACTTAACATCCCTGTAAAACTAACAGGCCGACAGGGGGCATGGTAGACTTCCGCACAGCCGCAGTAGTTTAACATGGACACTGATTGCTGTATAGATTAATGGGAATACACCAGCCACACACAGCAAACTGAACAGTCCGTCCACGTAAACAAAAGTCCAAATAGGAACAGCTGTAAGATTACGCAAAGGAATATTGACAGTGAGTCATGGTAACTTACCACAAGGAAAAGTTTAGTGGGAACATAGCATAAGACTGTGAACCAGAATAATGTCAAATGACGTGACACTTCGGTACTCAACAAGAGAAAATTATGTTGATACCTTGATATTCAAGTACAACACTGATTTGTTCACACAGTTATGCCTCACACAATGACTGAGGACAAGGCTTTGTCTTCTCTTTTGACCCTTTACTTTAACCCTAACCTACTGGGGTGTATGTAAAATCATATAAAATTTGAGTATTTGGGACTGTTAGGTTAACATTTTGCCTATTGCCTAAAAGTACACATATGTACATCCGAGGACCGTTTTTAACAAAAGACCTCCCTCAGAGGACAAAAATGATTTCATTGTTTTTTTTGTACTTGTGTCCTCGATAGTGATACAGTACATGTACATTCGCGTTTGGGATGTGTGTGTACATATATGAGACTAAAATGCATGGGTCGCCATCATAAATAAACATCCATGATAAATGCATTGTGTGGCTTTGTTATCAGGTGCAACATCTTCAGAAAGTTTTATCCAAGAAGAGAGATCCTGTGACCCACGTCTGCTTCATGGAGGAACTGAGGAAGGTTAATAATCACTGAAAGATTGTTAATTGTCGTCTATCTTAACCCCTTCTGTACGGCCGTTATTAATGGAGTGCTGGTATGGCAAGACAGGCTTGTGCAGCCAAGCGTAGTGCACACGATCAATTGAGTATGCACAGGCATGTGCGTATAGATGACAGCCGGCCAGGCGGTCTTCTTTAAACTGTGGCTGTGGCTGTCGTCGGTATTTAACCACTTCACGGCGGGATTATTTTTGACGAAAATTTCGATTTTCGAAAAAGGCAAAATATACACTATGAAAATCTTTGCCGTGAAAATCCGTTTTGCCGTGAACTAAAATTTCACGGCAATTTCACGGCGACGAACACCATGAAAACGCCGTGAAATACTCTCGGGATTTTATCGCCAAGAAAACGCCGTGAAAACACCGTGAATTTTTTGCGGGCAGTTCTGCCCAGCTCATTAACTTGCTCTATTGTTCACTCTTTTGTATCGTGTGATTATCAACCATCAATAAATTGTAATGTAACTGTCGAAGCTGGCAGAAGTTGCGTGGTTTATTGACAGTTAAACATGACGGCAGGCTAGGTATGGCGGCCAAGCGTTCGACGTCCAGTTTACCATCGATGCCTTCGTAACTAGTCAAGGGCCCCCTCGTAAAAATAATAACAAACCCGTAATAAATATTGTATTGGGGAAATTGTTGCTTTTTGCAGCATTAAAGATTTCTCCAACTATAGGCCTAGGCATGGTGCATTTAAGTGTGGGTTAGTCTAGATTACCTTACCCGAAGTTCCAGCTATTTCAAATAAAGTTGACGACAGAATAATACATAACGTATGATGTACCATGGAGGAATAAATAATACATTAAATGTGTCGTTTCTTTGATCGTTTTCTAAACCCCGACATAACTTATCCGTCATATCTCCGGAGTAGAGTCCGGACCACGCACGTGCGTGCATGCATACGGGATTCCATCGTTGGTGTAGTCTTGGTCAAGTGCAAACAACCGCACTGAATGCTACCGTATTATTCCCAATGTACAATGTACGTACACGCAGCTAACGTATTCCGAACTCCGCCTTAAAAAAAGGCTACTAAGACCTGAGGGGGTTACAGCAATTGTTCAATAAGGGTACCCCCTAAAGCGCATCTGCGCGTGCGCGATGCTTTGTTGCTAGCCTTGGTCAAGAGCAAGCAGCCGCACTGAATGCCATCATCATATTCCCAGTGTACAATGCACGCACATGCAGCTAATGCGCAGAGAAATTCATCTTGAGAAAAGACAAAACCGGGCGCTTCGCACAGCCAAAATTACTAGGTAGGCCTACGTAAAATGTCCATGGACTTTTTTTTCTCCGGAATTCGACGCGGGAAATTCTTAAGATAATAATTTTTTCTATTTGTTTTATTCGTAGGAAATTCCAGACAGGGTCGGGCGGGATAAAAAAAATTAAAAAAATCGGTTGGGAGCCAAAAATAGGGTGGGTCGGAAATGAGAACCATAGAATTTAAAACAGGGACGCCCTTATCGTTGTAAGGTTTATAATGATGTACGGTAATTTTCCCAAAAGACTTTGTCCATTGAAAGCATACGTGGGTTTATTCTTGATTTTATGTTTCAATTTCAATCATAAATGTACCGGTACCGCTATGGTTTCCAGATAATTCTATTTTTTGTGTTTTGCGTTGTTGGATGGCAAAAAAAAAACGAGAGAAAAACGGGGCCTGTTTTTAACCTTAGTCAAGGCGCGCGTAGCTACCTGGACGCGTGATGTGTCCCGAATGTATGCAGCATGTCCGGGGCGCGCCACTCGTCTGGGTAGCGCGAGCCAATGAATTCGGAACAAAATGTGGGCCTACATGTGCGGACAAAACAAACGCGGAGTCTTATAACAAAAACATACCGGGAAAACGAAAAGCACGGAAAACAGCGAAAAATTCACATGCCTGATTATTATAGTCGGATTTCACAAAATCCGTGTTTTAAAACCCAAATCCTTACTTCCGTATTCCTTATTTCTCATGAATTTCAGTACGAAATACGGAAAATCCGTACTGGTTGGCAGCTCTGAATTGTGCATTTTGCATCAAAACAGAACTAGCCTGGAGCCTAAGCCAGCTCATTTGGAAAATTAAAAGTGCCTGTAGAATCAGAAAAAGGCAACTCGGGCCGGGAGGTGAATTTGTTTTCTCCCAAGCAACATCCGAATGTGGTAAATGCTATGACGCATATGTCCTATGAGATTTCGGACTTTACTTCCCTTTTAAAAACATCCTCCGGAACCACGAATAAGAAAAAAAATAAAAATTCGAACGTAATGAAATTTCGGACTTTATTTCCCTTAAAAAAAAACTCCAAAGCTCAATCTCCTACCAACCCCACAGTCGAACACCGTATCCACTGAACCATCGGAATGCTCGGTAGACAATGATAATTTATGGCATTATATACCCAGCCCTAGGTACATGTAGGTCCTGATCCTATGCATCCATAACGTTTGGGGAAAAAAATAATTCACCGCGCCGGGAGCGAGCAGAGACCACCACCCAGACAATCCAGCCAAACTCAACGCTGAGTGATGTGATTGGTTTAGCATGACTAGGGAAAATAGTTTCGACCAATTAAAGCACTCGGCGCAGAGGTGGAGCCGATCGTTGCGCGTTACGGAGTTCATGATTGGTCAGTCCGATCATTCACGACTGCATGCATGTAACTTTCAACGTGCTCGAGGTGTTCGTCCATTACAACTACGCGTAGCTAGTAGCAAGACGCCCATTTCAGACACGGCCTAAGAAGTCATTGGTTTTTGTATACAAATCAGGAAATGGTGAGAAATAAATTACATTTAACAACTGCAATGAAAGAAACGCTAAACATTTTAAGAAAGAACAAAAATGGACTGCTCCGTGAAGCCGGCCGTTGGCCTTCAAATGAGTAGTTTTTTGTGGCATTAATGTAGATCATTCCTTCCTCCATCGATTTACGAGGAGTAGTTACATGTAGGCTAAATCTATTCTACGCGCGATAGGCCTAAGGTCCCCTGTTTTATTAAAATTGTTGCAGAAACGCAAATAAAAAAATTAAAGAACCACCAGCAAGCACAACAACAACAGTTTTAACAACATATCGGGACCCTACGGATCCGCGAGGAAAAGTACACACTGCGTGTATCACAACCCGCTCCCAACAAACCGTGACCACCTGTGTTATACCTGCGAGATTGATGTTCGTGCATAACATATTCGCATGAGCCATGAGTCGATCGTCTTTATAAATGCGGATCAGACCGCTGTACTCGCAACCACAAACACATAAAATTAGGAGAGTTCCCTGTTATGCCGGGCCGTTATGTTTGCACCCACAGTAAATCGAATCTGTTCTTTTGTCAGTTGAAGAATGGTTTACCGTTATGCATAACAAAGGAATCCAGCCTGCCGGGTTCGCCGTGAATTTGCCGTGAATTCGCCGTGAACATAATTGCCAATATTTGCTGGAAATAAACGCCGTGAAATTGCCGTGAATTTTTATTTCACGGCAAAAGACGGATTTTCAGGGCATTTTCACGGCAAAGATTTTCATAGTGATAGCAGCCAACTTCTGATATGCAGCCAAACGCCACAAATACTGATTTGCAAGAGTCATTTCAACAGTATTTGTACAGTATTTCTTGCCGAAACCTCATATATTTCAATACTCCGGGTGCGCCCACCGGAGTGTAAATTGTAGAACAACCGGCCGTGCACAGCGGCCAAGTTCAAGCTCAACAAGTTCAAGCTAAATAACAGCCAGTCCTCCGACACGAACTGGTTAAGAGGTTAATTACTGGAAACTGTATTTCACCAAGGCACATAAATAAAAGGCAGATTTTTTAAACACAACACAAATGTTATGTCGTTGCACAGTGTTCTTTAAATTGATTTCATGATTAGTGGCATGGCTCCGTAGCATTTCAAATATTGCTGAATGTTGCTGACAAGGATGATCACAGCCTTTACAGCTGTTTTGTGCATGTATGAAAAAGTTCATGGAACAGTTTGAAAATAGTGAACGGTTTCAAGATGAATTTGTTTAAGTCTTCTCAATATCTGCACTTTGTAATCCAAATTGGCTGATTACAGCCAAGTTCACAGTTGTAATTTGTAGTTTACTAGTTTGTAACCAGCATAGCATGCTGTTATTCCATTATTTGTGGTGATTCAATAATTATGTGCATTTACAAAAAATTATTTATTTGTTTGTTCAGGAGGGTCGGAGCAACATCGTGGAATCTTTCTGGAAATCGCTCACCGGGACCCTGAAAGGAGAATTTGCAGAGACGGCTAATGGTGAGTAGCTTAGTAGCCAAATGTCCGCAATATTGGAACAAAAGCCCAATATTAGCAAGTTTGTCTTTTTATCGTCATCAGCTTTACGTAGAAATCAGTGGCAGATACTGCTGTATTGTATAGGGTGCGTTCATAGGACGCCATCTTCGTAGGAAAATGACAACTGCGTGTTCAACGCCATCAGCTGCGTGTGCGCGTAGTGTGCAAAATATTCTAAACACACAGGCTTGTTGCTCGAAATTTCTTCGAAATACAGCGCAGCAGATGCGCGTCACGAAAGTTTGACGCACAAAATGGCGATGCACGTGGCAATTTGTAGGAAGTGACGTCATTTGAGAGAGACCTATAGCTAATGGTCTGCTTCTTATGATATCTTTTTGTTTGCTTGCAGCATCTACGTTTGTAAAGCAAGCCTTTGAGGGCGAGTACCCCAAGCTTCTCCGTCTCTTCAATGAGCTGTGGAAACGCCTTCAGCAGTTCAGTCTAGCCACGTCCTCAGCTAGCGGAGATGCCGGCTACCTAGCATCACCCAAGGCGGAGACGTTTGATGAGCAGGACACAGAAGAATACAGGTAAGTTTGTCAGGGGTGAGATTTGTCAGGATTTTTTCCTGATTTCAGGATTTTTGTCAGAATTTCAGAATTGTTGAAGAATCTCTTTTGCAATCTGGAATTCCTGAGGTGTTGTCCTAAAGGTGTTTTTACCTGTAAAAGTGGATATAGACCAATAGAAACGGATATTTTAAGGTGGTGCCTTTAGGCAAATACAAGCTATATGTTCATCTGGGGTCCTCGTGGATTTTTCGTGGATTTCTTTTGGATTTCGTGGAATTTTCATTTGTGGCCAATCTCACCCCTGGTTTGTCAAGGAGTTTACTTTGAATGGATGGTCATGATGTACCGAGGTTGAAATTATATTTGGACATCAGACATTTTCCAACCATTTGCAGTATTTGTCTGAACAAAATATGGCTTATGGCAATGGTTTGTTTGTGATGACTGCCACACCTTGTATAATTCTATCTCCAGATGTTAAAATCTTATTTCTTTTTTGTTTCTTTCACTTCTTCAGTTCTGAGAAGGCTTTGAAGGAGTCGTTATCAACCTTTGAGAATGCCTACCTGACTCGCTCACTGTCTCGCCTCTTTGATCCAATCAATCTGGTGTTTCCTAGTGGAGCGTCAAGCCCACCGTCTGATGATGAAGTAGAGAGTATCGCCAAGTCCATATCAAGGTTAGTAATTATTATTGAAGCTATCTCTATCACACTGTGTCGCAAAAGCTTGCCAACAGGATACACAACTCCACACTTCATCGTTCTTCTGTGCTTTTAAGTGGCTCTTTCCAAGAGTTTTGGCATTCTCACGGAGGTTGGAGTACAATGACTGCCATGTTGAGTCAGTTCCTGATTCTTCTTGGAACTATTCTGATGTTTAGAGGTAGTGTACATGATTGGTCATTGTTGCAATTTTCAGAAATGGGCGGATTTGGGGGTTAGTATTGTATAGGAAATATCGTTTCACTGACCTGTTCAAAGTTTTGCGTTCTTGGATGGCGAAAAAAACGAGAGAAAAACGGCTTTCGTATTCAACCTCCAACCTCCAACCTCCAACCTCCAACCTCCAACCTCCAACCTCCAACCTCCAACCTCCAACCTCCAACCTCCAACCTCCAACCTCCAACCTCCAACCTCCAACCTCCAACCTCCAACCTCCAACCTCCAACCTCCAACCTCCAACCTATAACCTATTACTACAAAATACTACTAGTAGTAAACTGTAGTATGCAGTACTCTTACCACACAGGAAATGAAGAATTATATAGTATTTTGTAGAAAATTGTACTTTACCCTAAATAAATGCCTAGGGCGTTAAGCTGCCACAAATTTTGATTTCAGCAACAAAATGTCTGAAAATGTCAGCCACTGAAGCAGTGGTTTTTAGGAACCTCTGATATTGCTTTGGCACTGGAAAATGGCTCATATGATTGAGGCATTGTTGGTGGTGTGTATTTTGCAAAATGATGATACATATCACCTGCTTTGTATTTCACTTTGCATGTTTGTTTGATCGTCACATTTGTGTTTGGCAATTGTTTTTGGCAATATCTTTTCTTCAATATTTTCCCAACAGGTTAAGCAATGAGAGAGTTTTCTGCAATTTGGATTGATAACAATGTATTTTGTTCGGTTTATATAGTGAGTTGAACGTTGCTAGCGTGGATGGCGGGCTGAGTTTACTGGTTGCACGTAACGTGGCCAAAACTGTCAAACTGTATTCAGCAAAGTGTGAACAATTAGTGAGTACAACCTACTAGTGTTATTGAACTCATAATTATAAACGCGTACTCGTTTTCGTATTTGAGTAGGTTTTTCTTTTAGTTCGGTTCATAATGTACAGATTTAAAGTTTCGTTCACTTTTTTTGGAGATTAGCAAAACCATACATTTTTGGAAAATGTAGGATATACTGGACTAAAAAATCAATGTTTACATTTTTTTCAAAGACTCTATGGCGGCCATCTTGGATTTTTAAAATGGGACCCACTGAGACCTTATTTCCCTAATATTTCCGCTGCTAAGCCAGCCAGCCTTCTGATTTTAGTGGCTAATGGTACATTTTTAGGGGTAAGGAAATCAACAAGACCACTTGTAGTATGCTAAGGTAATAATTTAATTCAGGTTTTTTTTACTCATGAAAATATACTTGACTACAACCTAGGGGTTTCCACAACTCATAATTGTATGCCTACTCATTCTCAATTTCTTTTTACTCATACTCATACTCATACTCATACTCATACTCATCAAAATATACTTGATTTCAAACTAAGAGATGGAGCACATGTACTTTAATGATATAGCTTTGGCAATGATACAAATATTTGTTGATTAGTTTCAATATGAAAGCTTACTGGCATTGACCACTGTCATTTGCATTTGAGAAAGAACTTGCTTAAGTTTGAAACGTGAGGCCAGCTAATTTTGTTGACTTGTATATGTCGGGTCAATCCAGTAAAAGCAGTTTGTAGCAGTTTAATTTGTTTTCATGAAAGCTTGTTTATAAAGATGCAACCAGTACCAATCCTCCTGAGAAATATTTTCATCTGAAATGCTGTCAACTCATAAAAAAATGTGAAGATTTCCACAAATACCAGAGTTGTAATCAAGTCAATCACAAGTCACTTCACAAGTCACTTCACAATTCTGGTCTCAAGCCATGTAACAAGCTATTCAAACAACAAAAGCATTCCTTTGTCATTGTTCATCCCATGTAGCTTGTGAGCTGACTTGTGATCTGCATTTTTATCTGACTTGTGATTGACTTGTGATTGACCTGATTACAACTCTGACAAATACTGTGGCATATTTTGATTTCAATTGTTGAAATAAGCACATATAACATGCACTGTAAAAGCAGAACAGTTTCCACTATTTTCTTGTGACTGGGATGACGGATTGAGTTCAAACTTTCACAGGTTTGTTATTTCATGTATACGTTGAATCACACAAAGTATGAACACTGTCTGTAACTGTGTTGTCAGCTCTGCCAATGCTATATCATACCTTTAACCCTAACAGTCCTGAATCCTCCAATTTCAATACAATTTTCCACACACCCTATTAGGGTTAAGTATATTTGTTCTGCTCCTGCACCCATATTCATACTCATCAGAAGTACTTGCTGACTAACAGCAGTACAAAACTAGTAAAATTCTATGAACAAAAAGTTCTTCAAAAATTATATCTCAAATATTGGCTTTGGTTTGGGCTTCGGCTTCATTTCCAGGTCGTCAACACCTCCATTGCCAATCTGAAGCCTTGAATACTGGGACAAAACAAACAGGCTCCGCCTCTAGATTCCAATAAAACACTTTGATGTGAATTTAGAGAAAAGTGACCCAGATCTAGCCAGACCCTTATAAAGGAGCTAAAATTATAAGGGGAAGCATCAGCCAAAATCAAAGCCATGGTTTGAGAAATGGCCATAATTAGTTTTGAGAGGTTGGTTGAATTCCATATGAATTTCCAACACAACTTCTTACCAAAGCTTTCTACGGATGGTGAAGCAACACAGGTCATAGCCTCGCCGACCTCAGGTCAGATGAGAAATGTAGCTGTCGTCAACTCCCTCTTCCACTTCCACCTAGCTGTGTGTAAGGTGGTGGATAGTATGGTCAACTTACCTGGTGAAGCTGTGCAAATTGTTCAACTTGCCTTACAGGTTAGTGGATGTTGTTGTTGAAGTTGGTGGATAGTATGAGTAACTTGTTGATAGTAATTAAAGGTGGTTGACATGTCCAACTTTGCTAGTTGTTCAACTTGGCCTTACAGTTTAGTGGATAATGTTGTTGAAGTTGGTGGATAGTGTGAGTAACTTGTTGATAGTAAGGTGGTTGACATGTCCAACTTTGCTAGTTGTTCAACTTGGCCTTACAGTTTAGTGGATAATGTTGTTGAAGTTGGTGGATAGTGTGAGTAACTTGTTGATAGTAAGGTGGTTGACATGTCCAACTTTGCTAGTTGTTCAACTTGGCCTTACAGGTTAGTGGATAATGTTGTTGATAGTAAGGTGGTGGATAGCATGAGCAACTTATCCGTTGAAGCTGTGCAAGTTGAACAACTTGGGTGTACAGATTAGTGGATATTGTTGTTGAAGGTGGGGTAGTATGAGCAACTTGTTAATAGTAAGGTGGTTGACATGCGGAAGTTTGCAAGTTGATCAACTTACCCTACAGATAGTGGATACTGTTGTTGATAGTAAGGTGGTAGATAGTATGAGTAACTTACCTGCTGAAGCTGTACAAGCTGAACAACTTGGCTTGCAGGTTAGTGGATACTATTCTTGGTATTTGTGGTCTTTTTGACACTTCTTTTTTCAGGATATAGTAGCTTTGATGAGCAATGCTCTCACACCACTACTCAACTCAGTCTTTGACTCCGTCGAAGCCATCATCCTGACCATGCACAACGAAGACTTCAAAGGGTTAGTCAATCCTCATGAATATTCATGGTATATATCTTGTTATTTATAATATATAGACCTTTTCTTTCATTTGTAAACATTAGCTTTGACGCATGCACATTGTCTGGTTGGCAAACTGGTGCAAGTAGTTCGCACTGGAACAAATAGCGGAACGATCAAACTGTGCATGGGTATTTCTCAACGCTAATTGTTCAAGTCACTTTGTTGGTATTGTTCTGAGTTATGATTAGGCACGCTTGGCAACAGTGCCAACCTGGGTTGGCAAAATGATGACATTTCAAAAGAAAGGCGCATATGTAGTTTGCAGATGCATGACCGAAACCATAAACTAGTTATCAGGGTGTCAATATTCATGAGATTTTATTCAAAGTACAGATTGACTGTATCACTCTTAATCAGTCAATATATAGTTATTGGAGAGCCAGCATTCATGAGATTTTGTCTTGATGCAGTGCGCAGCCTGGTGGGTCTGGTAAGGACGTCATTGATGCACCATGCTCTCTCTACATGAGGGAATTACAAGGTTTCATAGCAAGGGTACAGATTGACTATAGCACTTATTATCAGTCAATATATAGTTATCAGAGGGCCAGTATACATGAGATTTTGTCTTTGATGCAGTGGGCAGCCTGGTGGGTCTGGTAAGGACTTCATTGATGCACCATGCTCTCTCTACATGAGGGAACTACAAGGTTTCATAGCAAGAGTACAGATTGACTATAGCACTCATTATCAGTCAATATATAGTTATCGGAGGGCCAGTATTCATGAGATTTTGTCTTTGATGCAGTACACAGCCTGGTGGGTCTGGTAAGGACGTCATTGACGCACCATGCTCTCTCTACATGAGGGAACTACAAGGTTTCATAGCAAGGGTGCAGATTGACTATCTAGCACCGTTCATTTGTACCGACTTCGTTATTGACAGGTAAGAATACTGATCCTAGTTCATAACATATCAGAACCCTTGTATTCCACTGTTTTGAAATATCCTGTTGGATTTGAGAAGTATATTTACCTGGGCTGATATCATATTTCTAAGCAGATTTACTTAAAGCACAAATCAGCTGTACACATCACACGGAATTTTGGCAGGTAACCTGTTTTTGAGGGAGCACAATATACCGACTTGACCAACACGGCTTAGGTACTTTGAAATTATTATCTACTGAGTTGGCACATTTGCCCTGAACATTCAGGTCACATTCCACACCCTTGTATTCCACTGCTACAATAATGTGCATGTACTTTAATAAGACTTTAAGAGTAATTAGGTGGAATATTACTGCATGCACAGTCAAGGAATTATGAGTTGTGTAGACACGTAGCTAAGTAGCAGAAAGCATGCGCATGAGGCATGCTTGGAATGTTTCCATGGAGATTTGCCAATTTCATCAAGACCATAATTTCAAACTATGCAAGCCATATTGGTAACTTTAGTAGTATGCCTTTGAATGATTCCGCATCCAAAATTATCTTGGAATTACAGTCTGGAATCAAGACTAGTATAATATCAGGGCTTGAAATGAACGACGGCCAGTGCCATCGTTGCCTTCTTACTGGCCGAGGTGCCCCACAAAAAATCTCCGTCTTCACGGCCAGTTTTGCCTTGCCCCATATTTACCTTGGCCGCCGTGCCCTTTTTGCAAAAACACAGCCACTACGTACAATCCTTCATATCATTTGTTTTTTCGATGTCATGCCAGCCCTTCATAAAATCTCGCTGCACAACACGTTGGCGATCATACAGAATCACATGCACACAATACATGCAGCATATGCACATACTTTGCACACAAACTGAATCTGGTCCAGTTTCGGAGTATGCCGATACTTCAAGCATCAACACCCCCACCGCAAGATTAAATGTGTGTATTCGTACATATACACAAAGCAGCAGGAGTATGTACATGTACGGCAACGTTTATGTGCAGTCAACTGACTTTCCTTTTCTCAGTACTTGCACGTGTGCGCCTCACAATACGCATCGATGTTCGTGTACGAGGAAACGCGTCCTGTAGGCGGCGCTATGAAGCACGCCTTCGGCGCGCTACATACAGTAACTTCATGAACTTTGGTCACAACACGCGGTGTTCCGATTGTCAAAAGTTTCGATGAAGAATTAGGCCCAAAAAAATCGATAGAGAAAGAAGATTTCTGCACGTTAATTCACAGAACTTGATCTATTTTGTCTGTGTATGCATTTTCCGTGTTCATGAATTTATTTCGAGGTTGTACCGCTCGTACACCGCAGCGTGTTTCCCCGACATTTCCTGCCGCAACACGAGGTTCATCGCCCGCTGCCACACAAAGTGCATCACGCACGCTTACCACCGTACGATAAACGGACAGTGTTGGCCAGTTTCCCATCGTGGTTAATAGCGTTGTGCATAGTGTGATGTGTACGACCTAAATTCTCCATGATTTTTAAGAATTATCGACCGTAAATATTGTTGACATTAATTAAGGCAAGTTTTGATCATTTGTTTGGGCAATCTTTTGTTATAGCTTTCGTAGCGTAAACGGGAATACTTTAGAGGCTGAAATTCACATATAATTGAATACCCATGTGATCGGAAGCAGTATGTTTTTGGCCTCATAGTCTTACTCTTACTCTTAATAATTGATCGGGAATAAATCAACAATGCCACGTCTCCCTGCAGATATAATTTGGCCTTGGTGCCCTACTTACTGGCCTTGGTGCCCTCCATAATTTTGCTTTATTCAAGGCCAAAGTGGCCTTGCCCTAAAAATTACCAAATTCAAGGCCTGTAATATTAGTTATCCCACTCATGTATCACGCTTGTGGAACACGGAAAATGTAGTGCGTCTGTGTCCCATATGCCACGAAGAATAACAGATTTATCTTCAAGCAAACTTGACGCACAGCATACGCGCGCGTATCAATAACAGTTTCTGTGTTTTGCGTATAGCGCAATACACAGAGTGCGATATAGACCGTGCAATATGGGATAATATCACACTGTCAGTTGCCTCGGATCGACCAATCAGGATCGAGGATTCAAGTTTGCTTGAAGATAATATGTAAAGAATGATTAAAACTGCCATTTTACATCTTTCCCATAAAACAACATTTTTCCTACATTTCTGTTATAATTGTCAAAATACAATGATGATTTATTTACCCTCCTACTATTATAACTATCACAACCTATCAAAAACCAAATCCTCTCCTCTCCCACAGCTTGTGTGTCTCAACCTGTCACTCGATAGGTTTTGATAGATGGGTAGTTGGCTCCAATTTGGCACTGAGAGAGGGAGGGTTAATGGTTCTAGTTTGGTCACAGACCAGGGGCCAATTTCATAAAGCTGTTAAGCACAAAAATTTACTTAGCATGCAAATGCTTCCTAGATAAACTGGATTACCGTTACCAACCAGATTTTCATAAGTGGAATATTGCTTTAAACTGGTATTCAGCTGTTGTTTGCTTAGCATGAAAATTACATGGATTTTGGGCTGGTAACCTGTTTTGATTAAGCAAGACATTTTCATGCTAAGCAAATTTTTGTGCTTAACAGCTCTATGAAATTGGCCCCTGATGTTTTCTATTTTACTGAATAAATTGTTGAACTGCTATTGGATTAGATTTACAAATGCGTACTTGAATCAGCTACGGTTCGTCTCAAAGAATTAATCAACAAATATCATTCAGCAAGGACTTTTCGCTCCAGCAACAGAGATTTCTCACTCGGTATCCAGTTATTACCGAATCATACAGTCAACAGGTCTTCCAATTCACTGCATCTGAACTATGGAACAATCTTCCAAACATATCAAGAACTCACCCGCCCTGGAACAATTTAAAACGCACCTGTTTACTACCTCTAACACATACAGACTTAATTGTAGTATGCACTATATAACAATTATATTTTATTATTATTAGTTGCTTTGATGACCATTTCTTTATTCTAGTGTGCATCCAATGGCGTGTGAAGCCATTGAGTTGTTTGTACGTCATGCTAGCCTGATACGCCCCCTCGGGGAAGGAGGAAAGATGAGACTGGCGGCGGACTTCGCTCAGGTGAGTTTGTGCCAGGACTTATCATGCATCACTTCTTAACTACTCGACCACAGAGCTTGTCGGGGTCGACGGACTGATTCCATACATCACAAGTTTTAATACAGGAGTTGCAAGCATGCACAAATCTTGACATATGCACCCTGATACCACTATTGTCCACCTTTACTTCCCTACTATTATTCTCCTTTGTTCCTAGTTTTCTCCATAGCATTTTCCCTGGGGTCCCAAGATTTCTAAAGACTACCTTGTGGGGTCCCATTCTTCGTATTGTTACCCTTTCTTTCCGGTACCCCATAAGGAGTCTAATATAAGACCATGCATGCATGCACGCACGCACGCACACACACAGTTAAACGCGTATCGACCTCCGAACGTGGGCGTCCTATTGTTCCCTCTTGTTTGTATACACGGTTTGAATACCCCAACGGACCCACGCACACAAGCAAGCAAGCAATCAAGCATCCATCCCTGATGCAAATTCAGTCTTCCAACAATGACCGTCTGGTATATTGGATTGAAACCATCCAGCCAACCCCACTGAGCAAGCTCTGTAGTCGAATGTTTAAAGACGCGTCTGCACTAGTAAGCAGGATGTCGTGGGTTCGAGTCCCGCCCAAGCAACCCTGTGAATTTCCCACAGGCTCTCAGAAAGCACTGAGCATACAGCGCTTAACACCACATCAGAAAGGACAAAAATCTCATTTACATTTACATTGTCTTTGCTGCATATTTCATCTTCTGACAACCATTGTCTTGTTTTCCCATCTGATCGTTTCAGATGGAGCTAGCTGTTGTCCCGATGTGTCGCCGTGTATCAGACCTCGGCCGACCATACAAGCTTCTCAGAGCTTTCCGACCACTGCTATTCCAGACCTCCGAGCATATATCCAACAGTCCTGCCGTAGGAGAGATCATACCGTACTCAACGGCACTACACTTCCTGTTTGCGAGAGCTCCGCATGAACTAATGTCACCTCATGAGGTCAGAGTTCAAATCAAGAACGCTTTCTCAAATTCTTAACTGATAAAATGCACAATCATTCTAGAAATGTCTGGAACTGTCATTTGGAGAGTTACACGTTACAAGTCGGAATTACAAATACGACTGTAAAGTAGGCCACAAGTCAGTGGGGAAATACTGGTAACCGAATAGGAACTCTTTACTTTTTCATGAAATTTCGCCCCTAAATTATTAAGCAAAAACCTTTATGGATCAGTAAACATCGAGACAGTTTTTTCAAGAAATGTCACCCCCATCATGCATTTAAAGCAAGATATGGGGCAGAGGGACCCCCCCCCCCCCCCCACTCTTTTGTAAGTTGGTCATTGTGTTCCCGGAATCTCAGGAATTCCTTTCAGATATCCAGGGGGGATGTGTTGGGTAACAATAGTCTGGAGAGTGTATAGGCTCCGTGCACAACTACCCCCTCAGCGGAAGGAAAAGGCGAATTGGGGGGGTCAATATCGACGCCATCTTACCTGACTTTAATTTAAGTGTCTGGTTCCCGCTATGATATTCTTATTGAAAACGCAATTATCGAGAGTCGGCAAACAGACAAAGCAATCCCACTGGTATACGAGTATCAAATGAACGAGGAGCGCGGTGCGTAATACCAGCGACGTACTGCCCATGGAAGTGCGGTTGCTATGTGGACAGCGCCCTCATTCGACGGCGCACGGAGCCCATTAGGGCATAGGGACAAAAAGGGGTACCCCTTGGTCCCATATCTTGCTGGTTGTATCATCATGAAGGGTACCATTAAAACTAATCTTAAACTCTCAGGGAAAACAATCATATTTTTCATCAATTACAGCTGTTTCCATGTTTACTGATCCTCATAGTCTTTGCTTTATTTTTTGGGTAATTAAAAATTAAAAATATCGGAGTTGTGCACAAAATGAAGCTGTTTACTCAGAGGCGGCCTATTTGTAATTTCAATCTGGCTTATACTATAACAAGAAAACATCTCGAGTACAGTACAATTGCCAATTTGATGGTTTACCACAGATTGCTGGTTGGTCAACAACACGCTACTCCCAGTGGTTGAGTGAACACACGTCAGAGAAGGAACGGCTGGCTCTCATCAGGTTAGTGTGCTCCGTGATCTGATCTTCTCTCTGCTTAGCAAAATGTGTGCTACGTGAAATTGGCTCCTTGGGCCAATATCACCGAGCTGCTCGGCACAAAAATTTGCTTAGCATGAAAAGTCTTCCTTAGTAAAAAACGGGATTGCCAACCAGATTCACATGTGACCAGTATTCATCAGCTGTTGTTTGCTTAGCATGAAAATAACTCGGGAGTTTTGGCTGGTAACCTGTTTTTACTATAAGCAACACTTTCTGATGCAAAGCAAATTTGTGTGCATATCAGCTTCGTGCGTTTGGCCCCTATTCTTCCCTAGAGCACCTATTGTACCTTGTCCGATGACCTTTTTGGACAGTGAACTCTGGTAACTCTGTTGTTTGGACTATTTTAAAGGGATGCACCAAGACTGGGACCGGTATGGCTGTCGGGCACGTGTCGCTGTTTAATGGGGTGGTGGGGTGGTGGGGTGGGGAGGGGTCAGGCCCCTCCCAAGCAACCAGTTGCCGCCCCCCCACCCCATTGACAAAATCCAAACGCATCAAAATGATATATTTGTGTCTTTTTCTTGTGATGTGCCCCCCCCCCCCCACCCCTTGTGGCCCCCTGATGCCTGGAGCTGGCGCAGGCCTACCCACTGTAGGCAATGAACCAGGATTGTGTGAGTTTAGCATATATATATAGGAGTTATAGAATGATTGTTGGGCTTGAGCGTTTGCTACTACGTATGCCTACTACAGAACAGCACGAGTCTGTCTTCTGTTAGACATTTCGCAATAACCCAGAGAAAACAGGCAGGACATTATTACTCTATGTATTGACTGTGCATTATTGGTTCATCTTGACCCACAGGGGAACACTGGAGGCGTACGTCCAGTCGGTCCGAGCGAGACAAGGCAAAGAGTTTGCCCCCATCTATCCCATCATGCTTGATTTGTTACAGAAAGGAACACAAGCCGCTGGCTCTGATATGACTTAGGTGTACGTGGTATACATGGACAATGGAAGTCACTGCCAGAATGTATCATAAACCTGTGGTCATTTTTTTCTCGCAATTCCAAGTTCATTGGGTTTAGAGAATGTCAAATTTGGTGAATAAATTCATGTTCGTGTAATTTAAAAATCCCAGCCTTTTTCATACCAGGATTTGTTTGTTTGTTTGACTAATGGTACTGTAGCATAATCTGGTTAATTCCTTAAGTCCACACTCTCTGGACAGGAATTTGTTCATTTCCTGCTGAATCTGCTTTGGGAAAACAATGTATGAACTCAATTATGGCCCCGCAATTCACAAAATGTGGGTTTTCGTTTGAGCACCAATATCAACCATCAAATAAAAAAATTAAAAATATATTGCACTGTTTCAATGTGCCTTCATGCCATCAAGGTATAAATTAGGGAGACCCTACTAGTCATTCAGTCAAGTGATACTAATCTTTCTCTGCTGTTAGTGGGCATTATCTCTTTCCAGACGATTACATCTTGGGATTAGAGAAAGCCGAAATCCTGGTACATGTTTAAGGTAAAAGTCCAAATATAAAGCTTACACCTGGGTTGTTGTTTTTTTAAGTGGAATTACAGCATGCTTGCTCTCAGATGAGCTAAATTCATAATTTTGTCATTTATAAACTATTTTATCATTGATCTTCACTTTGAGTTTTTATAGTTTTTGTTTTTATTTATATCGAGGTGTGTGCTACCTTATGGTGGGGATGACTGATAATCTAAGAACGTGGGTATGTGTGTGTGTCACAACATAGGGCTTAAGCTAATTTGCCACACCCCTTACTGGAGTATGAAGGCTGGATCATACTTGACGAAAATGTGAAAGGGAAGCGAGTTTCGTGTCAATTACTTTTAAAGAATAAGGTAGCAATTTATGGCTTCATTTGAGGAAAATATTTTACTTTAACCCTAACAGCCCAAGCCTTTTTACTAGAATCCTTCCCTAACCACACAAACTCCAACACTGTGTAGTAAACCAATGGCACATTCTTTGTACTTAGACAAAATCAGGGCATCAAGTCCCATGCAAAGTGATGGTGCCAAGGCTCTACAGTACCCAATCACACAAAATTCAACACAAAGGGGTGTTTGATTTTGGCAGGTTAGGGAAGGTTAGGGTTGTGTTTTCTTCCTCCATGGGTTAATAGAGTACCGAAGTCTGACGTCAGTTGGCATGACAACTGGTTCCAAACAAATGTAAATTTTGACTGTTCCTTTGTTAACAGTCAGTCATGCAAACACATAACAAAAGTATTCTGGTTCCAAACATTGCATTGACGTCATCAGTTCGGTGCTCTATACCACCACCCAAATGGGTCAGAACAGGAAAATCTGACACAATCAATAACTAACCCTCTGTGATAACTGTCTGATCATGTGGTAACGACCCGTTATTTCAAAATCCATGTCTGAATGTGTAGACGGCCAATAACATCTAAAACAGTAAACACAAACTTTCCCTATATTGCAGGAAGATTGGCCGACAAAAGTCCCCCAAAGAAGGTTGTGCCATCTGTTTATACAATTCTGAACACCGATGGGTGGTTATTTTGTCAGAATGTCCAGTTCCTGACCCATTTTGGTGGGGGGAATCAAAGTAAAATCTTTCCCATGCATGGATTCCAGTCCAGAATGCTTGACCTGTATATTGTAGTTTTTCAAGGGAGTTGGAATAAAACATGTGGCCTGTTGCTCAGGGTTCACGATACTCTGTGAAACACTTTGATCCCAGGACATATATAAATAACCTGGACTCGCAATACGTCTGGAGTTGAAACCCAGCTGAAGTCATCTTACCGTGCCAAAAACAAGTTTGACAACCTTGTCCCTATGCTTTTATCAAGGGGCCAATTTCATAGAGCTGTTAAGTACAAACATTTGCTTAGCATGAAAATGTCTTGCTTAGTAAAAACAGGTTACCAGTAATTTTTTATGCTAAGCAAACAACAACTGAATGCCAGTCAAAAACAATATTCCACACTTGGAAATCTGGTTGGTAATCCAGTAAGCATTTGCATGCTAAGCAAATTGTTGTGCTTAACAGCTTTATGAAGTTGGCCCCTGGTTTCATCTTTCTTTTCAAGAGTTACACGTTAATCAATGTACCAGGGTAATATTGCAGTTGTTGACCCTAGTATTAACCCTAATCCCTGGGGTAACTTTACTACAAAGTATCCTGAATCCGCCAAAATCCACCTATTTTGTCATGCACAAAAAGTTGGTTTTGGTGACTGCTCAATATGGAGGTATCCTGAATCCATCAAAATCCCCCAGGTATCCTGAATCTGCCGAAATCCTTCAAAACAGGAAGAGGATTTTGATGGATTTATGTACGTTAGGGTTAATACAGTATAGACGCATGGCGAGTCCAGGTTATTTACATCTGTGTTTGATTCTCTAGTTTAAAACTGACACTTGTAAAATCTAAATACCGATACTTTTATACATTAAGAAAAAGGTGTCGACAAATTTCACATTGTATTATGAAAACCGAGCTGGTTATAGAAGTAAATAAACAGTATACTTTGAAAGTGGTGCCTCCCACCAAAAAAGTTCATGCTTCTGTTTAATTATAGGGGATGTAGTCAACAACATATTAAATGGTTTAAAAGAAAAGAAAAACTAAAAACCAAAAAATCTGGTAACATTATTTATTGAAATACCTTAAAAATAAGTTAATGAAGAAAAAGCACTTAAAAACCAACATTTACACAAACAAAACTAGAATACGAGTCATATTAAAATACAGATGTACATAAAAATTATTTGTTTAGCATATCAACATAAAGCTTTTGGTAAGGTTAAAACCCTAACCCTGCCAGACGCATCTGTGCTGACAGTTCCATTTTGCTGGACTCTGCACACAAGTCAATGTGACAAACTATGCAATCTGCTGCGTCTGGCAGGGTTAGGGTTAATTAATGTTACTTTGCTCACAACTACAGCTTTGGATTTGTAATAATATCGCCTTTTTCCTGTATAACTGGTGAGCTTGTAACCAACGTAGGATTATGAAAATGCACATTCTGCAGAACAAATTGGATTTGTTTATCAACAAAATTACTTGCTTTGACTTTGTTGGCATAAAAACGGTATTTAATTTTCTGGTTTCTGTTTGGCAAGTTTACACAGCTTAGAGTATCTGTAATAAAATTACATCTATATTTCTAATGAAAACCATTTGACTTTAGCTTACTTTTCGTTTTGTTTAGTCTAACAAATACCCAGAAACATAAAAACATTTTGGGCTATTAAAAGTGTTGATGCTTTTTTGAAACTTCTTTCATACTTTTCAAATCAAGCAGAATATACACTTGTCAAACATTGTTTCAAATACAATTAAAATGATGTCAAAAAATCTTCCCATTTTGAAATTAAATGAAAGAATTCTTAGCATATAAATTGTCACTGATAATATAAAAGAACCAGATAAAACATTACATGGATTGGCAATTCACATAAAAAAAAACATGCTTTTAAACATTGTGTTCGACAAAGAAGGCACAAAAAAGCTAAGCTGTTAAACCACTTGTTACTCTTCAGTGACAAACCTGAACAATTGATATGCACTATTTCTTTAAAAGTTCATAATATATCCAGCCAAATATTGTATGAATGATTATGGCTTTACAGTTCCCAAGAAATGTCCGTTAAAAAAGAACTTGCAGGAAACAAGCTAAATTAAACTCGGAGTTTGGATTCCTGAAGATTTTCCTTTTCAAAGGTGTCGAATAAAATCATGGGCTCAGCAAGGTTTAGTTTATGGATATTTGTGGAAATGTTTGGCAAGTTTTGAGAGTGTCAAGAAATTTCACGCATGAAAAAGAAATCTAAAACTCGGACAACAAAAACCACATACTTTCTTTGGGGGGAACTAATCAATCTGAACAGAGATTCAACATTTCCCCAGTTGCTTACAATTAGGTTTCTTGTGATTTATTCAAAGAGCCCCCATGTTATTAGACAACCCCGAACCTGATTTTCTGCCCAATTTCTGGACATCAGCTTTTTCGACTTTTTCAACTAACTTTCACAATTCTAAAATCTTCCCAAATGAATGATGACTGAGTGAGTTTCAAGTATATCAAGAAAGAAGGTAGGATTTCAAACATTTTCAGGCTTTCAAATATTTGGAAGCTATGATGATAGATTGGCCAGTTTTTTGCTTCATTGATCAAGTTATTGGAAAAGTTTTCGTTAAATGCTGCATTGAACATGGGCGGATGCAGAGTAGGGGGTTTGGGGTTCGAACCCCCCTTGGATCCTCTGGATTTTGTTTCCATTTTTTAATAATTTTTTTCTGCTTGTACGCCTACAGTTGCTAACCAGAAAACCAGAAACAATGTATGAGTTTTATTTTGCGTGTGCAGGTAAGAATAAAAAGCAGGAGAAAACTATTAATTTAAAAGAAAAATTAAATTTTTTTAAAAGAAAAAAAAAATTTAAACAATTTTGGAACGACGTTTGCGACAGAAAAGAACAAAATATAAAAAAGTGTTCCAAACGCAAAAACTGTAGAGCCTCTAGCTTCACCCCCCCCCCCCCCAACACACACCCAGGTTTGTCTATGGTGTACTTTAACAACTTCCCATTGTCCTGATTGCTTTCTTTCTTTGTACTTCAACTTGTTTGTGACCCCTCATTGGTTTTGTACACAAATTCCCATTGAGGACAGCTTGCCAATTGAGGACCTCTTGTTCTCTTATATTCCCTGTCCTCAACATACCCTAAACATGTGCACGTTGCACACAGCAATAGGAGTGCTATGTATGTGCTACTGTTGCGTGTACATGTAACATCTCAGATCTGAATGCAGTTTCAGCTTATACTACACGTTGAGATGAATAGGCACTGTCACTACTATCATCATCGTAACTCTCGATGATAACATCATAATCTTCCATCATCTCTAGACTCTGAGCGACAGGATAAGCCCCGGTCCATCTAGAATCTGTCCTCGTGCATCCATTTACATCGTGACTCCCAGCATGCATACTCTGTTGAGCATCTCCCATGAAATCCTGGTCCGTTGTGTATCTCCTGACGCCGCTCCTTGCAGCGTTACCGCCCATCTGTGCGGTGTACTTGTATTTCCACTTCCCGCCTTTCCTGTGATTGGAGGGGGGTCTCTTGTAGAAGGAGTGGGGATGCTGATCTCCGCTCCAGTCCTCCTGGTCATCAAAGCAGCCAGGGTTCTCTTGAGTTGTCTCCTGAGCTTCTTGATTTAAGGTAGGACCTGTATTTTCTTGTAAACTTTCATTGTTTGTCCCGACACCACAGTGTGTACGACTACCTTGTGATATTGTCTCATGCTGGATATTTTCTGTCTCACAGTGCTGCAGGGCTTCAAGCCGAGGTTTATAAGTCTGATGCACCAGTTGGTTTGGTGGCCGGGAGTTGTGAGTGTTTGAGTTATAGTTGTAGGTTGGAGCACTGGTTTTCCAAGGGTTCTTGAATTGACTGGTCTGGCCTGCCGTCGATGATAGTCCAGTGGTACCCCCTTGCCTGAAGTTATCACTGAGTATTCCCCTTCCTCTCCCCAATCCCAGGGGGAAACGAGTCCCTGTCCTAAGCTTGCTACCACTTGTCGGCTTGTCGGGATAAGACGGCACACTGTTTCCTGAATAGTCTGTTTGTCTCTGGTTTGTCTCATATGCGTGTGTGGTCAAAACACCACTGACATCGCGTGAGCTGTCGGCAAAGTCTACGCTCTCTTGAGACCAATCTTCAAGAGGTGGCATTTCTTGATTTGGATCTACAAGCTCAGCCTCCGCAGGAAATTCCGCTGGCATCACCTCACTGACCCAGCCCGACTTGGCTGGGTGTTCCTGAACGTGTGAATTGGACTCCAACATTGAGGTACGTGCTCCCAGATAAAGGTGTTCCGTTTCAGCAATGTCGTTTTGCCGAACTGCACCGTCATTATGAGAACATGCATCTCTTGTTCCTTCGTCCCAGGTGTAGTCATCCCACTTTTCTACAACCTCGCTCTGCATGGTAGTGTTGGCAGAAGGTTGGTCTATGCAACATCGTGCATCTTCAGGTTTGTGCGATGAACTCGAGAGGACATAGTCCTCATCCCAGATTTCTGGGTCCTCATCCTCGTCGCAAACGTAGATGGAATTATCGTCGGAAGTTGTAGATATTTCCCGTGATTTTGAAGTCTCTTGTGTGTGTTCAACACTAGAAATCAGCATTTTTATTGGTCTACCAGTTGGCCCTTTCTCCGTCGGAGTTGGTTGGTTCTGGGAGTTGACACAGCTGATATCAAGGCTAGTTGAATGTGGTGTGAGCAGTACATCAGGATCACAAACCTCTGGATCGGAGAATGTACCGCTTGACCACAGCACCTCCATGTTGTCTTGATGAAGTACCTCTGCTTTCTCAACCTTTACTAGTTCTTCCTTCAGTTCTCGAGATAAGTTCTGGTGAGCTACATTAGCATTACCAAAAGCCAAAACTTGAACTTTTGAGTTCTGATCTTGAGAAGTCTTATGATCTGTGGCTTCAAGATGATGGAGGTCACTATCATCTAGAAACTCGGCACAGTCTTCAGGATCGTCAAGATCTGAGCAGGATGAGAATGAAAGAGCTGAGCGAACTCTTCCTTTCTTGCTAGCGCGAGTTTGAGAACATGTTCTGGCAAGAACATCCTTGCCGTCTAAGATTCTATCACGTGAAGCAGCATCATCACAGCGAACTAGCACTTTCTCCTCCGAGCACAATTTCAGACCAAATCCAGCCTCTTTGATTGAAGGATGGTGCTTGGTTGTGACAACACTCACTTTTTCAGACTGCTGTGTTTGAAACTCTTTATTCAGTACGATATGTTGCTCATCTGATTTCATTTTACCCGGCGACTCTGTGATTAAATTACTTTGCGGACTGTTGGGCAGCTGCTCATTGGCTGCTAACGGTGGTTGCTCATTGGCTAGATCTACTTGGTGCGATGCATTGCAAAAAACATCTGTGCATAATTCAGTCGGGGTGTATGCTGTCCTCCTGTTGCCATGGTTTGATGTGCTTATCTCTGAAGGCTTATCAGAGGACTCCTCATTTACAGAGAGGCTGCTATCAACATTTCCTATTTTGGGATTTGAGCTTGTGTCAACCGCTACATTCGTCGGATCCATCGTAACCTTTGTTGGAGACATATTTTCTTGAGGAGCATTCAGGTCTTGATCCAAAACTTCAACAATTTCATTTTGAGGCCGAGAATTCAATGTTTCATTACACGTGCTGTCCTCGATTGCATCCTGTTCACTAACAGCACCAGTGTCTTGTTCTAACGTGGGTACCAGCTTGTGTTGCTTACCAGTGTGATGATCGATGAATGGGTCAGCATTAGTACCGTCATCCATCTTTGGTTCTTGCTGCCACGGTGATAGTATGTCTGGTTCCTGACTCCCATCCAGTGATTCCTCTTCATCATTATACTCTTCTTGTGGGATAGAGGGTGGTTGGCAACCAGTATAGGCACCAGACTCCATGCAGTATCTCAGCAAGGCTCGCCAATGCTTATCCTGTTAAACACATGGAAACGAGAAAAGTGATGTAACTATGACTGTTCTTAAGCATAGCCAATCTAGTCTGTTGAATATCATGTGACATTCTAAATTCTAGACAAAAAAAAAATAATCAATTTTGAACCTTGTGGTTGTCCATCTTGGCTTTCCTTTGTTAGTTTGTCAACGAGTTCCAAGTTCAAAGTGAAAAAAGAAAGCTGGTAGGTGCATGATTTTAACCTGACGAATTACCGTGCTCTTTGGGTTATTTTGCCATATAACTAAAATTTGTTAGCACACATGTGCTTGTGGTACACTTGTGAAAACTCGGTACACTGCAGCAAGATACATTCGGCATTTGGCCTTGTAGCATGCAAGGCACAGAAGCACTATATTTTTCCTGTATGATTCATACACACACAGGATATCTAATAATACTTTATTTTTTGAAGCAATTTTGTAATTTTTTTCCCTCCGAAACACACTGCATTACACACAATCGTGTTTTCCTATACTACTAAAGGATAATGCTTTGTGTTTCCTATTGTTCCTTTACTTTAAAAACTCCCATAGACTAAGCATAGATTTTTACGTCCGAAGACAGATATAACAAAAGACCAACTTCCGAGGACAAGAAAGATTCTTTTGAATTTTCTTTCTCCTCTTGTCCTCGAACGTGTACACAATTACAATTACATTTCCATTCACAGATGGGCAAGATTACCATGTATTAACTTCTTTAATATGGACGACGGCTACCGCCGCAGTTTGAAAAAGACCACCTGGCCGGTTGTCATCTATACGTGCATTCCTGCACGTATTCAATCCATTGTGTGCATTACGCTTGGTTGCACAAGCTCATATTGGCATACCAGCACCCCATTAATAGCAACCGGAGTGCCGGGCAGAAGGAGTCAAGCTCTAAAGCCAACGGTCATTTTACAAACTCACCTTAGCCAGAATATGAGGGTTGCCGACAATAATCATGAGAGCTTGAGCACGACTGATGGATACGTTGAATCTCTTTGGGTTGCTAAGGAAACCAAGATGGTGTCGCACATCAAAGGAGAGAAGATTTTCACTAGAACGAACCTGTCAGTGCAACAAGTAATATCTATTAACAATTACGACCATCTTAAAATATGTGGAACAGGCAAAACAAAATTGATACAAAAAGGGCAAATAGCATTGAAATGATGAAATATTTATATTTGATGTATAAGATGAAGGGAAACATGCACCAGGCAAAGAATTCCATTAAGATACAGAACGAGGGAAAAAACTACTGGCATAGCTTTTCGTTCTACATTTAGGTACAGAGTATATTGGCAAAGAAATGTTTATGTTTAAATGTTTTTTGAGTTTAACCAATTCATCACTGCTGTTCTGAAGTTTAAAAGTACATGAAATACACCATCTCGATCCAGTCGGGCCAAAATTGTTTGTTAAAAAAATGTTGCTGGATGAATTATGCAATGGCTATTATTAATAAAATTAGTTTGTGTGGTTACCGTGGAGATGATCATAGCAATCCTCTCCTGTCCTTGGAATTCTTCGACCGATCCCACCTTGATGCCATCGATGCTCAGACTGACCAGTAACATCCTCAGCTTCTCAACCTGATGGAGTCATACATACAAAGGAATGAATGAAATCCCCAGTAAATTATCTTAAGGGAATGGTTGAGATTTGTCAGGTTGGTAGAGTCTTGCTTTTCTTGCTGATTTTTCTCATTACATCGTTCAACCCTTGCAAGGAGCACACACAGCACTGGATACTAGGGCTTGATTTAGTTACTAGTCCAGTGTACAAACACTAGTCAGGACTGCTCCGGGCTAGTCAAACTTGCTTCTTAGGTTGCCCGGTGGACTAGCAATAAATCTTCAACTTACAGGGTTCCCACAGAAATCTGAAAACCAAATTCCATGACTTTTCCAGGACTTTCCAGGACTAAAACATGACAATTTCCATGACATTTAACCCCAATTTCCAGAGAAAAGTTGTTTGGTATTATGATACTGAAGAACCGCTGATGTTGGGCTAACCATCTGTTAGCTTTTGAAAATAAGTTTTAATTAATAATGGCCTCCTCCTCCCCTTACAGCCATCCGATCCACCCACTTTAATAAAAGAAGATACACTATGTACACTTGATTTCCATGACTTTTCTATGACTTTTTTATTTTTCCCAATTTTCCATGACTTTTCCATGCCTTTCCAGGCCAACTTTTTCCCCCAGGATTTTCCATGACAGTGGGAACCCTGACTTACCAATAATGGAACTACATGTATGATATAGCAAAAAGGATGATCATTCGTCAGACAAAATCCCCGACGTAATTTCCTCAAATTCTTCTCATTTTCACATTTTGTTTGTTTCTCACACTAAACCTCTTTTGTTCCCATCATTATTTTTCGGACCTGTTTTACCATGAAGCCTGGTGGCTGAACAGTATTCAGACAAATGTAAATGATAAAGAATGTGTTGTCTAACCTGTTTCCTGTAAGGTGTGATGATACCGATATCCTCAGTGTTGACCACAGGCGACGTTGAATTCAGCAAGGCCTGGACGTACCTGATAACTTGAACTACTTCCACAGGATTGAACCACGATGGACTGTTCCCCTCTCTCATGTCATCACCCTGGGGAACAAACAGCAGTCACATCAGTTAGGGCTGTCCCGAATATTCGATCATCAACCGAATATTCAAATACCTTTTTGCCAGTTTGATTATTCGAGAAAAAAAGAAGAAGATATATGCACGTACAGATACAACTCTGATGTTATTTTAATAGAAAAGTTACGGCGTTTAGCAGTGTCAAATGCCACATTTTTGTCGCCTGTAAATTTTTTGGACGGAGGTTTAATTGTTCCCGTCCATAAATCCTTGACACTACAAAATAATTACTGTAAAAATGCAGGCTAGAGTTTGGTTTCTTGTTTAATCAGAATGTAAGTACCCGTAATGATCTTGATACAACAGGCACATGCAAAAATATGTCAACCAAATGGTTTATAATATTGATCGGCACACGTAAAACAACGGCGTGCTTTGCATGCAACTTGTTACTGACGCGGCATGCGGTTGCAGCTGACATGTGAAAAACTTGATCAGCAAGTATCAAATATTCACATATTCGGTCAAACCCAGTTTCGAATAATCGAATACTAAATTATTTAAAAATGAACAGCCCTAACATCAGTCTGGACCACGGCACTACCAGCTAAAGGTAGATTTTGTTTATTATGGAGGTTGTCCATTACAAATGTAAGAGCCACTCCCGGTAGAAGACTAAAAAGATAGGTGGTATGGTTGCTAATCCTACCAACCCTTTAAAGATATACTGTCTGTGCTCCAACAAATTTGATTATTTTTTCTTCTCGGTACTTTTTCTGACATGTTTTATTTTAACGAAAAAAAAAGAAACCTACTGTTTTCGGTGTCTGTAAGCCTCCAATGACTTTTATTTGTGGCTGCGTTCGTGCAAATAATGCACACAGAATTATTGTCAGGTCGCAAATAATTCAGTATTTGTAACATAATTATTCAATAACTAAACATGGGTGGATTACTTCAGTCGATGGTTCATTAAAAAATGAATAACTTTAAAAAAAGAAATTGGTGGTGAAAACCCTAACCCTCTAGATATTGGTGCATGTAAAATCATATTAAAATTGGAGGATTTGGGAATGTCAGGGTTAAAGTTTGTTCTCACAGACTCTCAGAAAGCACCAAGCATACAGTGATTATTACACGATGCCAAAAAGGGAACATCCATATTCAAAAATATCCATCCTCTGTTGAATAAAAATCAAAGTGACTGCCACTGAAGACGAACCTCTTATTTCTAAGTTAACGACTTCACCCAGAGTCTTCCCTTACCATGACACCGTGGAAGATCAACGGGCAGTCTCCGTTCCTGTTGGGTAGTTTCTCCCATGAAGTTAGACTCTGCGTCAGCTTGGGATCAGCTCCGGGAAGTAGCTCATCGTGGTAGAACAGCTGTGATGAGAGTTTGAGTAGCGCAGGGTGGGAACGGTAATTCTCCACCAGTTTCGTTACCTAGGAGAAAATAAACAAACATCCATGAATGGAGCCATGCTTTAATACCGCTATTATTAAAATCCATCCGAAGACAAAACAGTGGTGGCAATGCCATGTCTCACCAATGTGACCTACTTAAAGAAAGGTCAACAAATCTAGACAAATAGTTGGAGATTTTTCTGTGTGTATAATTTGGCAACCTGGAGCCATGAAAAAAAAAAAAAAAAAAAAAATGAGATTATGGTACAACCTGAAGTAACAGGCCATACGCTTTTAAATAATTCATGTATTCTGTGTTGCAGCCCAATCTATAACCTTAAAATGTATGCTACAGATTTGGTACATCTGACGACACAGTTGCAGGCAGTGTTTATACTGTGTGGGATTATAACACATACATGAAATAACAAACCTGTGAAAGTCATCTTCCTAGTCACGAGAAAAAAAAGCAGTTCTATTTTAGGGAGGAGTGGTTAATCTGTGGTCGGGCCAGGCCTTTGAAAAGCCCAGCCATGCCCGGGCCTTTTACTCTTACTATTGTGAGCCACAAATCACCTAACAATAGAGCATCAACTAATCAATAAAGCCCGGCCTCTGCCAGGCCAGGCCTGGTTGTAGCCCCTCCCACACTAATCTGTACCCATTTACGGCGGGATCAAAAGATGCCTCAGCTGTCAGTCATGTCTGGGTGAACAATGGGAGCCGGCTGGACTCCAGAATTAATGGGCAGTTTATTGTGTACAATCAGGGGATTATAGAAGCCCGAAGGCCTGGGCTTTCCAGGGGCTTGGCCAGGCTTTCCAATGGCCTAGCCCGACCACAGATTAACCACTCCACCCTTAACAGTGACTTTGTGTATGACCATATATGGGTTTATTTCCATTGTTGAAATTGAAACAAGCCACAGCACTTTTGGAGGTCTTATCAGATGCAACTTTCTCAAAGATGACAGCAATTAAAAGATGGAAATACTTCTCGGGAGGATTGGCACTGGTATCATCCTTATAAAGCTATCAGATTGAAACTAATCAATTTGATTATTCATCATTGACAAAGCTTTATCATACCTTTAAAAATTAAATAATTGACTTTCCGGTGAAAAAATATCTGCTTGTTTAAACTCGGAATGCCAAATTGCAACTTTCTGTTCATTTCAATGTGCCACGTTACATGAGGTCGGGACTGGCATTTTTCTTTCTTCAAGTCGAGCAGAAAATAGGTGTACTTACCAAGAGTGGATCGTAACAGCCATGGTCCCGGTATTTCTCTGCATCTCTCCTGTACACTGACCGTAGGATCAATCTCTCTAGGTATGACTGTCCGAGTCCATAATGCTTAGCAACATGACTGGACAAGACTGGGCCGAGCTGCATCGGGTCACCGGCAAGAATTATCTAGATAGAGAAAGCAAGATTTGGAATAAGTTTAGGCAACCATTGCTTAATAAATTCAAATGTAAACACTGCTATTCATTCTGAAAGGTGGTCCCACTCCATTTAACCCTTTGCGTCCGGCTGTTAGTCATGGGGGGGCTGGTATGCCAAGAATGGGGCTGTGTAGCCAAGTGTAAATGCAAACAATTACAAACCACACTGAATAGAGTGGTTTTATTTATAGCACCAGGCATGCAACTTGGAATTAACTAAAAAAACAAACGAGGAAATTCCGATCTTTACAAGACTTTGTACAGTGTTTTTCAATTTTCAATGGCACAAGTGTGAAGTGAAACACGATCGCACTTGGAGCCCCCCCCCCCCCCCCCCCTTCGTGTGAATGAAAGTTTTGTTTGAAAAAGCTCCATCTATTCATTACACTCCCATTCAAGAACAATACAGTTAAAACATGAATGGATTGAGTATGCACAGGAATGCACTCAACTGGCCAGGTGGTCTTTTTCAAACCACGGCTATGACAGTCGTGCATATTTCAGATGTTCTTGAATGGGAGTGTAATGAATAGATGGAGCTTTTTCAAACAAAGCTTTCATTCACAGAAAGAGGGGGGCCTCCAAGTGCGAGGAACAGGACCACTCTGTTCAGTGTGGTGTCTATTGTTTGCATTTACGCTTGACTGCACACCCATTCTCTCACGTCTTTGATGAAGCCCTCCATCAAGGACAGCCGGACACAAGGGGTTAATAGAATCTTCTTCTTTTTTTGAAGAAATGGCCTTCTCTCAGAACATACAATGTTATCACGAGAAGCACTGCAATGGGAATGGGAACATTACAATTTCTGAGATACTCTTCTCCTTAAAAAAAGGTAAGGCGAGTTTACCTGTCCTTCGGGTCCGACAGCCAGCCCTACAGGTATAAGAGACTCCGGCTCTGTAGCCTGCCCAGCTTCATCCACAAAGACGTGAGAGAAATGACCTGACTTCAGGCCTAGCCGGTACAAACTCCCGGCCGTGACACAGGTGCAGATGATGATACGCTGATGAGATATCACGGTCAGGTTCTCACCATCCTTAGAATAAGGCTTGACGGAGTCTGGAATATTCTGCCAGTAAGTTATGAGTTCAAAAGGATGTGAGTTTGCTGCGTGATATTTCAACATATAATAGTGCTCTTACAGTACTTTCGAAAAGTCATTGCAAATATTTTGAATTCAGAAATAGACTTTAACCCCAACACGATTTTTCACACCTGGGGAGTTAGGGCTAATTAACTCAAATCCTCTCTACATTTTTGCTAGAAACCTTTCCAAATCCTCTGAAATCTACTACTGTAGCCCAATGCCACATTATTTGTACTCAAATGATCAAGGGGCATACGACTCCATGTAGGGTGGCTATGCTCCACTGTCCTCAATCCTCCAAACTCCTGCAAACCCTGGTTGATTTTGAAGGCTCCTGAAGGGTTAGAGCTCATGACCCCTCTTTACCTCAGGAACATGTTAACCCCTTGCGTACGGATGACGCCATATGGCGCAAAAAAAACCAGTGCCACAAGGCCGGATGACGCCATTGGCCGCTGTTTGTGCAATTCAATCTATTGTTGGATTAAACAGTGCCACCAGGCCGGATGACGCAATTGGCCGCCGTTTGTGCATTTTCAATCCATTGTTGGATTATTGTGTATGTTACGCTTGACTGCACAAACACATTGTAGCGGTTCGCTTGGCTGCCAGACGTCTTCCGTAAAATACCATACTCATGGGGTTAACATCAATCCCAACCCCCTAAGCCTGTATCCAACCTGCTAGTTTCACGTGGTTCATCATCTGGTTTATCACAACTTCACCTGAGGCTGATTCACCTCGCCCTGCCTCCTTCCAACCCAACTCTGACCATAAGCCCAACCTGTTTTACCAAGATCCTTCCAACGCCCGGCCCCTTTCTTTAGCCCAGTGATTACATCATAACCATACCTCTTCAGATCGATGAAAAGCATTGAGTCTGACCACATCACCAGGATTCACTTTGCCACTGTTGTGAAGACGCTCCGTCTACATCATAAAACATGAATAGTACAACTTTTATTTCATTTCACAGGAGTTCGACAAACTGAACGTGAAGAGTTATTGATTAGAATATAGCTTTTTGCCCTTTCCTGAAGAAGCACTGTATGAAGCACTGTATGCACAGTGCTTTCCAAGAGCCTGTGTGAAAAGAATTGCATGCTCTCGAAAAGCACTGAGCTAGAGTGCTTCACCAACTTCCTGCAAGATGGAGTGCTGTGGCTCTTGGCTTTTATAGTGTACCGAACTCAAGATCTCAGTGATACGGCAGATTGTGGGTTCGAGACCGGCTTGGGTCATGGTGCGTGTGTCCTTGAGCAAGGTACTTTGTCACAAGATTGCTTCTCTCCACCCCGGAGTAAATGGGTACCTGTGAGGGCAGTGATGGTTATGTGTTTGATTAGCCCATGTGCGCTTAACTTGCAGCCGGGGGCTGTATACTCCTCAGGGAGTTGAGAAGGCTTCAGGAATGATTAATGGGCCCGATGAGCAGGGGTAATAATATTGTAAGCGCTGTGATATAGTTTACTATGTTGAGCGTTCTTAAATGCCGGTTATTACACCACATCAGGATAGGACAAAAAGCTGTCTTCTAATTTACATCATCCCTGATGCAAAAATTCCATTTACTTACAGTTTACTTATTATTTATCCTAGGTTGCCAGTGCATTAGCACTGTTCTCCCTCAGGGCCCAGCTTGCGAGAAGAAATTTAAGTTTGAGTAGCAGGATAAAAACCTGGGAACATGTATATATTCCTGGAGAAAACCCACGTAATCAGGTAGGGACTGAAAACCCAATCCAGGGAATCGAACCAGGGTCACCAGAGATGGAAGGCAAGGAAAGAACCACTACACCAACCAAAATGGCCAATAGTTTATCCTGAGGTTACATTTTGAAAACATTATTAGTCTTAAAATATATTCCAGTAAACTGACAGAAATTTGCATTTATTGGAAGATTAGAATTACAAGAATACAAAATTGGACTGGTGGGTAATACAGTTGCAGACGTTTATAATCATTTCTAGCCTTTGGGAATGACTCACCAATAGATCAGCAGCGCTATTGGAGGGAGTACAGGCTAGGATACGACTTGACGCTAGCTGTATATGAACTTGTAGGATGGCTTCTACTACAGTCACTGTCTTACCAGTCCCTGGGAAAAATGAAATAAAAAAAGTAACAGGTCAAACTGGTTGAATTATTCTGTATTGCTGTACCTCATACATATATTCATGAGCGAGAGCTGAATTCCAACTGGTCAATTCACCAACTTATGACGGCGGATATCTTTGCCAAGTACCCATTGCAGGGATGACGCACACAGAGCAAAAGCACGTGTGCAGCAGACCAGAACACGGATAACCCGCGTGTTAGTCTATGTGTGTTCTCTTAGGTTACCTCGGTTGTTAGGTTACCAGGAAGTTGACAAACTAGTTCCCTCGGCTTTGTGTCGGGAACCAGTTTGTCTTCTTTCAGTATGTCAGGGAGCTAATTGACTATCCGTCCTCATACCATGTTATATTTGTATACTACACACATTTTGTGACTTTGTATAATGTTCCTCAAAAGCCCTTACAGCACTGTAGCTACCCAGGCTGACAAAACCAATTGAGTGAAGACAATAAAAAAACATTCAAATAACTGGCTATAATATACACAGCCACCATCCCATCAACATTCGCCATAACGTACAAAATAGAACAATGTTTACTACTATCGATGAATCATATACACTGTTATGAAGCACAATAAAATTTTCAACGGTGTCTAAAATTTCTGCTGTGTTTTTTGTCAAAATACGAAACACAAAAATGAGTGCAGTGAATGATGGAATGTCACATGGCCATGCCAAAGAAATCACACTAAGGGCATGTGGTGTATGCCCGAACATCAGGGCTTAAAATGAACGACATGAACGACGGCCACGACGGCCAGTGCCATCGTTGAATTCTTACTGGCCGAGGTGCCCCACAAAAAATCTCCGTCTTCACGGCCAGTTTTGCCTTGCCCCATATTTACCTAGGCCGCCGTGCCCTTTTTGCAAAAACACAGCCACTACAATCCTTCATATCATTTGTTTTTTCGATGTCATGCCAGCCCTTCATAAAATCTCGCTGCACAACACGTTGGCGATCGTACAGAATCACATGCACACAAACTGAATCTGTCCAGTTTCGGAGTATGCCGATACTTCAAGCATCAACACCCCCACCGCAAGATTAAATGTGTGTATTCGTACGTACACACAAAGCAGCAGGAGTATGTACATGTGCGGCAACGTTTACCTGCAGTCAACTGACTTTCTTTTTCTCAGTACTTGCACGTGCATGCGCGCCTCACAATACGTATCGATGTTCGTGTACGAGGTACGCGCCCTGTAGGCGGCTCTATGAAGCACGCCTTCGGCGCGCTACATACGGTAACTTCATGAACTTTGGTCACAACACGCACGGCGCAATCGCCGTGTTCCGATTGTCAAAAGTTTCGATGAATAATTAGGCAAAAAAAAATCGATAGAGAAAGAAGATTTCTGCACGTTAATTCACAGAACTTGATCTCTTTTGTCTGTGTATGCATTTTCCGTGTTCATGAATTTATTTTGAGGTTGTAAAGCTCGTACACCGAGCGTGTTTCCCCGACATTTCCTGCCGCAACACAAGGTTCATCGCCTGCCACACAGTGCATCACGCACGCTTACCACCGTACGATCATGGAGGTAGATAATCGGACATTGTTGGCCAGTTTCCCATCGTGGTTATAGCGTTGTGCATAGTGATGTGTACGACCTAAATTCTCCATTATTTTGAAGAATTATCGACCGTAAATATTTTTGACATTAATAAAGGCAAGTTTTGATCATTTTTTGTGGCAATTTTTTTGTATAGCTTTCGTAGCGTAAACGGAAATAGTTTAGGCTGAAATTCACATATAATTGAATACCCATGTGATCGGAAGCAGTATGTTTTTGGCCTCATAGTCTTATTACTCTTACTCTTAGTTAAATACGTTTTGAACGGAAAAATCAACAATGCCGCGCCCTCCGTGCCCTTTCTGCAGATATAATTTGGCCTTGGTGCCCTCCATAATTTTGCTTTATTCAAGGCCAAAGTGGCCTTGCCCTAAAAATTTCCAAATTCAAGGCCTGGAACATCGGTTCTATATTTTCTGTTGTTAGTAATTCAATACACCAACTCAGTGAATTGCAGTATTAAGTGTGACCTTCAGGCTGTAGCTGGTTTTCCACGTGCCACTTTACACACATATGCACTGTTCACACTGGCCTTATTGTCGTGGGAAAATTGACCTGGTTAGTTTTACTGGACAGAGGTCGGCTGGTATAAGTATCCATTAGACTCATGAAAAGTAACCGTGCGGACAGTTTCCTGGGCTGCTCGTGCTGGTCTTAAAATGGGAAGACACCTATCGTTTTAGTTTTTTTAATTTTACCCCCCAAAGTACCATGCAAACACAGTTTAGCCCTCCTATAGTTATAACTATCACAGCCTATCAAAAAATCTAAACCTCAAACTCTCACAGCTTGTGTGTGTTTCAACCTTTCACTTGATAGGTTTCTATATATAGGGTAGTTGGCTCCATTTTGGCACCGAGAGAGGGAGGGTTAAGATCACCTACCTGGTGGTCCGAAGATAATGTATGGCATTGGTCTCCCTTCTCCCTGTAGGATCCTGAGGACGGCTGACTGCTGACGAACATTCAGACGAGGATTAATAAACTCTGCCATCTTATGACCATCACCAGCAATGTGAGACACTTTGAGGTCTTGTATCCTGGGCGTCACAAACTTGAGATCGGATTCTGAGTGAACAAGGGAAGCTGATGACAGAAATGCAACAAAAAGGTTTGTGAGAAACAGTGTGATACTGAAAAGAACCGAAGAAGTTACCAACCTTTTAACAGGGCTGTAGTCGAGTCCATCATGATCACGAGTCCATCACGAGTCCACCACGAGTCCACCACGAGTCCATCACAAGTCCATCACAAGTCCCTGCAAGTCCATCACAAGTCCATCCAGTTACTTGTGATGACTGGCTTTATGAAAGGACTTCTGATTGGACTTGCGAAAGGATTTGCAGGGACTCAGTTGACTACAGCTCTGCCTTTTAAGCCCGTGCATACAGTTGTTATTGTTGGGGTGCTGGTATGCCAGGTTCGGGCTGTGCAGTCAGGGCGTAAATGCAAACACTAGGCACCACACTGAATAGAGTGGTCCTATTCATCGCACGCGGAGACCCCTTTCATGTGAATGAAAGCTTTGTTTGAAAAAGCTCCATCTATTCATTACACTCCCATTCAAGAAAAGGGTATCTGAAACATGAATGGATTGATGATGCCCAGGAATGCGTCTGCGGACATCAGCGGCCAGGTGGTCTTTTTCAAACCATGGCCATCGTCCGTATTAAAGGGGTCAAGTACTCTGCTATTTTAACTCTGCGGTGTGCCATGGTGCTGTTTTGTTAACCTCTTGAGCACGGTATTTCACGGGAGACGTCGGGGTGTTGCAGCGGTTCTGGCAGCCAAATCGAACCGCTACAATGTGTTTGTGCAGTCAAGCATGACATACACAATAATCCAACAATGGATTGAAACTGCACAAACAGCGGCCAGTGGCGTCATCCGGCCTGGTGACACTGCAAGTGTCCCCCTTAACACCCCCTCGAGACGCCCATCTATTCCGTACATTCTATTTTTCACTATTAAAATCAAACCACCAGTACCGGTATACTGAACCTTTTGTAGTGCTAGAGAGAAATTGTGAGGATACACAATGTGAAGTAACTCATTTAAAAAAGAGAAGTTTAAAAGGAAAGAGACAAAAAATGAAAGAGACATGCTGGACAAGAGAATTGAACATGATATCAGTGGTTTGAATAGTTTTTAGTAAGCTTGTATTCTATTTTCCAATGGATCGGTTGACATTTTGGTGGGATTTTTCACTGGTAAATTCCTTTTTAAATGCAGGCGGCCCTTCAAAAGGAAGCGGGCGGAAATGCTAAACATGTTTTGTTTTTTCTCTTTAGGAGCAGGATACTCCAAAATTCCTAGTGTTAATGTATATCAATCTTCACTTGTGGCACAAAATGAAGCAATTTGAGTGTTTTTTGTCACTCAAAAAATATTACAGCTTTTCTTTCGTTAGTAAGGGGAAAACCATTAAATTTAAGTGCAACACAAATTTCATGTTGGTAACATTGAGGTTTGCAATAATAAGCCAGTTCGGTATTTCAACTGCGCATGTGCACAATGACATTTTATCCCGAATGACCCACGTGACCTAACGTGCACGTGTGAACGCAAAAGGTGGTCGCACAATGCGCACGTGTAAAATTCAATCATAATGGGCATTCGCGTAACATGGTGTGACATTACATCAGCAATTTTATCCCGAATAACCTTTGACCTTTGAGATAGCGAACTGGCTTTATTCAAGTTCTTTCTGTTCACCTTTCTGTTTAGCCAATCGCAGTGGTGTCTCATGGCTCCTTTTGTTACTCAATCTTGGGGGCGTGGCTTGAGTTGACGACTTCTGGGGAGTCGGTAGTTTGATGATGGTTCTTGGTTTACCTCGTATTGGTTTATTACGTGATGAGATTGTATGCCGTCTGAAGGTGATACCGACTTGCGGAGGTTTGGCCTCAACTTTGACTGGGAATAAAACTGCAACAGCCAATAAAAAAGACATTCCATTATTTAAACCCCTTGAACCCGGGCATACCGGGCATTTCATGGGGGCGCCAGGGTGCCAGGCCGGGTTATGCAGCCAAGCGAAATGGAAACAAAAGGGCTTGTGCAGCCAAGCATAATGTACACAATACCCCAATAATGGATTGAAAATGCAAAAATTGGCACATATAGACGTCAACCGGCCAGGTGGCAATTTTCAATCCGCACATTATTTGGGTCAACCGTACGCAAGGGGTTAACCCCTTCTGGCCAGCTGTTATTAACACAGTTCCGGTATGCCAATACGGGCTTGTGCAGCCAAGCATAATGTTAACAACAGGCAAACAATGGGTTGAGTATGCACAGGAATGCGTATATAGACAACAACCAGGCAGGTTATCCTTTTTTCAAACCACGGCCATGGCCGTCGTCCGTATTCAAGACGTTAAACTAATAGTTAAAGATAAAGCCATCAAACAGAAAAATTATTTAACTCGCAGAAACAAGAAAAGCAGACAAAATTACAAATTAGCTCTTGTACCTTGACTGCCCAAATTCTTGGCAAATTCACAAGCTTGATGGCACCTTCTCACTGAAGTCCTACAATGAATAAACAGACAAATACGATAACAAAATCAAATTTACTTGCATTTTTTATATTTCCTATTTTTTTTCTAACAGTTTCCAGACTCCTGGAAAACAGAAAGTGTACCCGCCCATCCCTAAACTCACAACATGGCCAGCCCGGGTGGAATAGCTGGGGACAACAATTCGTTTGATTCACCACTCAGTGCGCCGCCAGCGGCAAGCCGGGAAAGGCCAATCTTCCACTTCCGGGTCGACATCACGTCTATATCGTGTTGTAAAGATGGTGGACAGTACAGCAGTGTGGATTTCACGCGAATGCGAGTAGATGAGTTAAAACAATTTTTGACTAATCGGGGAATACCTTGTGCGGGAAAGAAGAGAAAGGATTTGATAAGATTTAGCGGAGAAGGGATGTAAGAAGTATGATTTGAAAGAACTGATGTCGACTTTTTCCCATGATGCACTGCGTAATTTGGCCTCTCCCCGGCTTGCCGCTGGCGGCACACCGAGTTGTGAATCGACCGAATTGAAAGGTGCATCATGGATACCTGGAGAATGTAAACATGATGCTGCACTCCTCGGCTTGGTACAAGTCATGGAAAGATGGATGAAACCCGAGAAGGACTGCATCACCTAGCACCTGAATATCAAAAAGAGATCAATCAGAAGTAAGACATGAGGACTTATAGGAATGGCAGGAAGAGGCAGCAGAGATACAAAGGAAATACAACACAACACAACACTACACAGTAAGGGACAGGAGCTAAACGGACAGAGAGACAGAGGATAGAGAAAAGGACAGACAGACAGATGACAGTGCGACAGACAGACACACAACAAAAACCATCTCTGCAACTCCGACTTCGATTTTCACATTAATATTCACTTGAGCATTAGGTAAGTAAATTCAAAATTATTTTTCCTGTCATCACAATTTTTTAACATAACGTGCAGCTGCAAAATTAACTTATTTTACCTGAATATCTGTTCAGTTTAGTGAACAATAACCCAGCCAGACTAAAAGTCAAACAAATAAATGCATGACATTTCACATTTAAAGAAACAATTATTACAACGACCAAATTCACTGGAGTCTACCAGACAAACACCAATTTACCGAACTCAGTTTACCCATTAGGGGTTATTTAAACACCTGCAGACACAATATAACAAAAAGAGAAGTAGAATTAATCCAAAGCCATCAGATAAAAAATTAATCCATTAGGAGTTGACTTACTTCGTGAACATAGCCATCATAACGAGTGCCGTTTGGGTGTGTGACGATAATCTTATCTCCCACGAGGATAGAGGGTCGTCCTTCTGCTAATCCAGGTACTTCCAATGACAAATACTCCCCACGCGGTCTCATGCTTGCCTATAAACATGTACAGAAATAGCACCAGAAGGTGTCTCCTGAAATATGTGAACGACTCTACAAAACGGGTGTTGTCACAAAATTCACAGAAAGAGTTACATACGTTGTTGAATTTGTCACATCCTGAATTTGACCCCTGTGGCAATTTGTGTTCTTGCGATATCTTTGCATATTCATATTTTCCAACTTAATAACAGAAGTACGTTTAAAGATATAGCTATTTAAACATAGCAAGGGGAAAGGAATTCCTACCAACATTTGTTTTTTCATCTTTATTCATCAATATTAATGTTTCTGAAAATAAATTATAAAAATACAGATATAATAGAAGCCAATAAACAAAAAAACCAAAACAAAAAAACCAACAAAACCCCCCAAAAATCACTTATATTTCATTGACAGGCTCTTTGCAAGCATTGTAAGAGTTACAGTACAAGTACAAATTGTCCTGAACGACCGCTCAATCATACGTCTTTGGCTGATCCATGCATAAACCCAGTATTGTGATATCTCAATATCACTCACTCTGACGACTACAGTGGGGCTTGGCGATGGATCTGCCAATCGTCACGTTCCATTATCCGTAGTTTTTAATGCAATCAATTTGCAATGAGCTCTTATACAGAATACAGGTTTAAGAAAGTCGGCTGATTTTGATCAGTAATAAGTCAAACCGGTAACCACTAGCAACACTTTCAACTCAGTGATCCACACAATTCCAATACTGACTCCTCTACATCATTTTGGACCCCACAATCCACCCACCGCCGTCCCTCCACAACTCACCCTTTCCAGGTCAAATTCTCTCATATCTTGATCCATCTGTATCTCCTCAAGATGCAATAATGCTGAAAAACGACGACTGAAATTCTCTAAACATAACGACTGCCAGAACAATAAGAACAAAAACTCACTTTAAAAGAAATGTTTTTCAAAAGACATTAACATAAAATTGTGGTACGATGGGGATAATTTTGCCAGCTTCTGATCAAGATTATACTGTATTTTAGATCTGGGCCAAGAAAACCATGCATGAATTACTTTTTCTTCTTTAACCCTAACCCCCTATGGCACTTTTACTGGGAAGTGTCCTCAACCTGTCAAAAGCCAACACTATGCAGTAAACCTATTGCATATTCTTTGTACTTTGGATTTTGGTGGATTTTTCTGTATTTGGGACGGTTAGGGTTAAAGGTACATTCACATCAAGGAAAGTTCCTTTTATACATAGAAATTGCCATGGTACATACAAAGCATGGTACCTTTAAAAGCAAAGAAACAAACACTGTACATTTTACATGTATAATCACATAAATAGCCAGAGTGGAGTACTCTGGCCCGACTCAAGGTTTTGTGTGCAAATCCAAACATTGTAGGTTTGACAACAGAAATGGGATTGTGATGTCTGTGTCCTTGAGCAAGACACTAGTCACTTATTGTTTCTTTCCAACGAGTAAGTTTAAATATCACTTAATCAGTGAAGTGTTGTGGCCTACATGTAACAATGCGGTGCATCCAGCTCAAGATCTTGCAGATAACACAACAGATTGTGGGTTCAAGTCCTACCATTGGATCTTAATGCTTGTGTTCTTGAGCAAGACACTTTATCACTAATAATTGCTTATCTCCACCCAGAGGTAAATGGGTATCTGTGAGGGTAGAGTTGGTGGTTGAGTGTGAATAAGCCCTCTGCACTAAAGAGTAGCTATATACTCCTTAGAAAGATGATGTAGTTTTAGGAATGATTCATCCTGATGACCAGGGTAATAAACATGACACACCCTGAGGAACAAGTTGAAAGATATGTGGTCATTATAAATTATGATTCATATTAAAACAATCAGATCTCACCAACCTGCACAAGCTGTGGGCATATATTGACTAAATCCCCTTCTTCCAAGACACAAGATCTGAAATCTCTAGGAACAGGATAGTGTGGTAGCTTCACAGGAACGTTGACATCAAAATTCCTAGAAAAAAACCAAACAGTGTTTCTACTTGAAAATCAAACTTCAAACTTCAATATTGGGTTTTGCCCTTCACCAATATATTTTATAAACACTGTATACTCAGTGTTGTCTCGAGAGATTATTTGGAAAAAAATCACTTGGGTGGGACTCGAACCCACGATCTCCTGCTTTCTAGTGCAGACGTCTTACCACTCAACCACCGATCTTGTCGGAGTCGGCTGGCCGGTTCAAATCTGATATAGCGGCGGGTACCGTAGCCAAACTATTCAAAAGATGGAATACGTCGTTGAAGGGCAAAACCCAACATTGAATTTACATCACCCAGACGCAAATTCCATCTTAAGAATAGCAAACTTCAACATTGTACAGGTCCTTCTGAACTGGCATTCATAAATGCCTCAGCGAGTTTCACTATCCCTATTGGTCGAGAGCCTGTCACGTGGGTGTGTTTAAACGGTTCTTTAAACACGGCTGGAAGTTGTTTAAACACGGAGCGTCATAACCAGCTGTTCTCGGCCGATACGCAACAGGGAGAGCGTAGTAGGTGCGCGCACAAGATGTACTGAACTTCATAATGTAAGACAACGCTAATGCACGCATATAAAACGCTGCATCTCGTGCATGTGCGTACGTGCACGCGACAGACAGGCGCAGAGTGCCTTCACACGCTCACAAGGCCGATACGTACGCATGTGTTTTGTATTGAGCAAATGGGAAAACTAGTGGGTGAAAAAGCTTCGCATTTGTCCTTTTTACGGGAGGTTTTGCATTTTTCGTAAGAAGGCATTTAGAATGGGGATAAAAATGTGATGACCCGGTCTTTACCAGTCAATAATAACCTCAAAGGGTCGTGACCGCTGTTAATTGACCTCGCCTTCGGCTCGGTCCATTAACAGCGCTCACTCCCCTCCTTTGTTATTATTGATGTGGTAAAGACCGGGTCATCACACTTTTATCCCCTTAGTAAAGCTACTAATTACGGAGGCTAGGGGGTGGATTATGGTTAAATGTAAAAAAAATTACACAAAGGAGTATGGTTTTACCCTCACCCCCTTCAATGTTCTTCATATGGCCTTGCTAAAAAATCCAACAATTTTCAACACAACTGAAATAAGAAGCCTATTAAATACAACAAAATCAAGCAGCACATTTTGTTGGATTCTGCAGTGTACCACCTACACACCAGCCTTGGCATTTTGCAGCTACCCTGCTGAATGCAACAAAATACAACAGGTATTTATATGAGCCCTGCCAAATCCAACAAAATCCAACTGAAATGTTACTACTCCCCCCCAACACCTTTCCTCTCCTGTTAGGATAACAAAACATCTTACCGTGGAGGTCTAACTCCAGGGAACACACACCCGCCAAATTCATCATCTCTGTTTGGATCCATCGTCCCTCGTCTTCTATTCCTAGATGACCTATTGACCCCTGAGGTATACCCCTCAGGTGTGAGTTGTACGACCTGCTGGTCCTGAACATTTACAGTGCATAGCCGACTGATGCTGAACCCATCAAAGTGGAAAGCCACTTGACATAGGCACTTGCCTAGTTGTCTGGTCAACAAAATAAGAAATAGAGCAGTTGAGAATGTTGCAGTAAGTAACATTTTGTGAGTACAAGTGCGAGTACAAAATAATGTACTGGGGTATGAGTACTTGCACAAATACATGTGGGGTCCAAAAGTTAACATTTTTGGTGTCCCTGTTACATAGTGACATGTATAAGATTTTGCAATTCCGGACACATTCCTTAACCCCTTGAGTACGGTATTTTACGGGAGACGTCGGGGTGCCGCGGCGGCTCTGGCAGCCAAGCGAACCGCTACAATGTGTTTGTGCAGTCAAACGTAACCTATACACAATAATCCAACAATGGATTGAAACTGCACAAACAGCGGCCAATCGCGTCATCCGGCCTGGTGGCACTGTTTAATCCAACAATGGATTGAAACTGCACAAATGGCGGCCAATTGCGTCATCCGGCCTGGTGGCACTGTTTTTTTGCGCATATTTGCGTCATCTGTACGCAAGGGGTTAATGCCTTCTATCTCCCAAAAGTGATTGTGAAAAGCAAAGGGGATCACGCCAAATTCTTTACGATAAAATTGGGTGTGATCCCTGGAGGTCGCAGGTTCGAATCCCGCTCCTGCCAGTTTTCTTTGTTCAGTCTGACATTTTACATTCATAGTTTTACCATAAACTACAGGCTATGAGCTTTCTAGTGATACCTCGGTTATGTTTCTCCTTTTATGCATTACTGAGCACCACTGTCTTGAATATGGATGTGAAATCAGACTTGGGACAGAGTTGTGCCGCATCCATTTTCAAGGGAAGGGTGCTCAGTGATGCATGACAGGAGAAATGTAACCAAGGTATATATCTCACAGTTTCTTCTTTATGGTAAACTGATAATAAATGTAAACAGGAAATACAGCAGAACTTCGCTATAACGAACACTGTTATACCGAACATTTGGCTTTATACAACACCTGAATAAATCCCAGCCATCCGATTGGTGGATCGTCCATTACATGCATTGAATTATTCGTCCCATCGTACGACGCGAACCCGCACCGCCAAAAAAGTTCTATCACATGGTTCTATCAAACGGTAACGCGTTTGATAGAACTTCCCCGGCACTACAACACGGCTGTCATTGGACTGGTTCCCGGTCCCTCCGTTGTCCTTCGGATATTATATACATGGGGACCAGGAACCAGTCTAGGCTGTCATTCACACAAAATGGCGGACGGCGTTTCTGTACCGCGGTTTGTTTTCCTAACAGACGACGAAATATTGGAACTCGTAGGCGATGCTGACGCTGCTAACACAAAGAGACAAATGAAATATGCAGTCAAAGTTTAATGATTAGAGGAATTTGCAAAAAAACGCAAGAACAACAAGTAAAGCTTTAACTGATTCGGAACTGGACCACTTTTTGTCGCGGTTTTATGCGGGACTGAGAAGGTAAACGGCACATTGTACACCAAGAAATCCATGTATGCAATCTGTTGGATTTATTCAGGCGTTGTATAAATCAAATAATGAATGTTTCACATTCGTGCAATGGTAAGAATAATTTCATTCGGTGACAGATGGAATGTCCCATTCCACTCGGCTTCGCCTCGTGGAATGGAACATTCAATCTGTCACCTCATGAAATTATTCTTACCATCGCACTCATAAACATTCAATATTTGTATAATAACAAATACTATTTTTGGCTCCCATATTGTTATACTCAATACATACCACTCTTCACCATACATTACAAAGGTGTTTTGGACCATATTAATCCTTTGAATATGCATTACGTTTTTTTGAGACACCCTGTATATGTATGTATTATAATAAGCCAGTTCGGTATTTCAACTGCTCATGTGCACAATGACATTTTATCCCGAATGACCCGCATGACCCAACGCGCGTGTGTGAACACTAAAGGTGGTGGCACAACGCGCACGTGTTAAATTCCATCAAAATGGGCGTTCGCGTAACATGGCGTGACATTAAGTCAGCAATTTTATCCCAAATAACCTTTGACCTTTGAGATACCAAACTGGCTTATTAGGTGTGTCTACTTCAGGAACTGTCCAAACTTACTTAGCCATGACAGTCAATTTAACATAAATAGCAGCTTGCGGTGGTAACAAGACGGGTAATACAGCTTCACTAGCAGGTGATGGTGATGGGGGAGTGGTCGGTGATCGTTGCCCTGGAGATCCAGATGAAGAAACACTACCCAGCTTGACTACAACATCACCAGTAGCGCACGAGACATCGTAGTGGGTTAGGGTCTGCGCTTGATGGCCGATATTCCTGTTGAAATAACGTGGGAAAGGTCAATACAGGTCAATCTGCACCGCTGTCCTACTTAAAATAGAATCCACTTTCAGGTTTGAAATATGTAGGGCTGTATGTACAGCATAAAGAAGAACAGCCTAGGTTAATAAGCCAGTTCGGTATTTCAACTGCGCATGTGCACAATAACATTTTATCCCGAATGACCTGCGTGACCTAACGCGTGCGTGTGAACGCAAAAAGTGGTCGCACAACGCGCACGTGTTAAAAACAATCAGAATGCGCGTTCGCTTAACATGGCGTGACATGATGTCAGCAATTTTATCCCGAATAACCTTTGACCTTTGAGATACCAAACTTATACCAAAGCTTATTCTGGTGGCTCTGATAATGACCTTATTCTTGATTTGAGACTTCCCACAGATTTTTTTGCCATAGAACAATTCATAACCAACTATGAATTAACGAGTTCCCCACTTAATTTTTAGCCTTACATGTTTGTTTATTTTTCGAAAGTTGGAATTTTTATTCCAAAACCTGATGCAAAGTGCCCCCCCCCCTTTGCCCTCCCTCGGGACGTCAATGTACCTGATGCAAGCTGTAGCGCTCTTACTGCAGCCAATCAGAGCCAAGCCAATGTCCAGATTGTCTGTGATCATTATGCCTCCTTTATTCTGCTTCAAATCTTCCTTCATACATTGAGCGAATGGCGAATCTTGAAGGGACTCCAACCTGCTGAGAAACAAATGTATAAGAAGAAATAGTTAGAATATATTGGAATTGGATCACAAATGTGTAAAACCACTCTCCAAACTTCAGACTGCCTGCAAAATGCCATGCTCGTGCGCTATACATGTAGTATTTGAAAATAATAATCCAGTCAAACAAACCACACGGGAAACTGACTACATGTACGTAATTTGAATGAATTTTAAAAGTGAACTTATATCATTTGACGACGTAAGTTAAAAAGTCATCCTTATTGAGTGATCCCCACAATGAGCGACCCAGGTTGTATCTAAAGTTGGGGCGTGATCCCTGGCTATACGGCATTATGGGCTTATGACTTCTGACTAGTGCCCCGAACAAAGACACTGACAATTTGGGAGACCGCCAACATAGGGCAAGATAGCCCAGTTGAGAGCGCCGGTATGGTATTCCGGAAGTCGCAGGTTCGAATCCCGCTCCTGCCAGTTTTCTTTGTTCACCTTGAAAATTCATTCAAAATTACCTAGTCAGTTTCCCCTGTGGATTTGTTGATGATTTTTAGTGTTTGTTTTCCGATTTTTCTTTTTGCCAGTAAACAGTATTTATCAGAAGCAAAACCAGATGCTGGATTTGGGGGAATTCGGTCGATTCACAACTCGGTGCGCCGCCTGCGGCAACCGGGGAGAGGCCAAATTACGCAGTGCATCATGAGAAAAAGTCAACATCGCAAAACCGGAAGTGGGTATCGCCAATGCATAAACCGTACTTCTTACACCCCTTCTCCGCTAAATCTATCAACTCCTCTCTCTTCTTTCCCGCACAAGGTATTCCCCCGATTGTCAAATATTGCTTTAACTCATCCACTTGCATTCACGCAAAATCCATACTGCTGTACTGTCCACTATCTAATACAACAAACCATGTAATTTATACACAAACCTATGGCACTGTGAACCAGTCCAAATATTAATTGATTTTATGCTAAATATCTGTCATGAGTTCAGCGATACCCTTTTCACATATCTTTGCATGGAACATAAAGGAAAATAATAACCAGAAAAATCAATTTTAAATGGCAATAAAAATAAAGGAAATAATTGGGGAATCCCTCTCAGGGTACCAGTTACTGATGAATTCCAATTTCTGGAATTAGAACAGCTAATAATGTCACATTAGTAGCCAATCAGAAGAGGATTTTTGCAAGCATGACAACGAACATGTGACCAATGCGACCAATCACGTCCGTTCTAATGTGCTTGCTCTTCTAATGCCAGTTAAGGCTCGTGCAGTTCCCATGATGCTTTGAGAATGTCGAAAAAGTTTATTCAGTTGCATGTGTGTAAATTGGCATTTAGGGTTTAAAAAGAAAGGCAAAAAGCAAGCAGTTTTAAAAAGTGTATATGGATCGTGAGCATAGTGTTATTGGCTCTTGGCCTTAAGCTTCATTGCCGCTGAGTGATACATGTAATTATGGAGTTGCTGCTGTGATGTAATCACATTCACCTGAGCCTATTGGTCCGTGTGTTTTGTTTCATGGAAACAGCTCTCCAGTTTCCTTTACTCTGCTGCGATTCTATCATCTTGCCTTCTACTAAATCTCCCTTCTTGGGTCTCCATCCTCCCTCACAGACTCGGAACGTAAAGTATATTTTCCCGTTCACATGGCCGTAGCCTGGGTACAAATGGGTGACGGAACCAGAGAATTTCTGCTCGCGTAATGGTCTCACATTACACGCCTGGCATTTGTCTGTCGCCGGGTCAAAGGTCGTGTCTCCTTGAACCCAATCACCACGACAGGGTTTATAACCGTAGACAAGGGAGTCTGGGTCGAATGGTATGGTCTCGTCGATGACACCAGAATCCTGGGTAACTTTGGTGACTTTTCCGATGAGAATGTTCGACTTCGGATTTTGTCCATTTGCTGATTGGTCACCTGTGTCCCAATCCGAGGACACATTGACCTTGATGGCCTTCCAGCCGCCCATTTCATGGTCACGGATTGCCGTAACATCAACGTTTTCCCCAACAATTGGTCGCTGACCTCCAACCACACAGTCATAGGTAAAGTAGATATCATTGTTGATCAGGCCATAACCATAGAGGAGATCAGTCACTTGACCACTGAAGGACGTTGTTTCTTTGATGCTTTCTTCTTCACTGGCTGTGATGAACTGACCGTACTGCAACCCGTCATACGGAGATGCTGAGGCACGTTTGTCATCGTTTCTGGTTATGCTCACATCCTCTGATATCTGGACTGTGTTTTCTTGCTTAATCGTTGATGTACTGTCCAGGAGTAATGATTTCACACTCCCAAATACTGCACTCAACATTGTGGTCTAGGCTTCCAGTTTAATTCTCCTGAATGTCCTGTGGGGGAAAAAATTAAGGAATATTATAATTTATTACATTTTTGTTTTGTTTTAAATTGTTTTTATATTAAATAAAAAATTATATAAACAATAATTTCCATTTAAAATTGAGACAATGGCACCTGATTAAACTAAACTTTTTGAGCTTTTGTTTTATCCAATTCCTGTATGTTTAAACTCTAAATTTCAGGAAACAAATTGTACACATACTGTAAAAACAGTGAAAAACAGAAAGATAAATAGGCCCTAAAAACAACTGAATAATAACAAAACATTTTTCAAGTCATATTACGAAGCTACAGCTTTTACAGGGTAAAAAATGTAAGACTTGACTGCCCTTACAAAAAGATCCTCGACACAAAATCCCTTCCAATATGTATTTACTAATCAAACATGCAAGGCTTACAATGCTTACAGCTACTGAAATAGGCCCCCTATATTAAACATGATATTGATAAAAGGTGCCAAAACAAGATGAAACAAGAGCAGCGACAAAAGTTTAATAAATACACACGAACCCCCGACGCCTCACGTGCTTTAAGTATTTATTTCGCCGTCAAACGTGAGGGGTACCAGACTATAAATTGAACAATTTTATCTCCATTTAGAAAAGTCTTCAATCTCTCCCATTTGCGAAAGGATTTCCATTAAACATGCTTTCTGAAAATTAAATACCTTTAGATCAGAGGTTCTGTCCTCAGTATTGATGTTTTATGCAATATTTAGAACTCGGTAATAACAAACGTTACTTCGTTGTAGAAGATAGCTAGGGGACTTCCCATAACCACATAACATGCAACAGCTCTTAGGATAGGACGATACTAAAATTCGAATATTATTTTATCGATACTTTTACTATCGATTATTTGATGTAGTAAATCTATGATTACAGAGTCGATATTGAATCAAGGGAATACTCGAATGCAGTTAATCGGTATTAGCCATTAAAGTCCGCAAGTTAGAAATGGCGGAAGGAACGTCAAGGTAGGGAAATTTGAGTTGAATATTAGGCCTTGGCCTACATCAGTTTTGGGTTAAAATGTGTCTATCTATTAACCTACTCCTAGAACTATGGGGTGGGGCTTCTACCGGTAGGAGCCCCATAGTTCTAGGGGTACTATTATTTATTATTAATTAACCATCTGTGACTGTTGTTTAATGGGCGATTGTGTGGCGATTGTGTAGTGTAGCCTAGGGTTATAGCCCCTCTTTAGTTTTGATGAAAATATAAGGGAACAAAAATCCACTTTTAGGTTATTGGAATTGCCAAACTAACGTTAGTTAGGGCCTAGCCACATTACAAACCAACAGGTACATGTATGCCGTAGTGGCGTAGATAAAGCAAAGGGCAGGGTTTTAGTTTTGAGGGAAATTTTTGGGTAAAGCGGCGATGAGGACGACAAAACGCAATGCGAAAATCAAGATGGCGATCACCGTGACGCACAGTAAACACGCAAAACCGCGTTCATTCGCATATAGCAACTGCCGTAAAGCGCGTAAGAAAATTGCATTTTCTACCGAAATAAACTGTTCAAAATTACAAAAAAACGATAGAATTAAGAGAAGTCTGCTTTAGGTTGAAAAAGTCATTTTGGAATGAGAAAAAATACCCTTGACTCCAATTTTATCAAAACTAAAGAGGGGCCCTACACTACACAATCGCCAGTGTAAAGTAATCTTATAGCTGTCATTGCATCAGCAAACAGCCGTCGTATAGCGAGGCCCTAGGGGGTGTGCACGCAGTGCATGCCGCACCGGCCGCATGGTAATCGGAAACCGCCGTAAACTTCAAATGTTGTGGTCTGGCCCCTTTGTGTTTTGGTCGGGCACCAAGAATCACTCCGCCATTGCTTTGTACACAGCTGGTTTGTGCATGCACCGAGTTGCAAAAAAAAAAAATTCGGGTTTAACTTGAGCATATTCTCATTTTGAGGGGATCAAAAGCTGCATGAATTACTACTCTGCCGGTAAGGTGAGTATTTGGTTGATATATTCAGGGAAACACAAGATATCGGCAAAAACAGACCGCTCAAAACCCTATAGGAGGTCTTCCAGCTCTAAACGGAGAATCTCATGTCATGAGCCTAGAGCTGGAATTTTCAAACTAGTGGTAGTGGTGGCTGGCATGTAAGATCGAGCCTCATTTTCATTATTTTTGTTTTATTCGTCAAACAATCCACTTTTCTTTTTTTTAAGAAAGGGGTCACACTATATACCGGAAAACAACCAGAAAACACAGGAAAACTACCGGAAAACTACCGGAAAACTACCGGAAAACTACCAGAAAACACACTAAACGCCGGAAAACACCCCCCAAAAAACTAAATACCAAAAAAATAAATAAATAAATAAATACCGGAAAACACCAAAAACACACTAAATACCAGAAAACACGCAAAACACACTAGCACCCCAAAAATACACTTCACACCGAAAAACAACCAAACACACTACCGGAAAACACCTAAAAACTCACTTCAGACCGAAAACTAACAAAAACCCACCAAATATCTGAAAACACACTGAATACCAGAAAATACCCCAAAACACATACATACATGTACATACAATTAACGTCCACAGAATGCAGGAAGAGGTTATGGATTGTGGACTTGCACACGTCCACAGTCCGTCTCGCTCTTTCGGAAGAAAGAGCTTTACAGGAAAGGGGTAAGGGTTAGAAAAGGGGTACACCTGACAGGCCCAGAATCAAAATTTGGGGTTCAAAGACATTTCTTGAAGCGACGAAAATGAGTATTTACCAAACGTTAAACTATACGAAGACAAAGGAATGTCCACAGTACGTATGGAAGGTACATATATGTACGACTGTGTGAGTGTGTGAGTTTTTCGGTGTTAAGTTTGTTTTTTGGGGTGTTTTCCGGTATGGGTGTATTTGCAAGTTTTTCGGTGTGAAGTGTGTTTTTTGGAGTGTTTTCCGGTATTTAGTGTGTTTTCTGGTATATAGTTGTTGTTTTTTGTGTTTTCCGGTATTTAGTGTTTTTTGTTGTTGTGTTTTCTGGTGTTTAGTGTGTTTTCTGGTATGTAGTGTGTTTTGCGGTAGTTTTCTGGTATTATCTGGTAGTTTTCCGGTGTTTTCCGGTATATAGTATCACCGGATTAAAGTTGTCTGTGCAGGTGTGGACTGTCGATGTCATGACTGTAGGGAGGGGGTCCGGCATTTTTGGTTTTTTGGAGCTATTTGTCACCAATTTGATGTCAATGGAAAGGGAATTGAAAGATAAATTGAATGGTATGAAAATTAGTTTGATATGTACATTTACTTGCCTTTCAGAGTTATGGCACCTTAAAGGGGTAATTTCTGGGTGCCGGGGGCTGTAAAAGTGGCGACCATTTGCGCCTAACGTGCTAACATTAATTATCGATAGCATTGTATTAACAAAGGTCTAATCTGTCTACAAATGAATGCATTTTGAGGTGTTTTCTTTGGTTCAGATTTTATTGTGAAAAATGTTCAATATTATTTCCAAAATTATAGTATCTTATAACAATGCCAACTTATGAAATAAAGTAATTTTACCTCCAAGTTTATACCCGGCACAATATGGGACCAAGGGGTACCTCCCCCATACACTCCAGAGTATTGTTACCCAACACACCCCCCCCCCCCCCCCCCCCCCCCCCCCCCGGATATCTGAAAAGAATTCCTGAGATTTCAAGAACACAATGACCAACACAAAAGAGAGGGGGGGGGGTGATCCCTCCATCCCATATCTTGCTTCAAATGTCCAAGTTTGTGAATAATATTGTCGATATAATACTTCACTTTTTGTGTTTTGGACTGCTCAAAATACTAATTATCATTGTTTGAAGACCCCTAATTTTGCATGGGTTCAGATATACGGTCCAAAACGGTGGAATCCCTAATTTGTTGACTGTCTGTGTGGCGTGCAAAACTAAAATTGACATGTTGAACATACACTAGTGATGATGAGGGGCTGCATGTTTTCACCGTGCCCACTCATCAAATTGTGGACTTCCTGTTAACTGTGAAGTGATTTTCGGAGTAATTGCAGAATACCCCACCACCCGAAAGTATAATGTAGGTCTACCCCCTAAAAAAATGCAGATATGGAGTAAATGGGTACCTGTGCGGGCAGTGATGGTTATGTGTTTGATTAGCCCATGTGTGCTTAACTTGCAGCTGGGGCTGTATACTCCTCAGGGAGTTGAGAAGGCTTCAGGAATGATTAATGGGCCCGATGAGCAGGGGTAATAATATTGTAAGCGCTGTGATATAGTTTACTATGGTTGAGCGTTCTTAAATGCCGGTTACAATGCGAGGACAATGCTTTGTGTTTCCTATTGTTCCTTTAATATAACCCAACCCCATAGACTAAGCACGTACTTCTACGTGCGAGGACCGATTTCAACAAAAGACTTGACGTGCGAGGACTGAAAGGTTTCTTTGTATTTCCTTTCTCCTCTTGTCCTCGGAGATATATACAGAACCTGTACATTTAAACGTGTATCGACCTCCAAACGCGGACGTCCTATTGTTCCCTCTTTTGTTTGTACTTTAACTTTTTCGAAAGACTCCCATAGGTTTTGTACACGATCTCAATCGCGGACATATTCTGGGAACCGCGGACGATATTGTTCCCTTTGTTATACGTCCACGTTTGTTTGGGAGAACAAACGCAGTTATACATGTGTACCGTATGTACTTCAATCTCGCGTGTAAAAAGCTGATGGTTAATGCAAACTAATTCAGAGTGGTAGACTTTGTATTGCTTGCGTATAATTCATAAAACATTTTCCTGGCGACTTCAGCCTGGTTTAGGGATGGTGGGTCACAAATTCATTATCGGGCAATATCTGTTTTCAGTTTTTAAGAAATAGACAGTGCATAGCAGCCATCTTTGAGGTATATTTTTGTTATTTACATTCTGTAACAACGTAAGCACAAAAGGTGTACCCGTGCATGCCTATTCAAGGGTAACTGAGACATTAGCCTCAAAGATGGGTCTATGCATTGCACGTATATGGTCTATGATCTCACTACATGTACATGTAGATGTCTGTGTACATTGTACTTGAAGGAACTAATCCAGTGTTAGAAGAGGAAATGATTGTGTTCATGATCATTTGTTTTCATTTGACTGTCAACCCCAAAAAATTGCCAATTTGAAGGAACAAAAATTGTTTTATTGCAGAAATGCATTGTTTTTTCAAATAAGTTTAGTTATATTGTAGCCCCAGAAGGACACCATATCATGGCGTCCTTCTAGGGCTAGTTATATGAAGAAATGTATTTTGTTCACACATGTAAATGTGTACTACAGATACTACTAAACAAACTTCCTTCATGGCTGCCCCAGTGTTGGAGTACTCGTACTCTTACTCGGGTATTAAAGTACTCGGCCCAAACTCGATTTTCAGTACTAAAAAAACAAAATTGGACTCAATACCCATATGTGCTTGGGAATACAATCGATTATTTTCTCTTTTGATACTGCACATTCAGTCTCAAAAGTACACATATAAACTGTTCTTGGGCTGTTCCCAAAGGAGAAATTTTGGCTTAATCACATGTGAAGTACAACTTTTTAAATAGGTTTATCATGTTGTGTAAAAAGTAAATAAAAACACGGAAATATATTGTTGGTGTTCAGACTCTTGATGATGCAGGTACATTATAATAATGTTCAGAACATAACTTGCCATTTTTGTTTCTTACGGTGTAACTCGTACTCAGCCCATACTCGGACCCTGAAAAACTCGGACTCAAATTTTTGGCCCAGTACTCGTTCATCAATATACTCTGACTCGATCTGCCCATACTCGGCTCCAAATGTACTCGGAGAACTTAATACTCAGATTGTATGACTCGACTGCAACACTGGGCTGCCCATTGCCGAGCATTGTTAAAATGGTTTTCTTTGGTTACCACATGTATTGTGATTTTGAAATGACGTGTACTCTAGGCATGCAAATACATGTATGTTGGCATTAAGGTCGCTAAATCTGGTTGTAAACATTATGTACTTGTGTATCTAGCTTTTTCTCAACTTTATTAACCCTAACCTTCCCTAACCTGCCAAAATCAAACACCCCTTTGTGTTGAATTTTGTGTGATTGGGTACTGTAGAGCCTTGGCACCATCACTTTGCATGGGACTTGATGCCCTGATTTTGTCCAAGTACAAAGAATGTGCCATTGGTTTACTACACAGTGTTGGAGTTTGTGTGGTTAGGGAAGGATTCTAGTAAAAAGGCTTGGGCTGTTTATAGGGTTAATCATAGTCCATCAATTGCATGTACAGTACATGTATGTTTATTTATATCTTATTTATTCTCGGCAGCCTGATCAGTGCATTTGCACTGTTCTCCTTCAGGGCCCAGTTTGAATTGAGAGACGACAGTGGGAGGAAAAAACCCAGAAGAATTATTTGGGGGAACCCATGCAATCAGACAGGGACTGAAAACCCAATCCACATAGTGCACCTGGATGGGAATTGAACCGGGGTCACCAGAGGTGGAAGGCGAGGAAAGAACCACTGACCACCCCAATGTATATTGATATACAATCCCCATTTTCTTTTAATACAGACTGAAGACACCATTGATGTTGATGGAGAGTCAGTCGGACGACTACGAGTATGATGAGTACGAAGACGTTGATGCCTACTATGACGAAGGCCAAGATGAGATGGAACCAGAGGATGAACGAGAACCTGATCCCGAGTACTACGAGTACACACGACTCACTGTCGATGAAGCTAAAGCATTCCTAGCGAAGGACGTGCAGGCTGCTGCTGATGCACTCAAGGTATGTGAAGATAGGGAACTAGACCATGAAGATGAGTTCTCATGATTGACGTTGTTAAAGCTGAGGTGCAAGAAGCTGACAAGGTACATGTATGCAGGAGTTCTCAGGGACCAGACTGCATTATTGCTGGTCTGTGCAGTATACCCAGCACGATATGGGGCAGAGGGGTACCCCCTTTTTGTCCCTATACCCTATACACTCTCCAGACTATTGTTACCTAACACATCCCCCCCTAGACTTCTGAAAAGAATTCCTGAGATTCCGGGAACACAATGACCAACACAAAAGAGGGGGGTGCGCTCTGCCCCATATCGTGCATCATATGCTGTGCAGAAGAAGGGCACAATGAAGACGAGACACCTGTTTTAATTAATTGGCCTGCATGTATCTCTGTTTATAAAAGAACCACACCTTTAGACAACCCTATGGAAATTTGTGAGGTAAATTTTTGTTTGTCTCATATTTTGCATGTCCGCATCAAAGTATAATTGATGTGATTGGAAATATTTCACAAGCTGTGTTCACATGATTTTACCATGATAGGTCACTTTTACCATGATCACCCAATATTGTTAATAGGCTTTCAGGTATTCCTACTTTTCCTACTTTTTCCTATTATTTTTTTCACCTTGCTCCTACTTTTCCTACTTTTTTCTTGAAATTCCTATTTTTCCCTACTTTTTCCTACATTTTTGTTCCACAGCTCCGAAAAATTAAATCTCATTGAGTGTTTTTTCATGCTGTCATATGTGTATGAAAATCACACAAAGGGCTTGAGTGCAGGAGTACTGCAACTTTTATACGTCGAAGAGCTTAGTTGAGGTTGAAACACAAGTGTTGTGAGTGCAGAACATGTAAAATTACGCTTGTGATGCTGTGGACTTGGCTGAGTATCAATGAAAACTACTCGCAAAAGTACTAATTTTATACTGATTTTGTCTTCCAAAGTCCTACTTTTGTCCTGTTTTTCTACAAATATTGCTCCCACTATTCTACTTTTTCACCTGGGTCTGTTTGAAAGCCTGTAATTGAACAGTTTGACTTGTTATTTTTCATGTGTGTATTTTCTTCGTTGGGTAGATTCCCTTCAATGCAGCGAAGGCTCTTCTCATGACCCATCGTTGGAATTTTGATGCCATTAAGAGTAGAACCAAGCAGGATATAGCCAACCTCTTGGTGGAGTGTGGGATTCTTCCATCCGCTGATAGCAGTCTAACAAAGGTAACACCATGTGCTGGAATTTCATACAGATATCCACCAGACCATCAGGCTAGTAGTGCAAGTCTTTGTTTTCAAGACCAATGTCTATAAAGGGTTTTCTAGTGCAGGTGTGCCATGAAATGTTTTCGAGTCCCGATTTTGTTTATTGCAAATTTGTCAAAATGTCAACTGATTGAAAATAAATGAGGCGGACTTCTGTCAGAGTGTTAAATCTGATATTTGTTTTTATCTCAAAAGCTCAAAAAGCACCGCCCATTAAAGAACTGGACCCTAGGAGTTTTGCATTTGGGGGTTGATGTGAATCAGTAGACATTTAAGGCCTTCCCCACATGATGTTAAACGTTGTATGCTCGTCCTCTGTATTTATTAGCCCATGCCATTGTTTTCTCACAGGCTCTCGGAAAGTACAGAGCATAGTACATATAACACCACGTCAGAATAGGGCAAGCCTCTCTTCTATCATACTTGTCCTCACCTTCACTCGTAATTGCTTAATTCTGAATCTTTCTTCTCAGTCTCCATTCATTGCACCCAAGCAGTTGTTATTTTGTTTCTATACTTGTCTAGGAGCCCGTCATCCCCAGCAGTTATGCCTGTCCGGTCTGTATAGAGGACCAGTCTAAAGAGCACCTCAGGTCATTACAGTGCGGCCATTTTTTCTGCAAGGACTGCTGGTCTCAACACTTAATAGTGCTGATCAAAGAAGGCACATCCGCAGGTTGGTCTTTTATCTTTGGTGTCCCTGGTTCGATTCCTACCTATTACATGTAGCTTTTCAGTAAAAGATATGGTATGAAACGGCCATAATCACAAAAGTAGCGCTGCTAACGTGCAGCGCTACATACAAAGGTCATGGAATGCTTTGTCTTTCCTTTAACCAAATTTGAGATAAGCCTTCAGCAGCGTCTTTTGGTAGGGCAGTGGGTACGTGTACATGCGAAGTTGATTAAATCATCAGAAATAACACTAGGCCTTGATACACCCTTATCGTGCTAACAGGCCTTATGTCCGATTGCCCAGGACATTGCAAAAGTAGGCTGTGTCTACATGGTCATTCTTTGTATGAATCACTGGTAAATTTCATTCCTGATCTTCACCACATCTTGACTGGTTGTTTACATCATATCCAGGCATCAATTGCATGGCCGAGAAGTGCCTCATGAGGGCGCCAGAGGAATTTGTTATCCCTTTGCTGCCAACAGAGCAGGTGAAGCTGAAGTACAATGACTTCTTCTTCAAGGAGTGTGTCAAGGTAATTAACTCGCATTTCAGTCATTTGGTCCGTCTTGAGGGAGGAATTTTTTCTAGAATTCAGGGGTGAGATTTATCAGGATTTTTTTATTTCAGGATTTTTTGTCGGGATTTTTTGTCAAGATTTTTTTAACTCATTTCTTCAGAATTTTTAAAGAATCCCTTTTGAAATCAGCAATTCCTGAGGAGTTTCCCTAAACATGTTTTTACCTGTTAAAGTGGATATAGACCAATATAAACAGGTATTTTAAGGGGTGCCTTTAGGCAAATACAAACCATGGATTTTTTCGATTTAGGCCAATCTCACCCCTGAGTATTACATTATTGTGTTTAATATACTTTGAGTATTGGCCACGTGGCAAATCACTTGGAAAGCAGCCTGATGGTGGGGGGATTCAATCCATACAAATCATAGATGACAGTAGTTTGTCTCTTGTAGTAACAGTGAAAATAAAGAAGTCGGACATTTTTAGTGAAGTTAATTTTTCCGTTTAGAATCTAAGATGTACATGTGAACTGCAAATTTTTGTGGTAGGCCAAGCGGCTGCACAATTTTCTCAGCTTTGACTCTAAGAGCCTGCTTGTGATACCACTCATCCACACATTGTACCATGGAAAGCACGGATGAAGGGCTTTGAATTTGTCCGCTTTGATTATTTTCATTTTGAATTTCTTGTCTTTAATTTTCAGAATCACAGTAACCTACGGTTCTGCCCAGGTGCTGATTGTACCATCGTTGTCTATGCAGAGGATGTTAGGAGCAAGCGAGCCGAATGCATACAATGCAAGACCTCTTGGTGGTGAGTTTGTACCACTGTCATCAGAAATCCAGTGCTGGGCTACTCAAGTCCATACTAGGAGTCCAATCCTGATTTTCAAGAACTCGGACTTGTACACAGATTCCGATACGAGTCCAGCCATAAAAAATCCTCTTTATGTCATCCTCATTGAGTGATCCCCACAATGTCGCTTCCCAGGTTGTATTGTACAATTGGGTGTGATCCCTGGCTACACGGCATTCTGGGTTTATGACTTCTGACTAGCGCCCACCCGAACAAAGATACTGACAATTTGGGAGACCGCCAACATAGGGCAAGATAGCTCAGTTGGTAGAGCACCAGTACGGTAACCCGGAGGTCGCAGGTTTGAATCCCGCTCCTGCCAGTTTCTTTGTTCACTTTGAAAATGTATTCTTTATTTTTACCAAAATTTTTGTTGTTTACGAAGTCACAATGTCTAGTTGTTAAATTTCAATGTTTGTAGTTCGATTTTGAAGACTTTAAATGTGCCACTGCCAGAACCAGTTGGTGACTGAAAGTTACACAAGGTTTGTGCCATGGCAAGATTTCCTTTGAAATGCCTCAGGCAACGATGCAAGCCCAATTTTTTTTCTGATTAACCCTAACCTTCCCAAATCCTCTAAAATCCTCTTTGCCAAAGGGAGGGATTTGGAGGATTGAGGGTCTTTGGAAGTTGAAGCATCGGAGGATTTTGCAGGATTATGAGGGCATAAGAGGATTTTGCCTCTGGAGGAAAATGGAGGATCCAGGTCATCAGGCCCAATCTGATGCTGGATGATTTTGGAGGATTGGGGTTACATGCAATGGTCCCCATAAGAGGATTTTGGAGGATTCAAGTTACATGCAGCTTTAATACTTTGAAATTAGAGGATGTTGGAGGATTCAGTTTACTTGGAGGAAAAATGATATAGGGAGTTAGGGTTAACTTGCCGTGCATTTGAGTTAACCTTAATAATATTTTTTGTCACAGTAACTTTCTGTTAATCATCAGCATGTACTAGACTGATGTTTAATTGTTTGTATCTATTTTTAGCTTTGCCTGTTGCAATAACTACCATGCTCCAGCGGGCTGTGATATCATCAAGAGATGGTTAACAAAATGTGCCGATGATTCGGAGACAGCAAACTACATCAGTGCCAACACAAAAGACGTAAGTAGGACTCATTAATTAGTACCATATCTCATACATAATCATGAGCAAAAGCTGAATTCCAATTGGTCAAATCAGCCACAAGTGTCATCCAATATTTTCGTTGTGTAGATGCCTGTGCATTGGAATTTCACATTGGAGCTGTTCTTTTTCGAATATTTTAGTGTTTGATTATTCGAAACTGGGTTTGACCGAATATTCAAATATTCGATACTCGCCGATCAAGTTTTTCATGCGTCAGCTGCAACTAAAAAGTTGCACGCAAAGCATGCCATTGTTTTACGTGCGGCGATCAATATTATGAACCGCCCGATCAACATTTTTTTGCATGCGCCAATCGTATCAAGATCATCACAGGTACGTATAACATTCTAATAACAAGAAATCAAACTCCAGCCTGTGTTTTTCGCGCCGTCTGTTCTAACTTTTCTATCGCATCAGTCATATCTGTACATTTACGTGCATATATATTTTTTTCGAATATTAAAACCGGCAAAAAGTATTCTAATATTTGGGACAGCCCTATTTCACATGCCTGGCAAAAGCGTCCACACAAACAACTGTCCCACAGGACCAATTGCGAAAGTTATTTGCAGGGGCCTTTTAAAGGTAGTGTACACCATTTGCTTTTGCTGTAATTTCCAGAAATAAATGGATTTGGGGATTAGTATTTTATATGGGGCTAGCAGATACTGCAACACTGACCTGTTTAAAGTTTTGTGTGCATATATGCTGGGAAAACCGTAGTCTGCGTAGAGAGAAAAACATTATGTTCTAGTAGTCTGGTTCCCTGACCATACTTTAGACAAAACGGAGCAACTTATAGACGTCGGGGAATTATCAGGTCAGGGAACTAAACGGCCGACAATCGTTGGAAAATTATATAAATTTCCACTTTTCTTGAAAATGACAGCACACCAGGTGCCATGATTTTACAGGGTGCTTGGGACTGCTATTATCTTACAGTCTAGTAAGGTATTTCGTAATAATTCAGTAAAAAAGAATTTGTGGAGGATTACCAATCGTGTTCAATACCTTTAAGCCTGCGGTCACAGAGCTATTACATGGGGACATACACACCCATCCAGTTGATGTAGGCATGTACAGCAGCATTTTGCCTGGCTAAACTGAAACTGAACTAAAGCAGAACTTGATGAAATTTTTGGACAACAAATAATGGAAATGAATATGTATAAGTATAGTAAAGCAATTATACTTTTTTTGTGGTTTTAAAAGTGAACTAAGAAAATTGTCTCGAGTGGGATGTGAACCTGCGACCTCTGGAATATTGCACGGGCACTCTACCAACTGAGCTACCACATTACTCGTACTATGTATATTTCATAATGTTTGGTGGAAACCGTTTGGAAACTTGAATGAACTCAATGTATGGGATAAAACTCAGTGCTACACTGTTTGCCTTTTAGGATAGTGAACAGGTGTGATATTGTCTTGATAAGTTCACAGACAAATTTTCTTAACATGAAATTGCAATAAACTATATGATTTGAGGGACTTTGGGAAAACATTAGGAAAACATGTCATATTCAATAAGAAATGTCAAAGGAACACACAGACACAACATTTTTTGTTTATACATGTAGTTGATATCAACTTTGCCTGGAAGGGTTTTTGGGGGTTGTTTTCTGTACAATTTCTCAATAGAACACAAATGCATTGAGTAATATATTTATTTTTATTCATGTATTTGTATTGCTTCAGAGCCATTTATATATGTTTCCTGTTTTGATATCTGTGAATTTTCAATAATTGTGACCAAACTACAGCTGGGCCTACGTGCCTGACCTCTGGCTCAGTGGGGCAAATTGTCTTAACCATGTTTACCACTAAATAACCGAACTTGCCAAGATGTGGTTTGGCCGGATCCCAATATAGAAGCAATTACTGCAAGTAATTCACGTCTTACGTCAATGGTCATGATGGTTGAACATGTGATTATGAACATCCAAACCAAAGTGGTTTCTCTAGGGCTTCATGTTGAGTGATAAGCTGCAGACTGTGTTCACCAAAGTCTGCATCTTGCAGTTGTGATAAGAGCCAATTTTCTGTTTCAAAACTTGCCCATTTTCCTTCAACCACTATGGTGTCACACTTTTATAATGTTTTGTATGCGCTTCATGTCGGCATACAATGTAGTTTTCAGCCAATCTGTAAATTATATTTGGAAAGTATTATAAAGCATTGATTCTATTTCCAATGTTTTGCAGATTACATACACTCTAACGAACCCAACCGTCTCCCCCTAAATTACATGTAGTAAGTCCTGCCTGTATGATTCGTTTGTTTTTGATGGCTAGTGTCCGAGTGGGATTTTTTTTTCTGTCACAAGTTAACTCTCAGAAATGTTTGTCCAGTCTACATGAACAGTGCCCTCTATCTCATTATTTTGACCAATGCCTCAACAAGGAATGGGAACATATTTATAGGTCTGAAAATTGGGATAATATCTCTGGAATCTGTTGAAAAATTATCTTCTGTTTTGATCTGGGCACAGGAAACCCTTTACCTACATGAAGAGTTGCTTTTAATCTGATATATCGGTTGATTTCAATAAAAAATATAACACAACATTTGTGTGCATTTTGCACCAGACACAAATACATTTTCATGGAGTTTTGTCATAAATATTTCTTTTTGGGGGGGGCGCAAAATTTAATGGATATTTAGAAAATAATGACATTTATGGCATTCCATGCCCAAATCAGGCACTTCCTGCTAAAATCTAAATTTTTATATTTGTTTTGCCCATCATTTAACCCCTTGCATACGGACGACGTTAAATGGCGCAAACAAAACAGTGGCACCAGGTCGGATGACGACATTTACCGCTATTTCTGCAGTTTCAATCCATTGTTGGATTATTGTGTATGTTTATGCGACTGAAATTAAAGAACACGGGCAGCCTGCACGCGAGCGCGGCACCACTGTAAAAATGGCGTCGCCGAATTCCTGTATAGGTGAAGCATTTCTCTAATTATTGAATGTTTAAAATCGGGAATATGGGGAAAGACACATTACTGCTTTTTGGTCTTTTTTTTTCTTCATTTAATGTCATTCGTTAAATGTGGGAAGAGCCTGGTTTCAGTGTGGGCCATAATATTATAAAGGAATTTACAAAATGTAAAATGAAATTCCTTATATTCTGCTGACAAACGCACATAAACTCAATTTCCCTGACGTCCGAGGCATTCATTTGGGGTAAAGTACACTATACTACAAAAATACTACAAAATTTTTCATATGCCCATGTGGTAAGAGCACTGCATACTCCAGTTTACTACTAGTAGTATTTTGTAGATTTAGGTGAGGTTATAGGGATATAGTACATCAGGGGCCGATACGCACACGCACGAATGCAGCGTTTTATATGTGTGCATTAGCGTTGTCTTACATTATGAAGTTCAGTACATCTTGTGCGCGCACCTATACGCTCTCTCTGTTGCGTATTGGCTGAGAACAGCTGGTTATGACGCGCCTGTTTAAACCAGTGTTGTAGTCGAGACCTTCATGTCTGAGACCGAGACCAAGGCTTTTCGAGACCGAGACAACAAAAGAATTATGGTGTTTAATAATGCCGATTTCCCTGATCGGGTGTTGTGCCCTGCTTTCGATTCAAAAACCCGTAGATGATTATTTGTGCTAACTCGTACGAAAGGTGAACATCGGGATCATCTCATAAATTTATATATACATGTATATGAAGTCGGCTTTATCAAGGGCCACTATCTTTAATTATGCAAGTTATATAAAATTAAGTGTTCAACTATAAAAACTCACAGCGTACACACGTAAATTCAAGGATTCCACAAATTTGAGTTATATATTTTATCTCTGGTGTAAATACATGTAGTTGGGGCTTTGAGACCTATGGCACCCTGTGACAGACTAATTTCTCCAAATATTATTTGCATAAAAATAAAACAGACTAGAATTGCTGATTGTCCTAAATGGAAAATGACTCTGGTATTCCAAGAAGTTGTGTACATGTATTCAAAACACTGAAGAGAAATCAAATTAAAACATGGAATAATGCTTTAAGAATGTTAGTGAAAAATTTATTTTAAAATCACTTGATGGCATCACGTGCAGTTTTATTTCAAACACAACCCTGACTGGGAGAAATCAAAGATTTTAAAATCCAGTTTTCCTAATTTTTGTTACCGAATAACAATTATTTGATTTCATCGGAAGTTCCCATCCAGCTATAAACATTCCACCAACAAAAAGTGATGAGTGAGGTACCGCACGAAATGCCCTCCCAATGACTGGGTATAGTTTGCAGGATTCAGTGACCACTGGGTTTTTACAAAAGCTCACTCCAGAGCTGTAATGTGGGGGAAACAGTGAAACACATGGGTGATGCACATCCGTGGGTACCAGTAGTCCAGTACTCCGAATAAACAAGCCGCATATACTGGTCTCCATTCCAGCTTCAATCTAACTCTTCGGCATAAAAACTTGCACTTACGTCGTTTATGTTTGGAATGAAGACTAGATTTGTGTGGCGCATCGCACATATTTTTGCTGTGGTCTCGACGGGTCGTAAGGGTAAAACCCGAGACCGTGGCATCCGAGACCGAGACCAAGACCAGCCCTCCCAAGACCGAGACTTTGTTAGGACGAGACCGAGACCGAGAACTCAAAAAAGGCCTCTAGATGGTCTCGAGACCGAGACCTCAAAAAAGGTCTCGAGATGGTCTCGAGACCTACAACACTGGTTTAAATTACCGTTTTTAACGTCAGTTTTTAACAACCGTTTTTAACAACCGTGTTTAAACAAGCATTTAAACACACCCACGTGACAGGCTCTCGACCAATAGGGATAGTGAAACTCGCTGAGACATTTATGAATCAGCCTTCAAATTTTTCACCCAAAACAATCACCAATCAACCATCTTGAATTTACTGCAAGTGCGTACACATCAGACAGCTGTTGCGTGAAAGTGCCAAATTGAACATGATACAGCCGTGGCATGCGAAAGGTCATCCTCGTCCAATAATTAGTGGTTCGTTTATCTGTATTTCGGATGCGTCTTGCTTAAGAAGGGTTTAGTGAAATCGATCTTGGGACGCTTCTTAGCTAAGATCGATCTTAGAGCAGGAACTCGTCTTAAGTCCTAAGATGAGTCATAAGTTAAGAAGAGTTTCGTGAAATCGGCCCCTGGTTACTCATATGTTTAAAATTAATCTTTGAGAAAGATACGGTTAATATTTGGGCTACCTGTCCTAACCCATTCTCTTTAACTCTGTCCCTGATGTCATTGACCCTGCCATTGGCTATAAAACCTCCTTCCAATTATACAAACCCTCTTGTTCCTAAGCCTGCCCAACCTGCTGATCAGTCTCTGCAACCTGTAAAGCCATACATCATCATCTCATCAAATCTTTCCGGAGAATCTGGGCATTTTCCCTGGAACAATGATCCTATCAAGTGAAACCCTGTACCTGAGGTTGCCACGGAGTGGTAATTGATAGAGGGTTTGGTATCATGAGCAGAAAGCTGTTGACCTATGTGGAGGATATGGGTGGCACCAGGCAAGTTTCCTGCCATACATCACTACACTAGCCTGACTGGGAGGCTGTCCAGTGGTTCCTGTGCAAACCACTTGCCTGTAGCTGTAGCGTAAAGTTTGTCAAGGAGGAGGTATTGGGAACAAGGTTCTGGGGAATTTTATCACAGTAAACCCTTTACAGTAAAATACCTGTATTTGTATTGAACATTTTTTTTTTTTTACCCATTCTGTCCCGCTGTTATGAATGGGGTGCTGGTATGCCACTATGGGCTTGTGCAGCCAAGCGTAATGCGCACAATAGGCAAACAATGGATTGAATATGCACAGGAATGCGCATATAGATGACAGCTGGCCAGGTGGTCTTTTTCAAACCGTCGCCGGTATTCAGTAACCTACATGTACATGTAGGTAATATTGATCAATTTTTCAAAGTGAATACTGGCAGGAGCGGGATTTGAACCTGAAACCTCTGACCTAGTAACCCAGAGGCCGCAGGTTCAAATCCCACTCCTGCCAGTTTTCTTTGGTCCCATTAAAAATTTGATTTTGTGTGTGTTAAATCTCACTGAGACGATGGTTACTAGTGCCTCCTAGTGACAGCTCTACCTGGTCTTGTAAAAAACACTGGATGGGCAGTAACTGCATGCAAACCAAGCTTTGTAACAAACTTTTTATTTAGTCCAGCCTTTGCAAGTCATGGCACTTATGTCCTCGAGCAAGACACTTTATCATAATTCGTCTCTCTACTCCGGTATAGAAATGTGTACCAGCGAGAGTTGGGGAGTAACCTGCAATTGACTGGACTGGCATCCTGTCCAGGGGAAAAGAAATATTCTCGGTGGTTTAATTGCCAAGCAAACCGGATATAAACACTGGCCTGATGAGGCATCTGGCTTGGGGCAGACTTTGCTCCTCCTTTTTTCTTTTTTTTACTAGACTTAACCTTTTTACTAGTAGTGATCTTTGAGTCAAGGATTTCAACGGTTAAAAGGTTACTCTGATAGATGCTGACTTGTATCATTAAATCTCTGCAAATTAATTTGCCGAGGGTTATTCTCACAGCTTTTCCTGAGACGTACCAGATGTGATCAAAGGCGTCTCCGAACTTGGTTGCAAGGGTGTAGTATATCATGTCTGGCCCAAAGATAAAGTCCCTATGTACACGTAGGTATCATGTAACATGGGCTGGGATTTTTCATGTGCAACGATTAAGCCCAAATAGGAAGCGTTAGTGCCAAAAGATAATTACATCCACAGAGCAGAGAGGGATGGGATAGAGCTGTGGCTTGTCTGCTGGTGGTGGCATGGATTAACGGCAGTGTACATGATTAGTCATTGCTGCAATTTTCAGAAATGGGCGGATTTGGGGGTTGGTATTTTTGTTTTAGGAAATATCGTTTCACTGACCTGTTTAAAGATTTGCGAAAAATAGGAGAGAAAAACAGCAGTTAAAACTGGATTTGTTGTAGTGCCCTCTTGTAAAAGAAGCCAAATTTTTGTAAATGGAATCGTTTTCAATTGGTCACATAACTACGCGAGCCGACTGGTTACAACCTGTCGCTTCGGTACACTACGCGACACACTTGTACTATAATTGCAACTTTTTGCCCGTTTTCGGATTGTTAACCCATTTTAGATGCAATGCGGACTAACTACATTCGGTCAATAGAGGGCAGTATTTTTTAAATCTGTTATTTTTTCCAACAATTGTTACGCGGAACAATCGTTGGACACGATATAAATTTCAACTTTTCTTGAAAACGACAGCACACTAGGTGGCATCATTTCACAGGATGATTGAGATTGCTATTAACTTAGAGTCTAGTCAGGTATTTTGTAATAATTCAGTAATAAAAATTGGAGGATTACCAATCGTGTACACTACGTTTAAAGAGGTGTGGTTGCCAGGAAATATCCACATGTATTGATTGACAGTCTTACTTTTTTTTTATTTCTTTACAGTGCCCTGTCTGCAATATCTGTATAGAGAAGAACGGTGGATGCAATCATATGGTAAGAACTTGCCGTTAACAGTCAAAATTGTACCTTTGAAAATAGGGTAGGTACATGTAGGTAGGGAATTTGTTTTTGGCTTTTCCGAAATTTTTCGGAAAAGCCTTTGTTTTTGTTCTGATTTTTTTTGTTCTTCTTCTTCTTCTCCTTCTTCTTGTTCTTCTATCAAAAATGCCATAGACAAAGCACACGTTTTATTCTCACCGCCACTTTTGCCATTAAACAGACTTCAATCTTAATGAGAGTTTGCATAGACTTGGACCCTGTACCGAACTCGTGCATATTACTCTGACGCCATGATGACGTCATCACGTGGCACGTGACGTCATCTCAAAAGTGCATTTTTGAAGGGCCTATATCTAGAGAACCCTACATCCGATTGAGCTCAAACTTGGTTTGTTGGTGGACCGGCTTGTGTTATAGATGAAAATCGACGTGACGTCATGATGACGTCATCATACGATTTTGCAGTAATTTTTAAAGTTTTGAACCCTTAAGCCATATCTCATCAGCTGAACATGCTAATTTCGAAATTCTTTTTGTAATAGGTTTGTTAGATCATACATAATTGTATATAAATGTGAAAAATGTGTGTTGTCATGAGGACGTCATCAAAAAATGTGCTTTTTTGAAACACGTATAAGGGTACATCTGATCGTCACGAAAATTGGTGGGTATACAGATATTGTCACAAGAATGCAAACTCCGAAGTGACGTCATGATGACATCATCAGCTGATTTTCTATGATTTTTTCAATATTTTTAATTTCCTTCTACACTCAAAAAGGCTTAGAGGCATATAAAAAATATCTCGGAAATGCCATATGATCTGTTTATCAAACAGACATATAGCTCACGTTTTGCATTTATTTTGTGCTGAACATATGTAGGTGTCTACGTGTAGTCAAGGTTTAAAAGTAGTATTTACAGCATTTATGTTTTGTTTTTTTACTAATTTCCCGAAAACAAATTTGGGTTTGGGCCATTAAAATAGGGTAACCGGAAGCAGAACTATTTTTTGTTTTGCCTTATGCATGTACAATCATTTGGATTTAGTTTACCACTTTGGGATGAATTTGGGATTTGTTTTGCAGGACTGTCTGATCAAGCATGTAAACAACACAGCTTATAAACTCTGTACAAAAATCGCAAGGAGAAAGATGATGATGAAGTCGAGTCAAGTGCATGTCTTCGGAATTTGTATTCTGTTTTTGTGAAAGAAATTTCAATCTCAGCGGGAAGTCTGCAGTGGGCATGTCATACATGTCACAAGTTGGAGACTTTGAACATGGGATTTCTGAGCATGAATTCTCCTCATTGTTTCAGTATTGTGTAGCCCTGTACATATTTATTGGGAATGGTTCCGGACATTTGAACAGTGCCTAGAATTATATTGAATGAAAGGTAAGATTTTGGGAAAATTACTTTCAGAAATCTTCCGATATTGAATAAGGGGCTTTTAATGTTGTTTCCGTGATTTACAAATGTAGAACATGTTTAGCAGTCTGCAAGCTTGTAGCCTCTTTGCTTGTAATAGGATTAAGTCAAACCTCCCCAAAGAATAGTTTGCCCCCTTTATCAAGGAATTATAAAGAATCGTCAGTACTGCGTGGGTTCCTGCGAGTTCCAGCTACATGTAACTGTCTGTAGCTTGGAGGGGAAATCCTATAATTCAGGCATCCCAAAACGTGATTTAAATTGCTCCAATTGCCACTTAATGAAACACTTCAAGTTCTTGTTCCTGCACCTGAGAATTGGCCAGACTTAATTTAGGCTTCCAGTGCGTTCAGTATGATCGAAACTACAAGTGGGTCAAAAATCTTGATCTGCTAATTCAGCGGTATAAGAGACGCACTGTCCTGTGGGAGATGTCAGCACTTGGGACGCCCCGTCTGTCACCAGGCCCTACTATTTTTAATTTGTGTATATTCGGGATAAGGTACTGTATCTAGAGGCACCTGTGCTGGCCGCGGTTGCCCCCAGGCGCGGGCAATTAATTGCCGTGTAACCAGATACGTCCATCATGGGAGCCAGATGAGGAAGGGAGGTCCCTGGATTACCCCCCTACGGGTTGGTGATTGGTAGAGTCCACCTGTGGTTATCACAGAGTTGGGAGTGGGACAGGATGCGGGTTTGTGTATGCAGCGGGTGATACCATAATGGCTTGGGGGTTAGATGATTTGTACAGGTAGCTTGCATTACCTGTGTTGGTTATCTGATTAATTTACACACCTGTCCTGATTAGTGGCCAGAGGCATTCAATGAAAGGTCGACTCAATTAAAATCCTGACTGAATTTGGTCTTTATTATGTTTTTGGGCTTACAGTGCTCATCACATACAGACATAGATTACATTAACTTGAAACTTTTCATTTCAATTTGGGAAATTCACAATACATGCCATCAAGTGGTTGCAACAGAGGGAAGATTTTACTTAACTGGCCAAATTCGTGGTCAACAAAATGCTCATATCACATTTTAATCAGTGGGTATTTCTCGGGATATTTTATTTCAGCAGTATTGGAAAGATTTCAGAAACTAAGCTTGTAAAAAGGAGACGCCAAAACGTGTATGCATTACACATACAATAAAAATTAAACTTGCCTTGTGATTAATAAATATAATACATGTATACTGTACGAATTAAAAGTTATACACATAAAAAGACACAAACACCCTTAAGACTACACGACTTCAGAAGCATTTTGGGGAATTGACTCTTTTTGAAAGAAGTTACAAAATGTAATATTACACGTCAGAGACATTTGATTAAGTGTTTGATTGCCAAGCTGTATCATTCGTGAAATGAGACATTTCATTTATTGTGATTATGTGCAAGAGTACACATTTAAAGTGCTACATTTGGTAGGGGCCGTTGAACTTGAAATGCAGGCTTTGTGGTCTGTTTATGCTCAGTCCAAAATAAGGTTGACTGCACGTAAATAAAAGGTGTGTTTAATAACCATCATCAGTATAGAGAACTCTTATGAAGTTTCGTTACCACGGGACATGACTCATATCGTGCAAGAACCAATGTACATGCCTGGCTATCGCCATGGTTATCCGATAATACAAATCAGAGGTAAGTTCCTGTTCAGGTGCTGGAAATGGAAAGCAGACAGCGACGGATGATTCAATTTCATGTCCCTGGGGATCACCCACAGGACAGAACGTGGGATGGGGACGTGCTCTAGAATTCCCCCCCGAGTGGACAGGGCTTTATGCTCGGATGGACTCGGGAGAAAAAAGCTGATATTCTATAATCCGATGGGGGATTTCCGAAAATGCCAATGTGGATCATCAGTCTAGATAAATAGTTTTGAAAGTATACTCTCATGATGTGGCACAGTTTTGCTAGCCCACAGCAGTATTTTTCAGACTGAGCTTAATTTCACTCTACTGCTGTGTATAATTTTCATTCATATGTGACCCAACCCAACAAAATGGGTCACAAGTCACCAGAGTTACTTAACCCTAACTCCCTACATCATTTTCCCCGCATGTAACCTGAATCCTCCAAAATCCTCTGATTTCAAAGTGTTAAAACTCCATATAACCTGAATCCTCCAAAATCCTCTTATGGGAACCATAGCATGAATCCTCCAAAATCCTCTAGGTTATTTTTGCATACCCCTAGTAACCTCAATCCTCCAAAATCCTCATGTATCACATTGAGCCTGATAACCTGGATCCTCCATATTCCTGCAGGGGCAAAAACCCCTAGTAACCTCAATCCTGCAAAATCCTCCAATGCATCAACTTCCAAGTGCCCTCAATCCTCCAAATTCCTCCATTTTGCAAAGAGGATTTTGGAGGATTTGGGAAGGTTAGGGTTAAACATGACTTCTACTGTGGAAATCTATAGGAACTGTAAAGGTTTTTACCCACATAGGCCTAATGTCCATATTCATCAGGATGTCAAACTGAGTGATACATGTACATCAAAATGAAGAGCCAGGTATGCTCTATCCAATGCAAGTCAAAAAATAAGTCAAAAAATGACCCTAAGACTCATTTTGTAGGATCCGGTCACATATCTAATGAATTGATTTTGTCTTTTCTTTTTCTTTTCTTCATGTCCAGCAATGCTCCAAATGTCTACATAACTTCTGCTGGATGTGCTTAGGAGGTGAGTGGGAAAAACGTGATTTCTATCTTCATGGCACTGCTTATTGGTAGCCAGAAAATTGAATTTGCCTTTGGGGGCGGTTCACGTTGTAGGCGTGGCCTATTACATGTTCCTACTTCTGTAAGGGGAGTGCTGTTGGTCTCCTTTGGCAAAAAGCTTGGCTTCAAAGTACATGTATGGAGGGTTTGTGCCAGGCTATGGTGGTTCTAGAGTCGCGGTGTGCATTTACGGGAAGTACGGGAATCGGGTACCCGATTTTAAAAAAGCACGGGTACCCGTTGAAGAAAATTAAATCTCGGAAATTGCTGTTCATGTTGTTCGTAAAGGTCTGCACGTTAATACTACCAAGATCGGTGCATCATTGCAATAAGATGCAAGTTCGTACAGTGAGCTCTAGGCCTGTAGCTTCACGGTTTAAATTGCATTTTCGCAAGTGTTACAAACGGTAATCTGTTTTGTTTTTCCATGTACCCTGGTTTTCATTTTAAGAAATCCCCACAAATGACATTCAAAAACATTCTTTTTCATTGTCTGAGAAATTACTTAGTAATATGTTATTTCGGTTAGGGGTACTCTATTCCATAATCTGGAACCGGTTCCTGACATTAGCGGTCGGGTACTCGGTACTCGGTACTCACAGCCCTAGAGGGGAAGGGGATGTTAGGATCCTTGATATATAAGGCTCCCCCTTAATGATAAGAATGCACTCCTGTACTAATGCTTTATCTTTGTGGTCTGGTCTCAGATTGGAAGAACCACGGTAGTGAATATTATGAATGTAGCCGCTACAAGGAGAATCCCAACATTGCCAATGAGTCGGCCAACGTCAAGGCACGAGAAGCACTCAAGAAATACCTCTTCTATTATGAAAGGGTAAGCCTTCTAAAAAATATGTAATAGATATACGGTTCAACTTTCTTTCACATTTTTCTTTTTTATTTTTTTTAATTTTATTACACTTTTCCACTGGCTGACAAACAAAAATACATTACCGAATACATGTATACAGAATAACAAATTTAAAAAATACAATGATTTACAATTAACAAAAAAAAATCTTCAAAAAATAATAATAATAACAAAACAATTGTCTGCAATTTCTGGTTGACATTCAGCTTCAAATTATGCTTGGTGGTGTTTTTTGTTTGTTCTTTTTTAGGTGTTTTCTTTTCCAGATGAACAAAGAAAATTTACAAGAATGAGAGTTCAACCTGTGACCTCTGGAATGCTATTCCAGTGCTGTACTAAACTGAGCTACCTTGCCCTGTATTGGCAGTCTGCCATTTTCTAGGGCACTAGCCAAAAATCATAAATCCATAATGCCATATAGCCAAGGATCACACCCTAACTATTCATCTTTTTTTGTCGCACTCTTGTGTATGAGCAATTTTAAAAAAAAAAGGAAATTGTGGCTTTTTTGGGTCTCATAGTAGTTTGTTTTTCATGTCTTCCCTGATAGTGGGACAACCACGCTAAGAGCTTACGTCTAGAGCAAGAGACACTCAGGAAATCCCAGGAGAGAATCCAAGAGAAGGTTGAGAATAAGATGGGGACTTGGATTGACTGGCAGTATCTACTGGCTGCTGCATCGCTACTAGCTAAGGTAAGACACGTCAGATTTTCTCTAGGCATTGTTCCACCCACCACAAGACTCTCCTTTAAAAAATAGAAAGCGTAGTTTTGTTTAAGTAAATCAAATTTTTCCCAATATTTTTGAAACCTCTAAAAACTGTTAAAAATCAGATACTTCAAAAGTATGGTGTGGAACCTGCATGGTTGTCTGAATTTGGGGGGGGGGATGTTTTTTAGAAAAAGTCCACAAGTCCAAAAGTTTTAAAAATGTTCAAATTCTAATTCTTCAGAATGTGATTCTTTAAAACATCAAAATTGCACCCCAATGTATTTCCCAACAGCTTCTATTACTTAAAAAAAAAAATGTTTAAATAATTTTTAGGGACACTTTGTGGTGTTTTTCTGCAATGCATGTCTATATAAACATGATATAGCTCGCGGTGTCATACATATCATGAAGTTTTTGATGTTGTTCCTCTCTTTTGATAGTGTCGCTACACTTTGCAGTACACCTACCCTTTTGCCTACTACCTTGAGCCTAGTCCTCGCAAGAAGCTATTTGAGTATCAGCAAGCACAGCTGGAAGCTGAGATTGAGAATCTGTCTTGGAAAGTAGAAAGAGCTGCCACCTATGATAGAGGGGTGAGTGAACTGCTCATTAGTGCCTGACAACGAGCTCCCCACCCACCTCTATCCCTCCTCCGCACCCCTCCTCCGCACCCCTTCCCCCATTAGTTCAATTTAGACAATTCTGACCCAACCTCTAGATTTTTTTGCAAACTGGAACAGATTTTTATGTAATTAAGTATACAAATGAGGGTACCTATTATAATCGTGTATGTAAAATTTCATTCTAAATTTACCGAAGGGTTTTGTCGTTATGACACATTCTACACACCACACCATGTTCTTTGGATGCATGGTTTCTATGGACAACGTGAAGTAGTCACAGCAGTTCTTTTCCACCATCAGAAAGAGAATAGTGCCCACAATTTTTATTAACTTGATGTCAAAATGTGCCTGAGACATTAGCTGATAAAATCTGAAAGGCTCGGCACGTAAAAGAAACACTGTGACCCTATCCTGAAAAATCTAGAGGGGTGTGGATCCCCCCCCCCCCCTTAGCTGTTTGAGAGTTACGAGTTACACCAGGTTATCTCAGGAATTTGTTTAATGCCCTCCCCAAGCATTTGTCTGATTGTGGAATTTTTACTTGGATTATTCAGGACCTTGAGAATCAGATGAACGTTGCTGAGAAGAGACGACAGACGATGCTGAAAGATTTCTTCCCAGCATAGGCGGTTCCCAAAAGGAATCGTCCCAGGGAAACTTCATCAAGACCTTGATTGAGGGCTTAGCGGCAGCTACATGTGTAGGCAAGAGATATGTTGGCATTATGTGTTGATGGTATATTTTTAATAAACAGCAAAACATTTCCCTGTTTAACCCTTTCCTTACCAATGTCGAGTTTACTCCACAAACCACAGAAATGATGTTGCTCACCAATGTCGAGTTTACTCGACAAGGAAACCACACACCAGAGTATCCGAACAACAAATATATTCACCATGTTTCAGCAATCCTGTTCGGCTCTTTCCAATGGTGCTATCAAATTCATGTGTCACCATTACAATTTTTTGAGAAAACTGTATCCGAAGTTTCCCTGTGCAGTTATGTGTATGGAGTGCCAATTGTTCATGTGACAAACAACTTTCCTGTTTGATAAAGTGGGCCAGAAGAGACGAAAACAGCCGTAACTTTGCTTTTTTTTAGCAGTTGTGACTTTCATTTTTACACCATATGAAAGAGAAATTTTCATAGAACAAACTTTACACAAAACATTTTCCTTTTCAATCAATTCTTGAGGGTGAAATCTTTGTTTAAAAATACAACCATTCAACAAGCAGTCAGCTGCTTTTTCTGCGTAAGTGGTTTTTATGCTTGACTGAACAAAGAATGTGGTACTGGGGGAAGATAAGCGATTAAACAATCTGGTAAGGAAAGGGGTTAAAAGTTTTTTTTTAAAGTAATGCTAGAAATGGTTCTGAGACATGATGAATAAGCAGGGACACTTTTGATGTATTTTTTTGTGTTTCAGTGCTTCATCAAAGCTTAGGATGTACCTGCCATGTTTGCACAAAGTATTTTCTTCCCTAGGAGCAAGGTTTTGAGCTTAACATTTCCCCACCTACCTTACCTAGGAGGGTCCGGGGGCTTGTACCCCCCGATTTTTTTTTTAATTCTAGACGTTAAATGGTGCTGAACTCATTTAGAGCATAATTTGTAAGCTAAATTTGGTAAACATTTTTTAGGACAAACAATTGAACATATTATTATTTGGTTTGGTAAAGATCACATTACAATATGTTGGCTAGTGTTCAGACGTATCATAGTAATAATTTTACAATGATTTGGGACTTGCTCTGTCCTTTCCTGGTATGAAGCATTTAAAGCATCATGGGAAATTTTGCACAGTTTCCCCAACTAATTCCCAAAGTTGCATTTTTTTTCTCTTTATCTTTTCCCCCCACTACTTTTTCTTTTTCCCACTTGACTTTAATTCCCCAATTCTGCTCATCATTTTCCCGGGAGTGGTGCTCCCTGCTCCCATATTTTGGGCAACCCTGGTACCTCCGTACATCTCATAACTAAGGAGTCTGTGCTTTACGGGGTTAGCGCAGAATTCCACATCACGGATTCCATAAAGCTGGCTGCAGGTTGCAAAGCTGTCTTTTTTTGTGCTAAGCAAAATTTTTTGCTGAACAGCTTTATGAATCGGGATCAGCACTGCCAAGACCTTTTGACCATATGTAACCTGCCAACACAAAATGAGCTTAACAAGCAGAACAACAATTTTTCACTGAAAAGTCAATTTTGGGATTTTAGCAACTGTATATTAAAAAAAAAAATTGTTTTATCATATCCCAAAGATTTAATACTGAATCGACTCTTTGTTTAACTTGCGTTAAAGTGTGCACAGATCACAAACTTTGAGCTTCATTTTCTTAAAACAAGGGGCTAAGACTCTGATAACTCTAAAAGGTTGTATCGAGGGCTCGGAATGAGATACCACAACACACAATATATCAAATTAAAGCCCTTTACCTGTACTTTCAGGAAATTCCATAATCTTGATTTTTTTCAAATTTTGCTACAACGGGTCACATATTAAGACTAGGGCTCCACAGAATCGAAATAAAATCACTGCCCAACTTGGATATAATGGCCACCAAAATTTAAGTTCTGAGTAAGTACATGTATACAAGTTTTTATTGCCCTCCCCTCCAGATCCTCCAGTTCCCCCTTCCTCCGGTTCCTCTCCTCCCCCCCCCCCCCCACACATCGTCTATTGCTGATTTTAAAAACTCAAACAAAAAATTTGTAGCACTGCTTTACAATTTTCATTGTTCCTATATTTGTCGTCGTCCCCCCCCCCCCCCTCCCCCCCTCTTTGGACAAGGTGCAGTTATAGTAGCATCAACTTGATATGCCTGCCCTTCCATATTTTTGGACTACCTGGATTGTATGGAATATGGAGCATCACTGCTGTTATAATCAATAATATTGGATAAGCCCAACACAACAGGCTTTGTCTGCACTTGTTTCATCCCACACAGGCCATTGTAGGCCATTGCACTAACCTCAGCTGTCTTCAGTAAGAGGATTTTTCGACTGAATGATTTGTTGAGAGACGCCGACATAATATTCAAGAATATGTTTTATCCATCACATTGAATTGAATTTAGCAGATATGTGTATTGACTTTAATTTGAATAATTACTGTATATTATACACATCTCGGCCCCACACAATGCCTTCTGAAGCCTGGCATGAATTGTTTTCTCTCCTTTGTGAAACTTTTTTATGGCAGATCTGCATGTGAAAGAAAATGTGTAATATTTTATTTTGTGATGCCAGTAAAAACATATTTAAATGTCCGTTAAAGTGGTGAAGTTATACAGGAAACTGAGCCGAGGGGGTTAGCCCCTCCACCATTTTTTTAGTAAATGATTTTTTTCTCTCTCTTAAATGTAGTATACAACATTTGCTTTTGCTGTAATTTTCAGAAATAAATGGATTTGGGGGTTAGTATTTTATAGCGTGCTAGCAAATACTGACTTGTTACACTGACCTGTTTAAAGTTTTGTGTGCATAAATGCTGGGAAAACAGAGAAGAAAATATGTTCTAGTAGTCTGGTTTCCTGACCATACTTTAGACAAAACTGAGCAATGTATAGAGTCAGGGAATTATCAGGTCGGGGAACTAGACTATTTCCAACGAATGCCAGCCGACAAGGGTTGGAAACGAGATGAATTTCTACTTTTCTTGAAAACGACATTAAGCACACCAGGTGCCATGATTTCACAGGATGCTTGAGACTGCTATTTACACACTTAGTCTAGTACAGCATTTCGTAATAATTCAGTTTTGTTTTTTTAATGTTTGAAAATGTTGTATACTACGTTCAAATCATAAAAATATATATTTTAATCCCACCAGCGAATTTTTAGTCTTAAACCAGACCTCCTATATAGGCCTACAATTATTGCAAAAAGAACACAAAAAAAGGAAAAGAATAAAAAAACTGAGCCATACTCAAGCAGTGAGAGGCAGATAATGGCGAGGGGGGAGACCCCCTGGAGGGGCTGTGGAGAAAGGTGTAATAATTAAGTTGATCCACCCCACCCCCTACTGCAGCAACTCTAGATTTTGTTTATCTTGGATAATCTTAACGGTTGCCGGTCACTTCGCCCAAAAACCACATCGCCCTCAACCACTTCGCCCTCAACCACTTCGCCCAATTTTTAAGCACCCAAGATTTTGTTCCCAATGTGTTCGTTTTCGTTTTCTATTTCGTTTTGATGGTGCATTCAAAACTTTATTTGCGTTGTGACATCCTTTTTGTGACCATGCTTTTCTTTTCTTATTAGTTTATAGGCAATTGACCTGTCGCCGTTTACGAGTTAACCACGCCCCTTAGACAACCCTATGGGATTTTTGTGTGGTAATTTTTGTTTGTCTCAGATTTTGCGCGTTCCACGTGGAATTTTAATTGATGTGATGGGACAATAATTCATAAGCTGCGTTGACGCGATTCCACCGCGATAGGTCAATTATTTTTATCAAGTGGTCATTCAAATTATTACGATTTTATGACTGCGCCCACCCAAACAAAGATACTGACAATTTGGGAGACCGCCAACATAGGGCAAGATAGCTCATTAGTTGGTAGTATCCTACCTCCATGGTAGTATAGAGCGCTGGTACGGTATTCCGGAGGTTTTTATAAAAAAAATTATAACGTAATTTTTTACAAACATTTATATTCTAACATCTTAACTGATATGAGGGATGATGTACAATTTATGTAACAAACTAATGAAATGAAAAAAGGGCATACGGATCGGGCATGGGCGAAGTGGTTTTTGGGCGAAGTGGTTGAGGGCGATGTGGTTTTTGGGCGAAGTGACTGTAAAGCATCTTAACCGTACCATGCCTTTATTATGCATGTATGTATGCGAGTTGTTGCCTTTTTTTTCAAACGCTCTAAAAGCCCATGTGAGCGGCTGTTTAAATTTGTTTTAAGATTTAGGGAAGTGATGTCACTTTGTGCTGAGAAGGGGGGGGGGGGGGGGGGGTAAATGTTTTACATTGCGTACAAGGCCACTGCATTACAAACTCTTCCTGACGCACTATATGTGAATCGCCTCTGTAATTGGGCTGCAAACACGTTATTTTTTTAATTGCTGTAGTTGGAAATACCATGAAAAAGTAGAAGTACACAACCATCCCTTGAAAATGCTTCGTTTGTCAGGTCATTGACGAAAATACTTTCAGTGAACGAAAGTTTGGTTCGGAAAAGTCGGACCGCTGGAAACCGATAATTAGGCGAAGTTTGTCGTCAGCGTTTTTCAGACAAACGGTGTATTTTCAAGGGATGGTCGTGTAGGTTATTCTAGTCTATTTTTAGGATGAACGCCTTTTCCGCCGACAAAGCAATGTGTTTCTTTAAAGCTTTATATTTGATGAGTTTGGTTCGATTGGTAGTGTTGTGTTTTGAGTGTATATGCTTAATAATGCAAAGAAATGCAAAGGGGCGTTTCAAAAGGTTCGAAGAAACATGAGAAAATGAACTAAAATTCATTTTGTTCTCGATGGTAGCATTTTTGGTGTAGTGTTGACCGGGAAAATATTTATATCTTGTAGAAAAGGTTTTTAGATTTTTCTTTTCTTTTCTGGGTGATATTTTTTTTCAGGAAATTTAATTCATTCCTAACTAATGTCTGACCTCCAGTGGTATGTTTAATTGGTCTTAATGAAACAAGCATGTACAAAAATGTATATACTGTAATTACATTACCTACAACCTCTAAATTGGAAAACATACATTATGTGGGATATTCTAATCCTTTTGTTTTTTTTAATAGTATGAATTTGTTAGAAATAAACGCAAGTTTCGTAATTGAAGATACTATTGGTGTATGGTGAGGTTTTGTATTATCAAGGTTTATGCAGATAGCTAATAAAATATGAAAAATGCCATAAATTATGGTACTGAAACGAAGAATACATTTTTTAAATGACCTTCATTTCATCGTCTGTTAGGAGAACAAACGGTCATTCGCGAAGATCGTCCGCTATTGGTGTAGCGCCACCAATAGTGTGACCGTGGAATTATGGAACTTCTATTCGACCATTGATATCATTACCATATAGTCTATGAAATAATGGAGATCAATGTATTCAACGTATACCGTTGAATAGAACTTCTATTTTTTCGGCTCCGTGCGTTAGTACGAATAATTCAATGCGCGTGATCGATGATCCACCAATGAGATGGCGGGGATTTATTCAGGTGTTGTATAATAAAACTATGTAGCCTACACGTAAGCTAAATGTAACACCAATGACACTGTCGTAGGTGGTAATCAGGGAATCAGGTTGGTCTTGTGGTACTTTCCTCGCCTTCCACCACTGTGACCCGGGTTCGATTCCCACCAGGATCCCACCACGACATGTGGATTGGGTTTTCAGTCCCTGCCTGACTCCGTGGGTTTCCCTGAATATAATTCTGGGGTTTTCCTCCCACCTCTAAAACTGAAATTTCTTCGTCGTCTTTCAACAGGTTTCTTCAGTGCGATATGCGCTTTTGAGGAATCCTTGGTTTCATTACCAGAAGAATTAAATAATAAATAAATCGAACCTGGGTCATTACGCAACACTCAGATGAAGAGCGCCGACCGACTGTACCACTGGCTTTTCCGTCGATTTTTTTTAATACGACTTTATACATATTCGCTCGATCCGAGGCGATACCAAAAGATGGAAACATCGACGACATTCTCAGCTCAAGGGAAAAAAATGACACTGTCGTAGGTGGGAATCGAACCTATCAAATCGAGAGCCGACTGACTATGCCACGATTTCATTTTTTTTTCTTGAGCTGAGAATGTCGTCGATGTTTCCATCTTTTGTCATCGCCTCGGATCAAGCGAATGTATAAAGTCGTATTTTAAAAAAAATCGACTGAACAGGAAGAACCAGTGGCACAGTCGATCGGTGCGATCGAGGTGAGAGTTGCGTCATGACCCAGGTTCGATTAGCACCTACGACAGTGTCTTATTTCTCTCATGAGCTGAGAATGTCCTCGACGTCTCGGTCTGGATGTTTCCATCTTTTGTCATCGCCTCAGATCGAGCGAATGTATAAAGTCGTATTTTTTAAAAATTCGACTGAACCGGAAAAGCCAGTGTTACAGTCGGTCGGCCCTCTTCATTTGAGTGTTGCGTAATGACCCATGTTCGATTACCACCTACGACAGTGTCATTGGTGTTACATTTAGCTTACGTGTAGGATACATAGTTTTATTATACAACACCTGAATAAATCCCCGCCATCTGATTGGTGGATCACGCGCGTTTAATTATTCGTGCCAACGCATCACGAAGCCGCAAAAAAAGAAGTTCTATTCAACGGTATGCGTTGAATACACGTACATTGATCTCCATTGGGCAACCCTTCCAATCTTCTATCTTTGGCTCTGGTGAGTGGAGCGCGCCCTCTGGCGTCTCAGAACGAAGAACCCGGCTTTAAATGCCCGGTAGAGGTCGTCTGCTAATTAAATTTTACAAACCACTATCATAATATTCTTCCACTAATTTTACCAAAACATCAGCATATCTATTCATCAAAATCCTCTATACTCCACATGTCTAACTACTTCATAGAGCTATACAATATACAACACCTTAACAGACCAAGTCTATATCTTTCAATATCCATCAATCTCATCTTATAACAAGCTTTTAATACAAATAAAAAAAGAAATGATATGAAATACCACAACTTACGGTTGGATGATTGATTCGATGACTTGTCTCCCTCTTGGCCCAAAAGTCAGAAAGGATGCCAAGGCAAAAGTGCTCTGCAAAATACAACTCGAGCTCGCAGCACTGAGCACAATGAATTGCTCACCAAATCAAGCTGAGAGCCTGGATTGCCCTTAATACTGATAATATTTGCTGCAATAGAGCCGAGTCAAAATGCACAGGAGCTCACCCACAGTGCGGGGATAGGGAAAATAGGGTGCGGGATAGGGATAATAGGGTTGATAGGGTGCGGGATAGGGATAATAGGGTGCGGGGATAGGAATAATAGGCATAATACGGTGCGGGGATAGGGATAATAGGGAGCGGGATAAGGATAATAGGGTGCGGGATAGGGATAATAGGGTTAAGGAAACCTCTATTTGATGAACTTTTCTACTTTCGTTTTGCACACATTGGTCGATTACCTGTGGCAAGAAATCAACGTGAGTGCGTGGGGGTATTCTTACATGTAATACATAGAAGAAAGGGTAACAATGGGGACAATGCTACCCCGCAATTGGGTCTTTAGAAATCGACATACCCAACAGAGTTAACGCTATGGCTTTTGAGATTGTAATGCGGGGGACAAAGGAGAATAAAAGAAGGAAAGTAAAGTCCACAATAGAGTACGTCTGAGAATGGGTGTGTACACGTTAATTTGTTTGTGGTGGAAACCTATGCGGCATCTGTGTAACCACACCACCGAAGCTGGCTTCATGAGCTCTTGTACCCCCCCCCCCCCCCCCCCCCGGTCGACCACGGACCTTGCACACCGAACAAGCTGCGCCGTTTCTCAGCTAATAAGTACGAGCTTCCCTGGGAGGTTGCGGCATAAACCCACGGGCTGAGCTGCGAGTTGCTTCCGCCGTGCATGATTGCAGCTTTGCCTATGCACCGAGACGAGGGAAATACATGCTTGATGCTGGCTGAAGTCACAGCCTGTCCTTGTGATTTGTTTTTAAGTGCCTACTTCCGCGCCCTTTAAAAGCAGTCAGTACCCATCTATTTCAACCGAAACATGTAAAGAAAAAATAAGTATATTATAAGGTGGAACATGGTACATTCGAATAACTGATTTGACGTCGTTGCGCTGCTTACAATCAACATCAGGAAAGAGCAGGGAAAGTTGTGTTTTCCGTCAGGGAAAATTCGATACGGACAGGAAGATGGTTGGAGCAGTTGGTCAGTATCAGAAGCTACCTTGGCCGCCGGGGAGCAGCGTGCTTGCCTGGTTGTTCTGCCTTGGCCTTGCCGGGGTAGGATCAGCCAGACACCCCCAGCCTATCCCTACCGGAGTGCATGGTGTATGTAGGTCTATCATTAGGTGAGTAATTCAACATAACATGCTTCGTCTCGGTTTTAAATCCCCAAGTCTGTGTTATTATTCGGCTGTTCAAAAGTCCCATCCCCCTGAGGACATCAGTGTGGGTTGAATCGGTCATGTTTTCATTCCCGAGCAAGTTTGTATTTTAAAGCTGCGATGAGACTTTATTATTCAGTTAATCGTGGTCACTGCCATGAACTTTTGAAAGCCACATCTTGGCCAACATTCTTACTTCTCCCCTTGTTTATCGCAGCCATAAATCAATAGAGATTTTAGATTTGAAGTCGATATCCGAAGGGGAAAAAGAAAACCCACGAAATGGTTCCACAGTATACTGATCTGGGCGGAGGGAAAATGAGCTATAAGCAACCAAATGCCTTTTGGGCTTTTATTATTTTTTTGAGAATTTCTAAACGTCTTTGAAAACCTCCCAACTTTCCATAATTTCCAACACTTCCAAAAATCAAGTTCTTAAAAATGTGTTAACCTAATAGTAACTTTGTACTTTGTACACTGGAACGTGCCCAAAAGGTAAGTCCAATTAAGCTGACACTTGAAATGTTGGAAGTGAAAACATTTGTAACATTATTTTGCCTCTCTTTGGAACTCCTTACCTGTAACCTACTTCCCTTCCACCCCCTTCCATCTTATACAATTCAAACGAAATGTGAATAGATGCCTTCTGTCCCTATGATTGCGCTGTCTTTGTAGTCCACACCTTCATGGCCTTGTGACCTTGTGTTGGGCGGTACCCATGAACAAAATCCCTATTTGTATAATCTATAATCCCTCAATTAGTTACCTATTCCGCATGAAATTGGCCTTTTGTTTTAGAGTACCTGTTAAGTTTATAACCGCACGGCAAACGTAAATTCAACCCCTACATCCACGACACGTTGGGTTAATTTATCTAACAAGTTTACCCGAACAAAGATACTGACAATTTGGGAGACCGCCAACATAGGGCAAGATAGCTCAGTTGGTAGAGCGCCGGTACGGTAACCCGGAGGTCGCAGGTTCGAATCCCGCTCCTGCCAGTTTCTTTGTTCACTTTGAAAATGTATTCAAATTTACCTAGTCAGTTTCCCTTGTGGATTGTTCGACGAATTATAAGTTAAAAAGTCGTATCCTCATTGAGTGATCCCCACAATGTCGCTTCCCAGGTTGTATCGTAAAATTGGGTGTGATCCCTGGCTATACGGAATTCTGGGTTTATGACTTCTGACTAGCGCCCACCCGAACAAAGATACTGACAATTTGGGAGACCGCCAACATAGGGCAATAAGCTCAGTTGGTAGAGCACCGGTATGGTAACCCGGAGGTCGCAGGTTCGAATCCCGCTCCTGCCAGTTTCTTTGTTCACTTTGAAAAAAGTTTACTGTGTTTATATATGCCATTATTATTTTCATAGCTATTTTTGTTCTATATTAATTAGTCCTTTTGATATGTCCTTGGGCATGCATGCAATTGGGCCAAGTTTTCAACGATCAAAAACTGGGTTACTTCTGAACTTTTGTCAACTCGACTTTAATTTGCACTTCCCTATAGCGCGATATGCCTGTTCTCCCTGTAGGAAGTTCGCCCCGTAAAGCATGGGTTTGTGTCGGGACCAAGTAGTGATGATTCAACCTCCTTTATCATGATGCGGTGTCGTTGTAAGCTGAGTTGTGAGGGAAGACAGATTGCATAGTCGATTTCCAGTGATTCACTGCATCTTTTCATCAAACTCCTCAGCTTCCGGGAACATGTTTCCGCTTTCTACTTCAACAATCGAAAAGAACACGAGAAGAAGAAAATAAGTCAGCAGATTTGGAGCCATTTGGGAAACATGTCCTTCAGCACTTTTTTCAAAGCGATTATTGACACACAAGTGGTACTTTAATTGAATACAGAGCTTACCAAAGCATCCCATTTTGGAATTAGAGATTGACGGTATTCTCGCGTGCGTCCTTGCCATCTGAACTTTTAGAAGGCAAGTTTAAGTTGGTGGACGATGAGTTTATTGTTGAAGAAATGAAGTCTTCTTAGCATCTGTCAGAAATACTTCTAATCATGAGATAGTAACTTAAGCCACCCTGGAAAGTTGAAAGTGAATGTTTTGATGGACGTTTCGTTTAGTTTAAATGTCATTTCGGCGATAACATTCTACTGAAATATCTGTCTTAATCGACAGTAATAACTCGGTACATGCATGGCGGTAATCATAATTACATTGAACCCATTCATTTTGAACTATCATGATTATTCATAGGTCACATTCGAATGAAAGTTACCCATTGTTCTGAATGAATGTCTTATTGTTTTAGGGAGAAACGATGAAAAGGTGGACATTACTTGATTCGAATGGGCGATCAGGACGCGAAGCGTCCGAGCCCATTCGAATCAAATAATGTCCACCTTAAACTACGTCCCTTTCACACAATTGTCAAGATTTCAAGTGAACAAAAAGTGTCAATTCTTACTAATGCTTTGAGGTATGAGATGAATTAAATAAATTTAGTTAACTGTACATCCTTAAAAAAAGAATTGACACTTTTCTGATTAGTGACGTCACAAGAGATTAAGTGGATCAAATTTAAAATTGCAGTTAATCCATTTTCGAGGAAGATTTTTTTTCGAGGAAGCAGCCACACTGGGCTCGTACATATATTTTTAAAGTAAAATTTCAAGTTTTCTTGTTTCAATTATATGTATTGAGAAGAACCATGTCCTATAAAACATATACGTGTCAATATCCCTATCTTTGACGCCAGTTTTTATGTAAAAAAAATGCATTTTTGTAGCCTTTTGTTCCATGAGTCAACCCAAGTTTCGTGAAAAGGAGCGTGACGCCAAAGTAATTTACATCTAATGAATATTCATTTCTGTGACGTATTACTGTGGAGAGCATCAACGCGACAGAAAACACCGAGTGCGCGTAGGGTAGATGTATATAGGGAATACCGACACACTTAAGCCGATTTACCTAATTTGCATATGAAAACAATTAAAATACAAAAGATAAAGATTCTTATTAGTTAACTACATCATTCAACCTTATTGTAGTAAAAAATAGAGGTAATCAACTGTTTTAATTCAACAATTAACTCATCAGCAATTCAACAATAAGCAATTCAACAATTGAAGGAATGCTTTTAGTTTCCCGAGATTCAGTGTTTGAGTTGCTGTTCAGATCATGTTAGTGTACGCTTAGTGATTATGAATAATACCACACATCCATTAAAGTTGTAGTTGAGGGCGCTGTAACCAGTCAAAAATTGAGTATAGTGCCCGATCATGGCACTATTATACAAATATTTACTGCTTCAAGTGGTGTAGTAAAACAGCCTGCCGAGGTGATCCATGGAGCATTCTATTTTCCTGAGGCGAAGCCGAGGGAAAATAGAATGCTCCATGGATCACCGAGGGAAGCTAGTTTTACAACACCACGAGATAAAGCTGTAAATATTTCTTTTATAACACCTCACCCGCAGATTCTGCTTGATTTTAAAATGTTAACATTATTTAAATCTAAATACAGTTAAAATGGACTTCTATTTCAAAACAAAATTAGTGGAAAATGTATTTGCTCTTTTCCAAACTACCACTTAACGAAATGTTTGAACCCAGCTCTGTAGCGCTGGCACTTCGGAACAATACGCTCAACGCTCAACGCTCAACGCGCACACCCGCATGCATCTGCACACAAATACCGCGCCATGGGTATAGTACTTTGGTTGTTAATGGTATAGTACTTTTGGCCGTGCACAGGAAAATAGCAAAAATAGCGAATGCCATGTGACTCGCTCTCGGTTAGTCAAGACACAGAATCTGTGGATGAGGTGTTATAATATACAAATATTGACTGCTTTGAGTGGTGCAGTAAAACTAGCCTCCCGAGGTGATCCATGCAGCATTCTAGAAAAATGTAGTCTATTTGAATTCGAAATTAGATGCAAATTATTTGCATCTTTCCAAACTACCCCCTTCCACGAAATGTTTGAACCCAGTTCTGTAGCGCTAGCGCTTCGGAAGAACACGCGCGACGCTGAACGCACACATACACCCGTATGCATTTTACACACATACTGGTGCTGTGGTATAGTATTTTGGTTGCTACGGGTGGTTGCTACGGGTATAGTACTTTTGGCCGTGCATAGGAAAATAGCAAAAATAGCGAATGTCATATGACTCGCTCTCGGCCAATCGAGACACAGGATCTGTGAGTGAGGTGTTATAAAAAAAATAACAAGTTTTGGCTATGTTTTATCTGTAATTTATGAAATAGAGAATTGTACCAATACGAGAACTTTTCAGTATGTTTTTGAAGACTTATCTTGGACAAACCTTCATTCACTCCTTCAACAGCTCCAGAAACCACCCACAATCCTCATTCCCCATAAGCGCCTAAGGGCCGTCGTTTCAGCACGCTCGACCGGTCATCTATGGGCTTGTCTCAACATTCCTATCTCCATACTGTTAGTTTGCCTTCAAATTCGCCAATGGACCGTAGCAGGGATGTTGCCATAAAGGTTTCCAGTTTAGTTTCGGAATGCTGGCTAGTTGACTCTGCAGTCACGGTTTGTTTTTCTACAGAAGGATTATGAATGTTTAGTTGACATTTTAGTCATGTTTAGATGAGTAAGTGGGTCAGAGTTTATCCCTCCCCACTTTCCTTCAACTTTTTGTATGTGCGAGGAGCCTTCTAGACGCGCAAGTCTTCCTTAACTGACAGCTTAAGTCTCCTTATCTTTCACCAGTCCCAACCCCCATCCGTCTAGTTCCAGATTTTCGTTTCACCGCTTTCGAAACAAATGTTATTTTAATTTTTTTTCTTCGGCGTCATGCATTTCGGCACAGCATTCACGAAGAGACGAAATGAGTCAACAACGTCACTTTAGTAATTTTTATTTCATGTTAATTACGGTACTTACGGAATGGGACAAATTCCAGAGAATTGTAGTTGTCAGTTTCACGAATGGATGAATTTCGATTCCCTGTTTAAAGTCGCATGGTCTGATTGTGGCGTTTTTACGAAGATACTAATGTGCGCGCTTTGAGGCAAGAAAATCCTATTTTAATGGTATTTTAATTAATAACTTAAAACCTGATTTTTCCGAAACTTTAGTTTAGTGCGGAGAGGCAAGATTCGTCTCTTTATGGAAACTGTGACGATTTAGCAAAAGTTGCTTCGGCATTTTGATGTTTTTTTTATTATTCGTCAAACAATCCACAAGGGAAACTGACTAGGTAAATTTGAATACATTTTCTAAGTGAACAAAGAAACTGGCAGGAGCGGGATTCGAACCTGCGACCTCTGGAACACCGTACCAGCGCTCTACCAACTGAGCTATCTTGCCCTATGTTGGCGGTCTCCCAAATTGTCAGGACAATTTGGGAGACCGCCAACATAGGGCAAGATAGCTCAGTTGGTAGAGCGCTGGTACGGTGTTCCAGAGGTCGCAGGTTCGAATCCCGCTCCTGCCAGTTTCTTTGTTCACTTAGAAAATGTTTTCTTATTATGTTAGTCTAGTAGGGTTAGGGTTTTGTGACTTATCGCATTTGACACAGCTTTCTCTCAAGTACTGAGCAGGGCTGTAGTCGAGTCCCTGCCAGTCCTTTCACAAGTCCTATCGCAAGTCCAGTCACAAGTCAAGTCATAAAGCCAGTCACAAGTAACTGGATGAACAATGACAAAGGAATGCCTTTGTCAAAGCTCATTTAAATAGGTTGTGATTGGAATTAGGACTGGAAGGTTTGTGATGGACTTGCAGGGACTTGTGATGGACTTGTGATGGACTCGACTACATCCCTGTACTGAGACTTCCCCTCCCTTTTAGCAATTCCAGGGGCTAATTTCAACATTTTGGTTTTATGCTTATGAACATCTCCATATTCTCAAGTCAAACCGTGATTTTGTCAAAGGCACAATAGCATGTCTCCCGCTTTCCGTAGGCCCTACATTATATCAAGCTTTTCTACCTGATCATTTTGTTGGAATGGGTTCCATATTGCACTTGATTTTTATGTTAAAAAGCTGGTTTGTCCGTTGGTAGCCAATATTTCTTCAAAACATATTTTTGTGTCTTACTCTCTTTATTGACATCATAATATTATCTATGGACTGAGACAACATAACACGTTTTTTCAAAGCATTCTTTAAAGGATTGATTTTGAGTACTGCTCGTAGACCTATTATGCTCTTTTAACGAGGAGTTTAAAAGTTCGAGAAGTTTTGACAAGCAAAATTAGACAAGGAGTTCTTTTATAACAAGAACCCACCCTCTTGCATAAAGCGATGGAAGGATTTTCTAAAATTTGAAAACCTCGTATATATTTCTCTGAAGCTTGGATAATTTGGATAAGTTTGTATTTGTGTAATACATCGTAATGTGCATGAAAACAATCTGTGCTGGGTGTCCACTGCATGTTTTATTATTATTATTATTATTATTATTGATGGTGTATTTAAAAACAAATTGATCTTGTAGCCAAGGGCTAAATTGTGTCAATTTTTACACTTAAAAAAAACCCACTTAAAATACAACATAGAATTACAAAACAAACACTATTTAAATCTACTATACTCTCCCAATGTAAAAGAGTGAAAAACCCACCCCCCAAAAGAGCGAATCCCCTCCCAAACCACTCCAAAAGAGCGAATTCCTCACAAAAACCACCCGAAAAGAGCGAAAACCCCAACTCCCCCGAGGAGCCACATAAGGGACAAGTTGTCCCTCACATGTTGCCTATTTTAAAGCATTTTGGGGTTCTGGCTTTACATTATCCCTCGTATATCCTTGGTGTTAGGGCGTAACAGTTTCGGTTCCTTCTCTACCTCCCTTTAGCTTCCAATTACTAAAGCCCCATGTTATTCTCATTTTGGTCGCTACCCGGTATAACCTTTAGGCAAAATGTTTAAAAAAGAAGAATGTTTAGCGTCATGCCTTTTTAAAAAAGGGAAGCCGGGTTATTTTTTTTACTTCTATTTTTAGATCCTGCTAGGTAATATACATTTTCCAAGATGGCTGACCATTTTTGTTTAAGGATGGCATATATAGCCTTCGGTATAGGTCCAGCGTATCGGTTCAAAACACAGAGTAGATCGACTGGGAAGAATTTCCTCTTACGATTTTTTTTGCAGAAAAGACAAAAAGGAGGCATGCGGTCTTTTAAACGGAAATAGGTCTGGACGTTACACCTTTTAGTCTTGGTCTCATTTCCCTTTTATACCGAACCAGTCAATGACTATATCACCCAAGCTGTTAAATACAATCGAGTGCTTGTCTAAAGCAAGCGTCGAGAGACGGATATAGACCCTTTTCATCCACTTGACCATAACTACGGGGTGGGGTGGGGTACGTCCCCCAGCTGACATCCATGCCCCCGCGGGTTCCCCCACCCCATTTAAAATCTTGAAATGTACAAAAGTTTATAGTTCATGTACTTTCAGTGCCCCTTGAAAAAAATGTCTGTACCCCCAGGTTTCTCCCCTTCCCCAGAGATTTCACCCAGTTACGCCACTGCTTGACCAGCGTGAAATGTAGATAAAACCACCACGGGCTGGACCGTCTTGGAGTAGGCCTAATGTACCGTACATGTATCGTATGGCATGCAATGGGGCAGGTTAAATATGACCGGCTCTGGCAAAACCCGACGCTTTTCGGCATTTCCCATTACGCGGTATGGGCCCGCATAACGTTAAAAACTGGCATCAGTGATACAAAAACCCCCATATTGAAATTTCACCCCAAGTGTTGGGTTTTGCCAGAGCCTATCACAAGCACGACAACTGGCTCCAAACAAATTGAGATTTCGACTGTTCCTTTGTTAACAGCCAGCCATGCAAATAAATGGACACAAAATAACAACAGTATTCTGGGTTCCAAACATTGCATTGACGTCATCACTTCGGTACTCTATTAACATCACACTATGCGGTCCAAATTTTCAAAAATAACTAATCTTTTCAAGTGGACTTGGGCCCTTTTTTAAATCAGGTATTCAATTGATAAAAATGTACCTTGCGAGAAATTCTTGTAAACACTACCCCCCCCCCCCCCCCCCCCAGCAGCGATTTTGGAAGACAGAGGAAAAAGCACACAACCAACAACTGTTTAAATACGCGTTTTGTTCTCGGTGTCTTGTGTCTCCTGCGAATTTATTTAAAGGTTTTAAAATGTGTGCTGATCTTTGTGTATATACGTGCATGATACTGATGCATGTAGAAGCCAGTGACCTATACAATGTATGTGACAATAGGAAATTATTGGGGGACACTGCCATAGCCGTCCCCCATCGCCGCCCATGCCCCCAGCCATATTTACTTCGAACTTCCTCGAATCTCCCTATTCCAACATCTTTGCAGCAACCCAGTCTAGTTGCGCACTTTAACTTAGGAATCTGGTGGATTTTAAAAGCTCTGGGAGGTTACTTGGGTATACACTGACAAAGTATACAAAACCCAGCGGCGTATCTTGGTTCATTTTGGGCAGCACCCGGAGTTGAAGCAACAATGCGCTTAACTTCAGCTTGGCTGGGGCAGGGGAACCTGGGGATACTAAGGGTTGGGAAGGGACAAGGTTGGATCAGTTTTGCCAGCGCGTGGCTTGGATTTCGTTATAGATTATACTTACCTCCAGAGTCCCTATTGGTGAGTGGAGATTGTTGTGTCTATCGGAGGTTGATGATGTGCTGTTTCCTACTGGATAAGACCGGTATACCTGGGCCGAGTCCAAGGCCAAGAGGCCGGCATCCATCCCAAGTGGCCTAGCTTGTCCAGAAAGGGTATAACATTTAATCAGAAGTCAGGTAAGACGGAAACACGCAATTGCGGTCCACGGTTTGCATACACCGCAGTCCTGCAAACGAATTCCCAATTATCCCAAAGTTGTAAACCAAATCAAAAGGAGTATATGAGGAACGAATTATTAAGCCTATCTGAGAATTTACAACAGAAAAGTGCAGGAAAATTTCTCCCGAAACGACTGAAGAAGCAATTGTAGTGTAGAGTGTAGATAACCTGTCGAATGTAACGGTACTTGTGCGGTCAGTGTATAGCCGTCGATCCCAAGACAATCTGGAAAAAATAATAAATCTCACCGTGTCCGAAACTGAAAAACAGACTAAGGTCCGGATTTGACATGAGCCTTGGATCCTGAGTCCAGACTTCACCCTGGACTCCAGCATACTGTGTGGTATTAGACTAATTTCCGGATTCATCCAAGTCCAGACTCACAGAGACCAAGGACTAATTTCATGCAGCTGTATAGTAAAGTACAAGGCCTCGGCGTTTGGCACCTACCACTCATGATCTTGTTTTAATGTCAACTGTCCATGTTCCTGATTGGCCTACAAGCGTAGCACATCCCCTTAATGCAGGAACCCTCTGGGATATAAAAGACAAAGCCAAAATCCAACCATACACGCAGTGACGTTTAAATCGTACTTTTAGAAACTTTGTTTTAAGAGAATCCCTTACGCGTGAAAAAGTTTTAATGTGGAGTGTGCCTCTCGCTTTTTTCATTGGCATGATGACAATCTTGTCAGTCGCTGCATTGGTGATTAGATAAAGGATCAGTTGCGTGTGAACTACAGGGAAGGGTCAAAGGGGAAACGCCCCGCCAACCGCGGCTTGTTTCCCCGGGCTGACCCCTTTCCCACAGCCAAAACAAATTAAGCTTAAATTTTGCCCTGAAGTACAGTACCCTCTTATTAGAAAAAAATGAGTATACCCGGGTGCCCCTGCAAATTATTATACCCTAGGTACGCCACTGTACAGACTTAAAAGACACCAATCAGCGTTATGGTGTACTATTTACGACACATCGCTTTGCCTCTTCCATACGCGACGCGACTATACGACACGACGGCTGCGTTGCATCGTGCCGTCGCGTCGTGCCGTCGCTTATTTCCCATTACTTCTGGCGTCGCGTCGTGCCGTCGTGCCGTCGCGTCGTTTTTTTCTAGCTTGCAGGTTTTCTTTCATCAACGTCGCCCCTTCCGTCGCCCGTCGCGTCGTGCGTCGCGTCGTGCGTCGCGTCGTGCGTCGCGTCGTGCGTCGCGTCGTGCGTCGCGTCGTGTTTCGCGTCGTGTTTCGCGTCGTGTTTCGCGTCGTGTTTCGCGTCGTGTTTCGCGTCGTGTTTCGCGTCGTGTTTCGCGTCGTGTTTCGCGTCGTGTTTCGCGTCGTGTTTCGCGTCGTGTTTCGCGTCGTGTTTCGCGTCGTGTTTCGCGTCGTGTTTCGCGTCGTGTTTCGCGTCGTGTTTCGCGTCGTGTTTCGCGTCGTGTTTCGCGTCGTGTTTCGCGTCGTGTTTCGCGTCGTGTTTCGCGTCGTGTTTCGCGTCGTGTTTCGCGTCGTGTTTCGCGTCGTGTTTCGCGTCGTGTTTCGCGTCGTGTTTCGCGTCGTGTTTCGCGTCGTGTTTCGCGTCGTGTTTCGCGTCGTGTTTCGCGTCGTGTTTCGCGTCGTGTTTCGCGTCGTGTTTCGCGTCGTGTTTCGCGTCGTGTTTCGCGTCGTGTTTCGCGTCGTGTTTCGCGTCGTGTTTCGCGTCGTGTTTCGCGTCGTGTTTCGCGTCGTGTTTCGCGTCGTGTTTCGCGTCGTGTTTCGCGTCGTGTTTCGCGTCGTGTTTCGCGTCGTGTTTCGCGTCGTGTTTCGCGTCGTGTTTTGCGTCGTGTTTCGCGTCGTGTTTCGCGTGGATTAGTCCGGTCATGCTATTGTGAACATGCGCAGTTGAAATACCGAACTGGCTCACAGAATAACATTTGCCGTTTGGTTTTCTTTTATATAGTGCTGAATGACTGGCCTGCAAAGCGATCCTGGAAACGGGAGATTATGTCCCCACCATAGTTTTGGCGGACAACTAATAATGGGCGAATCCCACCCCTTAAAAAGGATTAGTTAAACGTAATGCATTTGGCAATTTTTTAATCAAAATCCAAGAACTATAGGTTCCGGTATAAGTTGATCCATTTTTAGCATCACCATTGCAATATCTGGTTGTTGATAATAAAATAAATATACGAATTATGGTGATGGGCCTTGTTCAAACCACATGCCTAACAATATACACGCCTTTACAGGGTCCGCCCGATAGTCCGAAGGTTCGATTGTCCGAAGGTTTATTGATCCAAAGGTTCGATATTCCGAACGTACAAATTCCCCATATGAGGGGGTTCGATAGTCCGAAAATGAAATAAGGTTCGTTAACGGAACATTTGATGCAATAGTCCGAAGGTTCATTAGTCCGAACGGCCTACAATCCGAAGGTTCATTTATCCGAAGGTTCAGTAATCCGAACTTAGAATAAGGTTAATTAGTCCGAAGGTTCAAAAGTCAGAAACTAAAATAAGGTTCAATAGTCCGAAGGTTCATAAAGGCACACAAAGTTCGATAGTCCGAATTGACAATAAGGTCAGATAGTCCGGACTATCGAACCCTATCGTCTATTCCGAATATCGAACCTTCGGATTATTTAACCTTATTCTCTTTTCGGACTATTGGGCCCTTCGGACTATCGAACCTTCGGACCATTACGAACCTTCGGATTAATAACCCTTCGGACTAAAGAACCTTCGGACAATCGGGCTGTCACCGTCCCCCCCCCCCCCCCCCCCCAAGGGCGGATCCAGAACACAATTTTGGGAGGGGCCAACACATTTTTTTGCTGAGTTTTGTGGGTGGGTGTACGCAGTGGCTGCCTTTTTGCGACGTCAGTTTTTTTTTTTTGGGTGGGGCATGGGCCCCCTTTGGCCCCCCCTGGATCCGCCCTTCCACCCTCCCCCCCCCCCAACCCACCAACCTTGACGAGAAATGGAAACCGCTCATAACGTGTAGTTTTATTGTAACTTTGTTTTACGCCGTTTATGTAAACCCGTGCACACGGCAACTTTGTTTCAACATTTATAAACCTTTACAGTCAGTGGCGTATCCAGCGGAAGGGGGGGGGGGGGGGGACTTGCCCCCCTGGCGGCATTTGAAGCGTCATAAAAAAAAAAATTATAAATAGTGTTTTAAAACGATTTTAAGACGGTTCAGACGTTGTTTGCCCTTCCTGGCACAAAAAACTGGATACGCTACTGTTTACAGTGAGTTACACTTTTTCACCGTTGGTGGCGCCATTTAACCACTTTGTTTTGTTCTTACGCATAGGCAAAATAAGACATGTGGTTTCGGCTTTTCTGGTTTGCAACTAGGCGTAGGCTCCTAAAAAAAAAACATGGCCACGAGCAGGGAAGGGGGGGGGGGGGGGGGTTGAAACCCCCCCCCCCCCCCCCCCCCCCCCCCCCGGACCCGCGCCTTGTATAGCACAAAACCCTTGCCAGCATCCGAACCGTACCAATGAGCGCATGTTTGAAGTGCCCATTGCATTAGCCTTTTAGAGGTATGGCGGACACAATAGGAGGGCGTTATTTGATTTGGGTAAAACCTGTGTATTTATACCCAAATAAAATAGCGCCCTCCTATTGTGTCCGCCATACCTCTAAAAGGCTAATGATACTCAGGAACGAAATATTTTCTCTCTTTTCAATATTTATTTTGTCCCGCCAGACACCGCTGTTAACGCGGTACCGTTGTTGATTATGTAGATTGTTTGCTACGAAAATTGGGAAAATACAAACAGAATTCTAGCAAAGTCGTCTTTTTACACATTTCAAATACACAGCTCAGGCCTTTTGTTCACCGCGCGGTTAAGCGCATGCGCGCATAAATTTATTAGCGGGTTATTCTGTGAGCCAGTTCGGTATTTCAACTGCGCATGTTCACAATAGCATGACCGGACTACTCCACGCGAAACACGAAGCAAAACACGACGCGACGCACGACGCGACGCACGACGGTACGACGCGATGGGCGACGGAAGGGGCGACGTTGAGGAAAGAAAACCTGCAAGCTAGAAAAAAACGACGCGACGGCACGACGGCACGACGCGACGCACGACGCGACGCCAGAAGTAATGGGAAAGAAGCGACGGCACGACGCGACGGCACGATGCAACGCAGCCGTCGTGCCGTCGCGTCGTATAGTCGCGTCGCGTATGGAAGAGGCAAAGCGATGTGTCGTAAATAGTACACCATACAGCGTGGATGTGTGGCGTCCTGTTGGGCCGTCGACGCGTCGTTCATCGTCAGACGGCTGTTTGCCAATTTCCTGTGCGTCTAGCATAGGCGCAGTACGAAATTACATTACGCTGTTTCCGTGTTTACTAACAAATAATGAAAACAAAATTCAGCGATTGGTATCTTTTAATTTTATTAACCATTTATCATTTTGTTTGTCCAAGTGATCATTTGTCTCTAAATGATTTTTTTCTTGAATCACGTACATTTTGCTGAAAATATCGTGTAATAGAGTGATATCGAATCAAGTTCATATTGAAATTTGAAAACTAGGTTTATCTCTTAAATGCAACTATCCCTAATGCTAGTCCGAATGAATCAGCATACAATTATTCATGACTTCATGACTTCATGACTTTCTAAAAGGAGTACCACACGTAATAAATGAAACGGGGAAATGCTAGACGTATCATGACATATTATTTGATTTCTAAATTATATTAAATTAATTTAAAAAAATCAGCCCTCCCCGCCAACTCCCCCTTCCAAAAGGTTTTGGCACAGCCACTAACTGGTACCGATACATTCCCGTCTCATATAAGTTCATAATTAAGTAATCATAATAAAGTTAATAACATATCTAATGCTAACAAGTTAACAAGGGCGGATCCGGGGGGGGGGGGCCAAAGGGGGCCATGCCCCCCCCCCCCCCACCCCCAAAACCAAACCATTTTTAATTTTTTTTAACTGACGTCGCAAAAAGGCAGCCGCCACTGCGTACACCCACCCACAAAATTCAGCCAAAAATGTTTTTGGCCCCTCCCAAAAAATTGCCCCCAATTTTTTGTTGGCCACCCCCCCCCCCCCAAACAAAATTGTGTTCTGGATCCGCCCTTGGAACCCCCCCCCCCCCCCTGGATCCGCGCCTGGCATGGCATAGCTGCTTTAAAGGGAGTATACACCATTTGCTTTGACTGTAATTTTCAGATATGGATGGATTTGGGGTTAGCATTTACAGAGTTGTATTCGAGTCCCTGCAAGTCCTTTCACAAGTCCTTTCGCAAGCCCAGTCAGAAGTCCTTTCATAAAGCCGGTCACAAGTAACTGGATGAACAATAACAAAGAAATGCCTTTGTCGAAGCTCATTTGAATAGATTGTGATTGGGATTAGGACTGGAGGGCTTGTGATGGACTTGCAGGGACTCGAATACAACTCTGGCATTAGTTATAGCAAATACTGTAACATTCGGCCTGATAAAATGTTTGCGTGCATAGATGCCGGAAAAACAAAGGGGGAAAAAACGCTCTTTTAGTCTGCTTCGCTGACCTTATACTTCAGATAAAACGGAGCAAATTATAAACGTCGGGGAATTATCAAGTCGGGGAACTAGACCATTTTCAACGATTGTCGGCCGACAATCGATGGAAATTGATGCAAAAATTCCACTTTTCTTGAAAATGACAGCACACCAGGTGCCATGATGTATTTCATAATAATTCAGTAGTTTGGCTTTTTGGTGTTGTATATTACTCTTTTTAAGATGTCTAGCTCTGTTCGTATCTATAATGCGTAACGAACATTCTGTTTCTCTTTCATTTTTCGTAAATTCATATTTCATATTTTGCAAATTTAAGACAATGGTCTAATGCTCAGATCCTTACCGTAGCGAGGGTCCATTGCAGCTGTGTAGCTTTCAGCTAATTAGTAGCAAGTGACCTTTCTTAAAGCCAGGAAGCGCTATCTGTGGATGATTGATAATCCAATAACTGGAGCTGCTACATGGAAAAGGCTTTGTACAATTCAATGAACTGACCACGAAAACCACAATATTGTACTGAATCAATGAAAGCTGTGCCTGTGGTCGTTAATTATATCTGTAAGTTCATATAATCTTATATATCCTAATCTAACACTATCTCTCATAATTGAATAGGCCTACGTACTCTGGGATTATCCCGTTAATTAAGGATTATAATAGCTGTGATTGTATCCGGCCGGGTGTTACGCTCCTTGCAAGGAAATAAGGAATGGTATGCAACTGACTATTCTCGACGATACGTAGGTCCGGTAGCCGCTAATGTCACGTGATCAAGGAAAGGAGGAATCCATCCTTTTCCGAAAATGTCTGAAGTTTTCCGAACTCCTTTTTGTCAACATTCGGACGTTATCGTTAATGTTCACCAAACAAATTTTCTGTCAGGCTCGTTGTCGATCCTGAAATTTTTGAATTATCAATTACATCGAAGCTCAAAAATCAATGTCATACTCTTGCAGTATTTTGCCGACTTGATTTTGCAGGAGTATATTTTGTGTAATCTATAAACCGTCAAGACTATTTGACGTAAGATTTCATTTTTGTTCATTTCATTTCATTTATTTTTTATTCTAGCTTGAAACACGCTCCTTTACCCCGGGGAGGGATATATATAAACGTATGGAACCTAAATAATTATTTAAACATAAATTATACCCAGCACGATATGGGGAAGAGAGGTACCCTCTTTTGTCCCTATACCCCATACACACTCCAGACACATCCCCCTAGATTTCTGAAAAGAATTCCTGAGATTTCGAGAACACAATGACCAACACAAAAGAGGGGGGGGGGGGTTCCCTCTGCCCCATATCGCGCATCATATGACATAAATGGAAAAGAAAAAAGAAAATTGAAGTCTGGAAATCTTCTTACTGAATACAGCTGAGGTTAGCACAATGGCCTGTGTGGGATGAAACAAGTGCAGACAAAGCATGTTGTGATGGGCTTATCCAATATTAGGCCTATTAATTATTACTATAGTAACGCCCTATTTTATACCATTCAAGTAATCCAAAAATATAGAGGGCGGCATATCAGGTTGAAACAACTGCAAGTGTTCTTTCTGTAGTTGTCAGGGGCGGAGCCAGAAATTTTGTTGGGGCTTAGGCCCTCCCCCCCCCCCCCCCCCCCCAAAAAAAACTGGAAAAATGCCACGTCTGAGAATGTAAGCGTAAAAGAAAAAAAGAACGAAAGAAAATGCACAGAGCATCCAGGAAGGACAGGGCAGGGCCGATTCCCACCTCCCGGATCTGCTCGCTCCTGTTTCTAATATGAAACTAATGCATGGGTTATGGTCTCTTGTTTCTCATTTCCCAGTCAGTATGCTTGATTGGAGTTGGGAAAAGTGTCTTGTACAGGGACGGTTTCAGGTTGGCCAAAAAAAGGGGTGTGGACGGTGTGATGACGTTGAAAAAAAGATTGAGGAAAAGATGTTTTGTGCGTGCAGTCATTTCAAAAGGGAGCAGGTACATGTCCCTCGCCGATCTTGATCCTGTCTTGGCAATAACCAAGATGCATTATTAATGCATTGCATGCAGTGGACTATAGTTACCCATCCCAACCCTATTCATACTGTGAAGAGATCAGATTATCTTGTCTTGTTTCAGTGTGAGGGGCTGGTTCTTCCACATTTTCCTCTGTAGCCCACACCTCGAGTGGCCTTTGGCCTATATATGATTGGCGATTTGCATAAAAAAACACCAAAATAGACAGTGTATATTAGTTCTCAAGCACGTGGAAATAGACAGAGCCTTGATATCCGAAAGAAAACGTTGAAATTCTAGTAGTAGAAATATTCACAACTCAAGGAAAAAATATAAGAACGTTTGAATTTATTTCTGTAATCAAGCATTTTAGCAACCAAGTATTTCTTGGTTTAAACGATATTCAAGACATTTCTTAAACAATAATGCTATTTCAGCTGTTTACTATACTACCCACCTGATCACAGCAGACGAGAACGTCACAATTCCTTCGATATAAACAAACAGGATTCACGGTGACTTGATCCCAAATAATCCTTAACCATAACACAAGCCTGACTATTGTAATTATTATTTTTGAACGGCGTACCCATCCTGTCATACGGCTGTTTACTGCTGGCGTACCTGCCGCGGCATGGCTAGGCACCTGTCCCAGGGGTAGGGGCTGACGGCCAGTCCCGTGTACCGGGCATGACGCACTTCCTGACATTAGGGGCCTTCCTTTGGGGGCATGGGGTAACCTGTGGGCTATTGTGATAATTTGAAATGTCGGAAGTTACAGGTGACACGGGAGCGTAAATGTTGAAGTTTACGGCTGTTGGCCCCCGCGGTGGACAGCGAGAAAAAAAGCAGTTGACATATTTAACATTAGATAGAAGTTAGGATGGCTAAACAGAAAACACACCGTCAAGTCTGAAAACAGACTAGTACAGATGAAAGGAAAACAAGGGGGGGGGGCTTTGATATGTTTCTATATCTTTGCTGATGCATAATATTTGCTAAATGAATGAACCGAAATATATAATTCACAAAAATATTTTTTGATTGGTGAAAAGCGCGTAAAAACAACAAAACCAGAAAATATACAGGGCCTGTTACCAACTTGAATGAAGTGATGGAATGGTGAGGTGTGGTTGAGGAATTGCACTTATTTAAGTTATTTAAAATAAATAAATATGGCTTGGGAATACGTATAGGAGATTTTTACTCCATGCCTTTCCGGTCCCCATCGCCGAATTTGGGGTTTCCGAGAACTCAAAACAATGTGATCTTTGAGCGACTATACACACGCTGCAGCACACACGCAACCTTCTGCTGTATATTTTTAATATTATCCTGACAAAGTAAACTTTCTGCGTTTTTATGCCAATCATTCTAACTTTAGGAAATGAAATTACAAGCGGTGTACAGGGACCTCAGTTTTCCCAGTTTGTAGCATGCCTCGATGCATCATGTTCTTTGACTAGCTCGAGCTTGTCTGGCTGAGATTCTCCGGGTTGTGACTTGTCTCTATCAGCTGCTAGCAGCATTTTGGCCAAGGCCAGGGATTGGCTATCAGCCCCAAGCCACCGGCTGGAACGGGAAGGAATCAGTTTAAGAAGAGGGGAACTTGCTCAAGGGGATTACGTGGAATAGGGCGGGGACAATCCTGGGCCAGGGTCTGTCTTGAATTTGGGGAGAGCTTTCAAAATCTCACTCAATAAAGCTATGCGATTCCACGCAAAAGAACTCAAATCTGGTATTGTGACTTGGTTCACTAGAGAGTAAAACTAGACAGATTTGTTTTTGCGAAAACACCCGGCCGATGTGCAGTAAATTACTCAGCAAAGAGAAGTATGTTTTTAGATGACCCGGAGGTATGAACTCCACGACTTGGTCAGAATGCTGTGGCCGTCACCAGGAGAAAATCTGTCAGCTGAGGCACTTGTTACGATATAAAGGGAGAAAATATGCCCCTTTGGACCATCTCATTTGCTTTATGTAACGGTACCTGATTTTACTTACCTCTATTTTGTTTACAGGCTAGCATCGTTGATATTTATAACATGCTTTAAACATTTCAAACTTTCCTTGATTATTTTCTGTCATTGTGCCAATGGAAATCACTCGTCCGAGGTTCGTGCGTAAGTAACATTTAGATTATCCTTATCGAGGATACGTTTATGTTAAGGACCTTGGAGTTCTATATTAAGGTGCATCGAATTAGCCAACTCTGGGTCCCGTCCAAAAATATTTTTTTTAAATGGTACAACCCCTAAAGGGATGGGTTTCGCTGGCCTTGGAATTCTTATAGTATTTAGCAAGTAAACACTTTTCTAAACACTTTCTGTTTGTAAACACGTTTACATACTAAACATGTTTAGCGTGTTGACGGATAGTGTTTAGCCATTGAACACTGATGTTTAGGAATTGGACACCATGGAGGAAGGAACCTTCTTCCATGTGGACACGTACTGTTTAGCTTCTAAACATGTTTACAAACTGATAGCAAGATTGTGTTTAATTGCTAAACACAGTTTTTAGAGTGTAATTTTGAAATGAATTTGCTAAATATTATCAATCTTTAACAGAACACTTTTAATTTGCCAAAAATGTTTAATTTAGTAAGGAGCCTTGATTTTGATTTTAAAGTAAATTCGATTAGGGCCATCACATTAGCCATGTGTTCTAAATTTAAAGTAAGATTAAACAACCGACTCCGGTAAGCTCGGTGGTCGAGTGGTAAGACGTCTGCAGTAGAAAGCTGGAGGTCGTGGGTTCGAGTCCCACCCAAGTGATTTTTTCCAAATATAAAATACGTCGGTGAAGGGCAAAACCCAACATTTAATTTACATCACCCCGACGCAAAACTCCATCTTTATGAAAAGATTAAACATGCACCAAGACGAACACTTTCATTAAGCACGCATTTTTACGTCCGAGGACCGATTTTAACAAAAGACCGACTTGCGAGGACAAGAAAGATTCCTTTGTATTTTCTCTTGTCCTCGAACGTATATAGGCCTACAGTTCATGTACACACATACACACAAAGATTCGTGTATTGTGCATACCGAGGACTTCATATTGTCTTTCTGATACCTTGCCTGTACTGTTTATTCGAATCTTTTCGAATCGAGGATCTATTGTCCTCCCGTGTAATTATTTTGTTCCCTGTCCTTGACATCCACAATAAAAACTCACAGAAATGTCGGCGAAGATCTATACAACGGTATTATTACATACATATTGTATCCTAAGCTCATTTTATTAATTTTTCTTACCGGTAGCCTAACCAGCGATAAAGGTTTGCATGAAATAACTGAAAATACAAAAAATGTCCAACACTTTCAGTTTGCCCTTTTAGAGACCGAAGAAGACGATGTCACTAATCTTCGGTGTAAATTAAAATGTTTGAATGATAATCGATCACCTGCAACAGTGAGAAGTGAGAATTGACAGATAGAAACTCCTATCCTCATTGAGTGATCCCCACAATGTCGCTTCCCAGGTTGTATCGTAAAATTGGACGTGATCCCTGGCTATACGGCTGAAAGCGCACCCTGAACCATTACTGACAATTTGGGAGACCGCCAACATAACTCAATTGGTAGAGCGCCGGTACGGTGTTCCAGTTTTCTTTGTTCACTTTGAAAATTTAGATAAAAACTAATGAAAATAAAGATAATATTCCCCAAACTAGATTTTACTTTGCGGGTGGTGGGTTTCAAGCAATTCAATCGTTAATAGATACATTATAATTTCCTTTACTGTTTAGGCACAAAATACTGTTTTGTGAATGTTTGAGCTCAGTGGTTTATAAAATTTCCTGAGGCTTTTTGGGTTAGGCCTACTCTATGAAAGGAATGACGAGGCAGCGTTTGGGGAATTTTGATTGAGATCCCACGGAATCTGAATGGTGGTACAGCTTCAAATAAGAAGCTCACTAGATCTTTAATTAATGAAGAATTGGTGCTCAATACTTGGGGTATTCATCTGGATGGAATGGTGTGCACTGAAGAGTGAAAGGGATTTACCAAGACATAAAACATTCAATCTTCAAGTTCCTGCAGACATCATCGCAGTCTCCCACGAGGGGATGCTATTGGTGCGGTTTACTTCCAGCCTGAGATTCGCTTCGGTTGATGGATCTCTAAATTAGACAGGATGGAGCACCTATTGGAACGAGGACACACATCAAGGTTAAAAGCCACGCCAACGCCCATCCACCCATTATGGCAACACATCCTCTCCCCCAGGGTGTCATCTACTGTGGAGTTTGTCGTGCAAGGAAGTTGGCTTCGTTTGCAGTAGCTGATAATGGTTACATGTGACCGGGCAATTAAAGTCACTGTCTATTGAGCTACGAGGGCGAGTTGTTTGGGATGAACTGTATAGCATCCCTGTCATCCGGTGTATCTGGACTTACACCAACAAGGGCCAAATTCACAGAGTCGCTAAACAGAAAATATGGCTTGACAGATTTAAATGTAATATACAATATTTGCTTTTGCTGTAATTTTCAGAAATGAATGGATTTGGGGGTTAGTATTTTATAGCATATACTGTAACACTGACCTGTTTCGTGTGCATAGATGCTGGGAAAACAAAGAAAATAATGCTGTTTTTGTAGTCTGGTTCCCTGACCCTACTTCAGAAAAAAAGAGTGATTTATGGACGTCAGGGAACTATATCAGGTCGGGGAACTAGACTATTTCCAACGATGACCGGCCAACCATCGCTGGAAATTGATACAAAAATTCCACTTTTCTTGAAAACGGTGCTTGAAACAGGATGCTTTAAACCATTGTTTACTTACAGTCAAGGAAGGTATTTCATAATAATTCAGTAGTTTTGTTTTTTGATGTTTGCAAATGTTGTGTGTTACCTTTTTAAATGTTTTAAGCGTAAATGTAACATAATGAGCTTAAAGGTAATAAGTCAGCTCCGAATCAGTCACAAGCAATATACACAGCGTATAGCACTTTGGCTGATAATAGTAGGCCAAACATTACCGTAAAAACGTTCAGAAAGTGAGCAGTTGGGTTGTTAGCGGAATAGACAGAACATGACCTACTTTTCAGGCCATATCTGACGCATATTCAAAAACATGACATTTACGAGAAAGTTGGACTCCATGCAGATCATCAGGAGGGCGCTATAGGCCTATTTGTGTGCATGATAGCGAGTCTACAAAGCTGTCGACCCCCTTGTATGGAACGCCGCATCTTCCAAAAATATAGCGGTGGGTTGACGTATAAATAGGAGAATTAGCAATGTATTCTCCGTTGCCTTTTAAGAACGTACCCTTTTCAGAGAAAACTTGACACCGTGAATCCCTTGGATGTGATTTCCTATTCAAAATGGACATGAGGATTAAGAGGATGTGATTTTAACAATGAGGGTCCAAAATCATATCCTATTTAAAATCACATCTGAAGCCTGTGAACTATTATCCCACCCTGACAAAGAGTAGGCATACATTGTGACTTCTGGGTTTAACAGCTTAAACCGCATTGTGATTCTGGACTCTGGATGTGATTTTGGACCCTCATTGTTAAAATCACATTCTCTTAATCCTCCTGTCTATTCTGAATAGGAAATCACATCCAAGGGGTTCATAGTGTGAATTGTATATTAATTTGTGAAAGTTTTGTAAACGTAAAAGACTCTTATTGTCATATTGTCTTATTGTTCCGTTCTGTTCCACTGAAAACCTTCATTTTTTGATTCAGGACATTAAACTAAGTAGGAAAACATAAGTTAACCTAATTCCCAAACTGGTACCACGGAGGTCACTTTTTGAACTTATTTTTACGGTAGTGTAACATTGCCTACATGACATTGGCCCATATCACAGCTTTACACTTGAACTTGGTGTCTATCAATGACATCTAAATCTAGGACCTCACGGAAAGGTGTCCAACAGATGCCCTTAAAGAGAGGTTTTAACTTGAAGTCTCTCAAAGCTTCTTTAATGATGATGTCGTCTTGTCGAAGGTTGTCTGCGATGGATGTTTTGCGTCTCTCCTGTGGTATCCTTGACCTTTTAACACGGCTCTGCGCCGGTTATACAGGGATCCAGCCCTCTCAGAAAATAATCGAGCATCCAACCCCCCAGTCGACATTCCGATTTCACGGCAATAAGACGATTCAAACGAAACATTCATTTTAAACTATTGTTTTCCATATTACCTTAGGAAAGATACTCATTGGTTTGCATGCATGCTGTATGGGTCAGGTGGCAGCTATAGGCCTATTGAAGATTTTCGATTTCAGCAAAGATTTATAATTTTTACTGAAAAGTAGCCAACAATTTCAAACAAAAATTGAAAAGGAAACTTAAGATAAAAATTAACGCATACAATGAAGAAATATCCTCATTTATCCTTAAATACCAGATTTTAGTGATATGTTCATTCGGTTACGGGTACTCGATTCCATAATCTGGAACCGATTCCTGACATTATCGGTCGGTTACTCCGTCGGGTATCCGGTTCGGATGCACAGCTCTAATTAGAGCAACCCTCGGTCACAAATCCAAAACGGGGATGATTTCCCTCATAATAACGGTCCACAATCTCAGGAAACACTTGCCACCCGTAGTTCCCGTCCCTCAAACAGAGTTCTCGATTTTGACCAATAGACATACCCATACCCGTTAGTCGTTTCTTATTGGTGGTAATCCTTGATTACATAGGATATGCGTGCAAGATTAATTGCATATCTGATATCGAGGTATTAAAAATGCAATCTCGTGTTGTGAAAGTGCATTTGCCACGGTAACCGTTTCCTCGCAGAAATCATAGTGGGTCCAAACAGGAAAGCTGTCCTGACCTTAAGTCAATTTGATTATTTACAAAATTATTGTTAGGATGTGTGTGGTTTGTGACGGATTAAGACAAGCCTAGATACGAGGATTAGTTGAGTGTTTGTTTCATATCAGAAGAGACAAGGGAATGGGGGAATTGACCCATTTAATGCATTGGCGTATTGTGGCAAGGCATATGCCTCCAACCCAAGTTTCACTTAGATGTAAATTGGACCCTAATACTCCAATGATTACATGGGTCAACTGAGTAATTTGAGGCTGTAAAAGTTCCCATACCCTTGGAATTCCCACCAGTAGCATAGCCAGGTTTTGCTCAGAGAGGGAAAAAAGGGGAACGTCAATTTTTAAGGGGGAAAGTGACATTGTCCCAAATGTTCAGGACCCAAATTTTAAATTTTCGTAAAAAAACAAGTGTCCAGATTGTTTTGCCGGCCCGGCAAAATAATTTGAAAGGTGGGGGGGGGGGGGGGGGGGGGTGCAAAGGAAGTTATCTCGACTGACTCAGTGATGTTGCTGTTTTCCCTTTCTGATGTTTATAAGTTTGTTGCTGCTGCTGCTAGCTGCTGCTGCTGCTGCTGTCGCTACCACTGATATTTTCTGCAGTTCTGTTGCTCATGATGATGTTGCTTATATTTTGTTTTCCCAGCAAGGTGCAATCTCACACCGAGTCGAACCTCCAGAGTTCATTGGTTGGCGTCCGAGGAGGCATCTGTTCATGGCTGGAACTAAACGGCTGCCAACAATACAAGTATGAAACATCTATTGCACAATAATGAAATCAAAACAGAAATCATATTACCCACTTTTGTATGGGTATCGCCCAACACAAGGCCAAGAGGCAACTCAAGGTGTGGGCTACAAGAAAAGACAAACATCACAGGGATAGAAGGCTTCTATTCAAATTTCGTTTGAATTGTGAAAGATTACAGGTGGAAGGGAAACAGGTTATACAGGTAGGGCCAAAGGTATTTTTCCAAACGGGTATCTACAATAAGATGAAGGAGCAATCTTGAGCAAGTTCTATCAAGGAAAATCCGGTAACCAGTTGTCGATTCGTGACGTAGTTCAAGTTCAAGTGTATTCACATTCCAACGTTGACAAAGTCATAATATAAATAACCACACATGTGCGCAAGAACAACAAAGTGGTAACGATAACTAGTCAAACTATATGGTCCCACTTCACTTGTCACAGTTTCGTACGAGCTATGTTTCTATTGATAACCAGCGTGACATGCCCTGTAGGTTGTCCCAAATGGTTGACTAGACATGCTTTATTCGGGTAAAGTTAGTCCAACAATCGTCGACCAAAGTCCTTGATCAAACTTACTCATGTTTTACCGTTCTTTCAACATGTAGTATATACAACGTTTGCAAACATAAAAAAACAAAACTACTGAATTATTACGGAATACGGTGCTATAGATTGTAAGTAAATATCTGTCTCAAGCATCCTGTGAAACCATGGCACCTGGTGTACTGTCGTTTTCAAGAAAAGTGGAAATTTATATCGTTTTCAAAGGTGAGTGATATTTTTATCCAGATTTTCAGGACTGAATTTGAAAATTGTCGTTAAAAAGTGTCCCCATTTTTTGGAGGCCCGGCAAAATAGTTGAAAGCGGGGTGGGGTGTGATCGAAGTAGCAGGCGCGGATCCGGGGGGAGGTGGTGGGGGGTGGGGGGTCGAACCCCCCCCCCCCCCCCTGCTCGTTGGCAATTTTTAAATATTTTTTTTGCTTTTGCTTGTTAGGCCCTAGGCCTTGCAAATACAGGTCCTATTTTGCCTATGGGTGAGAACAAAACAAAGAGGTTAAATGGCGCCACCAACGGTGAGAAACTGTATCATCCCCCCCCCCCCCCCCCCCCCCCGCTTGTAAACAAAATTTGGGAGTCACTTTTCTGGGCAAATTTCAGAAACCCCCCTGCAAAAATTCCTGGATCCGCCCCTGAGTAGGTTTCATTTTGTTATGGGCGACGCTTTCAAGAGCCTTTACCAACGTCCAAAAGACAACAGATGACGGGCGTCAGGCCTTCCATGGAGGGGTGGGGAGAGGGGAAAGAGTTCCGGGGGGGGGGGGGGTTTCCCGGCCCCCTCTTGTCACGCCACGTATATTGCAGTGGACTTTGTAGTGACTGACATTCGCGGATGGCATTCGAGTAAAGTTCACGAATGTCAAAAGTTGGCAGGTTACACTTTCCACAGCTGAGGGGAGGCACCGCGGAGTCTGGACTGTGTCGAGCACCAAACACCTGCCGTCTGATTACGGCAAAGTACGGCCTAAGCCTCGCCAGGATGCACGGCAGACGAGGCAGACCAATCACAGTCCCAATTATATAACCCTCTTCCGATATAAGTTCTGTTCCAACTCAACGATGGGTCATTTCCATTCAGAGAAATCAAACTTGTGCAAGGTGAAAATCCAAAATAGTGGGTACAATTCCGGCGTACGGAACTTTGCCAGACTATTTCGGACTAGGTTATACAAATATCAGTCGCCTGTTGGAATTTCACACAACAAATATTTCTTTAGGATGTACCTTTTCTTCAGATTCACCCTCAATTTACGACAAAAGTTTAGCATAACACCGTCGTGTTTAATCTTGGACTGTGCCGGTTTCGGGGGAAACTGTCAAAACGTTATGATAAACTTAAAAGACTATTTTTACCCACTTTCGTTTCATTTCCCCATCTCGGTGGCCAGCAGGTTTGCTAAATGTTTAAGCTGTATGTGCAAAAAACACTCAAGTAAGGGTCCTTAACACACTGTTTATGCTCAAGCCCTTACACATAATTCTTTATTTCGCGGACCAAATTGTAAAATTTCGGTTAAAAGCAACCCCGAATTACTTAAAGTGGATGCGCTTTTCGACGCAGAACGCATGCATAAACGCATGTAAACACATAACAGTAAATAAAAGGGACATAGGGTAAAATGTACTGTTACCGCTTGAAACTAGGGGGGAAAAACGACCGGTTTCAAGTGCATTTTTAGAACTTGAATGTAAGAGAGTATCAATTAAAAAAATTGAAAGGCAACAAATTTGAGTTTTGGATATAGGTGGGGCTGGGTGGGGATGGGGAGGGGAGGAGATGCATTTTGTCCTATAGTTTACCATTTGCCAAAAATGCAACGGACACAAACTTGACACTTTGGAAAGCCAGCTTAATACGCGTTTCCAAATACCAGTTTTCGGGTTTTCAATGTTGTTTTATGGGCATGGTTTTAATTTGGAATGATGTCACACATGTGCTTTATATTTGAGCATGTTTAAAGAGTGATTTGTAAGTAACATTTCTATACTTTGAATTTTTATTTTCGTTTGCAGGGTGGTGTTTACCCCCGTGTACAAGATCGCATTTCGAACTGCGTACGTGAACGGCTTCGTGTGTTGCACTGGTTACAGCCGAGTTGGCAATGCTTGCTTGCCCAACCACCCCACCACAGGTACATTATAGAGCCATGCGACAACTTCAGGTTTGGGAACAAACATGGCTGTATAATATGTGCGTGCTGATATATACCCAGCCATATTTATTCCAACTTTGTGGACACCTCATGTCGCAACTCTCTGCTCTTGCAGACATACCGAATTCATATTTCAGTGGAAGATTTAAACATAACTTCTTGGTCATTCTTACATTGCGCTTTTATTGAGCTTCAGAAGTAAGGAAAATTAAAGATTAAAGAAAAATTGCTATTTTCACATTTCCCTACTGAAAAGCAAGGAAATTGTCGATTTCATTTATCTGTGTCAGATTCTATGTATAAAGCTGATACGCCGAGTGCTGCAGTTTAAGCAATTATGTCCGTACCCTTTAAAATGAGATTCACAGATTTCTTAATTTGTTCCATTTCCCCGTTTCCCGGTTTTTAAATGAAGCGGTTCCGCAAATGACAATCCCCCCAAGACTACCGGGCAACGCCAACCCTCCGAACGGTGCACCACCCGCGTCGGATAACGATCAGGATGGGTCTTCGGTACCCGGGTTTACCGGGCTGTTTATGACCGCACGACCGATACCGGTCACACACCCTGACTCCTCAACCGGGCTCCACGGTACAAGTGTGCCCAATTCGGAAGATACCCCACAGGGGGATGTGAACCCTCCAGGGCCTAGAGACAGATTACTGGTGATTTTACTCATCCTGGTAATCCTGGTGGCGTTGTTTGCGATGGCTAGTTTTGCTGTTCATTTTGTCAAGTTGTGGCATCGTGGTCGACTGGCATGCTGTTTCGGTATGCTGGCCATGCCAAGGTGAGTACTCTGGCATCATTAGACAAATCTCGGGGTTGACGCGGGATTGAAAACAAGCGACTTTTCAAGCTTGACATTTCCAGCCCGGTGTCATATGAATATGCGACTCCCATAAATATCTTACTCTTTACCCATGATGCAATTCAACAAACTGTGATCTTTGTCCTAAACATCATCCTAACCCCGACCTAAACCCTAACCCTAACCCTATGTTTCTCATTGTTTTAGCACAAACTGGGGTTTACGCACCTAATCAATGAGTCAGTTTTTCATGAAGAATGAATTTCACGGGACACCTGCGCCAACCCCGAGATCGGGTTGAACTCAACCCTGCTTCCAATGGCAACTTCAAATTTCAACGTTGTGTTTCCGTTTTGCACCGATTTTTAATTTTCGATTTCGTAAGTTTTCTTTCACAATCAAATTTGTTTGTACACAAAAATATACATTTTTTGGACGAAATGGAGACGTTTTCATCCGTCACCTTCTATTGAAAATTTTCGGGATTTTTTAAAGCAAGCTTTTAATTTTTACTGAAAAGTAGCGACATTGGCTCAAGTTGTATCTTAAAACAAAAACAAAGTTGTCAATTGAAAGTTAGAAAGTTTCAACGTGTTAGTGTAAAATGGAAATCGTTCAGTTTATCTTGAAATTTCGAAATTTCAAAGGTGAAAATTAACCAGAATGTTGATATCCAATCCTTCGTTTTTTGCTTTGCCTTCGTCATGTAACGCAGGTGACATCTGGGCCTTGCTTTTCGTGCAATTTTATGTTGTATGTTCATAGCATGTTGAAGATTTTGCTCAGTTTATTTGCAATGTCATATGCCGCTACGCAATCCTTCTTTTCAGTTGACCAGAAAAATAGGTTGGATTTGTTTGAGTTCAATCCTTTGTTGGTAACGTTTAAGTTATTTTCCTCCGTTGGTTTAAGTTAATATCACACGACCTTTATAAATAGTAATACTATAATGAAAACAAGTCCATAATTGCCTTTTGCTAGTGCACGCAAGCTCCGAAATATCAACTCGACTTATTACTTAAAGCGAATACATGTTTTAAGTAAATTATGATCGTCCCGTGAGAGGGCAGTTTTCCAACGATTGCCGGCCGGAGGATTACCAATTGTGTACACACAGTCGTACTTTCCCAATACTTCCGAGGACAATGCTTTGTGTTTCCTATTGTTCCTTTAATATAACCCAACCCCTTAGACTAAGCACGTACTTCTACTTGCGAGGACCGATTTCAACAAAAGACATTTTTGCGAGGACTGAAAGGTTTCTTTGTATTTGCTTTCTCCTCCTGTCCTCGGAAGTATATACAGAACCTGTACACATTTTCCATTATCATTCCTTCCTTATCTTTCCTTATTTGTGAATTCGGTAAGTGGAAACAGATTGAACTGAACTGAGACCTGCATGTTCGTGACATCAAGACCTAACCCTATCACAGAAGGGGAAAACATGTCAACCACCTTCATCTTTTTTTTCAAGTACTAGTAATGACAATTATTTTAATAACGTGAAATCACTACGTCCTCACAGCGCCATCATGTGCTCAAAATATGGCCTTTTTTTTAATTGTACAATTTCTTTACAAATATTATACTATGGGATTTCCTTAACGTATCGCTGACAGCTACAGAAATAGAGAATCGAGTAATGAATGACTCTTTAAAAGTGTAGAACGGGGTTAGCAAGCTGCAGAGGCCAACAGGAGGTTAGTCAGACATCCTGACGGGGGGGGGGGGGGGGGGGGGGGGGGTAGGGAACGGGCAGGGGAACCCTAGATCAGGAACTGAAACTTGCAGCTTGGCACAATGTCAACTAACTCGCGTGGCTAGCTTGGTGTCTTCGACCGCTGACTGATATCCGCGCATGCAGTGTACGGGGCGTTGTATCCGGGAAGGGTGTTAAATTCAGCTAAAGTACGCAGACTGATTCTGGAATAATTAAAGCTAATTGTACTGCCATTCTATTTGGCACGCCTGTTTGGTTTTGTCACAAGTTTTGCGCTGGGAGTTGCTAGTAACCGGTCATAAACTTTCACGAACCAGATTCTAGGAAAATTCTGCAAATACGTTTTTCTTAAAAACAGGGGAGAAAACGTTTTAGCACCTTTTTTGGCGGGGGGGGGGGGGGGGGGGGGGGTGTTTCGTCTGCTTGGAATTCAAAGTGATGATGGGACGTTGAATTCGTCACAATCATGGTACACTTGCTGTTCAGATTGTTGAAACAAATAGAGGGCGCTTCAACAAATTATGTAACAACACTTCATCTTTGAGTACCGTAGCAGAATTTGAAGACCATCTGTCTAAATGTACAATGTACTATAAAACACACGATATACTGGTATTATTCACTTGTTGATTTAGTGGTACTATGTAAGTGTAAGCAATATAAAAGCTCAAATCGATTTAGTTTGTTTACTTTCATTTCAACACGATTTTATGGGCTGGTTACCGGTACCCTTTATGTAGTTTCTCAAACGGTAGCGAAGCATTAACGCGATTATTATTAAGATGAAATGCCACAGTTTCTGGAAGGAAGTCGTTTCAGGAATGATGAATTATTCAGATTCGGCCTTCCATGCATTTGACCTTAATTTGGATGAACGTATTTAGGTCTTTCGATGCTAGTCAGGTTCCCAGTTTCCTCATGCGTGTTTGAGTCCAGCTTGCAGCCAAGTCACGTAAACGTCCCGCTCTAATTATAATAAGTTTATGGAGTTAGAAATAAACTTTGTTGTAAAGGGATCTGAATTCCCTTTCCCCTATAGAGCTCCGTGAACAGAAATATCAGCGGAACTAAAACTACATTTTGGAAATGGAAACCTTTCCACCCTTTGAAGCACTTCCTTCGGGGAAGATCACCTTGTACATAAGGCGAAATTGTTTACGTTCATCCATGTTTCATCAATCGAACTTCTTGGTATAATTATACAAAATGATTTAAAGTGGGACCAACAAGTTCACCATGTTATTACTAACGCATCTCGTCGACTTTATGTCCTCGGTAGACTTTTCTACTTTTGTAAGCCAAGTTGTGTATTAGTCCCTGACTTTTTATTTGGTGTTTTTATCTGAATAAACGAGAAGAGAAGAGAAGAGAAGAGAACCGAACCGAACCGAACCGAACCGAACCGAACCGAACCGAACCGAACGACAATTTCAGTGTTTCCAAGTCAAATAAAATATAATAATATTGCTACAAACTGTTTGCTAACTGGAATACCCTGAAGTTACTGATTGAAAAGAAATAGGAAGGTCTGACGTTTTGATCCTTGCTAAATTCTCAAAGGTTAAATGACACGAAAACAAAGTCTAGAGCCACACTGGTACGGTACAGATGAAAGGGAGACAAAATGGGAAATATGGGTTTGAAGTAGAAAGGATGCAAGGAACTGCGGGGGGGGGGGGGGGGGGGGGTGGTGTCACAGCCACTTTGCGCAATTGTACAATGATCGGATCCTTTAAAGCAATTTTGAATGCATAGTGCCTACACCGATATGGAGAACTTGATCTCCTTCTCTTTGTTGACGTTTCTTTTCTTTTTATTAAACTAAATAATCTTGGCAGGTGTCTGCTCGTGCATGCTATTTAGTTATGATTATTTGTTTAATTTGTGGTGAACTGATTGCATAGTTTATCTTGTGATTTATTGATCAATCAAGGGTACGTACTGGTAGAGATGCCTCCGATGAATCCAGCAAGATAAATCAGTGCATTCTCAGTACAATTAGCTCTGGTGAGTATATGTGGCAATAAATCGATAACCGATAACCAGAATGACATGTTTTAACCATACAGGGCAACATGGCCATTCGTACGTTGTCCTTAGCAATGACTTACCTGTCTTTGCTCCTTATTGGCTAACAAATGTAATGTGATACACATGTTGGTTTCGTTATTATCGGCGTCATTAATACGCTATACCGCAAACCCACACTTACTCAAGTTCTCACAAGTTCAACAGCCAACTAGGCATATGAAAGGAAGGATTGCAGTAGAGCATGCATGCATATGATGCGAAGACTGAGTCATCATCTCAAACAAATGACAACTTCCCTTTCTTAAATCGATTAATTTTTAAATTGACATGTTAACATTCCAAAATCCCAGGAGATTTCGAAAATCAGATCACTGAAGCACTGCTCTGCATCCTTCCTTACGCGTTGAATCATTTGACATATAGAGGGGGCACGTCAAGTTTTTCCTTGTCCGGTTTACAAACAATTCCCGCCAATCATTTTAAAGTTAAACATTATTTTGTTTGTTGACTTTTAATGTTTGGATAGCAACCAGCTATAATTATTGTGGGTAGAATGCTTAAGGAAACGCACGACCTCATATAGATCAGTACATTTTGAAATGAAAAATATATCATATTTTTCGTAAGAATCTATAAAAACAAAAACATTCATAAAAATGTTTCCCTTATTGTAGAATTTTGACTGCAAGATTTCACCACCAAAGCGCAGGTTGGAAGTTCTTACTGAATGTGATGGTCGTACTATCTGGGATTGTGTGACATTTCTGCAATCGCTTAAAACTAAACTATCACTGTGGCACATACGAAATTAAAAATCAAGATTTCATTCGGGTGTATTTTTAAATGTTAGGGTGACCGTACCATCATGACATTCCTTATCGATATATGGTTGTAGCTCGGCGGATGGGGGAAGTTTACAAGAATTTGGAGGGGTGCCAAACGAGCAGGTTGTAGATAAAGTCCCAGGGGCACAAAGAAAGAATTTAAACTTAGGGAAACAAGCTAATGTAAGTTTACTGCAAATAACTGCGGGTGGTGGAGTGCAGTAATGAGTCATGCTGATTAATAAGAAATTAGTTGCCACAGTCTATACGGGTTAAAGCAAATTTCCCTAAAATATCACGGCATTTCCTGAAATTCAGATCTTGCAAAATGTTGGGCTAAAACTGCATTTGTAGCAAGAGGCAAGATTCATTACACTGAACTGTTGACACGCAAAGCCTTCTCACAATACATTCTTCTCACAATACAGCCATCACCAAAGAAAATAGAAAAAACCCCAGAAAACTCATAGTTTCGAGTACACTATTAAAATACTGTCTCATTTCTAGCGCAAGAGGTAACTGTAGAATCTACTGTTGTAGTCGAGAACATTTCCATTTGTACGAGTACTTTTCACGAGTACGAGTACACGCGAGCACGAGTACGAATAGGACGAGTTTGAGTACTTTTGAACGAGTACACGGAATCTTTTATGCGAGTACGAGTACGAAAAATATTACTGGAGTACGAGTACAGGTACTACAATGCTGCTAGAATCTGGCATTTGAGGTGATTCACTCCCAGCAAATTCAACATGTGGATCATCCTATGTGCCTTAAAAGGCAGATTAGTTACCTCATGCGCATCGGAATTTTCATTATAGATCATGTAAATGTTTGGTTTTCTATGATAATTCACTGCTTTCCTCGTATTCAATGATCAATCAGTGGGTTAATTCTCTTGTAATCTCTCCTACCCCTCCCTTCCTTAACTCCCCTTCAACCCCCTCTCTTATCTCCCTCTTTACACCCCCTCTCCCCAGACTGCAGCACAGACAGCGTTCGCTCCGATCTTTCCGATCTATCGCATCGTTCCGGCTCCGATCGCTCCGGTCAGTCCGGTCGTTCCGGGACGAGCGAGGTGACCTTCGTCAGTGACGACTCGGACTCGGGGATCGTCAAGCACGTCGTGTACGAGCGGTGCTGGAAGGACACGACAAGTCTACTCTCATACGCCTCCTCCTCCGGGACATCCCAGGAATCGGGGCCAAAGGTCACTTCTTTCATGTCTAGGAAATGCACTCCTCTGCTTACCACCCCTCTTAGCCCTCTGTCCAAAAAACGCCGCCCCTCTCCCCCGCCTCAACCGGAACGCATCTATGACACCACCCCTCACTTCCCTCCCTTTCCGAAGCCTAAATACTCCTCCCCTACTACGAAGCAACCATCTCCGGGCCCATACAGCTACACTAGTTTGAACAAACAAGAGCGCAAGAACACTCACGTTGACAGCCAATCCCCCTTTGGGCGCGAATTCGTAGTCGGTCCCAGCCAGATGACAACAGAAGATGCCACAGAGAAAGCAGTCAGCCCTCCTTACATCAACGTGAAAAGGGTTAAACAAAAGCCGCGACCGATCTACGTGACCCTTGAACCCGAGGACACCGTGCCCTTGGCAACCGAGTGCTACGAAGATGACGATGATCCGTGGATGACGTCACAGCAATCCCCCGAATCCTCGTCTATTGCATCAGTGGGATACTGTGCCCTGTCTAATCAGGTTCTCCCTCACCGAATCAGTGGGAATGGGTACGACAAGCTGGAGCGTAACCGGCAGAAACTCCCCCTGGCTCCTGAGTTCTCTCCAGGGCCAGAGTACGCCGTTCCCTCGGTGGCTACTTCTACCAGCTGCTTGGTAGTCGAGACAGAAACCGAGAACTCAGTGTCTCCCGCATCTCAAAATTTGAGACGGAGTGGTACAATGCCGAGCATGACTTTGGAATACTTGAAATTGTCTGAGGAAATCTCAACTGACTCAGAGCAGGAGGAAAGGTACATCCGAGCGCCAAGACACAACCATAAGGAGCTAGTCTTCCTGGAAACCATCATGAAGTTTAAGATGACAGCACAAAACTTGAAGCATAACTCAGTCGGCTGAAATACAAACATCCAAGAGCCTGACCTTTGATGGCCAACTGGAGGTATCATGAAATTGCTTGAATTCTGAGGTCGTATCACGTGACGTGAAAACACGAATCAAACAATGATTAACTGATGGCTGAATGGAACACTGCGGTTGGTTTTTGTCGATGAAACACAGACGAACCAATGAGCTCGAAAAGCAATAATGACTGGATGGCAAGATTGTAATCCCAAAACGGGTTGTCGGTTCACCAGGCTTTTCAGACAAATTTTGCTTTAACGGTGCATTTTGAGAAGTTTACCATCTACCTGATTGCCTTATAGTGCTGGTGATGATGGTAATGCCATTTTTCTACTGGAGTATCGACCACAGACTGGTTCCCGGTATCCCAATATCGTTCTGACTTCGAATACAGGGACCGCCAGCGTGTAATATTAATTTGCATAGACCCAGGGGAATTCCCGGCATATGCAAATCAGCTATTACATTGATATACCCATAATGCATTGCGATGTTCTCAACCCCTGTACAAACTTGCCAAGAGAAAATTGCATGTCTCCATGATTCAAATCCATTTACGAGAATGAAATCAGCATCCAACTCTTAAAAATGGAAAATTATTACAGCGCTTGCGCACACGAGAGCCAATCAAATCCGTACTACTTACTGGTCCCCATAATGTTTTGGGGCGGGAACCAGTCTGTATCGACCAGTTGTGCACCCCGAATGTTGTGCATAATATAGCCCCAAACCCTGTACATATAAATGTAGGCCAAGTGATCGGGCTACATTTAGGATGAGAGTTCGGGGGGAAGGATACATTTAGGCCCTGACTAAATTTAGGGCTCGGGCTAAATTAAGGGCCCAGGCTATATTTAAGGCTCGTGCTACATTTAGGGCTCGGGCTACATTTAAGTGCTGAACAGACGGCTGAGCCTTACATGTTTTTGGTATAAAATAAAGTAATGAAAACTGTTTTAGCGGTGTTGGGTGTGGGTGGGTGTTGTCAAAAAACCTCTGAACCTGCCTCCTTGGGTGCGCCACTGGTTGGGCCTAGACCTGTAATTTTGAATACTTTTTTACCGCTTTGAACTTTGTCTATACTCCTTTATGCTGCTGTAGTGTTTTACTATATAAAATTCTTGTACATTTCGGTCATTCTTTGATAAAATCCTAGACTTCACATGATTAGTGAATGAAAAAATATCATCTGATATACGGCAGTATCACAAGGTTCAGTGAAGCAATTTATATATCGATAATCTAAAATATCAATATTTAGTATACGGTGAGATATAAATATAAAACGATGTATTATGATCTGTGATTTAATAAATATATTTTTGGTAAGCAGAAACGCTCAAACGCAAACTGTACAACTCCTTTATGTAACCGATTCGCCTCCAGTTTTCCTTTAATAGCATGATTTAGAATCAGTCCTAAATTGCTATGGGTGGAAAGATCATTCAAAGGTAGAATATACTAGTGTACACGACCATCCCTTGAAAATAGGCGTTTGTCTCAAAATCATTGACGAAAATAATTTCGGGAACGCCAGTTTGGTTTGGAAAAGTCGGACCGTTGGAATTGCAGAGCCAGTGCCCTTGGTATCGAGCTTTTGTTGCGTACAGGTTGTACTACGTATGGCGTCAGTACTATGCTGAATGTACGGATGTCGATGATTCGGTGTTTCCTTATTTCTCCGTAAATATTATACATTGTGGTAGAATGATTTGTATACTCGGACCTTTACATAAATATTGGAACATTAACCAGTCTGCCCTTTCTCTCCGACAGACTAAAAGGGGTTTTACATTAAAGATAACATTGGAAAAGAAAAGTTAGTTTGTCACTCGAAAGTTCTGCACCAAATTTTCGTAGATCATCACAATCGAAGAAACTTCCGTCAATAAATCCATCATCAGAAGCAATGACGAATTTCGAATTTTGAGAACCAGAATGAACAGAGCAAAATTCAAAGACTAACGATGCTACGTGCAAAATTTGCCGCCCCAAAATATTTGTACAGATGCGTTTTATAATTATTTGATATACGCCAAGTACTCTCAGATAAAATCCTAATGCGACCGATTACGAATCGAACAAACGAACTGACGACTGGAGGGCATAGCCTGGGTAGACATAAGATGAAGCACGACCTTTGACCGTTGCTAGGGGGCCCGTGGAGCGTCCCTTGCTCGTCTGACCCGTTGCTACGTTGTAGGAGTTAGGGGCTGGATAGGCAGTCTCTGTTAAGAAAGAAGAAAGGTCAGTCAAGAAAATGGAGATTGGGAAAGTGGAGATTGTGGGATTAGCCCTCTTGTTTCCTTGGGCTTGATTTGATTGCAATCTGAGATCTGACACCGAGTTCCGTCCTCGGTAAGTGGCGTTTCCTACGGCGATTCTACGTTTAGGACTCTGATGATGGCGCCACAGTGCTTGCAGTAGGCCTATCGTGTGTGACCTGTTCCAACGAAATGTGTGGAAAGTCGAAAAATTTGAAAATCAAGATTATGGTATTTCCTAAAAGTACAGGTTAAAAGCTTTAATTTGATATAATTATTGTGTGTTGTGACACCTCATTCCTAGCCCCCCCCCCCCCCCCCCCCCCAGCCAATACAACTCGTTTGAGTTGTCTTGACCCCTTGTTTCGAAGAAGATAAATCTCTAACGGTTTGTGATCTGTGCACACTTTAACCCGAGTTCAAAAAAGAAATCATCCCTGGATTCAGTTTGGGATATGATAGAATAGGGTTTTTCAAATGTACGGTTGTTAAAATCCTAAAATTGACTTTACAGTGGAAAATGTTTGTTTCTAAACTCAGAAAATCACAGTGCGACTTTCCGCTCAATCCGTGCTGCCATGTCACATATAGAGGCACCGATATGAGGGCCTAAACATTATAAACGCATAAGCATTGCAAGTGGCATAAAATATATGAAATCCATATAAAATATGGAGTCTATTTTGTGGCCAAATTGTTGGACTTCATTTTCGCAAACGCTGTCTACCATGGCGCCGGGTTAAAGGTAGATATTATGTATGCATAATACAGTTACCTTAAACGTGGAACAAACATGACCGACTTTGCATCATGCCGGCATGAGTAACTGGGAAAGCTAACAGCGACAAGATTCAATCAACAATCGTTTATTTGTGAATGTAAAAGTGCAAGGTCGCGGCCCCTGTGAAATAAATTCCAAGCTGGAATACTTGAAAATATCCGTGTCATCCAAACAAATCAATTTCCGGGTTCAATTCCCTGTTGCACAGATTTTGTTCACATGACGTCATGGACCGCATAGTGTAGTGAAGTGCTTATTCAAGTAAACAAGTCAAGCGTTCCCGTGCCCGCATGTGGTTTAACCCGTCCCATACAATACATGTAATACGATCATGGCGGTCCAACGTGGTGCTTCGTTTACATTTCATACTGAAAACCGTGGGTGAAAAGGTTTAGGGGCCTATGCTGACATTCTCTCGGCGGCGACTGATAGCCAGTGGTGCGACCGGCCACGGTAGTTTGGTTCCAAACACGTATATCACTGGCGGATTGGGGAGGGGGTGGGGGGGGGGGGGGGGACGGACCTATATCCCCAAACCAAATACCTGAACAAATACCACAAACTTTTGTACAGGTACTGCCGTTTGGTCTAACAGTCATTTTCAGCCGCTCAGCAAACAGTAGTAAAATTCGACGACCCACCGATCTATATGCAATAGCTCACTGGCCATAGAGTACCCGGTACCGAAGTGATGACGTCAGTCAATGCAATGTTTGGAACCAGAATACATTCTAAACTGCATGTGTTTGGAACCATTGCCGCGGCAACTGACGTCAGACTTCGGTACTCTATTGCACGCTGTACGAAAAACTAAAGCCAGCAGCGGCCACATCAGTGCTCCCATAGTATGGGATCGTTTCCGTATACCAATACGAATGGATTCCTGGTGATTTGGAGTTCTTTGACAGAGGATGGTATTTTGCTTATGTGTGTTGTACAGCAAATACGGATTGCAATTCCAACGCTGTTACAAGTACAGTGTGCTCATTATTCATTGGCTATGGCCGGCCATATACATGTACAGGCCTATGGGATCCGTGCGCAACTACCCCCTCAGCGGAAAGAAAAGGCGAGTTGGGGGGTCACTATCGACGCCATTTTACCTGACTTCAATTTAAGTGTCTAGTTCCCGCTATGATATTCTTATTGAAAATGCAATTATCGAGAGTTGGCAAACAGACAAAGCAATCCCACTGGTATACGAGTATCAAATGAACAAGGAGCGCAGTGCGTATTACCAGCGACGAGACTATGGGGCATGGTCCGTTTATCCACTCCCAAAACAATTTCTGTGGCCCCCATCTTGGCACTACCTGAAATATGTTTTGAAATTGAGGTTTTGTGTGTCTGATTAGAACCCCCCTACTTCCCAAGCTCAGGGGTGGGGCATTAGTGGGATCCCTGCCCAAACGCAAAACCGCAGACACGCCCCCTTCTTTTACATTTGTTTTACATATCAGTGTTCTTATTTTATTTAGAATAGCTTATGACCACATAAATTTACCACACCAACTATTTGTGTGTTCCTTGTCTTGTTTTCAGTGTTTAAAATGTTCAAATTGATACTTTGAATGAATACAAAGAAGTGACAATTTCAATAGCTGCCACCTCCTCCGCCCACTCAAAATGGCCGCCGTGGCATTGCAAAATTTGGCAGATTTTACTCTAAATAGATTTTTAAATGCATTTCTATTTACAGGCCGGATCAAATTTGCTCAATGGAGGGGCAAGCATTGCAGCAAACTACTACAGCCAACAACGTATATAATCAAAAGTATGCAGCAGCACTATGCTATATATAGTAATTTCAAAATTTGAGCTTGCTCAACGATATCAAGTATGCAATTTATAAATGCTCGTTCAACATGGTTTCGATCAAAAGATAAAAGAAAATGGATTTTGGGTTTTCACGAAGAGACGAATTCGAACTCCGTGTTATACAATAGGGTTGTGAGGGGCAAAATTTCCCAGAAATGGATATTAGGTTTTTACGAAGAGACAAATGACACTCTGTGAGGCAAAACGGGCCATTTCTGGCTTCTGAGTTTTCACGAAGAGACAAATGTATTAATAACTCTGTAATTAATTGACTTATCGCTCACCTGCCAATGACTTGTGAAAGACCGAGAACTGAACTTTAACATAGTGTCAACAATGAATCAACATGTGGTATAAATACAGGTAATATCTTCAATTTTAAAAATGAGCAGCTTAAAACCTGATTTTCTTGTAACTTTAGTTTAGTGCGGAGAGGCAAAATTCGTCTGTTCGTGAAAACTGTGACGGTATGTTGACACCAATGTGGTCTTACCTCATGCAAACAAAATGTGCAGGGTCGCAATAAAGACCCTAGTGGTCTTTAGTATGACCGCAATGTGCATATATCGGATTAACTAGTTTGTTTTGGAAATGCTGTGAAACATGCATATTCAACACGAATGAGAAACAATGTCCTGGCCTTTTGTTTTGTTTGCAAAACAAACCGGACAATCCGTGTTTGCAGGAGTTTTGGAATAAAAGAGGAAAGATTTTACTTTAATACTCCCCACCAAAATCAGTAAGGAACAGCAAATCTTGGAAAATAACCATCCATCTGTGTTCATAATTGTATAAACACTTGGCACAACCTTTAATTTTGAGAATTTTGTTGGGACATTTTAGTGCAATATAGGGGAAGAAAGTTTGTGTTTTCTGTGTTAGAACTTTCTTGGCACCATGTATAGTCACTCAATGTGTTCACATACATGTTGATTTCTTTCTCATTTTTTACAGATTTTGCGGACATAAATCTTGAAATAACAGGTTGTGCCACATGTTTAGACAGTTGTTATCAAAGAGGGTTGGTTATTTTCCAAGATTTTGCTGTTCTTGACCGGTTTTGGTGGGGTATTAAAGTAAAATCTTTCTGTCCACTTCAACATGTTCCGGTATACGTACATAATTATAGGGGCTATAGGCCTAATAACGTTAGTATAAACATATTCTTAATCTTAGTGGAAGTGGGGGACAAGGTTTCACTCACAGAATGCTCCTTTAATAACATCCTAATGCGCACCGAGTAATGCAATATAAAAATTGAAATTGAGTCATAAAAATAAAGTGGAATATACATGCGTGCATGTTTACGTACGAACGCATTGGCAACATCGGCTTGATTTCCCACTAAATCTTTCCAAATGGAAACATAACTCACAAATTTTCCCCATGTTTTGTTGGTGCATGGAGGAAGGAACCTTCCTCCATGGTTGGTGCACGGTTTGATTTCACCGCATATCCCGGGGGAATGGGCAAAACAAACACGTTCATGACGTTTTGACGATTTCTGTGACTGAGAGAACTCATCATCAGACGTGTCACTACGACGCCATCTTGTCACGCTACCGCTTTCTCACTTGCGGGCGCACTTCATAAGGAAGACGGTGATTAGTCGAGCGACAATGCATGGCATATTTGCATGTTATATTGACCAATCGCGTCAATCGTCGAGCGTGGCAACGGTGTCAAATAAAACGGACCGTTTTATTGGTAGAGATGTATTTTCATTTGCCATTTCTTTACTGTATAAATTCACCAACCTTTTTACAAATTACAAAGGAATGCCCCATCCACTGCCGTGGGAACTAATAGAATATGTTTCTATAAATACTAGGGTTAATTTTAAGGCCAGTTTCAGGTAGTGCCAAGAAGGGGGCTACAAGGTGAGCGTTCCGGACGTCATGCCCCATAGTACTCCCCACGAAAGTGCGGTTGCTATGTGGACAGCGCCCTCTTTTGGTGCCGCACGGAGCCCATAGCCGGCCTCTGCGATAAAAACCAGCATTCGCCTGTCGTGTGGTTATAATTAAGATCACTTTAAGCAAGATATGGGACAGAGGGAACCCCCTCCCTTTTGTGTTGATCATTTTCTTTGCGGGGTATGTGTTATGTATAACAATAGTCCGGAGTGTGTATATGGTATAGGGGAGGGGGGGGGGGGGGGGTATTGTACCCTTTGGTCCCATATCGTGTTGGGTATAGTTAAGATTGTCCTAAGCAGGAGGTCGCGGGTTCGAGCCCCGCTGGAGGATCCCAATGGAAATATTGACTCTCCCGGGCTCTGGTAGAGCACCAAACATAAATGAATGGAAATCCTCAGAGAAGGCACACACTAGAGCGCCGAACCCCGGGGCGAACTCGCCCCAGAGCGGCCCTGGGGGGCACTGGGGCGGCCCTGGCGTTTTCACCCCCGAGTTCAACCCAGCGTCGTTTCACACTTGTTTTACCTAAACCTACCTCAGCCGACCCCGGGGCGAGCTCGCCCCGGGGTTGGGCAATAACGTTTCACACTAATCGGCTATATTTTCTACACTATTGTCTTCCCATGATTATTGAACTGTACGACTATACAAATTATCCGCGGTATGCCGCGCTTTTATGGGCGGCCATTAGGGCAAAAAAGACAACCGCAAAATTAAAGTTAAGCAGAAATAAAACAAAAATAGAATTCGAAAAAATAAACAATAAAGCTACAATTAACAATGAGAATGCAGCAAAATAAAATCAAGAACCCCAAAACAAAATTAAAACGCCCCAAAAAATACAAAAAACTAAAAATAAAACGTTTGTGTTAAATGTACAATAAAACACAAAACTAACAAAATGCAGTGGAAATTAACAAATACCCGCGACAAATAAAAAAATCCGCCACGGCAATAATACCCCCGCGACTAACGGAAACCCCGCGCTCATCATTGAAGCCACGCACGGAACATTATAAACTATAAACCCCTCAACGAATGAAAGCCACGCAACGAATATAAGTCACACAACGAATGTACGTCACACAACGAATGTAAGTCACACAACGAATGTAGGCTAAGTCACACAACGAATGTAAGTCACACAACAAATGTAAGTCACACAACGAATGAAAGCCATGCAACGAATGTAAGTCACGCAACGAATGAAAGCCATGCAACGAATACAAGTCCGGCGCGCGATACGAGTGCCAACAAATTACCAGAAGTCCCGCAACGAATATAAAGCCTAAACAATTACTAAAAGCAGGGAACCAGTCTGCACGGACTGGTACCCTACGGTCTATCACTTCATATGTCACGTTAGCCTCCCTATCATCGACATCCCGGCCCATCAGCGCGGCCCGGCCCATCGGCGCGGCCCGGCCCGCGGCCATGTTCGACTGACATTAGGCGGGAATGGATGAAGGAGGTCTAGAGCTACACCGTGCGTGAGGAAGATTTGGTAAATCAAAGATTTCTGCCAAAAAAATAGTGCCAGTACCCAGTGGTACTACTACGTTTAATAGCTGCAACACGTGCAACTTTTAGGCAAGTGAAAAGTTTGTATTTGTATTTAAATGAGGTTTATCCTCCATACCATGTCATGAGACAGTAATCGGGTCACACTCGCCCCCCCCCCCCCCCTCCCCCCTGCACTGGCATCAGGGCATGCCTGGGCGATTATGTAGTGTAGGGCCCCTCTTTAGTTTTGATGAAATTAGATTCAAGGGTATTTTCTCAAAGCAGACTTCTCTTAATTCTATTGACATCGTTTTTTTTTTTTTTTTACAGTTTATTTTGGTAGAAAATGCAATTTTCTTACGGCGTTACGCGCTTTACGGCAGTTGTTGCTATGCTAATGAATGCGGTTTGCGTGTTTTACTGTTTGTCGCGGTGATCGCCATCTTTATTTTCGCGTTGCGTTTTGTTGTCCTCATCGCCACTTTAGTAGGGGCCTAATTCATAAGCAGACCATTTTCTACAACCCCTGGGTGCCCTGACTTCTCTCGATCCTAGCGATGAATACAAGATGGCGTCCTCCATGTGAAGATGTTTTGGAGCATTTTTCATTTTTGAAGACCTCACAGGCGGATGAATTCAGCATTTAGTAAGCATTGTTATATATGGTAGAAATTGCAAACATCTCAGGAATACAATGATGAAGTGTTCAGCGACAAGAATTTGGGGAGATATTTGAAATCAAAGTCGACCAGTTGTAAAACTCAGCGTGTAGGGGTGCCGTTGGAGTAGGGCTGTATGGTGACAGTAAAAATCCAGAAGTTAAAAAAGGAACCAATTATAGCCCTATTTGTAGGGCTAGGGCCTACCCTAGCTTGAAAATTCCAGGTCTAGCCTAGTCTAGGCTCATGACATGTGAGATTCGCCATTTAGAGCTGGAAACACTCCTATTGGGTTGGCAAGCTAGGGTCGGTTTTTTATTGCCGATATCTTTCGTTTCCCTGAATATATCAACCAAACACTCACCTAAAATGCAGAGTAGTAATTCATGCAGCTAATTTCATCAAAACTAAAGAGGGGGCCCTACACTACATAATCGCCCAGGCATGCCCTGATGCCAGGGCAGAGGGGAGGAGGGGGGTGGGGGCGGGGCGAGTTTGACCCGATTACTGTCTCATGACATGGTATGGAGGATAAACCTCATTTAAATACAAATACAAACTTTTCACGTGCACGTGTTGCAGCTATTAAACGTAGTAGTACCACTGGGTATTGGCACTATTTTTTTGGCAGAAATCTTTGATTTACCAAATCTTCCTCACGCACTGTGTAGCTCTAGACCTCCTTCCTACACATTCCCGCCTAATGTCAGTCGGACATGGCCGCGGGCCGGGCCGCGCTGATGGGCCGGGATGTCGATGGTAGGGAGGCTAACGCGACATATGGAGTGATAGACCGTAGGGTACCAGTACGTGCAGACTGGTTCCCTGCTTTTAGTAATTGTTTAGGCTTTATATTCGTTGCGGGACTTCTGGTAATGTTTTGGCACTCGTATCGCGCGCCGGACTTGTATTCGTTGCATGGCTTTCGTTCGTTGCGTGACTTACCTTCGTTGTGTGACTTATATTCGTTGCGTGGCTTTCATTCGTTGCGTGACTTACATTCGTTGTGTGACTTATATTCGTTGCATGGCTTTCATTCGTTGCGTGACTTATATTCGTTGCGTGGCTTTCATTCGTTGCGTGACTTACATTCGTTGTGTGACTTATATTCGTTGCATGGCTTTCATTCGTTGCGTGACTTATATTCGTTGCGTGACTTACATTCGTTGCGTGACTTACATTCGTTGTGTGACTTATATTCGTTGCGTGGCTTCCATTCGTTGAGGGGTTTATAATGTTCCGTGCGTGGCTTCAATGATGAGCGCGGGGTTTCCGTTAGTCGCGGGGGTATTATTGCCGTGGCGGATTTTTTATTTGTCGCGGGTATTTGTTAATTTCCACTGCATTTTGTTAGTTTTGTGTTTTATTGTACATTTAACACAAACGTTTTATTTTTTGTTTTTTGCATTTTTTTGGGCGTTTTAATTTTGTTTTGGGGTTCTTGATTTTATTTTGCTGCATTCTCATTGTTAATTGTAGCTTTCTTGTTTATTTTTTCGAAATCTATTTTTGTTTTATTTTTGCTTTACTTTAATTTTGCGGTTGTCTTTTTTGCCCTAATGGCCGCCCATACGCTTTCGGCTAAGCTGTGCAATTAACAATAGCGCGCGCTTTGACTTGACCTTTTGGAATTCTTTTGTCGGGACCACCTGTTTCTCAACCCGGGTTGTACGAAACCCCGCACGCGGTGCGACGTTTCACACTAACCATTTCGTCCCGGGGCCACCCCCGAGATCGATCTCGCCCGCGGGTTGAAAAATTCAACCCCTGGCCTGGAGCAGGGGTGAGTTCGCCCCGGAGCGAGACCAATCTCGGGGGTACTGGCCCCGGGGCGAAAACGGCTAGTGTGAAACGTCGCACATTCTCACCCCCGCGTCGCCCCGGGGCCACCCCCGAGATTTTGTCTAGTGTGAAAAGGCCTATAGAGAGTAGACTTACTTGTGGCTGCGTCCCACCGTTTGGTCATGCTGTACTTTGGTCCGTCATTGGTGTCTAATGGAGGATTGTACACAGTGGGACCTGGGTTCTCATTTTCTGCAGGAACATGAAAGAAGGTAAGAATTTTCAATTTGAAGTTTATGTTTAACAGGTATTGGAGGAATCAAGTATACAGTCCAATTGACCTATCGCCGTTTACGAGTTAACCACGCCCCTTAAACAACCCTATGGGAATTGTGTGTGGTAATTTTTGTTTGTCTCAGATTTTGCGCGTTCCACGTGGAATTATAACTGATGTGATTGGACAATCATTCACAAGCTGCGTTGACGCGATTCGACCGCGATAGGTCCATTGTATTATAGATCCTTTTTTCAGGTAAGCACTTATCCAAAACTACCAAAATGACATCGTCATGTATTACTGAAAATGCATGCGACGATGTCATTTTGGTGGTTCTGGATAAGTGCTTACCCTTTTTTCATGGTACGCCATCTTAGAATTCAAAGCGAGGCTTTTAACCCAAACAACGATGACTGCATACTATGCATGCAGCGAACGAATGACTCCCCGCAATGGTCCCGAGGTAAACGAACTTTTTGAACAAAGTTCCAGCAGGTTTCCAGCTTAAAGAAGTTTAGATTGCAAAAATTCTTTGCTTCATTGATCCATTATCCAACACGGCAAATGTGTTCTCTTACATATTAAAATCTGTCGGGCACTTGTGATTATTAAAATTTGCTCATTTGTATATCATTTCAACTGCCACAAGCTCGATTTTAGTTTTAAAATAAAAGAAAGCGTTTTACATTGATGAATTCATCTTGTGTTGCGTTTTATACGAAAATAAAGACTGGGTTACTTTTCGGAATAAATGTTCTCCTCAAGCAAGTGTTTAAAATGCTATTTACTTCAGACTGCATGTGAAAAATCGTGACCAGAGAACATATGCCGGGTCCTCAAGCAAAAGACAGAATGCAATACAGGCCATTTAAAATATATAAAAAAAAACACAAAAAAAACGAACAAACGGAGTCACCATAATGTTTTTCTTCTAATTTTGCCACCCGATCCAAAACCTGGATACTCCTACCACTACTCGTACTTACTGTGAGGTGGATAGCAGCGTTTAGCCATAGAGAACTCTGGCGCCTTCTTTCCGTCTGGTCGGTGGTTGACCCGGATTTTGTAATGGTTTGCCCCTGGTACGTCATCTGTGACGTCGGCACACACATTTTATTTGTTAGAAACGGGAAGTATCATTTACATTACAGGAGTAAGGAGAGAAAAGAGGACCTTGGGTTACCAGTACATGTAATTCTATTAAAATGAAATTGTATTTTCCAAATTGGCAATCGGAAGTTGACCTGCCCTGGTTTTTAATCTGGCTGGTATACTGATCCTAATCATTGTACACGGGTAACTGCATCTGTCGCCACCGCATTTTGGGCTGTAGATCTGTTGAGTGATAGCGACCAGGGGCGGATCCAGGATTGTTTGCAGGGGGGGGGGGGGGGGGGTTGAAATTTGCCCAGAAAGGTGACTCCCAAAATGTTCCGTCTGCGAATTTTTTTACAAGCGGGGGGGGGCCTGAAACACCTTCTTACCATTGGTGGCGCCATTTAACCTCTTTGTTTTGTTATTACCCATAGGTAAAATAAGACATAATAGGGTTTCTGGTTTGCAACTTTAGGCGTAGACCCCCCCCCCCCCCCCTGGATCCGCGCCTGGCGACAGTAATGCTTCATTGGTAAAACTTCGTTGGTTTAAGGTTCATAAATCACATGATATGATTCTTGTGTTTTCGGTGAAGTTCTAGATATGTTGGATGTATACTTGTTAAGCCGGTTTCTAGTCGGCACAGAAGTGGATAAATCATTTGAATGCAAAGTTTTTAAAACATTGGTAATATAATTACTCGCAACGCAAAGGTTCGCTTTTCTGGACCTATTGTTGAGATTATCGTAAGCTGTCATAAGGTTACCATGTTCATTTTAGTCTGATTTCCCTTGGAAAGCTGCTTATCTGTTTTTAGGAATCATTTGTACTGCAGAAAGTTGAATAAATACGAAATACTAGCAAAACAAATCTTAGGCTTATCTAAAAAAAAGTTTAACTGGTTTTATTGCTGGAGGGCGTTGTTTATATCGTGTGGCATCGGATTGTTAGTCCATGCCCTTAAAGGGACACATTGTCATAGAGGCGCCCAATTGGGCTACAAAAAGCGTTTGCCTAAATGTCTACTGTATGTTGGAAAAGACGGACCGGCGTTGGAATTCAGAGTGGTGCCCTTGGTCTAGAGCGCTTTGGTTGCGTATAGGCATACAGGCTGTACTCTGTGCGGCGCCAGTCTACTTTACTTACATGTCCGGATGTCACGGTTTTTCCTAATTTCTCCGTAAATATTAAACATTATGGTATATTTTTTTACACTCGGACCTCGGAAATAGGTTAGGTAACTAACCAAAGAGTTCAAAGAAACCTGCATTTCAGGGCAATGGTGCCTTTAGCTGACTCCTGACTAGTTAATTCTTATTCCCACTTGTCTTTTCCAACTCACTGGTCTTGGACTTGGGTCGTGACCCCATAGAGAATGCTGGGTAATCATTATCCGTGAACTTCCTAGGACTGTGGTAGGTTCCCGGACCTGGTTTGGTGTCTGGTGCTGGAAGATAGATTAGAATATACAGCAGCATGAAGAAGTAATAATTATAATGATATATAATATCAATTAATAATTATAATATCAATTAATCATTATATAATAATTATTGAAACTTGAGATTACATTTGACGAATTGTGTGTTGTAGCTCATTCTTTGCCCTTCTTTTTTGAATTTATTTTGGAAATCATACAAGAGGAATTTTGTTATCTAAAACTTTAAAATCCCCAAATTAACTCCCTGGAGGAAAACGGTTGTTTTCACTTGAAACTCGGAATGCCGTGTAGCGACTTTCAGCTCATTTCAATGCGCCAAATTACAATTGACCTATTGCCGTTTGCGAATTTTTGCACAAAACTTTACTCACATGTCCGCAGTACTGCGTTAACGGCGCCATGCACCATGCATTTGTAAAGCGTTGCTGCACGTGTCACTGACCAGAGTTGTCAAGGATTGTCCGAGACAATTTTTCTCAGTGTTTAAGAGCACGAACATACGGATCGCATTATGCCGGTAGTTTGCGTTTTACGTGCTTTCGCATATTGCGTTTCAACGAACCAGGCGCATGAACATGCGGTCGCTTGCACGCCGTATTGGGGCGTTTTTTTGTTTTGGAATACCACGTGATATTTAACAGACGCTATGATTGGCTAATGCTGGTGAACGGCAATAGGTTCATTCTTTGAACGCAGCATGGGTCTTTTTTGAACAGCATACAAGTAAAACGTTAAAAGTACCTTGATATGTTGCGCTTTGTAAAGCTACCGTGAGTTAAATTCGCATAATATTGAATTTTAATTAAAATTTAAGAAACGTTATTTTTTTCTCCACAAGTCGGAATTTGTATATATGTACACAACAACAAACGTCAATAGTAGCATTGTCGATTCTGCTGAATTTTGCAAGAAAAAAAGACCCATCACCGTTTGTAAGTTACCACGCCCCTTAGGCAACCCTCCGGCATATTTTTCTGTGTCAGATTTTGCACGCTCCGCGTTTAATTATGACAATATTTCACAAGCTCGGTTCGCGTGATTCCACCGAGATATGACAGTTGTGATCTGTCACTGATATTGATGATCTCTTCGTGTGAGTTTATTTCTCCATTCTTCTCTATGACTGTATCCGATTGAAAAATTTCATATAATATATGAAACCGAAAAGGCAGTTTTGCGATAGTGTTGATTGATTCACAAGCCACGCAAGATATTCTACTGTCATTGTATCTGACTGCAAGGTTCTAAATAGAGTGATACTGAATAAGCAGTTTTAAGATATGTTGATTGATACTAACCATGGACTGGATATTGCAGGATGTCTGGGAAACACGGCTTGCAGAATTTCCTGCAGGAAAACTTGGCTGGTTTAGGGAGAGTAACTTCTGATGGTTTGTAGTGGGCCGGGCTCGGCCATGTCTTCACTGCAATAAGAGATATCGGACAACCGCAATAACCCAATCGCTTTCTATACACGTATAACCGGTAATTCATTTGTACCATGGTGTTGACAAAAGTACTGTACGAGACTTGTTCTTTGCCCTGAATTGTACCAATATTTCCACTCAATCTATTTTAAAATATTTTCAATTTCTGTGGGACTTTTGTTTTTGGTTTATTTTTTTTTTTTGGGGGGGGTGGGGTGTAGGGGGGGGTATAGACTCATTTGACGTTGGTGGCGCCAACAAATTCCTGCTACTAAAACAAATCGAAACAAACAAAATGACAACGTCTTGGCCGGGGGCTCAAACCCCCCGAGGCCCCCCCCCCCCCCTCCCCCGGTTGGGTGCGCCACTACTCCATGCATAGGGTTAAGGCTTCGCGCTTTTAAATAGACAATAATAATGCAGCTCTTGCCCCTTTTTTAACTGTATGACCATCACTGGTCATGAAAATCAAACCATTTCAATCAGAAGATGTAAATAAATTCTATTAACATGCGTTAGTGCGTTCCTTTCATTTTTAAAACAATTTCGAACCAAAACTGCATTTGAAATTACTCACATGTAGGTGAAAATGGCCGGTACGTGACAGGTGCTACGGGCGCGTCAGAGTACCTCAATGGGTCTCTGAGGACGTAGGTGTTTGGACTTGGTACCCAATACTCTAAACGAAAGGAGAAGAGTTTTATGGTTATCTTAGGCCTTTGTGTTACCGTGGTTAAGGGGAAATAAATGCTCGAAACCTATTTTTTGCAAAAAGATTTTGGAAATTTGTTGTTTGAGGATACATTGGGTGCGTTCGAGTAGCTTACCCGGATCGACTCGGGTGAAGGCAGACGGGTAAGCCACGAGATCTGGGCTAATAGAACGCTCAAACGCCCTCTCCTGTTGATGTCACCTTGCACTTGGTCGGCCATGGATGAATAAGGGTCGGCGATTGTGTAGTTACGGACACCTCTTTATATTTGATCCATTTCGAGTCAAGGTTGTTTTTATCATTCCAAAATGAGTTTATCAACCTAAAGTATACTCCTCTCAATTTTAATGACATCATTTTTGGTAATTCTGAACAGTTTGCTGCGGGAGAAAATGCAATTTTCTTACGTGTTTTGCGGTTGGTGTCTTGCGAATCAGTGCGGTCTTCGCCATCATTATTTTCGTGTTGCGTTTTGTCATCTTTGTTGTCGTTTTACCCAAACATTTCCCACAAAAAGATTTAAAGCTCTGCCTTCTATTTACGACATACCTGTTGGTTTTTAATGTCGCAATCTAGTTTGCTAAGTCCATAAATAACTTAAAAGTGGATTTTGTTCTCTTATAGGAACAGTCCTTAAAGGAAACATGATTTAGGATTTATATTGCATTATTCCTGCTTAAAACAATAAAGTATTATCTTGACAATGATATTTTGTGTCCAGAGACAATTATTTCCCAGATTAAATATGAGAAAAAGAAAATTGAAAATGTTTGTCCAAGCTACTCCGCCTCCTGAGTGGGACCCTCATTAACATAAGTGTGTGACGTAGATCGAGGCACATTACACTTCTGCATCACGCGTATGCATTGGGTGTACATGTACGCGTGTGTGCAGAACGGCGAAAATTCTTCGTCCAAAATCTAAGCAAAATATAGTGGGTGCAGCAAAACAACGAAGGATGGAGTAAGCCTTTATTTATTTCCAACTGATGCGAAATATCGGAGAATTTGGACGGCGAAAGTGAAGGTGACAAGAGCGAAGTGGTCCAGCCCCAGCAGCTTTTCAGCGTTATGTAGCGACAACTTTGAGCCGTCGTGTTTCGATACTGGTATTTTCAAATCATGGGATGACCATTAAGAAAAGTCCACTGCCATCTTAACAAAGTTCCCAGATGTGAGTAAGGTACAGGCGAAAGCAGTTAAATGGCCCATTCCCCGAGGAGCCTTCGCTAAAAGAGAAAAAATCAGGGTAAGTTCGATGTTAGTTGTTGCAACTTACGAAATTGCACGTGTAGACCTAGTGTGTATACGATGTACATGCGTCACTTACGGGTCCAGACTATCGAGTCGATCCATGAATTTCGGCGCCTCGGTCTACGTCACGAACAGCGCCCTCAATTTGAGTCTCAACAAATTCCAAAAAGGGGGGCTCAATGTTTGGGCGGCAAATAATCACACTAAAACTTCACTTGAACCAGTTTGGCTTTTAATTCACATTTAATACATATAAATGAATATATTTATGAAATAAAATGTGATCCGGCCAGTTTGAGAAGCATGTTTCCTTTAACTACACAATCGCCCTTGAGGTCTGCCATATTATTAATTCCCCGCTCCAGCAGAATATGTGGGTAGTCAGACTTAACTACGCATGCGTGTGACGTAATTCCACCAGTGACTCTGCTCTGCGAGCAGGGTCTGCGGTGGCTGACCCGAGTGAGCCCCGGGTATGACGTCAGACCTAATCGAACGGCACGGGGCTAACCCGAGTCGACCCGGGTGAGCTACTCGAACGCACCCATTGTAATACTGCAAAATGACATTGGTCTGTTCATCATGAACTGTTGGAACAATGTAATTAGAAATGAGCTATAAAAATGAAATCCTGGAAAATAGGTTGCGGGTACACCATTGAAAAATATCTCTTTTGTGAGGAAGTGTTGACTCTTAAAAGAGCCGATGGTGAAATAAGGTCTAACAAAAGGGATATCTTTTCCAGCGTGCAACTCCACCATGCAAAGCTTCAAACGATGAATTTAACTCCACATGGCGAGTAAGCGATCCAGCAATTTAATATAGGCTCGATGATCCACCCATTCTCAAACTATCCTACCGCCCTGCACAGAAATGACAATAAAGACATAACCCCAAACCACCTGTCCGAAATCTTACTCTGTTGCAGAGGTTGTCTACTTCTGATTCCCATGGCAACCCCTTTGCCCATTGTGGTTCCCACATCGTACACATTGGGAGCTGGGTAGTCGGTCACTTCAAGAAACGAGAAGACAGACCACCGGTCAATAAAAACAATAAGCCTTTAAAGACGAACTGTCTTTGCTATGTCTGTAAACCTATGTCTCCTTAAAGCGACACATTGCCATGGAGGAGCCCAATTGGGCTACAGAAAGCGTTTGTCCTTAAAGTGCTGTGGTTGGACCATTCAAAAGTAGAATATAATATGACCATCCATATGTCTGAAAATCAATTATATATTACGATAACCTGGTTTTTGTGGCAACTTTTGTAACCCGTTTTGTTTTGTCGTTATTACAGCGTATAGGGTGAAACGGAGTTCTTTCATGTTGTAAGATGTAAATCATGTCTGACGTCATAGTACAATCCCTTTGCTACTCACTTCCCTTGGGTAAAATAACATAAATTTTCTACCTTAAGGCCAATTTACACATACGCGACTTTGTCGTGCGATATTGTCGCGCGTTTTTCTAACTAGGCACAAATCAATGAGCGTCTCGTCGCACGACTTTGTCGCGTAAACGCATCAATTGATTTGCGTGAATTTAGAAAATTGTCGCGCGACTATGTCGCGTATGTGTAAATTGGCCTTTATTCTACTGGTCTTCTGCAGTGTAGTATGTGAGAAAATTTTATATGGGATTGTGCCGATGAGCAGGATTTTGTTTTAAGTCTGTTTTCCACCTCGCCAACCAAAAGTTTGCAGGGGAGGGAAACTGATATGTTTCGACCCTCTAAAAGGGGGTCCATGTCCCATCCATTGACGTTCATCTCTAGTCGTCTGAAGATGTATGTAGGAGAAAATGTATCCTGCATGCCGGCATTGTAGTAAGCTCTTATTTTTGTTAAGTGCACTACATGTTGCAATGCAGTGAAGACTATAGGACGTCTGTTACGGCCCATTATGTCCGCATGGCCCATTATGTCCGCCCCATTATGTCCGCAGGCCCATTATGTCCGCCCCATCCATTGTGTCCGCAAAAAAGCGTTCGGACATAATGAGCCATGCGGACATAATGGGCCGTAACAGACGTCCAACCTGGACTAAGCTGAGCCTACACTATACCGTACCTTGTTGCCACTTCGCTGGTAGCCGCTCAGACAGCGAGTGAGCTGGTCCCTGTTGACCCTCATGGATTGTATAGCCAGCTGGTCCGGGTCCCAGAGTCCTGTTGCAGATTTTACATCCTATACCAAAAGACTTGTGGATTCCGTTTTTCAAGGCGTCCGACTCAGGGTGGTAGTTGTTAGATCCTGGTGTCTGAACACCTGCGCAATAGTGGAAAATTCAACAATTATTCTTATTGGTTGAGAACATGTCACGTGAGTAATCAATATCACATGTGTCTAACAACGACCAGACCTGTGTTAAATACCACCGAGTGAATCGAAATCTGGCTTTGAATTTGAATTGGCATAAAGAAAATGATCGATACGATGACCTCAGTTTCTTCAGCATTATATTTTTTGTTATAAAAGAACCTTTGCTTTTCCTGAAAGTGGGCGGGTTTGAAAGCCGCCATAAAACTCCCATCAAACAAACCACAAGGGAAACTGACCTGGTATTTTATAACTTAATTTAAGTGAGCAAGGAAAACTGACAGCTCACGTACAGAAGAAGCAATTTGAACGTGCGACGGCCAGCTTGCCATAATAATCTAACTGAGCTACCGGTATCTGGCCTGTGTTGGCGGTCTTCCAATTTGTCAACATCTATGTTCATGTTGGCGCTTAAAAACACTAGGTATTCTTGAGTGTGTATCATCAACCCCCTCGGCCTCTTGTCTATGTCGGATACCGTCTGTTTATACTGACCGTGTGTGTCGACAGGTTGTACCAAGCAGTTAGGATGACCTACGTTTACCCCATCAAGATGGCGAGATGCTACGCTGATTCTCGGTGCATGCTTGCCGGTATCCGTGTGTGTGACTCGGTATCCGGCCGGACCAGGGCTGCAGGTAAGATGGTGGGTAGCTGTAGGACAGACAGTTTATTGTCATGATGTAGGGACAATGGCTTTGCTGCCGTGATATGTCGTGGCAACGATTCATAAACGACAACCATGACATTATAAGAGCCCAAAGAATTTATTGTCACTTTGTTGTGTACAAATTCTATGAGGAGTGAAGAATATTTGGGAGTCGGGTAGGCGCAGTGCTACGTTGGTCACCCTCTACTTCTCCGACTCGGGTTCTGACCCAACCCGGGCTAAAATGTAGATTGGGTTTTCAAACCATATGTGTGATGAGAGTTATTCATAGGGTGAAATGATGGCTGTGATGTTAGTAAAGATGTTAAATAATTTAGTTTTGATATGGGGAGCTGACTGGGCCCATGTTGGTGATTGTGATACTGCTTTAACTTTAACTATACATGCCTGTAAAAAAAACATCGATAATTCATCCCAAGGCTGTGAACCAAATCCAATTGAATATACATCCATGAAGAAGGACTTTTGAAACATGATTATATTGATATACTGAGAATTTCGAATTTCGAAATTGCCAGAAACAGAACAGCTGCTGGAGCAATGGGAGACTTTTGAGACGCTAGTGGCAGCAGACATATCGGTCCTTTTTCCATTGTTCTCACCAATCATACCAGTCGTCTTACCAGAAGTACATGCGCGTGGTAAACTACGCGAGCATGCTGAGAACTAGCAAAAAGGACCGGTTTGTCTGCTGCCACCCAGCGTCTCAAAGTATCCCATTGAAGAAACATTTCCAAGTAGTACTGTCGTCCGCAACGCGTGGTGGCGGTAATGCTGTAGTGAACTTGGTATGTGACGATGGTGATGATAGTGTTGGTGGTGATGTTAATTATGACAGTGGTGGTGATGGATTGTTCCATTGGTTGTAACGGTGGTAATGTTGACTGTGGAGTGAAGACGATGATAGTGATGGCATAATGATTTGCCATGCTGTACTTACGTGTCGTTCCATGGGGGCATGTCTTCCCTTTATTTTTCAGCATCTTCGTCTTGTCCTTCCAAATTAAATCACCAGCCGTGTTGTAGTCTGAAGCACCAGGTATGGTGGGGTCTAATGTCAAAGTTGAAAAATCAGACATGATTACGCATGCGTGGGTCATTGGTGTAAATCAGTGTCGAAAAGTGTGAGGAATGATCCAAATTTATTTGGAAAATCATCCACCAAAAATGACTCCGTAAAAATGCCCGCATGCGGAATATGTTGAAAAGCAGGGGGAGGGTTAGGATTATCAGTACCTTGAGGGCGCTGTTGAAAAAGGATTTTCTATTAACATAATGCAGTATGTATGAAGCCTTCGCATAACTCTTATAACAGTAATATAAATGAACGGTTTTTGCACCTGTTTTAAATAAGCTGAAATCAATGGTTTTTTATTACACTATTGCACCATACTCCGGCCAAAAGGTGAAAGGGGGGGGGGGGGGGGGGGGTTTATCATCCCTTTCCCCGGGATTTACGCCCGTGGTGTTGGTCCTTCTTGCAATTGTATAAGTTGGTTGGGGGAAGCTTTTAACCCCGCCACCTCCGCTTGTAAATTCAAGGCCTGTGGCCAATAAAAAAACAACGACGCATGTAGTTTGAATTAACAGTATGACAAATGAATTGCAATCCGGCATGTTATTGTGGCTTATTTTCAGCTGATTTTTGCTAAGCTCGAAAAACTGGCTGAGCAATAATTTCGGATAAATTCACGAATATGGTATTGAGGGGATTTCAAACTCCCGAGACAGTGACACTCACTGGAACCCATTCGTATAGGTGCATCTCTTGTTACCTTTTACTCCTTTGGTTCGACCGACAATGGAGAACTGAGGCCTGGTCTTCCGGGTCAGGTCAATTTTGGGGTCATAGTCTGCAGGTCCGGGAAGAGGAATCGCTGCGACAAACAATTTAGCAGTATTTTTGTATTGATGAGAACAAAATAGTATTGTAAAAGTCTAAAGACCAAAGATTGAAACCTTAACATCCATTCATCCTTATCATAGTAACTACTAAGAGATCGTCGTTTGTTCTAAGAAATCTGGTCCAGTTTAAAATGTTTCCATTAAAAATCAGGAAACAAACAATCTAATAAAATAGCTATCTATTTTGTTTACAAATATATTTCAACACTTGGCACAATCTCTAAGATCAAGACTTTTGTCATTTTTGTGCCAAACAATAGGCTGCAACACTATGCTGCTGTTAGATTTTCTTGGCCATGGTTTGATGAAAGTGGGTCATTCATACATAGTGTACCAATTTCTGGGCCTAATGTTAATTTCAGACTCATTTACCCAGTTGTGTTAGTGGCTTGCCGTCCTTTGGCACAATGTACTCCCCCATCGCTGTCCGACGAAAAGCTGCACCTGTTTATTAAACCAAATATCGGACTTCTTAAATCAATGGATAGCCCACCTGTGGGATTTTGTGTACAAAATTATGTATACAAAATTTAGCGCTAAATGTCCCACAATGCAGTGCTACATATATATACCTTGAATACTGCCCGTTGCCTGTGCAATGTAGTTGAAGAAAAATTTGCCAATTTCAAATTAACCGGATACATGTATAGTCGGACTCCCTATTATCGCGGCAACTCTATCTATTATCGCGGCATCGGAAATTTCTCCTTTTTTTGCGTTGCCAAAACTCCTTCGTGTGGCGATTTTTCATCCAGTTCATTAGGCATTAAGGACTTCCTGCTGAGTTGTATAAAAATGACGATTATAAAATGTTGTGTCGGGACTTTTAATGATTTTTAATAAATATTCACGTTTTCCAAAACTTGTAAGTTTTGCCTCACCGTGTCTGCTAAAAGTACCGTCTATATTTTAACATAAATCTTTAATGGTGGTCTGTCCATGAAAGTTCCATTGTCTGGTTCCCATTCTACAGCTGCAAACGCAAAATGACGCCGAAGGACGATATTTCCACCGCGAAATCGTAAAAACTTTTACGGGATCAAAATAATATAAGGACAGTGCGGTAAAAAAAACGACGCACCGTGTAAAGTGAATGGCGCCCCCAATCGTCAATCAGTAGACTTGTCTCAGTGAATTTTGTCGCCTTCGAGGGGGGACAGGGTACAGGGTGTTAAAGAAATCATCTTGCAGGGCTTAATCGTCTTTAATCAACTTGAACTTTACAGGGAAAATATCATACTTTATTCAGGGGATGTTTTGGTCAAACATTAACTGTGGATAAAAAAGTTGAGATCATTGTAAAAACCACTTCCCACATACCGCGATAATACAGAGTCTGTACTCCGCAGAGGAACGACGAGCATGTCTATTTTCACAGGCATTGCATGGGAATAAACTAAACCACTGTCGGATTTGTTGATGTCAGTGTAAAAAAGCAAGAGTTATTATACAACACAATTGGTGAGCAATCTCTATTCCGATCGGGAAACGTGATAAGTACCGCGATAATACAGCGTCCCGTCCTACATATTGTATTTGAATCTACGGCTTGTCCATTGTCCTATGTTTACTACTTCGTATTCTGTCGACGCTGATTTTATCATAGACCCTTTTATGGAAAACCTGCCTGTCGAATTTTGTGCAAAATTTCCCACAATACAGTACAGCCAACACCTTTTACCGCACACTTCCGGTTTATCTGTAAAAGGGGACTCTTGATGCCTGTACGTAGATGCGTCTCAAAAAAATGCCAATGTAAAAAGAAAATGAATAAAAGGTAGTTGATATTAGTTTATTACTTTTTACCGTAACTTCTCTTTCTTGTAAATAAGAAAAGATTGAGTAAACGAGGATTAAATGAAGACTGTTATTCTGTGAGGAAGGAAAGATACAAAAGTGTAAAGGTTAGGCCCTAACCAGTGAGGAAGTTAAAATATACAATTATTTCTATTTCTATACTCATTTCTAGCTAAGAAAATATAGAGCAATATGGGGCTTAATGCAAAAATCAAAAACAAAAACAAAGAGAAAAACAGAACAAACACGAATCTTACGTGTCTCGGGCTGACTGACTTCATCGTTAGTTTGTTCCTCCCTACTGTTCCCAACTTTGTTGTAATTTTCTCCGTCACGCCTATCTTTTCCTCTCAAACGTAATTCCTTTATTGTTTCCATGCTAGCGAAGCATCATAATGTCCCAGAGACTAACTTGGATTTGACAAGTATCTCATCTTTGCCTGTTGGTCTGCGGGTGACAAACAATCAAGTTTTTTCTTCTTCTAAATCCCCAACTTTACATTTATAATATTGATTTCTTAATAATCATTTTAAATGTCGAGAGTGAGCGGGCGCGACATCTTTTATTTTGTACTGTTCTATTTTGCGCGCCCTCGACGGAAGAAACCCGCGCGTGGCAATTTTCCCATCCTCGCATGATGGGCGCGTGTGCGTTTCTTCACTCTGGCCGTGAGGAATACGTAAACGACGCTGACTGGCTATTCGAAATGAATATTTATGTACTGAAAGTGAACCGCGCGTAATCCGAATGTTGAACGCCCTGTGTGTGCTCGCGCCCGCGTTAACATCCTGTTCGTTGCAAAACGACTCCGAGCACTTTTTCCATTATCAAGACAAGGCCACTTATCTTCAAGCAAACTTGAATCCTCGATCCTGATTGGTCAATCCGTGGCAGCTGAGAGGGTGATAAAAACCATATCACATGGCCCATATACACACTCCGAATTGCGCTGTTCTAATTATGCGAATTGCGCGATACGCAAAACGCAGTGCTGCACAATCCATTGGTAATTCAAAAGCTGCGCGTTTGCGTCCAATGTGGATCGTCGCGTCTTCGGCGCACACTTGTTACGTTTTCCAGATAGCTCCTGTTTCTCCTGCAGGATAGTGCTGGCTGTTAATGATGTGTGCGTGTATGTGGTACAGGTTTCGCGCACAGCGCCGTTGCGTGTTCCATCTTTACTGCGCGTCAAGTTTGCTTGAAGATAAATTCGTTATCCCACTCGCGCTCGTGGAACACGGAAAATGTAGTGCGTCCGTGTCCCATATTCCACTCGGCCTTCGGCCTCGTGGAATATGGGACACGGACGCATCTACATTATTCCGTGTTCCACTCGGCGCTCGTGGGATAACTTATATAGTCTTGGTGGCTACGATAAACGATATGGATTTTTTTATGGTCGGGAAATACATGTATTTTATGTTTAAACAGAGATAAAAAAGGCACACATATTATAAATTCGATTCGAGGCCGGAAATCAAAATTGTTGCAATCGCTAGTAAATTACTCATTCATCCAGTTCAACAAGAAAGCAGCTCATTCTCAATGACAGCGTTTGCCGCCGCTGCAGAAGATGCATCGAAAGGTTTGACAAATTTGCGAAAACAGCTGACGAAAACATTCGGAAAATTACACAACTGACATCCTGCGATAATGGGCGGAAACGGTCATGACGGTCGTCATACTTTTCCTTCCTCCCGATCCCACCAGGCCGGTTGTTACTACTCAGTGCAGTGTTAGATTTAACGTCAGGCGGGAAAAACATTAGGCATGGTTATAGGAGCTAATCTCATCCTTCCAAAGGATTGATTCTACAAATGAAAACTTTCCTGCTAAAAGCACTGCGCCGCGCGTTAAAGGCAGTGTACACGATTGGTCATTGTTGCAATTTTTAGAAATGGGCGGATTTGGGGGTTAGTATTTTATAGGAAATATCGTTCCACTGACCTGTTCAAAGTTTTGCGTTGTTGGATGGCGAAAAAAACGAGAGAAAAACGGCGCTCGTTTTTAACCGTCGGGCGGATGATAGCCTAATGGCAGCATGTCCGGGGCGTGCCACTCGTCCGGGTAGCCACACGCGCCTTGACTAAAGGCTACAGGGCAGCTTTCCAACGATTTCCAGCTGGAAATCGTTGGAGACCGATATAAATTTCCACTTTTCTTGACAACGACAGCACATCTGGTGCCATCATTTCACAGGATGATTGAGACTACTATTAACTTACAGTCTAGTAAGGTATTTCGTAATAATTCAGTAAAAACAAAATTATAGGATTACCAATCGTGTACACTACATTTAAACACATCGACTGCAGTCCTAATGTTCATATCTCACTATGTGGGATATGTAAATTACACAATTCCAGGGGTTAAGATTAGAATATTTCTATTTGGTTTGCTTCTCAGTTATTCAGAAGTCGGAGACGAAGCCGAAGCTGGAGACGAAGCCAAGGTTTCGAAAAAACACATATAGATTTTTTAAATTCTATATCTATGGGCGTTTACCAAATGAGGCCAGAGGCCAGACTTGGGCTACATTTTTGCGGCTGCCATTTTGAAGCCTCATACCAAATGACGAGCTTGGGCTAGGTGATGAAGCCCGAGGCTCCGTTTTGGGCCAAAATCCGAAGCCTTTGTTACGGTCTGAAAATCTCCAGACTATCCGCAAATAGAAATTACTAGAAAAAAGCCTGAATTTTCTCAGATGCAACAAAGAAATCAAACAAGATCACACTGATATAAAGAACAAAGAAACAATGTGATTTAATAATGAGAATATTCGAGAATCAACAGGGTTTAACAAGTGTAGAATTAAGAAAAGATCTTATACAATATATAACTTAACAGATCTTACGGGCAGGACTTATTTAGGCGAGGGCTCAGACGACTTGGGTAGCTCTGCAATGGGCGAGGACTTGGGCGAGGACTTTGGCTAGGACTTGGGCGAGGACTTGGGCGAGGACTTGGGCGAGGACTTGGGCGAGGACTTGGGCGAGGACTTGGGCGAGGACTTGGGCGAGGACTTGGGCGAGGACTTGGGCGAGGACTTGGGCGAGGACTTGGGCGAGGACTTGGGCGAGGACTTGGGCGAGGACTTGGGCGAGGACTTGGGCGAGGACTTGGGCGAGGACTTGGACGGCTTGGGCACTCAGCAACGGACAAGGACATCTCCAATAATGCGAGCGAATACAGTTCTTTGACGAGCTGGAACACGGGGCGAATTCACCTCCAAAACAGCCGAAGAGAGACGAAAACAGCGGGGGACGACACCAACTGGCTCCCGTCGCGAAAATATGGGGAATATGAGACCCCAAATAATGAACCGACGACAGTTCACAAATAAATTTCTCTTTTCCGGAAATAAAACTCAGCTCTAACTGTCTCCAGACGCTCCTACGCAGACGAGGCATATACAGGTCACAGGTCCGAATAAAACGGCTCGATAAAGTCGATAATCCCAACGAAATTCCAACGAAATTCTCCGTCCGTCAAAAATAATCTCCAGTCCTCCGTCGAAAATCAAGTCCTCATTCTATTCCGAATTTGGCCCGTATATAAAGGATTTCATTCATTCTAGAGATTACTAGAAATTCTAGAGAATCGTACAAATTACGTCACATCTAAAAATAATCTTTTACACAGCCCCGAATACAATTACTCTGTATTCGAGATACACACACACACATGTGCGTTTTCCTATACTTATGAGGACCATGAATGGAACCCTTCCAGTGGCGGATCTACGGGGGGGGGGGGGGGGGGTTTGGGGGTTTAAACCCCCCCCCCCCCCCCCCTTGGGCTGAAAAAGAAAATATATAACCAGTGTCGGGTGTCGAAAATTCGGCACGCTGGGGTGTGTAGGCCAATCACCTCAGGTAACCCCCCCCCCCCCCTTAGTTAAAACCTAGATCCGCCCCTGCCTTCTTTTGTTCCCTTTGTTTGTACTTTAACTTTTTCCAAACAGCTCCCATAAGGTTTGTACACGAAATTCTCCCGAGGACTCGGCCCAAGTCCTCGGTGTCATTGTTATCCCTAATCCCCCATTGCCCCAAGTCCTCTCTCGTATAGCCTAACCCACTCAGAACCTTCTGGCACATAGGCTTGGCGTAAATAACTCTCCATTCATAAACAAATTAGGGTCAGCCGAGGTCGCACGTGTATGCAAATAAGTGGCGCGTGGCCTCGCCGGTTGTACACATACCACTGAATATGAGGAGGGCGTATATACATTCCGTGAGGGGAATTTCATAACACTGACAGCATTTACTTGTGTACATAACGCCTTATCAAGCCTACCGAAGTGGTGGCTGCACACAGGCTTGATGACGTCAGTGTGAAAAGAAAAAAACAGCGGTGTGGTAGAAGAATAGTGATACCGGACGCTTTGCGGTATCTCGCTTTTATTTTCACTTTTGTACCAACAAGGATTCTGACGGAGATGGATCAACTTGGGGTCAGCGGAGCTGAGCCAGGCTTTCAGTTGAAGCATACACTGCAAAAACTGTGGTGTTAAATTAACACCATGTAGTGTTTATATTGGACCACTCGCGTAATATAAACACCACATGGTGTTAGATTAACACCACAGTTTTTGCAGTGTAAACCCACTACTTATATACTTTGTACAAATAAAAAGTTAACATGCTGACAATTTCTCCCCCAAAACAAACAAACAAACAAACAAACAAATACAAAATAATAATAAGAAGAAGAAATAGCTATTGCCGGTACTGATTCATCAGCATCATTCGACTTGTGTCAAAAAGTGTTTCGCTTTTTGTGAATATCATGGATGAAAAATCTTTGAATTAACCTAACAATCCCAAATCCTCACATTTTAACAAATTGTACACATATCCCAGAGAGTTAAGTTAAGGTAGTTTAATACATTCTATTTGTTGCTCTTTTGAAAGGGCAATGATTATATTTTTGTTGCAAGAAAGCAGAAATTAGGCAGACCGAGAAAAAACAGCCATGGCAGCAAATATTGCATTGTTTAGTTTGTGATAATAAATATTTCACTTGTATCTTTTGTTTAACAGGAGCCAAGAGTCCTAAACCAGGCACCACAGCAGTCCTTGAGGCTATGGATAAGACAGGGTTGCAGTGGCACCACTACATGCTCCAAGTAGAAATGGCACAAATAAAAGCCAGTAGCTCATTCTCAAGTCCTTGGAAATTTGAACTCAAAGACGGATCCTATTTCTATGTATGTTTGCAGTGACCATTTTCATTTTGGTTGAAAAACACAAAAGTAACACTTGCAATGGTTGGCACACCCCTTTAATTTTGGTATTGTTGGCAAATTAAGCAAAAGAATATCAGAGGGACTGAAAATGAGAAGGCTGAGCTCGAAAAGGCAAGTTAACAGGAATATCTGAAGGAAGACAACATAATAATTTACATTTTTAGCAACTCTAAGGACTGATATTGCAGCACAATAGACCGTGTAAGTCTCGCGCATAAAGGTCACGATTGAACTTCCGGGCACCTCCGAGCCGCCGGCTATAGGACTTTTTCGTGTGGTTGATTTTGTTTTAACGAAGATTTGAACCATGAAACGGCCACAAATATGGATGATAAATTCAAAATTAATTTTACAATATATGAAAACATGCACGACTGTCTAAATTATTGAAGAAAAGTAGGACAAAAAATGTTTGACCTGAGCGTCAGGTTGCAACGTGATTGGCTCGTTGTCGGGAAGAGAGAGCCCGGCCCCCAAAATCCCTGTACTGCATGCGCACGCTGCGGACGTAAGTGAACGTACAAACATATGCGACGATCGCCTTATACTGCATATGATCTACGCTATATTAAGACTGGCGCGTAAACCACCAGAACAATGGGGAATGACGTACTAGACTTTTTCGTTCTCCTTTTCCCTAATTTGATCGTTTACATTTTTTTAATTGAAATGAAAATACTATTTTGCTAAAAGTTTGTATCTACCTTTCAGTAAAAAGAACAGCGTCAAAACAAATTATTTCAAGAAAACTATACTCGCTTACACGTTGAAGCTCCTATTCGAGATGCCCGGAATTTCGGTTTCTCGTAAACTCTCGTACGTTCTCTGGGTCAACTTACACGCTCTATTTCAATGGTGTAGATCTAGGGGAATTATTATCCCCCCCACTTTTGGAATGGGGGGGGGGGGGGGGGGGGGGTCCCACTGGACCCCCCCCCCCCCCCCCCCCCCGTCCCCCAAGTTAACTTGAATTCTACAGCAACAGTTACATAAAGGGTCATTTAAGCTTGTGGTACACTTTTTCCCACCCCTGTTATTTCTAATAAGCAATTTAATTTGTACATTCTGGATGCACCCTTTAACTTTATGCCCTCTTTCTCCAGGAGTTATTTAATTAAAGCAAACTACCTGCCCAACATGTATTAAAACAACAGTCATTGCTAATGATACCTGAATGGTTAAATGTGCATTTAAGGCCAACAAACAATATTTCTGCTTCCGATTACATGGCATTTGAAAATGGGGTAGGTAGGTAGGGATGTTTTTTAGGGTAACCGGAAGCAGAACTATTTTTTTGGCCTGAACAGTTTACAGTGTGCCGGTTGTGTCCCTCTCTTTGATATCTATTCAGCGGTCAATTTGGACTCAATTTCTATTTTGCGTAATTGGCATATTTATGTTTTTGTCTTGTTTGTTCCAAAGTAAAACAATCTTGTAAAAAAAGCACCTTTACTGGATTGGTGTTTATCACATTGATGAATTTTCTGTCCCTGTTTTATTGGTCATTTGAAACTTGTTAAAGGCAACCTCAAATTCAAGAATAAATGGAGTACTTAAATTAAATAATGAACAGAAGATGGAAATATGTTATTACAGCTTCAGTTAGATTTAATTAAGGTTTTCAGGTTGTCAAAATCTATCCCACATCACACTTTGGACCCATAAATTACCCATTTATATTAATATTACCAATTTATATTATCAATTATAAATGTACAGCAAAAACACTCTATTTTTATTGGAACGCCTTTCCCAATCTTTCCTAAATGACCAAAAATGTTAGGAAGGTACATATTGATTTTAAATTATATTTACATTTTTCATGTTTTATGTAATGAAGTCTTGCTTTAAAAAGAACATATTTTATTGATAAAATGATTTGACATTTCAATTGTTATTGCTTTGTGAATTTAAGTGGCATATATAGTCAAAACACCCAGTATAGTTGTCTTCACAAATTAAATTATAATTGAAAATCTTATTGAATAAAATTCCTTTAATTTAAAAGTCGAGAAACCCGGTTGAGTTTGGTATTGAGTATTTTATCGGTACTGACTGCTGTTATGAGCTTGCAGTTAATTACTGCACAATTGCATTTCACTAAACATGCATTTAACTGATAATTCTTGGTGGGGATGGGCAGTAGGGGTTATTACGGGGGTTGTGTATTAATTGTTGGTACTTTAAAGTGTTCCTTAAATGCTTAGAATTACTGAACCACAACCACTTTAAGTTCCCGTCCCAAATGACCTTTGACCTAAATTGTCCCAGAATACCTAGGCGAATACACCGTTGACCTAAATTTTCCCAGAATACCTAGGCGAATACACCGCAGCGTTCGATCAGCGTCATTTCGTGGCTTTCCCGAGGGTGTATAACCCCATAAAGGCCGGTTTATGTTTAGTCTTGGTTCCAAGACGTTACTATAATTGTACTTTTGTACCTTTGCAGTTGCAATGCACAGGCAGCGCGATCAGGTAGTTGCACGACAGCGTGATCAGATTTTGGATCTGTAGTAACGTCTTCAGATTAGTTGGCATTTCGGGGGCGCGACCAGACTATGGTAACTGACCTATCGCCGTTTACAAGTTAACCACGCCCCTTAGACAACCATACAGGAATTTTGTGTGGTAATTTTTGTTTGTCTTAGATTTTGCGCGTTCCACGTGGAATTATAATTGATGTAATTAGACAATAATTCACAAGCTGCGTTGACGCGATTCGACCGCGATAGGTTATTCATATATATCACGTAATAATGATGGACGGTTATGCAATTTCAAAGCAAAAAAATATTGAACTATATTTGCGATTTTTCCCGCAAGCGTATCCATGCAGCTTTTGTGCCAGGGAGGGCAAACAACGTCTGAACCGTCTTAAAACCGTATTTAACTTAAAACACTTTTTGTTATGCCTCAAATGCCGCCGGGGGATACGCCATACTGCACGTAGGGTGCAAGCATTCTTGGGGCAATCTTGCCACGTCAATCAACACTCTTATATTACCGTGTTAATCATGCAGTCTCCTCCCTGCAAATGGAGAAAATAATAGTATTAAAAATACTGACACTAGAGACGTAACTACTGCATTACTAATACTGTGAAACACGTGTTAGGAATTAATTTATCATGGTTAACTGGTCTAATAGAAATTGGGCGCCCCCCCCCCCCCCCCCCCCCAACCCTCAATGGAGAGAGACCTGGCTACGCCGCTAGCTGTGTCAATGGCCTATCTCACCGCGACATTTCATGTGTGTCACGTAAATTATACCCTTTTAATCTCTTCTTGTTGGCGATGGTCCTTTAACAGCGCGCATGCCCTTGTATTTTTCATGATTTGTAGGCCTAAAGCGTTCTGCTCGCTCGAAAAGAGGGCGCTATTTTTCGTCAACCATTGATCTGCCGTAAACAAAACTAGGAGCGCGAGCAAGTTCGATCATATCAAGGACCAATGGTTAACTTGTGGTTTGTTCGTGACGTAGGCCTACGTAGCGCGTGCGCACTGAAGTTGAAGTGCGAACAACTCTTGTCGAACTATTGTCATGTCAACGCGACCATGAGACAATGACGGTGGCCAGTTTGTTTACGTTTTTTAGATGAAAGCGACACGGACGATATTTGCTCAGTATATCAACATATCTCAGAAGTGGTAACGTGTGCCTCAGACGATTGTGGACGAACAGTAGTAGGCCCTGCCCAAAATATATTATTTCAAAAAAGACAAAGTAACAAAAAAAGCAATATTCTGAACATGAAATGATCGTTCACTGCTGCTGAATATTTACTTTTGTTTATCCGCCATTTTTCTGAAAACTGGTCCTCTCTCTCTGCACTGTGCTATTAAAAGCGGCTATAAACTTGGTAACCAGCGATGCGACCAACCTCGGCAGGCTGGTCGCGAATCGTCGACTAGACGGTTGTCGGTCACTTCGCCCAAAAACCACATCGCCCTCAACCACTTCGCCCTCAACCACTTCGCCCAAACGCCACTTCGCCCAATTCCCACTTCGCCCAATCACCCCTTCGCCCAAACGCCACTTCGCCCAAAAACCACTTCGCCCAATTACTACTTCGCCCAAAAACCACTTCGCCCCAAAACCACTTCGCCCAAAAACCACTTCGCCCAATTTTTAAGCACCCAAGATTTTGTTCCCAATGTGTTTGTTTTTGTTTTCTATTTCGTTTTGATGGTGCATTCAAAACTTTATTTGCGTTGTGACATCCTCTTTGTGACCATGCTTTTCTTTTCTTATTAGTTTTATAGGCAATTGACCTGTCGCCGTTTACGAGTTAACCACGCCCCTTAGACAACCCTATGGGATTTTTGTGTGGTAATTTTTGTTTGTCTCAGATTTTGCGCATTCCACGTGGAATTTTAATTGATGTGATTGGACAATAATTCATAAGCTGCGTTGACGCGATTCCACCGCGATAGGTCAATTATTTTTATCAAGTGGTCATTCAAATTATTACGATTTTATGACTTCTGACAAGCGCCCACCCAAACCCAAACAAAGATACTGACAATTTGGGAGACCGCCAACATAGGGTAGTATCATGGAGGAAGGAACCTTCCTCCATGGTAGTATAGAGCGCTGGTACGGTATTCCGGAGGTTTTTATAAAAAATTCGTAAAATTTATATCGTAATTTTTTACAAACATTTATATTCTAACATCTTAACTGATATGAGGGATGATGTACAATTTATGTAACAAACTAATGAAATGAAAAAAGGGCATACGGATCGGGCATGGGCGAAGTGGTTTTTGGGCGAAGTGGTTTTTGGGCGAAGTGGATTTTGGGCGAAGTGGTTTTTGGGCGAAGTGGTTTTTGGGCGAAGTGGCATTTGGGCGAAGGGGTAATTGGGCGAAGTGGCGTTTGGGCGAAGTGGCGTTTGGGCGAAGTGGTTGAGGGCGAAGTGGTTGAGGGCGATGTGGTTTTTGGGCGAAGTGACTGTAAAGCCCACAGGTTTATAACATCCAGCCGTACCTGGCCAAGTGATCGGACACGGCCTTAGGCCTTGTCGAATCAGGTTTTTGTAGCTTCGTTTGGATGTTCAACAACTCTAACTAAAAAAGAGGGGGTCGACCTGTCTCAACGGACAACTTGTCTCTACTGTACTGACGACTTTGTCTTTCTATTTTACGCACAGACGGTCGAGCTGTCTGAAAGGTCGAGTTGGCAAACGGTCGAGTTGGCAAACGGTCGAGTTGGCAAAATTGCCCATTTCGGACTTGAACTATCAACGTGCACGCGCGCAACATGTCCATTCAGGGCCTCCGTATTATTAATTAAAAACCCACGTTAACATCCGGGAACTTTTCATATCAACATGGCTGCCATCATCACGGCTGACGAAATTCAAACAACGCATGTTGCTGACGAAAAAATCGACTCGGAAATCGCCGCTCTACCAAGACTTGTCAACGAGGGAACTGCCTCACAAGAACCGTCGATAGGGTCTCCACCCACCAGTCCAGAAATTGGGAAGAGGCGGCGGGTACAGCATGATTACCGGAGGCTATCGAGTTCGGGATATTTGGAGGAGATGTACACTGGTTACCGTCCGCGTTATTCCAGCACGAGTGAATCGGACGTGTCACCGAGTCCGTGTGCTGTGAAGATCACCAGGAGAACGCGGTCCTACTCCCCGGGACGCGCCTCCGATGACAACCCACCTGTCAATGGTAACTCGCCCGCTGCTGTACCGGTATTTGCACAGTCCGCAAACACGACAAATATGACGGGTAAAACAGATTTTAAATTTAAGAATCAAATGTGCAACAAATTAAGAATAAACATATATAATAAACCTTTTCGACATTCTCAAAGCATCATGGAACAGCATCAGCCCCTACTGGCATTAGAAGAGCAAGCACATTAGAATGCAGTGATTAACGTTAGTCGCATTGGTCACATGTTGGTTGTCATGATTGCAAAAATCCTCTTCTGATTGGCTAATTTGTAGGGGATTCCCCAATTAGTTCATTTATCTTTATTGCCATTTAAAATTGATTTTTCTGGGTATTATTTTCATTATGTTCAATGCAAAGATATGTGAAAAGAGTATTTCTCAACTCATGACAGATATTTAGCATAAAATAAATTAATATTTCGACTGGTTCACAGTGACATAGGCTTGTATATAAATTACATGGTTTGTTTGGCCTCAATACCCACAATGCATTGGGAATGTAGAAAAGGTTTATTGTAAAAGCATGCCATGATTCCATGAAAAAAAAGATGCTCAAAAATAAAAGCATTGGTCATACATGTAGGAAAGATTTGATACCCCACCAAAAAATCTTGCAAAATAATCATCCTCTTAAGAATTGTACATAAACACATGGCCCGACCTTAAGTTTAGTTTAAAGTAGTCCGAGTAACTTTGACCCTTTTTCACCTTTTTTAACATTTGGACATGATCTGGCAATTAGTAAGGTCCAAGGTCATCTGCAGTGATCGTTGTGGTTTTTCTGAAAATTTATCTGAAGTCTCAACAGAAGCATCCGATTTCATCCTTACAATGGCTGCCAAAATGCTACATGTAGATACGGCACCTGACATACAAGTAGAGTTCGAGGATTAAAGGTGCAGATACTAAGGTTCACTAACGATCCGGATGAAAAGTCAAATTTCATGTCCAATTCTGAGAGGCACCCGTAGCAATATCGTCTGTTTTCTTCAATGTATGCGCCACACGGCATCCCGGAGACTGTTTCATGAAGCAAAATGAGTCATGTGTGCACCCTCGTACCGATATCGACACGTACTGCAAACCTACGTTGTAGTTGTACTCTTCAGGAAAAAGTTGCCGGGAAACCGTGCGGTGCATTATGCGTGCACAGGATCCAACTTCATGCAGTGATGTATTATTGCGCAGTCGATTAGTCAGGTCCATTTGAATGTATACATTATGTAAGAAAACAGACGATATCGCTACGGGTCCCCCTCGGAATTGGATGTGAAATTCAAGTTTTCATCTGGATCGTAAGTGAACCTTTAGTATCTGCACCTTACAGGGATACCAGACTTCCGGCAATTGCCGGGATTCCGGCTTTTTCATAAACCTCCGGCCTTCGGCATTTGTGGGCCGGAATGACAATGTACAAATTAGCGTATTAGACCACAGCGCTTTCTATCCTACATGTACCTTCATGCCGCAATACACGTGTACAACGATTCGATTTACACATAGTGCGGGGCACTGTATAAGCAGTGTCCTTTGAAATATACGTATGCATCAATCGATGACTTGGTCAACAGGCATGGGAATCTTCCTGTTTTAAAAGGAATTCCTGGTTTTTTTTCCTCCAAATTTGTGGTCTTCGAGTTTAATGTAAATTTGAAATAAAATTTGGGGGTGAGTTGTAAGGTTGTAATGTTGGATTACCACTCTGGAGCAAAATCCCCCTATATTCAGAGTGAAATTTCTGAGTCGAGACATTTTATTTTCCGTTTAAATAAAGTCAGAGCTCCTACACAATATAACGTGTTTACATGATTTACAAGGCTCATTGAAATGCGTGTACATCTATACTAAAATACATCTACTCCCAAAACAGCCTTCAACAGGTATCAAATATGCTAAAACCCAGGAGCTTCAGGGGGGCCACCCTGGACCCCCACCAGGGCGCTGCCACTGGACCCCGCAAGGGGGCCTGAGGCGCCCCCTTGACCCCCAGCCTTTGCACGCTACGTTCGCTTCGCTCACTACCATGACTACGCTTTATTTCCTTACAAAATATTTTCCTGTTTTTTTATCAACACCCATTCTCATGCCTGGGTCAAGTTTAGTTCCACACAGATTGCTGATTTCGTTGATTCCCATGCAACTCGTATTCACTTTACGCAGTCAAAGTAGGGAACCAGTTATGTTCGTGCATCAAATGCATTCATCAAAATGGTTTCGCGAGCGTGCGTGTGCAGTGTATATGGCGGAATAACAACAGCGGGGATCGTTTGTCAAAATGGAAGTTGAAATGATCATGGTGCATAGCGTATTGAACATCTACGATGTGATTGCGTATGCTACTGTGCATCGTTGTACGATAGATCTACGTTCGCTTTGGAAACATTCTCGTTGGAAAAATAGATCGAGCACTTTTTTAAAAATAAAGCAGAAGGCGGCTTCCAGAAATTGGGCAAAGTTTATTGTACATACGCATGTGTGTACATTGTAGCGTGGTCCAGATTCCGGACACGCAATTTTTTCCGGCCCTGCAGCCAAGACCAACTGGTATCCCTGACCTTAATCCTCGAACTCTACTTGTATCTCAGGTGGCGTTTCTAGCATTTTAGAGGCCGTTGTAAGGATGAAATCGGATGCTTCTGTTGAGACTTCAGACAAATTTTCAGAAAAACCACACGACCACTGCAGACAACCTTGGACCCCTTGGCCATATAATTGTATAACCCTTCTACTATTTAAAAGGTCAAAATTAGTAATGTCCAAATGTTAAAAAAGGCGATAGGAGGGTCCAAGTTACTCGGACTAAGTTTAAAGAGGAAGTTCAGTGGTAAGAGAAGTCTGCGTCATTTTTTCATTTTTATGTAGATTGCGTATTGTAAATTCAAACATGAAATACAAAAAAATAAATTGAGAGCTATTTTTATCTAGTCCCCTCTAGCCCGCTGGTGCCATTTGTCTGAAAGTCGTCGCTGCAGGCAGCAAACAATTTGACGTCATAGGACGAACTCCCCTTTTGTGTCTAGCACTAGGCACAAAAGATATACAATGTAACACCCTAATTTTAAATATTTGTCTAAATGTATCAAGTTATACACTAGGGGTGTGCATCGGAACCGGGTACCCGAATGCCCGACCGTTCATGTCAGGAACCGGTTCCAGATTATGGAATCGAGTACCCTTACAACTTTACATTATCGCATAGTAAATTCCCAGAAAATGAAAAAGGAAAGGTTTCGAATGTTATTTGTCAGGAATTTTCAAAATTAAAACCCGACTACATGGGTAACCAGCACATATTTCATGTTTATGACCGTGACGCTCACGAAAATTGACAATAAAGGGAATTTACCGGTTGTGGTTTTTGTAGTCTGGGTATATGGATAAAGAGCCTCGACCAGACATAACACTATGAACATCTAACAAAAGAAAAACGGCGCACTAACAATGAACATCCATTGTTACTTGGCACTAAATCCATTGTTACTTGTTCACAGTGTAATAGCATGCCTCATTCCACAATAAATACAACTGTATAAAGCTTCTGTCTTTTGTGATATGCCGGCGCATGCACGTACCGGAACATGTAATGATGGAGAAGTGATCATGTTTACTGGACAGGCATGAGATTTTTCAGACTTTTGTCTGAAATAAGACTTTTTAATCTCAGAGAAAGACATTATTGCAACTTCCGGGATTGGAAGTTTTGGGTTGGGTTTTTCAATCAGGTACCCGGTTCTTTTACTACCCGTAAATGCACACCCCTATTATACACCAATTATAGCTCTTGCCGAGACAGAATCAGTAGTGCAATTTGTTTTTCAAAATATCTGTGTGACTTTGTGTGCCACTAATTTGACAATCATACTGTTTGCGGTACCCCACTTAACAAAAGTTACATAAATATGTCGAGTTATATTTTAGGTATATTTTAGTATTTTTTCAGACAAATGTGAGCCCACCTCACAGTTCGTCCTCCTGCATCCTCAAATCTCCACTACACCAGTTTTCTACAATGTTTTATGTGTAATGGGTGTCATCCTGCCCTTACATGATATTGAACCAGTTTAGAAATTGTTGTGCAAACTGGATTTTCCCCCCAAAATCTTGGCACTATTTTTGGGGGGTTTACTTTCAATTACCGGTAATACATTGCATGTGTTTTGGTGAAAGCACATGTAAAAAAAGAAAACAACAATAATTTATCTTCATTTCATACAGAAAAAAATAAAACACAACATTTACACTTTACTGTTAAAATAATAACCATGGAATCCAACTACATGTACTTTTGAGCGGATGAACACTGTACAAATCTACACTTTAGCTTTAATATTAATCCACAATACTTGACATGACCCCAGAAAAACCCTTCTAGAGGGAGTTAGCGATGTTTTTCACGGGAATTGTTTTATATACTGCTTAAGAACACTCTAGACAATGTACTAATATGTGAATCTAAGATGGGGTCATTGGTTTCATATCAATTTGAACACTTTTTTCTTGAAATTTTAAACTTTTGGGGGCAAAAAACGCTGAATATTTCACATTTTCGTACCTGTACATCAAAATGGCTTGATATATCGATGTGATAGTGTTTCACACATTGACCTTTCCACTTTAATCGAAAATCTCCAAGAAACTTCCCCCCCCCCCCCAAAAAAAACGAGATTTAACGAGAGCTCCAGACCCATTCACACATGTCGAAAATTACATATTGGCAATCCACTGATGTTGCAACCGAAAAGTCATCTTCAAAAAAAATTCGGGACAAATATTCCATCAATAATCTCACCGATCACCTTAAATTCAATCTTACAGGGAGTTTTGGGTTCGTTTGGGCTTGAGGCGTTTCAAAAAAGATTTGTTTTTACATTGTGGCACATACATGTAGGCAAATGTGCTAACTGGCATTTGGGTGTCATACCTACAAAAGGGGAGTTCGTCCTATGACGTCGATTTGTTTGCTGCCCGCACTCCCCGCAGCGACGACTTTTAGACAAATCTGACCCGCGGGCTGTGCTGCGCTAGAGGGGACTTGATAAAAATAGCTCTCAAAAGTCACTTTTTTGGTATTTCATGGCAGAAATAATTTGCTGTTTGATTTTACAATACGCAATCTACATAAAGAATAAGAAATGACGGAGACTTCTCTCAGCAATCAACATCATCTTTAAGTTTGGGCCTTTGGTCAATGTTGGTCAGAAACTTTTGTGTAACACTGGAAGAAAGTTTGTGTTTACTGTGTAAGTTCTTGGCAGTGTACGGTCAGTATTCACATGTTCATTTTTGCCTCACTTTTCACCGGTCATGCTATTTAGCATCAACAAGCGTCAACAAAGACAACCAGCGTCAACAAATTATAGGTGTACTTTCCAACTTCCAAATCTATATCACACAATTTCCATGACTCTCGGGGAACTAGTTTTCTAAAGGCCTTTTCACACTACGAAAAATCTCCGTGTTGTACCCGGGTCGGACACGTGTTGACTTTTCACACTACAACACGGCACTGACCCATGTAGAGTGCTCAACCCGGGTTGAAACTAACCCTACTCGGGAGGTGGGTTGAGAGCTCTTGACCTGTGTAGAGAAGTTTGACTCGTGTTGAAAACACCTCTGGGTTGAGTTTGACCCATGTAACCGCATTGAGTAGTGTGAAAAGAGAGCGTAATTGACCAGTGTTGAAATTTTTAAAAAGTCTACACAGGTCGGACCCGTGTAGATTTCAACACGGGTCGAACGCCTTAAGAAAATGAAGGAAATTCACCTGCGAAACACCATACGAAATAAACAAATTTTGCAATCCCCTCACACTTTTGCAACTCCCCTATAAAAAAACGAAACGGTACCATCGCGAGTTAAATTTTCGTGTATTATTTCCCTAATTATTTCACACATTGACAAGGTTTTGAAGTATGTTAATTTACATACGTACTTAATATGACTGTTTGGAAATAAATTACAATGTGAAGTAATTGTTTACGCCTAAACTTTCGTATTTAATTTGTTGACGCTAAATAGCATGACCCCTTTTCACGGATTCTGTGGACATAATGTACATTGTACAATGAAAATTTTGAAATATCTCTTGTCCCACATGTTTAGACACTTTGTTTCAGGAAGGGGTGGTTATTTTCCAAGAACAATCCTGACTGATTTTGGTGGGGATATTTTGCTGTTAACCCCTTGAGTACGTTTTTTACGGGAGACGTCGGGGTGTCGCGGTGGCTCTGGCAGCCAAGCGAAATGGCCACAATGTGTTTGTGCAGTCAAGCGTAACATACACAATAATCCAACAATGGATTGAAACTGCACAAATAACGGCTGTAGGCGTCATCTGGCCTGGTGGCACTGGTTTTTTGCGTCCACAGACGTCTTCTGTACTCAAAGGGTTAACGGCAAATTTAACGTTCTGAAAATGTTTGCCAGCAGTACAGATACATACATGTGGACAAACATTCTTGAATTTTTATTTCCAATATCTGAAATTGACTTTAGTTACAATTTTAGGTACTTTGACACGTACTCAAAAGAATCTCACAACTTAATATACACATGTACCAGTTTCAACTGTCAGACTTTTTTATTTGCACACTGTAACATTTACAGACATAGTGTGTTTAAACATACATGTATGAATACAAACTGGAAAGCTTTTTGGGGGTGAACTACTTCAGAACTGTAAGGTTTTCACAAACCCAAGAGAGACCAAGTAAAACTGCTGTGGCAGATACAATGTACATGTAATTGTCAATTATTTTCATGATCCATAACTCTCATGTCATTTTCTGCCCCAACATTTCAAATGTATTATCTTGATATGCTTATCTACACGTAGGCTAGGTTCAGTTCCTTGAAATGTCACTCGAAAGGGTGAAATTTTACAAAGAATTACACTTATCAAGACCACAGTTATCACCACTCTGCAGTTTTGCATCATTTTTGTCGACTGAGGGCGCCTTAACACTCTTGACCAACTACAGCGCAGCTTTCATATCAACGCGCGAGGCAAAGAAAACAAATTCCTTCCGATTGTTTTCGCAGGAAACAGTCGTATGAATATTTGTTTGGGGTTCGTGCAGCTGCGCTGCCGGTATGCAGACGACTGTTTCCTGCAAAATCAATCCGAGGAATTTTGTTTACTTTGCCTCATCATCCCTGGCATAAAGTTAGTCAACCGTCTTGTACTGGTCTAATGTACATGTACAGGGGTTGAGAAACACCTTTGGAAGTGGCCTGACACATCCTGTCCAGGGAGAGGTGGGTAATGTTTGAAGATAACAAAAAATTCACTGAGAAAACTGAGAAAATCCTTGTGGAAAATAGTGGATATAGCACTTTCCAGAATCAAATTTTACATGGACTTTACAAGTAGAAATAACCTTCTTGTAAGGTTTATGTTTGTGTCCAGATTAGCTGTAAATCATTGGTGATCCATTAACTACATGTAATCTTTTTTCTTTAGGTGATGCCAAAAAGAGCGTTAATATGTGCATCTCACCTCGGATTGTCAAGAAGGTTGGCTGTCCAAAGCTAAAGTTACACATCAAGAAAGTGGACTATGAGAGAAAGCCTAAAAAACATAAGCGCCATCACCATCACCACCACCATCACCACCACCATCACCGCGAAAAGATCAGCCACGTTTCCATATCTGATGTTCCTAGAGAAATGCCCTTAATCCTACGGCAGGCAACAGACTTATCGGACAGAGACAGAGTCTTGAAGAAAGCTAACTCCTGCATAAATGGAGAGAAAGACAACGAGTTTGGCAGGTACATGCACATTGAGGTCCAACCTAATGGAGGTGCGTCAGTGTTGCATGTGTACTCAGATGAAATAGCTCTTCTTCATGATAATGACATGCAGAGGTTTGTCAAGGTTTTCTTCGATAACGTGTATGGTGAGAGCCAACCGGGTGTAGCCAATCACGTCATGGGAATTGTCCACGGAGCCGCTGCTTACCTACCCGATCTCATCGACTACTTCGCCCTTCATCATCCGAACATGACTGTTAAGAGCCAGCTCATGGGCAAGTCGGACATTCTCACCACGACCATGCCGGAGTTTCGCAAAGATGTCCGGCGAACATATCGCAACGGGACCTATCGCTCGGGACCATTACTTCAAGTAAGCCTGGTGGGAACAGTCAATGAAGAAGTCGGGGATTACTTTGAGGAATTTGTGGACATGCTTGAGCAGGATCCATTCTTGAAATATGTTATGCCTTGGGGACCAGTGTCTGTCATTAAGATCAGTAAACGGACCGAGAGTAATGATGGACCAATCTTGTGGATACGACCTGGTGAACAGATGGTACCAACTGCCGATATGCCAAAATCACCAATGAAAAAGAGAAGGTAAGAATAAAGAAATGGAATACCAGTCTTGTACATGTACATGTAGTTCAGTTCTTTGTATGTGCTGACCGGCATAACAGTAGCGTAACAGTATTGATTCACGGTAACCGAAATTGCATGCCGGGGTCATGTTGGCCTTCAACTCTTTACAGATTAGTAACAGGAAATGTTCAGTGTTGAAATTAGTGCAGGGACTCAAAACCGAATTTTCGGTTAGCCGAATTTTCGGTTATTCGAATTGGCTTCTTCGAACCGGTATGGTATTTTGAAACCGAATATTCAAACCAATAATAAAAAAAAGGGAAGCTTCCTTTTTCACGATATCTGCGCAAAAAAAAATTAATAAAGTTGTTCAATTTGAAATTCTCATTTTAATTGATTCCGGAAAATCATTTGTAAGTCTATTTGAACTTTTCCTAAACAGCTCAAGAGGTTATTGTTTCGCTCAATTGGGCATCAATTACTTGTCAGTGTCTTGTTATAGGAGACTGTCCAGATGGTAACGGCAAGACTCCGGGATCATCAAAGAACAATGACGCCATGCCGAAACCGTTTGTGTTTGGCGAACTAGGGGGCTATGAGACTGCAACTGATTACTTGCATCAAAGTTAAATAACCAGAAACTCTTCGTACTGACAATTCCTGCGTGTTTTCAATTAAGTTGTACTCCTCTTGGCAAATTTGCATCATGAAAGTGGACAAATCAACGTTGTTAAATATAAAAGTGCTGTAAATACGTGAACACGATTTATTTATAGTTTTTGTACCAATAAGAACCATTCTATTAATCTTGCGATATAACTGACATCCCCCCCCCATAAAAAAGTTGTTGCCAATAATTTTAAGCAGTTCGCGTAGCTTCTATTAGAAAATTTTGTGGCTTTCGGTGATGTTCAATAACTTCAATTGCATGTATTTTGGGTTTTTTATTAGAAGAAATAGAATAGACACCACAACTGCATTTCCCCTGACTTCATTATTTCTCTCAGTAATCCCCCTGACTTCATTATTTTGCCCTTTCCCCAAGTTGCATAAAATAATCTCTCTGCTGGGGAGAAATAATCTCTCTGCTGGGGAGAACTAATCTCTCTGCTGGGGAGAACACCAGGATCCTTTTGTAGAGCCTGTCAATCAAAACCTATTCTTCACAGTCATCAAAGCCATACTCTCCATAACAGCTGGGCTGGTTTCCTTTGATGTACATGTACATTGTATTCAGCTATTCAAGAGCAAGACATGGGGCTATTATTGGTTGTTCAATAACAACAATTGTCTTTCAAAGGGCTCTGATTGGCAGTCTTCTTCGGACTGGGCAGGAAATTACTAGCCATGGACAAAATCAAAGGGACTGGGCAGGAAATTACTAGCCATGGACAAAATCAAAGGGACTGGGCAGGAAATTACTAGCCATGGACAAAATCAAAGGGTGGGAAATTGGGTAGGGGTACCGTTAAATTGTTGATGATTGGTTGAGGCAGTATAGGGATACTGTGGAGATTTCGAACCATGAAAATCTTGCGGTCATCTGAGGGGCTGAACAAAGCCCTGGAATTGGAAATACGTACATGTACATGTAAATGAGGAAAGGAAGTGAAATTTCAAGTGCACGTTTTCAAATAGCCTGGCATGGCAGCCTCGCTGAAGATGGAAGTTTAGAATTTTCTCTCTATCCTGTAATGAAATAAGACAGACAAGACAGACAATGTACAGACAAACAATGTACATTATTTTGTTGTGATCGTTGCGGGAAAGCCTGGAGTGAACTTGGAAGGCACAGCACAGTAGGGGGTAAACAAACTGTTACATTGTAATAAGCCTTTTGCGAGTGACCCGTACTTTGACCCCGCTGCGTAGTGATTGTTGCCACGACACGTGATTCGGGGCAAGCTTTCTCGCATACGCGCGTGCAGACACAATGTCAATGCATATTGCATACGTGTCCACTTGCCGTGATCGAAGTACATGCACGCGATTCATACATTTCTTGTCACTTTAAAACGATAAATTTCCACGCAGATTTTGTCAGACTCTAGTACTGGTTATTGTTAGAATCTAGACATTAACATAAGATACGAAGTTTGTGGGATTTAGTGCTTGATGAATGGCATTTGTGGCTACCCTTTCCGAAGCCGAAGTCGAACCGTGAGAAGTGTCTCCGTTGGATAAAAAACTGCTCCAGAAAAGACTTTTCGGCAGAGAATATAACTTACAATACTTACATTTGCTCCAAACATTTCGTCGGTGGCAATGGGCCAACAGATGACTACACCGACCCAATACCAGCTTCGACATCTAGCTAGCGCGGTGGAGATGAACAATTTTGTTTTTGTTTTTATTGGGAGGGGGCGTAATCATACATGCAGACTATGTGTTACGATGTTGAGTCAGTGTGATGGAACTTTTTGTTTCAGGGCCTTAGTTAACCGATTGTTAATTTTGGTTGAACTTCTTGTTCTTTACAAGATGAAGTGCTTTTTAAATTTTGAAAATAGCAAGAAAGAACCGGTGTGTGCAGGCAAAATTCAAGGAATGATCAGATTATCTTATTTTGTTGATCATCTCAGGAAATAGCCGCAGTGAGTCAAAGTTCGTTCAGGGGGTAGGGAGGGTGGGGGTTGTTAAAGACATCAACAAAATCTCTCTTTCCATTCTTTTTCTATTTGTGGGAAAGGTTAGAGGAAGAAAGATTGTTGAGCAAGGTCTCATTATCGGTTTTTACGTAAGTGACTGGTCTTGCAGAAATTGTTTTTGTATAATATTTACGAATAGGTTGGTGGGTATGCCAGCCGTGTGGGTGTGTGACTGACCCACCCAAAGCGTAATTTTTTTTTTTTTTTTAAAGTGGAATACGCTTCGAGGGAGTCAGTTTTAGCCACTATTTCTGCAAGATGGCAGTCCTGGTATGTGCTGGCTACGTTAGAAGAATAATCAGTGGATTCTTTGATGGATCATTCCAACAAGTAGCCGCAGCGACTTATCTTGGGGAGGGGGGGGGGGATTTGTAAAGGCATCAACAAAATCTCTCTTTCCATTCCTTTTGTATTTGTGGGAAAAGTTGGATGAAGAAAGATTCTGTTGAGCAAGGTCTCATTATCGGTTTTTACGTAAGTGACTGGTCTTGCAGAAATTGTTTTTGTATATTTACTAATAAGTTTTCGCCGGTCGTAATCCGCTCGAAAACAAATCAAATAATTGAAGACATCGTATAATCCGAAATCTGGTATATTCGAGAAATCCTTCGTGAATCCAGGAAGATTAAATGGGTCGGAAAATGTGCAGCCAGCGTCTTTCAATCTTTTGTTAAGTTGGGGCTTGAAAGATTCGGGTCGGTTGTCAATTTCAGATTGGCCACGCACTTGCACAGTTCAACCAGTTCTTTCTTCAAGTAACCCGTTATTGAAACCCCTCTCTCTTGAAGAAATGTCTGCAGTTTCTTCACGTTCCAACCTTCGAAGTTGTTATCCATTAAAGAAACTATAATTGCTAAAAATAGGCCGCGTTTCGAGAAGAACATACAACATATACTGTAACAATTCGAGCAGTTGTTGTGTTTTAGAGTGGTGACAATCTCTATCGTGCGCTGTTTCACCCAGCGGTAGTTCCAGATACCAGACAGGGAAACCACCACTGGCCGTGCGTCGCCACGTTGCGGCTTGCCCCGAATCACGTGGTCTAGCAACAACGGTACTGACGTGCATAATAATGATCAGTCTGGCAATGACCGGCGCACGCTGTGCATCTTAGATTGAGCGAAGACGGGGTACAAGGATCTATGCAAATCAACGCGCAAAAGGCTTATTGCTCCATGTACATATGTACGTACTGTGTACGGGCAAGCGCGCGGCGAGATTTTGTATTTTGCAAACCGACTGAGGAATTCGAAGGATCGATTATTAGATTTGTTTTAAATTCGGATATTCGGTTTCGGAAACCTCCGATTTGTCCCTGCACTAGTTGAAATACCATGTACATGTACATGTATGTACATGTGCCTCCATCAAGAGGCAACAGTATACAAATAATGAATGTTTATGAGTGTGATGGTAAGAATAATTTCATGAGGTGACAGATTGAATGTTCCATTCCACGAGGCGAAGCCGAGTGGAATGGAACATTCAATGGAAACATTCATTATTTGTTTTATACAACGCCTGAATAAATCCTCGACAGATTGCATGCATGGATTTCTTTGTGTAACATTACAACGTGCCGTTTTACCTTCTCAGTCCTGCATAAAACCCTGACAAAAGTTGTCCAGTTCGGAATCAGTTAAAGCTCAATTGTTGTTCCTGCGTGTCTCGCAAATTCATCTAATCGTTTGACTGCGTATTACATTTGTTTCTTTGTGTTAGCAGCGTCAGCATCGCCTACGAGTTCCAATACATGTATTTCGTCGTCTGTCAGAACAAACCACGGTTCGGGAACATCGTCTGCCATTTTGTGTGAATAACAGCCTAGACTGGTTCCCGGTCCCGATATGTATATAATATACATGTACATTTGAAGTCCAAAGGACAATGGAGGCACCGGGAACCAGTCCAATGACAGCCGTGTTGCAGCGCCACCAATAGTGACCGTGAAATTAGGGAAGTTACATCAAACGCCTACCGTTTGATGTAACTTCGCGACGTGCAATGGAACGAATAATTCAATGCACGTGATCGACGATCCACCAATCAGATGACGGGGATTTATTCAGGCGTTGTATAACACCCCATGTATGATACATTTGTTTTGTGGTGACTACATTGTGGCTGCTATTCTACATGTAGTTCCAGGAATCAAAATTGTTATACATGTATATATAGGTCATTGGCTTTTTTAAAAACTCAATTTTATGTTATTTTCCTCCTACATCACAGAGCTGCTGTTAACGAGTTGAGGAACCTACAGTACCTGCCAAGGACGTCCGAACCACGAGAGATGCTGGTTGAAGACAGGACAAGATGTCACGCCGATCATGTCGGTCAGGGGTTTGAACGGATGACAACAGCAGCAGTAGGGGTTCTCAAAGCTGTACATGCTGGAGATGAAGGGTTAGTTCTCGTTATAGCCCATGTTAAGAAATGTCAGATCTTTCCCTGCCCCGAGACTATTCCTCGTGTTCTTATCAACATGATCAACCGAAAAAAATTGAAAATGTTGCACACTGCCTATTTTTAGTCAACTTATCATCCTTCAGTCAAAAAAATTCTCCAAAATGTCCATCTGGCAAAAATGTGGTTTAAAGTATTTCATCCATGTGGATAAACATGCCACACTGGAATGATGACAAGATTTTGCAGTTTGAATATTCCCTTTTCATCAGTTCATATATTTGCCATGTAGAGAATTTGGAGGATATTGTTAGCTCAGTGGTGAGAAAAAATCAGTCCAGAAACTCGCACCAGTTTTTACTATATCGTCAAACAAACCACAAGGGAAACTGACTGGGTAATTTGCCTAAATTTTCAAAGCGAACAAAGAAACCTGGCAGGAGTGGGATTTGAACCTGCGACCTCCGTAATACCGTACCAGTGCTCTACCAACTTAACTATCTTGCCCTATGTTGGTTGTCTCTGAAATTGTCAGCGTCTTTGTTTGGGGTTAGCGCTAGTCATAAGTCATAAACCCATAATGCCGTATAGCCAGGTATCATGCGCCAAGTATGGGGGATTCTTAAATGTTTGAACTGATCCTACCCTAACCAATCCAATGAGATTACAAAATGTATGTCCCAGAAAGCAATAATTTTCAAAAGTTGGTGGTAATAGATTACTGAAGTGATGACATTTCTGGATGAGCGTGTGAACCAGTGCATGAACTAGAACAACGGCAAATGATGCCACATTTGGCCCGTCTACAGCTACATGTATTTCCTTGAACGTGGGTCTGTACTTGCAAATATGACTTTTTTCAAATAAAAGCGAAGAAAACCAGAAAAAAAGTCTGGCTTTGCTTGGCAAGATAAACTCTACAGAAAGACATGACGCAAATGAGCAGAAGATGGGTGTCAATTTCAGAGATTGACCGTGTTCCCTCTTTGTCTTTGGCAGTGGTCCAGATAGAGATGTGAAGGATGTCGTAGCATTCTCAGCAACAAACTTCTTTGATGTTGTTGAGAGTCTGCAGCTGGACTTACATGAACCCCCGGTCTCACAGGTTGGTGTCTTGCTAAAGCGTCTCTTCATTTCATACATGTAGCTCTTGGTAACATTGAACTCTGCTCGTGGGTTTAATCTGTGCTACAATAGTAAATTGACTTTACGTACAAGTACCAGAGCTGTAGTCGAATCCCTGCAAGTCCTTTCGCAAGTCCTTTCGCAAGTCCATTCGCAAGTCCATTCGCAAGTCCATTCGCAAGTCCATTCGTAAGTCCATTTGCAAGTCCTTTCGCAAGTCTTTTCATAAAGCTGGTCACAAGTAACTGGATGAACAATGACAAAGGAATGCCTTTGTCAAAGCTCATTTGAATAGCTTGTGATTGGAATTAGGACTAGAGTGCTTGTGATGGACTTGCAGGGACTTGTGATGGACTCGACTACACCCCTGACAGGTACTATATGTTTTGGGCACAATTAGTGGATCTCCAGATCTGCGTGATTGCACGATAGTGCACCGTAATCTCCTGATCCATCATTCGCACAAGCATCGGTTGATCATGCACGCATCCATTAATCGCACAAACATTGCTCGATCATGCAAACATCGCTTGATTACGCAGGGCAAAGTTTTGCGCAATCTGCCAATAACGCAAGTCTGCCCTGCATGATCAGTCAATCAGGGACCCGTCTTTCGTAATTGACGGATCACGCAAACCGTTCCCGCAAGATCTGCCAATCATGCAACTTTTGCCCAGTGTGATTCGTAGATCAAGCAAAGTCTGTGCTGTGCGGTCAGCTGATCCTTGCATGATTGATCGATGCTTGCATGATTGGCCAATGCTTGCATGATGGACCAATGCTTGAGCGAATGATAGATTGCATGAAAGCGCAATGCGATCTTCAAATTCTGCAGATCCACCGATTGCGCCCATCATGTGCATATTTTGCATCGTCAGCTGCAGCTGTACATCAGTTTTTAGCAGGTAACAGTTAGGCTGTTTCCTGTTAGTTGATTAACCCTAACGCCCTAGGCCCGTATTGCTAGGAACCATCCTCAATCCTCCAAAATCCTCCAAAACCACCATGAGGATTTTGGAGGATTGAGGAGGGTTAGGGTTAAACGTAGTATACAACATTTGCAAACATCAAAGCACAAATGAAGATTTATCCTTTTTTAATGACAGTGTATTCAATGGGTTGAGGATGCTAAGTTGAATCAGCTGAGACGAGATGGCATCCGTTACGCTCGCATCAAGCTCCGAGACAACGATATCTACTTCATTCCGCGCAACGTCGTGCATCAGTTCAAAACCACGTCCGCTTGCGTAAGCATCGCCTGGCACATGAGGCATAAGATGTATTACCCAGAGAACGAGAGAGATGACAGTGATGTCAAAGACAAAGAAACAAAGGAGACGAAGTTAAGGAAAGATGTGGAGGAAGAGACACAACTAGAGGCGACTGAGCCTGAAGTTAAGATGGAGACTGACTCGTAATGCGTAGTAAGTCGGGCAACAAGGTTTCTCTTCCAATTCATTTTGATCTAAAATGCAGTTCGAAACAAAAAATGTGGATGAGGGCTTACATTTTTTTTTAAAGAATTTTGTTTTTAAACTAGATTTACAAACATTTGGAAATTGTTTTTAATTTCTTCGTTCTAAAAATTTCAAAAGGCATTCAAACAACTGCATCAACTAAAGTAATAAGGGCAAAATATTGAGACCTCATCTGAATTTTGGGACTTAACCCACCCTCCCCCGTCCCCTGTGGAAAGCCTGCAAAATTGAATTTCATGCAGGATTGGGCCTGATGACCCAGATCCTCCATTTTCCTCAGGGACAAAATCCTGTAATGCCCTCAATCCCGCAAAATCCTCTGATGCTTCAACTTCCAAAGATCCTAAATTCTCCAAATTCCTCCATTTGGTATTAAAGAGGATTTTGGAGGATTTGGGAAGGTTAGGGTTAAAGAATACAGCTTTGGTTGTGGCCAAGTGAGATAAAATGAGATGGGCATTTGAAGAAGTACATGAATCAATAGTTATTATATGCAGCATGGGGTAAGTTCGATCAGCGACCATTTGTCAACCACTAGTCAATATTCCGTGGCAACCTGTGCATGAAATGGGGACATGTACCAGGCAAAATTAGCCGATGGTCTAAAAAGTACTATTGTCCTAGATCGAACTTGTGGATGGGTGTAATACGTTCACACATAGGCATGCACGTCATCACATAAATAAAATAGAAATCACAGAAGTGATCAACTCGGGATGCCTTGACACAATCTGTGCCATTCAATTTGGGAGTTTGACCCAAAAGCTGAAAGAAATGACTTTGAATGATTCAGCAATATCAATTTGACTGAAATTGGTTGCTTAGTAAGCATGTAAAGCTGTAAAAGGTTTGTCCACATGAAGCCAGGGTAGCAGACATTTTTTTTCTGCAGAGTACATTTGTAAGGGATCAGGATCATCTCAAAAATTGGAATGTTCCTTTTGGGAACATTGTGTGTTTCTGAGGGGAACACTCTGATTCTCAAGTGGAACAGGTAGTCTGGGGGGAAGGGAGAGGGGAGAGTTGGTCTTACCGATAGTGGAATGACCCTACCTGGGTCTATAGGACTGAAAATTGGGATAATTTCTCTGAAATCTGTTGAAGAATTATACTCTACATGTATGTACATGTAGGTCCGGGCCCAGGAAAATTGTGAGGGTTGGCATTATAGAAATATAGCATTGTTTGAGGGCGGATAGTCAATATTAGCTCCCCGAGGTATTGGAAGTTGACAAACTAGTTCCCGAGGCGAAACCGAGGGGAGCTAATATTGACTGTCCATCCGAAATAAACCATGTTATATTTGTTTTACTATACATTTACCTCATGCATATTCAGTTTCCACTGCAATTTCTGGAGCCATCGGCCATCTTTTCTTGTGCATACATAGCTACAGCGATGTTCGCGCGTGCGTACTAAACCTGTGTGACAGTTTCACGATTGCTTCGTAAAGCACATGCATAGTAGATAGTCACGCGGGTAACCATGTGTTAGTCTACTACGCATGCATACTTACCCTGTCCATGCATACTCGTGTGCGCTCTTGGTAAACAGCAAAAATAGCAGCTGGCACGTGATGGTGAATGGCCCAGTGAGAATTCGGCTCTTGGTCATTAATATGTGTGAGGTATAGTAATTCAAAATATGGCCAACCCTACCACCTCTGATATTAACCCCTTAACTAAACTGGCTTTTAGCCTTGTATTGGGTGATTTCAGTTTTTTAAAAAGACCTTAAGTACAGAGCACTGATATCATACCTGAAAATACCTCGAAATTTACAGTGAATGATATATTGGGAGGAAAACATGTACCTTGATTCATGTATGACACATTCACAAGTATGTGTTTGTAAACTGATTAGTGTACTACACAATGTACGTGTACATGGGAACATCTTGTCAGTAATGTGTATGTACACTGGCTGAAAATATTTCAGAAATTTCCCAAACTGTTTTGAAGTGAGTTCCACATTTCCTTTTGACTACAGGTCAATGATGTGTTGATGATGTCGCATGTATATATGTGCACGACAGTGGTTTGCGATATTCAAGTTTATTCATGTTATTTTCATTTTTATGTACATTTTCTACGTGTATATTAACTTTCATTCCAGAATGTACCTGTACATTGTAGCGATAGAATGTTTTTACTCGTCACTATGGCCTTTACTATTTATTGTGGACAAATTGTAAATAAGTTCTTTTTCAGGAAATCTATTTATTAGACCTCATAATGCAAAAGTAATGATTATTTAAATACAGTCACCAATTAGTGTTGATAATCATGTGTTTTTATTTTTTTCTTCAGAGTTCATGAGTGGATTGATTTCCCTTTTTAGTCTTGGGTTTTTATAAAAATTCTGAAAAGTAAAACCTTGAAATTTTTGTTTGTTTTCAAGGTACATAGTGTTTTATTAAGGGGATAAAAGTGTGATGACCCGGTTTTTACCACGTCAATAACAACTGAGGAGGGGCGTGACCGCTGTTAATGGACCGAGCCCGAGCCCAAGGCAAGGTCCATTAACAGCGGTCACGACCCTTCGAGGTTATTATTGACTGGTAAAGACCGGGTCATCACATTTTTATCCCCGTTCTAAATGCCTTCTTACGAAAAATGCCTTCTTACGAAAAATGCAAAAACCTCCCGTAAAAAGGACAAAATGCGAAGCTTTTTCACCCCACTTTTTCTCCCATTCGCTCAGTACAAAACACATGTGTACATATCGGCCTTGTGAGCGGGTGAAGGTGCTCCGCGCCTGTCTGTCGCGTGCATGTACGCACACGCACGAGATGCAGCGTTTTATATGCGTGCATTAGCGTTGTCTTACATTATGAAGTATAGTACATCTTGTGCGCGCACCTACTACGCTGTCCCTGATGCGTATCGGCTGAGAACAGCTGGTTATGACGCGCCGTGTTTAAACAACTTCCAGCCGTGTTTAAACAACCGTTAAAACATACCCACATGACAGGCTCTCGACCAATAAGGATAGTGAAACTCGCTGAGGCATTTATGAATGTTAGTCATGCATTCGTGAGAAATTGGGTTGAACAAGTCAACTTAATTAGCATGTATATTTTAAAGATATACTGCCTAATGTACTGTCTGTGCTGCATGTACATTTGTTTTGGAAATTGCTTTTTTCTTGCAGTACAAAAGTTATTCACTTCTGAATGAGACATCTCACAGAAAATCCGCCCATGTTTGCTGCACATGTACATGATTACTTAACAAATGTCAAATTATTTGCGGCCCGATATTAATTCAATTCCTGCATGGTGTTTCCTTATACATGTTAGAGTCACAAAAGCAACTTAGGATAAAAGCCTTTTTGGGGGGGTTGTAAACGCTCCCAAAAAAGAAAGTTATTTTTTTATAAAAATAAACTGTACAATTTGCAAATTTGTTAAACAAGCCACAAGGGAAACAGACTATGTAATTTGAACAAAGAAAAGCACGATTTAAACCTGCGACCTCCGGGGGAAAAAAAAATATCCAAATTTTTTAAGAGTACGGGCAGTACATGTATGTATCTTTCTAACAAAATGTCCACAGTCCAAATTTCACAGTCCAGTATTTTTCACACATGGCCACTTTTGTAGATACGGGCGCATTGGTGTATTCAAACCGCGGACGAAAAATGCCAGAGAACAAAAGAGAACAATATCGTCCGCGATTCCCAGCATACGTCCGCGATTGGAAGTGTGTACAAAACCTATGGAGGCCTTCCGAAAAAGTTAGAGTATAAACAAAAGAGGAACAATGGGACGTCCGCGTTTGGAGGTCGGTACACGACTGTGTGTGTATGTACATGTATGTAAACACTGCGATTTTCAACCATTAGCAAGTTTGAGCAAGGACTATTGGTCAACTACATGTACATGTAGTTCTTTTCTGTTTTATCATATGCATTCACAGTAACATAAAATCACGAATATCTCTAGTCAGTGCCAGTGGTTCCTTCACTCGTGGCAGTTTAGCATAGAAACGTTATTGATAACCAGAGTACCATGCCCTTTATGTACATTGTGTACATGCCAGTTCGGTATTTCAGCTGCACATGTGCACTATGACATTTTATCCTGAATGACACGCGTGACGGCAAAAGGTGGTTTGGACAACACGCACGTGTAAATTCAATTAGAATGGGCGTTCGCGTAACATGGCATGACATAGTTTAACAAGTTTGTTTTACACAGTTGGCAATAGCTTAGCAACCTACAAAGTAGCAATACCAAACAGTCTTTGTTTTAGAAGGATAGCCAGGATTTTGTTCAAAAATTTAGCAAAAGCGGGAAAAGTTAATTGCAGCTCTTGCCTGAACTTGGTCCATTCTAAATAGTTTATTTGGTGTTTAAATCAAGCGCGGGAGCTTGGCCAAGTTATGTATGAATAATATATTCAGCAACAGAGTCTTGTGTGGATTTTAATTGTTTTCAAATCAGTTTTTAAGAGACAATGCAGTGGGATTTTATGACATGAATACAATAAGGATGTGGCTGTTTCCATGTTACTGTAAATTTCCAGAACCTTTGTGGCACCTCTAGGGATTGTTGGATAATTTTAGTTGTTATGTTCATGCTAATTTTCATATTCGTGAGCCAAAGGATGATGTCATCAGAGGAACAAGAGGTGTCTGAATATCATTGCATTACAAAGAAATCAAACATTTTCTACATTTTGTGGTTTTTAGTTGATGCCCATAATTTGAAAGCCATTTGATGGTTTTTTTTTTTTTTAGGAATGATGGGTTTTTTTTTTTTAGGAATGATTCTAGTACTGTTATTGTGGTCTTCTAACTAGTACATTTACATGTAGTTCATTCTGTAACAAAAAGACACCCTCTTGTGTTAGTAACAAAAAGACACCCTCTTGTGTTAGTGACAAAAAGACACCCTCTTGTGTTAGTAACAAAAAGACACCCTCTTGTGTTAGTAAACTCTAAAGATTTCAAAGGAACTGAAAGCCTCCAAAGTCTTCTTAATTCAAATGAAAATGCATTAAACTGCTGCAAATGGCTAACTGATTGGAGTAAACAAATCAACACCACTTATGTTCGAAACGTTAGGCCAGTTGCTTCAAATGAGAATGGTTACATGTGTACATGTATGTGTGAAAACAAATTGAACTGGATATACATGTATAATCCATGGTTCCTTTAAAGGTAATACATGTATACAACATTTGCAAACATCAAAAAACAAAACTACCGAATTATTATGAAATACCTTACCTGACTGTATGTAAAGAATAGTCTCAAGCATCCTGTGAAATCATGGCACCTGGTGTGTCGTCATTTTCAAGAAAAGTGGAATTTTTGTATCAATTTCCAGCAATTGTCGGCCAACAATCATTGAAAATAGTCCAGTTCCCCGACCTGAGAATTCCCTGACGTCTATAAATTGCTCCGCTTTGTCTGAAAGTAGTCAGGGAATTTTTTGCCCTCCGTTTTCTCTTTTCCCAGCATCTACAGTTTGTATGCACACAACTTTTAATAAACCGGTCAGTGTTACAGTATTTGCTATAAAATACTAACCCCCAAATCCATTCATTTGTGAAAATTACAGCAAAAGCGAATGTTGTATACTGCGTGTACCTTTAAGTCAGTACAGACATTGCACACTTCCCATCTGAATTATCTGTAAAAGGGTCTATATATATTTAGATTTGACTTCAAATACATATTTGTTATTATTTGAATGCAGCCAATCAGACTGAGAGACTTCATTAATAGTGAGAGACTTCATTACTAGCTAGATTGCTATGTAAGTTGTGGAAACTCATTTTAACTTTTAAGTGTGTATGTAATTTGTTTTAGTCCACTTAATTTAAACTTTTTTTTTTAATTGGATGTTTACTGTGAAGTTGTGCAGTTTTAAGGGCAAAATAAAGTGCATACATGTACATGCACATGTAAAAGTGTTATTGAAAAATTGCACTTTTTAATTCATTTAAGTTTAATCAGGGATCAAGTTGTAATAACCAAATTAATAAAGAGGTTTCAATTTCAGATGTTTAGCTAAGAAAATGAGAAACATTAATTTGAATGGTTTGACAGTGAGATGCCAATTGACCTATCGCGGTCGAATCGCGTCAACGCAGCTTGTGAATTGCGCAAAATCTGAGACAAACAAAAATTACCACACAAAATTCCCATAGGGTTGTCTAAGGGGCGTGGTTAACTCGTAAATGGCATAGGTCAATTGTTGGATTGGGTGTCGGTCATCTTGCAGTTCTAGGCCCACAATAGACTACAATGTAGTTCCCAGTCCCTCTGTTATTGTTCTGACTTCAAAAATAATGACTGTTGCGGTTGATGTCAATATATATATGTAGCATACATCCAGAGGGACTTCCCTGGGTGTATGCCAATAAGCCAGTTCAGTATTTCAACTGCGCATGTGCACAATGACACAATTATCTCGAATGACCCGTGACCTAATGCGCATGTATGAACGTGCAAGGTGGTCGCACAATGCGCACGTGTTAAATTCAATCAGAATCAACGGCGACGGAACGGGGAGGGAGAGGGGGCATTTGTTCTCGCACTTTTTCCACTTGGAGGAAATGGCCCCGTTACCTTTGGCAGTTTCGCATACAAAAAATCATAGAAAATGGCAGCAGCCTGCTGGCAACCAGTGCTACTTTTGCCTCTCCACTTTCAAAAGTGTTCCGGCGCCGTTGATCAGAAGTTGATTCAAGTAACATTGTGTGACATTACATGTACGTGTACGTCAGCAATTTTATCCCGAATGACTTTTGACCTTCGAGATACCAAACTGGCTTATTGTGATGATGTAACCATAATGCATTGCAGTGTTCCCAACCGCTGCAAAAACTTGTCAAAACACATGCATTCAACAAAATAATTTTGATTCAAAATCAACAGGATTGAAAAACCTTACCCTGCTCTTAAAAAAGTAGGAAATTATTATTTTATAGGAAATATCGCTCCACTGACCTGTTCAAAGTTTTGCGTTGTTGGATGGTGAAAAAAACGAGAGAAAAACAGCGTTCGTTTTCAACCGTCGGGCGGATGATAGCCTTTAGTCAAGGCGCGCGTGGCTATCTGGGCACGTGACTGCCCCGGATATGCCATCATGTCTGGGGCGTGCCACTTGGGTAGCCACACGCGCCTTGACTAAAGGCTACAGGGCAGTTTTCCAACAATTGCCAGCCGAAAATCGTTGGATGATTGAGACTACTATTAACTTAGTCTAGTAAGGTATTTGTTAATAATTCAGTAAAAACAAAATTGAGGATTACCAATCGTGTACACTTCCTTTAATTGAATTTTGTTCAGGGGCTGAAAACATTTTTCAAGAGGTAACCAAAGTTTGAGAAGCCGATTCCCCAAACTGTGTGTTGATGATAGGAAGAATTCTTGCTTTTCTTATTGTTTTCCTGCAAGTAAAAAATCTTGAAGCATCTGAACCTTTTTTTCAGTTCTTCGATTGGCCCCTCAGAATACTGTTAAATGTATGGTACATGTATCATTAAAGCAGAACTCTGAAATTCTTTTACACGTAAGTTTGCATTTTATTTATTCGAAATACAAAATCCAACAAAACGGGTTTAAAGTTAATTGTTCCAATTTAGGTAATGGGTCGGACTGTCTCGGATCTGTGGATTAAGACCTTCAGTTTGCACAAACCAGACCGTGAATTTTGTACAACTATCAACTAGACCATTGGGGTAGTCGTACAAGTGAAGACTTCAGGCGTAAAAGCCGCTAAATGCCACTTCCATGAAAAAATGAGATAATGATATCAAGTGAAAGCTCTAAACTGCCTAGTATACGATATTCAAATACTTTTTGCTGGCGTTTAGCGGCTTTTGCGCCTGAAGTCTTCAAGTGATCCACTACGACTGGAGTGATTTTCTCAAGACTGGTGTCTGTCAGAAGTCACCGATGACATTCTGTGCATTATCCACTTGGAGTCTCTAATGGTTAATAATTGGAAATTTGTCAAATGATGAAAATAAGGCAAACTTCAGAATGTGAAATCTGAGACTCATTTAATGCATTGACTATTTGAACGAAAAATACAAAGATGAAAAATTCCACTAGACAATTGACTGAATAGAGAGGACAAATTGACTTAAATGAGATTTGGCAAAATGACGGTACTTTTGGCCACACCGTATATGGGACATGTGGGAGGTGCAACATGTGTGACATTCTACTTTCTGATTTTTGTTTTGTTTTCTGTTACGGCTGAGTAGGGAGACTACAATAATCTTATTTCTTTGAAGGAAAAAGGGGTATTTCTATTTAAATAGTTTTGCAATGCTTCAAATTGATAGTAAAATACCAGTAAATCTTATTTCCTTAAGAAAAAAGGGGTATTTCCATTTACAATAGTTTTGCAATACTTCAAATTGATAGTAAAATACCAGTAAATCTCATTTCCTTAAGAAAAAAAGGGGTATTTCCATTTACAATAGTTTTGCAATACTTTAAGTTGATAGTAAAATGCCAGTAAAAAATGACAACTTCCAATCATATTGCTGAAGGGTGAGGACAGACTACAAGAGTCCGTCACTAGACTAGTCAGTGTTTGGTACCAAGACATTCACTTCAAAGTGAACGTGATGTCCAAAGAATTGTATGCTCTGTAACTACTGGGGCCACTGGTCCAGTGCAAATTTCAAGCCCTGAACACATGCAATTGGTGATCTGTTTTACATGAGATGGAACGATGTGTAGATTGTGACAAGGTCATCTTTAAGATAAAAAACATGCAATGCACATGTTAACTTTGAAAACTCAATTTTCTTGTGAGGGGGGGGATTTTTTTTTTTTATCAAGCTAGGTATGGGTTGTGACCCACATACATTTGTACCCGTGTACAAACAGTAGGACGCATGGGTGTATATTTTGTCAACCAGGTGTAGATTACCATGCCAACTTGGAATTAAAATACTACATTGAAACAAATAATTTTGTAACCCATTCTAGGTCATGCAGTTGTATGCATTTTGTTTACCCCAAGTTTACCAGTTTTACAAATGAGGCAATATGTTCAGTTTTTGATCATACATTCTTTCAAGAACCAAATATGATATTTTTCATCATATTTTTGTACAGGAGTTTTGTCTTGCTAGAGTGAAAAATGAATTTGTGTCAAAATGTGAACTTTGAAAGCCACTGTGCTGGTGTGGTGCAAAGGCATGTGCAAAATGTGATTACATGTACACGTTATATGCATCGAGCGAAAGGGTTTGGGGGAATGGCACCTTGTGACTCCAATGGGCAGGCTGTAGCTTTCCTTGGTGTTCACTGTACAAATTTTGAGGAGTTTCCGGTGGCAAAATAAATTTGCCATTAATTGCAAATATTTTGACACTGATGATTGTGATATATTTATGATTCTTAGTTTTGAGACCTTAATAAACAGTGTGAAAGTCAAGGTATTGGCCCATTGTGTAAATTCTTTAAGGTGTATGCATGTGTGAATTTTGCTGGTTAGGCCTACATGACAAGATATTGTGCAAACCAATGGCTGTATTGTATTGCGCAGAGCCAATAATATGATAAATGTATTCAAATGCAGATACTGCATCAATTCATTTTGATATTTTAAACTAACCTTACCTGTTTTACAGTTTGTTGGGTTTTTGAGGAGAAGATATATGTATCAGGAGAAGTAAACAAAAAACATGTTTAGCGTCCCCGCCCACTTCCGTTTGGAGGGGGGGGGCCTGGATTTTTAACAATTTTTACCAGTGGAAAATGAGGTGAACAAACCCCCAAAATGTCAACCGATCCATCGGAAAATGAAATACAAGCTTATTAAAATTATTAAATCCACTGTAAACATGTTCAGTTCTGTTGTCCAACATGTCATCTTTGTCTCTTTGATTTGAAAAACCCTTTGGTTGTTGGAAATTTATAAAAGAATGGCGGCCATCTTGAAAATAAGAAGCCCCTCCTCCTTCCGTTTTTTAGAAAACCCGGACGCTGAACATGTTTTTTTTTTCACTTGGCCAAAATTCTCCTTACATTACCTGCATCACCACCAAAGTTTATTCATGGAGGAAGGAATTTGATCCTGTATTGTTTTATGAATTGGAAACTACGGTATATCTAGCATATTCCTTCCTATACTTCCCTTGTGTTTATTTGTTTAGTTTTTCTTTTTCTTTTATATACTATGGGTTTTTCCCGGCCAATTTCACCATGTTTAATTCATTATAACGCCTGGCTCTTCAATTTGAATGATCACGCAGATCGTCATTCGAAAATCAAAAATAATCACTGAATTTCACTATCCGAGCATTCTATCGTCTTTTAGCTTCACTCGTCCCTGTGAAAGATGCATTCAAATTAAAAGTATCGTTTTGTTCATTTAATAAGGGGTTGATAGGGTATCCATTTTTATTAATGGGCAGACATTTCACCTTTTGTCAAGCATCTTTTCTTGCATGTCCACATTCCTGCATGTCCGTATTCCTATAAATGTCTGAGTTATCTCTATGTAAATCATTTCTGACGTCTTCAATCCGCAGATGCACCTCTCTTTCTTAAAACCCCTTGCGTATGGCGGATGACGCCAAATGGCGCAAAAAAAACAAACCAACCAGTGGCACGGATGACGCCATTTGCCGCTATTTGTGCAGTTTCAATCCATTGTTGGATTATTGTGTATGTTACGCTTGACTGCACAATCACATTGTGGCCGTTTCGCTTGGCTGCACAGGCCGCTCCAGTACGGCCCGATCGACGCCTCACTACGATTAAACCGTACTCGAGGGCCCCTAACCGTTAGGGGAGGTGTGATCGTCTGATGGAATCGGCCCAAGAAAACAAATTAGATACCCATTCCCGATGGTACAACCATTGCCAAAGTCTTGCAAATAAAGATATCGATGGGTGAATCAGAACGAAAAAAAACCCAAACAAACAAACAAACCAGTAAACAAAGTTAAAAAGTTAAAGATTCATAAACATGTCAACATGCAGATGCTCCTAATCAACAGTGAAAAAGAAATTCCTTAGTTCGTTACTGTCATATCTGTTGATATGTTACATTATGTTACAACGTTCCATTATACATTTTATAAAGTTTTTACGAAAATAATAAGATAATAAGAAAATATATCAATACAAAAAATCTCATTAATTTGAATGACCATTTGATGACAATGATTGACATAAACGAATAAGAAAAGAAAAACATGGTCATACGTCATATGCAAACCCCGGGGGGGGGGGGTTACTCACTTGTTTTTATGGTAGGGGGTGCCTCTCACATGATTTTGAGGTAAGACCGATGGCTATACCACTTTGAACTTGCTTTTTTACTACCATGCATAAACCAATATAGAATAGGTTCCCATGATACTAGATTCAAATACCACCCATTGATAACCAACCCTACATGTAGACATTGACCCATCCAAATACCATATACAGCCACCCCTAGGCCCTATAAGTACAAATTAGCAGGTCATGGTCAGAGGTCGGAAGGTTATGTGCACACTCGACCCGGACCGACCCGCGCGCGGTCCATCCGGTACGAGCTGCCTGCTGCTGGTACATGGTACTATACTATACGTATACGCGGTACGTACGGTGAGCATATAATGCACACAGCACAGACGTTTGCAATCACTGTATATACGATCCACGAACGCACACGTTTTAATATTTTGCTGTCGGGAATAATGATCTCTCCCGGGCGATCTTTAACGTTATTACTACCACTCAATCTGGAAAATTGACGACCCATTTATATACTAGTATGTGATAAAATTCCCATGTCAATATAGAGGATAGAATTACAACCGATGAGTATACCACTAATTGGGAAAAAAAGGGGTCATTGATATACCGGACAGTCGAAAATGCGACCCATGTTTGCGGCACGTCCCCGTGTGGCCATTTGTACTGAGTACCCCCCCCCCCCCCCCCCCCCCGGGATGCAAACCGACGTTCGCTTATTTGAACGCTTCAACCGTCAAAGGATGTCACAAAACTCAATGTAACAATGCAACAAATGAAGTCTTGAATGCACTAAAACATAATAGAATGCCCCTAAACGAAAACGAACATTAGGAACAAAATCTTGGGTGCTTAAAAATTGAAATTTTTGAAGGCTCACAGTGAAAAAGAAACCTTAATTTGATCAGATGAGTTTTATTAACCCTAACCCCCAGGGTGTGGAAATTCGTATTGATATGTGTGGATTCAGCAGTGTTATTAGGGGTATACCACGCGAATTTAAATGACCAATAACGAAAATGATCAGAAAAATTCGCAAATTGGCCGCCGGGAAAACCTATATTTCTGCTTCCATCTTATACCCCCCCCCCCCCCCCCCCCCCCCCGTTGACCCCGGCCCCAAACAATTGTCCCACCGTCCGTGACTGAAATTCATTCTACAATCTTCACTAATAAAATATACCCCATACAGAGGAAAAGGGAAAAGATTCCGGGAATCCGGGATTGAATAATCCGCTTGAATGAGGGAAGCTATTTCATGCTGCTAATATTTATTGGACATCCAACATAACATGTATCAGATTTTCCCTTTACGCGCATATGTAGTACATGAAACAGCCGTTCATTACGACCCGGATATCTAAGGTATGACGTCACATATCGTATGTTTTTTTTGCCTGAGCTCGCTGCTGCTGCCGGCTGGGCAGCTTGTTTATAAATGCGCGGCTTATTTTTCGCCGAACGAGTAAACTTGACATGTCGACATATCTTCAGCTGCAACAAAGGTAAGTCTTTCTGCTCCATGGGCTTTCTCATGCTTTGTGCCAAATTTTGAAACGTAGGAGTTTTACGCCGAGTGTTCATGCATGGAGGAAGGCTTTTTCTGAAATTCTGGTTCGTTTACATTCTTGCCCAATTCCCGGACATGCACCAGTCTCGTCCGTCATGTCCGTATCCTGGGCTGGCCTCATCCCCTCGTGTACGTGTACAAAGAAAGTTGAATTTTTTTGCGAAAATGTACTTTAGAACACCTCTTTGGACACATCTTGTTTGTATTAACCCTAAGCCAAGGCCTCCCCTTTTTTGGTAATCCTTACCACCCTGTACTGTAGGGTAATCCGAGTAACTTGGCTTGGACCCTTTATCGCCATTTTTAACATTTGGACATGATCATCGCCAGATCATGTCCAAATGTTAAAAAAGGCGATAAAGGGTTCAAGAATACTCAGAGTCAGACTACCTGTAGGGCTATAATTTTTAAAGAGAACGAAGGAGACAGTTTATGTTTCGGAAATTACCTCAATATTTTGCGATGATACAGGCAGGAAAAGTCACTCTGTGTGCATGGAATCATCTAAAAAATAGTTAGCTAAGATATCATGTTGAATATGAGCAAGCTTAATTTTGTGTAAGGGGGCCAAGGTTTTGATTTATGAGGGAAATTATGGGGTAAAACGGCAACGTCTCTGACTGCAAAAAAAGGTAGGAAAGTCACATTTTCTTTGAAAGTGCATTTCAAAATTTCAACAAACATGAGTTAATCCGAAGAAAAAAGACTGCTTTAGTCTGCAAAAGTCACTTTGCTACTGTAAAGTCATCTGCAAAAGTCAGTTTTGAACGGAACGCGTAAAAAAAATAAAGGTGTCCTTGTAAAGGTAAGGATTACCCCTTTTTTGGACCTTTTACGATTATTGCACACTTTAAAAGATTCGCAGTGGCTATTTTTACAGCAGCCATTACGCGACTTTCAAATGCTAATGGTAAAAACACAATGCGAAATTGCGAACGTAGGCCTATCAGATTTACAACTACCTATCTGCCAGAGGGCTTCGGTAGTTAGATTGGAACAGCGTTGGTTTTGATAGCTGGGGACCCTGGATCAAATCCATGCCGCGCTGTCCAATTTAACAAAAAACCAAAATTCGAAAAGAATTCTTAAGTTTTAGGTTTTTAATCAAATGGTTATTTTTATCTAAATAGATTCAATTTCTTCTCTTTGATTTCAGGGAAAGATTTTACTTTAAGACCCCCCCCCCCACCAAAATCGGTCAAGAACAGCAAAATCTTGGAAAATAACCAACCCTCCTTGATAACAACTGTCTAAACATGTGGCACAACCTGTTATTTCAAGATTTATGTCAGCAAAATCTGTAATAATTGAGGAAGAAATCAACCTGTATGTGATTGTGAACACTTTGAGTGACTTTGAGTGCCAAGAACTTCTAACACAGAAAACACAAAATGTCTTCCCCTATATCCCTAACCCTCCAGGGCGTGTTTGCTGGAACCCTGCCAGACGCATCAGATTGCATACTTTGTCACATTGACTTGTGTGGAGAGTCCAGCAAAGTGGAGCTGTCAGCACAGATGCACTGTGCTGCGTCTGGCAGGGTTAGGGATATTGCACTAAAATGTCCCAACAAATTCTCAAAATTAAATGTTGTGCCAAGTGTTTATACAATTATGAACACAAATGGATGGTTATTTTCCAAGATTTGCTGTTCCTTACTGATTTTGGTGGGGGGTAATAAAGTAAAATCTTTCCGATTTCAGTGTTTTGGAGAATTTTTTTAAAAGGGAAATAAATTAAGTCCGAGAACCATTTGGTTGATAGTCTGGTTCCAACAGCAAACATCGTGATGTTTAATACCATTACGTTGGGGAACTAGGCAGTTCCCCCCCTCCCCTCCCTCCCCCAAACTGCTCAATATGGAGGTATCCTGAATCCATCAAAATCCTGCAGTACCGCTAGGATTACAATCCTCAATCCAACAAAATCCCCCAGGTTTCAATATGGACAAGAGGTATCCTGAATCTGCTGAAATCTTCCAAAACAGGGGTATGGATTTTGATAAGCTAAAGAGGGTTATAATTTGTTTTCAAGACACACCTATATTTGCGTGACTATGATAGTCGCCGGGTCCTTTTTGTCACCACTCGTACATGTACATGTACATAGTATACATACATGTACATGTACGAGTGGCGACTTTATAGTCACGCACATAGACTTTGGTTTCATTGTATGTGACAAGTTTAGGTTACATTATGAAATAACTGATTATGCAACTGTTAAATAACCACACTGACTAAACACTGTGTTCATGTGATGAATGATAGCAAAAATATGTGCTTGCAGTTTAATATTGCCCCATGTGGATGAGGTGATGTGCTTTTATTAGATAAGACTTGGCGCTGGTGGTACGTGTTCATTTATGCTTGGATTGTTGCATTGTTGCATTAGGCAATAAGTAAGCTGTCTTTTGGATGATAGATGCTCATATCACTTCATATTATTATTTTAGCTTATAAACAAGTTCTACAATAAAAATTGAATAGTTAAAGAAAACTTAGCCAGAGTATTTTTATTTACTCATAGGAAATCAAAGAATGTTCAAGGAGTAAAATGCACCTTGTCAAAGCATTTACTTCATGACTGAGTAACACACAAGCAACCACAATGTCTAGTGGGAAAACAGAATCAGAAGTTGATGCTGCACAGAAAGAACCTGCAGTGAGTAATGGTGATCACCATAATGTTGCACCTGCCCGTACAAATGGGCAACAATCCTCCAAGTCCAGACGGGATAGCAACAAGCGTGTGGTCTTCAGAATGTCTGAGGACTCCACAGCCGACGAGGGGTCTGTTATCAGCCAAGATGAGGCTCAAGATCCCACTGGTGAGATGAGCAATGGGGACGTCTTTATGACTCAGGAGGATTTGATTAGAGAGAAGAGGAAAGCACGGTAAGAAAGGAAAAAAATGTGTACATTGATTAATGAATAAACCAAGTGCCTTGGGCTTCAAACTGTTACTGTACCAGCGAAATTGCAAATTTTGATTTAGAGAAACTTAATTTTTTCACAGAAATTCCCAAATGGTAACAGGGAAATTTAATACATTTTGTTTTTGAATTTATTCTTTATTTTAATATGTAAAATATGTTTACAAAATGTTTGCTTGCTTCCATATTCACCCATTGCATTGCCTTGGTTGTGTCATTGGTACCAAAATTGCTAACTTCGGCAAAATATATTGCTAGCAAGATTTGTTTATTCCCTTGCAGTGTTTAAACTGTGTCCCCGACAAATATTATGCATTACAAAAAACTGCAGAGTTGCTTGTGCTGAAATCTGTCAAAGCATCGTGAAGTCTCCAGTGGTCTGTAGATAGAATAATGAAATCAGTTGAATTTCATTTGTGCCAGTGGCATTATGAAGTTTGATTTGACTTAGCCCATTTAACATTCTGACTACCCAAGATCTGTTAGATCTTGTTGATCTACTAAGCAGAGAACTTTATTCTAGTCATTGAATTTTAATTTTTTTAATGTTAAATTTGGCTGGTTGTGGAGAGAGTTGCAATCCATCGGAACACTTTTTTTGAGTGGACCAGAATTGAGCAGACTATTCTTGTATCAGTGTTTTATTAGTGACCATTCCCACCATTTTGTTATTTTGAGATATTGCATGAAGGTTGTTGCAGTGGTATTAAATGCCCCCCCCCCCCCCCCCCCCCCCCCGCAGTGTTGTGGCTACACTGTCGCTATTGTGATTGTAGTGAATATCACGCCATTCTCAAACCTTGAATGTTTGTCCAGCTAATTTGCTTTTCCAAGGCCTCAGCTGATCTTTCCAGGGCCATTGAACTTTGGTGTACTACATGTATCTTGGAGTAGATACTCGAGTCAGTCGCTTTTTAAAACTATATTGAAATGAATGAAACAGTTAATCATCTTTTATGAATAGATTAATGTCCATTGTTATTTCAGAAAGTCATTTCCCAAAACTTGAGTTTAGAATTCATGTACATGTACATCGCTATGGCATTTCAGCTGCAATGTACATGGTGTGGGACCCATAGTTGTCATGCATGTACAGTGTGGTTCAAAAAACCTACACACTTTTTTAATGGAAAATATCTCGGAATTGGGGAATCATGGTCAAATTGTTCAACAACATATTCGTCAACTACAACGTCTTTGTTGTATAAAGTGCAAATTGTGTTAAAAATAAACCAGTTTGTCCACACGCATGTCAATGGAATTTGGTAAACGAAATACATTTAAACTCCAATAAATGTTATTGGGCCTACATTGATCACAGTCATCCCCTCTGTCAAGGAAAAAACAAAACAAGTGTTTACAGTAAATACAATGTACATGTAGCATTTGACACAAAAGAACAGTTGAGGTGTTTATGTTGTGCTTTTGTTTCTTCCCGGGTTAGTGAATACTTCTTAACCCCTTGCGTACAGTACGGTTGACACAAATACGTGCAGATTAAAAATTGCCACCTGGCCGGTTGACGTCTATACATGCCAATTTCGGCATTTTCAATCCATTATTGGGATATTGTGTACGTTATGCTTGGTTGCACAAGCCTCTTGTTTCCGTTTTGCTTGGCTGTACAAGCCGGCATGGCGCCCCAGCACCCCCATATGAAATCCGGGGTCAAGGGGTTAAGTTACTAACATCCTGGGTTGACCTACATGTACGTATGAGTTTCTATCTTTGTCGCATGCGTGACTCCTATAGACTTTCGTGTGGACAATCGGTCTTTTTGCCATTTTTCTTTAAACCGATGCCTTTTTTTTATTTGATTGTATTTTTAACGCAATTTTCACCATACTAAGATGGTGTACTTAATAAATAACCTGCCAGACGCAGCACAGTGCATACATGTACATGTATGTGCTGAGCTAGATTGTACACAAGTCAATGTGACAAGTATGCAATCTGGTGCGTCTGGCAGGGTTCTAGCAAACATTGTTGGCCATATTTCCCCAATTTCGAGAAATTTTCCACCAAAGTGTGTAGGTTGTTTTTTAACCACACTACATATATGTGTACATGTATATTGGAACTAATGTCACTGCACACCTGAAACAGGAACACCATATTCATAATGTGCACCCCATCTTGCACTCAAAAGATAATTTTTAAGAGCCCAAAAGGCTACTGAAAAAAATGATTTCAGACCCAAAAAAACTAAGGAAAAGAGTCTGTACAAATTGAGCCCCAACATCAGACTTTAACACTGGGGAAACAACATCTTGCCTCATATCCTAATTTGAAATTGATATGTATTTGTATCAGTCCAAAATTAGGCCAGTTACAATCAGCAAAACACCACTTTATAATGCAAATACATGCCATGGATATTATTTAATTTCTTTCTTAAATTCCTAGAATGCACTGTTCTTTTATCTGGATACATAATTTTTTTTCTTTCTCAATTCCCAAAACGCACCCCCTGTTTTTTTATGTAGACTAACATGCGATGCGTCCATAGAGCTTCTTTTCCCACCTTATTTGCATGTGACTCTAGATTTATACATGTAAGAGTATGATTTTCAGAAAATGCAAGTATTGAATAGAGGAATCTCAAAGGAAAGCAGCATACATGTAGACATGATGTTCTTATATCATTGCTGCATAGCTAAAATATTCCTTAATAAAACCATTGGTGGTGGTGTTTAATTTGTACATGTACATGTATGTATCCCTGTGTGTTGCACGGTGTGTCTCCTTTTATTACTCTATCTGCAGTATTCAATCCCATGATCCTCAGTCCACTGACCCAGTGCCTTGCCCTGCTTCCATATTACGCCAAAAAAGATCCTCCTTTGATGAGTAAGTACCATCGTTCCATCTGTCACTGATCGATCCCAGACATCAGTTTCATCTGCTGATTATGACGTCTGTTGCTATTATAAAAATAAACATACTTTTTTTGTATCCTTAAAAATTGCCATTTCCGCATTGTTTTAATTTCACCTGCAGTCATGTATACTGCTTAAATATTTTACAAACTCAAGATATTTTGCGAAGCTGGAAATACTAATTCCTACTTTTGTTTTTGTAATCATTTTTTGTTGGGCACATTGAGGTGAAATAACCTTTACTGTGTACATAATTTTGCTTGAATAAGAAAGTGATGTCATACACCGAGGAGCAAGTTTGATCAATGGATATTGGTTAACAAGTGGTTGATTCGTGACGTACATGTACATCGCACCTGTGCATTTGTACTGAAAGTGTAAATCTTCAGTCTGCCTGTGGTCAAATATCTCCGCAAAACTGAGGTCTCGGCTTCCTGTAATACGTTGTGAATTTGTGATATTTGTGGCTGTTGACAACCAGTGATGCAAAAAATCTCAGGAGGTTGGTTGCAAATAGTGAACTACATTTTGTGCACTATTCCAACCATCGTGGCCTAGCTAGCCAAGGTCTGTTGTAACCGAATCCAGCTATTGTTAACTGGAATCCTTGTGCACACTTGATTAAATTTATCTGAAACATATTCATTTGCTGCACCAGAGGGTGAAATTAGAGTCCGATATGGGACATTTTTTCACCATCTGCAGTATTTGAACAAAATAAGGTTTGTTATGGCTACTTTGTACATGTATGGTCTGTATGTTATGGCTATGCCATGGCAGATCAAAATTAAACGTAGTATACATTTGCTTTTGCTGTACTTTTCAGAAATAAATAGATTTAAGGGTTAATATTTTATAGTGTGCTAACAAATACTGGAACATTGACCTGTTTAAATTTTTTGTGCATAGATGCTTGGAAAATCAGGTATGGGGAACTAGACTATTTCCAACGATTGTCGGCTGACAATCGTTGGAAAAGGATATAAATTTCCACTTTTCTTGAAAACGACAGCACACCAGGTGCCATGATATCACAGGATGCTAGAGACTGCTAGTCTAGTACGGTGTTTCGTAATAATTCAGTAGTTTTATTTTTGATGTTTGCAAATGTTGTATACTACATTTAAATGTAGTGTACACGATTGGTAATCCTCCCCAATTTTGTTTTACTGAATTATTACGAAATACTTTATTAGACTGTTAGTTAATAGCAGTCTTAATCGTCCTGTGAAATCATGGCACCTGGTGTGCCGTCGTTTTCAAGAAAATTTGAATTTTATATCGTTTTCCGACAATCGTTGGAAATAGTCTAGTTCCCTGACCTGATAATTTCCTGACGTCTATAAATTGCTCCTTTTTGTCTAAAGTATGGTCAGGTAACCAGACTACTAGAACAGATTTTTTTCTCTCTACGCAGACTACGGTTTTTCCATCATCTATGCACACAAAACCTTAAACAGCTCAGTGTTGCAGTATTTGCTAGCACCCTATAAAATACTAACCCCCAAATCTATTTATTTCTGAAAATTACAGCAAAAGAAAGTGTATACTACGTACATTTCAGTTGATGATGTCCGAGCCCTTTTTGTGTAATTTAACCTTTTGGATACTCCCAGTGTTTGTATGATGTGTTCTAGTAAAGAGTAGAAGTTCTGTAGTTTTGATTTTTGCTTTAACCTTAGCTTAGTGATATATTCTTAATTTGAGCTTGTTTTCTGCATGATTGAATATAGCACTGTTCAATAAATTTAACAAGATGAATTTAAATTTTGGACAGTATTTTTGATTAACAAAGTTTTCATCTCTGTTCAGCTTTCGCCACACCATGTCTGGCATGAACCTGGTTGAACTTGGCAACCAGCCAATTAATAAGAGTGAATGGCGACGAGGAAGGCGTGACAGTAAGGACTTGTCCGTTGCCACGCCAACCGAGTTTGTCAAAAAGTTTGGCGGTGACTATGTCATTAACAAGGTGAGCAATGGACATTTCCCAAACTTTTTCTGAACTCTTTCTGCAAAGTTGCTGAATTATTCCCAAATAGGTGAAGTTTTGTGAGACATTAAAAGCAAAGCTGCTGTAAAACTTTTAATTTGTAGAATTAGAAATTGTGGATACATATAACTGATAACTTCATTCTGGTACATACATGTATTTTCACATCTTTATATTAGGGGTGTGCATTTACGATAGTACAGGAATCTGGAGGTCGCAGGTTCGAATCCTCCTGCTGCCAGTTTTCTTTGTTTACCTACTTAGTTTCCCTTGTGGATTGTTTCACGAATGTTTATAAACAGTAAGCTTTCAGATTGAAACTAAACAATTTTATATATGGTTATTACCAAAACTATGTCATACCTTTAATGAAACAATGTCTTTATTCCCAGGTTCTGATAGCCAATAATGGCATAGCTGCCGTGAAGTGTATGCGCTCTATCAGACGATGGGCATTTGAAGTGTTCCGTAATGAGAAAGCCATTCGTTTTGTTGTCATGGTAACACCTGAGGATTTGACCGCTAATGCTGGTGAGTGGAACGTTTTATAGTGATTCTGTTTTTTATGTGCTTTAAAAGAAAGCCATTGTTTTAACTCAGTTGCAGGAACCAAGTTGACCTATGACCCAAGCCATCCATAATGGTTCCTGTTACAGTAAGCCAGTCTTTTACTGATACTCAGTCGAGAACAATTTGGATAATTATCTTGGAAGAGATTCATTGTGGCCCATATTCAATTCAGTTTAATTTGTGTATGTACATTTATTTATTTATATTTATTTATTTCATTTCTTTACCCAGGGTATGTACTTATCAGTGTTGGAGCAAAGGCTTTGACCCTCAAGGCCCAGGGCCTTGTCCTTAAGGGTCAAAGCCTTTGCTCCAGCACTGTTACTTACTGTTTAAAAAATGTCTGAATCTTTCAATGAGTCATGTTACATGGGTTCATTGAAGCTGCACGTACAAAGAACAGTAATGAACACACTCAGAACATGAAATAGGAATTGTTGTTGTGACCTTAGATCAAGTGAATTCAAATAAATTACTTATTTACAATTATGCAGTGATACCAATGGCCAGGTATGCACAACAATTTCGATTCAGTTCAGTATTTCATCCTAGAAATCAAACGGCTTTAATTAAATGATTTTTCAAAAAATCGGCATGTCAAAGCCTCAACAGTTTGAAACTTGGCCATAATACTCAAAACGTGTCAGTTCAACAAATACTTATTTTGTAATTGTCAGTATCTTATGCTTTTTGTTTTGTTTTCTTTTGTTACGATGTGTGCCTTGAGTGTCTATTAACCCTAACCCACCTCAATCCTCCAAAATCCTCCTTGCAGTTTTGGAGGATTTTGGAGGATTGAGGATGAATGGTATTTTTTTTAAAAGAGGATTTTGGAGGATTGAGGATGAATGATGTTTCAAGCAAGGAGGATTTTGGAGGATTGAGGATGAATGGTATTTTAAAAAAAGAGGATTTTGGAGGATTGAGGATGAATGGTGTTTCAAGCAGAGGATTTTGGAGGATTGAGGATGAACGGTGTTTAAAGCACATGAGGATTTTGGAGGATTGAGGATGAATGCACTTTTTGGGGCAGGGTAATCAGAGGATTTTGGAGGATTGAGGATGGTTCCTAACAAAAAGGGTCTAGGGGGTTAGGGTTAAGACAGATTTGTGCACATAATAATTTTGGATTGATTATTTCTATTACTCCAGAGTACATCAAGCACGCTGATCACTACGTCCCGGCTCCTGGAGGAGCCAACAACAATAACTATGCCAATGTGGAACTCATTTTAGACATCGCTAAGAGAATACAGGTGGATGCGGTGTGGGCTGGATGGGGTCATGCATCTGAGAACCCTAAACTACCTGAGATGCTTCATAAGAATGGCATCGCTTTCATTGGTAAGTAAATTATAATTTTTACAATTCCCAACTGTTTTTAAGGTATTAAGTGCTTTTATAGCAATGAATTAAAAAAAAAACATTTTATGCAAATCGCCCGTCACAAGGCCAAAGGCCAATCGAGGTGTGGGCTACAGAGAAAAGTGTGGAAGAACCAGCTCCTAACACTGAAAGACAAGATAATCTGATCTCTTCACAGTATGATAGGGTCGGGATGGGTAACTAGTCCACTGAAAGGCATTAATAATGCCTCTACCGATATTAAGCGTAGAAATGCCATTGCCCAGGACTGGGCTCGAACCCACAACCTGCAAAATTACCCGCAGACCACGAATTCAATGCTCCAAACCACTAGACCACGGCACTTATACAATTTCTCACCTCGTATACATGTGGAACTTTGCAGTTAATATTTCCGATATTTAATCCTGGGATTTGTTTTCGGGAATTGCCTGCGGTTCATCGCCACTTGTTGGCGGGTTATCGCCAAGGTTTTTGACGCATAATGGGTAAAGAATGCGGAATCACCCAAGCCTACAGTTAGGAATGAGGTGTGTTTGAAGACTTGCAAACTGTATTCTATTTGAGATGTGTGTGCATTGTAAGCATTTAAACCAGTATAGCCGTAAAGGGAGTAGTGATGTGACAAGGAAGGTTTGGGATACTTTGTTTAGGGTAGGGGTTTAGAGGATGGAAGGATTGGATGAAAAACCTCATTAAACTTTTTGTGTTGATTTTGTTTTCCTCTAGGTCCATCTGAGAAGGCGATGTGGGCACTAGGTGATAAGATCGCATCATCTATCGTCGCTCAGAGTGCCAATGTCCCAACGTTACCATGGAGTGGTGATAGTCTGCGCATTGACTGGACAGATGAGGATGTTCGTAGTGGCAACACCGTCACTGTTCCCGATGATATCTACCAGAAGGGATGTGTTAAGGATGCGGAAGATGCTTTAAAGGTACATGTACAACTCAATACTTGAATGACCACCACTTTGAACACTTTAAACGCACTTTCACTTTAAACATAGGAGCCTTTCACTACAATTCGAGGTTTGATTTCAATTCAAATTGCAACTAGAAAAAAGTATGTAATGTTAACAGTTGGTATCTGTACTTCAAATCCAAAGCCCCAAAATCATAATGCAAATTCAGATGGTAAACCTAAAGGTCACATTCCGTTCTTTGTTAGGATTTCTTAATTTTCTTTAACCACCAATGACACCAAAGACCAAATTGGTTTGGTTTGGTTTAGTTTGGTTTATTGATTAAACAAATCATGTTGCAGCCAAAGGCTGAATTACATGACATTTTACAATTCACAATGACATTAAATAAAACCAAAAATTACATATAATATTTATTAACCCTAACTCCCTACATCATTTTCCCCGCATGTAACCTGAATCCTGCAACATCCTCTGATTTCAGAGTGTTAAAACTCCATATAACCTGAATCCTCCAAAATCCTCTTATGGGGACCATAGCATGAATCCTCCAAAATCCTCCAGGTTTTTTGTGCATACCCCTATACCTCAATCCTCCAAAATCCTCATGTATCACATTGAGCCTGATAACCTGGATCCTCCATATTCCTTCAGGGGCAAAAACCCCTAGTAACCTCAATCCTGAAAAATCCTCCGATGCATCAACTTCCAAGTGCCCTCAATCCTCCAAAGAGGATTTTGGAGGATTTGGGAAGGTTAGGGTTAAAAGTTAAAATTACTTTTACATTTACAAACCAATGAGTAACATGTATGCAGCACCATTCAACAAGACGGTCATGTATTAATGGCAGGGGGCTTTTTCGGAATCTTTTAGTATTGCACATATATACATGCCTTAAATTTAAGATTTTCTAGGGCACGGCCATTTTGCCTTCGATAATGAAAAATTTGGCAGGGCACCAAGGCCAAAGCAAAGGGCACCAAGGCCAATGGCATTTTTTTAAAGGGCACGGAGGCCAGTCATTATTAATACTTATATAGGAAATATTCTGTGAAGCCCTGTAAAACTCTGCAAGCTCTGTAAAACTCCACAGATACATGTACATTTACATGAATGTTTGTCGCTTTAATCGGTCTTTCCGTGGCATTTTTACAAGCTTGATAGTTCAGATTATTACAAACAACACACAATACATCAATCATACAATGAATGATGCCATGCGCTGCACGTACACAACTCCATGATGAAAGCGCGAGCGAACTTGACAACCAACTTGGTCGATTTTGCCTGGTAACCTATGCACAAAATATTACCTGGGTACCAGCCACAATTGAGCAGTGGTTGGCAAATAGTCGCTGATTGAACTTGGCCGTACCGTACGTGTACGTGCTTTAGATAAAATCTGGCTTCTGCCCCCTGCATTCGAAATTTAAATGCTGATGAAGGGATCGAAACCAGTCTATATCAAGCTTCGTTCGTACATGTACATGTAGTATATACCGCACCAGTACAGTAGCCCGCGTGCACCGTTGCCGTGCTGCGCCAGACGCGCTGACTACGGCCGCCCGGCCCGTCGGCTAGGCACGGGTGGGTACGCGTGGGCCGGCAACGAGGGCACTACGGCCAGTTGGGAAAAGGGCACGGCAAGAGCCGTGAAGAGTGCGATTTTGTGAAGGGCACCACGGCAAACTTAAGGGCATCGACGGCACTGGCCGTCATGGCCGCCGTTAAATTTGAGGCCTGTATTTAGGTTGGGTCCTAAGTGTCATTGAGGATTTATCCTCGGAGGGAGGGAACCACTCAGAGAACTGCGGAGAGGTGGAAGCTTTTGTGGCAAACTCTATGCAAATTTGCTCTCTTCTTATATGAAGAGGCTCAATTTCCAATTTTGTTAAGGAATCTGGATAGGACGTTTACGGTGTGCCAAAAATGTATTTGCAAACACGCTTTTGAATCATCTCAATTTGATTACTTTGTCTCTGAGTGAGACTCGGATGCCACAATGGAACAGCATACTCTAATGCTGGCCTGATATAACTTTTGTACACGCTCAAAAGTTCATGGTCACTAAACCCTGCTCCTTTTAATTTTCGCAACATGAACATCTTCCGATTTGCTTTAGCATGAATACTCTCCACCTGGGAATCCCATTTTAATTCATCCTGAATTATAACACCCAGGAGTTTAACATTACTAACAACCTCAAGGCGTTTATCAAAAATTCTCAGGTCAACATCAGGAATATCTTTTTTGCCAAAGTATACTTGCATGTCGTGGCATTTGGTTGGATTTAGTTTTAATTTGTTTTGGACTGACCATTCCTGCAAGGTATTCAAATGTTGTTGCACATCACTGGCCTCATCAACTCTTCTATTTTCACCAATAGTCATGTCATCAACATACTTCCACACTGATGGTCTGCTAACATCATCCAAAGATAGGCTTAATGCATCATTTAGCATACCCAAGAATGAAACGGGACCAAGGATGGTACCCTGTGGCACACCCCCAGTTAAACCAATCCAGTCAGAGTATACAATGTATAAATGGGGTATTCTTATTTTGTCTGTAGTCTGAATTAATTATTAATACCCGGAAATACCTCAATCCTTATTCTTATATATTTATCATTGTTTTGGTACAATTTATAGCATTTGTCCAGTTTTAAATTCTGTGAAGTGAGAATGCCTAGTCCACTTTCCAGTTTGAAAGGGAAAAATCATTAAAATAAAAAATGGTTTATAAATACTACTTTGACAAAAATAATTAAGAATTATCCTGTATTCAGATCTCGGCCCAGGAAAACCATGTGGCTGGTAGAAAGTTGGCAATTCAAAATGTTGCTAACCCTACCACCTTTGATCGTAACCCTTTACCTAGAGTGGTTTTTAGCCTCGTATTGGGTGATTTTAATAAAAAGAAAAAGCCCTCTTTCTCCAATCCTCCAATACTTCTGTATAATTTCAATGAGAGAAGTTTTGGGATGCACCATGTGGAGTGACCGACTCAAAAAATATGAAGTATGGTTCTGAGCAAAACCAGAGGTATGAGCTCAATGATTAGGTCTGAATAATTATAACTGCAAACAGAAATTGGAGATTTCGCTTTGATCTTTCCAACAGCACGCTGAGCGTATTGGCTTCCCAGTCATGGTCAAAGCATCAGAGGGTGGCGGTGGAAAGGGCATCCGGAAAGTAGAGAACAAGGAGGACTTTGCCAGTCTATTTAGACAGGTTCAAAGCGAGGTGCCAGGATCTCCCATCTTTGTCATGAAGCTTGCCAAAAGGTAAGTAGAGAACAACTAGGACTTTGCCAGTCTATTTAGACAGGTTCAAAGCGAGGTGGCAGGATCGCCTACATTGGTCATGAAGCTTGCAGAAAGCTAAGTAGAGAACAAGGAGGACTTTGCCAGTCTATTAAGGCAAAATTAGCAACAACAAAAAAGTTTTTCTTACTCCTGTTTGAAGATCATGCCAGGCAGTATTTTTCAAGATGGCTGTCCCCTTTCGTTTCAAAATCTGACATTTGAATCCTCAAATTAATTCAAATCATACAGTAGATTGACTAGGAGGCATTTGATTCCTCTCGTGCCTTTGCATTTTTATGGGGAGAAAATTAAAAACATGCAGCTGTTAAAAAGGAAGTCAGTGGGGACCATAAACATTTTTTTTTCTAAGTCTAAGTTCAGTGAGTTACAGAGATCTCCAATCCTTGTCAGAAATTTCGGACTAGAAAGTGATGACCAAAAAGCACTATGCCAGTCTAATTTAGACATGCACAAATCGATACAATGGACATTGCTCCTGTATCTTTGTCATGAAGGGAAAATTAAAGTCAAAAGCTGAGAAAACATTGTCAGTTTATGTATTCTGACAAAACAAAGTTTGTTGGATATATTTCCCAGGAAAAAAAGTATGTACAAAAATTGATTTTGTGTGTGTGTGTGTGAGTTTGTATATGCCGGCAATCGTGGACCTAGGACAAAAGAATTCGAGCGTAGACAAAGGGGTCCACGTTTGACCTAACGTCCACGATTGAAAATCGTGTACAAAACCAATGGGAGGCCTCCCGAAAAAGTTAGAGTATAAACAAAAGAGGAACAATGGGAGGTCCACGATTGCACCCGTTTACATGACTGTGTGTGTGTGTGTAGTAACAGTACTTTTAGCAGATGTTTATTTTTGTAGATTTGTTTAATTAACTGTGCATGATCTGTTTACAGTGCAAGACATTTGGAAGTTCAGCTGATCGGTGACAAATATGGCAATGCCATCTCCTTATTTGGCCGTGATTGTTCCATCCAGCGTCGTCATCAGAAGATCATTGAGGAAGCTCCGGCTACGGTGGCTCAGCCTCATGTCTTCAGAGAAATGGAGAAGGTTCGAATCTCACTCATCCCTATTTTTTGTCTTTCTGCTTTTTTCAGAATGTGTCTAAAGTTATCATGGGTATTGTCATGTAGTTTATTACCTATTGCATAAGAATCGGGTGAATGCATTGTCCAATCTCGTCAACTATAATAGTGCGAAAGCACAAAATCTGAGAAAAACAAACTTCCCCTATAAAATTCTTTAAAGTTGTTTAAACCCTAACCCTGCCAGATGGAGGACAGTGCATCTGTGCTGACAGCTCCACTTTGCTAGACTCTGTACACAAGTAAATGTGACAAAGTATCTGATGCGTCTGGCAGGGTTTCAGCAAAAATGCCCGTAGTAGCTAGACAAATGAAAAAATTACCGCACAAGGTTTTGTAGTGTTTTGTAAGGAGCAACATATAGCTTCATGCACACGAGTGATGTTCACCCATTACATGTAAGTTTGAAACCGAGAAAAAGTCAACATACTACTGTTGGTGTTATTTTTATTTATTTTTGGGATATGCTTATTTTCGTATTTCATCAAGAGAAATGAACTTGTCCCAATGCAGACTGATCAAATAACTTATATTAGATGGAAAGGTTCCTTCACATGTGCCTACCTTGGAATGCCTGTTCAATTATTGCCATTTTGTTTCTTTGACCTTTAACCCCAGGCTGCAGTCAAACTGGCCAAGTTGGTTGGTTACTGTAGTGCGGGAACCGTGGAGTACCTGTACAATGATCACGACGGTTCTTTCTACTTCCTGGAGCTGAATCCACGTCTTCAGGTTGAGCATCCATGTACTGAGATGGTCGCTGGCGTCAACCTGCCTGCCTTACAGCTACAGGTAGTACTCCTCTTATATGTCTACAGAGGGCGTATATTTTTTTTATGGAAGTCACCTAATACAAGGCTAAAAGCCACTCGAGGTAAAAGGTTACAACAGAGGTGGTGGGGTTTGGCCACATTTTAGGTTGCCAGCCCTACCACACTTACGGTTTTCCTGGGTCCAGATCTAAGTAGAGGATAAATCTTCAATAGATACCAAAGAAATGATCCCAATTTTCAAACCTATAGAGTATTGGCCCAGGCTGGGTATAAACTAACACCATTGGTGAAACCAACTCAACTCCCCCTATTCATTTGTTTGGTTAGCTGTGACAATAGTGAAGGCATTAGTATACAAATAATGAATGTTTATGAGTGCGATGGTAAGAATAATTTCATGAGGTGACAGATTGAATGTTCCATGGGACGTTCCATCTGTCACCGAATGAAATTATTCTTACCATTGCACGAATGTGAAACATTCATTATTTGTTTTATACAACGCCTGAATAAATCCGACAGATTACATGCATGGATTTCTTGGTGTACAGCGTGCCGTTTACCTTCTCTGTCCCGCATAAAACCGCGACAAAAAGTGGTCCAGTTCCGAATCAGTTAAAGCTTTAATTGTTGTTCCTGCGTGTCTTGCAAATTCCTCTAATCGTTTGACTGCATATTTAATTTGTGTTAGCAGCGTCGGCATCGCCTACGAGTTCCTATATTTCGTCGTCTGTTAGGAAAACAAACCGCGGTTCGGAAACACCGTCCGCCTAGACTGGTTCCCGGTCCCCATATGTATATAATATACATTTGAAGTCCAATGACAGCCGTGTTGTAGCGGCGGGAAAGTTCTATCAAACGCGTTACCGTTTGATAGAACCATGTGATAGAACTTTTTTTGGCGGTGCGGGTTCGCGTCGTGCGATGGGACAAATAATTCAATGCACGTGATCGACGATCCACCAATCGGATGGCTTGGATTTATTCAGGTGTTGTATAATGTGCAATGGCCAATGAGCTATCGAGATTTATACACATGGAGTAGGTATTGTAGTAAGTATTTGTAATGTCTTATGTCCTGTTAAAGGTTGCCATGGGAATTCCACTGCACAGGATCAAAGACATCCGCGTCTTGTATTCGGAAAGTCCATGGGAGGACACACCTATTGATTTTGACAAGTAAGTAGTTGTGACCTCTTATCTCCCCTTCCCTATCATCACCAGCATTCCACAAGAAATGCTTCAAATGGAATGGGAATCTTGTGAATTGTTTAAGTTCCTTAACCCTAACCCCCAAGGCATTTGTACTAGGAAGTGTCCTCAACCTGTCAAAATCCAACATTATGCAGTATACCTATGGCACATTCTTTGGCATCATAGCTCAATGTAAAGTAATGGTGCCGAGGTGCTACAGTCCTGAACCCATCAAAATTAGACAAAACCTGCTGTTGGAGTTTGCAAGGCTTGGGGTAGTTAGGGTTGAATGCCAAATGATATTATATAAATGAATTTCACATTAGCCCCGTCTGTGCTCGTCAGGATTGCCAGCGAGGATCTCGGTGCTAAACAGTGATGTAGTCGAGACCAGGCACAAGACCATGCACAAGACCATTCACAAGACCATTCACAAGACCAGCTTATTACAGGCACAAGTAACAGGCACAAACCATGACAAAGGAATGCTTTTGTTACAGTTCATTTGAATAGCTTAAGACTTGAATTGAGACTGAAGGTCTTGTGTTGGTTTTCAGGGTCTTGTGATGGTCTTGGGATGGTCTTGGGATGGTCTTGGGATGGTCTTGACTACATCACTGGTGCTAAACAAACTATTTGACAAATTCATTCATGCATAAATGAATCATGCCATAAATGGCAGCGCAGTGCAAGTTCAGCATAGTGCATGTAAGCTGTTTACTCAGCACTGAGAGCCTCGCATTCAAACACGGAAGTGTGCAGATCAGTGATATTTTCGTCAAATCAGGATTCGCTTATCACAATTTTCAAATAATAGCAGTACCAGTGATGTATAAGAAGGTCCTTCCCATCCCTGACCCATTCACCATCATTTTCACATCTGAGAAAAAGACGAGGGTTTCTCTGGCCCACTGTACCTATTTACACTCCTGTCATGGTGAGATTTAGTGGCCTTTCAACAAACTTCAGTCACAGCTCTTACTTTTTTTTTTTACTTGTTGTGCATGTGTTTAGTCTCTTTCTCTCTTACTTCTTTGGTAATTACTATTCATGGTCTGCTTCTATTTTTCCCCTCAGCCCGTTGGTCCTTCCTGAACCCAAAGGTCACGTCATTGCCTGTCGAATTACCAGTGAGAATCCGGATGAGGTATTAAACCATGTCTGTTTGATGGTCTGTCAAACTCGTAGACACTTTCCACAGATAGTCATTGGACAACTTGATATTTACTGGGATTATATTTTTTCAGGGGCATGTTAAATTAAACTGCTTCAATTAAGTAATTTGTTGGCTCTTTACGGCATAGTTTATTAGCACTTTAACCTCGGTGCGTTCTTAGAGCTTGCATGAAAATGTCCATAGGCTTACCCGTTTTTTGTTAAATTGAAATCACCCAACACGAGGTTAGAAGCCACTCTAGGTAAAGGGTTACGATCAGAGGTGGCAGGGTTGGCGACATTTTGAATTGCCAACCCTACCACCCTTACAGTTTTCCTGTGCCTAGATCTGAATAGCAGTTCAATCTTCCACAAATTCCAGAGAAATTATGCCAATTTTCAGACCTATAGACCAGAGGTGGACTGGAACCCGTGCTTACTTCTAATAATATTTGATGTTGTCTTGAAAACACATTCACGTCTCTGTCATATTGTGGATGGTATTCTATGAAATGCAATGTTGGTCAGCATCTGAAGGTAATCCCTTGATTTGGGCTTTTTGTTCAGGGTTTCAAGCCTAGCTCCGGTACGGTGACAGAGTTAAACTTTCAGAGTAACACCAACGTGTGGGGCTATTTCAGCGTGGCAGCGTCGGGAGGCCTACACGAGTTTGCCGATTCACAGTTTGGTCACTGCTTCTCCTGGGGTGAAGAACGAGAAGATGCAAGAGAGTAAGTCCAATCACGATCCATCATGGAGGCTGCTTCATCATGCCAGCAAGACTTTTTAATATGTGAATTACTTCAGTAGGAAGTATTTTCTTTGTATGATCTATTAATTTCCCGCTTCCCAGAAGCGTGATGCAATGCCTGTACGGTATTGCGGATTTATGACTTCTGACTAGTGTCCCCACCCAACAAAGATGCTGATAAATTTGGAGACTGTTAATATAGGGAAATATGGCTGATTTGGTATAGTGCCAGTATAGTAATCCAGAGTTGCAGTTTCAATTCTTAGGACTTACGTTTCTGTTTTCACTCTAATTGATTAATTCCCTAGCCAGACTCCCCGGTTGTTTGATAAGAGTATTTTGAAATAACTTTTTTTCACATGCAAAGTTTTTCATTATTCATCGTAGGAGCTGCAAATGCAGTTTGAATAAAATAATATTTAATTACCTGTGAACGGAATAAAAGCTTCTTTCGTATAATTGTTCACAATCTTTCGTTTCCCAGGAGCGTGCTTTATGTGTCTTTCTAATGTTTGTATGAAAACATCCTTGAGCGGGAAAATTTTTTGATTACGAGTCTCTAGCCTGAAGTCATTTTAGCTGACGTTGTGTATTCATTTATTCCTCAGGAATATGGTCGTTGCCTTGAAGGAGCTGTCAATCCGTGGTGATTTCAGGACGACCATCGAGTACTTGGTCATGTTACTGGAGACGCACGCCTTCCAGAACAATGAGTTTGACACGGCCTGGCTGGATGTCCTCATTCGGGAAAAAGTACAGGTGAGTTTGTCTCCAGGAATGAACGGCTCAGGTGATCTGTAAGTCTGAAGCATTCGGCCTTTTTTCCAACACTGTTTAGCTGTAGTATTTGTTAACAGAGGCATAGTCATTTGTATTTACAGCTCGATGGGGATTTTACCTGGTTACTTTAAGCACTTTGCCAAAGGGCAGGATTTGATATTGATTAATTTTCTTACTACAGAATTCATGTGCAAGTTTGTAAGAATCTCATTTTAGAATAATTTAGTTCCTTCTGGCTGGGCCGTTATTAATTAGGTGCCGGTAGGCCAAGATGAGCTTGTGCAGCCACGTGTAATGCAAGCAATAGGCAAACAATGGATTGAGTACGTACAGAAATGCGCATATACATGACAGCTGTATTATATATTAGATTATTAGATTTTTATTTTTATTTTTTTATTTTTTATTTTTTATTTTTATTGTTTTTAGTGCCTGCTCAACAGATTTTTTTGTGCAAGTCTGTAAGAACCGCATTTTAAAATTCCTACATGTATGCACAGAGATGCCTGGCTAACATGGGTCCATCTGTCCAGAGAGTTGTTTTCAGAGTTGATGTGTGAATGGATGTCCCACCCCAAGTCATAGCCGACTACAAGCTTGGTTTTAACCTCTCATGTCCATACCTGGCATGGATCTCGGGCTATTCCACCTGCATGTATGCGTCCGCTCAGCTCAGAATATCCTGGGGTTAAGGATTGGGAGGTTTGGGGCATAATCAGAGATATCCTGGGTGTGAGACTGAAAGGGTTAGCAATATCGTTTCAAGCTGGAAAGTAGGTTGTGGGTACACCATGTAAAGTTTGCTCTTTTTGTGAGGAAGTGTTGGCTCTGAAAAGAGTCGATGGTGAGATAAGGTCTCAACGTTTCAGTGTGCTTTGTTAGTCTTGAGGAGACTGCTGGACAGATGGAAAAAGCTGGTGTTTATGAAGGATACGGTGAAGTCGTATACATAATATATTATTTGGAATATGTACAGTGGTGTGCGAAATTATTCGAACACTTGACATATCTAAAGAAATTGATATTTAATGCCTTACAATGCCTGGTTTACATTTTGCACCTGTATTAAAATAGAAAAGGTAATTGCTGTGAGCATACATGTAGCTCACATTAGTATCTGCCAGTCCCATCTCTTTTATCAAACTTGACTCTGATATTTGGTGTGTCCACCCTTGGCAGTAATCACTGCGGCACATCTTTCGGGCATAGTGTCTATATATTTCCTGAGAGTTTCTGCACTAATGCTGTTCCAAGTCTTCTGAAGTTCATTCCAGAGGTTTTCATTTGAATGTACATTGGTATTATCGATTGTCATTTCATCACAAACAACTAAAGTACCTAAAATATGCCAAGTGTTCGAATATTTTTGCGCACCACTGTATAATTGATCTAACAGTACATGTATCTTTCTTCTAATATGTCATTTTAGGTTGAGAAGCCTAATACAATCCTGGGAGTGATTTGTGCATCTCTACACATCGCTGATATGTCCATTAATGAGAGTTTCTCCAACTACCAAACGGCTCTAGACAGGTAAATAGTATTTTAATAGAGCAGATACATAATAAAAACATTCAATATTCCATGCAAATTGTTGATAGTGCAGTTTTGTAAAGTATGAATCGGCATTGATGACAGATACGGTTTTCAAGATTATTAATCTAACCAATTCTATTTCCTCAACAGTGTCATGCAAAGAAATATTTAACGGTAACATTCACCATTTTCATGATTTTGAAGAACTGTTCTATTTTTGCAATGGGTTGGATTATTTTGCGACAGAGGCCAAGTGCTACCAGCCAACACGCTAAGCAACACTCGAGAGGTTGAGATGATATACGAAGGCTACAAGTACATCATCTACGTGACGAGGCAAGGTGGGAGGAGTTACTTCCTGTGTCTGAACGGCTCAACGTTGGAAGTGGAGGTCCATCGAATGTCAGACGGTGGATTACTGGTCTCATTTGAAGGCAGTAGCTACACGTCCTACTTCAAGGAACAGATTGACAGGTCAGATCTGAAATTTAGGTCGGATGTTGCTTTCGAGTTTCAGAAATAGACCTTTTTCATGTGCTGTCACTCGTCCATATTGGACCGTCTAGTGTAGTGATAGGTTTTTTTTTATGGTAATCGCCATAAGACAAGACAAAAATCACAGGGATAGAAGGTATCTATTCACATTGCGTTTGAATTGTGAAAGATTGTAGGTGGGAAGGAAGCAGGTTACAGGAAAGGAGTACCAACGAGAGGCAGTACGAGAGAAAACAAATCTTGAAGAGTATCTCACAGTACTAGCCTTTTTTTTTTTTACATCTAGCAGTGTCTGGTCACTCATGTTTCATAGTTACTATTAAAAGCTCTGCCAAGAAACTTCTGTTTTTTCCAATGCGTGCCAAATCTTTAAAAGCCTTGTCGGAACACGTAGCGTCCATAATGATGCTTGCAATGCTTATGTCTATTTAATTACAGAAACTTGGCAGAAAGTTGACTATATCCTATTATACTAGAGGGCCTTTAAATGTACTCAGTGAATAAAATCTGCTTTGACTGTCCGTATGTTATTGTATTTTGTCAGTGTTGTTAGTGGTCTTTGAATACAACGTCCGTAAAGATGAAATTGCCCAGCATTTACTTCAGATGATATATTTTGCAGAGTTGTACTCGAGTCCCTGCAAGTCGTTTCACAAGTCCATTCGCAAGTCCAGTCAGAAGTCCTTCTTTTACAAAGCTGGCGACAAGTAACTGGATGAACAATGACAAAGGAATGCCTTTGTCAAAGCTCATTTGAATAGCTTGTGATTGGGAGGGCTTGTGATCGACTTCCAGGGACTTCCAGAGACTTACAGGGACTTACAGGGACTTGCAGGGACTTGTGATGGACTCAAATACATCTGATATTTTGTTTATTGAAATCGCCCAATCCAAGGCTAAAAGCCACTCTAGGTAAAGGGTTACAATCAGAGGTGGTAGGGTTGGTGACATTTTGAATTGCCAAGCCTACAACCCTTATGATTTCCTGGGCCCAGACCTTAAGAGAGGATAATTCTTCAAAAGATACCAGAGAAATTATTCCAATTTTCAGACCTAAGGTTACTTCCACCAACTCACACAAGTGTGTAAATACCGGCAATCGCGGACCTCCTATTGTCCCTCTTTTGTTTGTACTTTAACTTTTTCGGAAGGCCTCCCATATGTTTTGTACACGATTTTCAATCATGGACGTTCTGTCAATCGTGGACTCTTTGTCTACGCCCTTACCCCTTTGTCCACGCCCTTACCCCTTTGTCCATAGTCCACGATTGCCGGTATTTACAAACGCACCTCCCTTCCTTTAAACTTACCCCCCCCCCGGCATTGTAAAACAGTATTTTATTGATAGTTTGGTTAAATGTTAAATATGTGTTCATTATGTCTCCATAGTTACCGTATCACCATTGGCAACCAGACCTGCATCTTTGAGAAGGAGAATGATCCTAGCATCTTGAGGTCATCATCGGCGGGTAAACTCCTCCAGATCCTGGTGGATGATGGAGGACATGTGTATACCGATCAGGCCTATGCTGAGATTGAAGTCATGAAGATGGTTATGAGTCTTAGAGTGCCAGAGAGTGGATGGTAAGAGTTCATCCCTCAAACCTCCAAGGATTTTGTGACATTTCAATGTCGGGTGTGAGAATTGTAAGGATTTTTTCCTGATTTCAAGATTTTTTTGTCTGGATTTTTACTGATTTCAGAATTTTTGAAGAATCTCTTTTTAATTCTGGAATCCTTGATGTGTTGGTCTAAAGGTGTTTTTGCTGTAAAAGTGGATATAGACCAATAGAAACAGGTATTTTAAGGGGTGCCTTTAGGCAAATACAAACCATAGACCCTACATTGCTCTGGGTCCTCGGCAACCCCCAAACACCTCAGATTTCATGGATTTTTCAATTTTCGGCCAATCTCGCCCCTGTAATGTACTTTTTTTCATGGATGTGTCGGTATGAAAAATGATACCCCTGTTGTCAGTTTTTGTGTAATGTTATGTACCATATTTGTTATTTCTTGAACCGTTTCTTATATGTATTTAAATACAAGTGTATTATTCAAATTTAGATCAATCGGTGTCCAGTTTCATGACACTCCCCGAGCCAAGCTCGGCAGTCCTTCAAGAAAGATGTTATGTGTTTTGTGTGTATTTTTCTTTTGTCTTGTATCCAGGGCCCATTTTCATAGGTTTGCTTAACAGTTACAGTGCTAAATTTAGCAGAAAAGTGTTGCTATCTTAAGCACTCTTTCACGGTCAAGTCATGCTAGAATTGCATGGAGATTTCAACTGTTGTCACTATAAAGCGTATGGTCTCTACGAAATGCAACCCTGTGAAATTGGGCCCAGGTTAATGCCATTAAACAAGAAAAATGACCATTAACTTACACCTCAAACACTTGAACTGTTTCCATCCCCAGATTTTTGAAGTGCCACATGGCTTTATCTGATTATCAAAAAAACGAATGCAACGTTTCACTGTACTGTTTATACCATGACATGTTATTTTTTATCTAGTAACTAATTTTGAATAAGGCTGTATTTGTGTAGCTTGAACTCCCACTCATAAACTTCCTTATTGTCTCTTTAAATGCTATTTTTGAAAGACGGGCTGTTTGTCATCGTATTGGTGATACCATATTTTATCTCAATGTGGCATTTCATCAAATATGTGACTGGATCCTACGAAATGAGTCCTAAGGTCATTTATTTTACTTGTTAGGTTTTACATGCATTGGATAGGCTCTTCATTCTAATACATGTACATGTATATCACTCAGTTTGACATCCTGATGAATTTGGACATTATGTGAGTGAAAACCTTGACAGTTCCCCTTGATTGCCACAGTATAGGTCATGTTTAAGGGCCTGTAACTCAAAAAATAGCTCTGGCGACTTGTGACTCATTTTGTTGGGTTGGGGCACACATGTCAAAGTAGTTTATTGTGCATGGACAAATAGTTTCTGAAGATTACTTTGAGCAGCGTAGTTTGGCCCCGCTCTGATGACAGCATTCAACATAGTTATCTTGGCAATGATGTCGGGGATCCTGACCAATTTGTTGCTCATGTACATGGGCCTGCTACTGTCCAAAATGTTTTCCTTAAAATGAGAATTTTCTGAAATATCAAGAAAAACAATTCTTGTCTCACTTGCCAGAAAAAATTCAAGGGAGTGAGACAAGATAAGTTTTCTTGGAATAAGAATGTGTTCCTTGTATTGGGAAATGTCAGAAAAATACTTTTGGTAATGTGGACTAGCTGATTCTGTTTTGGTTTGGCCAGTAACCATTTCTGCTAAGTAGATATTTGTTGCGAAACGGACGCTTGCTGTACTTTGCAAATTTGTGTTCTTGCATCTCTCTGATATTTGCCTCTGCTTGTAATATTGATGTCCTGTTTATCATTACAGTGTTCACTTTGTGAAGCGGCCTGGTGCTGTATTGAACCAAGGGAGCGTAGTCGCCAAGCTAGAGCTGGATGACCCGACTAGAATACAAAAGGCAAGTCGTAAATTCACTCAGAAATCATCAGTGTTGGATATGGCGTCTTCGAAAACTATGATTTCTAATATCAGCTTTTAATCTTTGACTTAGTTGCTGTCAGGCCACAAATTAGACTGGAAATTGTTGAAGTTTTCAAAAGAGCCTGTTGTCTAATAAAGGATTAAACTAAATGTGCTTTATTTTAACTCTAACTCTCCAGGGTATTTTGGCTAGAAACCCTGCCACATTGACTTGTGTGCAGAGTCCAGCAAAGTGGAGCTGTCGGCACAGATGCACTGTGCTGCGTCTGGCAGGGTTAGGGTTAAGGACCTTTTCAGTTTAAGGCTAAAGGAAATGTAATGTTTTGTCGTCATTTCTAGCCGGACGTTCAGTTGGGACTTTACAACCCAGTTTTAGGGTTGGTGGCATTTATAGATGATATGGCCTCTGACATCACGTCACATCTGTTTTGAAATGTGCCCGGCGGTATGCGCTAGCATTGTGTTTTTTCATAAAATTTGGTTGAGGAGTGATGACGTAGGTCAGATCGCCTTTGAATTATGTGACCTTTGATGTCACTCCTTTACACCAAATTTATGCAAAACACAATGTGTGTGCATACCGCCAGAGCATTTGAATATAGGGCCAATTAGTTGTAAACAAAGGGCACATGGTCAATACTTTGACCTGTGTTATGCACATATTTTCTTGTTATTTATATGTAGTTTACAAAAACAAAGATCTGCCTTATCTCATTAGTTTAAGATATTGTCAGAATTAACAGGTTTTTAAAAGAATGTCGGCTTCAAATTTTTGACCGCTGTTCAGTTCAAGGTTTGAAATTTGGGATTAATTAAATAACGGTAGAGGTAATCATTGGGAAAATTAACCATATTTTTTTGTAGTGGTTTCTTGTCTGAATTGTGAGAATTTAGCAATATTTGGCATAATTGTGCACACAATTCTGGAGGCAAACGGGGTGTTTGTTCTTGCCAAATGTTTTGCGTAGCATTGTTCGTAATACCGGGACTTTCTGTATTAATTTGTCTTTATTTCTGTCTGTTCAGGCTCAAATCTTCCAAGGTGAGTTACCAATCGCAAGCAAGAGCCAAAAAGCGGAAGACCATGGACTGAAACTCAACCAGAAATTCACGAAGGCAAGGGAAGCTCTGGGGAACATCATGAATGGTTTCTGCCTTCCTGAGCCTCACTACACCAAGAAGGTATGTATGGGGGACTTTTGAGACGCTGGTGGCAGCAAACATACCGGTCCTTTTTTGCTAGTTCTGAGCGTGCACGCATGGTTCTGAGCATGCACGCATAGTTCTGAGCATGCGCGCGTAGTTCTGAGCAATTGCGCGTAGTTCTGAGCATGTGCGCGTAGTTTTGAGAGTGCGCGCGACTGGTTAGAACAGTGAAAAAGGACCGGTATATCTGCTACCACCAGCGGCTACCACCAGTTTTCCATTACAACCTCTGCCAACACAGGCTCTTATAATACTCCTAATTGGAAAGAAGCAAGTTTAGTATGAAAGTGCCTTACCCAAGAGTACGAGCCCTGTCTCATGCGGGAGTAGAGCCCGCATTTCCTCAACCACAGAAATGGAATTCAGTCTCCCCAACCACTAGCCCACAACACTCCGTAATCATCATTTATTTGACACCAGATGACAGAGACGGTGAACCAGTTGATGACAGTAATCCGAGACCCGGCACTTCCTCTGCTTGAGATGAAGGAGATCATAGCTTCTGTCTCAGGCCGCCTCCCTCCGCTGGTAGAGAAGGAAATTAGGAAACAGCTCAATGCATATGGGAGTAACATCACATCGGTGCTATGTCAGTTCCCTAGCCAACAGGTCAGTAGGCAGTTCAAAATCTTCGCATAAATGCCCTAGAGCTGTCTATGTGGTGTGGCTACACAATAACAGTGATGTAGTCGAGACCATCACAAGACCAGGCACAAGACCATTCACACGACCAGCTTGTAACAGGCACAAACCATGACAAAGCAATGCTTTTATTACAGTTCATTTGAATAGCTTAAGACTTGAATTAAGACTGAATGTCTCGTGCTGGTCTTGACTACATCACTGCACGTTAATCAGCAATAGGTTTAATTGATGTGAAGATGGAATTTTGTTTTGCATCTGGGATGATGATGTAAATTAGAACATTTGTTTCTCTTTTTGCTTTCACAGTGCTTTCACACAGGATCTCAGAAAGCACTGAGTATACAGTGCTTCATACATTACGTTGGGATAGGGCAAAAAGAGAAAAATCTGTTCTAATTTACAATAGGTAAATTGACCTATTGCTCAATGGCGAATAGCTATGCCTCTTAGACAAAAATGGAATTTCATACCGTAAATTTTGTTTGAGTCAAATTTTGCACCTTTGGCAATCGAATTGTAGTTAATGTGATTGGACGATATTTTACAAGCTACCTTCATGCAGTTGTATGTGATAAATCAACTGCCCTCAAAAGTGTAACTAGTGTTAGTTTTCGTACAAGAAGCTTATTACAACAGATATTTAGGAGAGTTGTGTAACCAGACCAGGGGCCAATTTCATGGAGCTGCTAAGCACCAACATTTGCTTAGCACCAAAAAGTCTTGCTTAATAAAGTCTGAAGAAATATATACATCACGGACAAATTTGGCTGGAAATCCTGTTTTTAACAAGGATGACTTTTCACGCTAAGCAGATTTTTGTGTTTAACAGCTCCATGAAATTGGCCCCTGGTCTGAATTGAATCTTAATTTGGTCTTTCTAAATGTCTTCCATTTTGGAAAATTGTGTATTTCTCTTAACTCATGAGAACATGATTGCTGGTCGCTGTTATATTATTGTGAACGTTATTCCGGAGGTCGCAGGTTCGAATCCCGCTCCTGCCAGTTTTCACTTTGAAAATGTTTTAATTCTTGGCAGATTGCTAATGTTGTTGATCGTCATGCAGCTACACTACAGAAGCGATCGGAGAGAGATGCATTCTTCATGCACACCCAAGACATTGTACAGCTGGTGCAGAGGTATTACACACAAAAAAGAATTTCGTCAAACAATCCACTTCCTTCAAAAGCCTGTAACAAAATGTTAGTCGTATTGTCCTGTAGAAGTTTTGATAATACGTTATTTCAACAACTGAAAAGTTTCTTAGCAAATTGTGTTCTCACCCTGGGAGATTGACCTGTTATTCAGATGAAAGTTCTGAAACCTTTCAAGATATACCGGAGGAACTTTAGCCCACGTGAATCTGTACATTCCCCCACCCCCCCTAAAAAAGACAACAACAACAAAATTGAAAAGTTAATCAAGTAAATAGTTTTTTGTAGAACGTCTGAAAGTTTTACAAAGTTAACCCTAACCCTCCAGGGTATTTTGGCTAGAAACCCTGCCAGACGCATCAGATTGCATACTTTGTCACATTGACTTGTGTGCAGAGTGCAGCAAGGTCAAGCTGTCACCACAGATGCACTGTGCTGCGTCTGGCAGGGTTAGGGTTAAAGTTGTAAAAATCTTCCAAACAAATTTGTTTTTGTTTTTAATGTTCAAAACAGATTTTAAGAAATTTGATAACTTCCAAAAGGAAATTTTAGCCAACGATTTGTGATGTACATATAGTTTGGAGACATTTCCTGAGAAATGCCTGTAAAGATAGAAATAATTTGCTTTATTGGCAAGCACTGAGAAAACTGAAATGACAACAATTAAAAATAAAACTGGATTCTTTTTATGGAAGTTGACAATACAAGGCTAAAAGCCACTCTAGGTAAAGGGCTGCAACAGAGGTGGTGGGGTTGGCCACATTATAGGTTGCCAGCCCTACCACCTTTATGGTTTTCCTGGGTCCAGATCTAAATAGAGGATAAAAACATACCACAGAAATTATCCCACTTTTCAGACCTATAGACCCAGGCGGGGTAACTTCCACCGTTGGTGATACCAACTAACCTCTCCCTTGATATTTGTTAGATACCGGAATGGGATTCGAGGTCACATGAAGTCAGTCATTCAAGATCTGCTACGCATGTATCTATGTGTGGAGACAAAGTTCCAGCAAGGACCGTATGATAAGTGTGTGATGAGCCTTCGAGACGAGTTTAAGTCTGACATGGCAACCGTTGTGTGGAGAATCTTCTCCCACGCACAGGTTACAAAGAAGAACCAGCTGGTTGTCCAGATCATTGTAAGTCAAAGATTGTCTTTTGGTATCTTCTCAAGTTGTCACCAACAGTCGATACATGTTGGCTTTCATTTGACTAATTCGTATTTTGCAAATGACATTGGTACAGCTGATAAAACAGTAGCAGGCAGTGTTCATACTTTGTGTGATTCAACGTATACATGAAATAACAAACCTGTGAAAGTCTGAGCTCAATCTGTCATCCGAGTCATGAGAAAAAAGTGAAAGACCATTTTATTTGAAGTGATTTTTGTTCATGTTCATATGTTCTTATTTTGATTGTTGAAATTGAAATAAGCCGTGCCATTTTTGGAGATCTTCAGATGTAGTATTCTCAAAGATGACAGCATTTTTGACAGAAATATTTCTCAGGAGGATTGGTACTGGTATTATTTTTATGATCAGTAAACTTTCAGATTGAAATTAGTTGAGACATTTTTTATCATTACTAAAGCTATATCATATCTATTGGTTCAATGGTCAAATGTCTTTAATGCCACTTGTATTCCCAATAGAATGCTTGCATAAAACACCCAAGACATTAAAGTCGTATAATTTTATATCAGTCTTCATTGAGCTCCTCTGAGTACAACAAATTTGCTTAGTACAAAAAGTCTTGCTTAACCCTAACTCTCCAGGGCATGTTTGCTAGAACCCTGCCAGACGCATCAGATTGCATACTTTGTCACGTTGACTTGTGTGCAGAGTGCAGCAAAGTGAAGCCGTCAGCACTGTGCTGCGTCTGGCAGGGTTAGGGTTAATAAAAAACAGTTTACAGGCCAAAACTCTACATGATTTTTATGGCAAGCAAACAGTCGAATACTCCCAAGCAGTGGACATCACACGAACATTTTGTTGGCAATCCTGTTTTTAATGAGGAAGACTTCTCACGCTAAGCAAATTCCTGTGCTTAGCAGCTCAATGAAATTGGCCCCTGATGTTGGGGGATGGGTAGTGGTACCTGCCCGATGTTGACTTGAGTCACATCTCTCCCCTCTGCTGTAGGAGCGTATCAGCAGCCGTGAAGCAGGTTTGACCGAGGAGTTGTCAGAGATTCTAGGCGAGCTGACCACACTGAATAAGCAGGATCATTCCAAGGTGGCACTAAGAGCACGGCAGGTACTGATTGCTGCTCATCAACCGTCCTATGAACTCAGACACAACCAGGTGGAAAGTATCTTCCTATCGGCTATTGACATGTACGGTCACCAGTACTGCCCAGATAGTCTCAAGGTGGGTCAAGTTCAGTTCTAGTCTGTTGGAAAATTGATTGTATTCTTATCTCTTATAGATATTTCAAAGCGGGATTTTATTAGGATTTTGCAGTGGAGGTTTCTATGAAAAGAACACATTCTTTACAATCTTGGTACAATGTTTTTTAGGGCGAGTCTTCGTCTCTGAATATTCTATTTGAAAAGTTGCTTTGGTGAACAATGTGTGTTAGCGGTACATACACTGTGTGGACCTGTGAATAAAAGATTTCGGTGTGAACAATAGATGAGAGACACTATGTAGACAAACCAAAGAGTAGTTCCACCCAAAAATCTATTTTACTCCCCTTAAAAGGAACCAAAACAAAGTGGACACACAAACAAAGTTGAGAAAAATAACTAACTTGGCACTCCAACTCCGATATCACTTACATCAATAGCCATCTTAAATGGACGTTCAAAGTTTGGGGCAGTTAACACGTCTGTTAATAAACACTGCCTTGAGTTGATCAAAAGATTTTTGACACGACTCTGACCAGATAAATTTAGTGTTTTTCTGCAACAAATTTGTCAGAGGGGCTACAACATCAATGGAACCTTTTGGCAGCCCGTAATTTGAGCATTCCTCATGAAACATTTTCTAAATTGTCAAACGGTGCAACGGACTAGGGAAACTTTATAAGGGCTAGTGAAATGTACAGTTGACTAGTCCAGGTGGCTAATCAGGAGAAAAAAAATTGCAAGGCTTATTGCTACTCAACCTTGTTTTGGAGATGGTTTTATGAAGCACTAATTAATGAATGATATGGTTTGGATTTGTTTGTCTCTCTAGAAACTGATCATGTCAGAAACCACCATCTTTGACGTGTTGCCAGGCTTCTTTTTCCATAGCAACCCAGTTGTTGGAAGAGCTGCCTTGGAGGTGAGTAATAATTACAAATGAAAAATGAATACTTGCAAAAAGAAGTGGGTTATTGCAGATTTTATAGCCTTGGTTTTCTTCAGTATCAAGTAGGTAACGCCTCTATACGTTGTGACTGTCCACAGGTTTATGTGCGAAGAGCCTACATTGCCTATGAACTCAACTGCCTACACCACTCTGTACTCAGGAACTCCCTATGTGTGTTAGAATTCCAGTTCATGTTGCCCTCCTCCCATCCTAACAGGTATGTACAGAATGTGACGGTGAACTAATAATCGGTATGCTAGGGGGTTAGTCAAATAATACGTGTTGTGTGTAGCTTATTTTTAGAAAAATATTCGCACATTGACGAAATATAAAAAGAGCAGTGGTTGACTTCAGATATAGATTGTTGGGGGGGGAAATGTTGGGTAGCTGACATTACATATTAAAGATGTGTCATGTGTTCAACTCACTAAAAATGGTTTAGCAACTGGGTAAAGGCTGTCTCCTTTAGTAGTTAATAGACCAATCCATTAACCCTAACTCCCAACATCATTTTCTTCCATGTAACCTGAATCCTCCAACATCCTCCGATTTCAAAGTGTTATTAAAAGCTGCATGTAACCTGAATCCTGCAAAATCCAGGTGTTTTTTTGTAAACACCCCAGTAACCTCAATCGTTCAAAATCACCCAGCATCAGATTGGGCCAGATGACCTTGATCCTCCATTTTCCTCAAGAGGCAAAATCCTCTTATGCCCTCAATCCTCCAAATTCCTCCATTTGACAAAGAGGATTTTGGAGGATTAGGGAAAGTTAGGGGGTATTAACCAATCACAGCAGTGTGCGCACACGTACGCACATGCAGTCGTACTTTCCCAATTCTTCCGAGGACAATGCTTTGTGTTTCCTATTGTTCCTCTAATATAACCCAACCCCATAGACTAAGCACGTTTTTCTTTTACTTCCGAGGACCGATTTCAACAAAAGACTGACTCGCGAGGACTAAAAAGGTTCCTTTGTATTTTCTTTCTCCTCTTGTCCTCGGACGTATATACAGAACCTGTACACGCAAATCAGACTTGTCTGACACGCATGCCGGACAATGGTCACAGCTGTGATTGGTCAATAGGTTCAACTGGTGAAGCTTAATAGATTGTTCTATGTAGCCAGGGGATAGGATAGCAAGCGTGCTAGTTCCTCCGTGCTAGCTCATTTGTATGAACCACGCTTAACAAAGCAGTGATATTTCATAAGACTGGCATCCGTAAACAAAAATCATTAGGCGCATGGTAGATGACACTACTCCAGTCGCACATGCCTTGTGCATAGGTTGATTGTATCGCACCCTTCAACTTTGCTAAATTTAAAACTTTGAAGGTTTTTCTGAATCTGCGTGCCTGCAATCACAAGTTTTGCTCCTTTGCTTTTCTAAATTGGACACATTCTGCAATCTGCTCATCTGATTTTGCACACCTGATTTTCAAGGGTCTTATATCAAAAACGGGGGTGAAATTTCTCCAGATTTTTCCTGATTTTTAAAATGACCTCTACAACCTGAAACAGTTTTCTAATTATAATGACCCTGTCTTTTTTGCAATTTTAAATCATCTTTTTGTAGAAAATAGTGTTCTTTGTGCATTTTTTAGCATTGCTATACAAATCAAATGCCGCTGCATATGTTGTGGATTTCCATTCTCCTCATATCTCGCCCCAGCAAAAAATTACAAATGCCTGTCCACTCACAGTCAAAGTTTTCGGACATTTATCCCTAACTGCCGTTAGTGCCTATGTAACCATTTTATCCTCTGTTTGGGGAGAAATATCAAGATTTTATCCGCTAGTTTGTAAGTCAAGGAAAAAATGTCCCTTGTGGTTTGTTTGATGTAAAAATTTCCATCCGCAAAGAAAAACTACTTGTCGGAACTTAATTTTGCCTGTACAGTGGACAGGGATACTGTGTGGATATATGGAACCCTGTTTGACGTGTTGGCTCTCTGTTTCAGTATCACCTTCACACTATTTCCTTTTCTAATTAATTTCCTCTTAAATTATTTCTCTTTACTGGTCAGTGCCATCACTTTCCCAAGGACAAGGTAAAGATGTTGTAGATTTCTTACTGGCATCAAAATTGATTAAGTCTTTCCCTGTTGGAACTTTGTAACCTTTCATCCAGACAGTTACCCAATCCTTAATTGTGCAGTCACACTCTTATCAACCAATTGCAGACTTTTGAGATGCTGGTGGCAGCAGACATACCGGTACTTTTCCATTGTTTGCACCGTTTGCACGCATGCTCAGAACTGCACGCGGACGTCCTATTGTTCCCTCTTTTGTTTGCACACGATCTCAATTGCGGACGTATTCTGGGAATCGCGGACGATATTGTTCCCTTTGTTATACGTTCACGTTTGTTTGGGAGAACAAATGCAGAACTGCCTGCGCGCATGCTGAGAACTGCCCGCGTGCATGCTGAGAACTGCACGCGCGCATGCTGAGAACTGCACGCGCGCATGCTGAGAACTGCACGCGCGCATGCTCAGAACTGCACGCGCGCATGCTCAGAACTGCACGCGCGCATGCTCAGAACTGCACGCGCGCATGCTCAGAACTGCACGCGCGCATGCTCAGAACTGCACGCGCGCATGCTCAGAACTGCACGCGCGCATGCTCAGAACTGCACGCGCGCATGCTCAGAACTGCACGCGCGCATGCTCAGAACTGCACGCGCGCATGCTCAGAACTGCACACGATCTCAATTGCGGACGTATTCTGGGAATCGCACGCGCGCATGCTCAGAACTGCACGCGTGCATGCTCAGAACTAGGCAAAAGGACTGGTACATGTATTTTGGGTTTTGTGTTGAAAAAGTGTGTGACATTCGGATAGGGTGTGTGTATCAATTTGAATTGATATCTTCACATCGCCTATTGCTGTTAATTGCATGCTCCATGCTCCTCTTTTATCATTGCATTATAGCATGATATTTTGTGTTACCGCTTTGCACTTTTTTCCTATTATGTTCAGTGTCATGTTTATTTGAATAGTTGCATGGTGTACAATACTGTGAATTGTTGTCGAACTCTGTCAGTAAGTCCAGTACAAACAGTGTAATAGTAATAACCTTGCTACTATTTTGAGTAATTCCCAACTTGTCTTAAAACCCTAACCCTGGCAGATGCAGCACAGTGCTTCTGTGCTGACAGCTCCACTTTGCTGGACTCTCCACACAAGTCAATGTGACAAACTATGCAATCTGATGCGTCTGGCAGGGTTCTAGCAAACATGCCCTGGAGGGTTAGGGTTTGGCGTCAAAAAGAAAAGTGCCACCAGGCCGGATGACGCCATTTGCCGCTGTTTGTGCAGTTTCAATCCATTGTTGGATTATTGTGTATGTTACGCTTGACTGCACAAACACATTGTAGCGGTTTGCATTGGCTGCCAGAACCGCCGCGACACCCCGACGTCGCCCTTTAATTGTATCTCTCGCCAGCATGCAGAGCTAAACATCCACAAACTCTCTACATTGCTTCGTAGTCATTCGGAAAGTACGAGCTGCACGTGATATATCATCCCATCATGCCCGCTACAGAGAAACCATTCCATCACTGTGTTTATTGTGCATGCCCAGAGTTTTTGTGCAGTGTGATCAAGCCTGGGAGACATTTTCATAATTCATTAGAAATTATACACTTCTGCTTTTTGCTGTTTTGTTGATGCTGCTAAATTTAAACATTGCTACATGTACATGCACGTAAATTGTACCCCTCAGAGTCATCAGCAATTTTGTTTGTCCATGGTTGTTGTCTACTGATGTCTCAGAAAATTATTTTCTAAGTTTTAAAATGTTGCTGGGCATGGGACACGCAATTTTAATCTGATACAGAGAGATTCATCCAAATATTAAAGCCAAGTTTCAATTCTTAAAATTTATTTCTTTATCTATTTATTTTGTAATTTTTTTCTTATTTTTAATTTTTAATTTTTTAGATCTGTGCACGTAACTGATAACTCATCAAATTGTACGTCCAATTAGTTGTTACTGTTAAACTTTTTTTTCTTCTAAATATAACAATATTTCACTGTTGATCTTTTACTTTATGAACTAATCCAATCTTTGTGTTGCACGATCATTTAGAGTATTAACCCAAATGTCAAACAGCTACTTGTTTATTTTTAGATTTGTTTGCTCACATTTTTGTTTCATTTGTATCTGATGACAGATTCTTATGTTAGTTATTCTTGTGGTCAGCAATGCAAAAAAACGATTTTACAGGCTTTTCTTGCATTGTTCAATTCTCATTCAACATGGGCTACAGACCATGTGCCCTTTGCTTATATAAACCGCCCTATATTGAAATGTGCCTGGTGGTATATACACGCTTCATGGTTTGCATAAATTGGGTTAAGGAGTGACATCAAAGGTCACGTAATTCAAAGGCGATCTGACCTGCAATGTCACCCCTCGACCAAATTTTATGCAAAACACGATGCGTGCGTAACCGCCGGACACATTTCAATATTATTGTACACATATGATACCAGAAAGCACATTGTCTATAGTTTGTCTTAATTGACTTTTGCTGTTTTATGTCATCTGTCCAAAGAATTCTTTACTTTTTACTTGTTTTATATAACATGTGGAAAGTGCAAATACATTCAAATGTAGTCAAAATCATTTGTTTTGGTTTATTGATTTATCGTGCAGGATCTTGCCAAATATGTCTGTACATGCCAGAACGGTCAGTTTTGGTGAGGAGCAGCTAGGAGCACTAGTGCCTCCCTGTCAGAGAATGGGGATCATCTGTGCCTTCCAATCCCTGGATGAATTCAAGAGGTAAGTGGGATGATTGATTGACTGATTGTTTGGTTGATGGACTGACCTACTGACTGTATGATATGATATGATAGAAGCAGCTAGGAGCACTAGTGCCTCCATATCAGGCTATGGGAATCATCTGTGCCTTCTCATCCCTAGAGGAATTCAAGAGGTTAGTGGGATGATTGGTTGATAGATTGACTGGTTGACTGACAGGTTGAAGATGGATGGTTTTGAATCCATACCTGACTCAGTGGGTTCTCCTCGGAATGTTTAGTAAGGGTTATCTTCCTTCCGACAAACTGAACAATTTTGTCGTCATCATTCTTTACAAGTTTCCTCCAGGCTTGTAGCATAAGGCTTAAGAGGAATCCTTAGCATACTACATCAGAATGTTTATACATCAACGATTTGGTTTTTTGCTTCTCCGCAGTTACTTTGATGATGTGATTGATCAGTTCGCTGACATCCATTTTAAGTTCTCCAGCTTCACTGACTCTGACCACAAGGAGAATGTAAGTAGATAGTGCTGCTTCCTAGAAACAGGCAAAGCAAGAAATATATTAAAGGTTCACAGAGTTCAAAATTAAAGAAAATGCTTGAAGTGGTTCTGTAACTGTCTCTGGGCTTCAAAATTTATATCTTAGCCTGATGTTTGTTTTTCTTGTGCTTGTTGGTATTTTGATAGCCTAACCCCTTGACCTCAGGTTTTAGATGGGGGCGGTGGGGCGCCAGGTCCGGTTGTGCAGCCAAGCGAAACGGAAACAATAGGCTTGTGCAGCCAAGCATAACGTACACAATACCCAAATAATGGATTGAAAGAGATTGACACAAATAGAAGTCAACCGGCCTGGTGGCAATTTTCAATCCGCACATATATGTGTCAACCGGTGGCAAGGGGTTAATATTAATCTCTTTCATTTCAGATGTGTCCACCAGGGGAGCCCATTCACATCGCCAACGTCGCTATCCATCTGGAGAAGAACAACCTGACGGACAAACAGCTGAGTGACATGTTCTTGGGCTTCTGCCAAGAAAGGGTGGGAATTATTCCTTCAAAATCCTTCGAAAATATTTGGAAAACCTCTCTGCAGATTCCATACTGATTTCTCACCAGATACTATGCAGATTTTATTTTAAATCATCTGCCGGGCAGCAGTGTTTGATGCTTTGTGAGAAATATCAGAAGGTGGCAATATTTGATTCCACCAGCTGAGAAATCGGAGGCTGAGTGGTTAAGGCATCTGAACTAGTAAGGAGGAGGTCAGGGGTTCGAGTCCCGCCTGAGTAAGCCTGTAAATTTATCTCACAGACTCTTGAAAAGCACTTGCGTATTCAGTGCTAAAGCATTAGTACTGCATTGGACAGGGCATAAATCCTGTCCCATTTATTAAAAAAAATATATATATTCAGATAGTTCTTACTGTGTTCCTCATAGCCTAAATTATCATGACCTCAGGACCTAAAGTTTTCTTGTGTTTGTGAGCAGAAGCAGCAGCTGTTGAGTAGAGACATCCGCAGAATTACCATTCTGTTTTGGAGCAAGAAGGACTTCCCCAAGTACTTTACCTACCGAGCCAGGTTGGATGTAAGTTTGGTGTTTTTTTTTGTTTATTCTGACTTGTTTGATTCTGTTATGACAGCATCAAAAACAAATACAAACTAGACATAGTGTGTCTGTTTTAACAGAACACATGGCTTTTCCGTTTTTGCCTTTTCTTTGGTAAAAGATTGGTTTTTTTTGCGTGAGGTGTAGTTTTTCTACATTACTAAAGTACGTTGTTTTACAGAATAAAAACAGTATTGAGTTTTGTAGGCCTATACTATATTTGTTAGCCAAAAGAAACTGAGGATGGAAAATATCCTGCAAGAAGAAGAAAACATTTAAAATAAAAAAAACCTAAAAATTTACATAATAATCGTCAGATAGCGTCATCGTGACGTCGCATACATTTTCATCTTTACCACTTGCCTGGATTATTCTATCAGTTCCCATAAAAAGCAAAATCAGATCTCTCACGGTTGATCTTCAATCGATTTTCAAACATTAAATCTAGAAATTTTCAATTGCTTGTTATCTGATACTTGATGACGTCATTGTGACATCATTATCAGAAAGCTCGGGAGCTATGTTAACTGTGCTATCTGAAGAAAAAATCCGAATTGTATCTCTCGCGGTTGATTTTTCAGCAATTTTTTAAGGTTTAAAGGTCTTTTCATTGTAATTTCCGGTCTGGTGACGTCATCAATCTTTAAATTTCTCCTCAAGTTCTTAGCATGAAGCTGATTATATACAGCAATTATAAAGTGATTTTAGCAAACTTCGCCACACACATCAACTGATTCTTCATTTTAAACATTTTTCAACCTGCCGCTAGAGGGCGCTCTAACATTATATGACGTTACCGGTTATGATTCTTTTAAGTACAACCTAGCCGGAGACTATCATCGTTGAAAGCAAGTTCACATTTTTGTCCACTTTCAAATTATAGGGCACTTCCGGTTTGGACCGGAAGGAAGGGTCACGTGATTTGACGCACACGAGTTAAAATGAAGATCCTGGTTTATACTATCAATTGACACTAAAACCAAGATCAGGGGTCTCACGGCTGATTTTATATAGCTTTTTAAAGATTACAAATATTTATCTTAAATCGCTTGTAATATGACACCCGATGGCGTCATCATGACGTCACTCTTCGGCGCACAATTTCAGATTAGGGTCTATGTTTGTGTTAAGTTTGATTAAAATCTGAGGTTGTTTAGTGACCAAAGTGCCGCGCACAAAATTTGTGTACAAAGTCTATGGAATTTGGGATTAGAACTAAAATAAGAAAAGAAAAAAATCCGGAACAAAAACAAAGGCTTTTACGAAAAGTGCAAAAATGCAAGATATGAGAGTAAGACAGTCATGCTCTGATTTCGACCACTCTGCATGAGAAGGAAGGTATAATTTTGCATACCCTGTCTATGCCGTCTTCCCAGAGTTTGAAAAAGTCTCTTAACCTCGGCCATAGCTGGTTTGAAAAAGACCACCTGGCCGGTTGTTGTCTATATGTGCATTCCTGTATGTACTCATTCCATTGTTTGCCAATTGTGTGCATTGTGCATTACGCTTTGCTGCACAAGCCCATATTGCCATACCAGCACCCCATTAATAACGGCCGTACAGAAGGGGTTAAGAGTGGGATTGGTGTAGCCGGTTGGGGAAAGACAATGAAAACGATTTGAATGTAAAATCTTCCTCTCATTGCAAGCTACCTTCAAGTGGTTTTTTTAAACCCTACTTGTTGCTTTGATTGTTACCGTGGTTTCCATAGTTCCAAGAGGATCGTATCTATCGTCATTTGGAGCCAGCTCTCGCCTTCCAGCTTGAGATTAACAGGATGAGCAACTTTGATCTACAATTGATGGAACGAGCTAACTACAGGATGCATCTATACCTAGGATCAGCTAAGGTTTGTTCATGTATCTCACTGTGGAAGGCTCAATCTTACTTTTAAATATGATGTGTGACCAGGCATTACTGCATGACAGAATGGCTTTATGAGTTACAAGCAGAAAGAACAGTTTTTCACTTAAAAGTCAATTTTGGGATTTTACATTGTTACATTTGAAAAGTCATAAAAAAATTGTTTTGGGGGGGGGGGGGTTGGGGATTTCTTGTTGAACTTGTGTTATAATGTGCACAGGTCACAAACTCTGAGCTTCATTTTCTCAAAACAAGGGGTCAAGACTCTTGCAACTTCCAAATATCATAGCGGAGGCCCAGAAATGGAATACCATAATCTCAGTTTTCAACTTTTTCTACTTTTAACCTGTTTGGTGGTGCCGGGTCACATATTGGCCAAGCTAACTACAGAAAGCATAGAAATATTTAGGACCGGTAAAGCTTTGTACATACACCTTATAACTGTTGGTTTCTGTGAAACTGTAATAACTTTCTTCTCTAGATCATTGGTTCGGCGCAAAATTGTAATTTTGCTAAAAGGTTCCGTGACGTAGAAGTAGCTCTTTACCAAGCTTATTTTCTTTGTGAATGTGATTAGGTGGAGAAGGGTCAGGAGGTGACAGACTATCGCTTCTTTGTCCGTGCCATCATTCGTCATTCTGATCTGATCACTAAGGAAGCATCCTTCGAGTATCTACATAACGAAGGGGAGAGGATGCTACTAGAAGCATTGGATGAGCTGGAGTTAGCTTTCAATCACCCTGATGTAGGTAGCTTTACAAATTATGGCCATTGTCATTCATGTTGCGGCTTGGTACTTTGTTTTTCGTTTAATAGAACCATTGTTTATGCAGTAAGTAGTAAGCACAGAAAGTGTCAAAAGATGGAGTATGCATCAGAGATAATATAGGGCCTGTTTGTTTCACACAGATCAGTGATCAGTGATCCATGCGTTGGTTTACACGCGAAATCCCGCGTAATGGATGGAGCGAACCTCGGTTGGATCACTGATCGAGATCCAGATCTGTGTGAAACAAACAAACAAGCCCTTAAAATAACCCGATTGTGTTTAGTCGAGTGGATAAGATGTCCGCAGTAGCAAGGAGGAGGTCGGGGGTTCGAGTCCCACCTGAGTAAGCCTGTGATTTTTTTCACTCATGCTGTTGGAATGCACTGAGCAAACAGAGCTCAACATCACGTTGCGAAGGGCAAACAAAATCCGTTTAAACAAAAAAGAGTATTCTAATTGATCAGAAATGGCTTATTACGGATAAGCACCCAACATGGTTACTGCATTGGTCGGTAGTCCACTCCATTTCACGTGCTCTTAAAACTTGAGCTCCAAGCCCAGATGGGGCGGTGTCATTTTTGATGCCAGAATGATTCTTTGCTTATTTGGTCCTTACACTACTTGCCTCAATGATGACACAGTTACGTTATTGTCCTATACTTGGTCTTGCATCCGACTTACTTAAAGGTGATGGCAGTAGGTGGGCAGGCATAACAATAGTTACTAATACACCTGTATAATAACACATATACCTCTAGCCACTTTATGAAATAACCAAATTGGCTCATGAATATGTACGGTTAAATAATACAAGTTTATTCAGCCACGTGATACTGTGAAAAGTTCATTCATTTCATTCTACAAATCCTGGTAAGTTATTCTTTCTCTGTTTCCATGGCAACAGTCTAAGCGAACGGACTGCAATCACATCTTCCTGAACTTCGTACCGACGGTGTTCATGGATCCGATGAAGGTGGTTGATAATCTACGATCCATGGTGCTTAGATACGGTCATCGGCTCTGGAAGCTACGAGTCCTTCAAGCAGAACTCAAGATGACTGTCAAGTAAGTGACTTGTTCATTTAGGAATATTTTCCATTAGAAGGTCCGGACCATTTTCGTGGAACTTCTAAGCACAAAATGTTGCCGAGCTTGAAAATTTCTGCTGAGCGAAAAGCAGGTTACCAGCCGAATGGCATGTGATGTATCTGTGTGTGACTGGTTCTCGGCTGATCCGTGCTTAGCATTTTATGCTAAGTAGCTCCATGAAGTTGGACCAGCAGCCACACATGGTGTGGGCTACTATAGAAAATTGTTAGAGGAAAGATTTACCAAATGAAGGAAGAAATCAGTCAACAATTTGATTGAACAGAGATAAATTATAGGTTGAGTGAAAATAAGATAAACCTCACCTTGTACAGTCACAAATGCCCCAATGTTGGAATTTATATGCAGTAGTTTAATATGTCCTAGTCGTCCTAGAATAATTAACTGAGTGAGTATTCTGTACATAGTAATCATCGCTATGATCACGACCTACCAACTATTGAACTTTTTGCACTGTCATTATCAAAATTAAGATGTAACATCTAGACATTATTTGCAACATCTCTTATTGAAAGCATTTGCGGGATAGCTCAGTTGGTAGGGCACCGGTATGGTGTCCCGGAGGTTGAAGGTTCAAATCCTGCTTTGAAAATTCATTCAAAAATTACATAGTCAGTTTCCCTTCTGATTTGTTTGTTGATGTTTTATGTTAAAAGGTCATATCCTTAAGGAGTGATCCCCACAATGTCACTTGGCAGGTTGTATTGTAAAGTTGGGCGTGATCTCTGGCTATACGGCATTCTCGGTTTTTGACTTCCGACTAGCGCCCCCCCTGAACAAAGAAACTGAAAATTTGGGAGATCACCAACATAGGGCAAGATAGCTCAGCTGGTAGAGTGCCGGTATGGTATTCCGGAGGTCGCAGGTTCAAGTCCCGCTCTTGCAAGTTTTCTTTGTTCACTTTGAAAATTCATTTAATTGTGCATTTTTCTTGAATTTTTTAGGCTGTCTGGAGGGAAGTCCATTCCAATCCGTATCTTCATCACCAATGAGTCGGGATACAACCTGGCCATCACATTGTACACGGAAGAGACAGATCCCACCACAGGACAGGTAAATACATGATTGTCACATGTTGGTAGATGTTATCGTGTGTTTGTCACATGCTTGTCGCATGCTTGTCGCATGCTTGTCGCATGCTTGTCGCATGCTTGTCGCATGCTTGTCGCATGCTTGTCGCATGCTTGTCGCATGCTTGTCGCATGCTTGTCGCATGCTTGTCGCATGCTTGTCGCATGCTTGTCGCATGCTTGTCGCATGCTTGTCGCATGCTTGTCGCATGCTTGTCGCATGCTTGTCGCATGCTTGTCGCATGCTTGTCGCATGCTTGTCGCATGCTTGTCGCATGCTTGTCGCATGCTTGTCGCATGCTTGTCGCATGCTTGTCGCATGCTTGTCGCATGCTTGTCGCATGCTTGTCGCATGCTTGTCGCATGCTTGTCGCATGCTTGTCGCATGCTTGTCGCATGCTTGTCGCATGCTTGTCGCATGCTTGTCGCATGCTTGTCGCATGCTTGTCGCATGCTTGTCGCATGCTTGTCGCATGCTTGTCGCATGCTTGTCGCATGCTTGTCGCATGCTTGTCGCATGCTTGTCGCATGCTTGTCGCATGCTTGTCGCATGCTTGTCGCATGCTTGTCGCATGCTTGTCACATGCTTGTCACATGCTTGTCACATGCTTGTCACATGCTTGTCACATGCTTGTCACATGCTTGTCACATGCTGGCAAGAATTGAGGAGAGGAGAGCCCATCCACATCTCACTTCAGGGTTACGATGTCCCGTGAAAGTTTAAAGACAGAAAATTTACCCGTTGGGTTTTTATAATTTTGGAGGATTCCACAAGATTCTCAGCAAAAATTCCAATGCCGTGGGGTGAAAGAAGTTATTGTGATTTGTTCTGTTTGTCCTTTTGGGTTGATAAAAGCATGGGGCCTTGCATTTCAATCCTGCCAGAATTTTTCTCAAAGGATAAAAGGCGCAACAAAGGAACACATTGTTTTAAGCAATATATCATTTGTATTTCTGTTTGTAGTTTTTTCTGAATTTCAAGATAGAAAGGTTTCTGTGTTACCCCGCACCTGTTGAAGTTTTTGCTCCTTGAAACCTCTGAACTCTATTCCAGGTGAAATTCCTCTCTTTCACTGAGAAGCAAGGTAGTCTGCATGGCAGATTGGTCAATACAGCTTACGTGACTAAGGATCATCTGCAACTCAAACGATATCAGGCACAGACGCTGGGAACCACGTATGTGTATGACTTCCCTGATATGTTTAAACAGGTTGGTTTCTATGGAATTTCTGTAAATGAAGACATAAGACAATCAGACCTCATGTTACACGAATGCTCATGACATTGAGATTAAACAAATGTTTTTTCTTCAGTCTTAAATGTTTGTATTTTTGTTTTTCGTGCTATTGTCAATTTGAGTTTCCTAATTATGGATAGTTCGTCAAACAATTATGGATAGTAATAAATACATTATATTCATGATGAATACATACTTACACAAATTTAAATTGTATCATATTCATATTTGTATAATGTTCATATTATAAATGTTGTATTTTGTTTCAGAAACTGCGACGGATTTGGGAAGAACACAAGGTAGTGTACAAAGACACAGTCATCCCAGAAGAATTGGTAAGTGGTGTACTCTCAGACTGTATCATTGCATAAAGAAAAGTTGTTACTTGACAACAAGTATTTTGCATATGTATTATCCTTTCCAAAACGTTAAACTGGGAGTTCTTGTACATGTATTTGCTTTCAAATACTCTTCAGCAAACTTCCTCCAGAGTTTTGTGCCATGGTGTTCCTGAGATTTTATTTCCCAGGTGGATTCCAAGGGTGTATCGTTAAGTTGGGGCAGATCCCTGTCTATACGCCCTCCCCCATGCCCCTCCCCCCCCCCCCCCCCCCCCCCCCCCCCCCCCCCCCCCCCCCCGGAACAAAGATACTGACAATTTGGGAGACTGCCAACATAGGGCAAGATAGCCCAGTTGGAAGAGCACTGCTACCGTATTCCGGAGGTCGCAGGTTCAAATCCCGTTCCTGCCAGTTTTCTTTGTTCACTTTGAAAATTAATTTAAATGTAACTGTTAACCTCTGGTCGTTTGATTGAATCCATTTGATGTTTGATATTGGCCAGAACAGTGTTTCACACCCGACGTTTTTGGAATAAATCCGTTGAGTGTTGTCTTGTTTCTTGATCGTAGTTGAGTGGGAGTGAGCTTGTTATAGACAGTCAAGACACTTTGACATCCATCAACAGAATGCATGGAGAGAACAGGGTAAGTAGTAGACTCTATTCAAGCCATAAACAACGGCTTGAATTATGATAATGTGTAGCCAGTAATAGCTCCTGTAAGATGGTCACTTCACTAGCAACATTTCATAATACTTCAAATTAATGTTATTACCAAGGAGTAGCTTTTCTTGTTCATATATTCAGTATTTTTTCAAATAGCAGTGTGAAAACTTTACACTATACATATTTTTCAGTGTTCATTATGAAGTTGTGAAGATTTTCATTCCCTATCAATAAAGGTGTATAATCTGACTGGCCCCCAAATGTGGGCTGCGCCTCAATATCTGTTTCCTTTGCGGAAGCAGTTTTCATTGTTTTTTATTAATGAAACAAACAATTACGGCCGAATACTGTGAAACTCCAGGTATGCCTCCTTTGATCCTTGCCAAAAAACATGGTATAGTCACCTTTGACTCTGGGTTGGAGGACAAGCCAGGTCAACCCTTGGAAATCCCAGCCTCTGGCCAAGTCCCATTAGTCAGGCATGCAACTTTTCCTCGGATCAGCTAATTTCATCGTTTTTTTACTTCCCATGTATGCCATTAAAAATAGAAAAACACAGTACAGATTTCTTTGAAAGATTTAAATTTCCTCTTCTTTTGTGACTTCCCAGTTGCATGGCTGATTAGTTTGTGCATAGCCCCATTGTTTATGCACAAAACCCATTCCTTTGTGTGTATAGCGTGGCTAGAGTATGGGGTGGCTAGAGTATGGGCACTCTGGCTTCGTGTTGGGGTTGTTTGGCTAGAGTCGGGTTGCCATGGGTGGATGGGTGGATTGGTGAGAAGTGTTGGCGGCAATCCCCATTGGTTTTTTTTTGGGGGGGGGGGGGGGGGGGGCGGGATGGATTGCAGACCGGTCTGTCCCCAACCTGGGGAGGGGGGGGGGGAGTGGGGGCGTGGGGGCGTGGGGTTGGTTGCGGGAGTCCAGGGGACCTCCATTCATGTATTTAGACCCTTTGAGAAAGGATTGTGTACATGGGGCAAAGGTATATACGCTACAACCACCTGCTTCCCCAAATGAAGCAGGTGCGGCAACCGCGTCATGATTTTTTGACATGGAGGCGCAGGGTTAAGTCACGAATTGTACTTCATAACCCTCCTATACTTATAACTATCACAGCCTATCAAAAACTCTAAACACCAACTCTCACAGTTTGTGTGTGTTTCAATCTGTCATTTGATAGGTTTTGATCTGTACAACAACTGGGTCGATTTTGACCAGGTGCACAGGAGGGTTAAATTAAAGACTGAAATTGGTGTACGATTTTAAGTACCTTGAAAAGCCGGCAATCTTTCGATAGAAATCCCACCATCTCAAAATAAAAAACAATGTTTGGTTTCACCATCAAGTGGATGGCTTGCTGTTTTCAAAGAGGAAAAATATTGATAAGTCTGATTTTGGAATAAATTTCTCCTTAGTGGTGGATGGTCTCAAATGTAACTGTAAATTCTTTTCCTGCTCCTGTTGCAGTAGAATTGCATCAACACAGGCTTTGAATCAATGTCTAATCACATCAACTATAATCCGCCATAGAATGTGTACATGGAATGTGTTATTTATTTATTTCGTGTTATTTAACCAGGGTAGCCCCATCAGTTGTCAATGAACTGTTCTCCCTGGGGGCCCTGGGGTCCATAAACTAAAAAATATAATTACAAATATACAATTAGAACACATTGACATTGAAAGTTCACATTACTATAAACAACATGGAATTAAATCACAAAACAAAAAAACACCAGATAGAATAGACATTATATAGATAAAAAAGATTAAAATGATTAAAACTGGTACGTTTTATATTCATATAAATACTAAAAAGTACCATATCAAATGACAATAAAAAGGCCCCAAGTTAAAATTGCAGCCCCCATACATTAAAAACCTACATTAAAACATTTTATAATAGTACATAAGATTCTTAAAAACCAAAGTTCAATAATAAATCCCTCCTGTGCACCTGGCCAAAATCGACCCAGTTGTTGTACAGATCAAAACCTATCAAATGACAGATTGAAACACACACAAACTGTGAGAGTTTTTGATAGGCTGTGATAGTTATAAGTATAGGAGGGTTAGCTAATTAGATCCCTTTATTCGCCCAGTACAGTGTTTTAAAAGCCCTAATATCAATTGCTAATTTTGCGTCATGTGACCAGTCGACCTACTTCTCATACGGTCAACAGGTCCCTCAACGTCCGCTTCCTTCATTATTATTCGAACACACACACTTTTCCGTAACTTTGTGGTATCATTCAGCTCTCATTGCATAACCCATCCAACTTTATGATAGTACGCCCTCTGTCGATAGCACTCTGTACATTCCATAGTAGCGCTATGCAAATTTAGCCACAGTGCACGATAACCAACCTTGCGAATGCCCATCCACGTTTTTGTGAAGCAAATTTTGTCTATTGTTTTGGCTTCTATTTTTTAGCTACACTTGCGCAACACCATGCATTAGTCAAGCAGAAGTTGTCTTGTCGCAGAAATGCACATTTTTGGGCAGAGCAGCTCCAAACTCCGTGAAGAGCACATCTCTCAAACCAATATACTTGCTATATGGCCGTCATCACTTGTTGCAACGATATTCTCACTCGTTGTAAACGCATGCATTTGCACTGCTGGTTGGGTATAAACTGCATTGCTAATATTATTCACACTCGTTGTGAAGTCCCACCGTTGGTGCTGGAATTGGTAGCATCTTGGGAGTGGCACAGATCGTGGAAGGCTGTGTGTTGATTCATCCATCTTTATACATGTACCTTCCACCATCTTGGGACTGGAACTAGGTTCTTGAGGTCACTCAGTGTTGGTTACTGCTACAATTGACTGTCGTTAAATTTACCCTGAAATTGACACTCAATTGGCGTGTACAAATTCTGTACCTAAATTATTGGAATATTTGTATAGCCACAATGTATATATTTTGTTGAATATCTTAAAACTTCTAGATCCGATCCTGTTGTTCCTGGGTCTTCTCGTTCTGTAGCGCTGTTTCCTTAATTTGTAGCACCCTCCATCTTGTGCAAAATTTATCATATTTCCCACTTGGTTACAGTCAGGTGCCAAAAGGTTCCAAACCTGTGTCCCAGCATATCGGAAAGATTGTTTGCCAGCTCTGGTGCGGGGTCGAGGGGGACATATATTTTTTTCATAGCATTTTTTGGTCCTGTATGGGGGCTGTATACCAATGAGTGCTGGTGAACTGTTTGCAAAGTTTGAATCCCTTTCAAGGGTTTCTTTTAAATTTATATACAATACCTCGAAAGTCAAGACTTTATTGAGTGTGGATTTAGTAAGCATGCGCTGTTGTTTACAGGTTGGCATGGTGGCGTGGAAGTTCACCTTCTTGACCCCTGAGTACCCGGAAGGTCGCGATGTCATCATCATCGCTAACGACATCACCTTCAAGATTGGCTCGTTTGGGCCCGAAGAAGACAAGCTGTTTGAGGTAGGTGAATGTCGGCGCTGACATGTGGAAACATGATGTAGTGATTGACGTAAACAAGATGATATAGTCAGCAATTTCGGACCAAATTCAACTTTGCCGACTGTCTGTGTTGATTTGTAATTGTAGGCCTGTACAAATACACATGCTGGCATTCATAAAGCAATATGCCACCCATTGAGTTGGTCCATTTTTCTCTTTTGATGAGCAAGGAAGACATAAATTTCAATACAATAGCTTACCTTAATTGAAAGTCATATCAGTGAAGTATCGTTCAAAGTTTTGACAATTTAGATGTTATTTTATTTCCATTTTTTTGTTGGTTCATAAATTCTCTGCCCCAGCAGTTTGTGACTCTGTCTTGTGTTGTCGTCATATTGCGAATGCATGGACTCTAGTCTTTGCAGAAAATGTGTAAGATAATGTGTGACTGATGTGTTATAAATGTTTAAAATGTGTTTAAAAAATATTTCAAAATTGAAAATGATCGATGTTTTGAATGCCATCAACAGAAAGCATCTGAGCGGGCTCGTTCACTGGGAATCCCTCGTATCTACCTATCGGCAAACAGCGGAGCGAGGATCGGACTGGCTGAAGAGGTCAAACAACGGTTCAAGGTGGCTTGGGTTGACCCAGACAGACCAGACAAGGTAGGATAGGTCATGGGTCAAGTAAACCAGGTCTTGTATTGGTTGTAGGGTCATTCCATAAATTTGGGGTCCAATTTTGGTGTCCCAGTTACATCTGACATGTATAGGATTTTGCAATTCGGGACACATTCTTCAATGCCTTCTATCTCCAAAAGCGATTATGTAAAGCAAAGTACCTGCCAAACAAGTAAAAAATAGTGTAAAGTCAATTTGAATGATACTTGGGAAATTACACATGTCAGGTGTAACAGAGATACCAACAAAGTCACACTTTTGGATCCCAAATTTATGGAATGACCCCGTAGAAAGTATAACAGGTCTGTTTGACAGGTCATAGGTTATCATGACCACTGTGAAATAGTATTTTAAATTGTACTCAATTAAAATGTTTTTCTTTACAGGCATGCAACTTTTCCTCGGATCAGCTGATTTCCTCGTTTTTGAAAAACACTGTACGAAGTCTTGTAAAGATTGGAATTTCCTCGTTTTTTGTTAATTCCAAGACGCATGCCTGTCTTTATTGTTGGAAGTACTCATTGTACTCATACCCGAGTACACTTTTCTATACACTTTGTTGTCTTGTACTCATATTATTCAGAAGTATGCGTACTTGACTCTTTATAGTTACTGAAATAGTTACTGTTTGTTTTGTTTGTTTTCAGGGCTTCAAGTATCTGTATCTGACTCCATCTGACTATAAGCAGTTACTGGCACTCAACTCACTACGAGCTGAGCATATAGAAGATGATGGGGAGTCTAGGTACAAGATCACTTACATCATTGGTAAGTTTACTTTCAATCTGGTTGTGAGCAGTTCTCGGAAAGTGAACTTGATCACTTTGCCAGCAAAGTCCCCAAGACAGAAAGAAATGTACGCATAATTAGATTGACACAAGGTTGAATGTATTGTATGGTAAGGCATTCCGCAAAGACTAAACCTGGTGATGAGGGAGTGATTGAAAACCCTTCTCATGTGCAGTTCTAGACCAAGCATTTCGGGTCTAGAAATACTTTTTTGCTAATTCTGAGAATTCTTGGAAAATACATTGAGCTTTTCTAAAAAAAAAAAAAAAAAAATTCCGCGAAAATCTGATATATTTGTTAACCCACTCTGTTCGGCTGTTATTAATGGGGTGCTGGTATGCCAAAACGGGCTTATGCAGCCAAGCGTAATGCAAACAATAGGCAAACAATGGATTGAGTACATGCAGGAATGCACATATAGACGTCAACCAGCAAGGTGGTCTTTTTCAAACCACGGCTATGGCCATCAGTGGGTTAAGATATTTAATATCAAACTGTAAATGAATTTAAACAAAATTAGCTGGCCCAACGTTTCAAACTCGAGCAAGTTCTTTCTCAAAGGCAAATGACAGTGACAGACTGTCATTTGCTTGTAAGAAAGAACTTGCTTGTGTTCGAAACATTAGGCCAGCTAATTTTTCGGGTCAATCCAGTCAGTGAGCAGTTTGCAGCAGATTAATTCACTTTCATGTTTGTGAATTTGATTGACAACATTTTCACTTTTTCATATCCATTTGGTCCGTTCAGGTCAGGAGGACGGTATTGGTGTTGAGAACCTGAGTGGTAGCGGTATGATTGCTGGTGGATCATCACGAGCCTATGAAGAAATCATCACACTCAATCTGGTAAGACATCTTGCTTGGAAGGTCTTTCAGTGGAGACTGTGCTGTGCTTGAAAACATGTAACACTGGCAAAGAAACACCACTTACTGTTAAATGATGTTCATAAATATCCCAGGCAGTTAAGCCAGTCCAATTTTAAAATATCCAGTGAAGTTGTTTAAATTGACTTATCAGACAGCGATAGACAGTGCGAGTGAGCCCTGTACATGCATATACTCACAGAATATCTTGTACAAATTTAAGAAAAGAGTAAAGTGTGAAACCATGGTTTAAAAAAAATCTGATTTAAAGAGTTGTAAATAGAAAGGTATTTATGAATGGAAATATAAGTATGATGTTCCGATCTGCACCAGTCAACCATGACCTTGACAGAGCTGTTGCTTTGGCTCGGTAACCAGTGACCACTGGTCAATACTGACACTATAAAGTTCACATTTTGAGGTATAGAATAGGTGCTTATGCAGTTAGGTGGACGACACGTCTTGAAAGTAGATTGCAAAGACACCAATGCCACACACCATCATTTACTCAATCCATTGTTGTGGTTGTATTTCAGGTCACATGTCGAGCCATTGGCATCGGTGCATATGTAGTGCGTCTTGGTCAGCGTATCGTCCAAGTAGATAACTCGCATATAATCTTGACAGGAGCGGGTGCACTCAACAAGGTATGTTAGCTGATCGTCATGCTTCTATAGATCTGTAGACACTGTACAGTACTAATAATTAGAACATTAAAATACGGTATTTGCAGACAAAGCTTGATCTGAGTAAATCAGTTTGTGGGCAGCCTGGGTACAGAATAATTGTAGTCTTGCACTGTCTCACTTCCAATCTCAAGAGAATAAACATTTTATTACAATTGCAGTCAAATATTTCCATACACTGCAGTCCTGCAAACCCAATTTTCAATTCATCCAAAAACTGTGAACCTAAATGGAAATGATTATGATGAGGCAGGACTTCTGAAACGTCATTTTATTTGATAAACTGAGAATTTACAACAGACAAATTGCAAGAAACACAACATCTCCAGGAAGATTTGAAGGAATATTTTATAAGTGTGTGGAATCTTTCATCAGTGACAGTACCTAATGGTTTATCCACTATTTATCAAGGGAGTTTAGCAACTTGATGAGTCAAGATCATTTGTTTTGACAAACTTCACTGCTTTGTAACAACGTGCATGCAGGCAGTGACTTTGAGGACCCTTTTATATTGTAAGCATCAGCATTGAGTGTGCTACTTGACAAATAAGAGTTTGATGCAGTAATTGACCAACTTTTTAAAGACATTTCAGCTTTTGTATGGAAGTCGTGCAATACAAGGCTAAATAAAATCCACTCCAGGTAAAGGGTTACAACAGAGGTGGTGGGGTTTGCCACTTTTTAGGTTGCCAGCCCCACCACACTTATGGTTTTCCTGGGTCCAGATCTAGAGGATAAATCCTCAATAGATACCAAAGAAATCTTTATACTATAATTCCAGGAATCTCTGTCTGTCAGTATGTGTGTATGTGTGTCTGTCTGTTTTTTACGAAAGCCTAGCAATTTGTCTGTTTCCAACAGGCACATTTCGAACGGGCATGGACGAGTTATCCCAATATTCAGACCTGTAGAACCAGGCGGGGTAACTTCCACTGTTCGTGAGACCAACTCAACCCCCTAGTATATTATGTGACTTCTCTCTGTACAATTTGCGGAGCCAGTGGACTAAAATCAAGAATGCTCTGACGAGTATAAAACTCTGATATGTCACTCTGAAGTGTTTCTCTGATTTTTATTCCTATCTGTTTGTTTGTCGAGATAGTGCGTGTACATGTAGTTGTCTTGAATTTATAAAGTTTGAAAATAATTTGAATTTGTTTGGCTTTTTCCTTTCCCAAGGTGCTCGGACGAGAGGTGTATACATCAAACAACCAGCTTGGTGGGATTCAGATTATGCACAATAATGGAGTGACTCATGCTGTAGCACAAGATGACTTTGAAGGAGTCTACACCATCCTCAAATGGCTGTCCTATATGCCCAAGGTAGGTTGATACGTACACTAGGGCTCTCTCTAGTGTGAGGAGTTTTTAAATCCATGCACGACTTTGTCAGATTCTAAATTGAAAAAAGGGGAAATTTGTTATCGGACACGCGTGTTTGATGAAGAAGCCTTTGAAAAGTCATAAGTTTTTTTGTCTTACTGTGCTTGTTGGTGTCGTGAGCTGTTGCTGTGTGCAATGTTAAGGTCACAGCGACATGTTGCAGAATGCATATTTTTCGCCACAAACAGATTTCTTAACAAATTCCCAGTTTTGCTGTATTCGTCTTTGAACTTCTGGTGAAATGCAGCCATCATTGGTCTTTTAATCGCCTTGGATAACTAACGTTTAAAGTTAATTTCTGGCATGCAAACACTGTCTGATGTACACGGTGACCAATGTGAACGGTACATGTACCTTAAAGACACGCGGATAATCCATCACCCCATATCAACGTAGTAACAGTTGGGGCGATTTGGTTTACGGCTGGCCATAACTGGTTGCCAACCTACTTACACGCATTGCTAGTTATGTATGTGTGAACCAGGGAAACCAGTACGCCCAATTAGGCTCTTTTGCTTTGATTGCTGTCATTTTTATAGACCACGAAGGCGCTGTTTTGTGCGCTAAAATATGTGCACACAAGAATTTTATTCACGTAAATGACATGGAATTAAAAAAAATCGTCAAGAATGATGCAAGCATCGTACAATTGTAATTGGGCTGAATAAATCGTACAAATTACGCCTAAATCATAAATGTTGACATCTCTGCTTTGTTACATGTCCTTCTCTAGGTCGTTGTTTGGGGTTCCTGCAGTGTGAGGAGTCCAAAGATGATTCTCCTGCACCCCTTACATGGAAAGTGTGCTTCAATATAGCTCCTTCAATCAGATTTTCTTTCCCTCGGCCCAATGATAATGAAAGCAGAATTTTTGGTCATATTTAGTTCTTGTCCTGCACCATTATATTTCAACTCATATTGCAACTAATTCTTGTGTGTTTGTATTGTTGTAGTGCCGTGATGCAGGAGTACCCATAATGCAGAGCATTGATCCCATAGATCGAGAGGTTGGGTTTTTTCCTACAAAGGCGCCCTATGACCCCAGGCAGATGCTGGCAGGCCGGCTGAATCCAGGTACAACTTGAGATATTGTGTCGACACCTGTAGTATAGTTCGTATTGGAGGGATTATAGTTGCACTGAGAGAATAAGATGTTCACATTGGAGGGATAATAGTCTATACTCTACTCTACTCTAGTGATAGTAGTTCACATTGGAGGGATAGTCATTTGCAATGGAGGGATAGTAGTTCACATTGGAGGGATATCAGTTTGCAATGCAGAAATAGTAGTTCACATTGGAGGGATAGTCATTTGCAATGGAGGGATAGTAGTTCACATTGGAGGGATAATAGTTTGCAATGGAGGGATAGTAGTTCACATTGGAGGGATAATAGTTTGCAATGTACGGATAGTAGTTTGCAATGGAGGGATAGTAGTTCACATTTGAGGGATAGTAGTTCACAATGGAGGGGTAATAGTTTATACTCTAGGAATAGTTTGCAGTAGAGAGATAATAGTTTGCATTGCCAGAAATAATTAACATTCGAGGGATTATAATTCACATTGGAGGGATAATAGTTCACACTCTTAGGATAATAGTTTGCATTGGATGGATCATAGTTTGCACTGGAGGTCAATAGTTCACATTAGAGGGATAATAGTTTGCACTTTAAGGGTCACAGTATGCATTGAAGGTTTTTTTTTTTTTTTTTGAAATGTTGACAAATAACAGATTCCATTAGTTTGTCCTGTAGCTTGTACAAATTTGGTTGATAATGCATTATAAGATTTGTGTTGATGATATTCGTCTTATAAAACTTGCTTTCCTCAATTGCATGGTTGTAGGTATTTACTTACTTGAACGTAATTGACCAGTGATTGTCAATTACCTTGTTGATAGTACGTGTTAAATTTGTGAAACTGGATTGAGGCTGTCACAAGGTAAATCTTCACAAAACTTATCAAGCTTTGTGATAGGCTTAAGAACAGAAAGCTCCACTATGTTTTTCAAAGATGGTGGCATGATTCTTTCCTAATTTTCAGAGAATCCTCATCAGTGGCAGTCAGGGTTCTTTGATAAAGGTTCCTTCATGGAGATCATGGAAGCTTGGGCACAGACTGTAGTCGTCGGACGAGCAAAGTAAGTCGGGTTTATAAACAGTAGACCCTACTGTGGCCCTCTTTTGTGTTGGTCATTGAGTTCCCGGAATCTCAGGAATTCCTTTTAGATATCCGGTGGGAGTGGGGGGGGGGGGGGGGGGGGGAGGGGGGGGGGGGGGGGGGGTGATAGTCTGGAGTGTATAGTGGGTATAGGGAGAAGAGGGGGGTAGCCCTTGGTCCCATATCTTGCTGGGTATATCGATCTGTGCCTGATACCTAGCCATTTTGCCTTTGTCTGTTTTGGCTGTGTTCTGGGGGTCTCTCTGCATACTGTGTACATAATTACAGCTGTCCAAAACATTCTCCAAGATATTGACATGTCATTGATGAAAGGCTTGGCTTTGGAATTTCTTTGAACAGATACATTTGTCTTTGCTTATGGTCGCATGCTTATTTAGGAAGATGTGAAAAGACGCGTTTGACTTGGCTTGGGCCACATGTTCAACCCATTCTGCACCGGTATGCCAATATGGACTTGTGCAGCCAAGCGTAATGCACACAAGCGTATTGAACAATGGATTGAATATGCAGAAGAATGCGGGTATTGACGTCAACCGGACAGGGAATCTTTTTTCAAACCACGGCTACAGCCGTCGTCCATATTCAATGGGTTAATAGTTGTTTTATGATTGTTTCCTAGGTTGGGCGGTATACCAGTTGGCGTGGTTGCCGTGGAAACACGTACTGTCAATGTGGATATTCCTGCAGATCCTGGCAACCCTGACTCGGAGGCAAAGGTAAGATGACGACAAGCTTGAAGTACAAATTCAGTTCTTGTGTTTCACTGTAAACAACATTGTGCCTTCTCTAACAGTTTAATATCCTCTCGTCATACTGGGTTTGAATCGGATAGGTAACCCTGTGGTGGTTGAGTGGTTAAGATGTCTTCATTAGTAAGTGGGAGGTTTTCCCCTCATGGTCTCATGGAAAGCACTGAGCACACAGTCTCGATAATGCAGTGTTAGAATGGAAAATCCTTTTTTAATTATACAGTGGAATTCTACCATTTCTAACTATTTCTGAAGTATTCTCAAAGCGAACAAAGAAACTGGCAGGAGCGGGATTCCAACCTGCGACCTCCGGGTTACCGTACCGGCGCTCTACCAACTGAGCTATCTTGCCCTATGTTGGCGGTCTCCCAAATTGTCAGTATCTTTGTTCGGGTGGGCGCTAGTCAGAAGTCATAAACCCAGAATGCCGTATAGCCAGGGATCACACCCAATTTTACGATACAACCTTCCAGGTACAACATACGCAAACAACTTAAGCGCGTCATGACGGATGGCAAAAATGATCTGCAGCGCAGTGCGTGCTCGCGTTTGCGTTGTTTGCGCAGAGCAAATTTGAAACGCTCATTTACTGATTGTGCGTTTCGGGTTTCGTATCGGCTTCGATAACGCAACTTTATAGAATACAAACGCAAATTTCAATTTTTCCATAGGTTTGTACACAAACATGAATGCGCCCAGCAGGCATCACTTTCAGACATGCCAAGTAGTACGATTTTGCCGTATTTCGTACGGGAAATCCTTGAAAATACGGGAATACGATTTTGACCCTAAAAAATACGAATCTTGTCCGTCTTGAAAAATAAATTTAAAAATGCCGTAAAACGACTGCAAGCGGAGAATTTGAAAGTACCTCAAACTTTTTCTAGCCCGAATACGATGTCTGGACTGTATGTATACATCATGCGTATACCGTAATTTCTGGAATATTGGCCGCGGCGTATACATTATTTTCACCGCGAAAAATGTTGCTGAGGCTTATATTCTGGGCGGCTTATTCTCCAACACTTAAAGAATAAACCCGCAAACTATCCATTATATTCTAACACAATTTCCGGGTCGAGTCGGCACCACAATCATAAGTCATCGTTTTCGTTGATAACAATGCACACCAGTACCCCCAGCGGCACGCAAATTTTTCCCCCCTCCAAACTTTGCGGGTACATTGCCGTTTGTGATCCACTTTGTGATGACTTGCCGACTCCATGAAAGATATCGTGCGACTCTGCAAAGAAGCCTACATTTATTCTATATATGTTACATTGTGCCGCTGCGCCACGGTCGGCCGTTTCGTTATTCAGTTGAATCATGGAGGAAGGAAACAGAAGGAGACAGAACAGAATCCCATTATCGGTCGAACTAATTATCACCTGATTACGTCCTATGCGCTCAGCACTGCGCCCACCCGCTGCGGTCTTAAAGTTTTACGACCGCACTCGGCCCTTTTAACAGCATGACCATCGCCGCGATTTCGTTGGTAACCAACGTACTCAAGTTGTAGAAACTGCAGCGATGCTACTTGGATACGTGTAAACGAATGCACTTTTCGCATGCGCAGTTGCTTTGTATAGCCCCTGCTCGAACTCACGGAAACCCGTTGGCTTCAGTGCTGAATTCCACACGTTTTGATGGTCTGCGCGAAAAAATCGGCTAAAAACTTGTGAAGTTTCAACATATTCCCGTTCACTCGAGAACCTACAAAACTGAAAATGTATTAATATCATTTTCTCACCTTAACCATTTTTCCGACAGTTTCCTACAGCCCAAAAGTAGTTAATAATGGGGACGAAGACGATACACAACCGAATAGTTTGGTTTTATGGTGGGCCAAGTCTGGACAATTGGCCAAAAAAACGATCAAAAATGTGTTGTTTTTTTCGATTTTCGAGGCTGAATACGCGATTGAAGTATTTTCTTGGCAATATTTTTGTATCGTAATGTACTGCATTTGCCTACTGTTTCCAACAGCCAAAAAGTATTTAAAAATGGGGACGAAGACGATACACAACCGAATATTTTGGTTTTATGAATGGCCACGTACGTCTGGACAGTTGGAGAAAAAAAAAACGATCGAAAATGTTTTTTTTGTTTTTTTCGATTTCTTTCGATGCTACATGTTCAGTCTTGATTTACATGTTTTTTTTAACCTTTGAAATTCAAATTTTCCTCAATTGCCGGTTAGGGCGACACATAATCCTGGAAAAGAGTGGGTTAGGGTGACCTGGTCGAATAGGGCGACACATAACTGTCGCCCTATTGTGAAAGTCGCCCCTTTGGAGTGTTTTTTAGTAAGGCGCGTTGGGAAAGTGCTCTAAAAGGGCGACACTCGTGTCGCCCCAATAAGGTTATTTCAGGAAGAGTCGCCCATTTGCCGCATCCAGGAGATTTATAATTATTATTATTATTATTATTTGGGGGGGCGGGGGTGGGGGCGGGGGCGGGGGTGGGGGGGGGGGGGTGGGGGCTGGGGACTTGGCCTACAATGTTTTATAGTAAGCCAAACAATCTTTTTTTTTGGGGGGGGGGGTCACTTTACATGGAATTCTAACGTCAGGACTTTCTCGCTAAACTCAAAACAGTTTCCCATTGTAAAATTAGTTTTGAGACTTTTAAAATAAAAAAAATTGATTAATAAAATGGCTTGTTCAATAATGAAGTAAGGGTTCAATTTATTTTTCCCTGAGTTAATTCCTTTGTGAAAATTGCCCCACTCCAGGGGCTCCTTCAGTCATCTTGTGTGAGTGTGAAATTCAGTCAGAACCCCTAAAAAGTTATAGATGCATTTCTCGCGTTTTTCTCAGTATAAGGGCTAGGCCTATCCAGGTTTTTTTATTATATGCAGGGCTTTCTCGGCTTTCTTTGAAATATTTTAACCCTTAACATGAGCCGCCATATCTTTCAAAGTGCAAAAAGGCAACTGCATTGTATAACAGTACCACCACCAGCACTACTAGAAAACCATAGACAATTAATGTAAGTGATACTTGGAGCTAAAAGTGCAAGCAATAGTTCATGATGGAATGAATTATGATAGGGTATATTATTGTAAACATCATGCACTTGATGACTGAGTATGCTTAAGTCCTACACTGGTATTGCAGCCAGTAAAATTGCTTTTTGAATGTATACGTACCTGCATTGTTATGCACCATTATGTGAGTGTACAATGACCGATTTTGAAAATACAGTTTTTTTGAAAAAAATACAGTTTTTAGGTTGTCAGAATACAGTTTTTGCACTTTGTACATCGAGTCAGCGCCCTAGTAATTTAATATAGCCTATGGTTTATCCTGGCTACTTCTTGAAGCCCAGGCTTTCATCAAACACAGAGACAGGCTTTTTCTTGAATATTAAAAAAAAAACAACAAAGATAATTATTTCCCAGTTCAACCCCCTAATGCCTGGTTTTCATAAGCCGTTATAGTCTTTAGTATTTTGCTCTTGATTACAGTCGATACCTCAAGCAGGTACAGTCTGGTTCCCTGACTCTGCCTTCAAGACGGCACAAGCAATCAAGGACTTTGGACGGGAGCAGCTGCCTCTCATTGTCTTTGCAAATTGGAGAGGTTTCTCTGGTGGAATGAAAGGTTGGTATACATAATGGGATCGTTTGTCGTGGAAAGGGTGTGGTATGTAAGGGTGTGGCTAGGCAAGTAGCCTTGCAGATTGATTATTAATTGGAGAGGATTCTCAGGTGGAATGAAAGGTTGGTATACATAATGGGATCGTTTGTCGTGAAAACGGTGTGGCATGTAAGGGTGTGGTTAGGCAAGTAGCCTTGCAGATTGATTATTAATTGGAGAGGATTCTCAGGTGGAATGAAAGGTTGGTATACATAATGGGATCGTTTGTCGTGAAAAGGGTGTGGCATGTAAGGGTGTGGCTAGGCAAGTAACCTTGCAGGTTGATTATTTATTGGAGAGGATTCTCAGGTGGAATGAAAGGTTGGTCTACATAATGGGATCGTTTGTCGTAGAAAGGGTGTGGCATGTAAGGGTGTGGCTAGGCAAGTAGCCTTGCAGATTGATTATTAATTGGAGAGGTTTCTTTGGTGGAGTCCAGGTTGGTTGTGGGTCGCTTAACATCAGAGGGGTGTGGCATGTTGGCATGGTATGTAAGGGTGTGGCTAGGCAAGTAGCCTTGCAGATTAATAATTAATGGGAGAAGTTTCTTGGGTAAAGTCCAGTGGCCATTTTCATAGAGCTGCTTAAGCACACAAAAACCTTGCTTAGTAACATCACGTTACCGGCCAAAACTCCATGTGATGTATATTGCTTGTGACTGGTATTTGGCTGTTGTTTGCTCAGCATAACAATCTCGTGAAGTTTTGACTAATAACCTGATTTACTAAGTAAGGTTTTTTGTGCTTAAGCAGCTCTATGAAATTGCGCCAGGTTGGTTGTTGGTCGCTTAACATCAGGTGGGCGTGGCTTGTGGGCGTGGCATGTGGGCGTGGCATGTGGGCGTGGCATGATTGTAAGGGTGTGTGCCAGCGAGTTGCTAATTTAGTGTTATGCTAATGATCAGGCTAATTCACTCGGGTTAAATTGCGGTGCTTACATTTATTGCTATATGCTGGAAAAATCAGTGTGTTAACCCAAGTATATACAAGTTGAAAATCAGAGCTTTGAAAAGTGATGCTGCTCGAATGGGAACTAACAGTAGACTAAACATTTCAGTGAGGTTGTTTTGCAAGAAAATTATGATTCATATTAAATTATTAAGCAGTGGAGAACAATGACTCTAGTCAGAACACCGACTACACTCTTGGGGTACATATAGTGGTCTGGTGTGGTGTAAGTCAGTGTCAGGAAGTAAAAGTAATCTCTTGTGGTCACAGGTCCGGAAAGGTAGGAGTGCCAATTAGTGGTGATGATGATGTGCATGTGTGGCTAAACCAATAATTCTCTTGGGAAGTAGGCAACTATTATTGACATATCAATACACAATGATTGGTGAGGCAATGGATTATTGAACAGCTATCATTTGTAGGACGGAATGAATTGATATATTCAGTATACAGTTATTTGGTCACAATAAAACATTATATGTATGTATAATTATATTAACTGAGGAGTAAACAGTTTTCATCAGTCCGCAAACATGAGTGAAATGCTACACTAATACATAGATGGGAAGGCTGGTTTATGGACATTTTGCCATTTCTTCGAACTAGGTCTGCTATTTGCATCCATAGCGAATCGTTTCATTTTTCTATCTGCTATCTAGATATGTATGAGCAGGTTCTCAAGTTTGGTTCCTACATCGTTGATGCACTGTGTGAATACAAACAGCCCGTCATGGTTTACATCCCGCCTAACGGGGAGCTGAGAGGTGGGTCGTGGGTGGTGATCGACTCTACCATCAATCCACAGTATATGGAGATGTATGCTGATCAAGAAAGCAGGTTAGTTCAAATGTAACCAAGATAGCATTTCCATCTCACTTAAAGAGCGTTGTGGCTTCTGTGCACTGCTAGATCTGTTGTTAATTCTTTTTATTTTCAAATAAACTGCAAGGGAAACTGACCAGGTAGCTTAACCAGATTGAACAAAGAAGACTGACCAGGACAGGATTTGAACCTGCGACCTGGGGTTTACCATACCAGTGCTCTACCAACTGAGATACATGTACCTTTCCGTAGGTAGTCAGTCTCCCACGTTGTCCAGGGGCTACTGGCTAGTCAGAATTCTTAAACCATAGTGCTGTATAGCCAGGGATCACAACCAAACTTGAAATGCAACCTAGGAAGTGGCAATGTGGAGATAATTCAGTCACGCTTTCATCATTTTCCTCAAAAGCTATGCATTTTCTGCACTCCTCCATAACACCATAACATGCATGTGAAAGATTCTTGAACACTTATTGTGTCGGGTTTTATCCCGTTTCGTCTGGCAGCTCAACAATCCTCAGTCCTTTGTTGCCTTCGAAAAAAGGAGGTGATTTCTATATTTTTGGAAATGAGAGCTCAATTTAATATTATTCTCGTTATTGTCAGGGGTGGAGTGTTGGAGGCTGAAGGAACCGTAGAGATCAAGTTCCGCAAGAAGGATCAGTTGAAGCTGATGCGTCGCATTGATGAGACCTGTGTCTCATTGCTGAGTGAGATGGCTGCTCCTGGGATTAACAGGGAAGAGAAAGCTGGTGAGTTTACTCAGACTTTAGGTTCCAAGTGCTTGGTCATGTAACTTGAGTCTGAGGTGCGAGTCTTGCAGGGGAGAACGTTGGTGAATCTACTTTGATTGTGAGTTCTGAGTGCTTTTTCGGAGTCGCGAGTCATGTAGCTTGTCTGAGTTGCTCGTCATATAAAGCCTAGTGTTGAGTCTAGTGTTGAGTTGTAAACTTCTTGTCTATGGAAGGATTGAGGACCCACTCAGAATTGTATTCCAGTCTTCAAACCTGACCGTAGACACCTTCAGAGTTGTAGTCAAGTCCCTGCAAGTCCTTTCACTAGTCCTTTCGCAAGTCCAGTCAGAAGTCCTTTCATAAAGCCGGTCACAAGTAACTGGATGAACAATGACAAAGGAATGCCTTTGTCACAGCTCATTTGAATAGCTTGTGATTGGGATTAGGACTGGAGGGCTTGTGATGGACTTGCAGGGACTTGTGAAAGGACTTGCAGGGACTTGTGAAAGGACTTGCAGGGACTCGAATACAACTCTGGTACAGTCCCAAGTCTTGAATCAGATAATTACTGAAAATCCATCAGAAGTGTGGAAATGACATTTGTTCGTATCTGAACTACAGTCTGATTAAAATACATAATTTTTCATGTTAATATTTGTCATCTTTGCAAAGGATATACAAAGTTCAAAATTGGCTGCATTGACACTTACTTGCCCACTGGTCAAGTTTATGTTATCATATTTTAAGTATTTTAATTTAACCAGTTCAGAGTTTATTGTTATTTGATTTCTGTCTGCATGCCAAATTTGATGACTAGTTTTAAATCTATTTATTTTTCTGCTTGCCAGCCCTTGAGAAGAAGTTGAAGGAGCGTGAGGACTATCTATTACCGATCTACCACACGGTAGCTGTCAACTTTGCCGATCTTCACGACCGTGCAGGCAGAATGCAGGAGAAACAGGTTATCTCTGTAAGTACATGCTCTGAACCAAGGAGTCCTAGATCAAATTCTCTATATTCCACTGGATTTTATTTCTGTCAAAGTACTATAGAGAGGACACTTAATTTTTCACTTAAGTCAGACTGTTGTATCCTGGGCCCAATTTCATAGCGCTGCTTAACACACGATTTTCTGCAAACGGAACCCTCGCCCATTTCATAGAGACTGTAAGCAGTAAGCACAGCAAAGAGCCCGCTAACTTCGGAAGAAGGATTTGCTTAAATTAGTGGCGCAACAATATAAATTTCCTTGCTCACGCAAGCGTTAGCACGACTTGGCCATGAAATACGCTCATGCTTCAGCAAATTTTCCTGCTTTAGTTAGCACAACTTTTCTGCTTACCGTTAAGCAGCGCTATAAAATTTGGCCCTGTTTTATGATTCTGGAATCTAACCAAGGATTCTTAGACAAACAAGCTTAATCACCGTACTAGCCAGGAAACTTTTTAGAGAAAATAAAGAAGGAAATGTCAGTTTTAGGTATGAAATACTTCCCCAGGGGAAAACCCATGCGTTCAAGTAGGGACTGACAACCCAATCCACATAGTGTCCTTGACAAGATTCAAACCGGGGTCACCAGAGGTGGAAGACAAGGAAAGAACCACTACACCAATCTGGGCCCAATTTGATAGGGTTGGTAAGCACACAAGTTTCCAGTCGGGGAACCTCCATCCATTTCACAGTGGTGGCGCCAGACTCTACAGTTTAGGGGGAAAATGGGGGAAAGGAAATATTTTGGGGGCAGTAAAAATGATATCCAATTTCCAAAAGCTATTATAGGGGCAAGTAATAAAGTAGCAGGTGTAAACAAAACATCCACTATCACGATTTTTAATACAAAGAACCAAAATTCTACTCTCTACTTTCAACACCATAGTTATTAATCTGAACAGCGAAGGAAATCAACAGAATTAATCTCTTTGTAGACAAAGTGTTGGGGAAAAACTGGGGGGGGGGGGGGGGTACCCCCCCCCCCCCCCCAGTGCCGCCACTACAGACACCATAAGCGTTTAAGCATAAGAAAGAGCTTGCAACTCCAGAGGCAGATTTTGCTAAAAATAGTGACACAGTAGAAATCTCTATGTGCACGCAGGTGTAAGCACGGCGTGGCTGTGAAATAGCGCTTAAGCTCTAAAAAACGTTTCTACTATAGTTAACACTTTCCTGCTAACGTTAAGCAACCCTATGAAATTGGGCCATGACTATAACGCATAGATCAAATTCTTTGAGGAGTCAAGTGGTACTGTTTGAGTTTTTAACACCCTATCTACAACTCTACATGCAAATATTACAAATGAGCAATTTGGGCAGCTCTTTTTTTCTTCAGTTTCATGCCCAGTCTCCAAAGCCTTAAAAGTATGACCACGTGTACCTTAGGGTCTCACACTTTTGGTCTGGTTAGCCACTTGACATCTCTTTTAACGTTGTATTTTAGTGACACTTATCTCTGTTCATCATATCCCAGGATATTCTTCAGTGGAAGACATCTCGGACTTTCTTCTACTGGCGTGTACGTCGGCGGCTTCTTGAGAACAAGATGTGTGGTCGTATCCAGCTGGTGAATGATAAGCTGTCAAGGGGAGAGGTCTTAGCGATGCTACGGAGGGTCTTCGTAGAGGACAAGGGTACCGTCAGTGTAAGTACAAAATTTCAGTTGAGTTGAAGGTTATTAGTAATTTGATGAATTGGGTTGAGGTGGTCTCACCAGACGTCATTTTACAGCTGGAGTACACGTGTAGCTATATGCACTGTCCATAGAGCTCTATAGAGTGTTATGGTTACCGTGTCTGACTCACGTGTGATGGTATGTGGGTTCGAACCCCACCGGGGACTATGGTGCTTGTGTGCTTTACTACAATTGCCTCTCTCCACCCAGGAGTATAAATGGGTGCCTGTGGTCAGAGAACGGATTGCGCTGATCTCGATCTGCTGCATAGAACTAATCACATGGCCTGATGACCAGGGGTAATAATAAAGTACTTTGAGACATTTTTGTAAAGTGCTATATAAGCACCACATTATTATTATTGTTTGAACCCCTGAAATTAACGTTACTTACAAAGAGGAGTGGTTTGAAAATTATTTGGATTATTTATTTATTTCTGTTGATGATTTAACCTGTATCCAGGTCTGGGCCCAGGAAAACCATTCTGGTGGTAGGGTTGGCAACCTCACCATCTCTGCTTGTAGCTCTTTGTACATTTGGTCTTAGTTAATCCGGTGGATTTCACTATACTCCGCTTGATTAAGCACGGTGCTTGGAAGACTATGAAAGTTGTTCCCATCTAATCCAAACTGTGCTTCTTCTATCGTTCAGTCGTATCTGTGGGAGGACAATAAAGCCGTTGCTGATTGGCTGTTGGAACAAGAGAGACAAGAGAAAGAGGATTGTCACTCCGCCCTCTTGGATAACATCAAGGCGGTGAAACGGGACCAAGTCATCCATCAGATCATCGGGTTAGTCCAGTCGTTCATTCTTCTAATTTCAATCTTGTGCTTGTAATTTTGCCTCTTGGAGTTGCAGAGGTGTGACAAGAAGTCCTCAGCATGCATCGGACATGAAGATTTTGTACTGTTTTAAACTTGAGATGTAGAATGAGGCAACACTCCTTGTAACAGACACTAACACACACCTCTGCCTGTTTATAATCAAACTTGCCTTTCATTTTTAAAGTGGGACATTCTTTGTACAAGGAATCAAGGAACATCAAAAGTCGGACTTCCAGGAACGTTCCAAGAAGAACATTGCCTGTTCCCAGCGGGAACAGCTTGGGAACACTGCATATCCCATACAGAAATAGTGGTCTATGCATGTGCTTGCTAATTTGTGAGAAGTATTCTTAGATTATTAGTTTTCCTTGAAAAGTTAAATATTTAGTGATTCTCACTAAGCAGATGTGAGTTCAAGTTATGTGTTTGGTTGATTCCACAGGATTATTCAAGATAACCCGGAGGTTGCCATGGATTCCATCGTGCACATAAGTCAACAACTCGGCCCCAATCAGCGGACAGAAGCTATGAGAGTGCTATCCACCATGGGGTCACATGACTCCAGCTAGATTGTAGTCAACAACTCTAATCAGCGGACAGAAGCTATTGAGCACTATCGGCTAGGTTAGTCAACCACTGTAATTAGCAGACAGAAGGCATTAAAGAGTACTATCAACTATGCAAGCTATGTGGACATGTGATATCAGCTAGATTGTATTCAACAATCCCAGTGGACAGAAGCTATTAGTGCACTATCCGCTAGATTCCAATCTATCCACTACCTGGTCAAGTGATACCAGGTACATTGCAGTCAACAACCCTAATCAGTGGAGAGCTGTTAGAGTATTATTCACCAGAGGGTCACTTGACTGCAGCTAGATTGCAGTCAACAACCCTTATCAGTGGACAGAAGTTACTTGAATGTTGCCATGTTAATAGTTGTAGTCAGCACTCCAGTGGAAAGAAGCTCTTAGAGTTTGATCCACCAAATAGGGCCAAATGATATCAGCTATGCTGATTTGTAGTCAACAACCCCAAGTTAAAAGGAACATTAATTCCTGGCTTTTCCTTTTGGACCTAATTTCACAATTTTACAAATGGTTGTGACCAACAGGAACATGGCTTTATATTATACTAATTATGAACACTGGTTTAACACGTCCCTGCAATGTCTTGCCAAGTCTTGCTTTATTGCTATGCAGACACAGACAATATTGACAATGCAGAGAGACTTTACGGTATTTCAGTGTAGGCTTACGTATCAGTCCAAATCACAACCCAAGTAGGGGACTACACTTGTAAGTTTTGAAGAAACACAAAGCGTTTTTGCACATCCTATTGAAGTCTTCAAGTTAGTTGTACACTGATGATGTTAATCTAGCACGGTAGAGATGTTACCAAGATTTAGTTTTTTCAGGGAAAGTTTCTTTACTGTCCTGTGTACCCTAACACACATATTTCCTTATTGAAGTCAGTCTGTTTGAATTCGTGTAATTTATTTTGATGTAGCTCAGGGTGGTCCGTTAATTATTTTTTCTGTTTATGACCAAATGTTTAAATTCTCTTGACATACAATATTCAGCATCAAAACGTTACAATTTTGTTTTGTCCAAACAAAGTCATTATAGTTTAAAACAAGTTGATAAAAGTAAAAAGGTTCACATGATTTGTTACCAGCTAATGTATTAAACTTCAAAGGGCATTCATTTCTTATTTATGCAAATTTCTGAGGCTTATTTTGGTTACCTTGAACAGTTTGTTACATTTGTTTTTATTACTTGCAATTTAATTGTTACAAAATGTACGCAATTCAAACAAAAGACACGGAAAGAGTCAAAACAATGATGGATTTTTAAGGAAATTTCAAAGTAGAAGTTTCAAAAAAATATTTTATTCAAACTGCAAATTTTCTTTCTTTCCAACTTATTTCTTTTCATGCATCTTGACAAAAGACCCTTTGGAATACTTTTGATTATTCTATGGAATGTGCGGTTTGCCTTATTTTGTGGTATGATTTTAAATATATGAAGAGCTATGAGAAAATGCCCTTTTTAACCAATTTAAATGCAGATTACCTCACAATTTCTACACAGAGATGCACAATCTCATGTGGTTTGTATTATTTACAAATGCCGATAATATATTTTGTACCTGTCCTTTAGTAGGCATCAATGAGTGAATGTAGACAATTGCAGAGCAGATCAACTGTTGCCATTTTGTAATAAAAAAAAACAAGATCTACAAAATATGCCATTGTGTTTTGTACATTTAACACCATGACCTTTAATATTTGTTAACCCCTTGTGTCTGGCTGTTCTTGATGGGTGCTGGTATGCCAAGAATGGGCAGTGCAGTCAAGTGTAAATGCAAACAATAGGCACCACACTGAATAGACTGGTCATTTTCATCACACTTGGCGCCCCCTTTTGTGTGAATGAAAGCTTTGTTTGAAGAAGCTCCATCTATTAATTACACTCCCATTCAAGAACAATATGAATGGATTGAGTACGTGCAGGAATGTGCCTATGGACGACAACCGGCCAGGTGGTCTTTTTCAAACCGCAGCTATGGCCGCCGTCCAAGTTCAAGAGGTTGTCGGAATTTGGAAGAGTATTTTCAACCCAACCCAGACAATTCACAGGGTTAAGTTTTGAGTTGACTCATTTGTTATTGCTTCAGTTGATACAAATCTTCATTGTATGGTAAGAATCCTTGACAATTTGCACTCCCGCAGAAACAAGGTGACCTTTGACCTTTTTGGCTGTCATCCATGGGTGATTGTGGTGTGTAATCACCCCAATAGCTGTATGTCAATTCTTCCCCGGTATCGATATCCATCTTGGCAAACATTGCCACCCGGGTTATATCGTTGTCAATTCGAACAGTAATGAGATAGAGGTTGGGTTGGCATGAATGATTCATAAACCGACCAATATTACCGATATACGTTGGATCAATCGGAGTTGTGATAACTTTACCATCAGCCAAACATTCCCTGACGACCAAAATAAAGTTCATATCATGTGGTTGCAATCCATGTGTTCTTTTCCTTGCTTCATCAATTGTCAAAACTTCGCCAGCATACTCGCAGACAAAGCTGTCCTTGGGTATCCATTCCCGTGACCGTAATCCGTAGCCTTTCTTTGCGGTTGTAAACACCTCCAGAGGGAATCTCGGCCCGTTCTGAACTAATCTGTTGATGCATTCTGGGCCACATTTACAGCTGCCGTTGCACTCCAACACTGGCTGTGAGTGGACCGTACTTGACCCTTTAATGAAACGTCCTGTGGTATCATAGTTGGCGCCATATCTGGCAATGCAGGTGCATTCTGGGATACATGATGCCGTAGCACAATCACAACCCTCATAGATGATTTCATTTGGGTGTTGACCCAGCCCTGGACCAGCTACATGTGTTGATGTGTACTGCACAATGAGAAATAACAAGTGATGTGAAGAAATCATCTTATTTTGCATTCCCAGCCCCCCCCCCCCCCCCCCCCCCTCCCAACCGACTTGATAAAAACGTTAATAGTGTGAAAATGTCCCAACTTTACTGTCTACTTTATATAAAATTACCATAGACCACTACCCAAGAGATTGATCATGCATAATCTGATGTTAAAGTTTTCATTTGTTTTCCTTCATAATTTAGTAAACGGGGGAAACAATTGATAGACACGCAAGTGTAAAGTTCAACTTACCAATTTATTAACATGAAGTAATTTCACATTTGTTTATGTGTTTATTAATTTTTTTGGTGGGGGGGGGGGGGGGGTTACTCATCGGAGCAAGGTTCAATCAAACGGATCTGGGTGTTAGGCCTACATCTTTTAAAAAAATATTTATCATTTTGTTTTTATTGTTGAAAACTTTTCACCCTGAAGTTTCAGTCTAAGGCAAAATATAGTAAATGGCGGGTTTAGACGGTATCTTTTATCTTTAATTATTTGATTGAACTGAGTGAGGAACATAATGCACCTTCAAGTTAATTTGAGACAAAATATAGCAACCAATAGAGGGCGCCATCACACGACTCCTTCAGACTTCAAATTTTCGGGGCCAGGACCGCACCGTAAATGAGAGGAAAAGTTGCCTTTCTGGAAGTTTATGCTTGGTGTCGTCAAGGTGTTTGTGAACATTGAATGCCCCTAGACCTCGAGACAATTATCTGACCGTGATGTTTTGTCTGAAGGTAAGTGGTAAACCACGGAGAAAAGATCGCTTGCTTGAACCATGGGCGCGCCGTGCCGCGCCGTAGGTTATACCATGGAGGAAGAACGTTAGACATAGTTTGATTAAAATTTGATTGATTTTATACGGCTGTTTTTACCTTAAAATTCCTCTCTGCCATGTCTGCCGGCAGGATGACATTATCAAGATTCTGTGGTGACATCAGCCCATCCATTTTACTCCGGAAGTGTCTCTCCAAAAGTGAAATAAAATCGCCTAAATATCGGATGTTTCACAATGCGGTGGGAATCATTCGCAGACAACTGAATGTCATAATGTCCACATCCTATTTATTTCATTGTTACCCATAAGTCCAAAGCAGATGGACGTCTGGGTTCCATACAACTTTAAAGGAATTCATTTCATACGTCGTTTTTTTAAATATTTTTTAGGCCTAAAGGCCTAGTACTGGTTTTAATGCACTGCCACTCATATAGAGACTGCAGTTTACCGCATCTTTTGCTAGTTACACTTACAATTTGTTTGTGTGAAGTCTGTGAACTTTTAAAGAATTTTAGACAAAATTTTAAGTTTTTCCTTGATCTCATTTTCAAACCACTAAAATTGCATATATACATGTATGTAAAATACTTTCCGTGCTCTTTTCACCCCAGTTATTTGTTATTGATTGCTATTTTTCTAGAAATACAAAAGTTATTCTCTTTTGAATAAGACATCGAATAAAAAAAACACCTATATTTAGTTGTTGAAATGAATATTACTTTACATTACAAATATCGATTATTATTTGCAGCCCAACAATAATTCAGGTATGCTTGTTAGCTGTAGATACACAAAGGCATAAGAATAAAAGCCTTTGTTTTTAGGGTTGCAGCTACCTACATTGTAAAATACAATACATTGGTTCTTGTAAACATATATTCAAAGAATATTTATTTACGAAGAAAAAACATTTAGTTTTGCTGACATATGTGCATGAAATATGTATTTTTTTTTTTAGTTTCACTACATGTATATAATGTATGTATTAGTATATTATTTTAAATAATAATTGTTATGCATCTATTAGCGCTTTCCATTGTATCAACGATCTCAAAGCACTTTACAATTATTACCCCGTTCATCAGGCCCTGGACCATGCGGCAGCCGATATCAGTGCTCAATTGGCCTCGACCCTCTCAGGTAAATACATGTACTCCTGGGTGGAGAGAGGAAATTGTAGTTAAGTGTCTTTCCCAAGGGCACAAACACCATGTTCTTGGCAGGGTTCAAACCCACGCACCCATCGTACATGAGTCGAACACCGTAACCACTAGGCCATGGCATTCTACATTTTTAAGTTTCACTACATGTACATGTATAGAATTTCTTTAGTTGGTCTTAATTCACAGATGACTGTATGAGTGAGCGCTTCACTGTTATTGTATCAAAATGGAAGGACCGACTACCTCAAAGCGAGCTAAGATCACAGATTCTTCTACCGATGAGCGACAGGAATCACCTTCAGATCTCGACACCATAAAGCCGCAACCTGGCTCATCCAAGAAGGACTTCTTAGAGCAGGAATCCACACTAGAGATTCTGGAACAAATTGACATTTGTCAGGGCGAGTTGGAGAACTTGAACGAAGCGGCAAGTGAGGAGATCATCAGCATTGAAGAGAAGTTTAACAGGCTGCGCAAACCTCACATCCAGAAACGCAATGAGTTCATCCAGAAAATTCCTAATTTCTGGATCTGCACCGTATCCTTGCAGCATTTCCTTCAGTTTAGATACATGTATGAATAAACTGATAGCGTGTACTTTTAAGGTAAAGTGAGGCAAACACATCAAGTACCGGCACACGGGTGAGATTTTTCCAGATTTCTGGATTTTTGATGAGATGCCGTCTAGATTTCCGGAAGATTTTTTGGTCCTTAAATTGTTTTAATCATCATTCCAAAATGACCTCTGCAACCTAAAACGGTCTTCTTTTTAATCCTGATGATCGTATCTTTTGGTAGAAAATGCAGTTTTCTATATGTATCTTTTAGGCAACGCCATACAAATCAAATGCTTCCAAATGTTTCGTGGATCTTTCATTTTCCTCAAATCTCACCCCTGCAAGAAACATGTACATTTTGGAGTATTGCTAAATGAAAATGAATGTTATGGCTAGATTTACATTCAGTGACGTTGATTCATTTGGTTTTTAGTTCATTAGGACTGGATTAAAATTGTAGGGAAGGAGCTTGTTTTGCAAAATTCTAAAAAAGTTGGTGTTCAGATAGTGATTTTGAAATTCAAATTTCAGAGGTTTGTCAGTTTAACAAGACAGGGTATCTGCAGGTCTTTAAAAAGTCCTTTAACCCTCCAACTGTTATGACTATCATAACCTATCAAAAAACCTAAAACCTTCCTCTCCAACAGCTTGTGTGTTTCAACCTGAAACTCGATAGGTTTTGATAGGTAGGGTAGTTGGCTCCATTTTGGCACCGAGAGAGAGAGGGTTAAAGTCTGAAATTGACTTTTCTCAAGGCTTTTTAAGGCCTTATTAAGTTGAGTTTTCCAAGATCTTAAAAAAAAATCGACAAGAGGTAATGATTTTTTTATCAGCTCTTAAATAACGATCACAGAGCCTGTATAAAATATCAGCTATTGGAGCCCATAGCAATTTTTTTCCCCGGAAAGCTGATTGCTTGTGGCAGACACATTGTATTTTCCAAGCGTTCCAATCCCGAGATCCAAAATCCACCAATACACCTAGTGTCGTTCCGCTTATTTTTGGTCTTAAATTTCATTTAGGGCAGCATTAAAAGGGTCTTAAAAAGTCTTAAATTTGACGTTCTGAAACATGCAGATACCCTGCAAGATTCCCTTGGCAGTATTTTTATTATTATTATTATTATTATTATTATTATTATTTGTCTCTGGTAATAAAAGCAAGGATTCCACCAAAGTGTGTTATCACACTGTATCTTGCAAGCCTGATGAAACGTTTGGAGAGCAGACGAGGAAATGTTCACTTCCCGATGTTGGAAGGGAGGGTTTCTGAGGTAGAAGGCGAGGAAAGTACAACTAGTCCAACCTGACTCCCCTTGTGAGTAGGAACATTATTTGTTTCCAGTATTCCTGAATAAATTTGTTTTCCTGAATTGCTGGATGTTGTCAGTTTGTGAACCATCCTCAGCTCGCTCCAAGACTAAGTGAAGAAGATGAAGAATGTCTGCACTACCTTCGCCAACTCTTCGTCCATAACTACGATGACCTGAAGACTGGCTACAGCATCACGTTCCACTTTGCCAAGAACCCCTTTTTTGAGAATGAAACAATCAGCAAGGAATTCAGCCTGACTGATGATGGTAAGAACTGAGAGATTCTGTCTGTATTTTTGCAGATATCCAGGAACTTTTGTGAAGTAGTTGTTTGTTGGTTTGTGCTTGTATATTTGTTCATTAGTTTGTTTGTGCATTCGTTCGTTCATTCATTGGGGGTTTGTCTGTTTGTTTGTTTGTTTGTTTGTTTATTTATATGTTTGTTTGTTCGTTCATTCATTTGTTCATTCGTTTGTTTGCTGGTTCGTTCATTCGATTGTTTGTTCGTTCGTTCGTTCATTAACCCTTGCGTACGGGTATTATATGGGGGCGCCATGCCGGCTTGTGCAGCCAAGCAAAACGGAAACAAGAGGCTTGTGCAGCCAAGCATAATGTACACAATACCCCAATGGCTTGCAAATGCAGAGATTGGCCTGTATAGAGGTCAACCGGCCAGGTGGCAATTTTTAATCCGCACGTACGGATGCCGCAAATGTGCGCAAAAAAAACAGTGCCACCAGGCCGGATGACGCAATTGTCCGCCGTCTGTGCAGTTTCAATCCATTGTTGGATTAAACAGTGCCACCAGGCCGGATGACACCATTGGCCGCTGTTTGTGCAGTTTCAATCCATTGTTAGATTATTGTGTATAGGTTACGCTTGACTGCACAAACACATTGGCTGCCATAACCGCCGCGGCACCCCGACGTCTCCCGTAAAATACCGTACTCAAGGGGTTAATTAAATACATGTGGCTTGTTTCGTTCTGAGCAGAATCGTTCTCAGAGACTAAATGACACACAAAAAAGAAACTGAAAAGTCTGGAAACACAGTAATAATGGATGAAAGGAGGACAAAAGGGGAATATGGTTGGAAGGAACTTGGGGTGTGGTTAGGTGACCATGGAAGATCAAACTGTTCCTGGACTGAATGAGTGCTTTCAAGTAAGTGTAAAAGAAAAATTGACACAAGAATGTGGGGTTTAAATTTGACCACCAAATCTCCCCACTAGATGAGAACCTGATTTGGTATTGTTACAGAAAGAAAAGGGGTATGTATAGTATTCCAAAAATGTTTTTTAGCTTTCAGAAAGTTTGGTTGGCTCACAGTGTGTGCATATTGAATGAATTGTGTTTGTCCTTTGTGTCTTGTGTCTTGATGGGATGGGTACATGGGATGCGGAACATGCCGAGTCTCGGACGAACAACAATTTCACGAGGTTATTAATTATAAAACCCTAACAATCCCCATCCAGTCAAACTCCAACACCAGGTTTTGTTGAAATTTGATGGGTTATGTACTGTGTACGTTTGATGCGGTGTTGGAGTTTGATGGGATGGGTTACTGTATAGCTGCACAGTAACAATGTTGGGTTTTGATTGAGTGGGGAAGGTTGGTTCGAGCAATGGGGAAAGAGCTCATCTGGTGTTGGGATGTGTGTGTGGCTGTATGTTTTGTTTGACATGTACTGAACAATGGGGTATGGAGGTAGAACAAACAATGTAATAAACAGGTTTCATAGGTTTCATGACTTATTTTATGTATGTACAGACAGAGTTGTAGTCGAGTCCCCGCAAGCCCTTTCACAAGTCCTTTCCCAAGTCCAGTCAGAAGTCCTTTCATAAAGCTGGTCACAAGTAACTGGATGAACAATGACAAAGGAATGCCTTTGTCAAAGCTCATTTGAATAGCTTGCGATTGGAATTAGGACTGGAGGGCTTGTGAGGGACTTGCAAGGACTTGCAGGGACTTGTGATGGACTCGGCTACATCCCTCTGTACAGATCGACTTGTAATTTTGATGTGACTGAAAATTGCTTCAAAAATGAAATATAAGTGGGCAGTAGATTGAAGAAAAAACTGAAAGAGATGACTGAGGTACATGTACAAGACATGGGAGAAGCAATAACCAAGATCTGTGACCGGATCCTACAAAATGAGTAGTTTTTGCTTGCATTGGAACGAGCAAACTTGGCTCTTCATTTTGATGTATCACTCAGTTTGACATCCTGATGAATTATGGACATTATGTGGGTGAAAACCTTGACAGTTCATTTGGATTTCAACTGCATAAGTAATGTGTAAGGGGCTGTAACTCAAAAGTAACTCTGGCGACCTGTGACAGAGCACACTGTCCGAAACGTCGAGTTACACACTCATCCCGGTTCTTTTCAGAACCACACTTCTTCCTAGAAGAGATTTATTTCACATGGTGTTACCCGCAATTCCAGTCTTTCTCGTATCGCAACCACCATGCAAAGCTTCAAATCGTATTTAATGTGATAGTCTTTGCATATAAAACTTTTTTCTAATATGGCAAAAATAAATACAGGGAGCAAATGGAACGTGAGAATTAAATATAGAAAAGGCACATCAGTGTTGATGGGGACTTTGAAATGATTTGTTTGGGTGGGGGGGGGGGGGGGCGAAATTGCGAGAGTGTTGGAGGTGATGGTAACTTCTCTATTTGTCCGATTCGCACACTGCTTGTTGACATAGTTTAATGACTTGTATATTTTCAGGGGAGCCTATTAGTAAATCCAGCATGATACAATGGAAGCCTGGCATGGATATAACCAAGAAGACACAAAGTACCAAGGGGAAGGTGATAAATGTTCCGTGTGCTAGCTTCTTTGGTTGGTTCAGTGATCATCTGGATGCCGGTAATGATGAGATAGCCGATGTAAGTCAATATCTGGAGTCTTTGTGATAAATGTATGGTGAAATTCACAGATAGCAGTATAATTTTGTCAGTGTACATTGCAGCTTTTGAAATATTGTCCAATCAAATCGGGTATAATTTGATGCGGAACATGCCGAGTCTCGGACGAACAAAAATTTCACGAGGTTATTAAAACCCTAACAATCCCCCATCCAGTCAAACTCCAACACCAGGTTTTGTTGAAATTTGATGGGTTACATGTAGGTACTGTGTACGTTTGATGTGGTGTTGGATTTTGACGGGATGGGTACTGTAGCTGCACAGTAACAGTGTTGGGTTTTGATTGAGTGGGGAAGGTTGGTTCGAGCAATGGGGAAAGAGCTCTGGTGTTGGGATGTGTGTGTGGCTGTATGTTTTGTTTTGTTTGACATGTATTGAACAATGGGGTATGGAGGTAGAACAAACAATGGAATCAACAGCTTGTATGGTGTCTTACATAATACTTCTAAGGAACACATACATTGAATAATGTATGTTGCACAACTTGGGCTTGAATATTTTGCACATGAATACAGTTGTTGGATTTTGACGGGATGGCTAGGTACTGTATGTCCCCATTGTTCATGCTGTGCATTTGGCCAAGTGTACCCACTCAATCAAAACCCAACAGCTAAGAGTTTGACGGGTTGTGTACTGTTATGGCAAATGGCTGTTGGAGTTTGACGGGTTGTGTACTGTTATGGCAAATGGCTGTTGGAGTTTGACGGGTTGTGTACTGTTATGGCAAATGGCTGTTGGAGTTTGACGGGTTAGGTATTGTTAACCAGCAACAGTCAAACATGGTGTTGGAATTTGACAGGTTGATCGATGAGGAAGGTTTCTTAAGGGAGTTAGGGTTAATGGTGTGTGACCACACACCAATTAGTGATGGGTCAATTGTTTGAGTGGATTATGTCAAGTTGTTCATTTTCTGCTCATGTTTGGCTGATACCTTTTTGAATAATGGCTTAACCCTAACCCCTGTGGCACTTTTACTGGGAAGTGTCCTGAACCTGTCAAAATCCAACACTGTGCAGTATACCTATGGCACATTCTTTGTACTTAGACAAATTGGGGCATCATGGCCCCATGTAAAGTAATGGTGCCAAGGCTCTACAGTCCTGAACCCATCAAAATACAACACAACATGGTGTTGGATTTTGGCAGATTTGGGACGGTTAGGGTTTAGTGCTTACTGTGTCATAAGGACAAGTAGGGGTGTGGCCACTGTTTATCCTAAACCCTGTTCACCGCAGTTGGGTCAGTGCCCGCTCTCAACAAGACTTGCCAACATAAACACCTGAGTAAATCCCCGCCATCTGATTGGTGGATCCTTGATCACGTGCATTGAATTATTCGTCCCAATGCACGGCGTGGCCGCACTGCAAAAATAGAAATTCTATTCAACGGTGAATAGAACTTCCATTGCATGGTCACACCATCGGTCGCGCTCTGACAATCAGATGATGAGGATTTATTCAAATAACGAATGTTTCACATTCATGCAATGGTAAGAATAATTTCGATTAGTGGCAGGTGGAATGGAACATTGCATCTGTCACGTCATGAAATTTTTCTTACTATTGCACTCACAAACATTCATTATTTGTATACTATCCCATGGCTACCAATGTACATGTACTATACCGGTAGAAACCAGAGATTATGGAGAGATATACTGTACCCTGTGGAGACATGAATAGGTCTCTACTAGGCAATTCTATGGGTTAGGTTGTCTCCACAAGGAATTTTGTTTACAAAGTCTATGGGGGTTTGCTTAAGTACAGGGACAAAGGGGAGAACAATGCCATGTCTCCACAGGGATGCAAAAACGCGGATGTGTGATGTAAAGTCTTTCTGCTGCAGTGCACATATTTGATTCCGAATGGCATGACGTGCTTACACTGTGTAATTTGTGAAAACCTTTTTTGGGGGGAGGGGATTTCTCACAGAATTTTTGTATTTCACAAATTTATAGACAGGTAAAGACCTACATGTAAATTGTTTTTACAATCTATGGACTATTTTAACTCGTGACATTCATCACCATTCCTGTGGTAATTCCCAAAGCATTCTTTTTTTTCCTCGGCTGCACCTGATGAAAAATAGAATGTGAACAGTCCATATTTGTAAACCATCAATAGATTCTTGTGAGACTGCTCATCTAATTATGCTTGGCTGTCTGTTTGTTTTAGGTTCTGCGAGATGATCTGTGGAGCAATCCCTTACAATACTACCTGATCCCTGATGTGGATGAATCCTTGGACAAGTCAGCACTTTTGAACTCTCTTATATACAGGTATTACTCCCTCTGGACTTATTAATCCTTCAAAATATAGCAAGCAGAGAGTTTTCTAAACATTTCTGTTTGTGGTTTATGTGCAGTTATTTGATTTATTTTCTGTTAATAGCACCTTGAGCGCTTTCGTAGGTGGACGTGTGCGCTTTATAAATCCTCATTATTCTTATTCTTATTATTATTTATTAAATCAATAATAATATGCATATGTTTTATTATTCATGCAGTGATGATGAAGAGGACGTTCAGATAATTCCCGATAAGTCCGAATCAAGTTCCAGCACAGCTAAGAAAGATACAGTGGATGAATCGAGCACAACTGCAGAAAATAAGCCGACTCCAATTGAGGGTAAGTCGGTGTACATGTATGTCTGACATTTTGGCAGTGTGTGATAAGAGCTTGCTGCGTTTTAACATTGGAATGGAAACTGTTTGAAATTTGAAAGTTGCAGAGTTGGAGTCGAGTCCCTGCAAGTACATGTACTTTCACAAGTCCTTTCGCAAGAAAAAGTATGTTCCCTTTACTGTGTTTGGGGAGATGAGTTGATCTCACTAACGGTGGAAGTTACCCCGCATGGGTCTCGATCTATAGGTCTGAAAATTGGGATAATTTCTTTGGTATCCATTGAAGATTTATCCTCTATTTAGATCTGGACCTAGGAAAACCGTAAGGGTGGTAGGGCTGGCAACCTAAAATGTGGCCAACCCCACCACCTCTGTTGTAGCCCTTTACCTACACCGCATTTAGCCTTGTATTGGGCGACTTAAAGAAACACAGTTAATGAATATTAGTCCTATTCTTTGCAGGTGACGGAAAGGCACAGTCCACCAAGGACAAACCAGCAGAAAACAGCGGAACCATTGAGGATGGTAAAGAAACAGTGAATGAAGATAGCTCCTGAGCGAATGAGGATGAACAAAAAGAGACGGTCCTTGGGTGTGTGAAATTATCCTCACTTTCCTTGACATCGTACAACTAAGATGAGATGTCTCTTCATTACAAATTACGCCAAAGAAACCCCCCTTGTGTATTCCTGGTTGGAGGGGTAAGTGGGTGGGCATCGACCGCGTAGTGGGGGAATTTTTTTAGGTAATTTAGGACCGAGTTATGGGGACATTTCTCTGTTCCCATAATGTTTTTGGCCCCCACAACGTCTATCGCACGACCAGTGTAATGTCCCCACAATTACCATGTGTGACAGGGTGGCTTGGTCATGGACACAGGACATACGACAGCAGGTTGATTGGAGCTCCGATCTTCTGGCCCAGGGTCACACAAGGCAGAGGGGTCATGCTCCTTGTTGGACGGCGCGTACGTTTGTGCTGACAGAGTAATTGACCAGCAGAACTACAACAAGCTTGCATTATCAGGTCACTACAATGCAACATGGAATATTTAAACTTGTGAAAGAGAGTACAGGTTGCTAGGAATGCAGAGAGCATCAATTGTCGCAATGGAGCTCAGGTATGCCGCATGTCAGTTAGATTTTATTTTGGCGATTAAATCTGGGTTCAGTCTGCCCTTATACAGTACCGAAGTCTGACGTCAGTTGGCATGACAACTGGCTCCAAACAAATGGAGATTTTGACTTCTTTTGTTAACAGCCAGTAATGCAAACACAAAATAACAAAAGTATTCTGGTTCCAAGCATTGCATTGACGTCATCACTTCGGTACTCTATAGTAGGTCATGTGTTGTTATTAAATTTTGTTGTGTGATGCTCATATGCAGAAAATCACAACCCAAATCATGTTTGCAACAGCAACGTAATAGGATACAGATCCCCCAATTGGTGGATCAGATCCTGCAATTGGTGGATCACGATCAAGTGGGAACGCAAAAGGTGGATCTGATCCGGCAATTTGACCTGTCAATATCCGGCTGGTGCACGAGAGGCGCGAAAAGTTGGGGCCTGATGAACGAAGAAATACGTTTAGGCGTGTAGCACATGTGAAAATTTCCCACGTCCACGACATGCACAATAAACAACTACTGAACTACGGGCTGTATACAAAATGTGTCACCACAAGTGCGCGATGCATGCGTGCATGCATGTATGCAGCGCACATTGTGTACGTCTTTTAGGTTTTTTACAATTTTCGTTGCGTACTGGAAAGTCGTCCGTTTCTAAACCTTTTTCATTCGTGTAATTTTACTGATTTTTCCTACTATAAATAATCCGTTTTCAAAGTGAACAAAGAAACTGGCAGGAACGGGATTCGAACCTGCGACCTCCGGGTTACCGTACCGGCGCTCTACCAACTGAGCTATCTTGCCCTATGTTGGCGGTCTCCCAAATTGTCAGTATCTTTGTTCGGGTGGGCGCTAGTCAGAAGTCATAAACCCAGAATGTCGTATAGCCAGGGATCACACCCAATTTTACGATACAACCTGGGAAGCGACATTGTAGAGATCACTCGATGAGGATACGACTTTTTAACTTATATTTCATCAAACAATCCACAAGGGAAACTGACTAGGTAAATTTGAATACATTTTCAAAGTGAACAAAGAAACTGGCAGGAGCGGGATTTACCTAGTCAGTTTCCCTTGTGGATTGTTTGATGAAATAAATAATCCGTGTTAGCCCGCAGCGTGTCATAGAACAACAACAACCGTAGCAAAGTTTGAAGAAAATCATATATTCTACTAGGTTAAACGTTCGATCCGATTCGAGCCAGTATAGTACTACTCCAGAAAATCTTGACACAATATAATAATTTGGGAGGCTAATCATCCTTACTCGCAGCTGGGGTGCTGAATTGCAAAGGACGCGGCTACAACGTGGACGAGTCGCTGGCACGTAAAGGCGCCTCTGGCAGCCGGCCACATCGACCCATATATGACCACGGAGCACAGCCAGAGATCGAAAGTGTTCGAAAAGGTTAGACAACAGTTAGACAACGATAACTCCAAAATGCCGGATCTTGATCCACCTTTTCCCAATTTAAGTGGGAACGCGGTCTTAGGAATATGTGGAAGAACCAGCCACTCACCCTGAAACAAGATAATCTAATCTATTCACAGCATGAATAGGGTCGGGATGGGTAACTAGTCCACTGCAAGGCATTAATAATGCCTCTACCCATATTAGGCTAATGCCAGTTTCTTGGGGCTTAGCATGAACATTTTCTCTCAGTAAAAACAGGATTACCAACCAAATTTTCATGTGATGAATATTGCTTGTGACTGGTAGTAAGCTGTTGTTTGCTTAGCATGAAAATCACACAGAGTTTCAGCTGGTAACCTGTTTTTACTACATGTATTAAGCAGGATTTTTTTGTGCAAAGCAAATTTTGTGCCTAAATAACTTAAGCTCTGTGAAATTGGTTCCTGCTGTGACCAAATACAATCAATGTATGACCTCTTCAGTATAACTGAGACGCCTGTCACAGTATTACACCGTCTGTCCCTCAAAGTGGGAGGGGGGAGGCAAAAAATTAAACTTTTGTAGTAGTTTTTTGTTATGTTTTATTGTTTAATACCTTTACAATGTATATCAGGTGTCATGCAGAGAACTTAAAATATTATTGATAACACATGAGAACAATGATTTTCTGAGTAATTGCATTAAGTATTTTTTAATGATCCATTTTCCGCAAATGGGTTTCCCAAACATTAAAAACTGACAATTGTAAACATTATTAACTTAATCACGTAATCCCCAATAAAGGTCAATGGCACACAAAGAAAAATCTTATTTCTCACTCTTATCTTCATATGCAGTTTGGCAACAAGCATTTGCTGACAGGTCACATATTACTTCCGTGAATAATAATTTGCTCGTCAGTTGACTAAATAAAATGCGTGGAGCAATCGCTTGCAATTATATGTGAATTTTACTTTTTAAAACTTTATTTGCAGAGATGTATCACAGTCAAGTCTATCACAAGCCCTCCAGTCCTAATCCCAATCACAAGCTATTCAAATGAGCTTTGACAAAGGCATTCCTTTGTCATTGTTCATCCAGATTACGTGTGACCAGCTTTATGAAAGGACTTGCAGGGACTCAAGAACAACTGTGTATTTGGTTCATAACTTGTGTGAAATGGGGTGGTCTTCTGTTCTTGTAAAATAAAGAATTTACTTGAATGACAATTCACAGTACATGTAGTGTTTAATTATCTTGCAATGTCTATCTGCAGTGTCTATCTGCAGTGTGAAATAGGAATACAACATGTATATGGTGGGGGCCGGGGGAACTGATTAAAAGGGACACATTTTCTAAATGATTCCCAGTAAAAAGGGTATAACCAGTTCGCGTCGGAGGACGTGTTCACAAGATCTGGCTGACGTCTCAACACACTAATCCCTCATTTGTTTTGTACACACACACAAAGTCCGAAAAGTCTGTGGAGGCGGACCGTGTGTTGAACTTGAACTTGGCCACTGTGCACGGCCTGTTCTACAATTTATGCTCCAATGAGCGCACCCAGAGTATTGAAATACATGTATATGTGGTTTCGGCAAGAAATATTGTACAAATACTGTTGAAATGACTCTTGCAAATCAGTATTTGTGGCGTTAGGCTGTATATCAGAAGTTGGCTGCTATTTTTTGCCTCTTTGGAAAATACAAATTGTCGGCAAAAATAATCCCGGCGCGAACTGGTTAAAGGTACGGCTTACAAAGTTGATGCCAGCACCAATCCTAAGAAATATTATCTGAAGACTTTCAAAAATACTGGCTTGTTTTGATTTCAACAATCAAAATAAGCACATATGTGGCACCCTCAATAGAGAAGTTTCTTATCGCAGAAATTAATTTCTTCGAAAGAACACATAAGCTTTAAAATGAAAGAATTATTAAAATCGGAACAGTATTAACAAAAAGTTATAATTTTAGTTTTATTAGATGATCCAGCACTATTGTAGAAATCAAGCGATAAAGTTTGTCCATCTCCACACCGCTGAACGGCTCATGATTAGGGGGTAGTTTTGGTATCTCCTAAAAGTGTCTCTCATTGGTTATTTGTGGAAATATTGCTCAGATTGGCCAATCAATATGAAGAGTTTAGATCACAAGCTTTAAATTGATAGCAATTTGTTATGATTGCATTAAAAATGGCGATGTGCACGAATCAAAAAAATAATGAATCTTATGAAGAAAACTATTTAAACACAAATTCTGGTGATTATCAGTGAGTTAACTTACTAAAATGTTTTTTTTTTTTACATTTTATTGTACAAAAAAATAATAGTATCCTTTTATTTTACATATACAAGCAACTTAAAGCAAAGCAATAAAACAAAAAAATCTAACATTTTGACCCTCAGTGGATTTTTGCCTGTAGCTCAAAATGGAGGAATGCGACTTCCGACTGGTCCCTTGTAAGAATGGCACATATATATTTAAATATGCACAAAAATCGCTGTTAAAACAATGTTTTTCACTATTTTCTCGTGCCTTACCTGATGGTTGAGCTCAAACTTTCACAGGTTTATTTCCTTTGTGTGTTAAATCACACTGTAAGTGTATTGCCTTCTCTACAATGCTATATCATACCATTAATGCATGCTGGTAACTTTGGCGCAAGTTACAATATTCATTATTTTGTTCTATTTATCTTTATTACATTCTTCTCCTGGTAATTCCGTCACTAATCAACTAATTGTTGGCACAGACGTTAGGCGTGTGTTGACCGATATACCTCTGCTGACGCAAACAAATACATACAATACACATTGGTTGAATTGAAAATAATGCTCATAAATACTGAAAATACTTGTGTAACAGCAATATGATAAAAAAAATACACATGTATCTACATGTGAAGACTTCAGGCGCAAAAGCCTCTAAACGCCACTTTTCTGGGAAGTGGCGTTTAGCAGCTTCTGCGCCTGAAGTCTTCATGTATTCCTTTAAATATCAAAATATCATTACAGGATGAATAGAACTACGCCAGTTGCATTATACTATTAAGCATTCCATAGCATTCCATATAGCATTCCAAGTCAAAAATTTGAAAACCCCATTTTTATACCAAATGATGTGGGTATTTTTTAAAGACAAATTAACAAATCTGAAGTCATTAATTGTCTCATATTTCCTTAACCCTTTGAAGCCGGATGACGCCAATAGACGCAAAATAAATATTGCCACCAGGCCGGATGATGTCTATACGTGCCATTTTCTGCATTTTCAATCCATTGTTGGATTATTGTGTATGTTATGCTTGGCTGCACAAGCCTCTTGTGTCCATTTCACTTGGCTGCACAGGCCGCCCCGGCGCCTTACTATAAATAACCGTACTCAAGGGGTTAAATATGTACAGATAAAAATTATATGTTACCCTTTGGCTATGATACAGTCTTATGAGCCAGATCCAAATCAAAGTTTGGCCTTCCAAATTTTGAGATTTCAAATGTTTACACTGTTTCCTGTTTTTGCAGACCACCAGGGCTCTATTTCGTAAAGGTTAGGAATATTCCCATCTTTAATAGACTAAGGAAGATTAATTGTTCCTACAATTGTAAGTCCAAGACTTAGGTCTGATATGTCAGAAAAACTACACATATTTAGACATACTTGAACTACATGCACACTTAAATTTAGGGCAAGAAGTTCATTGGTTATCAATCAAGAAATCTGCATGTTCTTCAGGTAATCACTTTCAAATATTCTAGATGCAAAGTTTCCCTTTTTCATGCAAGTTCACCCGGAACAAGGCTAGAAGCCAATCAATGCACAGAGCTACAAAAAGAAAATAAATCAAAGATACAAGAGGTAGGATTTAATATTCCTCTTGAAGCAGGAGCATAAGATGGAGGGAAACATGCACCAGGCAAAGAATTTTACAAAGGGGAAAAAGCTATTGGCATAGCTTTTCATTATACATCTAGGTACAGCTAGAGTACTTGTAAAATGTATATTAGTGGAAACCGGCAGAAAGCCAAGTATCACGCTCAAACACTCTAACTGGAGGAACCAAGCCGGACAAAGCCAGTGGAACATTTATAATGGAAATATCTGTAGAACAGAAGACAAAGCAAAATAACTCCGGTGATTTGAGGGAGTGATTGTAAGGATCAGCCCAACTCTTCTCCAACCAAATTAACCAAATTGACCCCCAAACTTAAATCCATCTTACTTGTGGATACATTACATTGCTACAATCTTGCATAATTATAGTATACAAATAATGAATGTTTATGAGTGTGATGGTAAGAATAATTTCATGAGGTGACAGATGGCATGTTCTATTCCACGAGGCGAAGCCGAGTGGAATAGAACATGCCATCTGTCACCGAATGAAATTATTCTTTCCATCGCACGAATGTGAAACATTCATTATTTGTTTTATACAACGCCTGAATAAATTCTCGTCATCTGATTGGTAACTTGTAAACTGGTGCTTACATAAATGTAAGAAACATGTAGTAACACTGATAGCTGGGGGAACACTTTCAATGCATTTTATTCAAGTTAAAAACTGTTCAGAATTGTAAAAAAACTGTTTTACGGTGAAGTCCATAGCGGATTGCATGCATGGATTTCTTTGTGTACAACGTGCCGTTTTCCTTTCTCAGTCCCGCATAAAACCGGGACAAAAAATTGTCGAGTTCCGAATTAGTTAAAGCTTCAATTGTTGTTCCTGCGTGTCTAGCAAATTCATCTAATCGTTTCACTGCATATTTGATTTGTCTCTTTGTATTTGGAGCGTCAGCATTGCTTACAAGTTCCAATATTTCGTCGTCTGTTAGGAGAACAAACCGCGGCAGTTCGGGTAACTCGGCCGCCATGTTGTGTGAATGACAGCGCTGTTGTTGTAGCGCCACCTAGTGACCGTGAAATTAGAAAAGTTTTTGGGTTATAGACCCATGTGATAGAACGTATTGGGCGGGGCGGGTTCGCGTCGTGTGATGGGTCGAATAATTCAATGCACGTGATCGACTCTCCACCAATCGGATGGCGGGGATTTATTCAGGTGTTGTATAATAATGATTGTTACACTACTAATAACAAATACACATTTAAGAAATAATTGGCACTCATTATGTTAATACATGCAGCCAATGCTTAGAATTGCACTAAATTGGAAAGCACAATTTTGTTACTATACATTTGTAATAGTTTTATAGCTCATGAGTATCAAAGCGCGCATAATGAAAAGTTTAACAGGCTTAAAACCTTTTCAACTAAAAATTAAAGATCAGTACTCAAGATTACATTTCACATGAACCTACCATTTCACATTTTTCAAACCCCATAAAAAAGTCAATACAAACCTCAAAATAAAAAAAACAGTTCTGTATAAATTTCATTTTTATCAATTATTTTTGGCCAAGTTTGCAGGGGGTAATCAGAGTTGCTCATATTTATCATGTCCGAGTATACACATTCCTCACTTGAAAACACTCAGGAGTCAGGACGAGAAACACATTTTTTTTACAATAAAGGCATGGTCGATCCAGGCCGATGACGATAGATTTCTGCATTGGGTTTGGGGACACTTCTAGGATCAAACGGGGTCTGTATCCGAGGTCGAACTGACGAACTTTGCTGCTCCGATGATGTCCTGACAGAAGACAATCTAGTTCTTTGGAGAACACAACAGCGTCTCCAATATTTCCTTACCTCTGCCTGACGCATACCATACAACATAAAGATGAAATACCCCTGCAGTGTGTTGAGCAAGCAGAAGACTAGCTGTACTGGAAAGGAAATGGCTTGGACGAGATTCAGGTAGCCGATGGACCACGTTAGTCCCATCAACGTCATTATGGTCAGGGCATTCTGTAGACGCAGTTTGAGCTGCTTACGTTTGGACATGTCCAAGTTTCTCCGGATGTTGTCGTTGGACATCTTGATGAATTGGCGGATTACCAGTGAAAAGATGACAATGTTGAAGAGTAGGATGAGGCCAATCGGGGCAAGGAGACCAGCAATCATTGGAATTTGCTTCAAGAAGCAACTGGAACAAATCAAAAGATGGTTTACTTTTAATTTCCTTTCCTGAATGATTAGGCCAATCCTAATATCCAATTATTCATCCCAAAAATGCAACACGGATAAAGCAGCTCTAACTCTAAAATTGTTCATTCAAGAGAATTTGAGTTCATCCTTGAGAGCTTTCCAAATTGCATCCATTTGAGGTAACAACGTGTGTCAATCAACAATGTTCCAATGGTTAGCCAGTCCATGTTATGTTGAACCCTTTGGGCCCATACTCTTAAGGCTCGTTTATAGTCGGTCGCGTGATGGTCGCTGCGACTAAAAATTGCCGCGCGATCCTCTCACGCAGGGTTTATAGTTGACGCGGAAGCACCAGCGACTAGTCGCTGAAAGACGCTGGCGACGTCGCTGCAGAGTTCAATCGATTGAACTTTGACATGGTCGCTGACCTCACTTTTTTTCAATGAGCCAATAGAATTGCCTGATCGGTAAGAAACGATGAATATGCACACAGCATAAAAAATAAATATCACTATCAATAAACAGCGACAACGTCCTACAGGCCTATTTTATTTATGTGTCTTAATATTTTTGTTATCAAAACAGCTAGGACAGACATTAATCACACATACAAAAAGCTGCTAACTCCGATAATTATTAATCATCGCAGCTAAAATAATTTTACGTTCAGCAGTGGCGATGCGTTGATCGTCACCTGTCGCATTCGAATTCTAGACGCGCTGTGCGTATGCTGCGCGTTTGTTTACAAACGTCGCGTGACGACTATAAACTGCACAAAAAAGGCCTAGCGTCCAGCGACCATCAGCGTCGGGCGATTTTCATCGCGCGACCGACTATAAACCAGCCTTTATACATGTAGCTGTATTATATATTTTGTATTTGACCTCAACTAGACAGAGTAAACAGAACATCAATGACTAAATTTGAATTTGGATTTTTTCCCAACTTATGATTTTTAACATTGTATGCTCAGTGTTTTCCGAGAGCCTGTGGGGAAAAACCCATACTTGGGTGGGAATCGGACCAACGACCTCCTGTTTACTAGTGGAGAAGTCTTAACCACCCAATCACCGAGATTGGCAGAGGGTTACTTAAATTTGAAATGAAAAATGAAGGAAATACGCTTACAAGTCGGTTGCAATGTAGTCGGATCTTGTGGCTCCTGCAGTAACAGACACAATCAACACTGGAATACCTGGATAAAATCAGTTAGCGATAAGATTCCATTAAGTTTATTTATTTATTACAATTATTTACCCAGGGTGTGCCCTGACACTGGTTTCCATTAGGGCCCTGCATACATTTTTAATAAAATATATTTACAAATACAAAATATTTACACAAATACAAGAATATTTACATCAATAAATCTATTTAGGGCTAACTTTTCAACAAATTACTGTGGCAACCAAGTTTATAACTCCGTAGATCAGAAATATCAGTAAAGGATGGCTAGTTCCATTAGGTGAACCTGTTTAAAAGAAGGAAATAAATATATGACAAACATGAAGTTGGGTATGTGAACAGAGATAATGAGGGTTGATCAAAATTTGTGAACTTTTAAAAAGTCTTATTGGTTAACCCCTTGAGTACGTTGTTTTACGGGAGACGTCGAGGTGTCGAGGCGGTTCTGGCAGCCAATCAAACCGCTACAATGTATTTGTGCAGTCAAGCGTAACAAACAATAATCCAACAATGGATTGAAGATGTTATGCCCCAACTACGGCATTGGCCCAACTATACCTGGGCCGGCTCCAACTGTAGTTGGGGCTGGTCCTAACTGTGACGGAGTAGTTGGGAAATCCCAACTATAGTTGGGACTGAAAGGGTTAAGTGCCTCACATTATTAGACGACCCTCTGCCCAATTTTGTGCCCAATTTCCGGACACCTCCTATTTGACTTCTAAGCTAAACTTCAGATACTAAAACATTTCCCATGATTCACAAAGCACGGCTTCTTTGTTAGGTTGTAGTGCCACTGTTCAAATGAATGAGTTTGAAGATCATCAAAAAGGAAGTTTGGCAACACTTTTTGAGGAAAGTCGGACAAAAACGTGAAGTGCGCCATGTTAGACAACTCAATAATATACGAGACTGACAAGTACTAAGCCTTTAGTGTTTACAAGCTGAAAGGCAATCATTTGACTTGATTTGATGAAGGGCTTGGGCTAGGGGGTGACTTGCAGAAAAGTGGCCAATTGTTGCATCATCGATAGAATTGTTGGGCACAATTTCTGCATTGGCGACAGAACTGGAAATCAGATGACATATTGACGGGAATGCAGCGTATTTGTCTAACCAGAAGTGTGTACTGTCAATCCTTTGTGGCAATACGGGCCAGATTTAACTTGGAATATTTGACAAAATGACCAGGCCCGTTTGAACCCCCGAACCCTCCCAGCCTATGGGCCTGATGACCATGTTTGTTACATGCTCAAGATCCAACAAGATCTCATAATTTAAGACAGTTTACCAAAGCCTATCACACCTGGTATAGGCATTTTATTGGGCTTGTACAATTCCAACTCAAACACGTTTCATAGATTCATTATCGGTCACTCACCCCAAGCTACAAGCGATACTTTCAGCATAAACTTTGGGATGTACACATTGACGACTCTGACAAGCTGTAGATACACATTGAATCCCTCTACACCCATCCAGCAGAGTGATGTTAATGTGAAGTAATGCAGGAATCCAGCGAGAATACAGCATGGCAACACATCCAACTCGGCAACGCCTCGCTCTGAATCAAGAGCCGTAGCAACCACGAAGGTGATGTACAAACCCAGCAGAGATGAACACAGATTCAGTAGAATGCGGTTTGGACGCTTCTGACGAAGTTTTCTGTTCATTTAACAAATGATAAGAAAAACTCATAATACAAGCAAAATCACTTGAAAGAACATGTTAACAGAGAATAACTGATTTAGGCTGAAATTCACCATAAATGACTTCTCATATAATGACGTACTTGTAACTGAGGTAGGTAACTATGGTAACAGTCAGTCCTAGGATAGACATCCCACATCCAACGAGACTCAACAACTTGAGGATGAATTCCTGTGTCTCGGTCAAAGGTGACTCTGGGTAGATGTCCTGCAAACACAAAGAAACGCTTTGAAACAGCACTGACACAAATCACTTTAATTAACCCTAACTCCCTGGGCATTTTTACTAGGAAGTGTCCTCAACAACACTGTGCAGTATACCTATGGCACATTCTTTGGACTTTAGACAAATTGGGGCATCATAGCTCCATGTAAAGTAATGGTGCCAAGGTGCTACAGTCCTGAACCATCAAAATTCAACACAACCTGCTGTTGAAGTTTGTAAGGCTTGGGGTAGGTAGGGTTAAAATAAGTTCGCAACTGCACACAAAAGTGAACTTCAAATGCAACAAAAACAAGTTCGAGCTTCCAGCTACTGAAACTAAAAAGTTGTATCCTCATTGAGTGATCCCCACAATGTTGTTTCCAAGGGTTGAATTGTAAAGTTGGGGCGTGATCCCTGGCTATACAGCATTATGGGCTTATGACTTATGACTAGCGCCCCCTGAACAAAGACACTGACAATTTGGGAGACCGCCACCATAGGGCAAGATGGTTCAAAATGCAGATCGCAGGCCTAGGTTCGATTCCCACTCCTGCAAGTTTTCTTTGTTCACTTTCAAACAAAAAGACTATTGTAACGGAAGCAAGGAAATCTTAATTATATAAATTTTAAAAATACAACTGGTTAAAAAAAATAATATCAAACAAAGCACAAGGGAAACTGACTAGGGTACTTCTAATCAATTATCAGATGGTGACCCAAGAAAACTGACAGGAATAGGACGCTCAGATTATCGTACTGGTGATTTCAAAGATTGCTTCTGACGTGCCCCCCTACTGACAAATTTGGAGACCACCAACATACATGTACAGCAAGATATAAATGTAGCTCAGCACAGTTAACCCTCCTACTGTGATCATAACCTATCAAAAAACCTAAGCCCTTCCTCTCCAACAGCTTGTGTGTTTCATTCTGAAACTTGATAGGTTTGATAGGTAGGGTAGTTGGCTCCATTTTGGCACCGAGAGAGGGAGGGTTAATTAATAAAGCACACTGCTCCTGCCAGTTTTTTTACTCGCTCTGAAAATTCATAAGAATTGAAAATAAAATTCAAATACAGCAAAATTAGAGAAACAGGTCCGTCCGCTCACCATCAAAGCTGCAAAGTTTGTCAAATGGTCACACTGACAAGCGATATACTCATCCGTTCCATAATATTCCCGGATACGACAACCTTCACTTGACCAGTCACCACCCTCAAAGTCCCAGAACACACAACTTATATTGTCCACATAAGAATCGTTCTGCAGGAAAAAAAAGAACAAAACGTCTTGATTACGTTTATAGTCAAGAAATCAACAAATGTAAAGAAAGACAGACTTATTCAACATTTACTTGGACTAGTCACATCAAAAGGCCCCAAATATAATATCATTAGAAATAATCAGAAATATAAACAGAACAAACTACGCTAAACAGGCTTTGCCAATGTGCTGCCAAAAAAATTTGTGTATGAAAACGTGATGGACCGGTTGAGCGTTTGCGTTAAATTTGACGTGTAATCGCGTACTGCGTTTCAACGAATGCCGCACATGCGGCTGAATAATGCGCGTATTTAGAATGTTTTTTTGTTGGTCCAAGATTTGGAATATCATGTGATGTTCAACAGATGCTACGATTGGATAATGGTCATGAACGGCGATAGGTCAATTGTACATGGTGTGGTTTCCCATCCAAGTACAAGTACGTGCCTGCAGTCAACTTTGCTTAACTCCAGGAGTGGGTTACGTGCTCTTCCATTGAGCCAACTGTCCGTCATTTGAATCATCCCAGGTGCTTCAAGTACGAGATTTAGTTACCCGTTATGCATACAATCAGACAGTTTTATAGAGTGCAGGTATAAAACTTACTCATTCACAAACAATGAACATTAATATACAATGCAGAAATGGGCTTACGTCAATTCTGCGGAGTAGTATAGTTACTGGTTCATTCAGGTTTCTGATTGGCCGATTGCCAACAGTGGCTGACATGACACGAGTGTTGATGGTCCGGTTAAATCTCTCCTCTCCATCATTGAAAGTAGCTAGAGGCAGTGACTGGAAGAGATTACTCTTCCTGAAGACGGAGAAACTTACGCGGATGCCATCACCATTCTCATCCCCTATCAAGGAACAAAAGAAGGCAAGATACCGTCAAATTATTATTTTTTCAAAGTGAACAAAGAAACTGGCAGGAGCGGGATTCGAACCTGCGACCTCCGGAATACCGTACCGGCGCTGTGGATTGTTTGACAAATTATTATTTTATTATTAGATGAAATTTGCCACACACGCATTTAAAGATGTAATCAAATCAAGTATGAGTAGGCTCACAAGCTACACCGGATGAACTGGGGCCAATTTCACTGAGCTGCTTAAGCACCAAAAAGTCTTGCTTAGTTAACACAAGTTACCAGCCAAAAGGCCATGGGACTTTCATGCTAAGCAAACAACAGCTGAATGCCAGCCACAAGCGATATACTTCAAATCAAAATTTGGTTGGTAATCCTGTATTTACCAAGGAAGACTTTTCATGCTAAGCAAATGTTTGTGCTTAGCATCGCCGTGAAATTGGCCCCATAGTACTAGTGACAAAGGAATGCCTTTGTCACAGTTCATCTGAATAGCTTGTGGCTTGACTTAAGACAGATCTTGCAATGTCACTTGTGATTAACTTGATTAGTACTCTTAAAGGGGTTATACTCGTTGAACTTGTATTTTACGGCGCTAAGAATTCTGAGAAAACTGATGGTACCTGTACTAAACGAGCATTTCAGTAGGTTTACGTTCTGACCGCTCACAGACAGGAAATGTTGTAGTAGTTCTGTCAATAATTTTTACAAGATTTGTTTTACGAAAGGATGACTTTAGTTTACCCGGAATTTTGCCTATTGTCCTCGATTATAACATTCTTAGCAAATCTAAGTCTGTTGGTCGGTGCTTGTTTGTCTTTTGTTGTTTGGCTGTGGTCATTGGTTAGTTTTTTGGGGGGAATTTGTTTCCTTGGTTGGTAATTGGTTGTCATTCTTTGCTTGTTCACTGACGTGTTTGATCTTGAGAAGTTGTAAATGTCTGTTCTGTTGCATAGGCCCTATTACCTGTAGTTGTAATTTCTTAATTTTTGATGTTTACATTAATTCTTAACTGAAAATATTTTATGTACACAGCAGAGTTGTAGTCCCTGCAAGTCCTTTCACAAGTCCTTTCACAAGTCCTTTCACAAGTCCTTTCGCAAGTCCTTTCGCAAGTCCTTTCGCAAGTCCTTTCGCAAGTCCTTTTGCAAGTCCAGTCAGAAGTCCTTTCATAAAGTTGGTCACAAGTAAGTGGATGAACAATGACAAAGGAATGCCTTTGTCAAAGCTCATTTGAATAGCCCCTGATTGGAATTAGGACTGGAGGGCTTTGATGTGATGGACTCTACTACATCCCTGGTACACAGGAAGTGGAATTTCATGTATTTTTATTGTACGTGACAAAAAATGTATTAAATCAATTGATGTGAACTGAATTGAGATCATTGCCATTCATAGAGTGATAAAAAAGATCTTTTCCCCATTAATCATCCTCTCCTGAGTAATTCGTTATGTCACATGGATTTTCAATGCCTTGTTTTCCTTTTATTGAATGTTTGTATGATGCTGTCTTTTTGTATGTCTCTCCTTTGTATTTTGTCTAACTGGCTGTAATTTTCGTTCTTGACAAGCTTTTGCTTATATAAATCTCATTGTTATATCTCCGTCTAGGATACTGTATTTTGATTGGCCTAGAACTGTCACGTGTCTTTATAAAAACGACTGGCACACTCCAAGCATGATATCACACATCAGCCAGCTATTGAGCTGTATCATTGGTACCCACGCACTTTTCACCTACACTGTTGACGATAGTAAACTATAGTGGGAGCAGCGGACTAGCAGACGATCAGGTGTTTTGATCGCGTGATTTGTTTGAGTTAATTTCAACTGAGCAAGGCAATGTTGAACTGAAAAAATATGCATTTGGCGATATAACAAAACAATTGTTGACTGCTGTGATGTGGGATATGACGTTTTTAGAACCCTCGGGGACGCTTAGCACCCTCGTCTTCGCCTCGGGTGCTATGTGTCCCTCGGGTGTTAAAAACGTCATATCCCACATCACAGCAGTCAACAATTGTTAATTGGATTTGTAAGATATGGATATAAATGTGAATTGAACTGAAAAGTAATTCTGTTTAGAAGATAAAGGGAATATGGCATGTATCATACGTACGGTCTGCATGAATGTTGACTTCAGGAGGCAGCATAAGAATAGAATCAAACATCTTGTTGCCTTGGTCTCTCTGATTGATCCCGTCTCCCTCCATCACCATCAAGCTGGAATTTCCAAATTCCTCCTCCGACGAGGAATTAGCCGAGGCAATTCCCAACCCATTTAGGAGGGTGGATTCTGACACACTGCGGACTTCCACTGCAATGTTAGGATGGATTACGCGGAACGATGTATTCATGGTGACCGGTACAGCCTCCAGCTGTTGCTCAAAAATCTCTACAATCCTGCTCACAGCATTCGTATTGGCTTGAGCATCTTGTAAGGATTCATCACTGGTATCTATCAGGTTGCCAACAGCATCTACCACGGTAACCGTCACCTAGGAAGCAAGCCATAGAAGAAGATGAAATTTCATCTAATTGCAATAACTTGATTCTGGTTCAGGAAAACAGGAGAAATTGGTCATACCTGGACATTAGGTGAACTAACGCTGGCAACTTTCTGCATGATGTCAGCCACGGAGGCAATTCCATCACCAGTCAACATGGGAGCATCTTCGGTCAGAGACACGACTTGAGACGCAACTCGCATCACATTCCCCTCAGTAACGTCCATCTGTAAATACAGAAGCAAAGAATCATAATTGTATTAGATCATGTAGAAAATTAGTGCAGAAATTGGGGCAGGCGACTCTCCAACTCTGACAGGAGTCCAGCTCTAGTCCAACCATTTTATAGCACCTTTCCTCGCAAAGTAGGCTGGGTCATTTTACAAATTCGGGATCCAAATTTATGACATGTCTTAGTGTACATGTACTGTACTACGTTTGAGGACAAGGGGTGAAAGAAAATACAAAGGAATCTTTCTTGTCCTCGGGAGACGGTCATTTGTTGAAATCGGTCCTCGAACGTAAAACTACGTGCTTAGTCTATGGGGTTGGGTTATATTAAAGGAAGAATAGGAAACACAAAGCATTGTCCTCACCAGTATAGGAAAGTACGACTGCGTGTCCCTGTTACACCTGACCCGTGTAATTTCCCATAAAGTGTCATTAAAATTGACTTCACACCGTTGTTTGGCAGGATAATTTGCTTTACATAATCACTCTTGGAGATAGAAAGCATAAGAGAATGTGTCCCGAATTGCAAAATCATATACATGTCAGATATAACAGGGACACCAAAATTGGACCCCCCAATGACCCAGCTGTACTTAAGTTTAAACTCCTGAGTATACCTGTATGGTCATACAGGGCCGGATTAAGTGTTTTGTAGGCCCTATAGGCATTGGTGTTCCATGGGTCCTCCGCCTCACGTCAATTTCATAACGCTGGTATTAAAGCACAGGGACCTCACACAATGTACACACGTATTATTGAGGTTTGCAGTCAGGGGATCAACTTCATGTACGTACATGTACTAGCTAATTTAAAGCTTTTCCCAAAATTGAAAATTCAGAAGGCGACACCAAAAACTTTGTAAAACTTTTCTTGCGTGTCAGTGTGGACGCGTTCGTAGGTTTGGGTGTAGGCGCTATATTTCTGCCATACTGAGGCATTTTCGTAGGCCTTCTAATTTTTCGTGGGCCCCTAATTTTTCGTGGGCCCTAGGCACAGTGCCTACTTTGCCTATTGGATAATCCAGTCCTGTGGTCCTAATGTGAGTTCCAAATCCGGTGCCCTAATCAAGTCAGGAGTTTGCAAGTCTAGTACAGTACACGGAGGGGGTGGGTCAGGTTGGCACAGTGGTATTTTCCCTCGCCTTCCACCTCTGTGACCCAGGTTTGAATCCCATCTAGGCTGACATATGTACCCGGTATTCAAGTTCAGTCGTGGCCCGATTCCAAGGTTCTCCTAGGTATCATTTCTGAATTTCTCATAGGCACTTTTCAGGAATTCTTTGTTTCATTACCGGAAAGAATTAAAATAGGTAGTTTCCAGGATAAACACTTTAAACAACGTGGACCTATACATGTATCTTATCTCACCTTATTGAGTAAAGCTAGTCTCTGATCAACCGTTAGATTCTGACCACATTGCAGGTCATGTACTTCCCAGCTTGCTGCTCGGAAACCGTCTCCAGTACAAGAAGCATTTGCAATGCGTTGGCCAGCTGTTGGAATTGATGGAATACAACAGGTGTGAAACAAATGTTGCCAGGCAATTAGTAGTTAATTCGGGTCATTCCGTGTCAAATCACCCCCCAAAAAATTGAAATATAAACCCGATCCCCTTCAAATTGTCTCAAATGTGGTGTATGGGGTAAATATAATTGAGGCTAAAAAAGCTGAAATTTCAAGTTTTAGCCCCATCGGACTAACGGTTTTTCGCACAATGACCCGCCCCTTTTTGACGATTTTGTCCAAAAGGCACACGCCTACCAATTTTCAAATGACCATATCCGTCAACGGTGGGCCAAATGTGTCGATATTTGTGTCTTTGGAAAGGTAATTGCATAGCATTATTTTTTAAGTAGGAGCAATTTGAAGTTTGATAATCTTTTGACCTTGATCCTGACCTTGTGGATCATGTGACCTTGTGGATCATGTGACCTTGAGATGAACCCGTGTAAAAATTGATTTCATTTTCCTTGTAGCTCCATACCTTGAGCCTGAGTGGCTTTTAGCCTTGTTTGGGGCGAACTTGCATAACAAAAAACCCCCAAAAAACACATGTTTTCTACATAATCTCAAAAAATTACAGCTATATTTTTGTTTGCTTTCTCGCTCTTCTTAAAGTTGGCATAATTCATACAAAAATGTGATATCCCAATGCAATATACTTCAATTTGAAGAGGGTCGGGTTTAACCCACTGGTTAACCCTATATAACCCTGCTAAATGCAACAGAATGCACCAGTGGTAAAAAGTTGTTGCATTTAGCAGTCAATTGTCTCCTGGTCTGATGCATTCTTTTGTTTTTAGTAGTACATGTATAAGCCTCCAGCAAAAATGAGTTCACCAGCTGCACAGTGCAACATTGCATCTTGCAGGGTTCTTATTAAAGCTGTGTTGCATTCTGTTGCATTTGGCAGGGTGCTCAGAGAATACCTCGTGGGGGTTAGGGTTAATCTGATGCGGAATGACCCATTCAGATTACTTTATTTGTTAGGCCCATCATGTATTGATGAATGTTCTTCGTGGGGCATCACTAACCGTAACAAATGCTGAACAAGGACAATATTTAAATATAGTATTAATGTGCATTTATTTTTTAAGTCCCGAATACACCACGAACATATTATATACGTAGAAAAGTCAGCCGCTTATTACCATTGATGGTATAATCAGGGCATAGACGATCCGGATTGGATTCTGTGTACGAGCCGAGAGCTCCAGCAGGGAATGTAATTGTACCGTAGTCGGATGGCTCCCTGGATTCTACACAACTTCCTGCAAATCAATTACAAAAGTATATATGTGACCCGCTCCAGAAAAAGGTGATATAAGTCGCGCTATGCATTTACGTGTAATGGCCCTTTCAACATTGAGAGGGTAAAATTTTTCGTCAAAATTCATTTTTTGTTTTTTGTCTTTAATGACATCTTAAACATCTAAAGTTTCAGGTTTGGTGCACAACAATGTTGATTTCAGTGAATAAAGTGAAAAAATAACCTTTTTAGAGTGCATTGTTCCATTGCATTGTATTAGAACTAGCTATTTCAAAGCCTGTTTTCTCTGTTGTGCAATTTGAACTCCATAGAACTAATTATTATGCAAAAACGCGATATCTCCAGAACGGAAAGGGCTTTGGAGCTCTATCATGTACCAAATGAAAGCCTATATTGTGGGCTTTCCAAACATAAATAAAACAAATTTTTCATATTTTGCGACATAATATACCTTTTTCCGGAGCGGGTCACATATGAACAATGGTTGATTGGGTTCCATAATAGCAAAACTGTAAATGACTCATCGATAGGTCATTGTTTTAAACGGAAGTCGCCCAATACAAGGCCAAAAACCACTCTGGGTATAGGGCTACAACAGAGATAGTGGGCCCATTTGGCCACATTTTAGGTTGCCAGCCCTACGTACCATCCCTTCAAGTTTTCCTGGGCCCAGATCTAAACGGAGAATAAATCTTCAATTCTTCTTTTGTATTATTTGAAACTAGAGTTATCTAGATGGGGTTATAATATAGGACTTGAGGAAATCAGAACTAGTCTTCAAAATTGTAGGTTCAAACGCTGGACACTAGAGCTTTTAAAAGCCATTTGGGAAACATATAGCTAAGCTATTCCGAGTTCAACACAGTATTATCAATTTTTTGTTTTGTATTTTCAATTTTATTTTTCCATATCATGAAAGGTATGCAGTGACAAAGAAATGGCAAAACAAAATATAACAAAAACCAACAAAACCCCCGAAAAACAGCAAGCACAAGAACAATCTGCAGAAGATCGGTCATAACTTGAGAAACAGTGAAAAAAGACCGCTTCAACACAATCTGATGTCCTATTTCAAAGCAAAGTGATCAACAGTTGGAGTTGAATCAACCATATAAGGGGAGAAGAATGTAAAGAATACCAAAATACGCAGGTATTGAAAGTTACCCTACATAATGAAAAGGGAATGAATTTCAACATTGTGTCAGGGAAACTGGAGAATTATCTAAGGTTTGTGTTTATTTGAAAAAGCACCATTTTGGCATCAAACGAAAAGTTGAATTTCTGATAAACTCTCATTTGATAAAAGCAGAATTGAACGATTTACCAAAATCAGTACATCATCGGTACATTTAAAGTAAATCATACTTTGTGATAGAATCAGTAAAGACATTTGTATGGAAGAACATGTGACCTGGCATCACAAAAAATAGCAAAAGTTGGAAATTGAGATTATTGTATTTCCTGAAAATCCATGAAGAAGCTTGAATTTGATGCACTGTGTCTGATGGGCCCTTCTGTAACTTTTGAAGTGTTGACTCCTTGTATTAAAAAACTAAAGCAAAATATTTGTGAATAAGCCAGTTCAGTCTTTCAACTGCACATGTGCACCATGACATTTCATCCCGAATGACCCGCGTGACCTAATGTGCGCGTGAGAACGCAAAAGGTGGTCGCATAACGCGCACGTGTTAAATCCAATTAGAATGTGCATTCGCGTATCATGGCGTGACATTACCCAGCAATTTTATGCCGAATAACCTTTGACCTTTGAGATACCAAACTGGCTGATTGTGCAGAGCATAACAATGGTTCAAAAAGAAATCACTCCCCCAAAATTATTTCGACATTGCCTTTTCAAATAGGACTTTTCATAGGACTTGTGAAAATGTTAAAATCTCAAAATCGACTTTTCAGTGAAAAATTGTTTCTGCTTGAAACCCAGAAAGCCAAAGTGCGACTTTACACATTCTGCCAGCTATAGGTCACATACAGTCATGTAAAAAATAAATAGCATGAGATAGCAAAACTGATTCTCACCACTACTGTTAAGTGAGATGGAAGATGGATCTAAGAATCCCTCCGATGCTTCTGCTATAGCCTGCAATGCTCCTATAACAACACTCAATACCTCCAAGTCAGATCTTGAGGTCATACTCCCATCCTGTGTCAAGATTTCAGTAGTCGCAAGCACACTGCCGCTGTTCAGCTCTTTGACAACAACATGTGAGGAAACCCCTTTAGATTGTAAACCTTCAGAGAGCTGTGGGTGGGGGACAGGAGAGAAATATTTGTCAATTGTTGAAAAAATAATACAGCATGCTCTTAGTCTTATACAACATTGCAAACATCGAAAAACAAACTACTGAATTATTATGAAATAGTACCTTACTTGACTAAGTAAATAATACTCTCAAGTATCCTGTGAAATCACAGCAAATGGTGTGCTGTAATTTTCAAGAAAAGTGGAATTTTTGCATCAATTTCCAGCAATGGTTGGCCGACCATCTTTGGAAAGTTCCTCGACGTCTATAAATTGTTCCACATATTTTGTCTGAAGTAGGGTCAGGGAACCAGACTAATAGAACAGCCTCTTTTCTCTTTGTTTTTCTGGCATGTACATGTATATGCACACAAAACTTTAAACAGTATTTGCTATAAAATACTAACCCCCAAATTCATTCATTTCTGAAAAAAGCAAAAGCAAAAGCAAATGTTGTTGACCTTAAATTAAGGCTCGTATAATATTCCCATTTACCATGGAGGTTTCCTTCCAAGACCAAATAATGGGACACGAAGAGGGCTGTGAGCACAGTCATGAGGGTAGATACTAGCTATGCGGGTTTCAAAGTCAAGCTATATTTTGGCAGCACAAACAGTGCCTATTGTTCTAAATATCATATTTCTTTTACAAGTCGGAAACTGAATATGCTGATGACAGAGTATCAAAATTTTTACTTAACTATATAAACCTTGGGAGTCAAGTTGGCCGAGTGGTACTTTCCTAATTGCCTTCCACCTTGTGACCCGGGTTCGAATCCCACCAGGGCCGACATGTGGATCGGGGTTCTGTCTAGACTCGAGATCAAGTCCTTGGATTGGGACGGTTTGTGGACATAATTCCGATACGACTCCTGCGCCTAAACCTAATAACACACCTTAGTATACCGCCCTCTTGGTCAATATTCAGAGATCTAATCCAAAGACTTGATCACCACCTGAAATGACTGTGCACAGCCTACTATGCACAAGAAGTGATTTACAGTACTCTGCATGATCTGTCTTGTCTTGAAGACAAGACTTAACTTACAGATTGCTGATACTTACAAAGCCTGAGATTTGTGTGGATACCTCTCGGAATGCAGGAGAGTTTTTATTCTTTAAATCATTCACATATGTCAGCGTTGGGTACTTTGTCTTAGCAGTGAAAGCAGACAGCCCTGTGTGAATGAACAAGGTGTCAAAAAGAAAGAGAAAAACGATGACAATTAAAATGAGAGAGAATCTGTTGTGCAGTGAAATGTATGTTGCGAAAACAGCAGAATCGATTCCACTGATGATTCCAGTCATGATAATTTGGATTAGCAGCAAAAACATCACACACTTCAGATAATATGGTTTGGGTTTTTTAGTCTCTGTCGTAATTCAGGATTTTTTCCCCGATTTCTTACCACCTCAAAACTGAACATTTCTTCGTCATCTTATTCACACATGGCTTTCAAACAACAGTACCATGTGGACTAGCTCCTTCGTTTCATTACAAGAAAAAATGAAATAACAATAAATATATAAATAACCTTTGAGCATTTCAGACATTAGTAATTGAGAAAGATCCTGTTTGGATCAAAATGCCAGGCCCTCCTTACTTATATTATCAAATAAATTTATAATAAAAACAAATAAATAATTTCTTACCTTCAATCAGCAGTAAGGATTTATTCGTTGTCACTGTGACTCCTCCTAAGCCACTCCCCTTGCACTGGTAGTATCCTCTATCAGACAGAGTAACTCCAGTGATTGTAAGGAACGATAAGCCGTTTGTACCAGGCAACTTCGCATCGTTTCTGTACCAAGCAAAGCTCACCACATTCTCAAAGCCACACTCGAAGGTGATAGTTTCGTACTGTGCTACCGTAATGCTACTTGGTTCAGGGTGTTTCAGGACGGCAGGCGAACCTTTGACAGAGACAAAAATACACAATTTCAAGATAACGGCAAGAAGTGTTTTGAAAGTCAAATGATCATCGAATATGCATAAGAAAGAACCTTTGCAACATGGTTTTGTTGATAAATTTATAACATAAAAATTGCAAGAAACAGAACAGTTCCTGGAACAAATGAATCATTTGGAAGTATACCGGTATGTATTAAGATTCCGAACGCAACTTTAAATCGTAGTGTACACGAGTAATCCTCCCAATTTTGTTTATTGAATTATATTATGAAATTACTAGACTGTAAGTTAATAGCAGTCTCAATCATCCTGTGAAATCATGACACCTGCGAACATGTACGTGTGCTGTCGGTTTCAAGAAAATTTGAATTTTATATCAATTTCCAACGATTGTCGGCCGACAATCGTTGGAAATAGTCTAGTTTTCTGACCTGATAATTCCATGACATTTATTAATTGCTCCGTTTTGTCTAAAATATGATCAGGGAACCATACTAGAACAGATTTTTTTCTCTATGCAGACAACGGTTTTTTCAGCATATATGCACACAAAACCTTAACCCCAACAGTCCTGAATCCTCCAATTTCAATACGATTTTTCACACCACCTAGGAAGTTAGGGTTAAACAGGTCAGGTTTGCAGTATTTGCTAGCACCCTATAAAATACTAACCCCCAAATCCATTTATTTCTGAAAATAACAGCAAAAGCAATCGATGTATAACATAGCTACATTTCAGTAAGCATGGCTTAAAATCGATTGACAGCAATATGCTCACAACTTCACACACAACTTTGTGGTTAATTTTTGTGATTGAAGACTATACAATTTAAATAAACTCATTAAATTTTAGCCTCTTTCATAATTATTTGATTTGACCAGTCCCACTGATAAAAAACATAAAAATAATAATTTTCATTTTAAAAATACAAATTCCCTTTTCCTTATCTACTGTCAGATTTAATATTGTTGTCGCAGCATTATTGTAATATTGAGTGTAGCACTGATTTCTGATTACTGATATAAGTATACCTTGAGGTGCAATATTGACCCCGCAGTTGGCTCCAGTGAAGTCTTCTGTACACGAACACTCATACCTACCACTTCCAACTGATGAGATACAAGTGCCTTGATTCAAACACGGTTCGCTCTCACACAGATTCAATGCTGCCAAAAAGAAATCACAATAAGACTTTGTAATACAGGCAAAAATTGGAGTAAAATGCCCGTATTAATCATACACTTATAGTTTCAGTCAACAGTTTACAACCACATCTGCAAACATAGTCCAAATTCATCCTTAAGAGGATGCCAAGCTAGGATTTGTGGTGTGCCCACTGGGTGGAACAGTAGGGCAACAGTCTAGGTAGAGAGAGGAACTAGGGTATACAGGACCCATCAATCTGATATGTGGGGTTCTAGGAGTGGAAGCCAGACATCATTGAGGTGAAAGCCGATATCTTGTGGGACTGTGTTGTGCTTCCGGATCTCGATTGCTTCCCGGATGCATCTTGGATGCCAGGACTGAATCGGAGCGATGAGTTCAGCCCCATCCCCAATCAACTTTGTGGTCGATGTGGGAATGCTTGGCAATGGACGATTTTGTCAAAATACCCTTGTCGTCCATGTGCTCTGTGTTCCTTGAGTGTAGTGGAAAGGTTCCGACCAGTTTCCCCAATGTAGACTTTTTGCCACATTCACAGGGAATATGGTATACTCCCGGTTTGGAGGAGGAGTATTGCTGGTCTTTGTGGGTGTGGAGGGTGCCTATAGGAGCTTGTTGCCAGATGAATGGTATACCTTGAAACCGGCATGACGGAAGATACGTTGGAGATGATGAGAGGCTTGACTTAAGTTACATCATAAGAGTTATTTCAACACTATCAAATAATAAACACAATAATAACAGTTATTACCAATAAATAATATACGCCAGTTAAATGAGATTTCACCAGTGGCGAGTAAATCCGTGTCGAAAAGTGGGGATGATTATTGAATTTGTACTGCATCTTGAACTTTTTCTCAACGGGGGATACCCCCGCCCCAAACACTGCTTAAAATTTGAAACATCACTTTGTGTACAATTTCCCCTTTTTAAATTTACGAAACAAAAAAGAAATACAAATCGGCGGGCCCCTGAACTCCTTCCGCGTGTTTACGCCACTGGCGCACAGATCACCACATCACTATGATAAAGATGACTACCGAAGAAACAAAGAAATAAACACCCCGACAAATATTCAAACAACCCTAATTTTCCCCTGTTTTGCACGAATTATTCGCTTATTACTTTTTATGACATGAACAATTCACCGTATACCAAGTACATGGATCGGATGTACTGTACATGTAATGTATGTACTGTACATGTTGACTGTACATTACATGTAGATTTGTGCGGAATTGTTTCACACAGCGAGTTGTTGACAAGTGCCATTGGAATAGCAACCAAGTGAAGTTGTTTTAGCTCCATCTATCAACTATTAAAAAAAAAATGTACTTTTAAGTTCTAGATTTTAATTGTTTTTTCGCTGCTAAAGAACTGTCTGCAGCCACTACCCCTCTTTTTAGCATGATATTTTGTTTTATTGAAGTGACGGGTCAAAATAAGCCTGAAGCTTTTTATCGACCTAAGTTTACAAGCAAGATACGAACAAGATACATCCAAATGAATGTACACATAATACATAGACCCTTTTACGGATACCCCGCCTGTGGGATTTTGTGTACAAAATTTAGCGCGAACTGTCCCACAGCGACAAGACACGTTGCAGTTTTGCTGTGCACATTTACATGGACAAGCACCCCGTGTGCCGAGTCGTCCTCGCTGGCAAGAGTTTCGGCATGTACATGTCATAGGTTCTCCAGCGTAAGGTTCTACTTCTATATCGCCAACCTCTAATTCTATGCAACTTTCAGACAAATATTCCATGGCACTTGTGTACATGTGAATGACATTTTATGAAATAAACAGATGAAATTTGAAGGTTTTTTTTCTAATAATCATACTCTTAGATAACTGAGTGCCACGATGTGTGCTACTTGTTTATAAGTATGTGTGCACACGTATGTGTATTTCAGTACACAGACGCTGGACATGCGTGCGTGTTCCAGGGGGTGTAGTTTCCAAAAGCCAATTCTCAGAACAGCCATAACAAACGGATGGAGGTTAAAAATAGCACATAACCGAAATGAAGCGCAAGGGGGCGCACTCCAATATTTGATTCGTTAACGCGAGATGGCGCGACGACACAGCCCCTGGTCACTTAAGCTTTACTTTCTTAGAGTTTAGGCATTCTCCTAAAGACAGTCAGAGCATACTGACCGGAAAGTCAAGTTTATACCTCTGATTCTTTTCAGAACCATTCTCTCATTTGAGAAATATTACCACATGGTGTTTTCGCAATCCTTTCATTCATTCGTATCTCCGCCATGCAAAGCCTCAAATCTTACTTAAATTTGAAAGAATTTCCAAAGTGAACAAAGAAAAGTGGCAGGAGCGGAATTTGAACCTGCGACCTCCGGAATACTGTACCGGCGTTCTACCAACTGAGCTATCTTGCTCTATGTTGGCGGTCTCCCAAATTGTCAGCATCTTTGTTCGGGTGGGCGCTAGTCAGAAGTCATTAACCCAGAATGCCGTATAGCCAGGGATCACACCCAATTTTATGATATAACCTGGGGATCACTCAATGAGGATACGACTTTTTAACTTATAATTCGTCAAACAAACCACAAGGGAAACTGACTAGGTAAATTTGAATGAATTTTCAAAGTGAACAAAGAAAACTGGCAGGAGCAGATTCGAACCTGCGACCTCCGAAATACCCGGACAAGGACACTGACAATTTGGGAGACCATGCAGCAACATAATGCAAGAAAACTCAGTTGGTACATAGCACCGGTATGGTATTCCGGAAGTGGCAGGTTCGAATCCCGCTCCTGCCAGTTTTCTTTGTTGAAAATTCTTCAATTTTGCATTGAATTCAAAATTTGCAATATTTTGTATTCTCAAAAGTTTCTGTTAAATTTACTAAGGTTTCAAAAACTTGCAAATATTCGAAGAAACACAACAAATTACTGTTTATTCACATGATTTCAATAAATGCCTTTACCTTCACAGTATGTTTCATTCCAGATGTATCCATTGGGACACAAACAGATGAAACCCCCTGGTTGATTGGCACACGTAGCCTCGTCTGAACACGGCATATCAACACATTCATCCACATCTAGGATTTTCAGCGGAAAATATCTTATTAGGGTTATAGTATCAATAATTCAAACACGATTTTTCACAACCATGAAAAGTTTTCCAATTCCCGACATGCTAAATACTTTCCTATAGCGTGTACAAACAAAATCACAGGCTTACTTAAATGGGACTCAAACCCACAACCTCCTGCTTACTAGTAAAGACTTATAAACCACTGAATAATCGAACTTGCCAGGAATCGAAAGGCTGATTCCCATCCAATAATGTTAATTTGAAACATGCACATCAGGTGCTTTCAATTTTGAACGTAAATCTTGTGGAGCGCTGTGGCCTTGTGGTGTAGTGTACCGGACTTATCGATCTTCGTGATACTACAGATTGGGCGTTCCAGTTCAGCACGGATCATGGTGATTGTGTCCTTGAGCAAGGCACTTTGTCACAAGTTGCTTCCACCCAGGAGTAAATGGGTACCTGTTAGGGAAGTGATGGTTATGTGTTTGATTAGCCCATGTGCGCTTAAAATGCAGCCGGGGCTCTGTATACTCCCCAGGGAGCCGAGAAGGTTTCAGGAATGATTAATAGGCCTGGTGTGCAGGGGTAATTATGTTACAAAAATGTCCTGTGGTATTCCTGTGGTATTCCTGTGGTATTGCTAATTACCACACGAATTACCACAAGATTTTTTAAAAAGGTCTTGGTATTACAGGAATACCACACGATTTCCTGTGGTAAATTACCACAGGAAACTAATTTCCTGTGGTATTCCTGTGGTATTGCTAATTACCACACGAATTACCACAAGATTTTTTAAAAAGGTCTTGGTATGACAGGAATACCACACGATTTCCTGTGGTAAATTACCACAGGAAACTAATTTCCTGTGGTATTCCTGTGGTATTCCTGTGGTATTGCTAATTACCACACGAATTACCACAAGATTTTTTAAAAAGGTCTTGGTATTACAGGAATACCACACGATTTCCTGTGGTAAATTACCACAGGAAACTTATTTCCTGTGGTATTCCTGTGGTATTGCTAATTACCACACGAATTACCACAAGATTTTTTTTAAAGGTCTTGGTATGACAGGAATACCACATGATTTCCTGTGGTAAATTACCAAAGGAAACTAATTTCCTGTGGTATTCCTGTGGTACTGCTAATTACAACATGAAGTACCACAAGATGTTGTAAAAGGTCTTGGTATGACAGGAATACCACACGATTTCCTGTGGTAAATTACCAAAGGAAACTAATTTCTTGTGGTATTCCTGTGGTACTGCTAATTACCACATGAAGTACTACCACAGGACAATAGGGTAGGCCTACCATGCTATAAACACAGAACACCTTGTGGTTTTCCTGTGGTACTTAAAGAATACATATCATTGGTTTGGGCTTTGATGTTGAATAATATTCTACTGTGTATATTTTTATGTTTTGTATTAAACTGAAATATAACAATTTAACAACTTGTGCAGTCTTTCTGTATGTGAGTACTAGTTATATGGCGGTTAATTGATCAAGATTAATTCAAACAAATGTCATAACAAATTAATGACACAGTACAAAAAATAATAAAAAATCAATAAAAAATGATTAAAAATTGGTAATCCAAAGTCCATCAGTGTCAATGTGCAAGAAGTAAAATTTCCCGCACACAATGACAATGATTAAACAAATTGCTCAAAACCGTTCAGTCTACACAAGAAGACAGTTACAGACTTGAAACAAGTCTAATTATCGTAACAAATATTTAAAAATTATTTAATGCTAAAAGTCTTGTACAAAAATAGAATTACAAAGTATAATTGCATATAAATTGTCTGTGTTAATGTGAGATAAGTATAAATGTGGCCGCACACACTGAAAACAATTATAAAAGTGCAAATTAACCATTCAGTCTTCACAAGAAAATTCCTGCAGACTTGAAACAAGTCTAAGTTATAACACTAGCAGACTTGAGTTCAATCGTGATTGCATCATAAATGACTCAGCAGTGCAGTCTAGCTATAGTCTACACACGACTGCACACTGCATACAGTGTGCATGTACATGTACTTGTACGTACATTGTGCTCATGCATCACACACTGCATATTCACTGTACATGTACTGTTGCAATCCAAGCCACCATTAGCGCGTAGGAAAAGGTGTGTAAAGCTGCACAAACTAGTCCCTCACCTAGTGCAGAATTTGGACATTCATACAATGAAGAGTGATAAAAATGCTATATTGATGTTTAGAATGAAAAAAGATTACTTTGATGATAAATGCTTTCCCCAAATCACGAGATATGGAGGCAGTTGTGCATTTCATGCGTAGGAATATCGATATGTTAAGCGGTCAGTACAAAAGGTGGTAGATTTGAACAACAAGATTCAAGACAAGACAAGGCTACAATTATTTGTCGTATCTGAGCCAAAATCTCAACATCTGCTGGAACATATTAGATCCTGAGTGACATGAGAGAGTTTACTGCATCTACTGGTGAGTTTAAATGGTTATAATTAAAGTTATTTTCGTGAAATTTGAAGGGTTTATTTTTGGCCTACGCACATGCATGCAGTGCCCCCATTTTTGCACTGTCATGACTGTGCACATGTGTACGTACATGTAGGGCCTACTCCCCTTTCCTTCCTCCATGATGTAGGCTACGTGTATGGGCATATGGAATGGGTATAGCCTTAGTTTAAAGTTAAGCAGTGTTGAACTCTCTCCCTGATCATGCTGATGAGCTATTCCTCTATGATTCTTGAAATTTAATGTCAAAATGGCGATGCCGGAAATTGGGCACAAAATCAAACATGGCACTTCGAGGGCCGGTTGTTTTTTGTTTAGGCTATTTTGCCTTATTTTTCTGGCAGCTTAAAAAATGTTAACGGCATACATGTACGCCAAAATAGGAAAATCATGTCAGAAAGTTTACTTGTATCTGACAGTGAAACGGGTTAGTTAATGCAAGATTTTATGACCAGACACCTCATCTTAAAAAAATGTCCCCGTGAAAACGTGAACGGAGACATTATTCCGGCCGTGTTATTAAACCGAGACCCATTTTGTCCGCTTATCGGGGGATTTCATAGCAATAAGGGGCATTCCACTGGTTCGTGTACAATGTATGTGTGTGACTGTACTGCTAAATGCACCTAAAAAACCAAAACTAATAGTTTTAAACACATGCAAAATGTATCTTTTTTTTTAACACTAAAAGTCTCAAATCCTCAAATTTTAATATGATTTTGCATGCACCCTAGCCTAGGGGTACTTTTAGACTTGTTAAAGTAAATCTGAACTGTACCAAAATTATTTAAAAAAAATTTTTTTACATCACAGATAGATGTTCCTGTACAGAAACTAATTGTTCGTATTTTGTGTTTTTTCCTTACAATTACAGGGGTGTACTTCGAGGACCAGTTACAGCTGATTATCTACAAGGGGATGCCGTGATTGGAACTAACTACACGTACCTACCGAGCTTCGTTGATGTGCAGATCAATAAGAGTCCTTCATAAAGTTTCAAAGAGGAGTTGAATTTCATTGTTTGTCAAAACTGTATTAAATTCTGTACCAGTATATTTCATTGGAATATTACCGCAGAATAAATAAATTTTACCACAGGAATGTTACCACAAGAATGTTATTACACAAATATTACCACAGAAATAGTACCACAGGACTAGTACCACAGGACTAGTACCACAGGACTAGTACCACAGGACTAGTACCACAGGACTAGTACCACAGGACTAGTACCACAGGACTAGTACCACAGGACTAGTACCACAGGAAAAGTACCACAGGAAAAGTACCACAGGAAAAGTACCACAGGACTATTACCACAGGACTATTACCACAGGACTATTACCACAGGACTATTACCACAGGAATATTACCACAGGAAAATTACCACAGGAAAATTACCACAGGAAAATTACCACAGGAAAATTACCACAGGAAAATTACCACAGGAATATTACCACAGGAATTACCACAGGAATTACCACAGGAATTACCACAGCGTTCCTGTAGTAAAAATGTCCCAAAAAACCACAGGAATTTCTTGTGGTAATTTCCTGTGGTATTTTTGTGGTAATACCACAGGACATTTTTGTAAGGGCACAACCTCCTGCTTACTAGTAAAGACTTATAAACCACTGAATAATCGAACTTGCCAGGAATCGAAAGGCTGATTCCCATCCAATAATGTTAATTTGAAACATGCACATCAGGTGCTTTCAATTTTGAACGTAAATCTTGTGGAGCGCTGTGGCCTTGTGGTGTAGTGTACCGGACTTATCGATCTTCGTGATACTACAGATTGGGCGTTCCAGTTCAGCACGGATCATGGTGATTGTGTCCTTGAGCAAGGCACTTTGTCACAAGTTGCTTCCACCCAGGAGTAAATGGGTACCTGTTAGGGAAGTGATGGTTATGTGTTTGATTAGCCCATGTGCGCTTAAAATGCAGCCGGGGCTCTGTATACTCCCCAGGGAGCCGAGAAGGTTTCAGGAATGATTAATAGGCCTGGTGTGCAGGGGTAATTATGTAGCGCTTTAGGCACTAGATCATGCTGGATATGTTTGCTTTACACATCTACATTATTGTGCAAAAAGGCAAAAAGTACATTTCCCTGTGACTGCAGATCATGGTTAAATCCAGTACCTGTTAAGTGGGCGTGGTTTAGGTGGAAATGACGTCACACTTGCAAAGACTTACCTGAGCAGTATGTCTCATCCCAAGCATAGCCTTGATTGCACAGACAGGTGAAACTGCCCTCCGTGTTCTGACATGGCACCGTGTCAGGGCATGGAGGGTCATCAGATAGACATTCGTCCACATCTATGGATCATAAAATAAATTACACGTTTGATTGGACATAGACGGAGCACAATTTGTCATCAAAACATCTTAATATATTGATGCATGTCTACCCCCCCCCCACCCTTCAACCAGTGGCTTATCCAAGTTTTGGGTCCTGGGGTGCAAATTGAAACATTTGTTGAAAAGGTGACCCCAATTTTCTTTTTGAACCGCAATCTTTTTGACCTCAATTTTTGTTGGCGCCTGGTGGTGGCAGGTTTAAAGTACAATTGTGAAACGGTGGCACTTTCATTTTCTCAACAAAAAATAAATAGATCAATAAATAAGAAAGCCAAAATTAAAGGCAAAATGCCGTTGGGGGGGGGGGGGAGTTCGCCCTACCACGCTGGATACACTACTACTCTACTCTGACATACAGAGTGAACAGTTCTTAAATGTCTAACATTGTTTACAAACAAATTGAAACTCGCTGAAATGTCCAAACATTAACATTTTTCCAAAAGTGAGGTTATCAATAACTTTTCAGCTACTAAGGCAAAATCTCCTCACCTATGCATTGTGTTGCATTCCATTCATATCCATTTGGACAGGTGCATGCAAACCCACCAATGGAGTTAATACAAGGACGATTGGCAGGTGGACAGGATGATGTATCTTCACACTCGTTTATATCTGAGCCAAAAAAAGGTGGAATTTTACAGTTTTAGTAGCGGGAGGAAAACCCACGCAATCAGGTACGGACTGAAAACCCAATCCACATAGTGCACCTGCATGGGAATTGAACCGGGGTCACCAGAGGTGGAAGGCGAGGAAAGAACCACTACACCAACCTGACTGCCCTGATGCAGAATCTTCATCAACGGCCGTCAAAGAGTCTGCTGGTATCGAAATTTCAAGTCCTCCTAACTTTTAACAATTCAATTATGTACTTGTTAAACCAGGGCTGCCTTATTAAGTTGTTCATAGTATGCAACCGTAGATCGTTCCAATTCTCAGGCCAATTACTGCAATAGCAGCAAGGAGAATTATATCATATTATCCACTCGAGAAATTTCACGAGAAAAAAATATTGTTAAGTCCGTTGTTACAGTCCACTGTATCATCAACTTTCAAACCATTTTCAGCACATTAATTTCATTATCTTTATTTAAAAAGCAGACGCGTACCGTACCATTGCACTGACTGCCGTCAAAGGTCAGACCTGCATCACACAAACACGTAAACGTGCCCACAAGATTCTGGCAAGGAAGTGAAAATGGACACACGAGTACCCCAGACGAACACTCATCGACATATGTTGAGTAACAAACAAAAGGATATTATTCACAGTCCCTTTTACACAGTAAAACCTATTCATACAATGGAATTTTGCATCGGTATGATGTAAATTCAATATTGGGTTTTTTGCACATCACCGACATATTTTATAAACACTGTGTAGGCCCTACAGTGTTTCCCGAGAGATTATTTGGAGAAAAATAATACTCGGGTGGGACTAGAACCCACGACCTCCTACCTTCTAGTGCAGACGTCTTACCACTCGACCACCGAGTTTGCCGGAGATGGCTGGCTGGTTTGAATCCAGCAAAAGCTCAAGCAATAGCAATTACTTGACTAGTAAAAGCTCGAAGATTAAGCAATATTGCTGGAAAATATATAAATAACCTTTTGCTAAGACTAACACCTGTTGCTAGCCAATGTTAGCAAATGCTCGGAGTATAACAATAGGTAAAGGTCCATTTTGCATCACATGTTGCATGTACGTTGAAGGAAGGAAAGCTCTTTCGATTTATGAAATCATCCCCGAAAGGTTTGTTTATGCGTCAGTGGCGTATCCAGCAGGGGGCAGGGGGCAGGGGGCAGGGGGAAGGGGGGCGGGGCAACTTGATGGCCCCAAGGGTATAAGGAAACCCAAGCTTCGCGTTGGTCACGTCTGATGGGGAACAGGGGCGGATCTAGGTTTAAACCAAGTGGGGGGGGGGGGGTTTACCTGACGTGATTGGCCTACACACCCCAGCGTGCCGAATTTTCGACACCCGACAATGGTTTTTTTTTTTTTTTTTCAGCCCAAGGGGGGGGGGGGGTTTAAACCCCAAAACCCCCCCCCCGTAGATCCGCCACTGGGGAATCTTATCCAGGTTGCATGCTGATGAGCAGATATCAGTAGGCCGAGTTAGATCCATCACCTTTGCAACCGATCCGCTGAGTACCGGAAAGTTGTTTCCATGTGTTGAATTGGTGACAAACGTCCACCATGAGTCTCATAATTTTCTGGCAGCAAAGTCTGTGCAAGCCACTCCACATTCTCCTCATCAAACCGAAAGAGTTGATGGTAAGTGGGAGGATTGGTCTCATATTCTGGTAGGCCTACACCTTAGGATGTGTTCTTACATTAATGAGGCCATGATGCAGTGGCGTAAATCCGTGTCAGCGAGTGGGGGTATAATAAGCAGTGGCGAATCTACGGGGGGGGGGGGGGTTTGGGGGTTTAAACCCCCCCCCCCCCCCCCCTTGGGCTGAGAAAAAAATAAAAATAACCAGTGTCGGGTGTCGAAAAATCGGCACGCTGGGGTGAGTAGGCCAATCACCTCAGGTAAACCCCCCCCCCCCTTGGGTAAAACCTAGATCCGCCCCTGATAAGGGTTACCCTATGTAGGCTGTGTACATCTTAATGCAAATATGCACACTCATGTCCCTATGCCTGACAACACAACGGTACATTTAAAGTTTTTGTACTGTTTGTTTTCCGTTTTTTATACATTTTGAAAATTACCAGATAACCTCGAAATCAGCATTTTTTGGTTTCTCACCACACAAATCTGGGGGGCAGGGGATGATCCAATTGCCCATTCCCCCAGTGAAAAAATAGGTAGATATAGGCTATATACCCCAACCCCTCCCACACCCCCCCCCCCCACCCCCCGTGATTTACGCCCATGCCATGATGACAGAAGTACATGTACTGCAATGGTACGTTGTGTTACCAAAAGCGCAAGCTCCTCATGGAGAAAATTCATACAAGCAAATACTGCAGATTATTAGTAAAAGCTCACCTTTATTTATATGTTAAAAAGCAAGCGCTAATCACTCTAGCATTTTCTTACAAAAAATTGCAATTGCTTTTGCTAACTAGTCCTAGCATTTACTTGCAAGCAATTGCTAACTTCTATTTATCAAATGGCAAGTAAATGCAATTGCTATAGTTCTTATTTATTCATTCGGCCCATTGATTGTGCAATTAATAAAGTGATTAGTTTATATCTGTTAAAACGTTGCTTTTTTATAAATGGGAAGAACTATAGTAAATAGAATTAGAAATTGAAAGAACATTTATAGTATATAGCTTTCTCAATGGAATTCTTACCGACACAATGAGTTGTATTCCAAGAATACCCATCAGGACATAGACAAGTAAAGCTTCCCGGCTGGTTGACACAGTCAGCATCAGATGGACAAGGGAAATTTAAACACTCATTTACATCTGAAAAACAAACCAAATATGTTTCAAATTTCGATAAACGAGCGTAACAATAGGTTAGGGATTACGTTTGGAAGTATAGTTGTACTTTCTTTGCCTTTCTAAGAATTTTATCGCCCTCAAATCTAAAAATTTCATTCGTCATCTTCTTTCTCCAGGTTTCTTATTCAGGCTCGTGAGGTTTATCTACGAAACCTTGCATTACAGCAACAAAATGGTCCTAAAATAAAGGATGAACCAGTGAAGCCAACGTTTATTAATAAATATTACCTATGCCAAGAATTAAAATTACATTCTAAAGAATGTTCTAAATTGAATTTGTTCCTTATACCCACCTGTTGTGCAGTTTCCATCTGTGAATCCTGGCGAACAAACGCATGTGTAGGTATTGACGTCATCAGTACACGTTCCTTCATTCATACAAGGGTTGGGATCACAATCATCGATGTCTGGATCGAAACAGTTACAGAAACAGCAATCGTCTATTAATAACCTGAATGGAATATCTGTAAGTCGTATAAAGGAGCAAATTACTTGACTTCAATTTGTTTTGTGAGACATTATTTTAACAGAATTGATCCCACCTGTTTCGCAGTTGTCATTCGTAAATCCTGGTGCACATGCACACGCATAGGCATCGACGTCATCAGTACACGTTCCTCCATTCATACAAGGGTTGGGATCACAATCATTGATGTCTACAGTAAGACAAAATTATGTATACCTTACTAGATACTGGACAAATATGGGACTCGTCATGTTTTTGAGACAAATTAGGCCCTATATACTCTATCACTGACAGACGTTTTGTAAATCCTGTCCTTCATGAGACCTACACAACATAATTAATCACATTACAACTGGCTAATTTTCTTTTTCACCGCTATATGTTTATGTTTATTTATTTCACACTTGTGTGATACTTAAAATATATTATTCTGTTTTGGTTTACTCAAATGGTCTAAATAACTGGTCTAAATAACTGATCTAAATAATTTGATTTCACCTCGATTGCTACTTCATGTCCATAAATGTATGTGTGTGTTTTTGATTCGTATAGTTATTTTATATCAGTATCCTATAACTCTAGCTGACCTTGTGGGTTCACTCAAACTTCTGCTTTATTGTGCCTGTATTTTCTCGAATTATGTCCTATTTATTTATCAGACGTATAATTCAGACATTTGATTATTGTATTGACTTGTTAAAGCTTAATAAAGCTGAGCCAGCCATTCATTTGTCACTTACTTGTTGCACAATCAACGCCTTCGAATCCCGTCACGCATTCACATGTGAAGCCATTTATTTCATCCGTGCACGTTCCATCGTTTAGACAGGGTTCAGGGTCGCATTCATCAATGTCTAAGAAAAAGATTAAAATTCCACATGAAATTGGAATTACCTAAAAAGGTAACATGTGCTTTGACTAACTCATCTCACAATCATCACCTCGTCAATATTGTGTGTGTTCATTTAAGTATTCTCAAACGTATGCGTTTCTCTAATTTCTTGCTAAAAATTGACTCGTTCATTTATTTAAATAAAATTACTTGTTGCACAATTACGTCTTTCAAATCCTTGAGCACACTCACAAACGAAGCTGTTGATGTCATCCACACAAGTTCCATTGGGAAAGATTTTACTTTAATACCCCCCACCAAAATCGGTAAGGAACAGCAAATCTTGGAAAATAACCATCCATTTGTGTTCATAATTGTATAAACACTTGGCACAACCTTTAATTGGAAAGATTTTACTTTAAATACCCCCACCGAAATCGGTCAAGAACAGCAAAATCTTGGAAAATAACCAACCCTCCTTGATAACGTCTAAACATATGGCACAACCTGTTATTTCAAGATTTATGTCTGCAAAATCTGTAAAAAATGAGGAAGAAATCAACATGTATGTGAACACTTTGACTGAGTGACTTTAGGGGCCTACATGGTGCCAAGAACTTCTCACACAAAAAACTTTCTTCCCCTATATTGCACTAAAATGTCCCAATAAATTATCAAAATTAAAGGGAAAGATTTTACTTTAATACCCCCACCAAAATCGGTAAGGAATAGCAAATCTTGGAAAATAACCATCCATTTGTGTTTATAATTGTATAAACACTTGGCACAACCATTAATTTTGAGAATTTGTTAGGACATTTTAGTGCAATATAGGGGAAGAAAGTTTGTGTTTTCTGTGTTAGAAGTTTTTGGCACCATGTAAAGTCACTCAGTCAAAGTGTTCACATACATGTTGATTTTTTCCTCACTTTTTACAGATTTTGCCGACATAAATCTTGCAATAACAGGTTGTGCCACATGTTTAGACAGTTGTTATCAAGGAGGGTTGGGTATTTTCCAAGATTTTGCTGTTCTTGACCGATTTTGGTGGGGGGTATTAAGTAAAATCTTTCCTTCCCTTTCCTTTCCTTCCTTCCAACAGAACTCAGTATTACAGTCATCAACATCTGAAGTTCAATCTGTCCAGATGTATTTCAAAATTTATTACAAGGTATCCACTGAATTTTCAATTTTATTCAACTTTGTGAACCATGGAATTTGCAATTTACTGTAATCATAAAATCCTGTAAACCAATATATTTCCGCTTTCATTCAATCGTGCAAACTCTAATGCTGGTTGTTCTTAAAGGTCATTACTTACTTATCTCACAGTTATCTCCTTCGAACCCAGTTACACATTCACACGTGACGCTATTGATGTCATCTGTGCACGTTCCACCATTCAAGCAGGAATCAGGATTGCACTCATCAATATCTACAATCAAATCATCCAAGAAGAATTGTTTGACCAGCACTCAGTTTCGTCATGGGGAAAACTATACAGTGGGCGACAATAACGTCCGCCTTTTGCACACGGCATTAATGTGAGGTTTTATCGATACGGTTCCGGTAACGACACAAGAAATGCCATGGAAAGACCATTTAATTCAGTCACATAAACTCCATGTCTTGCAGCTTCTCACTTACTTATGGCACAGTTATCTCCTTCGAATCCTGTTGCACATTCACACGTGAAGCCACTGATATCATCTGTACAGGTTCCACCATTCAGGCAGGGCGCAGGCTCACACTCGTCGATATCTACAATTAAGTCATCCATGGGTAAGGGTTTGACCAATATTCAGTTTTCAACATTGGAAAACGCAGTAAACATTTTATGTCCGAAACAAAATTTTGATTTATTTTTCTGCATTTCTGGAAGACACCAAATATTTCACAAAAAAGCTTAATTCTTGTCCATTAAGTACAAATCTGGATGAGACGATCATGTTTTCCAGGGAAAATCAGCAGAAACAGGCATGAGTCAACTGAAAACCTAATCCTCATTGACACCCAAACGTATTTCCAAACTTCACAAAGAATGTCTGTCTCAACCCTACTTCAAATTTTAAAAGTATTTGCGTAAACCTAAGTAGCGCTTGTAGTTGTTGAGCAACTCGTTCCTGTAAACTTCAACATATTTACAATATAGCAATAGATTTAAGTATCCAAGCAAAAATATAATTGTCTAATTTCTTTTTGGAACTTTAATTGACACCACGTGACGAACTTACTCGTCGCACAACTATCTCCTTCAAATCCCTTCACGCATTCACAGGTAAATCCATTAATATGGTCTGTGCAAGTTCCATTGTTCAAACAGGGATCGGGATTACAGTCGTCAATATCTGAAAATTGAAAATTAAAAAGTAGATTTTAAGATTAATCACTTTACGATATCAGGAATTTTCGATATAAATAGCTATTAGGATAAGTCCTGAATTATCAGAAAGTTTTTCCATAAACAAATATTGTTCACTTTTCCCGAGGATTTCAGTTACAAATTGTAGTCTGCAGTTTGAACTGAATCCAACAGCCAGCTTGAATCCAATTCAACTTGAGCATTAAACCGACTTTGACCAAACCCTACCCTAATTTTGTTTGAACTTTCAAGCGACTTACCCGTTCCACAATTCTCCCCTGTGTATCCTTCAACGCACGTGCAACTGTAGCTGTTGACGCTATCTTTGCAACTTCCTCCCGCCAAACAAGGGTTGGGATCGCAGTCATCAATGTCTGCAATTAAAACATTCTGGTGAGTTCATCAATCAAATTTTCAAGTCAAGGACAAATCCCCAGACACAATTCCCTCCAAGAATTGACTGTTCTATTGAGCAAACATTGCTGTACATGTAAGCTTCAACCGAAGTGATGACTTTTATTTGAATTCGTCAAACAAACCACAAGGGAATCTGACTAGGTCAATTTGAATACATTTTAAAAGTGAACATAGAAAACTGGCAGGAGCGGGATTTGAACCTGCGACCTCCGGAATACCGTACTTGCACTACTCTAGCGACCCAGAACAAACAAAACTGACAATTTGAGAGACCGCCAACAGAGGGCAAGATAGCTCGGTTGGTAGAGCGCCGGTAAGGTATTCCGGAGGTCGCAGGTTCAAATCCCGCTCCTGCCAGTTTTCTTTGTTCACTTTGAGACTTTATTTTAGTCGCATTAAAAAAAAAGTAAATTTCTCAAAGAATTCCTTTTTTGAAGTTCATGGCCAAAGCTCTACATCAAAATCAACTTCAAATCAAAACCGCTAAAAGGGAAGATAGCTCAGTTGGTAGAGCGCCGGTAGATAATTCGGGAGTCGCAGGTTTAAATCATCTTCCTGCAAGTTTTCGTTTTTAACTTTGAAAGTTAATCCTAATTACTTAATGCCAGGTTTTGATGACAACATTAAAATCAACTAGTTAGCAACAAGTCCATCTGTTTTATGTATACATTTGTGTCACTTATTGTTCACCAAAATATAACAATATACGTGATTTCAGCTTACTTATCTCACAGTTATCTCCTTCGAATCCCTCTACGCATTCACACGTGAAAGCATTAATAGCATCCGTGCAGGTTCCATTGTTCAAACAGGAGTCGGGGTTACAATCCTCAATATCTGTATTTGGACAATCCGAAAATAATCACAATTGACTGATTATGATCAATAGGCAAGAATTCATCAAACATATCTCCAACTTCTGAGTGGCTTGTTACAAGCATGAAAACAAAATTAAAAGGGGACAATGAGACCCACGGCACAGAATCTGAAACAGACTGAAAAATAATATTTAACATAGTCGCCCACGAATATTGCTACAGGCCTATACATCATGTTACAACTTCCAATTTTCTGATAATTATAATCCGAATTATGATATAAATTCTCTTGTGGTCTTCTGGTCAGATCACCTCTAAAACTAAGCATTCTTTTCTTTTCTCCACATGGGTTTCTTGAGATGTGTGAGCTACTGCGACAAATGCTTTTGAGGCATCCTTGGTTTCACGTTGGCCAGGGAAAATTAAATAAATAAATAAATCATCATCAATTAATAAATGAATGAAATAAATAGCATAACTGTTGTGCAATAATTTCTCTCACGCTCTTGGTTTAATATTAAGACATCAAAACTATCCCAAAGTTCTTCATTCTTCAAACAGGGATCTTGAATTTAACTGAAATTATATTATCGAGCTTTGGTCACCGACTTAATATTCACTCGTACGGGATAACTTTTTAAATTTGGCTTAAACTTTACTTGTTGCACAAGTATCCCCTTCGAAACCGTCAACACATTCACACGTGAAATCATCGATACCATCTGTGCAGGTTCCGTTGTTCAAACATGGTTTTGGATCACAATCATCAATATCTGAAAGTAGAAAGTATATCAAATAGTTTCTTCTGACCGAAACGTTTCTGACCGAAACGTTGAGCTAATTATTAATTCTGGTTTCTGAGAGCCGATTTTCTCTTTTTAGAGTTAAATACTTCACATGGTGTATCCACAAACACCTATATCTGTATTCAAACATTGGAAATATCAGAACATTTTCGAATAATTACAGGTTTTCACTTCATATTTGTAAAACAAATTCCACAAACATTCTAGCTCAACACGAGAATCTTTAAAACAGTTCCAACTTACTTGTTAAACAGTTGTCTCCTTGAAATCCTTCTGCACATTCACACGTAAAGCCATTGATGCTATTTGTACATGTACCGCCATTCAAGCAGGACTTGGGGTTGCAGTCATCAATGTCTGAAAGCACCAGAAAAACGTGATTAATTACAATGAAAAAAATTTCAATTTTATTCTAAACACATATTTTGACCTTATATTTTTACTATATCAACCATTTTTTTAAATTTTTTTTTTACTATTTATCAATGGATTTTTTTTCTTTTTGTGTTATTGTAAGCAGAAACATTGTTGTAATCCAATGACATTCCCAGAAAATACAATTTTTAGAAGCAATACCCTTAATATCCACAGACTTTTTTCAAAGTTTTTGAAAAAAACTTTGTAACAGTTGGTAATATTGACAATTACAAAACATTATTGGATTTCTGCTTTAATTTAATGTATTGTTGACCATGATATGTGCTATTGTTGCCAAGCTATACACTTTAAAAACAGTATAGGCCTACTTCTTTACGAGCTGGTTAATTATTTTGTCAAATTCGCCGTTTTACCAAAATATGGTAAAAGTTTTAAAGAAGTGTTTCGTAAAAACGGAGCAAAGTTAGAATACTTTATACATTTGGTTTGAAGCCGAACAAAAAATAAATATTTTTCCGACCGACCGATCCTCTTTTTAAATTTTACCTGTCCGAGGGCAACAACAATGTTTTTGGCCTGAGGCCTATACACAGTTTCAACGTGTGGCAGACAAAGTGGAAATCGGCGCAAAGTTGGAATTCTGCTGCATATAGGTTTGTATCTCGTAGTTCTGTAATGGCTTAAATTTGCCCAGGTTCAGTCGTAGCGCAATGTGAGAATTCTGCTGATAATTACTTTATACACTTCCCTTAATTCGACTGTTTGAAATAGGGCTAGCCTTCAATGCCATGAAAATCCTTGTAATTTCTCTGGCAAATTCTCAATTTATAATTTTTTTATTTCCAGGGGGAAAGTCCCCCCTTTGCCCCCCTCGGGACGCCCATGCCTGGTCAGCATAAAAAAATCTGAGAAATAGATCACACTAACGTGTTGAACAGTCGTCTCATTCATATGCCTCCAAAAACAAGACAAGGAAACACCCCAACACACCAACAAACAAACAAACAAACAAACAAACAAACACCCCCACACCCCAACAAACAAACAAACGAACAATAGCAACGACAGGAACATTAAAATAATCCAGGCTCAAGTTGCAGCTTAGCCAATGTAGATTTCGTTTGTGCCCAACACAAATGCATATGTAATGGATAAGAGATATTTTAATCGTTACTCTAATAATGGAAATTAACAGTGAATGATTCAGATATATTTCTAAGATTTTATAAGAGAATATTTTATAACGATCTGTATTTGGAAGGATTAATTATTGAACATGATAGCATTACTCTGAACAGGTATTTTTTCTTTCTTTGACATTATTAACATGAAACACTCCAAAAAAATTACTTGTAAATATAACAATAATTTGCCCTGAAAACACCTGTTGTGCAGTTTTCATCTGAGAATCCAGGTACACATGCGCAAGTGTAGGTATTGACGTCATCGGTACACGTTCCTCCATTCATACAAGGGTTGGGATCACAATCATTGATATCTGGGGGAAAAAACAAAGAAATGGGAAAAGACAAAGAAATGAAAAACGACATTTACTTGAAAACCGAAACATCGAAAATGGGAACAAAAGGTATTGGCGGACACCAAACGAAACTGCAAACCGATCAAGCTATATATAAACCCCCCATCCAACCCCAAATGTAATCATTAGGCCTACAGAATTGTTAAGTTTCCCTGAACCCACCTGATGTGCAGTTCTTATCAATGTATCCTGGTGCGCACGAGCACATGTAGGTATTGACGTCATCAGTACAGGTTCCTCCATTCATACAAGGGTCGGGGAAACAATTATTTATATCTGAGAATTAAATAGTGAAAACAAACTAGATATTACATAAGACATTTGAGAAAATGTGCGTTATCAGCGAGTATTCAAGTGATGTACCGTGAATAAAACACCCCACCTGTTGTGCAGTTTTCATCCGCGATTCCCGGAGCACATGTACAGCTGTACGTATTTGCGCCATCAGTGCATGTTCCTCCATTCGTACAAGGATCAGGGTCACAAATTGTTTAAAGGTAAAAAAAAGCTGAACAAAAGGTAACTGCGGATATCGGACGATGTAAAGCAATATATAACTGCCCAACCACGCCCCAACCGCTACACTCACCCACAACCCCATCCAACCCAAAAGGTAATCATTACAGAAATCTATCATTAAGTTTCACTAAACCTTCGATGTCTGGAAATCAGACAAATAAACAACTTTTTCTTATTATTTAAAAAGTGAACAAAAAGAAACCATCAATATAGAAGAGAACTACAAACTGATATGGTGCTTGTTAACCTCTACGCCCAGAAGTAATCATCACAGAAATCTATCGGTAAGTTTCCATTAACACACCTGTCGTGCAGTTTTCATCTGTGAATCCTGGTGCACATGTGCACGTGTAGGTATTGATGTCATCAGCACACGTTCCTCCATTCATACAAGGGTTGGGATCACAATCATTGATGTCTGAAAATCAGTCAAATAAAACAACTTTCTATTAAAATTTAGAAAGTGAACAAAAAGCAAACAATGGATATAATATACAAATAATGAATGTTTATGAGTGCCATGGTAAGAATAATTTCATGAGGGGACAGATGGAATATTCCATTCCACGAGGCGAAGCCGAGTGGAATTGGACATTCCATCTGTCACCAAATAAAATTATTCTTACAATTGCACGAATGTGAAACATTAATTATTTGTTTTATACAACGCCTGAATAAATCCGACAGATTGCATGCATGAATTTCTTGGTATACAACGTGCCGTTTACCTTCTCAGTCCCGCATAAAACCGCGACAAAAAATTGTCGAGATCCGAATCAGTTAAAGCTTCAATTGTTGTTCCTGCGTGTCTTGCAAATTCATCTAATCGTTTCACTGCATATTTGATTTGTCTCTTTGTATTTGGAGCCTCATCATCGCCTACGAGTTCCAATATTTCGTCGTCTGTTAGGAGAACAAACCGCGGCAGTTCGGGAAACTCGGCCGCCATGTTGTGTGAATGACAGCCCTGTTGTAGCGTCACCAATAGTGACCGTGAAATTAGGGAAGTTCTTTTGGTTCTATCAGTGCGCGCGCACCGTTTGATAGAACCATGTGATAGAACGTTTTTGGCGGTGCGGGTTCGCGTCGTGTGATGGGTCAAATAATTCAATGCACGTGATCGACGATCCACCAATCGGATGGCGGGGATTTATTCAGGTGTTGTATAAAAGAGAACTACAAACTGGTATGGTGCTTTTTAACCTCTACGCCCAGAAGTAATCATCACAGAAATCTATCGGTAAGTTTCCATTAACCCACCTGTCGTGCAGCTTCTATCTGTGAATCCTGGTGCACATGCGCACGTGTAGGTATTGTCGTCATCAGTACACGTTCCTCCATTTATACAAGGGTTGGGATCACAATCATCGATGTCTGGAAATCAGACAAATAGAACAACTTTTTCTTAATATTTAAAAAGTGAACAAAAAGCAAACCATGGATATAAAAGATAACTATATGGTGCTTTTTAACCTCTACGCCCAAAAATAATCATCACAGACATCTATCGGTAAGTTTCCATTAACCCACCTGTCGTGCAGTTTTCATCTATGAATCCTGGTGCACATGTGCAGGTGTAGGTATTGACGTCATCAGTACACGTTCCTCCATTCAAACAAGGGTTGGGATCACAATCATCGATGTCTGGAAATCAGACAAATAGAACAACTTTTTCTTAATATTTAAAAAGTGAACAAATATAAACCATGGATATAACAGAACTACAAACTGATATAGTGGTTTTTAATCCCTACGCCCAAAAGTAATAATCACAGAAATCTATCGGTAAGTTTCCATTAACCCACCTGTCGTGCAGTTTTCAAATGTGAATCCTGGTGCACATGCGCACGTGTAGGTATTGACGTCATCAGTACACGTTCCTCCATTCATACAAGGGTCGGGATCACAATCATCGATGTCTGAAAATCAGACAAATAGAACAACATATTCTTAATATTTAAAAAGTAAACAAATATAAACCATGGATATAAAAGAGACTTACAAACTGATATGGTGCTCTTTAACCTCTACGCCCAGAAGTAATCATCACAGAAATCTATCGGTAAGTTTCCATTAACCCACCTGTCGTGCAGTTTTCAAATGTGAATCCTGGTGCACATGCGCACGTGTAGGTATTGACGTCATCAGTACACGTTCCTCCATTCATACAAGGGTTGGGATCACAATCATCGATGTCTGGAAATCAGACAAATAGAACAACTTTTTCTTAATATTTAAAAAGCGAACAAATATAAACCATGGATATAAAAGAACTACAAACTGATATAGTGGTTTTTAATCCCTACGCCCAAAAGTAATAATCACAGAAATCTATCAGTAAGTTTCCATTAACCCACCTGTCGTGCAGTTTTCAAATGTGAATCCTGGTGCACATGCGCACGTGTAGGTATTGACGTCATCAGTACACGTTCCTCCATTCATACAAGGGTTGGGATCACAATCATCGATGTCTGAAAATCAGTCAAATAGAACAACCTTTTATTAAAATTTAAAAAGTGAACAAAAAGCAAACCATGGATATAAAAGAGAACTATATGGTGCTTTTTAACCTCTACGCCCAAAAGTAATCATCACAGAAATCTATCAGTAAGTTTCCATTAACCCACCTGTCTTGCAGTTTTCATCTGTGAATCCTGGTGCACATGCGCAACTGAAGGTATTGATGTCATCAGTACACGTTCCTCCATTCAGACAAGGGTCGGGATCACAATCATCGATGTCTGAAAATCAGACAAATAGAACAACTTTTTCTTAATATTTAAAAAGTAAACAAATATAAACCATGGATATAAAAGAGACTTACAAACTGATATGGTGCTTTTTAACCTCTACGCCCAGAAGTAATTATCACAGAAATCTATCAGTAAGTTTCCATTAAACCCACCTGTCGTGCAGTTTTCAAATGTGAATCCTGGTGCACATGCGCACGTGTAGGTATTGACGTCATCAGTACACGTTCCTCCATTCATACAAGGGTTGGGATCACAATCATCGATGTCTGGAAATCAGAAAAATAAAACAACTTTTTCTTAATATTTAAAAAGTGAACAAATATAAACCATGGATATAATAGAACTACAAACTGATATAGCGGTTTTTAATCCCTACGCCCAAAAGTAATAATCACAGAAATCTATCAGTAAGTTTCCATTAACCCACCTGTCGTGCAGTTTTCAAATGTGAATCCTGGTGCACATGCGCACGTGTAGGTATTGACGTCATCAGTACACGTTCCTCCATTCATACAAGGGTTGGGATCACAATCATCGATGTCTGGAAATCAGTCAAATAGAACAACATTTTATTAACATTTAGAAAGTGAACAAAAAGCAAACCATGGATATAAAAGAGAACTATATGGTGCTTTTTAACCTCTACGCCCAAAAGTAATCATCACAGACATCTATCGGAAAGTTTCCATTAACCCACCTGTCTTGCAGTTTTCAAATGTGAATCCTGGTGCACATGCGCAGGTGTAGGTATTGACGTCATCAGTACACGTTCCTCCATTCAAACAAGGGTCGGGATCACAATCATCGATGTCTGGAAATCAGACAAATAGAACAACTTATTCTTATTATTTAAAAAGGGAACAAATATAAACCATGGATATAAAAGAGAACTACAAACTGATATAGTGCTTTTTAACCTCTACGCCCAAAAGTAATCATCACAGACATCTATCGGTAAGTTTCCATTAACCCACCTGTCGTGCAGTTTTCATCTGTGAATCCTGGTGCACATGCGCAGGTGTAGGTATTGACGTCATCAGTACACGTTCCTCCATTCAAACAAGGGTTGGGATCACAATCATCGATGTCTGGAAATCAGACAAATATATAACTTTTTCTTAATATTTAAAAAGTGAACAAAAAGCAAACCATGGATATAAAAGAGAACTATATGGTGCTTTTTAACCTCTACGCCCAAAGGTAATCATCACAGAAATCTATCGGTAAGTTCCATTAACCCACCTGTCTTGCAGTTTTCATCTGTGAATCCTGGTGCACATGCGCACCTGAAGGTATTGATGTCATCAGTACACGTTCCTCCATTCAGACAAGGGTTGGGATCACAATCATCGATGTCTAGAAATCAGACAAATAGAACAACTTTTTCTTAATATTTAAAAAGTGAACAAATATATAAACCATGGATATAAAAGAGAACTACAAACAGATATAGTGCTTTTTAACCTCTACGCCCAGAAGTAATTATCACAGAAATCTATCAGTAAGTTTCCATTAAACCCACCTGTCGTGCAGTTTTCAAATGTGAATCCTGGTGCACATGCGCACGTGTAGGTATTGACGTCATCAGTACACGTTCCTCCATTCATACAAGGGTTGGGATCACAATCATCGATGTCTGGAAATCAGACAAATAAAACAACTTTTTCTTAATATTTAAAAAGTGAACAAATATAAACCATGGATATAATAGAACTACAAACTGATATAGCGGTTTTTAATCCCTACGCCCAAAAGTAATAATCACAGAAATCTATCAGTAAGTTTCCATTAACCCACCTGTCGTGCAGTTTTCAAATGTGAATCCTGGTGCACATGCGCACGTGTAGGTATTGACGTCATCAGTACACGTTCCTCCATTCATACAAGGGTTGGGATCACAATCATCGATGTCTGAAAATCAGTCAAATAGAACAACATTTTATTAACATTTAGAAAGTGAACAAAAAGCAAACCATGGATATAAAAGAGAACTATATGGTGCTTTTTAACCTCTACGCCCAAAAGTAATCATCACAGACATCTATCGGTAAGTTTCCATTAACCCACCTGTCTTGCAGTTTTCAAATGTGAATCCTGGTGCACATGCGCAGGTGTAGGTATTGACGTCATCAGTACACGTTCCTCCATTCAAACAAGGGTTGGGATCACAATCATCGATGTCTGGAAATCAGACAAAAAGAACAACTTTTTCTTAATATTTAAAAAGTGAACAAATATAAACCATGGATATAAAAGAACTACAAACTGATATAGTGGTTTTTAATCCCTATACGCCCAAAAGTAATAATCACAGAAATCTATCAGTAAGTTTCCATTAACCCACCTGTCGTGCAGTTTTCAAATGTGAATCCTGGTGCACATGCGCACGTGTAGGTATTGACGTCATCAGTACACGTTCCTCCATTCATACAAGGGTTGGGATCACAATCATCGATGTCTGGAAATCAGACAAATAGAACAACTTTTTCTTAATATTTAAAAAGCGAACAAATATAAACCATGGATATAAAAGAACTACAAACTGATATAGTGGTTTTTAATCCCTACGCCCAAAAGTAATAATCACAGAAATCTATCGGTAAGTTTCCATTAACCCACCTGTCGTGCAGTTTTCAAATGTGAATCCTGGTGCACATGCGCACGTGTAGGTATTGACGTCATCATTACACGTTCCTCCATTCATACAAGGGTTGGGATCACAATCATCGATGTCTGGAAATCAGACAAATAAAACAACTTTTTCTTAATATTTAAAAAGTGAACAAATATAAACCATGGATATAATAGAACTACAAACTGATATAGCGGTTTTTAATCCCTACGCCCAAAAGTAATAATCACAGAAATCTATCAGTAAGTTTCCATTAACCCACCTGTCGTGCAGTTTTCAAATGTGAATCCTGGTGCACATGCGCACGTGTAGGTATTGACGTCATCAGTACACGTTCCTCCATTCATACAAGGGTTGGGATCACAATCATCGATGTCTGGAAATCAGACAAATATACAACTTTTTCTTAATATTTAAAAAGTGAACAAAAAGCAAACCATGGATATAAAAGAGAACTATATGGTGCTTTTTAACCTCTACGCCCAAAGGTAATCATCACAGAAATCTATCAGTAACTTCCATTAACCCACCTGTCTTGCAGTTTTCATCTGTGAATCCTGGTGCACATGCGCACCTGAAGGTATTGATGTCATCAGTACACGTTCCTCCATTCAGACAAGGGTTGGGATCACAATCATCGATGTCTAGAAATCAGACAAATAGAACAACTTTTTCTTAATATTTAAAAAGTGAACAAATATATAAACCATGGATATAAAAGAGAACTACAAACTGATATAGTGCTTTTTAACCTCTACGCCCAAAAGTAATCATCACAGACATCTATCGGTAAGTTTCCATTAACCCACCTGTCGTGCAGTTTTCATCTGTGAATCCTGGTGCACATGCGCAGGTGTAGGTATTGACGTCATCAGTACACGTTCCTCCATTCAAACAAGGGTTGGGATCACAATCATCGATGTCTGAAAATCAGTCAAATAAAACAACCTTTTATTAAAATTTTAAAAGTGAACAAAAAGAAAACTATGGATATAAAAGAGAACTATATGGTGCTTTTTAACCTCTACGCCCAAAAGTAATCATCACAGAAATCTATCAGTAAGTTTCCATTAACCCACCTGTCTTGCAGTTTTCATCTGTGAATCCTGGTGCACATGCGCAGGTGTAGGTATTGACGTCATCAGTACACGTTCCTCCATTCAAACAAGGGTTGGGATCACAATCATCGATGTCTGGAAATCAGACAAAAAGAACAACTTTTTCTTAATATTTAAAAAGTGAACAAATATAAACCATGGATATAAAAGAACTACAAACTGATATAGTGGTTTTTAATCCCTACGCCCAAAAGTAATAATCACAGAAATCTATCAGTAAGTTTCCATTAACCCACCTGTCGTGCAGTTTTCAAATGTGAATCCTGGTGCACATGCGCACGTGTAGGTATTGACGTCATCAGTACACGTTCCTCCATTCATACAAGGGTTGGGATCACAATCATCGATGTCTGGAAATCAGACAAATAGAACAACTTTTTCTTAATATTTGAAAAGTAAACAAATATAAACCATGGATATAAAAGAGACTTACAAACTGATATGGTGCTTTTTAACCTCTACGCCCAGAAGTAATCATCACAGAAATCTATCGGTAAGTTTCCATTAACCCACCTGTCGTGCAGTTTTCATCTGAGAATCCTGGTGCACATGCGCACGTGTAGGTATTGATGTCATCAGTACACGTTCCTCCATTCATACAAGGGTTGGGATCACAATCATCGATGTCTGGAAATCAGACAAATAGAACAACTTATTCTTATTATTTAAAAAGGGAACAAATATAAACCATGGATATAAAAGAGAACTACAAACTGATATAGTGCTTTTTAACCTCTACGCCCAAAAGTAATCATCACAGACATCTATCGGTAAGTTTCCATTAACCCACCTGTCGTGCAGTTTTCATCTGTGAATCCTGGTGCACATGCGCAGGTGTAGGTATTGACGTCATCAGTACACGTTCCTCCATTCAAACAAGGGTTGGGATCACAATCATCGATGTCTGGAAATCAGACAAAAAGAACAACTTTTTCTTAATATTTAAAAAGTGAACAAATATAAACCATGGATATAAAAGAACTACAAACTGATATAGTGGTTTTTAATCCCTACGCCCAAAAGTAATCATCACAGAAATCTATCAGTAAGTTTCCATTAACCCACCTGTCGTGCAGTTTTCAAATGTGAATCCTGGTGCACATGCGCACGTGTAGGTATTGACGTCATCAGTACACGTTCCTCCATTTATACAAGGGTTGGGATCACAATCATCGATGTCCGGAAATCAGACAAATAATACAACTTTTTCTTAATATTTAAAAAGTGAACAAATATAAACCATGGATATAATAGAACTACAAACTGATATAGCGGTTTTTAATCCCTACGCCCAAAAGTAATAATTACAGAAATCTATCAGTAAGTTTCCATTAACCCACCTGTCTTGCAGTTTTCAAATGTGAATCCTGGTGCACATGCGCACGTGTAGGTATTGACGTCATCAGTACACGTTCCTCCATTCATACAAGGGTTGGGATCACAATCATCGATGTCTGAAAATCAGTCAAATAGAACAACATTTTATTAACATTTAGAAAGTGAACAAAAAGCAAACCATGGATATAAAAGAGAACTATATGGTGCTTTTTAACCTCTACGCCCAAAAGTAATCATCACAGAAATCTATCAGTAAGTTTCCATTAACCCACCTGTCTTGCAGTTTTCATCTGTGAATCCTGGTGCACATGCGCACGTGTAGGTATTGATGTCATCAGTACACGTTCCTCCATTCATACAAGGGTCGGGATCACAATCATCGATGTCTGAAAATCAGACAAATAGAACAACTTTTTCTTAATATTTAAAAAGTGAACAAATATAAACCATGGATATAAAAGAGACTTACAAACTGAAATGGTGCTTTTTAACCTCTACGCCCAGAAGTAATCATCACAGAAATATATCAGTAAGTTTCCATTAACCCACCTGTCGTGCAGTTTTCATCTGTGAATCCTGGTGCACATGCGCAGGTGTAGGTATTGACGTCATCAGTACACGTTCCTCCATTCAGACAAGGGTTGGGATCACAATCATCGATGTCTAGAAATCAGACAAATAGAACAACTTTTTCTTATTATTTAAAAAGGGAACAAATATAAACCATGGATATAAAAGAGAACTACAAACTGATATAGTGCTTTTTAACCTCTACGCCCAAAAGTAATCATCACAGACATCTATCGGTAAGTTTCCATTAACCCACCTGTCGTGCAGTTTTCATCTGTGAATCCTGGTGCACATGCGCAGGTGTAGGTATTGACGTCATCAGTACACGTTCCTCCATTCAGACAAGGGTTGGGATCACAATCATCGATGTCTAGAAATCAGACAAATAGAACAACTTTTTCTTAATATTTAAAAAGTGAACAAATATAAACTATGGATATAAAAGAACTACAAACTGATATAGTGGTTTTTAATCCCTACGCCCAAAAGTAATAATCACAGAAATCTATCAGTAAGTTTCCATTAACCCACCTGTCGTGCAGTTTTCAAATGTGAATCCTGGTGCACATGCGCACGTGTAGGTATTGACGTCATCAGTACACGTTCCTCCATTCATACAAGGGTTGGGATCACAATCATCCATGTCTGAAAATCAGTCAAATAGAACAACATTTTATTAACATTTAGAAAGTGAACAAAAAGCAAACCATGGATATAAAAGAGAACTATATGGTGCTTTTTAACCTCTACGCCCAAAAGTAATCATCACAGAAATCTATCAGTAAGTTTCCATTAACCCACCTGTCTTGCAGTTTTCATCTGTGAATCCTGGTGCACATGCGCACGTGTAGGTATTGATGTCATCAGTACACGTTCCTCCATTCATACAAGGGTCGGGATCACAATCATCGATGTCTGAAAATCAGACAAATAGAACAACTTTTTCTTAATATTTAAAAAGTGAACAAATATAAACCATGGATATAAAAGAGACTTACAAACTGAAATGGTGCTTTTTAACCTCTACGCCCAGAAGTAATCATCACAGAAATATATCAGTAAGTTTCCATTAACCCACCTGTCGTGCAGTTTTCATCTGTGAATCCTGGTGCACATGCGCAGGTGTAGGTATTGACGTCATCAGTACACGTTCCTCCATTCAGACAAGGGTTGGGATCACAATCATCGATGTCTAGAAATCAGACAAATAGAACAACTTTTTCTTATTATTTAAAAAGGGAACAAATATAAACCATGGATATAAAAGAGAACTACAAACTGATATAGTGCTTTTTAACCTCTACGCCCAAAAGTAATCATCACAGACATCTATCGGTAAGTTTCCATTAACCCACCTGTCGTGCAGTTTTCATCTGTGAATCCTGGTGCACATGCGCAGGTGTAGGTATTGACGTCATCAGTACACGTTCCTCCATTCAGACAAGGGTTGGGATCACAATCATCGATGTCTAGAAATCAGACAAATAGAACAACTTTTTCTTAATATTTAAAAAGTGAACAAATATAAACTATGGATATAAAAGAACTACAAACTGATATAGTGGTTTTTAATCCCTACGCCCAAAAGTAATAATCACAGAAATCTATCAGTAAGTTTCCATTAACCCACCTGTCGTGCAGTTTTCAAATGTGAATCCTGGTGCACATGCGCACGTGTAGGTATTGACGTCATCAGTACACGTTCCTCCATTCATACAAGGGTTGGGATCACAATCATCGATGTCTGAAAATCAGTCAAATAGAACAACTTTTTATTAAAATATAAAAAGTGAACAAAAAGCAAACCATGGATATAAAAGAGAACTATATGGTGCTTTTTAACATCTACGCCCAAAAGTAATCATCACAGAAATCTATCAGTAAGTTTCCATTAACCCACCTGTCGTGCAGTTTTCAAATGTGAATCCTGGTGCACATGCGCACGTGTAGGTATTGATGTCATCAGTACACGTTCCTCCATTCATACAAGGGTCGGGATCACAATCATCGATGTCTGAAAATCAGTCAAATAGAACAACTTTTTATTAAAATTTAAAAAGTGAACAAAAAGCAAACCATGGATATAAAAGAGAACTATATGGTGCTTTTTAACCTCTACTCCCAAAAGTAATCATCACAGAAATCTATCAGTAAGTTTCCATTAACCCACCTGTCTTGCAGTTTTCATTTGTGAATCCTGGTGCACATGCGCACGTGTAGGTATTGATGTCATCAGTACACGTTCCTCCATTCAGACAAGGGTTGGGATCACAATCATCGATGTCTAGAAATCAGACAAATAAAACAACTTTTTCTTAATATTTAAAAAGTGAACAAATATATACCATGGATATAAAAGAACTACAAACTGATAAAGTGGTTTTTAATCCCTACGCCCAAAAGTAATCATCACAGAAATCTATCAGTAAGTTTCCATTAACCCACCTGTCGTGCAGTTTTCAAATGTGAATCCTGGTGCACATGCGCACGTGTAGGTATTGACGTCATCAGTACACGTTCCTCCATTCATACAAGGGTTGGGATCACAATCATCGATGTCTGGAAATCAGACAAATAAAACACTTTTTCTTAATATTTAAAAAGTGAACAAATATAAACCATGGATATAATAGAACTACAAACTGATATAGCGGTTTTTAATCCCTACGCCCAAAAGTAATAATCACAGAAATCTATCAGTAAGTTTCCATTAACCCACCTGTCGTGCAGTTTTCAAATGTGAATCCTGGTGCACATGCGCACGTGTAGGTATTGATGTCATCAGTACACGTTCCTCCATTCATACAAGGGTTGGGATCACAATCATCGATGTCTGAAAATCAGTCAAATAGAACAACATTTTATTAACATTTAGAAAGTGAACAAAAAGCAAACCATGGATATAAAAGAGAACTATATGGTGCTTTTTAACCTCTACGCCCAAAAGTAATCATCACAGAAATCTATCAGTAAGTTTCCATTAACCCACCTGTCTTGCAGTTTTCATCTGTGAATCCTGGTGCACATGCGCACGTGTAGGTATTGATGTCATCAGTACACGTTCCTCCATTCATACAAGGGTTGGGATCACAATCATCGATGTCTGAAAATCAGACAAATAGAACAACTTTTTCTTAATATTTAAAAAGTGAACAAATATAAACCATGGATATAAAAGAGACTTACAAACTGAAATGGTGCTTTTTAACCTCTACGCCCAGAAGTAATCATCACAGAAATCTATCAGTAAGTTTCCATTAACCCACCTGTCGTGCAGTTTTCAAATGTGAATCCTGGTGCACATGCGCACGTGTAGGTATTGACGTCATCAGTACACGTTCCTCCATTCATACAAGGGTTGGGATCACAATCATCGATGTCTGAAAATCAGTCAAATAGAACAACATTTTATTAACATTTAGAAAGTGAACAAAAAGCAAACCATGGATATAAAAGAGAACTATATGGTGCTTTTTAACCTCTACGCCCAAAAGTAATAATCACAGAAATCTATCAGTAAGTTTCCATTAACCCACCTGTCGTGCAGTTTTCAAATGTGAATCCTGGTGCACATGCGCACGTGTAGGTATTGACGTCATCAGTACACGTTCCTCCATTCATACAAGGGTTGGGATCACAATCATCGATGTCTGAAAATCAGACAAATAGAACAACTTTTTCTTAATATTTAAAAAGTGAACAAATATAAACCATGGATATAAAAGAGACTTACAAACTGAAATGGTGCTTTTTAACCTCTACGCCCAGAAGTAATCATCACAGAAATCTATCAGTAAGTTTCCATTAACCCACCTGTCGTGCAGTTTTCAAATGTGAATCCTGGTGCACATGCGCACGTGTAGGTATTGACGTCATCAGTACACGTTCCTCCATTCATACAAGGGTTGGGATCACAATCATCGATGTCTGGAAATCAGACAAATAGAACAACTTTTTCTTATTATTTAAAAAGGGAACAAATATAAACCATGGATATAAAAGAGAACTACAAACTGATATAGTGCTTTTTAACCTCTACGCCCAAAAGTAATCATCACAGACATCTATCGGTAAGTTTCCATTAACCCACCTGTCGTGCAGTTTTCATCTGTGAATCCTGGTGCACATGCGCAGGTGTAGGTATTGACGTCATCAGTACACGTTCCTCCATTCAGACAAGGGTTGGGATCACAATCATCGATGTCTAGAAATCAGACAAATAGAACAACTTTTTCTTAATATTTAAAAAGTGAACAAATATAAACTATGGATATAAAAGAACTACAAACTGATATAGTGGTTTTTAATCCCTACGCCCAAAAGTAATAATCACAGCAATCTATCAGTAAGTTTCCATTAACCCACCTGTCGTGCAGTTTTCAAATGTGAATCCTGGTGCACATGCGCACGTGTAGGTATTGACGTCATCAGTACACGTTCCTCCATTCATACAAGGGTTGGGATCACAATCATCGATGTCTGGAAATCAGACAAATAGAACAACTTTTTCTTATTATTTAAAAAGGGAACAAATATAAACCATGGATATAAAAGAGAACTACAAACTGATATAGTGCTTTTTAACCTCTACGCCCAAAAGTAATCATCACAGAAATCTATCAGTAAGTTTCCATTAACCCACCTGTCTTGCAGTTTTCATCTGTGAATCCTGGTGCACATGCGCACGTGTAGGTATTGATGTCATCAGTACACGTTCCTCCATTCATACAAGGGTCGGGATCACAATCATCGATGTCTGAAAATCAGACAAATAGAACAACTTTTTCTTAATATTTAAAAAGTGAACAAATATAAACCATGGATATAAAAGAGACTTACAAACTGAAATGGTGCTTTTTAACCTCTACGCCCAGAAGTAATCATCACAGAAATCTATCAGTAAGTTTCCATTAACCCACCTGTCGTGCAGTTTTCAAATGTGAATCCTGGTGCACATGCGCACGTGTAGGTATTGACGTCATCAGTACACGTTCCTCCATTCATACAAGGGTTGGGATCACAATCATCGATGTCTGAAAATCAGTCAAATAGAACAACATTTTATTAACATTTAGAAAGTGAACAAAAAGCAAACCATGGATATAAAAGAGAACTATATGGTGCTTTTTAACCTCTACGCCCAAAAGTAATAATCACAGAAATCTATCAGTAAGTTTCCATTAACCCACCTGTCGTGCAGTTTTCAAATGTGAATCCTGGTGCACATGCGCACGTGTAGGTATTGACGTCATCAGTACACGTTCCTCCATTCATACAAGGGTTGGGATCACAATCATCGATGTCTGAAAATCAGACAAATAGAACAACTTTTTCTTAATATTTAAAAAGTGAACAAATATAAACCATGGATATAAAAGAGACTTACAAACTGAAATGGTGCTTTTTAACCTCTACGCCCAGAAGTAATCATCACAGAAATCTATCAGTAAGTTTCCATTAACCCACCTGTCGTGCAGTTTTCAAATGTGAATCCTGGTGCACATGCGCACGTGTAGGTATTGACGTCATCAGTACACGTTCCTCCATTCATACAAGGGTTGGGATCACAATCATCGATGTCTGGAAATCAGACAAATAGAACAACTTTTTCTTATTATTTAAAAAGGGAACAAATATAAACCATGGATATAAAAGAGAACTACAAACTGATATAGTGCTTTTTAACCTCTACGCCCAAAAGTAATCATCACAGACATCTATCGGTAAGTTTCCATTAACCCACCTGTCGTGCAGTTTTCATCTGTGAATCCTGGTGCACATGCGCAGGTGTAGGTATTGACGTCATCAGTACACGTTCCTCCATTCAGACAAGGGTTGGGATCACAATCATCGATGTCTAGAAATCAGACAAATAGAACAACTTTTTCTTAATATTTAAAAAGTGAACAAATATAAACTATGGATATAAAAGAACTACAAACTGATATAGTGGTTTTTAATCCCTACGCCCAAAAGTAATAATCACAGAAATCTATCAGTAAGTTTCCATTAACCCACCTGTCGTGCAGTTTTCAAATGTGAATCCTGGTGCACATGCGCACGTGTAGGTATTGACGTCATCAGTACACGTTCCTCCATTCATACAAGGGTTGGGATCACAATCATCGATGTCTGAAAATCAGTCAAATAGAACAACTTTTTATTAAAATTTAAAAAGTGAACAAAAAGCAAACCATGGATATAAAAGAGAACTATATGGTGCTTTTTAACCTCTACGCCCAAAAGTAATCATCACAGAAATCTATCAGTAAGTTTCCATTAACCCACCTGTCTTGCAGTTTTCAAATGTGAATCCTGGTGCACATGCGCACGTGTAGGTATTGATGTCATCAGTACACGTTCCTCCATTCATACAAGGGTCGGGATCACAATCATCCATGTCTGAAAATCAGACAAGTAGAACAACTTTTTCTTAATATTTAAAAAGTAAACAAATATAAACCATGGATATAAAAGAGAACTACAAACTGATATAGTGCTTTTTAACCTCTACGCCCAAAAGTAATCATCACAGACATCTATCAGTAAGTTTCCATTAACCCACCTGTCGTGCAGTTTTCATCTGTGAATCCTGGTGCACATGCGCAGGTGTAGGTATTGACGTCATCAGTACACGTTCCTCCATTCAAACAAGGGTTGGGATCACAATCATCGATGTCTGGAAATCAGACAAATATACAACTTTTTCTTAATATTTAAAAAGTGAACAAAAAGCAAACCATGGATATAAAAGAGAACTATATGGTGCTTTTTAACCTCTACGCCCAAAGGTAATCATCACAAAAATCTATCGGTAAGTTCCATTAACCCACCTGTCTTGCAGTTTTCATCTGTGAATCCTGGTGCACATGCGCACCTGAAGGTATTGATGTCATCAGTACACGTTCCTCCATTCAGACAAGGGTTGGGATCACAATCATCGATGTCTAGAAATCAGACAAATAGAACAACTTTTTCTTAATATTTAAAAAGTGAACAAATATATAAACCATGGATATAAAAGAGAACTACAAACTGATATAGTGCTTTTTAACCTCTACGCCCAGAAGTAATTATCACAGAAATCTATCAGTAAGTTTCCATTAAACCCACCTGTCGTGCAGTTTTCAAATGTGAATCCTGGTGCACATGCGCACGTGTAGGTATTGACGTCATCAGTACACGTTCCTCCATTCATACAAGGGTTGGGATCACAATCATCGATGTCTGGAAATCAGACAAATAAAACAACTTTTTCTTAATATTTAAAAAGTTAACAAATATAAACCATGGATATAATAGAACTACAAACTGATATAGCGGTTTTTAATCCCTACGCCCAAAAGTAATAATCACAGAAATCTATCAGTAAGTTTCCATTAACCCACCTGTCGTGCAGTTTTCAAATGTGAATCCTGGTGCACATGCGCACGTGTAGGTATTGACGTCATCAGTACACGTTCCTCCATTCATACAAGGGTTGGGATCACAATCATCGATGTCTGAAAATCAGTCAAATAGAACAACTTTTTATTAAAATTTAAAAAGTGAACAAAAAGCAAACCATGGATATAAAAGAGAACTATATGGTGCTTTTTAACCTCTACGCCCAAAAGTAATCATCACAGAAATCTATCAGTAAGTTTCCATTAACCCACCTGTCTTGCAGTTTTCAAATGTGAATCCTGGTGCACATGCGCACGTGTAGGTATTGATGTCATCAGTACACGTTCCTCCATTCATACAAGGGTCGGGATCACAATCATCCATGTCTGAAAATCAGACAAATAGAACAACTTTTTCTTAATATTTAAAAAGTAAACAAATATAAACCATGGATATAAAAGAGAACTACAAACTGATATAGTGCTTTTTAACCTCTACGCCCAAAAGTAATCATCACAGACATCTATCGGTAAGTTTCCATTAACCCACCTGTCGTGCAGTTTTCATCTGTGAATCCTGGTGCACATGCGCAGGTGTAGGTATTGACGTCATCAGTACACGTTCCTCCATTCAAACAAGGGTTGGGATCACAATCATCGATGTCTGGAAATCAGACAAATATACAACTTTTTCTTAATATTTAAAAAGTGAACAAAAAGCAAACCATGGATATAAAAGAGAACTATATGGTGCTTTTTAACCTCTACGCCCAAAGGTAATCATCACAGAAATCTATCGGTAAGTTCCATTAACCCACCTGTCTTGCAGTTTTCATCTGTGAATCCTGGTGCACATGCGCACCTGAAGGTATTGATGTCATCAGTACACGTTCCTCCATTCAGACAAGGGTTGGGATCACAATCATCGATGTCTAGAAATCAGACAAATAGAACAACTTTTTCTTAATATTTAAAAAGTGAACAAATATATAAACCATGGATATAAAAGAGAACTACAAACTGATATAGTGCTTTTTAACCTCTACGCCCAGAAGTAATTATCACAGAAATCTATCAGTAAGTTTCCATTAAACCCACCTGTCGTGCAGTTTTCAAATGTGAATCCTGGTGCACATGCGCACGTGTAGGTATTGACGTCATCAGTACACGTTCCTCCATTCATACAAGGGTTGGGATCACAATCATCGATGTCTGGAAATCAGACAAATAAAACAACTTTTTCTTAATATTTAAAAAGTTAACAAATATAAACCATGGATATAATAGAACTACAAACTGATATAGCGGTTTTTAATCCCTACGCCCAAAAGTAATAATCACAGAAATCTATCAGTAAGTTTCCATTAACCCACCTGTCGTGCAGTTTTCAAATGTGAATCCTGGTGCACATGCGCACGTGTAGGTATTGACGTCATCAGTACACGTTCCTCCATTCATACAAGGGTTGGGATCACAATCATCGATGTCTGAAAATCAGTCAAATAGAACAACTTTTTATTAAAATTTAAAAAGTGAACAAAAAGCAAACCATGGATATAAAAGAGAACTATATGGTGCTTTTTAACCTCTACGCCCAAAAGTAATCATCACAGAAATCTATCAGTAAGTTTCCATTAACCCACCTGTCTTGCAGTTTTCAAATGTGAATCCTGGTGCACATGCGCACGTGTAGGTATTGATGTCATCAGTACACGTTCCTCCATTCATACAAGGGTCGGGATCACAATCATCCATGTCTGAAAATCAGACAAATAGAACAACTTTTTCTTAATATTTAAAAAGTAAACAAATATAAACCATGGATATAAAAGAGAACTACAAACTGATATAGTGCTTTTTAACCTCTACGCCCAAAAGTAATCATCACAGACATCTATCGGTAAGTTTCCATTAACCCACCTGTCGTGCAGTTTTCATCTGTGAATCCTGGTGCACATGCGCAGGTGTAGGTATTGACGTCATCAGTACACGTTCCTCCATTCAAACAAGGGTTGGGATCACAATCATCGATGTCTGGAAATCAGACAAATATACAACTTTTTCTTAATATTTAAAAAGTGAACAAAAAGCAAACCATGGATATAAAAGAGAACTATATGGTGCTTTTTAACCTCTACGCCCAAAGGTAATCATCACAGAAATCTATCGGTAAGTTCCATTAACCCACCTGTCTTGCAGTTTTCATCTGTGAATCCTGGTGCACATGCGCACCTGAAGGTATTGATGTCATCAGTACACGTTCCTCCATTCAGACAAGGGTTGGGATCACAATCATCGATGTCTAGAAATCAGACAAATAGAACAACTTTTTCTTAATATTTAAAAAGTGAACAAATATATAAACCATGGATATAAAAGAGAACTACAAACTGATATAGTGCTTTTTAACCTCTACGCCCAAAAGTAATCATCACAGACATCTATCGGTAAGTTTCCATTAACCCACCTGTCTTGCAGTTTTCATCTGTGAATCCTGGTGCACATGCGCACGTGTAGGTATTGATGTCATCAGTACACGTTCCTCCATTCATACAAGGGTCGGGATCACAATCATCGATGTCTGAAAATCAGACAAATAGAACAACTTTTTCTTAATATTTAAAAAGTAAACAAATATAAACCATGGATATAAAAGAGACTTACAAACTGATATGGTGCTTTTTAACCTCTATACGCCCAGAAGTAATCATCACAGAAATCTATCGGTAAGTTTCCATTAACCCACCTGTCGTGCAGTTTTCATCTGTGAATCCTGGTGCACATGCGCACGTGTAGGTATTGACGTCATCAGTACACGTTCCTCCATTCAAACAAGGGTTGGGATCACAATCATCGATGTCTGGAAATCAGACAAATATAACAACTTTCTATAAATATTTAAAAAGTGAACAAAAAGCAAACCGTGGATATAAAAGATAACTATATGGTGCTTTTTAACCTCTACGCCCAGAAGTAATCATCACAGAAATCTATCGGTAAGTTTCCATTAACACACTTGTCGTGCAGTTTTCATCCGTGAATCCTGGTGCACATGCGCACGTGTAGGTATTGACGTCATCAGTAGACGTTCCTTCATTCATACAAGGGTTGGGATTACAATCATCGATGTCTGGGAATAGAAAGTTCAATGACAAACATCTTTTCCTTAAAAGGTAATACGATGAAGAAAAACTACCAAGAATGATCAAAGAGAACAGCAAACTGATCAACTGATTTGTAACCGTCCTACTCCGCCCGAACCCCTACCACAACCAACATTAAATACAATTATTGTGGACAGCCATCGATATATTTTCCTAAACTATCCTGTTGTAAAGTTTTCATCTGTAAACCCTGGCGCACATGCGCATGTGTATGTGTATGTGTGACGTCATCAGTACATGTTCCTCCATTCATACAAAGGTTGGGATCACAATCATTGATGTGTGTGAAACGAGATTCAAAACAATGTTTGAACCAATCTATCTTACTTATGTAACTTTTAGACTATTTTTCTTTCAATCATGGTTGCGCGAATTGGTGCCGTGATCTCCTTTATAATTCAACTTGAAAACCATCTTTGATAAAATAGAATATACAGCACGAGTTTTGCGATAAGCTTACCGTTAACTAAAATGCCCCATATACATTGGTTCTCGTTTCCAGCTTGATCGACGACGTGGTAGACCACAATATGAGGATCAGATGCAGTGTAACTGAATTGTACTGTATCACTGACATTATATGAAGAACCTTCAAACGTGATCCATGAAGCAGTGATACCAACGTTATCATATTGATCCACGTCAGGTAAGGTGATGCTTGCATAAGCCTGCCCAACGTCCGTGATAGTCGTCAGATTCAAGGGACAGAAGACGCTTGGTGCCTCTAAATCTATGGCGAAACAGATGACATTCTTGACAATGACTAAAAATTATGACCGGATTCTGCGAAATCCGGCATTTTTGCCATGTTAACTTGCTCGGCGGGTTGTCGAGTCGTAAGACATCTGCACTAGAAAGTTATTTTCATCGCGCTCCGCCGTTGTAAAGTCCGATAGTATCGCCGCGGCAGCATAAATGGCATATATTTGAACCCTAACTCCCAACCCTAACCCTAATCTTAACCAGGTTACGGCAGAAAATGCAGAGGAACCTTCAATTGTAGTACTGTTGTTTTTTTTCCGGTAGCGTTCAATGATTAAAAAAGATGCATGAAATATAAGCCTTCGCTATTGCTTTCACGTTCCAATCAATGCAGTCCTATAGAAAATCGTGTTAGACATCGCGACGACATATTTTGCACCCTTTACATCAAAAAATATATGTCGTGAAAGTATGCCAAAACAATCATGACTATTACTTCTGGTGACAATCTACATGGCGTTGTCCCAAAGTCAATAAAACAGTAATTTGTACCTTGTTTTGAAACTTGTCACAGCAGATTTTCTATTCACAAATTTCAATCGGTCCAAAACTCGGTCCAAAACTAGCAGCAGAAACGTTTTCAATTTTAGAATCTCGATCGCGAAGTCTTAATGTATGCAGGCTACTTGTTTCTGAAGTCAAAACACTTGATTTTTGCAAAACTCACCTCGAACCTGAATAGTGAAGGAACAGTCTCCAGTATTGTTTTGAGAATCTGTTGCGTTGACAACTACGACGTGGGTCCCAAGAACAAATATTGATCCGGAGGTGTGACTGAGAGTGGGTGTGATCAGTTCTCCCGAGTTATCAGTCACATTGGGTGCATACCACGTGACTATAGTAAAGTTTCTTCCATCGTCTGTACCAGTTATGATGTCCATTGGACATTGTATTATGGGGGAACCCGTATCTAAATAACAGAAGAAAGTTTGAAATCAAAAACGAAGAAACATTTTTCAATCCATTTGGCAATTCCACAGATCAGCATTTCATGTCTTAAAAACACAGAATTTCAAGTCGTAACTCCTGACCAACATGATTCCCAGTATCGCCACCAGGAAGTTTCGCCGGAGCAGTGGCGTAACTGGGGTGAAATATCTGGGGATACCTGCGCCTCCATGTCAAAAAAATCGTGACGCGGTTGCCCCACCTGCTTCTTTTGGGGAAGCATGTGGTTGTAGCGTATACATGTACATGTATACCTTTGCTCCGTGTACACAATCCTTTCTCAAAGTGTCTAAATACATAAATGGAGGTCCCCTGGACTCCCGCCAACCAAATGGGTTTTGTGCATAAACAATGGGGCTGTGCACAAACTAATGGGGCTTGGCCAGAGGCTGGGTGTTCCAAGGGTTGACATGGCTTGTCCTCCAACCCAGGGTCAAATTTAAGGGTACCATGCTTTTTGGCAAGGATCAAATGAGACATACCCGGAGTAAGTTCACAGTATTTTTTTTTTATAAAAAATAAAATGAAAACTGCTTCCGCAAAGGAAGCAGATTTTGAGGCGCAGAAAAACACAGAATTTCAAGTCGTAACTCCTGACCAACAGGATTCACAGTATCGCCCACCAAGAAGTTTCGCCGGAGTGCCCACTTGTCGAACTATGCGGTCCACAAGTTATTAAAACCACCCCCTTGATCCATGGGTGTGTAATATTTTAAGATTTATTAGCAAGTAACACTGTGAAGCATTTATAAACCTTGTTAATAAGCAATAACTGCCCAACGAAATGTCAAACTAATGGAAAGTTCACGCGTGTCAGAGTACCAGTTTTATTTGCTTCTTGCAAAATACATTTTTTCGATGGAGGCGTCAGCCTTGCGAAAAATGGCCTCTCCGTGACAAACGCTTGATGTCGCACTGTTTTGCGATTCCCCCAAATTAATACATTATATTGTTACGTACGGTCAACGCACGACAGAAAGATATTAGAATGGGAACCATGACTTTGAATCAAAAGGCAGAAACAGGCCAATCAATTACAGTTAATCAAATTTTATCAGTTCATTCAAATTAGTTGGCAACATTTGTTTGTGAAAACAACCATTCCAATTAGTCTGCATCTTTTTACTTCATGTACAAAAGCAAAGCATTGCATACAGGCAAAGCAAAATAAATTACAAAGAAATTAGCAAAGCAGCAAATTATACAAATAGGCATAGCATAAGATAGTAAGCCGCCAAATATGATTGATATTCGGCCGACCGCCCAGTCGATGCTTATAGCGCAGCCGTTGGGCCGAGCATCTCCGCACGCCGCACTACATATGATGCACGATATGGGGCAGAGGGAACCCCCCCCCCCCCCCCCCACTCTTTTGTGTTGGTCATTGTGTTCCCAGAATCTCAGGAATTCTTTTCAGATCTCTAGGGGGGATGTGTTAGGTAACAATAGTCCTGAGAGTGTATAGGGTTTCGGGACACCAAAAAAAGGGGGGGGGGGGGACCCCTCTGCCCCATATCGTGCTTGGTATACCGCACTGGAGCAGCCGAGCCACAGGTAGGTACTAGGTCAGCGTTGAACCCCGGTAAATTCAGCCACATCAGGGGGGGCCACGACAGTCTGGGGATCATGTCCAGCAGCACCGCCAGTCTTGGCCACGATCCAGCGATGAGGAGCGCAGCACCGGTACAACACGACGTGGAGGAGATGCTGGCCCAACTCTGCGCTATTTGAAGTCGCAAATAGCTGGTGTAGGCCTACATGGACACTGACTGAGACCGAATTAAAGGCGGCCCGTCCTTATACAGGGTGTCCCAAAAAATATTTAGGCCAAACGAGGCAACCTCAAAATCTAGATTTCGACAGATCCTGATGCGGGAACTTCTTACATGAAAAACAGTCAAGCCAATCAGAAGTTATGTCATTTTTTTGTGCAGCAAGGTCGTCCCAACTAGGAGTGACTGACTGACGTGTTTACATTTTTCAGGTTGCCTGGTTTGGCCTGGACATTTCTTTTGGGACACCCTGTATAGGGTTTTTACCAGCGCGTAGCCACTGAAGCAAATATTTACAACATTCCCAAAAATCTAGTGCGGGGAGACTGACAAAAGACTAATAGAATTAAGCGGGTTCTTCAGACAATATTAATCTAAACTGAATGCCATCTTTAAAAATATTACACCTACAAACAAACTCCATCATGACGTAGTGTATTTAAACCTCAAATATTCTGTTTATAATTTACCCACGGAGAATGAGCGGCTTGAAATCACGTGTCATCAAGCACATAATAAAAATAGATGACAATGGTATATCCGGGTCGCTAGTTTTTTTTATCCGTAGGTGGGTGTATCAATTTTCATGAATAATTTATTAGTTTTTATGAGAAATCATGTTTATTCATTACAATAGAACAGAACGTCACAGCATTGTTATTGTTTAGTCAACTTGTTACATTAAATCATTTTAAAGAAGGGCTGTTGTTGAGCTGCTACAGACTAGTCTAGTGGATAGTGGGATGGGCTATAGATCAAAAGGTCCCTAGTTCGAATCCACCTGTACACATTTTTCTTTACTGCGATATCTTTGGGATATTTTTATTTCAAGGGGAAAAAGAGACCGAGAACCTAATACTTACTCTCTGTGCAGTGATCAATGCAACACTGAATTATTCATGAAAATTGATACACCCACCTACGGAAAAAAAATCGCATCCGGGTCGAAACTGCAAATTTTGCTAACAAATAACCCACGTTTTTTTATACTTAAAATATTTTCGAAAGCAGGGGTAGGTTGGGTTGTAAATATTTTGTGCTTTCAATTCTGAAATTTTTTTTTTATTAAAACCTTCACTACAAATAGCTCCGTTCCATCCAAATGGACAAGAACAGTGTGTCGTCCCTTGACCAGCATTTCTGCAAGTACCACCATTCATACAGGGATCGCCACAGTTCAAACCGGAACAGGTGCATGGATCTATATCAAAAGAAAAGGTATGAAAAGTTTTACTCAACTAAACTTATGGTATTACCGCCTTGTTGATTCCATGACTTACCGGTACAATGGACCAATTACTGTTTTCGAGTACATGACTGTAACCCTCCCTCCACCCTGAAATTTGGATTTGTTTTAACATAGAATTTTAAGGACTGACGCACGTCATCTGTAGTGTGTTGATATGCGTTAAGTTTTTTTGATAAAGGCATACACGTCAAGGCTCCTGAAAGCGGCGCCCATAAAAACTGGAAATGGCCTCTCCTCCCGCTATATACTTTTAGGGATCCAACCAATGACCCAGAGACCTAGCCCAGCTTATATTCACTGTTCTTAATGAGTTTGTTTTATTGCTTTACTTTATTTTTATATTTAAACAGTTCTACAACAGTTTCTGCTTTAGATACAACGAAAATAATGAAACCGGGCCTACCATCATCCTCATTGATGCAGATTATTGTTGCTTCAGCAATGAAGCCGTCAACAGGACTTGAGTATACCAAGTAGACGAAAAAACAACGGAGGCCCTGGTGTGTATCATTGTTGTTAAGGATTGTAATCGTCACGGCAACCCTGTTACTAGTGGCGACAATTTCTATGGCGGTGGTAATATTCACAAAATCTATTCCAGCCATGGCATTTATTGCAGAAGTAGCAACACCTGGAAAAAAAACAGCGCGAGTCGTCGATTAATGCAAGGGCAAGTTCTCTACCCTTGTAACGTTTGTCTTCGAGGGATCAGACTACAATAAATTACATATTTAAGCCCCCTCCAAAGGAACCTACAAAATGCAAAACCAACAAACTAAATGTAAAACTCTTAAAAGAGAGACATACTTAGTTTAGTGCCTGGAAGGGTTGTAAGCTGTATTTTAAATAACATTCCGATTTATGCTTTTCCGACCTTTGCTCTGGGAGGACAGACAATTTGCTACTTTTTAATCAATCAGTTACCATCATGAAAAAAAGAAGCATACAACCCCAAAACAGGACTAAACGGTTATAATTATCGTGATGTATTTCAGAAAGGGACTGTTTAACTTTTAGCCTATACGATCGCTCGTTGTACAACTCACACGTAGTAATAATCACCACACAATTTTCAGCTGCGTGATTATATCAAGGAATTGTTTAACTTCCCTTATACGCTTCATTGTCAGGCACCCTCTCATTCGCAAAAACCAGTAGCACATCAAAATTTCCCCGCCCCCCTCAACAAAATGTTTATGCAAAATAATTTTGAAAATTAGAAAGAGAAAAGAGGTGTCCGTCCGTGCTGTTGTAAAGTGGTGGAGCTTAAATTTGAAGGGACACATTGCTTTGGATGCGCCCAATTGGGCTACAGAAAGCGTTCGTCCTGAAGTTGTTATATGGTTGGAAAGATCATTCACAAGAAGAATAAAAGCTCCAAAAAAAAAAAAAAAAATAGTTGTGTTGTCCTCCGCGACCGACCCTTAAGTCACAAAAGTTGGGTAACGTTTTTTTTAAGGAATTTTCAAAATCTCACCTTTTCCCGCACAATACGAACAATTTTGTTTAATCATTGTCTTTAAATACAGCAACGACGGCACAATCGTGCATTTCGCCATCTCACTTTTTAAATAAGCTTACTTTTTGCCTCACGACTTCCGAGTTACACGACATGTTGGCTTGTATTGTTTTCATGGATGGTTTAAAAAAGGGCAACACAACTTATTTTTTATTTTTTTTGCCTAATTATTCGTTCACAACCATCCCTTGAAAATGCGACGTCTGAAAATCATGGACGAAAATACTTGGTTCGGAAAAGTCCGACCGTCTGAAAATGGATATAGTAGGCCTACGCATGGTTTTCCGTCAGTGTTTTTCAGACAAACGGCGCATTTTCAAGGGATGGTCGTGTGCATTATTATCTTGTTTTTCATGATCTTTCCGAACATTGCACAGTAATTTTAGGACGAACGGTTGTTCTGCCTTCAATAAGGCAATTTGTTCCTTTAATTTTAGTACCCGTGGTCGATCCGTACCCCTCTCACTACCATCTTCGGTTCCATGGAGACTTCATCAATCCTAACTTTCAGCTCCGTGCGGTTAATGCCAGAGTACGGAATTTGAGTGGATGTACAAGACTACCTCAGACGATTCACACCGTGTGTTATACCTCATTTGATTCACGAAGCCCAGGTGGCGTGGGGCCGGAACAGCGCGCGATATCACGGCATGCATTTTCAGGGTGTCCCAAGTAAGTTCTTACGTAACATTTTTAAGACAATAGAAGTCAGTGATGCATGACCTGATAAATGCTTCCAGGATATGATTGAAAAGCTTATAATGTCTGGTTTATGGTAAAACCATATTAATGGTAATTGTGTAGGCCTACATAGGAGGTTGGTCGTATTTTGCCTTTTGTGGGTTACGGTACCTATTTTGGGACACCCTTTACTACAACACGGTATTAAATCTTTCCGCATAAATAGCAAACATACTGCGTACTTGGCAAACGTAAATTTGTGCTTAGTGCTATTAATTATTACAGCGCTGCAAGACGCAGGAGTCAAAGGTCAGAAAACAGTTAAACTGCCACAAAAAGTGCTCAACTTCCGAGGTCATAGTAAGAATACTTACTGAAGGTTGTGATTTCAGAAGTAGCGGCTCCCTCCCGTATAACATAGATAACGGCAGTGAGGTTAGTGCCTTCCGTAACAATGTAGAGATCATTTTCAAATCTGTATGTTGTCCCTGGGACTGCAATCGAGGTCGTCGGAAGGGCACTTGACGTTGTCGGTAGCGCACTTGAGGTCGCTGAAAGTAAAACAGACAATTTCTGAAATGAACTTTTGAGAACGGATTGTTTACTTCTAGGCCCTATATCTATTTCAGTATAGCGTATCCAGCTTTTTGTGCCAGGGAGGGCAAACAACGTCTGGACCGTCTTAAAACCGTCGCAAAAACACCATTTCCTTTTGTTTTTTATGACGCCCCTGGGCAGGCCCCGGGGAATAGTGCTTTTTAACATCTACGCCCAAAAGTAATCATCACAGAAATCTACCAGTAAGTTTCCATTAACCCACATGTCGTGCAGTTTTCATCTGTGAATCCTGGTGCACATGCGCACGTGTAGGTATTGACGTCATCAGTACACGTTCCTTCATTCATACAAGGGTTGGGATTACAATCATCGATGTCTGGGAATAAAGAGTTCAATGACAAACATCTTTTCCTTAAAAGATAACAAGATGAAGAAAAACTACCAAGAAAGATCAAAGAGAACAGCAAACTGATCAACTGATTTATAACCGTCGTACTCCGCCCGAACCCCTACCACAACCGACCTTAAATACAACTAGAGGTTAAGCGTCTGTTGAGGTCAACAGACGCATGGCTTTTCCTGGTTTGTTTTTAATCAGCATTAAAGTTGTTAAGGGTTTTGTTTTCGCTGAGTTTTCTAAGATCTGAGATTATTTCATGATCTAGATTTCTTACTTGAAAGTTGACCTTTAAGTTTATATTACTTGACCTATGATGACATTATAAGGATAGTACTTATACATGGTGTTGGCCTGTGTCGAGATTGGAATCAATCTGATCAATGACAGTAATATATAATAATATGTTAAATATTTAAAAAAAAATCATAGAAAATCAGTTGATGACGTTATCATGATGGCACCTCAATTTTCATCTATAACACGAGATACACTAGCAACATACCAGGTTTGAAGGCAATCGGACCTACCGTTCTCTAGATATGGGCCCTTGAAAAACGCACCTTTAAGATGACGTCACGTGACACGTGATGATGTCATCATGACGTCACTCTTCGACATACAATTTCTAGCTTAGGGTCTATGTTTGCGGTAAGTTTGGTTAAGATCTGAGGTTTTTTAAGACCTAAAGTGCCGCCGACAAAATTCGTGTACAAAGTCTATGGGATTTGGGATAGAACTAAAAATTCATAGCAAATCAGCCGATGACGTCATCATGACGTCACCTCGGATTTTACATGCTAGTAGCACTATCTACCTGCACAGTAATTTTTATGACCATCGGACCTACCCTTATATGTGTTTAAAAAAATATATTTTTGATGGCGTCATGATGACGTCACACATTTTTCACATTTATGTGAAAGAATATATAAGCTAACAAAGCTATTACAAAAAGAATTTTTAATTTAGCGTGTTCTGTTGATGAGATATGGCTTTAGGAAACTTTAAAGTTCAACAAATTTAATATTACTGTAAAATAGTATGATGACGTCATCATGACGTCACCTCAATTTTCATCTATAACACGAGCTACCATACCAACATACCTGGTTTGAAGGAAATCGGATGTACCGTTCTCTAGATATGGGCCCTTGAAAAATGCACCTTTAAGATGACGTCACATGACACGTGATGACGTCATCGTGACGTCACGTTTCGGCATACATTTTCAGCTTAGGGTCTCTGTTTGTGTTAAGCCTGATTAAGATCTGATGTTGTTTAGTGACCAAAGTGGCTCTTACAAAATTCGTGTACAAAGTCTATGGGATTTGGGATATAACTAAAATAATCATAGAAAATCAGCCGATGACGTCATTATGACGTCACCTCGGATTTAACATGCTAGTATCACTATCTACCTGCACACTAATTTTTATGACGATCGTCCCTACCCTTATGTGTGTTTCAAAAAAGCATATTTTTGATGACGTCATGATGACGTCACACATTTTTCACATTTATGTGAAAGAATATAGGAGCTAACAAAGCTATTACAAAAAGAATTTTGAATTTAGCGTGTTCTGTTGATGAGATATGGCTTTAGGAAACTTTGAAGTTCAAAAACTTTAATATTACTGTAAAATCGTATGATGACGTCATCATGACGTCACCTCAATTTTCATCTATAACACGAGCTACCATACCAACATACCTGGTTTGAAGGCAATCGGAAGTACCGTTCTCTAGATATGGGCCCTTGAAAAATGCACCTTTAAGATGACGTCACATGACACGTGATGACGTCATCATGACGTCACGTTTTGGCATACATTTTCAGCTTAGGGTCTCTGTTTGTGTTAAGTTTGATTAAGATCTGATGTTGTTTAGTGACCAAAGTGTCCCGTACAAAATTCGTGTACAAAGTCTATGGGATTTGGGATATAACTAACAATTCATAGAAAATCAGCCGATGACGTCATCATGACGTCACCTCGGATTTAACATGCTAGTAGCACTATCTACCTGCACACTAATTTTTATGACGATCGTCCCTACCCTTATATGTGTTTCAAAAAAGCATATTTTTGATGACGTCATGATGACGTCACACATTTTTCACATTTATGTGAAAGAATATAGGAGCTAACAGAGCTATTACAAAAAGAATTTTGAATTTAGCATGTTCTGTTGGTGAGATATGGCTTTAAGAAACTTTGAAGTTCAAAAACTTTAATATTACTGTAAAATCGTACGATGACGTCATCATGACGTCACCTCAATTTTCATCTATAACACGAGCTACACTAGCAACATACCTGGTTTGAAGGCAATCGGACCTACCGTTCTCTAGATATGGGCCCTTGAAAAACGCACCTTTACGATGACGTCACGTGACACGTGATGACGTCATCATGACGTCACTCTTCGACATACAATTTCAGCTTAGGGTCTATGTTTGAGGTAAGTTTGGTTAAGATCTGAGGTTTTTTAAGACCTAAAGTGCCGCCGACAAAATTCGTGTACAAAGTCTATGGGATTTTGGTCAGAACTAAAAGAAGAAGACTGACTTTTCAAAAGAAGACTTTATTTCAATTGAAACAAGTACAGTTATTAAGCGAAATATATACAATGTAAATAATATACAAATAAAAGGATGATAAACGGAAAGTCGTACAATATTGTTGAATGGTTAACTAAGGAAAACCAATAATTCACAAGGAGAAAGACATTACATGACAAAACTTTACTTTCAATAACTTATAAATAATACAAAAAGTAAGCCAATATATCACATTTATTTATGCAAGGGAGCAAGGGAAAAGAGAAAAAGGGGATCCTGTACGGCCGGGGAAACAGCACGATTTTGGCTGACCCCGTCGAGGATCCCCGGGAGGGGGGAGCCACCAGATAACTGGGTGTGGGCCATATGGCCCACTCCGGCGGCTTCCAAAGGGATAGGCGAAAAGAAAAAGAAGGGAGAGAAAGGGGTAGGGTCCTGGATGGACCCTGGGAGGGGGAGGGTGGACCGAGAGGCGTCAGAGAGGTGAGGAGGAAGGGGGGGGGGGGGGGGAACAACCATGTCACAATTATAAAAAATGGGGACATAAATTGTTGATGGTAGAGGGAGGAACACAAAAAAGGGGCGGGGCTAGGGCCAGCCCGAGCCCCAGTGGCTACGCCATAGCACGTCACGCCTACGCTGAGGCGGACAGCAATCCAAGACTCGGGCTAGCGACCACCCCGGCAAAAAATTAAACTATTTCTTTAGATAAACCATGTCACTGCGTTCTTATTACAAGTGAGGAGGGCGTTATTTACAGCCCATTTATGACAAAAAGCAATTATATTATCAGACAATTTATAGAAAGCAAAATCAATGAGAATTTTGTTTTTCAGGCGATGCTGCCAGATAAGAAGGGGTTCAACAAACCGGGAAGTACGATATAAGTAGTAGATAATATTTTTGCAGCTGATGATGAGGAAGTTAGCTAGACGAACCGCCTCCTTTTTGCGTCCCTTAGCGTGCGGAATCAGCGCCCAGTAGAGGTCGAAGTTGAGTTGGAGAGTAGGCAGTAAACGGTTGAGTAGTGAGTGTAGCAGGTTGAGAGCAGGTTGTATAGCAGGACAGGTGATGAAGAGATGATGGATCGAGCCCCTCTCTCCGCACCATCCGCAGGTAGGAGAGATGTCGGGATTCAGATGATGTAAGACGGTGAGCGAGGGCAGAAAGTTGTGGAAAAGCTTGAATTGAAGATCACCCTCTTTCTTGGAGGTAGGAAGTTGATAGATGTTTCTCCATTGGAGTTTAGTAGAAGAGTTGATGAATCCCAGTTTATGCCAATGAGAGGAGAGACTAGATAGATGATTGAGCTCCTCGTTGAGGATGGCATACAGAATTTTGGATGGTGCGGAGAGTCCATTGTCGTAGGAGGGTAGGTTGAAAAGTACTGGACAGTCCGGAAGAGCAGAGATGTGTTGAAGGACGGAAGGTGGTAGGGTACATCCTTCCTCGCAGAACAGAGTTGGAGATTGAAGGATGAGCTTAGTGTGAAGACGTTGAATGTCCAGATCCAGAAGACGTAGAGAGGGAGGTCTGAGTCCTCGAGAAAAAGTGATGAAGGTGCGGGGTTCAATCCATAGGCCGGTGATGAGATCCAGAAAATGGCGGACGAGTTTGACTCCGCACGCCGCGAGACGCACGGGAAGGGGTCCCCCACCATCAGCTGTATCGCTCAAAAAAGGGCAATTTAAGGGCAAATTGTAAACATGGTTGATAGAATCAGGCTGTGTTTCGATTCGAGCTCCGGACGCCGTCCAAGCACGCAAGAGTTCACTGTGGAAAACTGGGATGCTAGTATAAAATTTAGGGTCGGTGTCGAGGTGAAAAAGGTTGAAATCAAAACCGAGTTTTTGGTATTGCCTGAAAAAGTGGCCGATCAGAAAGAAGGCGGGATGGGAATGGAGATTAAGTAATCGTTGGACTGTGGTAAGTCTGAAAGCGAACATGCGTGCTTGGAGGCACACGAGACCCAGTCCTCCTTTGTCGGGATGTTTATATAAGGTTTCCTTTGTTAGGTAGTGTCTCTTGTTGGACCAGACGAAGTCGACAAGGGCATTCTGGAGTTCACTTAGGACATTAGCTGGAGGGGAGAGAACGGCCAGAGAATGAAAAATTTTAGAGGCAGCGAGTTGATTTGCGATGATAATTTTGCCTTTGAAGGAGAGGGCGTAAAAGAGACGGGACCAGGAGGAGAGAGTTTTGTTTAGTTTACTTTTGCATTTTTCCCAATTCTGTTGGTCATATTTGTTTGAGTTTCCTAAGTGAACTCCGAGGAAGGGGAGACCTTCACTATTCCATGAAAAATGTAAGGGTTTGTCGCTTCGTCCGGTCCAAGAACCGGCCCAGAGACCCTGGGACTTCTGAGTGTTTAGACATGCAGCAGAGGATCTTGCGAAGAGGCCATAGGCCTCTTCGACTGCTACAAAGCCCGGATCGGAGGTGACGAAAACGGAAATGTCGTCTGCGTACGCCGACACAGCGCACGAAAAATCCGTATTAGGAATAGAAAAGGCCTGATCGGCAAGTTTCTTTCTGAGAGTAATTAAGAAGGGTTCAATAGCAATTGAATAGAGCAGCCCCGAGAGCGGGCATCCCTGACGTATCCCCTTCTCAAATGAGAAGGGGGCCGTCAGGGTGCCACACACTTTGACGAGGCTCTCGGCGCCGCCGTACAAAATTTGGAGATAAGAAATGAATTTGTTTCCAAAGCCCATGGCTCCCAAGGTGTCGAACAGATAGCCGTGATCAACGTTGTCGAAAGCTTTTTGTTGATCCAAGTTGATCACGGCGAGGGGGGTATCATTAAAATTAGAATAAGAAATGATATCACGGATTAGGTTGATGTTATCGTGGATTGAACGACCGGGGACACAGTAACTTTGGTATTCGCCGACGACGCTGCCAATGCACTGTCGCAGTCTGTTTGCAAGCAACTTGGCAAAGATTTTATAGTCGGTGTTAAGAAGGGAGACCGGCCGCCAATTGGCAATGTCAGCCAGGTCCCCCTTTTTGGGAAGCAAAGTTATTACTGCTTTCCGTAGAGAGTGGGGTAGAGAACCAGATTGAACTGAAGATTCAAGAACAGAAAAAAAGTCGTTTTTAAGGACGGACCAAAAAGACAGGAAAAATTCTGAAGTAAGGCCGTCCAGGCCGGGTGTTTTATCTTTGCCAAGCTGCTTGACAGCGAGCTCGAGTTCCTCAATAGACAGAGGACGATCAAGGTCCTCTGAATCTTCGGAGTCGAGCTCGCTGACATCTTGTAACAACAGGTTGAGGGCGCTCTTGTCAGTGGGGACTCGGCTATAAAGATTTGTGTAAAAGTCGCGAATGTGCATTTTAATTTCAGAGGGATTCTGGGAGATAGTTCCAGAAGGCAAGCGGATATGGGAGATGTGTTTAGATTGAGAATTAGATTTTTCCAGATTAAAGAAGTATGTAGAGCACGAGTCAGTTTCGTTAAGATGTTTGAAACGAGATCTGACAAGAGCGCCCTGGGCTTCAGTTTTAAGGAGAAAATTTAAGTGATTCCTTTGTTCGTTTAGAGTTTCTCTAGTTTCGGGCGTTAAGTCTGGCGCAGACTGAATTTCGTCTATTTTGCGATTTATTTCCAAGAAAGCTTGCCGTTTTTCTTTGGCCAGTTTTGAGCCGTACATTTGGCTGAGGGATTTGATGTGCAACTTTCCGAAGTCCCACCAAGCGGCGAGATTCGGAAAGTCGCACTTTTGTTCTCTCCACTGAGTCCAAAAATCTATAATAATGTTGCGGTAATTGTTATCTCCGAGGAGCGAGTTGTTGAAATGCCAATAGGCGCTGCTCCTCGGAGTGTGGGAAGGAATTTTGATAGTTAGTGTAACAGCGCAGTGGTCGGAGAGAGAACAAGGGAGAATAGAACAGGTGTGAATGGAGGAGATGAGATTAGGAGGGACATAAAAGCGATCCAACCTGGCTTTGGAGACCCCGCATAGTTTAGCGGGATTATTCCTCAGCCAGGTGAATTTTTGGTCAAGGGGATTCAGCCTGCGCCAGGCGTCACAAAGAGACAATGCATTGACAGCGTCCCTGAGAGCCATGGCAACTTTGGGTCTGTGCTCGATCGGCATACACAGACGATCAATAGCCGGATTTTCGGTACAATTAAAGTCACCTCCGATCACAATGACACCGTCACTGCAGCCGGAACAGTGGTCCAATAATTGATCAATGGCCAGGAGAGCATATTTATCTTGTTGGGGAATAATGGTATTATAGATGTGATAAATCGTGTTGTTATATTTAATTTCGTTATAAAGAATATGGCCATCATAGATGGCGCTAGCAGAAATAATTTCAATATTGTTATTATTGTTTTTAATAAGAGTAGTTACTCCCGAGCCTTTGGGCCCGGGAGAACAAAAGGGGGTATAGGACCACGTGTTCCAGCAAGGGCTATTTTCATTAAGGTTATATGTTTCTTGTAAAAGAACTAGGTCGGGGTTGGACGCGATTTGGTCAATATAAATTTGGAAAGAAGTGTTTTTGGTAGGGGCAGAGCAACCTGCGGTGTTTAGGGTAAGCAGTGACAGTGTCATTGCTAAGACGGGCAAAGAATTACATACATTCATAAGAGTAGAAAATAAATTACTTATCTAAAGTAGCAACGAGTTTGTAAATCCTCTGCTGCATGCTTTTTTGCAGAAGGGGATTGCTTCGGAGAGGTTTGAGTTGTCTGACCAGCCCAGGAAGATTAGATGTGAATTTTCTTGCAATCTGGACTGGTCTCTTGCTGGATTTAACCGAAGACAGGAATTTGATTAGTGATGATTGGGATAGGGGGCCTTTGGTTAGTGGGAGGACTTCGGACGGAAGATCTTCGTCCGTCTGAGTGTCCTCCCAATGCACGGAGTCGGTGTCGGCCTCGCCCGCGGTGGACGCCGGGGACGACGGCATGGGGGTTTGGGAACCACCGAGGGGGTGGGTGGGAAGGAGGATTGGGAATTGAGGGCAAGGGTGAGGGTGGGCGAAGCCGTCGACATGGGGCTCTGCTGTTTCCGGGCAAGTTTTCTGCGGGGGGAGGGTGAATGGAGGGGGACGAGTTTGGGGGAATCGGAGACAGGAGTGGGGGAAGTCTGTTTGCGTTTAGTAACGACATCGGAAAAGGATCTTGAGAGTGGAGGGGGAGAACCCCATATCGACGGCACTTCGGGGGGATTGGAGGGAGGGTTGGTAGGGGGAGCCCGGACTCCGCCCCCGCCGGGGGCGTGCGCTGCAGCCGCGGTGCCCGGTGAGGGCACACCCGGCCCGGCCGTGTCCGATGCGCGGGGCGCATCGGACGGGGGCCCCGTAGAGCCCCCGGCTGGCCGGGAGGGGAGCGCGCGCGGTGCGGGTTCAGGCCGGGACCCCTTGGGGTCCCCGCCCGAGGAAGAGGACGACCCGGCGGTCGGAACTTCCGACCGACGAGTCGACCCCGGAGGCGGAGGGGAGGCGGAGCCAGGCTGGTTGGGTTTGGAGCGTTTGGGTGGGTGTCTGGGATCGGATTTGGGGACGGGTTTGACGAAGACAGGAGGGGGGTTGAGAGGGTTGATTTCGCCCCCGTCACCGTCGTCCCCACGGGCGGGCTTCTGCTTCTTGCAGGCTCGGCTGATATGGCCGAATTCGCCGCAATTGAAGCAGCGCACCGACTCCGTGGATAAAAAGACTCTATAGTTGGTACCGGAAAAATTAAAATTGATGTGGTCGGGAGGGATGACATTGGGGTTGAGTAGGACCTGTACCTGCCTTCGGAAACTCATTATATGATTGAGATTTTTGGTCTTTAGTCCCAGGGGAATGGGTCGGATCTGCGACACCACCTTACAAAAGGACGACAGGTTGGCCGCAATGACTCCGTTCGGGATTTCCGGGTATACGTTAGAAAGTGTAAGACGGGTGGTTGGGCGGACAAGAGGTGTCAGCTCGAGAAAGGAGCCGTCGTATGCAAGTTCCTGTTGTTGGACTGCATCGACGACTGCCTCTCTCGAGCTGAGATAGATGGCAATTCGGCCATTTGAGATGCGTGAAGCGGAAAGAATATCTTTGGGATTCAGGATTTTAGTAATGGCGGCCATGTATGATTGAACGGAGACATTGTCAGCCGCCCTGAAAGAAATTCCATTGTTCCTAGTGACATTCCTGAACGGCTCGTCAGGAATGTCAATAGGCTTAGTAGGCCCAACCGAGGGCACGCTCGGGCCAGCCGAGGGTACGCTCGGCTGAGCCTTTACAGATGTGTTCGCTTGACTGGTCATGGTGACCAGCCAGAGCGAGAAATGAACGAAATGAAATGCAAAATGAACGTAAAATTACTCTAAAATGATAACACCCGACAGAAGGAGGACGGTCTAGTTAGACCTATAAAGAAAACCGAATATAACAGTATAAAACCTAGGACCATACAAGGTCTAACAAGCTAAATAATCTTACTTTTCCCGGAGCTCGATCGAAACACGTCCGAACACGAAGAAGAAGAAGAAGAAGAAGAAGAAGAAGAAGAAGAAGGAAGAAGGAAAAAAAAATCAGAACAAAAACAAGGCCTTTTCCGACTGAATGTCGGAAAAGCCAATTATTGTGGACAGCCATCGATATATTTTCCTAAACTAACCTGTTGTAAAGTTTTCATCTGTGAACCCTGGCGCACATGCGCATGTGTATGTGTGACGTCATCAGTACATGTTCCTCCATTCATGCAAAGGTTGGGATCATAATCATTGATGTGTGTGAAACGAGATTCAAAACAATGTTTGAACCAATCTATCTTACTTATGTAACTTTTAGACTATTTTTCTTTCAATCATGGTTGCGCGAATTGGTGCCGTGATCTCCTTTATAATTCAACTTGAAAACCATCTTTGATAAAATAGAATATACAGCACGAGTTTTGCGATAAGCTTACCGTTAACTAAAATGCCCCATATACATTGGTTCTCGTTTCCAGCTTGATCGACGACGTGGTAGACCACAATATGAGGATCAGATGCAGTGTAACTGAATTGTACTGTATCACTGACATTATATGAAGAACCTTCAAACGTGATCCATGAAGCAGTGATACCAACGTTATCATATTGATCCACGTCAGGTAAGGTGATGCTTGCATAAGCCTGCCCAACGTCCGTGATAGTCGTCAGATTCAAGGGACAGAAGACGCTTGGTGCCTCTAAATCTATGGCGAAACAGATGACATTCTTGAAAATGACTAAAAATTATGACCGGATTCTGCGAAATCCGGCATTTTTGCCATGAACTTGCTCGGCGGGTTGTCGAGTCGTAAGACATCTGCACTAGAAAGTTATTTTCATCGCGCTCCGCCGTTGTAAAGTCCGATAGTATCGCCGCGGCAGCATAAATGGCATATATTTGAACCCTAACTCCCAACCCTAACCCTAATCCTAACCAGGCTACGGCAGAAAATGCAGAGGAACCTTCGTACTGTTGTTTTTTCCGGTAGCGTTCAATGATTAAAAAAGATGCATGAAATATAAGCCTTCGCTATTGCTTTCACGTTCCAATCAATGCAGTCCTAGAAAATCGTGTTAGACATCGCGACGACATATTTTGCACCCTTTACATCAAAAAATATATGTCGTGAAAGTATGCCAAAACAATCATGACTATTACTTCTGGTGACAATCTACATGGCGTTGTCCCAAAGTCAATAAAACAGTAATTTGTACCTTGTTTTGAAACTTGTCACAGCAGATTTTCTATTCACAAATTTCAATCGGTCCAAAACTCGGTCCAAAACTAGCAGCAGAAACGTTTTCAATTTTAGAATCTCGATCGCGAAGTCTTAATGTATGCAGGCTATTTGTTTCTGAAGTCAAAACACTCTATTTTTGCAAAACTCACCTCGAACCTGAATAGTGAAGGAACAGTCTCCAGTATTGTTTTGAGAATCTGCTGCGTTGACAACTACGACGTGGGTCCCAAGAACAAATATTGATCCGGAGGTGTGACTGAGAGTGGGTGTGATCAGTTCTCCCGAGTTATCAGTCACATTGGGTGCATACCACGTGACTATAGTAAAGTTTCTTCCATCGTCTGTACCAGTTATGATGTCCATTGGACATTGTATTATGGGGGAACCCGTATCTAAATAACAGAAGAAAGTTTGAAATCAAAAACGAAGAAATATTTTTCAATCTATTTGGCAATTCCACAGATCAGCATTTCATGTCTTAACCCTGCGCCTCCATGTCAACAAATCGTGACGCGGTTGCCCTACCTGCTTCCTTTGGGGAAGCAGGTGGTTGTAGCGTATACACACATACCTTTGCTCCGTGTACACAATCCTTTCTCAAAGTGTTTCAATACATGAATGGAGGTCACCTGGACTCCCGCCAACCAAATGGGTTTTGTGCATAAACAATGGGGCTGTGCAGAAACTAATTGGGCTTGGCCAGAGGCTGGGAGTTCCAAGGGTTGACCTGGCTTGTCCTCCAACCCAGGGTCAAAGGTGACTATACATGTACCATGTTTTTTGGCAAGGATCAAATGAGACATACCCGGAGTTTCACAGTATTTTTGTGTTATTCAAAAAACAATGAAAACTGCTTCCGCAAAGGAAGCAGATTTTGAGGCGCAGAAAAACACAGAATTTCAAGTCGTAACTCCTGACCAACAGGATTCACAGTATCGCCCACCAAGAAGTTTCGCCAGAGTGCCCACTTGTCGAACTATGCGGTCCACAAGTTATTCAAACCACCTCCTTGATCCATGGGTGTGTAATATTTTAAGATTTATTAGCAAGTAACACTGTGAAGCATTTGGAAACCTTGTTAAATATAAGCAATAACTACCCAACGAAATGATGTCAAACTACTGGAAAGTTCACGCGTGTCAGAGTACCAGTTTTATTTGCTTCTTGCAAAATACATTTTTTAGATGGAGGCGTCGGCCTTGCGAAAAATGGCCTCTCCGTGACAAACGCTTGATGTCGCACTGTTTTGACAGAAAGATATTAGAATGGGAACCATGACTTTGAATCAAAAGGCAGAAAGAGGCCAATCAATTACAGTTAATCAAATTTTATCAGTTCATTCAAATTAGTTGGCAACATTTGTATGTGAAAGCAACCATTCCAATTAGTCTGCAACTTTTGACTTCATGTACAAAAGCAAAGCATTGCATACAGGCAACGCAAAATAAATTACAAAGAAATTAGCAAAGCAGCAAATTATACAAATAGGCATAGCATAAGATAGTAAGCCGCCAAATATGATTGATATTCGGCCGACCGCCCAGTCAATGCTTATAGCGCAGCCGTTGGGCCGAGCATCTCCGCACGCCGCACTACATATGATGCACGATATGGGGCAGAGGGAACCCCCCCCCCTCTTTTGTGTTGGTCATTGTGTTCCCAGAATCTCAGGAATTCTTTTCAGATCTCTAGGGGGGATGTGTTAGGTAACAATAGTCTGGCGAGTGTATAGGGAATAGGGACAAAAAGAGGGGGGGGGGGGGGGGTACCCCTCTGCCCCATATCGTGCTGGGTATACCGCACTGGATCAGCCGAGCCACAGATAGGTACTAGGTCAGCGTTGAACCCCGGTAAATTAAGCCACATCAGGGGGGGCCACGACAGTCTGGGGATCATGTCCAGCAGCACCGGCAGTCTTGGCCACGATCCAGCGATGAGGAGCGCAGCACCGGTACAACACGACGTGGAGGAGATGCTGGCCCAACTCTGCGCTATTTGAAGTCGCAAATAGCTGGTGTAGGCCTACATGGACACTGACTGAGACCGAATTAAAGGCGGCCCGTCCTTATACAGGGTGTCCCAAAAAATGTCCAGGCCAAACCATGCAACCTCAGAATCTAGATTTCGACAGATCCTGATGCGGGAACTTCTTGTATGAAAAACAGTCAAGCCAATCAGAAGTTATATCATTTTTTGTGCAGCAAGGTTAGCCTGGTTTGGCCTGGACATTTCTTTTGGGACACCCTGTATAGGGTTTTTACCAGCGCGTAGCCACTGAAGCAAATATTTACAACATTCCAAAAATTCTAGTGCGGGGAGACTGACAAAAGACTAATAGAATTAAATGGGTTCTTCACACAATATCAATCTAAACTGAATGCCATCTTAAAAAATATTACACCTACAAACAAACTCCATCATGACGTAGTGTATTTAAACCTCAAATATTCTGTTTATAATTTACCCACGGAGAATGAGCAACTTGAAATCACGTGTCATCAAGCACATAATAAAAATAGATGACAATGGTGGGTGGGTGGGTGTATCAATTTTCATGAATAATTTATTAGTTTTTATGAGAAATCATGTTTATTCATTATAATAGAACAGAACGTCACAGCATTGTTATTGTTTAGTCAACTTGTTACATTAAATCATTTTAAAGAAGGGCTGTTGTTGAGCTGCTACAGACTAGTCTAGTGGATAGTGGGATGGGCTATGGATCAAAAGGTCCCTAGTTCGAATCCACCTGTACCCATTTTTCTTTACTGTGATATCTTTGGGATACTTTTAATTCAAGGGGAAAAAGAGACCGAGAACCTAATACTTACTCTCTGTGCAGTGATCAATGCAACACTGAATTATTCATGAAAATTGATACACCCACCTACGGAAAAAAATTGCATCCGGGTCGAAACTGCAAATTTTGCTAACAAATAACCCACGCTTTTTGATACTTAAAATATTTTGGAAAGCAGGGGTAGGTTGGGTTGTAAATATTTTGTGCTTTCAATTCTGAAATTTTTTTTTTATTAAAACCTTCACTACAAATAGCTCCGTTCCATCCAAATGGACAAGAACAGTGTGTCGTCCCTTGACCAGCATTTCTGCAAGTACCACCATTCATACAGGGATCGCCACAGTTCAAACCGGAACAGGTGCATGGATCTATATCAAAAGAAAAGGTAGGATCATTTTTACTCAACTAAACTGATGGTATTAACGCCTTGTTGATTCCATGACTTACCGGTACAATGGGCCAATTACCGTTTTCGAGTACATGACTGTATTTGCTTCAACCCTCCCTCCACCCCGAAAATTTTGGATTTGTTTTAACATAGAATTTTAAGGGCTGACGCACGTCATCTGTAGTGTGTTGATATGCGTTAAGTTTGGATAAAGGCATACACGTCAAGGCTCCTGAAAGCGGCGCCCATAAATACTGGAAATGGCCTCTCCTCCCGCTATATACTTTTAGGGATCCAATCAATGACCCAGAGACCCAGCCCAGCTTATATTCACTGTTCTTAATGGGTTTGTTTTATTGCTTTACTTTTTTTTATATTTAAACAGTTCTACAACAGTTTTTGCTTTAGATACAACGAAAATAATAAAACCGGGCCTACCATCATCCTCATTGATGCAGATTATTGTTGCTTCAGCAATGAAGCCGTCAACAGGACTTGAGTATACCAAGTAGACGAAAAAACAACGGAGGCCCTGGTGTGTATCATTGTTGTTAAGGATTGTAATCGTCACGGCAACCCTGTTACTAGTGGCGAATATGACGGTGTTAATATTCACAAAATCTATTCCAGCCATGGCATTTATTGCAGAAGTAGCAACACCTGGAAAAAAAACAGCGCGAGTCGTCGATTAATGCAAGGGCAAGTTCTCTACCCTTGTAACGTTTGTCTTCGAGGGATCAGACTACAATAAATTACATATTTAAGCCCCCTCCAAAGGAACCTACAAAATGCAAAACCAACAAACTAAATGTAAAACTCTTAAAAGAGAGACATACTTAGTTTAGTGCCTGGAAGGGTTGTAAGCTGTATTTTAAATAACATTCCGATTTATGCTTTTCCGACCTTTGCTCTGGGAGGACAGACAATTTGCTACTTTTTAATCAATCAGTTACCATCATGAAAAGAAGAAGCATACAACCCCAAAACAGGACTAAACGGTAATAATTATCGTGATGTATTTCAGAAAAGGGACTGTTTAACTTTTAGCCTATACGATCGCTCGTTGTACAACTCACACGTAGTACTGAATAATCACCACACAATTTTCAGCTGCGTGATTATATCAAGGAATACAATTTTTTTTAAACTTCCCTACGCTTCATTGTCAGGCACCCTCCCAGTCGCAAAAGCCAGTAGCACATCCACATTTTGGATGGGGATCCGTTCCCCCGCCCCCCTAAACAAAATGTTTATGCAAATAATTTTGAAAATTGAAAAAAGAAAAGAGGTGTCCGTCCGTGCTGTTGTGAAGTGGTGGAGCCTAAAATAATTTGAAGGGACACATTGCTTTGGATGCGCCAAATTGGGCTACAGAAAGCGTTCGTCCTGAAGTTGTTAGCCCCCCCCCCCCCTATATGGTTGGAAAGATCATTCACAAAAAGAATAAAAGCTCAACAAAAAACAAATAGTTGTGTTGTCCTCCGCGACCAACCCTTAAGTCACAAAAGTTGGGTAACGTTTTTTAAAAGGAATTATAAAAATCTCACCTTTTCCCGCACAAAACGAACAAGTTTTTGTTTTTAATCATTGTCTTTAAATACAGCAACGACGGCACAATCGTGCATTTCGCCATCTCACTTTTAAATAAGCTCACTTTTAAATAAGCTTACGTTTTGCCTCCCGACTTCCGAGTTACAAGACATGTAGGCTAATATTGTTTTCATGGATGGTTTAAAAAAGGGCAACACAACTTAGTTTTGTTTTTTGCCTAATTATTCGTTAAAAACTATCCTTTGAAAATGCTGAAAATCATGGACGAAAATACTTGGTTCGGAAAAGTCCGACCGTCTGAAAACGGATATAGTAGGCCTACGCGTGGTTTTTCGTCAGTGTTTTCAGACAAACGCCGCATTTTCAAGGGATGGTCGTGTGCATTATTATCTTGTTTTTCATGATCTTTCCGAACATTGCACAGTAATTTTAGGACGAACGGTTGTTCTGCCTTCAATAAGGCAATTTGTTCCTTTAATTTTAGTACCCGTGGTCGATCCGTACCCCTCTCACTACCATCTTCGGTTCCATGGAGACTTCATCAATCCTAACTTTCAGCTCCGTGCGGTTAATGCCAGAGTACGGAATTTGAGTGGATGTACAAGACTACCTCTTTTAATACCTCCATGCTCAGACGATTCACACCGTGTGTTATACCATGGACCTCCATGGTTATACCTCATTTGATTCACGAAGCCCAGGTGGCGTGGGGCCGGAACAGCGCGCTATATCAAGGCATGCAATTTCAGGGTGTCCCAAGTAAGTTCTTACGTAACATTTTTAAGACAATAGAAGTCAGTGATGCATGACCTGATAAATGCTTCCAGGATATAAATGGAAAGCTTATAATGTCTGGTTTATGGTAAAACCATATTAATGGTAATTGTGTAGGCCTACATAGGAGGTTGGTCGTATTTTGCCTATTTTGGGACACCCTTTACTACAACACGGTATTAAATATTTCCGCGTAAATAGCAAACATACTGCGTACTTGGCAAACGTGAATTTGTGCTTAGTGCTAATAATTATTACAGCGCTGCAAGACGCAGGAGTCAAAGGTCAGAAAACAGTTAAACTGCCACAAAAAGTGCTCAACTTCCGAGGTCATAGTAAGAATACTTACCGAAGGTTGTGATTTCAGAAGCAGCGGCTCCCTCCCGTATAACATAGATAACGGCAGTGAGGTCAGTGCCTTCCGTAACAAAGTAGAGATCATTTTCAAATCTGTATGTTGTCCCTGGGACTGCAATCGAGGTCGTCGGAAGGGCACTTGACGTCGTCGGAAGGGCACTTGACGTCGTCGGAAGGGCACTTGACGTCGTCGGAAGGGCACTTGACGTCGTCGGAAGGGCACTTGACGTCGTCGGAAGGGCACTTGACGTCGTCGGAAGGGCACTTGACGCCGTCGGAAGGGCACTTGACGTCGCCGGAAGGGCACTTGACGTCGCCGGAAGGGCACTTGACGTCGCCGGAAGGGCACTTGACGTTGTCGGGAGCGCATTTAAGGTCGCTGGAAGTAAAACAGACAATTTCTGAAATGAACTTTTGAGAACAGATTGTATCCAGCTTTTTGTGCCAGGGAGGGCAAACAACGTCTGAACCGTCTTAAAACCGTCGCAAAAACACTATTTCCTTTTGTTTTCTATAACGCCCCAAGTTTGAAGTAGTTTAAAGTAGTGGATTTTCAATTCTTACAATATAAGACAATACAAAGAATTCCTTGTCAAAAGAGTATAAGAACAGTAATTATCATTTAAACCATCGTACACATTAAACAAAACATAACATACTCATTAATTTTGGTAATGTGCGAGCTGCAGCAACCGGCTTGAACCCGCCCACTTTAATTATATTTAATACTTCGACTAATACACACCATCATTAGTGATACCTCTGCACTTTATATATCGAGATATTTGTCAACATTAAGTTGTGAAATCATCCATTGCTTCTGGTGATCGCCAGATACGAAAAACCACAAAAACCTGTCTTTTAATATATATTGGGGAAAAGTGGAAACGTATGCCTGACCTATGCTGACCACCACTCTCAGGCTAGCTGAGCAGTGATTTCCGGATTTAAGGGTGATATTCACTCTATTACAATTCCATAGTTAATTAAATTTCGTGTGTTGTCGTTGCTGCTAACAAGCGTGAAGTGACGCGTTTCCCGCCATGACCACCGAACCGTACAATCATTAGCATATCAATGATTAATTCGATGTATTCTAATTCGACCCGGTACGCAACCGAATACATCAACATGTCACTCCTTCAAAATAAACCATCGACAAAGTTTTGAAGAAGCACTAATTTTAGTCCAAATAAGCTGTTTAACTTGAAAATCAAGTTAAAGATAAGTCGTACACCAAAGCAACACTGCTGTTCTGCAAGGGCGGACCCAGAACACAATTTGTTTTTTTTGGGGGGGGGGGGCAAAAAAAATTGTTCCCCGAAAAAGGGGTCCAAAAAATACGTGCACAAATCACAGGTAAACCGGAGGTTTTTTTCCCTTTCTTTGTTTTGTTCTATTTTGTTCTTTTCTGTTCTACTATTTTCTCATCATTCGGGATACGGATTTAGCTCAAACTTTAACACTTTCACTTTTTCGTGTCAATGTAGAATTACACAAAGCATAGGCCTAATCACTCTCTGCAGTGGAACAGGCGCATAGTGTATCATACCTTGAAATGATAAGCTGGAAACCCATTTTGCGAACAACACAATAAATGAAAACAATATATAGGCCTAAGAATGTAATCCAATTCTGACCCTTATTTAATATGCAAACATATTCTGGTATGTATTTTTACTCAATTCAACTCGAGAAGGTATTAAAATTAGCACTAGGGGTGGGCATTTTGTGTGGGAGGGACGGACAAACGACCATTTTTAGAAGCTGAAGGTCGTTGTATGTAATCTTTCCCTGTAAATACAATGACTGACTCCTACTTAATACAAATACAAGGACTGCATTTTTTCCTGTAATTACTGACTTAACTTGATCCCCTTTTCCTCCTTTTGGTGGCCTAATTTGCATTACTGAATTACTCAATAATTTTTTTTTCGTGACTGATCATTACTTGCTCCTAAAGCTTTGTCCAGATTGTAGAACAAAATTTAGAGGTTTAGTGTGGTCTTACCTGTAGCCAAACAAACTAGATGACGCCGAAGTCATAGTCACTGTCGCACGATGGAACACTTGCTCAGACTGAAGTAGGACAAACGCATAGACGAACTTGAGGAAACAGATATACATCGCGCTCTCCCACAGATACGGATTGCGTGATTACAAAAGCGCCAGAAATGTAGGCCCTATGCGCGCGTATAACGAGGTTGGCTGGCTGGGTTACATGTATTCGGGGACAAAGCACCTGGCTGATTGTGGTCGCCGAATTATGCTGCGTTCCAATCAACTTGTGAACTCGTGGTCAAAAGTGAGAGTAATCCTGACTCGAGAATTAATAATGATGCGGCAGTGGCGGTAGGTCATAGAAAATATTCTTGAATCATATCCAGTATTGTTTTCAACATTTCTTTTTTAGGGGGGGCATCCCCCCCCCCCCCCCCCCAACTGGATCCGCCGTTACTGTTCTGCATTGGGATGACATCGCACATTGGCTCCTGGATATGGAACGTTTTACTAGCACAAAAACCAAAATGTTGAAATTACTGCCTCGAAGTGCCAATTAACGAGATTGAAACTTATCGCGGTTTCCTTTATAGCGAGTTGAATAATGTGCATACGTACATGTACCTTGTGATTTGTATGTGATAGGTGCAGACAAAATATCCACCCAGTACACGGAGAACTCTTGAACCACCGTTGCCCTGGAGACATAGAAAATGTATACAATGAAATTAAAACGGTTTTTCAATTCGCAACTTTTGTGTCCTTTTTAAGATTAACGTTTCTTTATGTTGTTTTCTTGGAATGCTTGCTTGCTTGCTTGCTTGCTTTGTTTTGCAAATTAACGTTTTATTTGTTAGTTTTTTTTTCATGCAATCGATAAGTGTCAAAGTCCATATTTTCGTCAAACTGCTTTTCAAGAATTATGATTTGATTTCATTTGAATCTATGACCTCAAAATCGTTTTAAGAAGTTCGTTTTTCCACACCTGTATCCTATTATATTAATGTACTTTTTTTAAACTGACCTATTTAGTTTCAATGTTATGACATAAATTCACTCATTCAATTGTCCATTCACCATACATTTTGTTGATCTAGAGCGAAATGTTGGGAATACACCATACGGATTACGGAAAGACGCGTGATGTTCGTAGAGGAGCCAGAGGTATAGCTCGACGTTTCGGTCAAGAAGCGTTAAACGTCATCAGGGGAATGTCTACTTCTACGAACCACACTTTAATTGTTTGTTAGTTACTACACATGGTGTATCTGCACAATTTCTCTCTAGTTGTACTCTTTACCATGCAAAGCCTCAAATCAAATTCATGATTTGTTACATTGATTCCATGCAAACACATCTGCACAATTTCATATCTGAATTGCAGATCGCGCGCAAATTGCAACTAATTCTAATGCTCATACAATATTTTTTTTTATGACTGGGCATACCTTGCCACAAGAGGGCCACTGTCGTCCTCGGGAGGCAGCCACAGCGCTGTAACCATTTGTTTCAACGAGGCATTACTATGTCCCCAAGCATCCTGAAATCAAAATATGATACACTGCAGTGATTACACTGTATCAAAAATGATACACTGGTCATTTCTTAAGTTATCTTTAAACAAGTTAGGAATGTCTTTAATAAAAATGTAAACACAAAGAACTTGTCCACGAGAAGATGTTAATGAGGGCGGGGAACCATTCTCTCCTAGAAATAATATCGATTATTATTTTGTGCTTACCGAGGCGTTTCCTATTAAAAAAAAAAAGAGGAATAAAGCTATGGGACTGTAGAATTTTTTTGTTAAATCTGATTCTCAAATTTGAGTTTCAAAAACAAGTACCGGTAAATGATCAGATTTGAAATCTTATTCATGCAGAATTATATACAGATGTCATACAGCATGCAGTACTCTAAACGGTCACGATCCATGGGGCCAATTTCATAGAGCTGTTTAATTAAGCACAAAAAACCTTGCTTATGCCTAATACAATTAGGCTATCAGCCAAAACTCCATGTGATGTGGATTGCTTGTGACTGGTATTTAGCTGTTGTTTACTTAGCATAACAATCACACAATGTTTTGGCTGGTAACCCGATTTTACGAAGGAAGGTTTTTTGTGTGCTTATTTTGTGCTTATATAAGCAGCTCTATGAAATTGGCCCGTGCAGTTAATGAAAATTCCGCGACTTGATGACATTTAAAAACGTCGTTTTTGTAAATTATTAATGGCACAGTAAAAAAAACACGACATGTTCCCCAAGAAACCGCCTTTTTGTATACTTTAGTGTACGAGTCGGGTGCTTAATTGCCACACAAACCGCACCGTCCTATGCTAGACTTGAAGACAAGTGGTTCACAGTCGTGTTTTGTCCGCGCTGCAGGCGTGGTCATAGTAACCAGCGATGATGCCTAATGCCGATAACGCGTAATGTATACGAAGCACATGTGCAGTACATTAGCACATGTATGCATTCAGTACATTAAAGTCTACGGTGTTGGGCATACAGTGTTGGAGGAATAAGTTCTTTTTCCTCCATGGGTAGACAGGTGAGCGTGAATTCCAGTCACTATGAAATTGGGCTCATTGGCGGTATTGCACATGCCTAAGTGAAGATAATTACTGGAGTGGCCGGTCACGTGAGAGGGTTTAACAAATAATAGGGAAAAGGAGTCCGATTTTCATAGGAGTCTGATTTTCTTTTGACAACGGTACGAAAATATTGGAAAATTGAATACTTGCCAGTGCAGAATCCGTGCAATTAAGGGCCTGTGTTCCACTATCTAACTCTAGGAATTCACCATGTGGAACTACAGTTTTATCCATATTGTCGACGAGGATGAGAAAGCCCTTGAACAAATCGTTAGATGTGTTTCCTTGAAGAGTCACTGTGGGAACAAAAAGTGATGGCATCGACTGATTAGGAAAGTAAAGGGACTTCCATGTTTAGATCGACCAATGCTCATATCATGTATATCATAAGCTAGGGTGTTATCTGGGTGGTCAGCTCTATCTTCTCCCAAAGAGATTTAAAAACCACCATAAAGGAAACAAACAAATGAATAAACAAGACTAAGCAAACCGTCTTTGTTTCCCTCTGACATTTTTTCAATAAGGTCGGAAAATTTTCCAACAATTCATAACAACCTCGTAACAAATCAGATTCTTAAAACTAAGATCGAATTTGTAAACCAAAAACAATAAAAACACAAAAAACATCGGCCACAAAACCTCCACAAAAGAAAAGTACCACGCCTAATGAAATGGAAAATCTGACCAGCGCAGTGAAAAGGTCATCTGGTAATTAGTCAATGCAATATACCTGCAGCCACTAATCCAATTAATATAGGTTTACCCGGCCAATTTTGCAAAATGTTCATTAATTTTTTGGATACTAATTCAATTCCACCGAGATTTTAAAAATCGCTCTGAACACGCGTTAAATTTCTCGCTACCAGAGCGTACGATTCCATTTAAGTTCAATCAATGAATTAAGTGTTTGTGCGGAGCCTTTCGTTTATGTCCAATCGGGTTCATTTACACGACTTATCGCTTTTGGATGGCGAAATTCAAACATTGACCATTCTGCTTGACCATTCTGCTTGAATTTGTATCAGGTTTGGAATTATGTGATGTAATCTGCTTTTATTAATGAAAAAAGCTTACCTTTGTTTGCTCATTCACGAAATTGTATTCCCGAACTCAACTGAAAAAAGGCTTGCTTGTGTAAGTAAATGCGCAACGTAATTGGCCGCCTGCTTTTTAAAACCGAATGCACGGACATTGAAAACGATTGAACTTGAATTGAAACGGGATTAAAGACGTGCATTCAACTTCAGAAAATGAATGACCGATTTTCAGAAGTGAATGAACACTTTACGAAATTGGCCGGGAAAACCTATATTTCAAGGGCAAGGTCCCGTAGGTCACGTTTATTCCATGTCTTTACCCATGGGTGTGACCAAATGGCTTAAAACACTACTGGTTGGCTCTGCATATACTAATTAAAGTTGGACCAAGTGAAATTCACAAGCAGAAAGGATATCTGTGAGACGGGTAATACTTACAAATACAAGAATATTTACACAAATACAGCAATATTTACACACACACATACAAGAAATACAAGAATGTTTACACAAGTATCTATCGTCAACTGGACATGGTGCTAAACAATGACTTTTTTTGTAGTAAACTTCATCAGGGCCCAATCACTGAAATATATTTATAAATAGAATCGCTTTTGTACAGTGTATGTAAAAGTAAATATTACAACTATGTTTCCCACTATAGGAATAGAAAATGAGCATAAACGCTCGAGAAGATATTCACACAACATAAGCAATGGGCCAGAGCACCCCCTCCCCCGCCCACTCTTCAAATTATTTTGCGAGCAGAACATTTTCTAGGGCACTTTTTAGAAAATCTGCTTGGTAATTCTCCCCCAACGGATGCTGGGTGCACAACCGAGATGTGGGGCAAAAACCACCGTTGCGAACTGGCTCAATTCCAACGTGAAATATTAAATGGGTAGCATGCAGAGGCGGCTATTTCCTATCAAGATGGGGGGGGGGGGGGAGGAGGGGATCCATAAAATGTATGACAAGGGGGGAATTATTGGGGGAGGGGGACTGCAATAGCCGTCTCCTCCACCCAAAATATCGGGGGGCGTGTGCACCGAACACCCAACCCCCAACCCTGATCACCGCCATGTTTCCATGTATGGTAAAACAAAATCGATCGACCGACCGGGAACTAGTGCTGCAACTGATCCTCCAGGTTCGGTTCGGTTCGGTTCGGATTTTTTTTTCCGAACATCGGTTCGGTTCGGGTTCGGAAGTACATAATATGCATTAAAAAAATCTCTGAAATCGCGATCGCGCCGATCGATAGTATTAACACATACAATGCCCTTCCGGGAATTCCCCGGCCCTCCCCACTGCGGTTGTAACAAGTTGATTGGCACGTTGCCAAACCCGCAGGGCGCAAGATAGATAATAATGGAACAATGGTCACACCCCGGGGGCCACCGCCGCGCCAATGCTTGACTGTATCTGATTCTCAGATATGCATATTCAGTGTTTGGTCACGATTTCATCGAGTGATTCAGAGATCCATGCGAGTACATAAACATGATCGTTAGCGCATGTGTGCGTGATAAGCAAAATTAACAGCCATTTTTTGAAATTATGGTAAAAGTACAAATTTAATTAAGTCAAAACTTTTGACAAAACGTAATTTTATTCTGGAACGTTTTTGTTCTTCAACATTTTTTTGGCGAGCAGAGAAGGACTGGCGCATGGCGGATAAAGTGCTACAACATATAATTCACAAGGCAGGAGTTTTTGCTTAGAAAGGAATGTACATGTACATGTAGAATCCTACCACCATTTTCGAGGGTACAAGGGGCCCTGGCCCCAAAAGGCTTCATCACGCCGTACGCGCTCACAAACTTCAAACTTTAATTTCTTAGAATCTCATCCCTAGACTGTGCATCCCCACAAAACGAGAAATTTATATTCATGTTGTCGCCGTGTGAACAACCAATCATTGCATACTGGGCGGGGGTGGAGGGATGGAAACTCGCATGGCCGGCCGGATGCAAGCGGTCGCGACTTGGTCTTTTATGATTTGTTTTTACCTTCCTGGAATGGAAAAGGCTTTATCTTTTTTTTTATTCTATCGACTGTCTACATTGCATGCAGTACCTGGGCTATGCCGTTTACACGGTACATGTACATGTTCTCGAGTCCAAACCTGCTACAATGTAAGGCCGAAAAAGGGCCTTATGAGTAGGATAATACACGAGGAGCGTGGGTGAGAATTGCCCGAGCCGGGCGCAGCCCGAGGGCCATTCGTCACTCACGAACGGCGTGCTACCGAGTGTATTAACCTTCTTAACACCCTCCAAGAATGTTTCATTATTGTATAAACGAATGTCGTGTTTTTGTAAAATCAAGAAAGCCAGTAAAGGAATGTTGACAATACATTGGTATGTTGGTCACGTAATCTCTATTATCCCATGCACTCCAAGTAGTTTGAACGCTATCAATAGGGGAATTCAAATGGCAAACGTTTTTGACACCAAGGTGGGAACATGGCGAGTTCGGACAGGGACTGCAGTAATTTTCTAACGCAAAACACATTCATCCATTTATTTATTGTGTCATGAATACATTTTTGGGCAATGTGTAAATGGAAAATTATACTGTAAACCCTAATCGATTGTCATATATTTGTCCAATGCTGTATTTGTTTGGGAGTAATATAAAAATAAGTTGTAAAATTCGCACTTTGTCCTATATCTCCTACATGGGGTTGAGTGCAACACGCCATTCGTAAAATGCAGAATGGCGCGTCGCGCTCCATTCGTGCAAAATAATGGAGAGGGAAAACAATAGTGTGACGTCACAGGAGGGTGTTTAACAACAGGTAAATTCAATCATATCCGTGCCGCCCGTGTGCGCTAATTTTGTCCTATCATCGCATGCATTCCTAGCGCCATCAATATGTGTGCGCAAAGTTTGCCGAACTTCCGAACCAACAATTTCGGTTCGGTTCGGTTCGGTTCGGTTCGGTTCGGTTCGGTTCGGTTCGGTTCGGTTCGGTTCGGTTCGGTTCGGTTCGGTTCGGTTCGGTTCGGTTCGGTTCGGTTCGGTTCGGTTCGGTTCGGTTCGGTTCGGTAGGCCATGTTCGGCCATTTTTAGTTCGGTTCGGCGGTTCGGCTGCAGCACTACCGGGAACACATTTTGGGGCCTAATAATTATAATCTGCTCCGTCCAGCTCGCATCTTTTCTGATCTGTCCTGCTCTGTATATTCTGCAGCGGCGGCGATTTCTCGTCAAGGTTGGGGGATGGGGGGAAAGCACACAACCAACAGCAATTCTTAAGCGTTTTCGGTTTCTCTTGTGTATCCTGGGAAATTTTTGAAAATGTGTGTTGATCTTTGTGTATTCTGGTGCATACTGGTGCATGTGAAAGGCAATGCCCCCCCCCCCCCCCGTGATCGCCGCCCATGAGCATCTGGGCTAAGACATACATACATTTCTAAAAGTGGCAAGACCGGGCAAATGATCATGCACTACTCATTATATATTTTTAATATGATAAATGTATTTCCAGCATGTATATTTAAACAAAAAATTAATAAAAAATCGCACTCTATTTTTTGGGTTTTTTGGGGGGGGGATAGACATTATTTTATTTTTTTGGCTCCCGGATTTCAGGGACGAGCCTTCCTCGTGAATGCGTAACCGCACAATAACATCGTTGTTAAATTTTCAATAGCCGAGGCACAAAATACATGGAAGCATATTTAGCATTCAAGGCTCAGGGCATTGTACTTGTATCCGGGTATGTATGGCAGAGGAATAATAATAATAAGAGTCAGAGCTGCAGTCGAGTCTCTGCTAGTCTTTTAACAAGTCATTTCGCAAGTCCAGTCTGAAGTCCTTTAAGCCGGTCACAAGTAACGTTGAACAATGACAAAGGAATGCATTTACTATTCACAGTGTCACTGCGGCATCCATAAAATGAAAATTAAACCAAATTACGCAAATTTGCCTGGGTCAGCAAATCTGACCAGGCCACAACATGGGCCTCTCTGATTTTCTCAAACATCCCCCAAATAACCCCAAAATGTTCGTCCTGCAGGAAATCAGTCTGAAAGGGGCGGTAAGGACTTTTTAAAGTTCAGGGTGCCAGGCAAATACATACAATGAATCCCATGTTATTTTTCTTATGACATTTCTTTCCGTACAATATACCACAGCACCAGCAAAAACAATTTTAATAAATTGACACTCCGGCTTATCAAAATATTTGTTACGAGTAAAAGAATGGGGGCCACATTTTCAGAACCGCCCCCCCCCCCCCCCCCCCCCCCCTGTATCTCCCGATCCAAAATCAGGGTAGGCAACTAACACAAACCCTTTATCTTTGGTTCTTACACGAACCTGTGCAGTAAATTAAATGAGATTAATATTTATGTTATTTGATTTTATTTAATGGAAGTCGCCCAATACAAGGCTAAAAGTAAAAGCCACTCTAGGTAAATGGCTTAAACAGAGGTGGTGGGGATTGGCCAAATTTTGGTTTGCCAACCCAACCACCCTCACGGTTTTCCTGGGTCCAGATCTAAAAGGAGAATAAATTATCCCAATTTTCAGAACTTTAATATACCCAGGCGGGGTAACTTCCACCGTTGGTGAGACCAACTCACCTCCCACCGGTGGTTCGTAGAAGTGGACATTCTCCCTGTATGTTGTTGCCGTAAACCCCTTTTAAATTACCTGTTTGCCCCAGCACTCAAAAGTTGAAGCCTTACATGAAATTATGAAATTATGAAAATACCTTGTAATGGTTCTCCAGGTGTATACTCAGATTGACTGAAATACACAGAATAAGGTGCTGGATCTTCGCTGGGTACTCCCCCGTGGCCAGATGGGGTCAAGTCTGAACACAGTTCGGGATGAGAGTCAATGGGTGGGCCAGTTGCGTATCCACTAACACGTGACAGGGACGATGTTACCAAGACGACTGCAATGAAGATGGCCAATCCAGTCCCTCGATGCCATTCCTAAGGACGAAAATGAATATTGGTGGCAAAAACTGCTTGCAGACTGGAACGACCCAAAAAACAAATAGTAAAAGCAACGCAGGCTTAAAGGTGTATGATCAATAATTATCGTCAGTTTATACCGTGGACCGATGAAACAAATGAAAATGAAACAAACTGGTAATTAAGGGACTTGCTTCTAATTAAGACACTGGGTGTTGTCTGTTTTTTGGACTTTTGTTAGTTTACACACATAATTTGCTTAGAGTATACCGAGGTCCAATAAATAGGGTGTCCGGCTGTGTGCGATGGTATGTGGGTTCTCTACAATTGCTTCTCTCCAACATGTGGGTATAGAGAGCTAAAGCTTGCGCTGATTTTGATTTTTGAACTGTTGTCACGGCTTCATGAACAGGGGTAATATTTGTGTAGGGCTTTGCGACATTTGTATAAAGCGCTATGTAGGCCTAAGCACTATTATTATAACGATGAAAAAATGTTACACATATATCAAATAAGTTCATTTAGAATGGAAGAAATACATTCGACTCGAACAGCGTAAACTTGGTGTAAACCCAACAATAGCAATGAACGAGAGTGATGGGTTCTAGGGGCCTAGTCCGAATCCTGAATGTAACCCCAACTGTGTACATGAACCTAAATGTAGCCAAATATAAAATGTAGTACATTGTACAATTCTGGATCTAAATGTAGCCCTACCGAGCCCTAAATGTACTCACTAAAAACTGAGGTGCTAAATTTAGCACTTAAAGATCTAAAATTGTGCACTTCTAGTGACTGCACATACCGTGCTGATTTAGCACAAGCATGCGTGCTATAATAATAGCACTCAAAAAGAGCTGAAATAGATGCACTTCAGGTGCTACTGTCAGTTGTGCTACAATATGGAACATCCACAAAGAGTTAGCTAAACTAAAGCACCGCAGGACACAAAATACAGCCCCCCCCCCCCCCCCGCTTGTAAATGTTACATTTTGGGAGTCACTTTTCTGGGCAAATTTCAGAACCCCCCTTCCCGCAAAAATTCCTGGATCCGCCCCTGCCAGGATAGGATTTTATCCAGGATATGAAAATAATATGCAGAGCACAATGGCTGAATGCACCCGGAGCCACTGCAGTTTTCGGCTGGAACAATGAGGAGGTTTCTCTGAATGGCTGCCAAAAATGTGTTACTGTGTACATAATAATTATGAGGCGTGATGGCATGCCTTTGCCTGTTTGTCCTGAAAACATAAACACCTAAAGGCAACATTGCCCTAAAATCACACAAAATGTTATGTCAAGTTAATCCAAGGTTTACGTGTAAAAGTCTACCATTATCTACGGAGAGGTGAGGGACTTGAAAACCGAAGCAATGACGTTACAACTGATAATGTAGTAACCGACGGATAATGTATCACCAACCGATAATGTATCACAAATTGACTGATAGTGTAGTAGAATTTCTATCCGATAATGTATCACGTGTCGACGGATAATGTATTAGGAAAAAACTAACCGATAATGTATCATCACAGAACGGATACTGTATCAACCGATAACGTATCAAAAAATCAACCAATAGTGTATCAGTGTGGGGAAAAAGGTATACAAAACTTGTTCATCCAGTGATCGTACAATACTCTTCGCGGCTTTTCTTCAAAACGGTTTATGGTATAAACTTGTAACCTTGATTTAGCATCAATCCATTCAAAGGTGTACATATATCTATGGCGCCATGATGACGTCATCGGGTATCAAATACAACCGATTTCTGCTCAAAATCTAAATAATTACTTTTAACAAAAACTGTTCAAATGAATGGTGTGTTTTCAATCTTCATGATTAGTAAGACATTGCCTTAGGCAATATTTTTGCTCCCCGGGCACGATGCTGTTTGACCTTTTTTCCGGTGTTACCGGAAGTGTAATGAATTTAATAAAACTTGAAAACGGAAGCATTTCACTACAAACAAGCAAATTGTTAAAGTATTACGTTTATGCAACATTGCTAATGTATCGTGACTTTGGGCGTAATCCCTGGCCACATGGCAATTACGGATTTATGGCTTCTGACCATAGCGCCCAACGAACAAAAATATTGACTAATTTTGGGGAAGCGCCAACATAGGGTTGGTAGAGCACCGGAACGGCAGTCAGGAGGTTGCAGTTTCAAGCCCCGTTCCAGTAAATTTGTTATATATATATTTTCAAAATAGTATATTAACTGCACCTAGTCAGGTTTCCCTTGTGGTTCATTTGAAATGTTATGTTATAAAAATGTACAATGACGTCATTCCCAAAAGGACGCCCTCTATCGAGACAACAAAAGCGGGTGTTTTTTTTAAAGCGTGAAGAATTTGCTAAAGTGCTCCTATATGTTCGCTGGACAGTTACCGCAAATGACTTGGCAAGGTTTCATAATCATGACGTCACCAGACCGGAAATTATAGTGGGCAGAATTTTAAAATGCTCGTTTTTAATGAGTTGATCGTGTGTTTTATGAAAATATGTTGTTTAAACCTTGCCCCGTGACTATGTTTGTAGCCAAAAGAGTGATAGCCGGTGCAATGTTAAGTGTTTGCTTCCAAGTGCTGTGACGTCATCAAACCGGAAATTACGCGTTATTCATACTTACGCGTACAATTTCCATATTTTTACAAGGTTTTTGTACTTTACGAAAGTCCAATAGTGCCATGAAGTATACATTTTCAAAACGTGAAGTATACTTTTTTCAAATCGTTTTTACAAGATATATTTTTCCAAGTTTGTTTTACGAAATATATTTTTCCAAGTTCGTTTTCACGAGATATATTTTTTCTAAGTGACACAAGTGGGTTTTCGTAGGTACTTCATGAATCTAGATGATGTATCCTCTGAATAGTCGGCATATACCTTTCCTTGACCGATGACGTCATAAAACCGGAAGTTACTTGTACATGTACGTGTCCATAAAATGTATACTGAATTTTATCGTACCCAGACGATGCATTTCGGTTGTCCATGAAAAATTAAATTCCGTGATTCTTTTTCTGACATCACCATAATTACAACTGGACGTGTCCGAAGACATACATGTAATGTAGTTGCTTTCCCGATCTCTCTGCGTTTGTAACTCAACAAAAGCGAATCTCTAGTTACGTTAGGTGTCAAAGAACAACGTTTCAAAGCGAAACGTTGCTTATTTTTTTCATTTTTCGCAAACAAACATTTACCCAAAAGAGCACGAGCTCCTAGTTTGGTTGCTAACCCTGGCAAAATTCACCGCTGTAATAGATCTTTCCCCGGATCCATGAAACGCCAAAGAAGCATAAACCCTGATCAACACATCGATTGGTCTTTTACATGGATCGATAGATTCTTTTACATGGATGAGTATTTTGCATCAATCGATTGCACTTTTCCAGTCGATCGCACCATGGAGGAAGGATATATCCTTCCTCCATGATCGCACTTTGCAATAGAGGAATTTCACATTAGCCCCTTCTGCGCAATTCCGGGTTGAAAGCGAGAATGTCAGTGGCAAACAAAACAACGCTTTTCAGCACGATCAGCATAAAGTTGTTTACTATGATATTTAGATCCTCGTTTTCAAACGCGGAAGTGCGCAGATCGGGGCTAAACTCGTCGTTGTGGGATTCCTCTATAACGTGTCACAGTTTACACACTCTAAATTCTCCCATAAATAAAAGTCCCTATAAATGCAACGCCTTTGAAGTCGCCGCGGGCATTGTGTGCGGATAGATATGCTCTGGTGACGACACGACTGTCTGGTGTGCATTGACTTGGAGACAATGAGCTCATTAAAGAGAAACTCCGAGGCATATGGCAGGGGTCATAGGGTCATTATGCGAGAAGACTCGCATGTAGGTTTCTACAATGTATAGGTTGGTGGTCGATGAGACGTTTACGTTTGCAGATTCACAGTTAAACAACCGGTATCTCAAGGTTGAACCCCAAGGTAACTCGGGACCTTCTGGGTGACTGCTCTACGTTCCGACACCCCTATGTTCCGACCACTCAACCTACGCCCCGACACCCCTATGTTCCGACCACTTAACGTATCTTCCGACACCCCTATGTTCCGACACCCCTATGTTCCGACAACCTGCATAAAAGAATGTGTTAGCCTGTTTCGACTGGTGCGTTGGGCTAGAGACCAGCATAATGTTTAAGTTTACAAAGAAGTGCAGGGATAACACACAAAAAACTGTTACTAGGCCTATATGTTTTTGATAGAGAACAAAAGCCATTTATCACAGTATATGTGTGAGATGAAAACAAAATTGTGCATTGGTCACTCAATCCCATAGGTGTCGTAACATACATTTGTAGGGGTGTCGGAACATAGGGGTGTCGGAACATAGGGGTGTATTACCGTTTTCGGAGGTACCTCGGGGTTTCTCTTTAATGAGCTCACTGTCTCCAAGTGTCGTCAACAGAGCATATCTATCCGCACACAATAGAGTCACTTATAAATCCCCCAATCTACCACTACCAAATGCCCGCGGCGACTTCAAAGGCGTTGCATTTGAAAGGGACCTTGGAAGCAAACACTTAACTTGGAAGCAAACACTTAACATTGCACCGGCTATCACTCTTTTGGCTACAAACATATTTTCATAAAACACACGATCAACTCAATAAAAAACGAGCATTTTAAAATTCTGCCCACTATAATTTCCGGTCTGATGACGTCATGATTATGAAACATTGCCAAGTCATTTGCGGTAACTGTTTAGCGAACATATAGGAGCACTTTAGCAAATTCTTCACGCTTTAAAAGAATCCCGTTTTTGTTGTCTCGATAGAGGGCGTCCTTTTGGGAATGATGTCATTGTACATTTTTATAACATAACATTTCAAATGAACCACAAGGGAAACTGATAGGTGCAGTTAATATACTATTTTGAAAATTGATAAAAAAATTGACTGGAACGGGGCTTGAACCTGCGACCTCCGGACTGCCGTTCCGGTGCTCTACCAACCCTATGTTGGCGCTTTCCCAAAATTAGTCAAAATTTTTGTTCGTTGGGCGCTATGGTCAGAAGCCATAAATCCGTAATTGCCATGTAGCCAGGGATTACGCCCAAAGTCACGATACATTAGCAATGTTGCATAAACGTAATACTTTAACAATTTGCTTGTTTGTAGTGAAATGCTTCCGTTTTCAAGTTATATTAAATTCATTACACTTCCGGTAACACCGGAAAAAAGGTCAAACAGCATCGTGCCCGGGGAGCAAAAATATTGCCCAAGGCAATGTCTTACTAATCATGAAGATTGAAAACACACCATTCATTTGAACAGTTTTTGTTAAAAGTAATTATTTTGATTTTGAGCAGAAATCGGTTGTATTTGATACCCGATGACGTCATCATGGCACCATAGATATATGTACACCTTTGAATGGGTTAATGCTAAATCAAGGTTACAAGTTTATACCATAAACCGTTTTTGAAGAAAAGCCGCGGAGAGTATTGTACGATCACTGGATGAACAAGTTTGTTATACCTTTTTTCCCCCACACCGATACACTATTGGTTGATTTCTTGATACGTTATCCGTTCTGTGATGATACATTATCGGTTAGAGTTTTTCCCCAATACGTTATCCGTCGACACGTGATACATTATCGGATAGAAATTCTACTACACTATCAGTCAATTTGTGATACATTATCGGTTGGTGATACATTATCCGTCGGTTACTACATTATCAGTTGTAACAAATGACCTGGCGCCTCACATTATGCATCGTGTACGCAACGGTCCGACTTTTATGAACCAAACTTGCGTACCCGAAATAGTTTTCGTCAATTATTTTCCGACAAACGGCGCATTTTCAAGGGATGGCCGTGTACATTATTATATTCTACTTCTGAATGATCTATATCCAACCATAGCAATTTTTGGACGAGCGCTTTTTGTAGCCCAATTGGGCGGCCTCCAAGGCACATCAAGTGCATGATGTAACGATGAAATGATTATGATATTAATCGTCTATTGTGCCCTGTATTCAAATTCAAAATATTCAATTATTAAAAACATACAGGTACAAATACAGTTATCCCACTAACATTTGGAATTTATATGGATGGAGGTCTCCAAAGGCATGAGTTTGTTGAGCGCTTCTATGGTCATCGATCGACTGTCAGCACTAACAGATCGGACGCCCCAAGCTGGTCACCACTTTAGTCTGCCTAACGATTCCAAGGTATAGAATCACTTGGCCACCCCAAGATAATCAACAGATAATCCACAACAGATAATCCACAACAGATAATCCACAACAGATAATCCACAACAGATAATCCACAACAGATAATCCACAACAGATAATCCACAACAGATAATCCACAACAGATAATCCACAACAGATAATCCACAACAGATAATCCACAACAGATAATCCACAACAGATAATCCACAACAGATAATCCACAACAGATAATCCACAACAGATAATCCACAACAGATAATCCACAACAGATAATCCACAACATATAATCCACAACAGATAATCCACAGATAATCCTACTGATGGCAAACCTCTCTTGGGGTTTCTTGTCTCCTAAAGTTTGACGTCTTCCCATTTCACGTTACCCCTTGCCACATCCCTCTGTTCCTTCCGTTGCCTAATTACCACCTCCTATTAACCTCCCGTTGTTTTTTGGTCACACTCCTTTGTTTTCCCCAGCTTCACCCCTCCAATCTCAACCCCACGTATCTTTCATCCTCACCAAAACCACATTCCTTTGTTCCTTGCTGTCCCTTCCCCTCTCTCTACCCTTTTGATGTTCACCTACTGCCACACTCACTTCGTCCTTAATCCCTCGTTTGTTTCTCCATACACCCCTGTAGGCCTATGCCTGTGTGTCTCCTATGTGCATGTTTGTACCACTGCCATTTGCCTTTGAGAAAGAACTTGCATAAGTTTCAAAATTAGGTCAGCTAATTTTGTTGATTAGTAATTATTTCAAGAATACATTGATACATTGTCACATTGAAACCTGTGTAAAATTAACTTTTTTTTACAACTGACAAGGATTTTATACGCATATTTGTCATTTTTCATGGTATATGTTATTTTATTTTCTATTTATTTGCAGTTTTATTTAAACAGGGTAGCCTCATCAGTTATAAAACTGCTATCATTAAGGGCCCTGTGAGATAATACAAAATAATAATACAATATATTAAACAAAGAACATATAAAATATAAAGAATATATAAAAATATAATGAACGTATAAAATATATAAAATTAATTTAAGAATCCTGATTAATTAACTAAACACGCAAATACAAGTCAAACTTTAAGGGCGAAATAAATAATTAAAAGAACATAAATCATTAGATTAAAATTATAATAAAATAAAGCTATTGAATTAATTTAAGAAATGAACAAATGATAAAACAAACAGCACACAACAAAAATATCAGTAAAAAAGATTTGCTAATAAGCAATACAACGAAAATCACAAGTGCAACTAGGTCTACATGGAAGAATATATATTAAAACACAAACAACATAGATTAAATTAGAGACGTATTAAAACAGGTGCAAATAAAATTAAAACAAAGAGCAATATGGTAGGTAGAGTACAACTGTCATAAAAAGTTTACCAAACACATACTTATTACTATTATTTAACAACAATAGACACAGAATTAAAATCAGAATAAAATTATAACAGTTTAAAATTAAACCATAAGATTTTTAAATTTTGATAAAGACTTAGCCTGTCTCTGCTCAGTGTTTAATTGGTTTCATCCCAGGGTCCCAAGATGTTGGAAAGTGCGCTTGGCAGCATTAGTCTTTGGAATGGTAGACATGCATAATGAGCCGTTGGATTGTTGGCGGGTACCAATTGAATGACACGGCGTTTTAAAGCGCTCATTAAGGTACTTTGGATTGATATTATTTACACATTTGAAAACCTCGATCATTCTGTGTCGATGCCAACGGATTGGTAATGTTGTCCAAGAAAGCGTTTCATGTAGGTCAGAAAATGTGTGTTCTGGGATGGGCATTTAGGAGTGTTCTGGCAAGACGATTATGCAGTTTGATAAGCCTATCAGATTGGGTAGTTGCACAGTTTGACCTATGGCACTACTGAACATCTTGAACGTGGAGCTGGGCAGACAAGGTTTGGCAGAGCGTCTAAGGAACCCAATTTTTAGAAACCTTCTTAGCTGTATAGTCAATGTGGTCATTCCATGATAAATGTTCGTCCAGCACTATCCCTAAATACTTGTACACTTTAACGCGTTCAATAGCCATTCCATTTAAGGAAATTTGGACTTCATTAAATACGGAAAGTCGAGGACGTGTTCCAAAAATCATGAACTTTGTATTATTGACATTCATTGTTTAGTTTGTGGTCCATTAAACCATTTCGTCACCTGCTGAAGACCAATATCCATATCCCTGTTAATTTTTTCGGGTGACTTTCCGCTGAACATTATTTAAAAATAGTATTAATAGCAGTCCTGTGGCGCTCCCTTATACACAAGGCTCTTGATGTCACCCCATTCATACTGTATTTGTTTATCTCACCTTGCTACAATAACTCCATAATGTATCTTGTATATTTTATATATTTTTTGTATGAGTCTCTGTATGAATGGAAATGAAACAAACTTTTGAAGAATCCCTGGTTTCATGACCAGAAAGAATCTATGATAGTTGAAAGAGACATATCTCATTGATTTCACCACCACTTGCCATCATTAGACTTATTGAACCAGACAGAATGCAAATAGTTTGCAAATTGTAAAAGGTTGGAAACCCAGCACGATATGGTGCATAGGAGCATCACACCCCTTTTGTCCCTATACCCTATACTCAATACTATTGTTACCTAACACGCCCCCCTAGATTTCTGAAAAGAATTTCTGAGCAGGAACACAATGACCAACACAAAAAGGGGGGGGGGGGTGGAATAAAAGTGTTACGGCGACAAGTTTTAGTCATTTGTCCAGAAGGCATAAATCGCACAAAAGAATTCACATCAGTTGAAAATCAACACAAGTCAGGCAATAACAGGCTACATGCAATCTGTATATGGACCACTGTATGGGTACAATGAATGCACCCGACTGAAGTACTAAATTCATTATGTGGAACTATATAGACTACAATAGTACCTTCTCGTGGGTAACAGAATCCGGAATAGGAGAACCAAAATCATATGACGCACGATATGGGGCAGAGGGAACCAACCCCCCTCTTTTGTGTTGGTCATTGTGTTCCCGGAATCTCAGGAGAGTGTATAGGGTATAGGGACGAAAGGGGGGTACCCCTCTACCCCATATCGTGCTGGATATAACCAAAATGGTCAACGTGACTTTAACAATACAAATTGCGTTCAGAGCTGGGTCAAATGCGCGGTGCCTAGCAGTGACGGATAGCAGTAGTAGCCAGAGGAAGCAAGGGGTACTCCTGTCTCCATGCGAACTCTTGCCCTCCCCGGATTTTTTTTAAAAGAGTTTGTTAAGGGGGGTCGACGGTCCCCCAAGATGAAGTCCGTTCCCCCGGTACAAAGTCCGTTCCCAGTTACGCCACTGGGCTGACGCCATGTCATTTGTGGTGTGTTGATAGGCGTTCATTTTTGACATCTCGAAAGCGCCACACATTAAAAACTGGACCATAACACGCCCTCCCGCTATTTTGCCGGGACTCCCAAAAAATCCGTACACTTTTTAAGAACATTAAAAATTTGTTAAGTTTCACTTGACCCCCGAGCCTTTCGGCTTAACCGGCATTATAAGCTGCGAAACCGTGAAGCGACTGGAGGCGGACACCAGTTCAGCGCCCTCGCCACTTGGCAATGTGGTCTCCGCTACAGTCGCTTCGCCGCTTCGCCGCTCATAATGCCACGATGGCCTTGGAGAAAGGATTTTAACGGCCTTGGAGAAAGGATTTTAACCCCCTTGAAAATGGTCGTGCTCCTCCTTGCCTACTTCCGAACAGACTCTGGCTGTGCCACTGTCAAATAATGGACTGTATTAGGAAAGATTTTACTTTAATACCCCCACCAAAATCGGTAAGGAACAGCAAATATTGGAAAATAACCATCCATCTGTGTTCATAATTGTATAAACACTTGGCACAACCTTTAACTTTGAGAATTTTAGTGCAATATAGGGGAAGAAAGTTTGTGTTTTCTGTGTTAGAACTTTCTTGGCACCATGCATAGTCACTCAATGTGTTCACATGTAGATTTCTTCCTAATTGTTTACAGATTTTGCTGACATAAATCTTGAAATAACAGGTTGTGCCACATAGACAGTTGTTATCAAAGAGAGTTGGTTCGTTTCCAAGATTTTGCTGTTCCTTACCGATTTTGGTGGGGGTATTAAAGTAAAATCTTTCCATGTAATAAAAGTAGTATACAAGAAAACTTATTAATTATTTCGAAATGCCGTACTAGACTGTAAGTACATGTAAATAACAATAGCAGTCTCAAGCATCCTGTGAAATCATGGCACCTGGTGCGATGTCGTTTTCAAGCAAAGTGGAAATCTGTCGTTTTATTTATCGTTGGAAATAGTAGTTCCCCGACCTGATAATTCACTGACTCTACAAATTGCTCCGATCTGTATGGTCTGGGAACCAGATTATTCTCTGTTATTTTGCAAAATCTTACAAAATAATAACCAACCCTCCTTGATAACAACTGTATAAACATATGGCACAACCAGTTATTTCAAGATTTATGTCAGCAAAATCTGTAAAAATTGAGGCAGAAATCAACATGTATGTGAACACCTTGAGTTATGCACTGTACAAGAACATCTAACACAAGACACAAACTTTCTTCCCCTTGGCCTATATTTCACGAACATTTCCCAACAAAATTCTTAACGATTGTGCCAAGTGTTTATACAATTCTGAACACAGATGGATAGTTATTTTCCAAGATTTGCTGTTCCTAACTGATTTTGGTAGGGGGTATTAACTTAGTAAAATCTTTCCGCAAATTCTACCGAAATTTAGCTGTCAAATACTGCATTTAGGGGCCTACTCCCAAGACGAACTTGCGATATACAGACAAATTTCTACTTTTGTTTGAAAATACTTTCGCAATGTTCAAGAGTCCTACTAGAATTTGTACATCCAACAATCAGCATCAAATCACTACATTCTTCCCTTATTTATCATGAATCGCAGAAAACGAACCACTAACCTGTAACAGAACACAGAATTTCCCCGTCATGTTAATGATGATGATGATGATGATGATTCTGTTGACTCTGGCAATGTATGACAGCACAGACCATGGGAATAACCTGTACACATGTAGAACTTGCCGGACGAATCACAGTGTGGTCACTCATTTCACAAAACGATCACGTCCAAAGTTTGAAATGACTTCTCTGTCTTGATCAGTCCGGAGAACTTCGTAAATGTAGAGTTGTCAGTTCAGCAACCTGTCACAAGTTTGTTTATAACGGAGGAATGCATCTTTCAGGACCATACGCTTTGAAAGTGCACAGGACGACTTCAACATTAACTATCCTACAGTCAGTGAATACAAGGTGCACTGAGCCGGGAAGGGTGTATACAGTTGTATGTGTTTGTGTGTCCTGTAGAAAGTAAAATGTCGGAGAGGCCATTAACTTGCCGATTAGCCTTTTAGAGGTATGGCGGACACAATAGGAGGGCGCTATTTGATTTGGGTATAAATACAAAGGTTTTACCCAAATCAAATAGCGCCCTCCTATTGTGTCCGCCATACCTCTAAAAGGCTAATGGACTTGACTGAGAAAAAAACTGACCGCAAACAAACAAAAAGTACAACCAAAGCTTGCACTGCAGGACATTTCCTTTATTCAATCATTCGTGAAAATTCCGAGGGGATAGAGCAATCTGTGGAGTAACCTAGATTTTATTTATTTATTTATTATTTTGACCATACAGTCAATATTTTCTTTTCTTTTCTTTTAGATAATACCGTTGTAGAGAGGAAAAAGAGGACTACGGATTTTTTTGTTATGCAAGTTCGCCCCTAAACAAGGCTAAAAGCCACTCAAGGTATGGAGCTACGAGGAACGGATTTTATTTCAGAATAAGTAACAAATCAAATGTATGTGAATTATTTCAATAAAATATTTGCAATACTGGGCACAATTCCATGTCTCTGCTTACCATAAGCGAGGAATCACCGCTAATTATACTGGGTAAACCTAAAAAACACGAAACCGAGAAAAAAATTGTTACTATTCCAAAAATATACATGTCATATCAATTATTGCATCATCAAGTAGGAGTTACAACCTTTCTTTTAATACCTATGTCGCAAGGCTACAGTCACGGATGGCTGAGTATCATTGCCCTCAAAACCATAGACAGAATTCAGAAATGGACAATTCAGGTGTTATGCTTTAAACTAGCATGTAGGCAATGGCAATTTTTTTCATTATGATCTGTTTGTTATGTCGATTTTACTGGTGGATTTCGATCGGGAAAGTTAGCTCTGAATGCATCTTGGGTTGCCTGCAAACTTTGGTGGAACGTTCTAGACGACGAAAACGCTCTGTTCAACTGTTAGCTGAACCATCTCGCCAAGATGAAGCCTTTGCTGTGACTGATCATAAATGCACATACCCACTAAATGGTAACCACAATAGTCATTACATTTACATAAGCCAATGTCTTCTTCAATGTACGAATGGCCACACGTTCATTTAGTCAAAACATGGTTAGATAAGGAAGCATAACATGGAGTAGAAATGGTTCTGTTCATTTACTAAATGACTGACTTGTCCATTTCTGAATTTTGTCTATGGTTTTGTGGACAATGATACTCAGCCATCCGTGACTGTAGCCTTGCGACATAGGTATTAAAAGAAAGCTAGTCGTAGCTTCCACTTTATAATGCAATAATTGATATATCCATGACGTGTATATTTTTGGAATAGTAACCCTTTTTTGTCTCGGTTTCGTTTTTTAGGTTCACCCTGTATAGCAGAATACTCTGCGCTGATAACGGTTAGCGTAGTTCACAGGTTAGCAAGGAATTGCGGCTTGTGCGCATGCGTACACACGTATCCCTCTGCTGTCTCGGTTAGCAAAGAATAAGCCAGTTCTGTATCTCAAAGGTCAAAGGTTATTCGGGATAAAAATGCAGACGTAATGTCACGCGAACGCCCATTCTGATTAAATTTAACAGGTGCGCGTTGTGCGACCACCTTTTACGTTCACACGCGCGCGTTAGGTCACGTGGGTTATTCGGGATAAAATGTCATTGTGCACATGCGCAGTTGAAATACCAAACTGGCTTATTGTCCTGCTAAGAAATGACGTCATGCTTTGTTTTCATGCAACCTTAACAAATAGTACATGACGGGACAACGTTACCACCTTGCTTATATATATATATAATTCCCCTGAAGAAGGTGCATTGCACCGAAAGCTCAGGTAAAACTATCTGGTGAGTACTGTTTCACCTTTACCATATGTATTATATATATATATCAACAATTTTATATATGTAAAAGCAATAGGAAGAGATAGGGTTAGGTTACATATTTTTTAATGCAGAATGCCCATAGACCGGTCGCCCTATGCTGGAAAAGGGCGTTATATATATATATATATATATATATATATATATATATATAAATTATATATTTTAGCTTCAGCATATAGGTACAAGAATGATGGGATTCTTTTAACGCTTTTTTCCATCATATGTTTATTCCTTTTTTTATATCAAACAATCTTATTTTTAACTTATTGTATATAGCACAGCAACTTAGCATTAAAAATGAAATAAAAGTAGGGCCTTACAAAAATGTAAATGTTTTCTTGTTCTTAACTTCCAACAGTGTGTAGGATCATATGAACATTTTGAGGGGAAAATAAGTGCATACTATATTTGTTTTCAAAAATGTAATCAGCAGAAACGTTTGTACCAATATACACATACCGGAAGAATCACACAAGATTAATTATGGAGCGTCAAAAGTGGACAACCGTATTTTCTCATTTTCTGCTAGTAGAATTTTAATCTTTTAGAAATGGCAACACCGGTTTAAAAAAAAAAATTAATTTTCTGCTAGCAGAAATTTGGGTTTTACTTTGACGACTATCTCGGCGCCTCAAAACTAAAAATCTCAAATTCTTACTGACAAAAATCCTGATGCTCCAAAAGTGGACAACCCCTGCTTGCAGAGATTTAGATTTTAGAAGAAGCAACACCTGTTTTTTAAAATGTCAATTTTCTGCTTGCAGAAATTTGGGTTTTACTTTGCGACTTTTCTCGACGCCTCAAAAGTGGACAACTAAAAATCAGTAATTTCTGTTAGTAAATATTCGGGTTCATTCGCTCTTGATCCAATTAATGTCAAACTTGACCAGTTACATCTCTGGACCAAGCCTCAAAATAGGGTGTAAACATAATTCAAAATTACAAAATTCTTCTTCTCCCACAGTCTTGATGTCAAACTTGGTCGTTACATCTCTAGACCAAGAATTTGGCCAATAGTCACCTAATGGTCAGCAGGGGTAATTTTCTTCAAAAATACGAAATGCTTCTTCAATGCAATCTTGATCCAGTTAATGTCAAAGTTGATTATTTTGATTAAGTTGATTAATTTGGCCAATAGTCACCTAATGGTCAGCAGGGGTAATTTTCTTCAAAAATACGAAATGCTTCTTCAATGCAGTCTTGATCCAGTTAATGTCAAAGTTGATTATTTACATCTCTGGACCAAGCCTGATATAGGTTGTACACAGAATTTGGCCAATGGTCACCTAATGGTCAGTAGGGGTCATTTTATTTTACTGAAACAGGTAAAATGATTTTGTGCCAACATTCTTCACCCGATTTGAACGGATATCAGCCTATAGGCCTATAGCCCTTTGAAAGGTTTGTCTGAACTGACTCGCAGTGACCACAAGGTGGCCATTGGTCTGAAATTGCCAAAGCATCTAAGTTCGGTTGAAAATGGCAAAATAATGTAAGAGAAGAGGCATTTGGATACCAACTGACCCTAAGGTGGCCTTTCACCCTAAAGTTTGACCGTCCCAGATGAAGTTCGGCCTTGGGAGGGATGCTTCTAACCCATTTTGACTGAAATCAGCTAAAGAATATAGAAGAAAATGAAACACGTATAATGTGTTGTAATTAGTGAGTAGTGATTACAAACAAAAGTTGGCCTCTGACCCCTGACCCGCGAAACATAGACTTATTTCCAGCAGTAAATACCACCGTCTAAATAATGCGCAAAATACGCTGTAAGAGTCTTTAGGCTGGCGCCGCAGCCAGTGGCCTTGTAAACCTATCAGACGATCGCCAAGTACCATTCTCTACCTCGCGATACATATCGCCAGTGCTGCGCGCCGTGCCACAGTACATCAAAATGGATCAACAGAACGTACTTCAAGCAGCTGCGACTGGAAATACGACTGGTGAACACGGTCCGCCATTTTGTGGAGTCAAAAATTTGGTTCTACAAAACGGCGGACCGTTATTTGTCACGAAATTAAACAAAAACCACGCAATTTGAAGGGATAGTTATGTGAATCTTTATATTCTACTTTAAAAAAAGCTTCCCAACCATATCCATTTCAGTTTTATAGCCCAAATCGCAAAATCCAAAGCAATGTGTCCCTTCAATATAGCTCTATGGTCTATGGTCTACACAGTGAATGTTGCGCGAGCACGCACTTCCTATCTAGTTATTTGTTCTTCTGATATCCACGAAATGGACCAGTGAGCTGCGTACGCAGTGAATACGCAGCGAGTATGAACCGGTGTAGCGTGAAATGTTGTTACAGTCGAACACCTTTATAACAAGGTCCTTGGGACTTTACAATTTACCTTGTTATAACAGGTACCTTGTATTATCAGTAATGGAAAACAAATAGAAACAAAGACCCCAGGACCTATTTTTTTCCTTGTTATAAGCCGGATGTAAAGGATAATGCCCGAGGTACGCGCCATTCGTGTTAAATAATGGCCCGAGGGCGAAGCCCGAGGGCCATTAGCCGACTTAACCTCCACCCGTGACGTCACCCTATTGTCCCAGCGCTCCATTATTTTGCACGAATGGAGCGTTGGAAGCAAGTCAGCATAACACTGGGTGACCGCAGCTCAAATGGTGCTGTAATCTGCTTTAGGGACAACCCTCCTGTTTTTTCTCTCTTTTACGCTAACAATTGCAAACGAGCAAGCTTTTTTTTTTTTTTTTTTTGGCCTTTATGGGTAAGAAAATGGGTTTGAATGTCACCACGTCAAATAATTATGTTGGGCCTTGCAAATGTATTAATTGTTTAATCACCCCCCCCCCCCCCCCCCCCCCGCAAAATTCCCGGATCCGCCCCCGACTGTCTGAACATTTGGTAAAAGAGGAATTTCACATTAGCCCCTTCTGCGCACTTCCGGGTTGAAAGCGAGAATGTCAGTGGCAAACAAAACAACGCTTTTCAGCACATTCATTCATTCATGCATGAATTAATCAGGCCATAAAAGGCAGCGCAGGCGAACGATCAGCATAAAGTTGTTTACTGCTACCATGGATGCTGCGACATTGATGAGATCCTCGTTTTCAAACGCGGAAGTGCGCAGATCGGCGCTAAACTCGTCGTTGTGGGATTCCTCTATTTCGTTTGCACAGCTTCTTTAACCCTTTCAGCCCCACATTGTTTATTGACATGCAGCCTGTGTTGCCCACATTGTTCATGCACTAAGCACTTCACGGTCGACTTTAATCGCCATTGGGGCTGAAGGAGCAGTGGCGGAGCCAGGCTCTTCCTAGATCCTAGAGGGGGGGGGGGGGGGGGGGGGGGGAACGGGGGGCATGGCTATTTTCAAGGGGGGAAATTCGACTTTGTTAAATAGGTCCATGCTATAGTAACGCATATCTACACACTACAGATGGCGACACCCCCCCCCCCAAAAAAAAAATCCCAATTTTCAAGAGGGGGGGGCAAGAGTTCCCACAGGGGGGGGGGGGGGGGGGGCAGTTCTCCCCTCCCCTTGCCCCCCCCCCTCCCCTTGGCTACGCCACTGTGAAGGGGGGGTATAGTGCACAGGCGACTATAGTCGCCATTGGGGCTGAAAGGGTTAAGCAAATTCTGCTATAATACAGATCACGTTAATCTACCATATCATTTACACCAGGTACAATAATGGTACTGTAACTTTAGAAACACTTTATATAAGTTACCTCCAGCTGTTTTTACTTCTTGACATTAATAATCCAATCTACAAATAAGGAGCCAGTAGGAATATCAATAGCACATCATTCCAGGGCAGTTTTCCCAACACTAGAAGCCCCTGTGTGAGTTTGCACTATTTTGTATTACTGTGAAGACATTACGATGAATGCGTCAGCGGTAAAAAAAGTACACGGTGTTTTTTGTTTTTTTGTTTTGTTTCACAGCCCTTTGAACTGCTCCAGAGCACGCACTACCAGCAATCTACCACGCACTACCAGCAATCTACTTAAATGTAGTATCAAGTTCCCGAATATTACTGCAAATGTTTTTGTTTTCTTTGCTTGTTGGATATTTGTTGCTGTGTTTGTTTTATAAACTGAAGTACGGAATAATTGCAAAATCCTCCAATAATTTTTTACTTGCCCTTGTCCCTTTAAGCTCACACTAATCATCCAAATGGTTAAAAGAACAAACAAACAATTGCACCTTTTACATTCATGTGTTCGACCTATGGAAAAACTCACTGTAATTACAGCCCGATGGCATACCACAAAATTACAAATGCTGCCAGTTTGAATATCTCTTTTTTTGTAGGAGTGATACACCCCTAGGGTAAATGGTTGTTTTTTTCTCCTATGCAGCCCAGCACTATCCTCGTTTTGTTCTTGGTTATATTTGAAACTGCATTTTCTGAAATAAATTTTCTTTATGTAAACAAAATATCTGTCAGTACTTTATAATTTAGGAAATTAATTAAACTGCCGCAAACTGCTAACTGGATTGGCCTGAAATCAACAAAAATAGCTGCCCTGACGTTTCGAACTTAAGCAAGTTCTTTCTCAGAGGCAAATCACCGTTATTTTATTATAAATTAGAAAATAAAGTTTGTTTTTGTTTTAGTTTGCTCAACAAAGAAGTAATCGGGCAGCGCTGTAGCCAGGATTTGGAAAGAGGGCATCACAAATTACTGGAATAAGTTATACAAATTGTCCTCTTATAATACGTTTGCATGTAGAGAACAAATAAGACAGGTGCAATATTCAAAACAAGGTGTCCAAAAAACACCCCTCTGGCTAAAGCCGCATGAGGGGGAGGGGATGTTATTAATTTTCAGGGCTTTAAATAGTCCCACAGATCCATCTGTAGTTGATTTGGAAATATATTTATGTACAATGACATTACTGTAAGCCGTCAATTGCGATTAATAGCAATTTATTAAACTGCTGTTAATTATTCAATTTATGCAACTTAATGATTAATTACATACTTTTGTGCTGCGAAAGGACACATTTGGAATGTGTATGCATATCACTTCATTGCACTTCTGCATTATCCCTTCACATGATGTCTAATACCTGCCTAAGATCCATCAACAACAGTAGAGGCCGAACATCACTTTGGATATATATTCTCTGTGAGCTGTACACCAAATGCTCCGAACATTCTCATGTTTTCTGATAAACAGGAAAATAGACAGAATCTTTGTTTAGCACTCTTACAGTATTGTAACCCAAATGTCATTTACCTTGGTTAGAAAAATCATATTGGGCATGAAGATTTCCTACCAAGTCTACCAAGCTCACTTGTAAGAAAAAAATTCACAGGCTTACTTGAGTGGGACTTGAACCCACAAGGGAAGACGTCTTAACCACTCAACAACCAGCTTGCTGGAGTAGGTTTCAAGGGTTCAAGTCCTACCCAAGTAACAACAAAAAAGGCTGTTTTTTTTTTCCTCTCAGGCACCTGGAAATGCTGAGCACACAGTGCTAAACACCACGTCAGGAAGAGCAACAATCAAGTTTAAATGTACAACTTTCTTGATGTACATTTCGTCCACTAACAATAACCCTCCCTCTCGGTGCCAAAATGGAGCAGACTACCCTATATATCAAAACCTATCAAGTGACAGGTTGAAACACACACAAGCTGTGAGAGTTGGTGGGTAGATTTGTTGATAGGCTGTGATAGTTATAATAGTAGGAGGGTTAATGCTGCTGTTATTCACCCAAAACCCTTGCAGGTTGTGGATAGGGGGGTACATGAATGTCACTAACTCACCGGATGACCACTTCAACTAACAGGTTGTTGATGAGGGTTAAAGATCAATGTTAATGTTAGCCAAAACCCTTTAACTAGCAGATTGTGGATGGGTACATGAATGTTACTGTAACTCAGCGGATGACTTCAACAGGTTGTTGATAAGGGTTAAAGATTGATGTTAACATTACCCAAAACCCTTTCAACTAGCAGGTTGTGGATGGAGGTGGGTCATTCCATAAATTTGGGGTCCAAAAGTGTGACATTTTTTTGGCGTCCCTGTTACACCTGACCTGTGTAATTTCCATCGAGTATCACTAAAATTGACTTCACACTATTTCTTACTCGTTTGTCAGGTACTTCGCTTTACACAAACACCCTTGGAGATAGAAGGCATTTAGGAATGTGTCTGGAATTGCAAAATCTTATATGTCACTATGTAACAGGGACACCAAAAATGTCACACTTTTGGACCCCAAATTTATGGAATGACCCAGGTACATGAATGTTACTGTAACTCACCGGATGACCACTTCAACTAACAGGTTGCTGATGAGGGTTAAAGATCAATGTTAATGTTACCCAAAACTGTTCAACTAGCAGATTGTGGATGGGTACATGAATATTACTGTAACTCACCAGATGATCACTTCAACTAACAGGTTGTGGATGGGGTTTTTGATTTTTCCACCCCATGAATAACCAGGTTAGCACAGACACACAGGAATAAGACAACGGCAGCATTGTAGTATATCAGACCACGGAACTTTGGCGCAACATCCCCCTCACGATACCAGTATATCTGCGGAGGAATGAAGGATACATACAGGAATAAAGCAGTTAAAACATACTATGCCATTCGTTGTTTGTTGGGAAAAAATGTCTGACCGCGTGGACCAAGCGATCGATTTTACAGCAAAAAAACTGGGCTTTGGAAAGCTAAAAAGTCATCAGATCAGTGCCATTCATCAATTTGTACGTGGCCATGATTTGTTTGTTAATTTACCAACAGGATTTGGCAAGAGTGTAATTTTTCAAGCTGCTCCATTGGTCCATGGAGGAAGGAATTAGATTTCTTGAACGAAGCATAGAGGTGTTTTCTACCTCCATGAACAAAGTAACCGAATGCAAACAGGAGAAAGCACTGAATATTGTCGTCGTGCCATTGAAAGCTTTGGCCGTTGATCAGTTACATCGTGCAGAACATCTGGGACTGAAATTGGCAGAGATAACGTCTGATATTCCAGATCAATCCGAACAATTTGGAACAATCCGAAGATTTCTCAATTCTGTTTGCCAGTCCAGAATCACTCTGCTCAGAACGTTAACTGACTAGTAAGTTATTACTTAAACATGAGTTTCCTCCATTAAGTGCGCAAGCGCGATTATTCGTTTGACCCGCCTGCGAAATACCCAAGACATTCTTAGCGATTTGGCCTTGGCGTGTGTGTGTGTGTGTAGCTAGAGGGCGCTGCCGTGCGCGCTGTACGTCGCACCGCGCTAAGGACGTCTTGGAACCAAGACTAGGTCTGTGGTGGCTGACCCGAGTGAGCCCCGAGTATGATGTCAGAGCTAATCAAATGGCACGGGGCTAACCCGAGTCGACCCGTCGACTGGGGTAAGCTACTCGAACGCACCCACAACAAATAAAGAAAGCATTGTCAGAGTCATCAAGGCAGTTGGAAGGACAGGGACAGGTATGTCAACATTTGGGCAAATACTTAAATCTTCACAGGTCACCGGTGAGTGTGACAAACAACTTGTCTTACAACATGTATGTTCATTTGTATCTCCAAAAGAAATGAAATTAAGATGAGGCAGGATTTGTCGAAGAAGCTTAGGATGTAGTTTCACATATCAAAGCTTAGAGACACACCTTGTTATTAAGCTCAAAGAAATTGGCTACATTCCCTTCCATATGGTTTCTATTATTTATTCATTTATGATTCTGGAAAGGAACCAAGGATTCTTAGAATAGAAAACTGATTACTTGCCAAGAACCCGTCAGGAGAAGACCAAGAAGGAAATGTCAGTTTTAGGTGTGGGAGGAAACCCACAAAGAACTATCTCGGGAAAACCAATTCCATCAAGTAGGGACTGACAACCTATCCACATATGTCACTGTCAGGATTCGAACCAGGGTTACCAGCGGTGAAAGAAAGCAAAGTACCACTGCGCGTACTGCCAGTGGTTATAAACAAACAATAGTACTAGACTCGTACAGTATTATACATGGAGTTCAATACATTGGGTTGATTTTCTGGACTGTTGTGACAAGACGCAAAAACCCTCCTACTATCACAACCTATAAAATAAAAAAAAAACCTCTTCCTCTCTCATAGCTTGTGTGTTACAACCTATCACTCGATAGGTTTTGATAGATAGGATAATTGACTCTATTTTAGCACTGAGAGAGGGAGGGTTAAACTACATGTAGTTGATGTTTTAATTTTGTTTTAAAATAAAATACTTTCAATTAATTTATGTCACAGCAAGAACTGCTTACCAACAGAAGATTGCCACCGCACACTAAGACAATCGAAAAGGCAAATGCAATATTGACGACGGACGGAGGCCACTTGGGAAATATGAAAGCGCTGACTAGAGTGACCTGCAATGGAGGCAATAAACAACACAAACAACCATTATAGATGTGACCTGATCAAATGAAACGAGTCACACGTGGAGCGCTGTGGCCTCATGGCTTATGTGTATCGAACTCAAGATCTTGGTGATACTGCAGATTGTGTATACTGCAGATTGGTCATGGTGCTTGTGTCCTTGAGCAAGGCACTTTGTCACAAGTTGCTTCTTTCAACCCAGGAGTATAAATGGGTACCTGTGAGGTCAGTGATGGCTATGTGTTTGATTAGCCTGTGTGTGTGTGTGCTTAAATAGCAGCCGGGGCTGTATCCGCTCTAGGGAGCTGAGGTTTCAGGAATGATTAATGCACCCGATGAGCAGGGGTAATAATATAGCGCTGTGAGCACCGTGGTCTTGGTGGATTATGTGCGCTTTACAAATGTCTATTAATATTATTATTATTATCATGTTGACCCCCGGTGTTTTCAAGATTTATATACCAGTTTATATAGAGGTGCCACCAAGATTCATTTTACCAAAAACACCATGTTCGTACGACTTGCAAAGTTATGTTAAAGCTACGTAGTAACTGATGAGAACTAAATTTTGAGAAAATTGCTTGTAAAGTTTGCACGTACTTGTGCAGTTTTGTGCACATTGAAAAAAAGTGACAAATATTTTCTCATAGCTTTTCATAGAAATGGCAATTCATTTTTTTTTTTAAGTCTTGTCCATGTGTATAGACTAATCCGGCCACCAAAATTAGAAGCATTTACAGCTGTGGCGAGGCGCTCGCGTGCGTGCGTGTTAGACGCACGCGCTCAACGCAGCTTCGACCAACGGAGTGTTTACAACTTGCCAAAATACGCGCGGCACCGTCCTAAAAATGGCTTCCAATTTTGTTCGGCGAATTCGTCTATACCAAGGTTGAACATTGTTTACTGACCAAAGGATAAGAAGGAAAAAACTCAAGGGTCAAAACGATACATTAGTGTTTTAAATGCTGCTAAAATGCATTTAAAGCAGAAATTCGGGACATAACCTTGGAGTAGGTTTTATCATTTGATTTTGACCATAATCCAATGTCCCCTATCTGAAAAAGGAATTGAGTCAACATGTGATCAGGCCACAAGTCAGACAATCATATTTAGACAATAATTAGACAAAATGATAAAATATTAATGAAAACGGGTCATGAGAAGATCAGAAGCGATACTATAGCACAGTTCAAAACCCAAAATTTACTGAGGGCTGACTTTTCATTCCAAATTCCTATTTTCCCTCCAAATGTTTCAAATTCATCAGATTGGCTTACCGAGGGAGCCAAAATTGGGAATTTAGACATTTTTAAATAAGTTTCTCAAAATTGTTATATTCTACTTCTTTTAAAAATTTGAATTGTGGGAGCTATAGAATTCTCGTGTCCCCCCCCCCCCCCCCCCACCCCCACCACCACCACCACCACCACCATAGTGCTGCATTTAATTGAAACACTACAGTGAAAAAAATATTTAGTTATTTGATTATTTAAACTACTGAAGACTGGCAACACATACTTGGGCAATTACTAATGCAAAGATTATATCAACAGTATGATGAATCTACAAGAGGAAATTTCATTTCAAAAAGTGCATTCCAATAGCAAAAAGTGCATTCCAATAACAACAAGTGCATTCCAACATTTTTCAAATGCTCTCCAAACATCACATTATCATACGCACCGTTACAAGAATAGCTGTAACTATTCCTAATGATAAGTTGATGACACGGTCCTGAAAAAAAAAGACAAAATAGAAATATTACGAATAATATTTTAAGCCCCATCCTTAGTTTCAAGACAGTGAAGGTTCGAAAAGATTATACTTTAAACCCCCCCCCCCCCCCCCAAAATCAATCAGGAACAGCAAAATCTTATCCTTGATAATCCATCCTTAACCCTTTGAAGCTAGATGACGGCAACAGATGCAAAAAAAATTGCCACCAGGCCGAATGACGTCTATACACGCCATTTTCTGCATTATTGTGTATGTTACGCGTAGTGCACAGGCCGCCCTAGCACCCCGGCACCTCACTATAAATAAACGTACTCAAGGGGTGAATAACTGGCAAAAAAATGGCACAATCTATTATTTCAAGATTTATGTCAGCAAAATCCATAATTTTTTTACAAAATTATCATGTATGTGAACACTAAATCACATAGGCCTAATCAATTTTAAACCTACCCTTGTTTGTCGTTCTCCAAACAGTGGAGTTTGCACGGTGTCATCATAGGCTTGCATGATTACGACTCGGTCTATTCCAGCCGGGTTTCGCTAGTCCACCTCTTTATTTAGTCCATTCACTCATGAAGCAGTGTTTGGTATTTCACATTTACTGTTCCTATGTTACATCAGCGTCATTTGGTTCTCACTTTCATATGCACTCTCACAAACACTGTTGTGAATCAGCATGTCACAAATGCATAATTTAGGGCAATTATTCGAGCACAATGTAGAGTTTATTGCTACATGTACATCATGTGTACTTCATGTGAGTTCCAGTCTTCGCAAGTTGTCCTTGAAGAAAATAATTGACAGGTAATCCCATATGAAAGGATACAACAGACGATGATGGAGGTTCAATTGATTGTATTCGGAATCCTTGTTAAGCACTCTGTGGTAACAAACAAAAAAGAAAATACCAATACCAGACTTATCATGATTAAATCTCAACAGCCCTGTGATGAAGTGGTTGGCTCATGCTCCAGTCTGGAACAGGGATTTTGTTGACTTGTTTCCCCTAAAATTGGGACCGATTCGACCGATCCTTTGTTTGGTGCAAGCAAGGTGAGGATGTCAATAAGTAACAGATGGATTTTGGGGGTAAACATCAGTGGCGTATCCGGGGGGGGGGGGGGGGGTCTTGGCGTCATTTGAGGCGTCACAAAAAACAAAAGGAAATAGTGTTTTTGCGACGGTTTTCAAACGGTTCAGACGTTGTTTGCCCTCCCTGGCACAAAAACGAAAACATAAGGCCCCAAAAATATGGTAAAGAAAATACAAATGAGAAAGAAAGTTACCCCTGATAGATCTATACATTCATGGCATTCCCTAAGGCCGTTTAAATTGATCAGAACAACCGGTAATTTGACCAAAAAAAAGTGAAAAATGTTCCGACAATCTTACCGCTGACATCTGCCAAGCACCGTTCGCCATCGATTTCTTGGTTAAGCCGGTTTCGGATCGACTCCGGAGGGCGCGTGTTACGTCACAGTCGCGATCGAACGCAAACAAGTCACGCTTTATCACGACTGTTTCATGGTATGATACGTGCGTGCGCAAGACAGTATAGACTTATTATCACGAAACTTTACTGCAGTACTGTTTAATTTGGGAATAAAGCATCCTGTAAAATCGTGGCTGTTGGTGTGCTCACATTTTCAAGTAAAGTGGTATTTTTTAAGAAAGGACCGGCCATTTTTAAATTAAGTTCGAACTTTTCGAATAGCGTCATTTTTAAAAACCAAATTGCAGTTGTTGAGTCCCAACAAATTCGCTGCCGGTGTATTTTGCGCACTGTCTTGCGCACGCACATAGCATACCATGACACAGTCGTTGGTAATGCGTGACTTGTTATATATGGCGACTGTGACGTAACACGCGCCCTCCGGAGTGGATCCGAAACCGGCTTAACCAAGAAATCGATGGCAAACGGTGCTTGGCAGATGTCACTGTCAGCGGTAAGATTGTCGGAACATTTTTCACTTTTTTTTGGTCAAATTACCGGTTGTTCTGATCAATTTAAGCGGCCTTTCGCTGGGACCTTACTATCGCCAGATCATGTCCAGATGTTAAAAGAGCGATAAGTAAGGTCCTAGTTACTGGGACTAGTTTGTACCACCATATCAGCAAAAAAAAAAAAAAAAAAACTTCCGACTTGCAAGTATTCTTTTTCCGATTGACTGGTTGACATTTTTGTTTTTTTATACATAATTTTTCTGTATCAAAAAATTAGCTGGCCTGACGTTTCGAACTTAAGCAAGTTCTTTCTCAAAGGCAAATGACAGAGTACAAGAAACAAACATGTAGGGAACACACATGCATGAGGGGGTGGGTGGAGAAACACAAAAGAGGGATGCAAGGGAGCATGGCAGTGGGTAAACATCAAAGAGAGAGGTTTGGGTAAGGATGAATGCGGGGAGGGATTAGGATGAAGGTTGAAGCTGGGGAATTGGACAAAGGAATGTGGTTAGTGGCAAAGATAAACAGGAAATGGTAAGACAACCCCATTTGGCCAAGAGACCCCAAGAGGGTTTGCCAGGAGGATAATCTGTAAACAAATAATTTTTCTGTGGTAAAATTGTTTAAAAATCCAGGCAACCTTCAAAAAGGAAGCGGGCAGGGACGCGAAACATGATTTTTTTAAATTCAGGTACATGTAAGCCGTAGATAAAGGGCAGGGTTTTAGTTTTTGAGGGAAATTTTGGGGTAAAGCGATGATGAAGACGACAAAACCCAATGTGAAAATAAAGATGGCGATCACCGCGACGCACAGTAAACATGCTAAATTGCGTTGATTTGAACGGCAACTGCCGTAAAGCACGTAAGAAAATTAAATTGCATTTTCTACTGCAATAAACTGTTCAAAGTTACTAAAAAAAGATGTCAATGGAATTGAGAGAAGTTTGCTTTAGGTTGAAAAATTCATTTTGGAATGAGAAAAAATACCCTTGACTCTAATTTGATCAAAACTAAAGAGGGGCCTCACACTACACAATCGAGATCGGGCGTGGCTATGATAGAGGGTGGACGTGTCTCAGTCAGTGGCGCGAAATTTAAATCCTCTTCTTTGCCTTTGATTACCAGTGATTAACTCTTCGGCCAAGGCTTCATTTTTTCCGGACTTTGGTAAGCAATATTAGTATTTCAAGAGGTGTTACCGTATTTGTTCATCTTTTCTCCCTCCCCTGGTTCCCAAATCGGCCAAAATGGCCGAGGACCGGGACCCAGAATCCGATGAAAACTCTTGGGCGCATTTATCCCAACAAAACCCCCATGGAAGCACATGAACTTGAATATGACAAAAATCGCTCAACTCTGGATATCCTATTCAGTCAGGCTCAAAACCAATCTCAATCACAAAATACTAGAAAACGACCACAATCCAGCCTATGTTACAGCGCTGTCTACTCCGACTCGGAAAATGAACTCTTTACCGAACAGCCAACTAAACGCCGGTACGTACAAAACCCCCAAAGCCAACCCACACTAGTCATAATCAACTCCCCTGATGTTAAATTAGCTAGGATAAACCCAATCAGAATTGCTAAAGCACTTAATAATTTTGGAAAAGACCTAATCAAGAGCGTGTCTAGAAACAACCAAGGAGGGATCACAGTTCGCTGCCACACCCCTGCGCAAGCACAGAAAATGAAAACCATAACTCGACTCGACCAATGGACTGTACATACTGACTTCGCGAAATCAGAAACCCAAAGTAAAGGTGTCATTACAGGAATAGATACTGATATAACTGACGACGAACTACTTTCTTCTTGTAAAGAAAAGGGAGTCCTTGGAGTTAAGCGCCTTATGCGACGAAGAAACGGTAAACTCGAAAAAAGCCTATCCATCTGTCTGACTTTCAACACGCCTAACCTGCCGTCCGAATTTCAAGTAGGGTACGAGCTTTTCACAGTAAAACCTTTCATCCCTCCAGTTATTCGATGTTTTAACTGCCAAAGGTTAGGCCACACGGCAGCCAACTGTAGAAGTACCACACGATGTGTACGGTGCGGAGGCCCTCACTCGTACGAACAGTGCACTCAAAAAGAAAATGCTAAATGTTGCAGATGTGGGGGCAGCCATTCGTCTGCGTATGGAGGCTGCAATACAATAAAGCAAGAAAGAAAAATCCAAGGTTTTAAGGTAACCTATAATATCTCCTACGCTGCCGCAGCTAAGGCTATAAAAACTGATATCAGTTTTTGTCCCGATAACACTCCCACGCAGACGCAGCAAGCCTACCAGCAAACTCCCGTAGCTCAACCCTCCACTAGTTACATTGGAAACAAACCCCATCAACAGTTCACCGAGACTAATGCCAAGAATACCACAAATAACGTGCCCCCAAAAACCACCCCACCGGTAAAAACTTACAAAAATGCCTCAACTCAAACTGCTGAAACGGCACAAACGCAAACCGACCACATACAATGCATCTGTAATGAACAATCCTTAACGGAATTACTGACTGGCACTATGCAAATCTGGGACTCTATCCAAAACAAAGAAGAAAGAATTTCGGCGGTGAAGGCCCTCATATATCACGTCACCCCACTCGGGGCCACTCCTCTACGTAAAACTACACAAAGAAAACAGTCTTCTCAGTTAACAAAGAAAGGTGACTCGAACCATGGGCCACTCAAACCTGAGACCAAATCACCGCCCCGATCAAACAAACAGAAACCGGTCGCCAGTAAGATCTTAACCTAGATAGAAATCAGACTAATAAAGGAAAACCCAATAACGTTTTTCATGATTTTTCTTCTCATGGTTCTTATCCTTCAGTGGAATGCACAGTCACTCACAGCCCATAGTAAAGAATTCAAAAATTCCATTTATTCCTGGGCACAGCAACCTGATCTTATTTGCATACAAGAAACTTGGCTTAAAGAAGGGAAAAACATCACCTTTCCTGGTTATAACATTTACCGCAATGACAGACAGAATATTGGGCCAAAAACAAAGGGTGGAGGGTGTGCCTTCCTAGCAAAACGTGACCTCGCCTTTAAATATATAATTGGTTCCGAAAACTCCGTTGAATACCAAATTGGCAAACTCTATGACACACATAAAAATGCCATCACTCTAGTAAATGTTTATAATCCGTGTAATACTTTAGATGCCAAGTCTCTGAAAGCAATGTTGAATTCAATTGACCAACCTTGCATAGTTTGTGGTGACTTTAACAGTCACAACCCGCTGTGGGGAAGTTCCAAACTAGACCGTAATGGCCAGATCATTGACGACATACTAATTGATACGAATATGGTCTGTATTAACTCCGGCGAGGGCACAAGAGTCGATACATCTCATGGCTCTTTTTCCTGTATTGATGTTACCTTTGTCTCGCCATGCTTAGCTGCCAAATGTAACTGGTCAGTCCTAAATGACACCTGGGGTAGCGATCATTGCCCTATCCTCATCGAAGTCAATCATCCAATCTACAAAAACCCGATGAACAACACCCCTAAATGGTCCCTTAAGAAAGCTGATTGGAGCAAATTCGAAACTGCCTGCAATAAATACGTTACTAAACCCAGCGAGTTGGATGCTATTGAAGATACGTATGCCAAGTTCATTCACCAACTTGATTCTGCTATGAACTGTTCCATTCCCAAGACTAACCCAAATCACTCCAAAACGCCCTCCTCCTGGTGGAACGACGAATGCAAACAAGCTATTGCCAACAAAAAGGACGCCCTGAAAACGCTTAGGAAAACCTGCCTTCCTTCAGATCTCATCATCTACAAAAGGGCATGTGCAATCGTCAGGAAAACCATCAATAAAGCTAAACGAAAAGATTGGGAGAATTTTTGTAATGGAATAAATCAAAAAACCAACACTAAAACTATCTGGAACAAAATTAAACGTATCGAAAAAACTCGCAATACTAACAGTATTCCTGTACTCCGTCATAATGACACCGACGCCATCACAAATAAAGATAAGGTTGAAGCCCTTGCCGATAGTTTTACTCAAGTTAGTAGTACGAATAATTACTGTTCATCCTTTATTTCCACCAAAACTAAAGCTGAAGATACATTCTCCTTCAACGATAACAATGACAGTATTATTAATGAGCCTTTTAATATTGAAGAATTAAATCATGCCATTAATTCGTCTAAATGCAGTACTCCAGGAAAAGACGGTATAAATAATGCCGTTCTTAAACGTCTCCCTGTGAAAATTCGGGATTACTTGCTTCTTATTTTCAACATGATATGGCATACTTCCTATTGCCCTAAACAGTGGAAAGACGCTATTCTCATCCCACTCCTGAAACCAGGGAAAGATTCCACTAACCCTCTGTCATATAGACCAATAGCTCTGACTTCTACCATTTGTAAAATTATGGAACGCATGGTCAACTCCCGCCTTCTCTGGTATTTGGAAACACACAACTTACTATCTAAATGCCAGAGTGGCTTCCGAAAGGGAAGAAGTACTAAAGACCACATCCTCAATTTAGAATCTTCCATTAATAAAGCCCGTTCTAACAAAGAAAGTACCTTGGCTATTTTCCTCGACATAGAAAAGGCCTATGATATGCTTTGGAGAAAAGGTATAATAATAAAACTTCACTCCTTAGGTATCTACGGCCGAATAACCAAATGGCTGGACAGTTTTCTCACTGATCGGAAAATTCAAGTTCGAATCAACAACACTTTTTCTGAAGAAAGAACACTAGAAAACGGTGTCCCACAAGGTAGTGTTATTAGTCCGCTCCTGTTTAATATTGCTGTCAACGATATCATCAATGAAGTCACTGATGCAAACTTTGCACAATACGCGGATGACATTGCCATATGGAAATCAAACAGAAACATTCCCTACCTACAAAAGAAAATTCAGCGAACCCTTGATAATATCAATACATGGTGTAAAAAGTGGGGCTTCAAGTTATCTGCAACTAAAACAATTGCTGTTTTGTTCACGAACAAATTGAAACACACCAACATTTCCCTATACATTCAAAATCTAACGGTCCCTATCTGTTCTTCGACAAAATTTCTGGGAGTAGTCTTTGACAACAAATTAACCTGGAAACAACATATCGACAGTGTCCTCGTCAGGTGTAAAAAGAGGCTCAATATTCTGAGATGTATATGCGAAAATTCCTGGGGTGCCGACTGCAAAACGCTGTATCAACTCTATTCTGCCCTCATAAAACCCATCTTAGAGTACGGGTGTGAAGCCTTTGATTCTGCCTCCCTGACGATGAAACAAAAACTCGATAGCGTTCAATACCAAGCCTTGAAAATATGCACTGGAGCTATTCATGGATCACCACTCTACAGATTGCAAACCGAATGCGGTGACCCTCCTCTCGCTTTACGCCGACAATTTCTGTGCAATCTCTATGGAATTAAAATGAATGCTCTCGACAACCATCCTAATGAATACTTCAAATTTGATAACTGGCAAAAACATTACTTTGCTAAAAAGTGGCTTTCCTCGACCCGCAGTACCCCTTTCGAAGCAAGGGTCTCTCATTTTCCTTTTACCGTTTTTCCCCTTAACGATCCCTTCCCTTTCTGGCACTACAATAAGCCGTACTTTTCCACGGAAATTTTGTCTCGAGTGGCGCATATTGATAATATTTACGACAAGAGAAGCCTAAGCCTAGAAATTATTAATACTACCTGGAACAACTCTCTTCATGTCTACACAGACGGCTCGTATCACCCTACTCTGGATACGGTCGGATGCGGCGTTGTTATTCCCCAACTGAGGTACTCCAAAGGTTATCGTCTCAATAACGGTGTCTCTGTCTTTACATCGGAACTTTTTGCTATCCTCCTTGCCTTGGAATGGATTGAAGATGTTCAGCCACTACACACCTGTATTTTTAGCGATTGTCTTAGTGCCTTGCAGGCCATCTCTAAACCATTTCCTCAACACAAAATAGTCTGTGATATACGACACACTCTAATTAATATTCACAATCAGGGCAACATAGTTAATTTTGAATGGGTCCCAGGTCACTGTGGTATCCCTGGAAACGAAAGAGCTGATCAAACCGCTAAGTCAGCCACCTATAAAAGCAACATTGATCACCACATCCCTCTGCTGGATACGGAAATCAAACGCATTCTTAAAGTGCAACTCAAAGAACAATGGGGTAAAACAATTCCTAATCTGGATCCTACAAAGAACATGCTATATGAGGCTTCACTCTCCTTCTCAAGTTGGGGAATGAGGCGTACCAATGAAATTACTATGCACAGACTACGTCTTGGCGTATGCAAAAACCTCCGGAATTTCCTCCACAATATCGGCCAACATCCTGACGGATTATGCGAAACTTGCGCATGTACAGATGATGTCGCCCATTTTCTTCTCAACTGCCAAAAATACAAAACTCAAAGGCAAAACCTCCTAAAATCGCTTGGCCTCCAAAATGCACAAATGAATCTTACACAACTTCTTGGACAAAAGCAAAACTGCTGCCACATCATTAAATATGTCCAAAATTGTAATGTGACTGTTTAAAACTTGCGGTACACCTCTTTGACTTACTTAATATTGTTTTCTTTTGGGGGGTGGGTGGTGCACCGGTACGGTGATGGGGGAGCGAGTGTTTGGCCGGACATAGCGTCACATGTCATCACCTGGAGGTGTTGCGGACCTGCAAATCTACCGGCGGGGCCCGGGCCCTTAAATTGCAGGGGACACGGTCCGACCTCGCAGGACTCTCGTGGCGGTTTTTGTCTGGAGGATCACGGGCTCCTCATGTCACCATAGCACCCCTCTCCTTTTAAATGGTATCGTCCTACCCCCTTTTCGGTAGTATCGACCGCCGCAACGCAGCGCTGTCCGATTTTTGGTATCGACTCCCAAGTCTTTATTTCGAATACTCCACAGACACAGCACGCGTCACCCATCTGGCCACGAACCGTATACTGATTCTACTGTTTATTAACGTACTGTAGCTGCAGATTCATCTTTCGTTAATGGCGCCAAGGACACTTTTGTGTGTGTCATATGCGCCATCTCTCATTACTACTACTACTACTACACTACACAATCACTGGAATTGCATCCCATTTGTTTCCAGCACCCTTTACAGCCCAACCCCAGATGTACCCCTAGAACTAAGCCCAATTTTCCCATAGGCTACTACAGCAAGAATAAGAACACAATTGTCATGCACCGTGCACACAAAAACCGCTGCAATGTTTACCAGGAGCGTATCCAGCTTTTTGTGCCAGGGAGGGCAAACAACGTCTGAACCGTTTCAAAACCGTCGCAAAAACACTATTTCCTTTTGTTTTTTGTGACGCCTCAAATGACGCCAAGACCCCCCCCCCGGCGTCACAAAAAACAAAAGGAAATAGTGTTTTTGCGACGGTTTTGAAACGGTTCAGACGTTGTTTGCCCTCCCTGGCACAAAAAGCTGGATACGCTCCTGGTAAACATTGCAGCGGTTTTTGTGTGCACGGTGCATGACAATTGTGTTCTTATTCTTGCTGTAGTAGCCTATGGGAAAATTGGGCTTAGTTCTAGGGGTACATCTGGGGTTGGGCTGTAAAGGGTGCTGGAAACAAATGGGATGCAATTCCAGTGATTGTGTAGTGTGAGGCCCCTCTTTAGTTTTGATCAAATTAGAGTCAAGGGTATTTTTTCTCATTCCAAAATGAATTTTTCAACCTAAAGCAAACTTCTCTCAATTCCATTGACATCTTTTTTTAGTAACTTTGAACAGTTTATTGCAGTAGAAAATGCAATTAAATTTTCTTACGTGCTTTACGGCAGTTGCCGTTCAAATCAACGCAATTTAGCATGTTTACTGTGCGTCGCGGTGATCGCCATCTTTATTTTCACATTGGGTTTTGTCGTCTTCATCATCGCTTTACCCCAAAATTTCCCTCAAAAACTAAAACCCTGCCCTTTATCTACGGCTTACATGTACCTGAATTAAAAAAAATCATGTTTCGCGTCCCTGCCCGCTTCCTTTTTGAAGGTTGCCTGGATTTTTAAACAATTTTACCACAGAAAAATTATGTATAAAAAAACAAAAATGTCAACCAGTCAATCGGAAAAAGAATACTTGCAAGTCGGAAGTTTTTTTTTTTTTTTTTTTTGCTGATATGGTGGTACAAACTAGTCCCAGTAACTAGGACCTTACTTATCGCTCTTTTAACATCTGGACATGATCTGGCGATAGTAAGGTCCCAGCGAAAGGCCGCTTAAATTGATCAGAACAACCGGTAATTTGACAAAAAAAAAGTGAAAAATGTTCCGACAATCTTACCGCTGACAGTGACATCTGCCAAGCACCGTTTGCCATCGATTTCTTGGTTAAGCCGGTTTCGGATCCACTCCGGAGGGCGCGTGTTACGTCACAGTCGCCATATATAACAAGTCACGCATTACCAACGACTGTGTCATGGTATGCTATGTGCGTGCGCAAGACAGTGCGCAAAATACACCGGCAGCGAATTTGTTGGGACTCAACAACTGCAATTTGGTTTTTAAAAATGACGCTATTCGAAAAGTTCGAACTTAATTTTAAAATGGCCGGTCCTTTCTTAAAAAATACCACTTTACTTGAAAATGTGAGCACACCAACAGCCACGATTTTACAGGATGCTTTATTCCCAAATTAAACAGTACTGCAGTAAAGTTTCGTGATAATAAGTCTATACTGTCTTGCGCACGCACGTATCATACCATGAAACAGTCGTGATAAAGCGTGACTTGTTTGCGTTCGATCGCGACTGTGACGTAACACGCGCCCTCCGGAGTCGATCCGAAACCGGCTTAACCAAGAAATCGATGGCGAACGGTGCTTGGCAGATGTCAGCGGTAAGATTGTCGGAACATTTTTCACTTTTTTTTTGTCAAATTACCGGTTGTTCTGATCAATTTAAACGGCCTTAGGGAATGCCATGAATGTATAGATCTATCAGGGGTAACTTTCTTTCTCATTTGTATTTTCTTTACCATATTTTTGGGGCCTTATGTTTTCGTTTTTTAAATATTTTTTAGTCGCGCCGTTTTTTGTACACGATTCGCTGGGACCTTACTATCGCCAGATCATGTCCAGATGTTAAAAAAGCGATAAGTAAGGTCCTAGTTACTGGGACTAGCTACAAACATACTAAAAAACACCGTCAACACCTCCAAAACACATTCTTACAGTGTCTTTACTGACAAATGCAGTACAAAACCGTAAAGTATGGGTCAACACGCGATTTGGGCTTAAAAATGGGAGGTTAAACATCTGAAAATGCGATTTCTTTCTTCAAGAAAAGGACCTCTCCATGCAGCTCCGAAATCGGCAGCCGTGCCTCACTCAGCCATGTCATGGGCGCGCAGCGCATGTGAAGGCCCTGCTGCTTTAAGAGAAAATTTTTCATGTGAACAAAAAATCCATTTTTATAAATGAAATGGGACTTTTAACTGACAGAAATTCTAATTTAGCCTAGGCATTACATTTCTATGCCTCTTTTGTTAATTTAGAATGTGTTTTAGAGCTGGAAGTGTACTGTTGACGGTGTTTGTGCGTGTTGACGGTGATTAGTAATATGACCATGGAGGAAGGAATAATTCCTTCCTCCATGGTATGACCCGTACACACAGTCGTACTTCCCCAATACGTCCGAGGACAATGCTTTGTGTTTCCTATTGTTCCTTTAATATAACCAACCCCCATAGACTAAGCACGTATCCTTACGTTCGAGGACCGATTTCAACAAAAGACTCTACGTTCGAGGACTGAAAGGTTTCTTTGTGTTTCCTTTCTTCTCTTGTCCTCGGAGATATATACAGTGCACGTACACACAGACACAGACTCCAGTTAAATTACACACTGTCCGGAAATTGGGCAATTTGCTACATTGTAAAATCATATAAAGCAACCTCTACGTTTAGCGCTGTCAGCGAAAACTAAACAAAAATACACGCCTAATGGAAAATAATCAACAAACAAAACCAAAAAAGTCTTTCATTTTACCTCATAACCCAGTTAAAGATGTCGATGCCATTGTCTTTGCAAGTAGGCCTTAATATGAGTGATAGCGATAGGCCTTCATAACAATTAACATAAAACATCTGATTTTTTCTGAATGTCACATGCCTTCAGATATGGCGTGGTTCCCAGAAACATCACGTGGGAGGTTTCACGACCTTGAATACCATATTGCAGAGCCAGACTAAAAAGACATGCAGTCAAATTTTTCACCCCATATATATCGGGCATAAAGTGTATCGTTCGTTGAAAAAGTGAAAAAGGGGCGTTATCTGTGGCCGTGCGATAAAGGGGGAGGGGCACTATGATTCGATCCGAATGTACTAGGCCTACGCACCTTTTTATAAATTGGAGCCAAAGGGCAGCCAGTATACATCAAGCTCCTTTTTTTTCGTTTTTAGAGGTGTATTTTATCAAAGAAGCAACAATTTCAATGCAATGATCATGAAATGGGCACAATGGTTTGTGCCCGGGGACCGGAAATGGAAAGGGGAGAGGGGAAAAGTCCAGCATTAATTTGGCGGTAACTAGATGCCATAAAAGGTTTAAAGATGATCCTATTCTAATTAACAAAAGGGCACAAACTGATGGCCTATTTCAAATTCAGTGCTGCCTCTCCTCCCGGCCGGTATCCAAGTGAGGTATCCAGCAATTAGGGGAAGGGGACCCCTCCCCCACCCCCCCGGCGGCATTTGAGGCGTCATAAACAAAGGAAATAATGTTTTTAAACAGCTGACAAATGCCATTCATGACTGGGCTTCAATCATGGACAAGCCACGCCCACCTCGTATTGACATCGCCTTCTTGGACTTTAGTAAAGCCTTTGACGTAATGCCCCATCATACACTCCTCAAAAAGCTTGCACGGAAATTCAACATACAGGGTCAAACTTGGTCATGGTTGAAATCTTTTCTCGTTGGACGGCATCAACGAGTCATGGGGCCTTTTCATCTTGGTCTCCTGTAACATCTGGAGTTCCACAAGGAAGTGTCCTAGGCCCCCTACTGTTTAATTTATTCATCAGTGACATATCCCACACTCTTGACACCAAATCCCTACTCTTTGCTGATGATACTCTCATTTACCACCCCATCAATTCCCCTGAAGATGAAGTCCTCCTGCAAACAGACCTAGATGCCCTCACTCAATGGACTGAGTCAAATGGAATGAAACTTAATACAAGCAAATCAAAAATTATGCATATGACTAGATCTACGAAACCACTAGCCCTTCCGCAGTATCATATTCTTGGATCTCCCTTAACAGTTGCAACTACCTACAAGTACCTTGGTGTCACAATAAACAATACTCTAACATGGAACGACCATGTCAATAGTGTGGTTGCAAAGGCAAATAAGACTCTTGGTTTCATCTGGCATGCAGCGGGAGGAACTTCTACAAATGCACTGATGTCTCTCTACCGGTCACTCGTCATACCAGTTCTTGAGTATGGGCTGCCTGCCTGGTCCCCATACACAGCAACTTCATCAGATAAACTAGAACGCGTCCAAAGAAGAGCTACAAGAATGTTCCTTAAACAACAAAGAGGGGCAGTATCGTATGAGGAAAGACTAGCACAACTGAACTGGCAAACTCTCAAATCTAGACGTCAAAGAATAACTGTCCAATTTACCACTAAATGTCTATTTGGACTTGTTGACTGTTACACTGTCAACTCACATACTTCTGTTAATACCCGCCACATGGACACACTCACTTTCAGTCATCTGTACGCGAGGACGCAAAGCCTTAAGAACACATCTATTCATTCATTCCCTCGTATTTGGAGTAGTCTGCCTACAAATGTTAAGAACGCCCTAATTCTAGATTCATTTAAATGTTTCAACAAGTACTTGTGTAACCATTTCATTGATATTTAGATGTACATGTACTTATGCTTATTTTGCATGGGTTTACACCTGTTTTGCTGATTTGTTGTTTTTGTTAACCTGCTTGCTGGAGGTTTACTTGATTGCTTCATTTCACTTGATTGTCTGTAATAGTGTCATTTATTGGTTGTTTGTTCAATTCCTTTATTGTTTGTTAGTACCCGTTTTCACTTTTTGCCTGTCTAATTAACTGTGCCATTGGTTGTTTACCAGTTTTTAGTGTCTGTCTGTGTGACTGCTTGAATGGGTGTGTTTTTGCTCCTTCAATCTGTTTGTTTTATATGGTTTGGCTCAGTGTTGCATGCATGTTCATGTTTGTGTAGCTCACACATTATTGTTGCCTTTTGGGGATTTTTGTCTTTCTATATTTTTTACTTATATTTACCATCCCCCAACTAAAATCTTCGTTCTTTACAGTGTTGTCTGTTTAATGTGTAAACTGAGTTCTTGTCCATCTGAATATTAAATGGTCTGTTTGACTTGTCAAGGTAATGTTTATTCTTCTTATATTACATGTATATATATATATATATATATATATTTATTTATTTGCCTCTTAATTTTTACAGATTTTTTGTTTTTATTTAATGAGTGTTTCATCTTAAGATTGGATTGATAGGCTCTCGAGTCACAGTGATTAGGTTCGCTTTTATTAATCCTGGCCATCTTAGAATGAATTGTTTGTTTTGTCATGTTCTTTCTTGCCTTTACGATTAATGTTGCCTTTAATTATTAGCCTGTGTGTTCAATTGCTGCTTTTAGTTGTTACTTGGACTTTCAATTTTTGCTCTCTACACCCATACCCATTCTCTTCTCTCCCATCCCAGCCACTTACTCCTGCTTTTTAAATCAATCCATTTATTAATTTCAGTCTGTTCATTTATAAACTAGACATCCTGTTACCTATCCTATTATATATTGATTTATTTGATTACTCTCATGTATGTCTGTATGATTGTTGCGTATTTTGGCCGAATAAATAATAATAATAACTAGAGGTCTATGTTTTTAAGAACATAGGGCTTTTCCATATGTTTTTATGATGTTATTTCGAATTTTGTAAACTAGTGACAAATCTACCTAACCACCAAGTTTCATGACGATTAGACATAGTCTACCCTTATGTCTTTCAAGAAATCATGCCTTTGATGACGTCATTATGACCTCAGAAATTTTTCGCATTTATATAAAAGAATGTACGAGCTAACAAAGCTATTACAAAAAGAATTTTGAATTTAACATATGTTCTGTTGATGAGATATGGTTTTAAGAATCTTTAATGTTAAAACTTTGAAATTACTATAAAAATCATATGATGACGTCATTATGACGTCACCTCAATTTTTATTTATAACGTACTTGTCTAGCAACATACCAGGTTTGAATGCAATTGGACTTTATTTAAGATGACATCACGTAACACATAATGACGTCATCATGATGTCACTTTTCGGCACACAATTTCAGATCAGGGTCTATGTTTGTATTAAGTTTGAATAAGATCTGATGTTGTTTAGTGACTAAAGTGCCGTAGACAAAATTCGTGTTTAAGAAGAAACCAAAAAAGTGGGTATTGTGTAGTTTAGGATTTGTGTATTAATTGTGTTCATGTTAGCTCCTGGAGTATTTGATTATTCCAAAAGCCTTTTTTGTCACTAAAGTAGACTTCTCTGAATCCCAATGACACGTACTTTTGTGATTTGGAAAGGTTTTTTAAGGCGGAAAATATGATTTTCCACCCGTTGTGTCAAGTTTTGGCTCGGTCAATTTCGAACCAGCTCCTACTCTCCCACCAGTTATATATCCGTGTGAAGCTGGGTATTGTGCAATCATGTGTTTTTGACCTCTGAGCTAACGATTTCATTCAAAAAAACACCTGGAGATGTTCTTGGACGTGGCCCTTTGTTCTGAATGTGGCAAAACGAACAATTTTCAAGTAGATTGTGTTCATGCCTGGGCGAAAGTGTACTAAACTACACAATCGCGCGAACAGAACAAAAACCAAGGCTTTGCTGCTGTAGCGGAAAAGCCGAAAATTTTGCGTCTGTTGTAAACATACGCATGGCTTTTCCGTTTTCTTTTTTTCTTTAACATAAATTATCAGAAGGTCTATGTTTTTGCTATGTTTAAGATCTGAGATTATTTTATGATTCACATTTCGTACTCCATACTTGACCTTTAAGTTCATGTTACATGACACGTGATGACGTCATCATGACGTCACGTTTCGGCATACATTTTCAGCTTAGGGTCTCTGTTTGTGTTAAGCCTCATTAAGATCTGATGTTGTTTAGTGACCAAAGTGTCCCGTACAAAATTCGTGTACAAAGTCTATGGGATTTGGGATAGAACTAAAATAATCATAGAAAATCAGCCGATGACGTCATCATGACGTCACCTCGGATTTAACATGCTAGTAGCACTATCTACCTACACACTAATTTTTATGACGATCGTCCCTACCCTTATATGTGTTTCAAAAAAGCATATTTTTGATGACGTCATGATGACGTCACACATTTTTCACATTTATGTGAAAGAATATAGGAGCTAACAAAGCTATTACAAAAAGAATTTTGAATTTAGCATGTTCTGTTGATGAGATATGGCTTTAAGAAACTTTGAAGTTCAAAAACTTTAATATTACTGTAAAATCGTATGATGACGTCATCATGACGTCACCACAATTTTCATCTATAACACGAGCTACCATACCAACATACCTCGTTTGAAGGCAATCGGACCTACCGTTCTCTAGATATGGGCCCTTGAAAAATGCACCTTTAAGATGACGTCACAAGACACGTGATGACGTCATCATGACATCACGTTTCGGCATACATTTTCAGCTTAGGGTCTCTGTTTGTGTTAAGCCTGATTAAGATCTGATGTTGTTTAGTGACCAAAGTGTCCCGTACAAAATTCGTGTACCAAGTCTATGGGATTTGGGATAGAACTAAAATAATCATAGAAAATCAGCCGATGACGTCATCATGACGTCACCTCGGATTTAACATGCTAGTATCACTATCTACCTGCACACTAATTTTTATGACGATCGTCCCTACCCTTATATGTGTTTCAAAAAAGCATATTTTTGATGACGTCATGATGACGTCACACATTTTTCACATTTATGTGAAAGAATATAGGAGCTAACAAAGCTATTACAAAAATAATTTTGAATTTAGCGTGTTCTGTTGATGAGATATGGCTTTAGGAAACTTTGAAGTTCAAAAACTTTAATATTACTGTAAAATCGTATGATGACGTCATCATGACGTCACCTCAATTTTCATCTATAACACGATCTACCATACCAACATACCTGGTTTGAAGGCAATCGGACCTACCGTTCTCTAGATATGGGCCCTTCCAAAATCACCTTTAAGATGACGTCACATGACACGTGATGACGTCATCATGACGTCACGTTTTGGCATACATTTTCAGCTTAGGGTCCCTGTTTGTGTTAAGTTTGATTAAGATCTGATGTTGTTTAGTGACCAAAGTGTCCCGTACAAAATTCGTGTACAAAGTCTATGGGATTTGGGATAGAACTAAAAATTCATAGAAAATCAGCCGATGACGTCATCATGACGTCACCTCGGATTTAACATCCTAGTAGCATTATCTACCTGCACACTAATTTTTATGACGATCGTCCCTACCCTTATATGTGTTTCAAAAAAGCATATTTTTGATGACGTCATGATGACGTCACACATTTTTCACATTTATGTGAAAGAATATAGGAGCTAACAGAGCTATTACAAAAAGAATTTTGAATTTAGCGTGTTCTGTTGATGAGATATGGCTTTAGGAAACTTTGAAGTTCAAAAACTTTAATATTACTGTAAAACTGTATGATGACGTCATCATGACGTCACCTCAATTTTCATCTATAACACGAGCTACCATACCAACATACCTGGTTTGAAGGCAATCGGAAGTACCGTTCTCTAGATATGGGCCCTTGAAAAATGCACCTTTAAGATGACGTCACATGACACGTGATGACGTCATCATGACGTCACGTTTCGGCATACATTTTCAGCTTAGGGTCTCTGTTTGTGTTAAGCCTGATTAAGATCTGATGTTGCTTAGTGACCAAAGTGTCCCGTACAAAATTCGTGTACAAAGTCTATGGGATTTGGGATAGAACTAAAATAATCATAGAAAATCAGCCGATGACGTCATCATGACGTCACCTCGGATTTAACATGCTAGTAGCACTATCTACCTGCACACTAATTTTTATAACGATCGTCCCTACCCTTATATGTGTTTCAAAAAAGCATATTTTTGATGACGTCATGATGACGTCACACATTTTTCACATTTATGTGAAAGAATATAGGAGCTAACAAAGCTATTACAAAAAGAATTTTGAATTTAGCATGTTCTGTTGATGAGATATGGCTTTAAGAAACTTTGAAGTTCAAAAACTTTAATATTACTGTAAAATCGTATGATGACGTCATCATGACGTCATCTCAATTTTCATCTATAACACGATCTACCATACCAACATACCTGGTTTGAAGGCAATCGGACCTACCGTTCTCTAGATATGGGCCCTTCCAAAATGCACCTTTAAGATGACGTCACATGACACGTGATGACGTCATCATGACGTCACGTTTTGGCATACATTTTCAGCTTAGGGTCCCTGTTTGTGTTAAGTTTGATTAAGATCTGATGTTGTTTAGTGACCAAAGTGTCCCGTACAAAATTCGTGTACAAAGTCTATGGGATTTGGGATAGAACTAAAAATTCATAGAAAATCAGCCGATGACGTCATCATGACGTCACCTCGGATTTAACATCCTAGTAGCATTATCTACCTGCACACTAATTTTTATGACGATCGTCCCTACCCTTATATGTGTTTCAAAAAAGCATATTTTTGATGACGTCATGATGACGTCACACATTTTTCACATTTATGTGAAAGAATATAGGAGCTAACAGAGCTATTACAAAAAGAATTTTGAATTTAGCATGTTCTGTTGGTGAGATATGGCTTTAAGAAACTTTAAAGTTCAAAAACTTAAAAATTACTATAAAATCGCATGATGACGTCATCATGACGTCACGTCAATTTTCATCTATAACACGAGCTAGCCTACCAACATACCAGGTTTGAAGGAAATTGGATATACCGTTCTCTAGATATGGGCCCTTGAAAAACGCACATTTAGGATGACGTCACGTGACACGTGATGACGTCATCATGACGTCACTCTACGACATACAATTTCAGCTTAGGGTCTATGTTTGATGTAAGTTTGGTTAGGTTCTGAGGTTTTTTAAGACCTAAAGTGCCGCCGACAAAATTCGTGTACAAAGTCTATGGGATTTTGGTCAGAACTAAAAGAAGAAGAAACTAGACATCTTGCGTCTCTTGCAAACAGACGCAGGGCTTTTCCGTTTTTCTGTTATATTAAGCACAAAGCTCCATCACTTCTATGTCTTTTGCTACTTCAAACTTGACCTTTAAGCGTGACGCCATCCTGACTTCTTTCTTGGTCATGTAATTTCCATTATAGGATATATATGACAAACTTGTTTAAGACCTTAGGCTGTTATGTGGCGCAAGTCCCGGTTAGAAATTACATAAAAAATTTAAAAAACCTAACAATCAACATAAAATCGTAGGATAGCGTCGTCATGACGTCACATATTCGGAACGTGGTCTTTGCTTGTGTCAAGATTGCAGTCAATCTGATCAATGACAGTTTAAAAAAATTGAAAAAAATGAAAAATTCCTACAAAATCAGCCAATCACGTCACTTCAGATTTTACAAATTTTCATAACGATCCACTTACTCTCATGTGTTTTTTAAAAGGGTATTTTGATGACGTCAGGATGATGTTACACATTTTAACATACATAACTCTGACCTAATGAATTGATTACAAAAAGGAATTTCGAATTTATTATATTCTGTTAATGAGATATGGCTTAAAATTTCAAAACCTTAAAAAAAATATACAAATAATTTGATGGTCATCATGACTAAAAAAATAACAGAAAATCAGCCGATGACGTCATCATGACGTCACCTCGGATTTTACATGCTAGTATCACTATCTACTTACCCACCAATTTTTATGACGCTCGGACCAACCCTTATATGTGTTTCAAAAAGCCTATTTTTGATGACGTAATGATGACGTCACACAATTTTCACATTTATGTAAAGGAATATAGGAGCTAACAAAGCTATTACAAAAAGAATTTTGAATTTAGCATGTTCTGTTGGTGAGATATGGCTTTAAGAAACTTTGAAGTTCAAAAACTTAAAAATTACTATAAAATCGTATGATGACGTCATCATGACGTCATGTCAATTTTCATCTATAAACCTGCTGGCCTACTTAGATATTACATTTCAACTTAATCGAGCTTGTACTTTTGTAGATATGGCTTCAAAAACTGCCCCTTTAAGATGACGTCACGTGACATGTGATGACATCATGATAATGTCATGTCAATTTTCAGCTATAAACCTACTGGGCTACCTAGATATTACTTTTCAACTTAATCGAACTTGTAATTTTGTATATATATGGCTTCAAAAACTGCCCCTTTAAGATGACGTCACGTGACATGTGATGACGTCATCATAACGTCAATTCAATTTTTATCTATAAACCTACTGGGCTACCTAGATATTACTTTTGAACTTAATCGGACTTGTGCTTTTGTAGACATATGGCTTCAAAAACTGCCCCTTTAAGATGACGTCACGTGACATGTGATGACATCAATTATGATAATGTCATGTCAATTTTCAGCTATAAACCTACTGGGCTACCTAGATATTACTTTTCAACTTAATCGAATTTGTACTTTTGTAGATATATGGCTTCAAAAACTGCCCCTTTAAGATGACGTCACGTGGCATGTCATGACGTCATCAAGAGGTAAAAGTTCGGCACACATTGTGAGCAGTTAGTCTAAGTGTCTGCCAAGTTTAAAAGTACCCAAAGTGCCGGTAAGAAAGAAAACGTGTACAAATGCTATAGGCAATAATCTAGCGAGTGCCCCTTTAAGATGACACCACGTGACATGTTATGACTTGATCATAACGTCATGTCAATTTTCATCTATAACACCAGGTGGCATACCTTACGTTCCAACTGAATCGGACTTGTACTTTTGTAGATATATGGCTTCGAAAAATGCCCCTTTAAGATGACGTCACGTGACATGTGATGACGTCATCAGGACGTAAAAGTTCGGCACACATTGTGAGCAGTTGGGGTAAGTGTCTGCCAAGTTTAAAAGTAGCCAATGTGGCCGGTAAGAAAGTAAACGTTTACAAATGCTATGGGCAATATTCTATCGACTTGAAAAAAGATTTTTTTTATGACGTCATCATGACGTCACACAATTTTCGCTTTTTAGGGCATATCTTTGAGACATACCAAAGCTATAACAAAAAGAATTTTGAAAATATCTTGTTTTGTTCGCTAGATATAGTGAAAAGAATGTTACGATTATAAAACTTCAAGAATTCAGCGACTTGAAAAAAGACTACAAATCAACCCCTTTTATAAACAGCATGCACATTTAAGCCATGTTATCAGCCCTTCCCAGAATTCCTTTGTGTTATATTGAATTTGGTCTACATTTTGAAATGGCTCCTATTTCTTACTTGAGTGAGCCACGATCACGAAATTTTGGAATTAGGTACAGGAAAATTCAATGTATACATTTTTGTAATCAGATTGACCCTTACATGCGTTTTAAAAAAAATATATTGTTGATGACGTCATCATGACGTCACACAATTTTCGCCATTTAGGGCATATCTTTGAGACATACCAAAGCTGTAACAAAAATAATTTTGAAAATATCTTGTTTTGTTCGCTAGATATATTGAAAAGAATGTTACGATTTTAAAACTTCAAAAATTCAGCGACTTGAAAAAAGACAAGAAATCAACCCCTTTTAAAAACAGCAAGCTCATAATAGCCATGGTTATCAGCCCGTCCCAGAATTCCTTTGTGTTATATTGATTTTGGTCTAAATTTTGAAATGGCTGTCATTTCTTACTTGAGTGAGCCACGATCATGAAATTTTGGAATTGGGTACAGAAAAATACAATGTATACATTTTTGTAATCGGATTGACCCTTACATGCGTTAAAAATAAAACATATTTTTGATGACGTCATCATGACGTCACACAATTTTCGCCTTTTAGGGCATATCTTTGAGACATACCAAAGCTATAACAAAAAGAATTTTGAAAATATCTTGTTTTGTTCGCTAGATATATTGAAAAGAATGTTACGATTTTAATACTTCAAAAATTCAGCGACTTGAAAAAAGACTAGAAATCAACCCCTTTTATAAACAGCAAGCTCATAATAGCCATGGTTATCAGCCCGTCCCAGAATTCCTTTGTGTTATATTGAATTTGGTCTAAATTTTGAAATGGCTGTTATTTCTTACTTGAGTGAGCCACGATCATGAAATTTTGGAATTGGGTACAGGAAAATACAATGTATACATTTTTGTAATCAGATTGACCCTTACATGCGTTTAAAAAAAAAAATATTGTTGATGACGTCATCATGACGTCACACAATTTTCGCCATTTAGGGCATATCTTTGAGACATACCAAAGCTGTAACAAAAAGAATTTTGAAAATATCTTGTTTTGTTCGCTAGATATATTGAAAAGAATGTTACGATTTTAAAACTTCAAAAATTCAGCGACTTGAAAAAAGACAAGAAATCAACCCCTTTTATAAACAGCAAGCTCATAATAGCCATGGTTATCAGCCCGTCCCAGAATTCCTTTGTGTTATATTGATTTTGGTCTAAATTTTGAAATGGCTGTCATTTCTTACTTGAGTGAGCCACGATCATGAAATTTTGGAATTGGGTACAGAAAAATACAATGTATACATTTTTGTAATCGGATTGACCCTTACATGCGTTAAAAATAAAACATATTTTTGATGACGTCATCATGACGTCACACAATTTTCGCCTTTTAGGGCATATCTTTGAGACATACCAAAGCTATAACAAAAAGAATTTTGAAAATATCTTGTTTTGTTCGCTAGATATATTGAAAAGAATGTTACGATTTTAATACTTCAAAAATTCAGCGACTTGAAAAAAGACTAGAAATCAACCCCTTTTATAAACAGCAAGCTCATAATAGCCATGGTTATCAGCCCGTCCCAGAATTCCTTTGTGTTATATTGAATTTGGTCTACATTTTGAAATGGCTGTCATTTCTTACTTGAGTGAGCCACGATCACGAAATTTTGGAATTAGGTACAGGAAAATTCAATGTATACATTTTTGTAATCAGATTGACCCTTACATGCGTTTTAAAAAAAATATATTGTTGATGACGTCATCATGACGTCACACAATTTTCGCCATTTAGGGCATATCTTTGAGACATACCAAAGCTGTAACAAAAATAATTTTGAAAATATCTTGTTTTGTTCGCTAGATATATTGAAAAGAATGTTACGATTTTAAAACTTCAAAAATTCAGCGACTTGAAAAAAGACAAGAAATCAACCCCTTTTAAAAACAGCAAGCTCATAATAGCCATGGTTATCAGCCCGTCCCAGAATTCCTTTGTGTTATATTGATTTTGGTCTAAATTTTGAAATGGCTGTCATTTCTTACTTGAGTGAGCCACGATCATGAAATTTTGGAATTGGGTACAGAAAAATACAATGTATACATTTTTGTAATCGGATTGACCCTTACATGCGTTAAAAATAAAACATATTTTTGATGACGTCATCATGACGTCACACAATTTTCGCCTTTTAGGGCATATCTTTGAGACATACCAAAGCTATAACAAAAAGAATTTTGAAAATATCTTGTTTTGTTCGCTAGATATATTGAAAAGAATGTTACGATTTTAATACTTCAAAAATTCAGCGACTTGAAAAAAGACTAGAAATCTGTCACAATCGTTCCTTCTTTTTTTTAACCTTTTATCAAAATGGTATCGCCCAGTTGAACGTAACTTTAGACTGGTGTCCCTTTTGTTGGTTTTTATTTTACCTTTTATAAAAATGGTCTTGCCCAGTTTATCTTAATTTCTCAGACTGGTTTGAACCGGTTTTTGGCCATGGCTTTCCAATCGTTTTCTTTTGTTTGTTTGTGTTTCCTTTACCTGGCTGTCCAAGGGCGTCCCAACCAACCCTTCGGTACTTGTGAATGTGCACCTTTCTATTAGCGAAGCTTCTTTTTGTTAACCAAAACCAGTAGGATAGATCCTTTATTTATAAATAGACTAATTGCTGCATTTAAACAATAAATTAGCATCTAGAGTCAGGATGCACCCTTGGTGTTAAACGGTGTTTTCTTTTGTAAATGAGTGAAGTGTGGAAGTAGTTGGAAAAAAAGAATAAAGTAAAAAGAACGCCTTTTTGGGAAGGTGTAGAGGGAAGTGAAATCGGTGAAGTGAGGGAGAATGAAACATGATGTGATAGAGAGAGGGTGCTGCCAGAGTTAGCCATTTGATTAACCGACTCCCCTGCAATCTGTGCCTCAGTCAACACATTCTGGTGTTGAAGCTTTTAGCTTGGTGAAAGTCACCAAGGCAGATTACGCCCTGCAACTAGTTTGCTTTTGCGTGGCCAACTTATCCTTTGGCCCTGGAGTCTCTATGGTGGCAGGCACTACTCAATCTTCTCCATGATCTGAGCGAGGATCAAAACTTCCACTTTTATGGAAATCCGTAAGTGTTTGAATATTGTCTCGTGGTTTCTTTTTGGCAAATTTTAAGACCGAAAATTGATGTTTTATGCTTAGCCTATAAATACGAAAGTCACCACACGGTCTTGACTTATTCCGATATAAAAGGAAAACTGATATAGATGTTCAGCTCTGATTTTGTGTTAACCTACTTTTACGTTCCTAGAATTAATCAAAGTTTGAAAGAAAATGTTGTTTTGGGGTTATTGTGAAGTTCCAAAATTGACCCGATATAGTCCGACACATTTGAGACTACAATTTGTGTGATAATTATTATTGTAGTTTAGTGTGAATATATGGCAAGTATTTCCGAAGTCCTGGTTCATGTGTATTGAATCTTTAGATGGCCATACATCTGGGCTGAAGGACGGGACGAGATCCTACTCCGGTCAAGTTACACCTATACTGACGGTACTGGACCGAGGGCCACCCTAGGAGGGCTGGACCAGTGAACCCTATACACTCGAGGAGGAAGGCTAGGGTTGGGTGTAGTTGAGTGATCGGGCGACCACAGTGGATCCACTAATCTGCCGACTACTATTTCCTAATTATTGTTAGAGGAAAAGGAAGCTACACTAATTGTATGTATATAATTGTTTTGAGTTGAGGTCAAATCCTGGGCTAATTAAAGTAAGGAATCGACCAGATAAGCTGAGTTTGCATGTGAATAGAAAAGTAGAGTAAATTATAATTAGAAAAGAAGAAAGCCATATAATAAGATTTATCAGGAAAATTCTTGAAGCTGACATATATATAGACATTTTAGCCAATCCATGAGTAAATTTGTAAAATAAAGATTGTAAATATTGAATAAATTTGAATATAAAGTAAAGAGAAGGAATCTAGAGTTCACCCGCCTTTTATTTTGTATATGTTTGTCACGGGTTTTGACATTTATGGGGGCTGGTCCGGGAAATTGAAAAAAAAAACAGAAGTGAAACTGGAGGTCTACCAAGAGAATTTGATCTCATCATCGAACTCAAGAGTCCTTAAACTATTGACATGGTTTCTGTTGCAACGCATGTATTAATTTTGCTACTTTCATTCTTACAGGTTGGGTATTGCTGCCACCATCCTCCTTTGAAATTCTGCGCTCCTGCTCTTCCCCAAAAGTCGTTTGGTAAGTGGCTAACCAGTGTGAGTGCGAGTATAGAAATGGAGAAGGAGATTGATAGGATTAGAACGATTGCAGAGGCTTGTGATTTAAGTGGGCCAGAACTTATAAATTTCGTGCGACAAGAACGAATAGAACAAGAAAGGGTAAATAGGGATGAACGCGCATACCAATTAGAATTGAGACGTCAAGACCATGAAATACTTCAAATGAAAGTGCGCCTCGAAGAAATAAAGTTTGAGGAACCAAACGCTGACCGAAGCCACTCTAGTAGACACACGGCAGCCCGTGCTCCTAAACTCCCACCCTTCGACGAAACTAAGGATGACATTGATGCGTATTTACAACGATTCGAGAGGTACGCAATTAACCAAGAATGGGACGAGAAAGAATGGGCAGTCAATCTTAGTGCGTTACTTAAGGGCAAAGCTTTGGATGTATACTCGCGCTTAGCATTAGATGAGGCAAACCAGTACCCATCATTACGCGATGCTCTCTTAAAACGGTTTCACTTGACGGCTTACGGCTTTCAACAAAAGTTCCGAACCGCGAAACCTGAAGCTTATGAGAGTGCACCACAATTTTCGGTCCGTTTAGACAATGCTTTGACACGATGGTTTGAGATGTCGAAATGCAAAAAAACCTACGAGTGTGTGAAAGATCTCCTGCTCCGTGAGCAATTCTTGAACAGTGTGGACTCAAATGTGGCAATATTTCTGAAAGAACGTGACCCCAAGTCAATATCCGAAATGTCCCGCCTTGCTGAACAATACTGCGAAGCGCATGGTGGTTTTGGTATTCAACAAGTTAGGAGACCTCCTCAACAGAATCCCAATTTCAGAAGGTCCCTTGACTCGAGACCACCACAAAATAGAGCACGTTTTTCGAAGCCTAGTACGGCGCCCAGCACATCGTACAGCGGCAATCGGTCGACTTTTTCTTGCTATAATTGTGGTAAACACGGCCACATCGCCCGAAATTGTTATGCTAGACCAAAAGACATAACTAAGGTCGCGAACGTTATCGCATCTGCACTAACTGGTCTTTTTGACAACCACGGCGAAACATACTAAATCGTGACACCAAATGAGAGCACGAGTCAAAAATCCCAACCGAAAGTTGAACAGATGAACGAAACGGAGTACGAAACAGTTGCGTGTATGATGACTACGCGAAATCAACCAAAACAAGCGTGTAGTTGTACGAAGGATGGTTTCGTAACTCTGATATGTGGAAAATCACTTCCAATGATGAGTGCAGCCTGTCGCGACAAAAATCCAAGTTGTATGCCTGTTACCAACGGCCATGTGAATGGTAAAACTGTACAGGTGCTAAGGGATACAGGTTGTAGCGGTATAGTAGTTAGGAAGAACCTAGTTTTAGACAGTCAACTAACAGGTCAAGTCAAGTCTTATGTACTAGCAGATGGGACTATCCGCCAGGCTCCTGTAGCTAAGGTCGGTATAAGTACTCCATATTTTACTGGATACTCAGAAGTCCTTTGTATCACCAATCCTGTTTACGATCTGATAATCGGTAATGTGGATAGTGCTAGAGACCCTAGAAATCCTGATCCAAACTGGCAGCCTATAATATATGAACCTGAGATCAGAAACGTTGACTCACAAACCGAAACTCAGGAGTACATTGAAACAAGTGCTGTACAAACAAGGTCACAGGTCAAACATAACGAAAAACCTCTAAAGAAACTCAAAGTTCCAACATTGCTACCTGATATAGATAGAAAACAGATTAAGGAAGCTCAGCAAACGGATCCTACACTCAAGAAAATCCGAGAATTGGCATCAAACGAAGATCACAAAATGACACGTTATGGATCCACCTCTAAGTTCTACTGGTCAAAAGACTTACTTTACCGTGAGTTTCAGTCTCCTAAGATTGATTTTGGCCAACCCTATATTCAACTTGTTGTACCTTCCAAGTTTCGCACTCATGTCATGAAATTGGCACACGAATCAATTTTAGGTGGACACCAAGGCTCTATCAAAACTACTGAGAAAGTTCTATCTAACTTTTTCTGGCCTGGGGTACATGCAGACATTACTAGATTCTGTCGTTCATGTGACATCTGTCAACGAACGTTACCCAAAGGCAAAGTTGGTAAGGTTCCCCTAGGGAAAATGCCACTAATAGACACTCCTTTCCAAAGAGTCGCGATAGACATTGTTGGTCCGATCTTCCCCATCTCTGAAAGCGGAAACCGGTACATTGTAACGATCGTAGACTACGCGACACGATATCCGGAAGCGATTCCCTTACGCAGCATCGAAACAACCCGAGTTGCCGAGGCAATGGTAGACGTTTTTACGCGTGTTGGTATTCCGAGAGAAATTTTATCTGACCAGGGGGCCCAATTCACCTCTGACATAATGAAAGAGATCAGTAGATTACTTTCTCTCCACCAGCTCACTACAACCCCATATCACCCGGCGTGCAATGGCTTAGTCGAGCGCTTCAATGGAACTCTAAAACAAATGCTCAAGAGATTATGCGCTGAAAAACCTCGTGACTGGGATAGGTATATAAGTCCCTTACTATTTGCCTATCGAGAAACGCCACAAGCTAGTACGGGATTTGCTCCGTTTGAGCTTCTGTACGGCAGGACAGTCCGTGGTCCTATGAGCATTTTAAAGGAATTGTGGACTGATAACTATCCTGATCAAGAAACGCGCACCACATACCAGTATGTGTTAGATCTTCGTAATCGGATTGAGGAAACCTGTAAAATAGCCCAGGAAGAGTTGGGGAAATCATCCGAGCGCCACAAACATTACTATGACCGAAAAACACGTGTGCGCAATTTCCAGCCAGGAGACTGGGTGTTATTACTACTACCTACAGACCATAACAAGCTCCTGCTTCAATGGAGAGGACCATTTTTGATAACTCATAAACTCAGTCCTCTAGATTATCGCATTGATCTTCATGGGAAACCAAAAGTTTTCCATGCTAATCTACTAAAACGATACATCAGCCGATCAGCCTCAGAAACCACCGAAAGTACTAACAAGGTAGAAACTAAAGGAACCATTATCGGAAACATATTCGAGTGTGCTTCTGTGTCCGTAATTGAATGCGAGTCTAACGGGATATCAGATGAACTGTCACACGAAGCAACCTTTGACAATAACATAATTCCGTCACCGTCACTCCACGCTATCGAAACCATTGACGACGTTGAGATTAGTCCTGATTTGTCAGTTCAACAACAACGCGAAGTAGGACAAGTTTTAGGAAATTTTCGCGACGTCATGACAGATGTACCCGGAAATGCAAAAATAGGTCATCACGATATAAGACTCACCTCGAACGAACCAATTAGAAGTAAACCATATCCTATGCCGTATGCACTAATTGAGACAGTTAAAGAAGAAGTCAGCGACATGTTGAAATTACAGATCATTGAAAAATCGGATTCGCCATATTCATCTCCCATTGTTCTGGTTAAAAAGCCTGACGGTTCGAATCGGTTTTGTATCGATTTTAGAAAGTTAAATAAGATCACAACCTTTGACGCGGAACCCATCCCAAACCCTGATCAGATATTTTCCAAGCTTTGTAATGATCACTATTTCACAAAAATTGATCTTAGCAAAGGATATTGGCAGATACCCATGGTACCCGAAGCTAAGGCAAAAACTGCATTCATCACTCCTACTGGCCTCTTCCAGTTTAGAGTGATGCCCTTTGGATTGATTAATGCTCCTGCAACTTTTAGTCGAGTTATGCGGTCTTTACTTGAAGGCCTTGACCATGTAGACAACTACATTGATGATATACTCATACATACAAAATCCTGGGAAGTTCACATTGCAATCCTTACCAAGCTCATGCAAAGACTCAGAAAATCAGGTATGACTGCAAAACCAAGTAAGTGTTCTATTGGAAAACAGACTGTTGACTTTCTAGGTCATGTCATTGGTCGTGGCAAACTTGCACCACAACTCAACAAAGTGGACAAAATCAAAACTGCACCCTGCCCGACAACCAAAAAACAACTAAGATCATTCCTAGGCCTGACAGGATACTATCGGAAGTTTATTCCAAATTACGCTGCCATTGCTGTCCCTCTCACAGATAAAACCAAGAACAGTGAACCAAACAAAATAGTCTGGGAGGCAAGTCAGCAACTTGCATTTGATGCGCTCAAACAAACTCTAGTCACTGCGCCCATACTACATCTGCCTAATCTTGATAAACCTTTCACCTTGCGTACTGACGCATCAGACTTGGGCATAGGGGCAATCCTGTTACAAGAATATGAAGATGAGAAATTTCCTGTTGCTTACGCGAGCAGAAAACTGCTACAGCGTGAGCGTAACTATTCCACAATAGAAAAGGAATGTCTCGCCCTCGTATGGGGTGTACAAAAATATCAGGTCTATTTGTACGGAAAACCCTTCAGAATTGAAACTGATCACCAACCACTCGCATACCTGCAAAAAGCAAAGGTAGCTAATGCCAGGATCATGAGATGGGCTCTTTCATTGCAACCCTATCAGTTCCACATCATAGCTATCAAAGGATCAGAAAATGTCGGAGCCGACTACCTGAGCCGCGTTGTGTAAACATAATAAAGAAGTTTTAATTGAAGCGGCAAATAAGTGAGAAATATAACCTTTCTTTTTTAGAAAATGTAATGTAAAACATTTTCTTTTGAAGAGGGAGTAAATGTCACAATCGTTCCTTCTTTTTTTTAACCTTTTATCAAAATGGTATCGCCCAGTTGAACGTAACTTTAGACTGGTGTCCCTTTTGTTGGTTTTTATTTTACCTTTTATAAAAATGGTCTTGCCCAGTTTATCTTAATTTCTCAGACTGGTTTGAACCGGTTTTTGGCCATGGCTTTCCAATCGTTTTCTTTTGTTTGTTTGTGTTTCCTTTACCTGGCTGTCCAAGGGCGTCCCAACCAACCCTTCGGTACTTGTGAATGTGCACCTTTCTATTAGCGAAGCTTCTTTTTGTTAACCAAAACCAGTAGGATAGATCCTTTATTTATAAATAGACTAATTGCTGCATTTAAACAATAAATTAGCATCTAGAGTCAGGATGCACCCTTGGTGTTAAACGGTGTTTTCTTTTGTAAATGAGTGAAGTGTGGAAGTAGTTGGAAAAAAAGAATAAAGTAAAAAGAACGCCTTTTTGGGAAGGTGTAGAGGGAAGTGAAATCGGTGAAGTGAGGGAGAATGAAACATGATGTGATAGAGAGAGGGTGCTGCCAGAGTTAGCCATTTGATTAACCGACTCCCCTGCAATCTGTGCCTCAGTCAACACATTCTGGTGTTGAAGCTTTTAGCTTGGTGAAAGTCACCAAGGCAGATTACGCCCTGCAACTAGTTTGCTTTTGCGTGGCCAACTTATCCTTTGGCCCTGGAGTCTCTATGGTGGCAGGCACTACTCAATCTTCTCCATGATCTGAGCGAGGATCAAAACTTCCACTTTTATGGAAATCCGTAAGTGTTTGAATATTGTCTCGTGATTTCTTTTTGGCAAATTTTAAGACCGAAAATTGATGTTTTATGCTTAGCCTATAAATACGAAAGTCACCACACGGTCTTGACTTATTCCGATATAAAAGGAAAACTGATATAGATGTTCAGCTCTGATTTTGTGTTAACCTACTTTTACGTTCCTAGAATTAATCAAAGTTTGAAAGAAAATGTTGTTTTGGGGTTATTGTGAAGTTCCAAAATTGACCCGATATAGTCCGACACATTTGAGACTACAATTTGTGTGATAATTATTATTGTAGTTTAGTGTGAATATATGGCAAGTATTTCCGAAGTCCTGGTTCATGTGTATTGAATCTTTAGATGGCCATACATCTGGGCTGAAGGACGGGACGAGATCCTACTCCGGTCAAGTTACACCTATACTGACGGTACTGGACCGAGGGCCACCCTAGGAGGGCTGGACCAGTGAACCCTATACACTCGAGGAGGAAGGCTAGGGTTGGGTGTAGTTGAGTGATCGGGCGACCACAGTGGATCCACTAATCTGCCGACTACTATTTCCTAATTATTGTTAGAGGAAAAGGAAGCTACACAAATTGTATGTATATAATTGTTTTGAGTTGAGGTCAAATCCTGGGCTAATTAAAGTAAGGAATCGACCAGATAAGCTGAGTTTGCATGTGAATAGAAAAGTAGAGTAAATTATAATTAGAAAAGAAGAAAGCCATATAATAAGATTTATCAGGAAAATTCTTGAAGCTGACATATATATAGACATTTTAGCCAATCCATGAGTAAATTTGTAAAATAAAGATTGTAAATATTGAATAAATTTGAATATAAAGTAAAGAGAAGGAATCTAGAGTTCACCCGCCTTTTATTTTGTATATGTTTGTCACGGGTTTTGACAAAATCAACCCCTTTTATAAACAGCAAGCTCATAATAGCCATGGTTATCAGCCCGTCCCAGAATTCCTTTGTGTTATATTGAATTTGGTCTAAATTTTGAAATGGCTGTTATTTCTTACTTGAGTGAGCCACGATCATGAAATTTTGGAATTGGGTACAGAAAAATACAATGTATACATTTTTGTAATCAGATTGACCCTTACATGCGTTTAAAAAAAAAAATATTGTTGATGACGTCATCATGACGTCACACAATTTTCGCCATTTAGGGCATATCTTTGAGACATACCAAAGCTGTAACAAAAATAATTTTGAAAATATCTTGTTTTGTTCGCTAGATATATTGAAAAGAATGTTACGATTTTAAAACTTCAAAAATTCAGCGACTTGAAAAAAGACAAGAAATCAACCCCTTTTATAAACAGCAAGCTCATAATAGCCATGGTTATCAGCCCGTCCCAGAATTCCTTTGTGTTATATTGATTTTGGTCTAAATTTTGAAATGGCTGTCATTTCTTACTTGAGTGAGCCACGATCATGAAATTTTGGAATTGGGTACAGAAAAATACAATGTATACATTTTTGTAATCGGATTGACCCTTACATGCGTTAAAAATAAAACATATTTTTGATGACGTCATCATGACGTCACACAATTTTCGCCTTTTAGGGCATATCTTTGAGACATACCAAAGCTATAACAAAAAGAATTTTGAAAATATCTTGTTTTGTTCGCTAGATATATTGAAAAGAATGTTACGATTTTAATACTTCAAAAATTCAGCGACTTGAAAAAAGACTAGAAATCAACCCCTTTTATAAACAGCAAGCTCATAATAGCCATGGTTATCAGCCCGTCCCAGAATTCCTTTGTGTTATATTGAATTTGGTCTAAATTTTGAAATGGCTGTTATTTCTTACTTGAGTGAGCCACGATCATGAAATTTTGGAATTGGGTACAGAAAAATACAATGTATACATTTTTGTAATCAGATTGACCCTTACATGCGTTTAAAAAAGAAAATATTGTTGATGACGTCATCATGACGTCACACAATTTTCGCCATTTAGGGCATATCTTTGAGACATACCAAAGCTGTAACAAAAATAATTTTGAAAATATCTTGTTTTGTTCGCTAGATATATTGAAAAGAATGTTACGATTTTAAAACTTCAAAAATTCAGCGACTTGAAAAAAGACTAGAAATCAACCCCTTTTATAAACAGCAAGCTCATAATAGCCATGGTTATCAGCCCGTCCCAGAATTCCTTTGTGTTATATTGAATTTGGTCTAAATTTTGAAATGGCTGTCATTTCTTACTTGAGTGAGCCACGATCATGAAATTTTGGAATTGGGTACAGGAAAATTCAATATATACATTTTTGTAATCGGATTGACCCTTACATGCGTTAACAAAAAAACACATTTTTGATGACGTCATCATGACGTCACACAATTTTCGCTTTTTAGGGCATATCTTTGAGACATACCAAAGCTATAAGAAAAAGAATTTTGAAAATATCTTGTTTTGTTCGCTAGATATATTTAAAAGAATGTTACGATTTTAAAAATTCAAAAATTCATAAAAAATCACGTGATGACGTCATCACGACGTCACTCTACGACATACAATTTCAGCTTAGGGTCTATGTTTGATGTAAGTTTGGTTAGGTTCTGAGGTTTTTTAAGACCTAAAGTGCCGCCGACAAAATTCGTGTACAAAGTCTATGGGATTTTGGTCAGAACTAAAAGAAGAAACTAGACATCTTGCGTCTCTTGCAAACAGACGCAGGGCTTTTCCGTTTTTCTGTTATATTAAGCACAAAGCTCCATCACTTCTATGTCTTTTGCTACTTCAAACTTGACCTTTAAGCGTGACGCCATCCTGACTTCTTTCTTGGTCATGTAATTTCCATTATAGGATATATATGACAAACTTGTTTAAGACCTTAGGCTGTTATGTGGCGCAAGTCCCGGTTAGAAATTACATAAAAAATTTAAAAAACCTAACAATCAACATAAAATCGTAGGATAGCGTCGTCATGACGTCACATATTCGGAACGTGGTCTTGGCTTGTGTCAAGATTGCAGTCAATCTGATCAATGACAGTTTAAAAAAATTGAAAAAAATGAAAAATTCCTACAAAATCAGCCAATCACGTCACTTCAGATTTTACAAATTTTCATAACGATCCACTTACTCTCATGTGTTTTTTAAAAGGGCATTTTGATGACGTCAGGATGATGTTACACATTTTAACATACATAACTCTGACCTAATGAATTGATTACAAAAAGGAATTTCGAATTTATTATATTCTGTTAATGAGATATGGCTTAAAATTTCAAAACCTTAAAAAAAATATACAAATAATTTGATGGTCATCATGACTAAAAAATTAACAGAAAATCAGCCGATGACGTCATCATGACGTCACCTCGGATTTTACATGCTAGTATCACTATCTACTTACCCACCAATTTTTATGACGCTCGGACCAACCCTTATATGTGTTTCAAAAAACCTATTTTTGATGACGTAATGATGACGTCACACAATTTTCACATTTATGTAAAGGAATATAGGAGCTAACAAAGCTATTACAAAAAGAATTTTGAATTTAGCATGTTCTGTTGGTGAGATATGGCTTTAAGAAACTTTGAAGTTCAAAAACTTAAAAATTACTATAAAATCGTATGATGACGTCATGATGACGTCATGTCAATTTTCATCTATAAACCTGCTGGCCTACTTAGATATTACATTTCAACTTAATCGAGCTTGTACTTTTGTAGATATGGCTTCAAAAACTGCCCCTTTAAGATGACGTCACGTGACATGTGATGACATCATGATAATGTCATGTCAATTTTCAGCTATAAACCTACTGGGCTACCTAGATATTACTTTTCAACTTAATCGAACTTGTAATTTTGTATATATATGGCTTCAAAAACTGCCCCTTTAAGATGACGTCACGTGACATGTGATGACGTCATCATAACGTCAATTCAATTTTTATCTATAAACCTACTGGGCTACCTAGATATTACTTTTGAACTTAATCGGACTTGTGCTTTTGTAGACATATGGCTTCAAAAACTGCCCCTTTAAGATGACGTCACGTGACATGTGATGACATCAATTATGATAATGTCATGTCAATTTTCAGCTATAAACCTACTGGGCTACCTAGATATTACTTTTCAACTTAATCGAATTTGTACTTTTGTAGATATATGGCTTCAAAAACTGCCCCTTTAAGATGACGTCACGTGGCATGTCATGACGTCATCAAGAGGTAAAAGTTCGGCACACATTGTGAGCAGTTAGTCTAAGTGTCTGCCAAGTTTAAAAGTACCCAAAGTGCCGGTAAGAAAGAAAACGTGTACAAATGCTATAGGCAATAATCTAGCGAGTGCCCCTTTAAGATGACACCACGTGACATGTTATGACTTGATCATAACGTCATGTCAATTTTCATCTATAACACCAGGTGGCATACCTTACGTTCCAACTGAATCGGACTTGTACTTTTGTAGATATATGGCTTCGAAAAATGCCCCTTTAAGATGACGTCACGTGACATGTGATGACGTCATCAGGACGTAAAAGTTCGGCACACATTGTGAGCAGTTGGGGTAAGTGTCTGCCAAGTTTAAAAGTAGCCAATGTGGCCGGTAAGAAAGTAAACGTTTACAAATGCTATGGGCAATATTCTATCGACTTGAAAAAAGAATTTTTTTATGACGTCATCATGACGTCACACAATTTTCGCTTTTTAGGGCATATCTTTGAGACATACCAAAGCTATAACAAAAAGAATTTTGAAAATATCTTGTTTTGTTCGCTAGATATAGTGAAAAGAATGTTACGATTATAAAACTTCAAGAATTCAGCGACTTGAAAAAAGACTACAAATCAACCCCTTTTATAAACAGCATGCACATTTAAGCCATGGTTATCAGCCCTTCCCAGAATTCCTTTGTGTTATATTGAATTTGGTCTACATTTTGAAATGGCTCCTATTTCTTACTTGAGTGAGCCACGATCACGAAATTTTGGAATTAGGTACAGGAAAATTCAATGTATACATTTTTGCAATCAGAGTGACCCTTACATGCGTTTAAAAAAAAAAATATTGTTGATGACGTCATCATGACGTCACACAATTTTCGCCATTTAGGGCATATCTTTGAGACATACCAAAGCTGTAACAAAAATAATTTTGAAAATATCTTGTTTTGTTCGCTAGATATATTGAAAAGAATGTTACGATTTTAAAACTTCAAAAATTCAGCGACTTGAAAAAAGACAAGAAATCAACCCCTTTTATAAACAGCAAGCTCATAATAGCCATGGTTATCAGCCCGTCCCAGAATTCCTTTGTGTTATATTGAATTTGGTCTAAATTTTGAAATGGCTGTCATTTCTTACTTGAGTGAGCCACGATCATGAAATTTTGGAATTGGGTACAGAAAAATACAATGTATACATTTTTGTAATCGGATTGACCCTTACATGCGTTAAAAAAACAACATATTTTTGATGACGTCATCATGACGTCACACAATTTTCGCCTTTTAGGGCATATCTTTGAGACATACCAAAGCTATAAGAAAAAGAATTTTGAAAATATCTTGTTTTGTTCGCTAGATATATTGAAAAGAATGTTACGATTTTAATACTTCAAAAATTCAGCGACTTGAAAAAAGACTAGAAATCAACCCCTTTTATAAACAGCAAGCTCATAATAGCCATGGTTATCAGCCCGTCCCAGAATTCCTTTGTGTTATATTGAATTTGGTCAAAATGTTGAAATGGCTGTTATTTCTTACTTGAGTGAGCCACGATCATGAAATTTTGGAATTGGGTACAGAAAAATACAATGTATACATTTTTGTAATCAGATTGACCCTTACATGCGTTTAAAAAAAAAAATATTGTTGATGACGTCATCATGACGTCACACAATTTTCGCCATTTAGGGCATATCTTTGAGACATACCAAAGCTGTAACAAAAATAATTTTGAAAATATCTTGTTTTGTTCGCTAGATATATTGAAAAGAATGTTACGATTTTAAAACTTCAAAAATTCAGCGACTTGAAAAAAGACTAGAAATCAACCCCTTTTATAAACAGCAAGCTCATAATAGCCATGGTTATCAGCCCGTCCCAGAATTCCTTTGTGTTATATTGAATTTGGTCTAAATTTTGAAATGGCTGTCATTTCTTACTTGAGTGAGCCACGATCATGAAATTTTGGAATTGGGTACAGGAAAATTCAATATATACATTTTTGTAATCGGATTGACCCTTATATGCGTTAACAAAAAAAAACATTTTTGATGACGTCATCATGACGTCACACAATTTTCGTAATTTAGGGCATATCTTTGAGACATACCAAAGCTATAAGAAAAAGAATTTTGAAAATATCTTGTTTTGTTCGCTAGATATATTTAAAAGAATGTTACGATTTTAAAAATTCAAAAATTCATAAAAAATCACGTGATGACGTCATCACGACGTCACTCTACGACATACAATTTCAGCTTAGGGTCTATGTTTGATGTAAGTTTGGTTAGGTTCTGACGTTTTTTAAGACCTAAAGTGCCGCCGACAAAATTCGTGTACAAAGTCTATGGGATTTTGGTCAGAACTAAAAGAAGAAGAAGAAGAAAAACTAGAGGTCTATGTTTTTAAGAACATAGGGCTTTTCCATATGTTTTTATGATGTTATTTCGAATTTTGTAAACTAGTGACAAATCTACCTAACCACCAAGTTTCATGACGATTAGACATGGTCTACCCTTATATGTCTTTCAAGAAATCATGCCTTTGATGACGTCATTATGACCTCAGAAATTTTTCGCATTTATATAAAAGAATGTACGAGCTAACAAAGCTATTACAAAAAGAATTTTGAATTTAACATATGTTCTGTTGATGAGATATGGTTTTAAGAATCTTTAATGTTAAAACTTTGAAATTACTATAAAAATCATATGAGGACGTCATTATGACGTCACCTCAATTTTTATTTATAACGTACTTGTCTAGCAACATACCAGGTTTGAATGCAATTGGACTTACGGTTCTCTTGATATGGGCCTTGAAAAATGCGCCTTTAAGATGACATCACGTGACACATAATGACGTCATCATGATGTCACTTTTCGGCACACAATTTCAGATTAGGGTCTATGTTTGTATTAAGTTTGAATAAGATCTGATGTTGTTTAGTGACTAAAGTGCCGTAGACAAAATTCGTGTTTAAGAAGAAACCCAAAAGGTGGGTATTGTGTAGTTTAGGATTTGTGTATTAATTGTGTTCATGTTAGCTCCTGGAGTATTTGATTATTCCAAAAGCCTTTTTTGTCATAAACTACACAATGTACTAAACTACACAATCGCGCGAACAGAACAAAAACCAAGGCTTTGCTGCTGTAGCGGAAAAGCCGAAAATTTTGCGTCTGTTGTAAACATACGCATGGCTTTTCCGTTTTCTTTTTTTCTTTAACATAAATTATCAGAAGGTCTTTGTCTTTGCTATGTTTAAGATCTGAGATTATTTTATGATTCACATTTCGTACTCCATACTTGACCTTTAAGTTCATGTTACTTGACACGTGATGACGTCATCATGACGTCACGTTTCGGCATACATTTTCAGCTTAGGGTCTCTGTTTGTGTTAAGCCTGATTAAGATCTGATGTTGTTTAGTGACCAAAGTGTCCCGTACAAAATTCGTGTACAAAGTCTATGGGATTTGGGATAGAACTAAAATAATCATAGAAAATCAGCCGATGACGTCATCATGACGTCACCTCGGATTTAACATGCTAGTAGCACTATCTACCTGCACACTAATTTTTATGACCATCGTCCCTCCCTTATATGTGTTTCAAAAAAGCATATTTTTAATGACGTCATGATGACGTCACACATTTTTCACATTTATGTGAAAGAATATAGGAGCTAACAAATCTATTACAAAAAGAATTTTGAATTTAGCATGTTCTGTTGATGAGATATGGTTTTAAGAAACTTTAGTGTTCAAAAACTTAAAAATTACTATAAAATCGTATGATGACGTCATCATGACGTCATGTCAATTTTCATCTATAAACCTGCTGGCCTACTTAGATATTACATTTCAACTTAATCGAGCTTGTACTTTTGTAGATATGGCTTCAAAAACTGCCCCTTTAAGATGACGTCACGTGACATGTGATGACATCATGATAATGTCATGTCAATTTTCAGCTATAAACCTACTGGGCTACCTAGATATTACTTTTCAACTTAATCGAACTTGTAATTTTGTATATATATGGCTTCAAAAACTGCCCCTTTAAGATGACGTCACGTGACATGTGATGACGTCATCATAACGTCAATTCAATTTGTATCTATAAACCTACTGGGCTACCTAGATATTACTTTTGAACTTAATCGGACTTGTGCTTTTGTAGACATATGGCTTCAAAAACTGCCCCTTTAAGATGACGTCACGTGACATGTGATGACATCAATTATGATAATGTCATGTCAATTTTCAGCTATAAACCTACTGGGCTACCTAGATATTACTTTTCAACTTAATCGAATTTGTACTTTTGTAGATATATGGCTTCAAAAACTGCCCCTTTAAGATGACGTCACGTGGCATGTCATGACGTCATCAAGAGGTAAAAGTTCGGCACACATTGTGAGCAGTTAGTCTAAGTGTCTGCCAAGTTTAAAAGTACCCAAAGTGCCGGTAAGAAAGAAAACGTGTACAAATGCTATAGGCAATAATCTAGCGAGTGCCCCTTTAAGATGACACCACGTGACATGTTATGACTTGATCATAACGTCATGTCAATTTTCATCTATAACACCAGGTGGCATACCTTACGTTCCAACTGAATCGGACTTGTACTTTTGTAGATATATGGCTTCGAAAAATGCCCCTTTAAGATGACGTCACGTGACATGTGATGACGTCATCAGGACGTAAAAGTTCGGCACACATTGTGAGCAGTTGGGGTAAGTGTCTGCCAAGTTTAAAAGTAGCCAATGTGGCCGGTAAGAAAGTAAACGTTTACAAATGCTATGGGCAATATTCTATCGACTTGAAAAAAGAATTTTTTTATGACGTCATCATGACGTCACACAATTTTCGCTTTTTAGGGCATATCTTTGAGACATACCAAAGCTATAACAAAAAGAATTTTGAAAATATCTTGTTTTGTTCGCTAGATATATTGAAAAGAATGTTACGATTTTAAAACTTCAAAAATTCAGCGACTTGAAAAAAGACTAGAAATCAACCCCTTTTATAAACAGCAAGCTCATAATAGCCATGGTTATCAGCCCGTCCCAGAATTCCTTTGTGTTATATTGAATTTGGTCTAAATTTTGAAATGGCTGTCATTTCTTACTTGAGTGAGCCACGATCATGAAATTTTGGAATTGGGTACAGGAAAATTCAATATATACATTTTTGTAATCGGATTGACCCTTACATGCGTTAACAAAAAAACACATTTTTGATGACGTCATCATGACGTCACACAATTTTCGCAATTTAGGGCATATCTTTGAGACATACCAAAGCTATAAGAAAAAGAATTTTGAAAATATCTTGTTTTGTTCGCTAGATATATTGAAAAGAATGTTACGATTTTAAAACTTCAAAAATTCAGCGACTTGAAAAAAGACTAGAAATCAACCCCTTTTATAAACAGCAAGCTCATAATAGCCATGGTTATCAGCCCGTCCCAGAATTCCTTTGTGTTATATTGAATTTGGTCTAAATTTTGAAATGGCTGTCATTTCTTACTTGAGTGAGCCACGATCATGAAATTTTGGAATTGGGTACAGGAAAATTCAATATATACATTTTTGTAATCGGATTGACCCTTACATGCGTTAACAAAAAAACACATTTTTGATGACGTCATCATGACGTCACACAATTTTCGCAATTTAGGGCATATCTTTGAGACATACCAAAGCTATAAGAAAAAGAATTTTGAAAATATCTTGTTTTGTTCGCTAGATATATTTAAAAGAATGTTACGATTTTAAAAATTCAAAAATTCATAAAAAATCACGTGATGACGTCATCACGACGTCACTCTACGACATACAATTTCAGCTTAGGGTCTATGTTTGATGTAAGTTTGGTTAGGTTCTGAGGTTTTTTAAGACCTAAAGTGCCGCCGACAAAATTCGTGTACAAAGTCTATGGGATTTTGGTCAGAACTAAAAGAAGAAGAAGAAAAAAAAGAAAAAAAAAAAAAATCAGAACAAAAACAAAGCCTTTTCCGAAGGATTTCGGAAAAGCCAAAAAGAAAAAAAAAAAAAATCAGAACAAAAACAAAGCCTTTTCCGAAGGATTTCGGAAAAGCCAACTAGAGGTCTATGTTTTTAAGAACATAGGGCTTTTCCATATGTTTTTATGATGTCACTTCGAATTTTGTAAACTAGTGACAAATCTACCTAACCACCAAGTTTCGTGACGATTAGACATGGTCTATCCATATGTCTTTCAAGAAATCATGCCTTTAATGACGTCATTATGACTTCAGTAATTTTTCGCATTTATATAAAAGAATGTACGAGCTAACAAAGCTATTACAAAAGGAATTTTGAATTGAACATGTTCTGTTGATGAGATGTGGTTTTAAGAATCTTTAACGTAAAAATTTTGAAATTACCATAAAAATCAGATGATGACGTCATTATGACGTCACCTCAATTTTGATTTATAACATGTACTTGTTTAGCCAACATACCAGGTTTGAATGCAATTGGACTTACGGTTCTCTTGATATGGGCCCTTGAAAAATGAGCCTTTAAGATGACATCACATAACACATAATGACGTCATCGTGACATCACTCTTCGGCACACAATTTCAGATTAGGGTCTATGTTTGGGTTAAGTTTGCTTAAGATCTGATGTTGTTTAGTGACCAAAGTGCCGCAGACAAAATTCGTGTTTAAGAAGAAACCAAAATAGTGGGTATTGTGTAGTTTAGGATTTCTGTATTAATTGTGTTCATGTTAGCTTCTGGAGTATTTGATTATTCCAAAAGCCTTTTTTTGTTACTAAAGTAGACTTCTCTGAATCCCAATGACACGTGCTTTTGTGATTTGGAAAGGTTTTTTAAGGCGGAAAATACGATTTTCTTACGTTGTGTCACGTTTTGGCTCGGTCAACTACTCTCCCACCAGCTATATATCCGTGTAAAGCTGGGTATTGCGCAATCACGTATTTTGTTACCTCTTAGCTAACGATTTCACTCCAAAAAACCCCTGCAGATGTTCTTCGACGTGGCCCTTTGTTCTGAATGTGGCAAAACGAACAATTTTCAAGTAGATTGTGTTCATGCCTGGGCGAAAGTGTACTAAACTACACAATCGCGCGAACAGAACAAAAACAAAGGCTTTCCTGCTGTAGCGGAAACGCCAAAAAATGTGCGTCTGTTGTAAACATACGCATGGCTTTTCCTTTTTTTCTTTTTTATTTAACATAAAGTATCAGAAGGTCTATGTCTTTGCTAAGTTTAAGATCTGAGATTATTTTATGATTAACATTTCGTACTCCAAACTTGACCTTTAAGTTCATGTTACATGCCACACGAAGACGTCATTATGACGTCACTCTTCGCGGCACGACTTTGCATCAGGGTCTATACCTATGCTAACTCTGACTAAGATTCGATGTTGTTTGATGACAAAAGTGCCGATCAGAAAATCTATGCACAAAGTCTATGGGATTTGGGATAGAACTAAAATAAGAAGCAGAAAACAAATAGATATAGGGCCTTCAAAAATGCAAATTTAAGATGACGTCACGTGACATGTGATGACGTCATCATGACGTCATGATTCGGCACCCATCTCGAGTAGATAGTCAATGCATATGCCAAGTTTGAAGTTCATGGCATTTGAAGAAGTGCAAAATTTTAAGAGTACAATGAAATTTGAAACATTTACAAATTCATAAAAAATCAGCCGATGACGTCATCATGACGTCACTTCGGATTTTGCATGCTAGTGGCACTATCTACCTACCCACCAATTTTTATGACGATCGGACGTACCCTTATGTGTGTTTAAGAAATGCACATTTTTGATGACGTCATGATGACGTCACACATTTTTCAAATGTATGTGAAAGAATATAGGAGCTAACAAAGCTATTACAAAAAGAATTTTGAATTTAGCATGTTCTGTTGGTGAGATATGGCTTTAAGAAACTTTGAAGTTGAAAAACTTTAATATTACTGTAAAATCGTATGATGACGTCATCATGACGTCACCTTAATTTTCATCTATAACACGAGCTACCATACCAACATACCAGGTTTGAAGGCAATCGGACCTACCGTTCTCTAGATATAGGCTCTTGAAAAATGCACATTTAAGATGACGTCACATGACACGTGATGACGTCATCATGACGTCACGTTTCGGCTTACATTTTCAGCTTAGGGTCTATGTTTGTGTTAAGTCTGATTAAGATCCGAGGTTGTTTAGTGACCAAAGTGCCACTTACAAAATTCGTGTACAAAGTCTATGGGATTTGGGATAGAACTAAAAAATTCACAGAAAATCAGCCGATGACGTCATCATGACGTCACCTCGGATTTTACATGCTATTAGCACTATCTACCTACCCCCTAATTTTTATGACGATCGGACGTACCCTTATGTGTGTTTCAGAAATGCACATTTTTGATGACGTCATGATGACGTCACACATTTTTCAAATGTATGTGAAAGAATATAGGAGCTAACAAAGCTATTACAAAAAGAATTTTGAATTTAGCATGTTCTGTTGGTGAGATATGGCTTTAAGAAACTTTGAATTTCAAAAACTTAAAAATTACTATAAAATCGTATGATGACGTCATCTTGACGTCACCTCAAATTTCATCTATAACACGAGCTAGCCTACCAACATATCAGGTTTGAAGGAAATCGGACCTACCGTTCTCTAGATATGGGCCCTTGAAAAACGCACCTTTAAGATGACGTCACGTGACACGTGATGACGTCATCATGACGTCACTCTTCGACATACTATTTCAGCTTAGGGTCTATGTTTGAGGTAAGTTTGGTTAAGATCTGAGGTTTTTTAAGACCTAAAGTGCCGCGCAGAAAATTCGTGTACAAAGTCTATGGGATTTTGGTCAGAACTAAAAGAAGAAGAAGAAGAAGAAGAAGAAACTAGAGGTCTATGTTTTTAAGAACATAGGGCTTTTCCACATGTTTTGATGATGTCACTTCGAATTTTGTAAACTAGTGACAAATCTACCTAACCACCAAGTTTCGTGACGATTAGACATGGTCTATCCATATGTCTTTCAAGAAATCATGCCTTTAATGACGTCATTATGACTTCAGTAATTTTTCGCATTTATATAAAAGAATGTACGAGCTAACAAAGCTATTACAAAAGGAATTTTGAATTGAACATGTTCTGTTGATGAGATGTGGTTTTAAGAATCTTTAACGTTAAAATTTTGAAATTACCATAAAAATCAGATGATGACGTCATTATGACGTCACCTAAATTTTGATTTATAACATGTACTTGTTTAGCCAACATACCAGGTTTGAATGCAATTGGACTTACGGTTCTCTTGATATGGGCCCTTGAAAAATGAGCCTTTAAGATGACATCACGTAACACATAATGACGTCATCGTGACAGCACTCTTCGGCACACAATTTCAGATTAGGGTCTATGTTTGGGTTAAGTTTGCTTAAGATCTGATGTTGTTTAGTGACCAAAGTGCCGCAGACAAAATTCGTGTTTAAGAAGAAACCAAAATAGTGGGTATTGTGTAGTTTAGGATTTCTGTATTAATTGTGTTCATGTTAGCTTCTGGAGTATTTGATTATTCCAAAAGCCTTTTTTTGTTACTAAAGTAGACTTCTCTGAATCCCAATGACACGTGCTTTTGTGATTTGGAAAGGTTTTTTAAGGCGGAAAATACGATTTTCTTACGTTGTGTCACGTTTTGGCTCGGTCAACTACTCTCCCACCAGCTATATATCCGTGTAAAGCTGGGTATTGCGCAATCACGTATTTTGTTACCTCTTAGCTAACGATTTCACTCCAAAAAACCCCTGCAGATGTTCTTCGACGTGGCCCTTTGTTCTGAATGTGGCAAAACGAACAATTTTCAAGTAGATTGTGTTCATGCCTGGGCGAAAGTGTACTAAACTACACAATCGCGCGAACAGAACAAAAACAAAGGCTTTCCTGCTGTAGCGGAAACGCCAAAAAATGTGCGTCTGTTGTAAACATACGCATGGCTTTTCCTTTTTTTCTTTTTTATTTAACATAAAGTATCAGAAGGTCTATGTCTTTGCTAAGTTTAAGATCTGAGATTATTTTATGATTAACATTTCGTGCTCCAAACTTGACCTTTAAGTTCATGTTACATGCCACACGAAGACGTCATTATGACGTCACTCTTCGCGGCACGACTTTGCATCAGGGTCTATACCTATGCTAACTCTGACTAAGATTCGATGTTGTTTGATGACAAAAGTGCCGATCAGAAAATCTATGCACAAAGTCTATGGGATTTGGGATAGAACTAAAATAAGAAGCAGAAAAAAAATAGATATAGGGCCTTCAAAAATGCAAATTTAAGATGACGTCACGTGACATGTGATGACGTCATCATGACGTCATGATTCGGCACCCATCTCGAGTAGATAGTCAATGCATATGCCAAGTTTGAAGTTCATGGCATTTGAAGAAGTGCACAATTTTAAGAGTACAATGAAATTTGAAACATTTACAAATTCATAAAAAATCAGCCGATGACGTCATCATGACGTCACTTCGGATTTTGCATGCTAGTGGCACTATCTACCTACCCACCAATTTTTATGACGATCGGACGTACCCTTATGTGTGTTTCAGAAATGCACATTTTTGATGACGTCATGATGACGTCACACATTTTTCAAATGTATGTAAAAGAAGATAGGAGCTAACAAAGCTATTACAAAAAGAATTTTGAATTTAGCATGTTCTGTTGGTGAGATATGGCTTGAAGAAACTTTGAAGTTGAAAAACTTTAATATTACTGTAAAATCGTATGATGACGTCATCATGACGTCACCTTAATTTTCATCTTTAACACGAGCTACCATACCAACATACCAGGTTTGAAGGCAATCGGACCTACCGTTCTCTAGATATAGGCTCTTGAAAAATGCACATTTAAGATGACGTCACATGACACGTGATGACGTCATCATGACGTCACGTTTCGGCTTACATTTTCAGCTTAGGGTCTATGTTTGTGTTAAGTCTGATTAAGATCCGAGGTTGTTTAGTGACCAAAGTGCCACTTACAAAATTCGTGTACAAAGTCTATGGGATTTGGGATAGAACTAAAAAATTCACAGAAAATCAGCCGATGACGTCATCATGACGTCACCTCGGATTTTGCATGCTAGTGGCACTATCTACCTACCCACCAATTTTTATGACGATCGGACGTACCCTTATGTGTGTTTCAGAAATGCACATTTTTTATGACGTCATGATGACGTCACACATTTTTCAAATGTATGTGAAAGAATATATGAGCTAACAAAGCTATTACAAAAAGAATTTTGAATTTAGCATGTTCTGTTGGTGAGATATGGCTTTAAGAAACTTTGAAGTTGAAAAACTTTAATATTACTGTAAAATCGTATGATGACGTCATCAAGACGTCACCTTAATTTTCATCTATAACACGAGCTACCATACCAACATACCAGGTTTGAAGGCAATCGGACGTACCGTTCTCTAGATATGGGCCCTTGAAAAATGCACCTTTAAGATGACGTCACATGACACGTGATGACGTCATCATGACGTCACGTTTCGGCATACATTTTCAGCTTAGGGTCTCTGTTTGTGTTAAGCCTGATTAAGATCTGATGTTGTTTAGTGACCAAAGTGTCCCGTACAAAATTCGTGTACCAAGTCTATGGGATTTGGAATAGAACTAAAATAATCATAGAAAATCAGCCGATGACGTCATCATGACGTCACCTCGGATTTAACATGCTAGTATCACTATCTACCTGCACACTAATTTTTATGACGATCGTCCCTACCCTTATATGTGTTTCAAAAAAGCATATTTTTGATGACGTCATGATGACGTCACACATTTTTCACATTTATGTGAAAGAATATAGGAGCTAACAAAGATATTACAAAAAGAATTTTGAATTTAGCGTGTTCTGTTGATGAGATATGGCTTTAGGAAACTTTGAAGTTCAAAAACTTTAATATTACTGTAAAACTGTATGATGACGTCATCATGACGTCACCTCAATTTTTATCTATAACACAGCTACCATACCAACATACCTGGTTTGAAGGCAATCGGACGTACCGTTCTCTAGATATGGGCCCTTGAAAAATCACCTTTAAGATGACGTCACATGACACGTGATGACGTCATCATGACGTCACGTTTCGGCATACATTTTCAGCTTAGGGTCTCTGTTTGTGTTAAGCCTGATTAAGATCTGATGTTGCTTAGTGACCAAAGTGTCCCGTACAAAATTCGTGTACAAAGTCTATGGGATTTGGGATAGAACTAAAATAATCATAGAAAATCAGCCGATGACGTCATCATGACGTCACCTCGGATTTAACATGCTAGTAGCACTATCTACCTGCACACTAATTTTTATAACGATCGTCCCTACCCTTATATGTGTTTCAAAAAAGCATATTTTTGATGACGTCATGATGACGTCACACATTTTTCACATTTATGTGAAAGAATATAGGAGCTAACAAAGCTATTACAAAAAGAATTTTGAATTTAGCATGTTCTGTTGATGAGATATGGCTTTAAGAAACTTTGAAGTTCAAAAACTTTAATATTACTGTAAAATCGTATGATGACGTCATCATGACGTCACCTCAATTTTCATCTATAACACGATCTACCATACCAACATACCTGGTTTGAAGGCAATCGGACCTACCGTTCTCTAGATATGGGCCCTTCCAAAATGCACCTTTAAGATGACGTCACATGACACGTGATGACGTCATCATGACGTCACGTTTTGGCATACATTTTCAGCTTAGGGTCCCTGTTTGTGTTAAGTTTGATTAAGATCTGATGTTGTTTAGTGACCAAAGTGTCCCGTACAAAATTCGTGTACAAAGTCTATGGGATTTGGGAAAGAACTAAAAATTCATAGAAAATCAGCCGATGACGTCATCATGACGTCACCTCGGATTTAACATCCTAGTAGCATTATCTACCTGCACACTAATTTTTATGACGATCGTCCCTACCCTTATATGTGTTTCAAAAAAGCATATTTTTGATGACGTCATGATGACGTCACACATTTTTCACATTTATGTGAAAGAATATAGGAGCTAACAGAGCTATTACAAAAAGAATTTTGAATTTAGCGTGTTCTGTTGGTGAGATATGGCTTTAAGAAACTTTGAAGTTCAAAAACTTTAATATTACTGTAAAACTGTATGATGACGTCATCATGACGTCACCTCAATTTTTATCTATAACACGAGCTACCATACCAACATACCTGGTTTGAAGGCAATCGGACGTACCGTTCTCTAGATATGGGCCCTTGAAAAATGCACCTTTAAGATGACGTCACATGACACGTGATGACGTGATCATGACGTCACGTTTCGGCATACATTTTCAGCTTAGGGTCTCTGTTTGTGTTAAGCCTGATTAAGATCTGATGTTGCTTAGTGACCAAAGTGTCCCGTACAAAATTCGTGTACAAAGTCTATGGGATTTTGGATAGAACTAAAATAATCATAGAAAATCAGCCGATGACGTCATCATGACGTCACCTCGGATTTAACATGCTAGTAGCACTATCTACCTGCACACTAATTTTTATAACGATCGTCCCTACCCTTATATGTGTTTCAAAAAAGCATATTTTTGATGACGTCATGATGACGTCACACATTTTTCACATTTATGTGAAAGAATATAGGAGCTAACAAAGCTATTACAAAAAGAATTTTGAATTTAGCATGTTCTGTTGATGAGATATGGCTTTAAGAAACTTTGAAGTTCAAAAACTTTAATATTACTGTAAAATCGTATGATGACGTCATCATGACGTCACCTCAATTTTCATCTATAACACGATCTACCATACCAACATACCTGGTTTGAAGGCAATCGGACCTACCGTTCTCTAGATATGGGCCCTTCCAAAATGCACCTTTAAGATGACGTCACATGAAACGTGATGACGTCATCATGACGTCACGTTTTGGCATACATTTTCAGCTTAGGGTCCCTGTTTGTGTTAAGTTTGATTAAGATCTGATGTTGTTTAGTGACCTAAGTGTCCCGTACAAAATTCGTGTACAAAGTCTATGGGATTTGGGAAAGAACTAAAAATTCATAGAAAATCAGCCGATGACGTCATCATGACGTCACCTCGGATTTAACATCCTAGTAGCATTATCTACCTGCACACTAATTTTTATGACGATCGTCCCTACCCTTATATGTGTTTCAAAAAAGCATATTTTTGATGACGTCATGATGACGTCACACATTTTTCACATTTATGTGAAAGAATATAGGAGCTAACAGAGCTATTACAAAAAGAATTTTGAATTTAGCATGTTCTGTTGGTGAGATATGGCTTTAAGAAACTTTAAAGTTCAAAAACTTAAAAATTACTATAAAATCGCATGATGACGTCATCATGACGTCACGTCAATTTTCATCTATAACACGAGCTAGCCTACCAACATACCAGGTTTGAAGGAAATTGGATATACCGTTCTCTAGATATGGGCCCTTGAAAAACGCACATTTAGGATGACGTCACGTGACACGTGATGACGTCATCATGACGTCACTCTACGACATACAATTTCAGCTTAGGGTCTATGTTTGATGTAAGTTTGGTTAGGTTCTGAGGTTTTTTAAGACCTAAAGTGCCGCCGACAAAATTCGTGTACAAAGTCTATGGGATTTTGGTCAGAACTAAAAGAAGAAGAAACTAGAGGTCTATGTTTTTAAGAACATAGGGCTTTTCCATATGTTTTGATGATGTCACTTCGAATTTTGTAAACTAGTGACAAATCTACCTAACCACCAAGTTTCGTGACGATTAGACATGGTCTATCCATATGTCTTTCAAGAAATCATGCCTTTAATGACGTCATTATGACTTCAGTAATTTTTCGCATTTATATAAAAGAATGTACGAGCTAACAAAGCTATTACAAAAGGAATTTTGAATTGAACATGTTCTGTTGATGAGATGTGGTTTTAAGAATCTTTAACGTTAAAATTTTGAAATTACCATAAAAATCAGATGATGACGTCATTATGACGTCACCTAAATTTTGATTTATAACATGTACTTGTTTAGCCAACATACCAGGTTTGAATGCAATTGGACTTACGGTTCTCTTGATATGGGCCCTTGAAAAATGAGCCTTTAAGATGACATCACGTAACACATAATGACGTCATCGTGACATCACTCTTCGGCACACAATTTCAGATTAGGGTCTATGTTTGGGTTAAGTTTGCTTAAGATCTGATGTTGTTTAGTGACCAAAGTGCCGCAGACAAAATTCGTGTTTAAGAAGAAACCAAAATAGTGGGTATTGTGTAGTTTAGGATTTCTGTATTAATTGTGTTCATGTTAGCTTCTGGAGTATTTGATTATTCCAAAAGCCTTTTTTTGTTACTAAAGTAGACTTCTCTGAATCCCAATGACACGTGCTTTTGTGATTTGGAAAGGTTTTTTAAGGCGGAAAATACGATTTTCTTACGTTGTGTCACGTTTTGGCTCGGTCAACTACTCTCCCACCAGCTATATATCCGTGTAAAGCTGGGTATTGCGCAATCACGTATTTTGTTACCTCTTAGCTAACGATTTCACTCCAAAAAACCCCTGCAGATGTTCTTCGACGTGGCCCTTTGTTCTGAATGTGGCAAAACGAACAATTTTCAAGTAGATTGTGTTCATGCCTGGGCGAAAGTGTACTAAACTACACAATCGCGCGAACAGAACAAAAACAAAGGCTTTCCTGCTGTAGCGGAAACGCCAAAAAATGTGCGTCTGTTGTAAACATACGCATGGCTTTTCCTTTTTTTCTTTTTTATTTAACATAAAGTATCAGAAGGTCTATGTCTTTGCTAAGTTTAAGATCTGAGATTATTTTATGATTAACATTTCGTGCTCCAAACTTGACCTTTAAGTTCATGTTACATGCCACACGAAGACGTCATTATGACGTCACTCTTCGCGGCACGACTTTGCATCAGGGTCTATACCTATGCTAACTCTGACTAAGATTCGATGTTGTTTGATGACAAAAGTGCCGATCAGAAAATCTATGCACAAAGTCTATGGGATTTGGGATAGAACTAAAATAAGAAGCAGAAAAAAAATAGATATAGGGCCTTCAAAAATGCAAATTTAAGATGACGTCACGTGACATGTGATGACGTCATCATGACGTCATGATTCGGCACCCATCTCGAGTAGATAGTCAATGCATATGCCAAGTTTGAAGTTCATGGCATTTGAAGAAGTGCAAAATTTTAAGAGTACAATGAAATTTGAAACATTTACAAATTCATAAAAAATCAGCCGATGACGTCATCATGACGTCACTTCGGATTTTGCATGCTAGTGGCACTATCTACCTACCCACCAATTTTTATGACGATCGGACGTACCCTTATGTGTGTTTCAGAAATGCACATTTTTGATGACGTCATGATGACGTCACACATTTTTCAAATGTATGTGAAAGAATATAGGAGCTAACAAAGCTATTACAAAAAGAATTTTGAATTTAGCATGTTCTGTTGGTGAGATATGGCTTGAAGAAACTTTGAAGTTGAAAAACTTTAATATTACTGTAAAATCGTATGATGACGTCATCATGACGTCACCTTAATTTTCATCTTTAACACGAGCTACCATACCAACATACCAGGTTTGAAGGCAATCGGACCTACCGTTCTCTAGATATAGGCTCTTGAAAAATGCACATTTAAGATGACGTCACATGACACGTGATGACGTCATCATGACGTCACGTTTCGGCTTACATTTTCAGCTGAGGGTCTATGTTTGTGTTAAGTCTGATTAAGATCCGAGGTTGTTTAGTGACCAAAGTGCCACTTACAAAATTCGTGTACAAAGTCTATGGGATTTGGGATAGAACTAAAAAATTCACAGAAAATCAGCCGATGACGTCATCATGACGTCACCTCGGATTTTGCATGCTAGTGGCACTATCTACCTACCCACCAATTTTTATGACGATCGGACGTACCCTTATGTGTGTTTCAGAAATGCACATTTTTTATGACGTCATGATGACGTCACACATTTTTCAAATGTATGTGAAAGAATATATGAGCTAACAAAGCTATTACAAAAAGAATTTTGAATTTAGCATGTTCTGTTGGTGAGATATGGCTTTAAGAAACTTTGAAGTTGAAAAACTTTAATATTACTGTAAAATCGTATGATGACGTCATCAAGACGTCACCTTAATTTTCATCTATAACACGAGCTACCATACCAACATACCAGGTTTGAAGGCAATCGGACGTACCGTTCTCTAGATATGGGCCCTTGAAAAATGCACCTTTAAGATGACGTCACATGACACTTGATGACGTCATCATGACGTCACGTTTCGGCATACATTTTCAGCTTAGGGTCTCTGTTTGTGTTAAGCCTGATTAAGATCTGATGTTGTTTAGTGACCAAAGTGTCCCGTACAAAATTCGTGTACCAAGTCTATGGGATTTGGAATAGAACTAAAATAATCATAGAAAATCAGCCGATGACGTCATCATGACGTCACCTCGGATTTAACATGCTAGTATCACTATCTACCTGCACACTAATTTTTATGACGATCGTCCCTACCCTTATATGTGTTTCAAAAAAGCATATTTTTGATGACGTCATGATGACGTCACACATTTTTCACATTTATGTGAAAGAATATAGGAGCTAACAAAGCTATTACAAAAAGAATTTTGAATTTAGCGTGTTCTGTTGATGAGATATGGCTTTAGGAAACTTTGAAGTTCAAAAACTTTAATATTACTGTAAAACTGTATGATGACGTCATCATGACGTCACCTTAATTTTCATCTATAACACGAGCTACCATACCAACATACCAGGTTTGAAGGCAATCGGACCTACCGTTCTCTAGATATAGGCTCTTGAAAAATGCACATTTAAGATGACGTCACATGACACGTGATGACGTCATCATGACGTCACGTTTCGGCTTACATTTTCAGCTAAGGGTCTATGTTTGTGTTAAGTCTGATTAAGATCCGAGGTTGTTTAGTGACCAAAGTGCCACTTACAAAATTCGTGTACAAAGTCTATGGGATTTGGGATAGAACTAAAAAATTCACAGAAAATCAGCCGATGACGTCATCATGACGTCACCTCGGATTTGACATGCTAGTAGCACTATCTACCTACCCACTAATTTTTATGACGATCGGACGTACCCTTATGTGTGTTTCAGAAATGCACATTTTTGATGACGTCATGATGACGTCACACATTTTTCAAATGTATGTGAAAGAATATAGGAGCTAACAAAGCTATTACAAAAAGAATTTTGAATTTAGCATGTTCTGTTGGTGAGATATGGCTTTAAGAAACTTTGAAGTTGAAAAACTTTAATATTACTGTAAAATCGTATGATGACGTCATCATGACGTCACCTTAATTTTCATCTATAACACGAGCTCCCATAACATACCAGGTTTGAAGGCAATCGGACCTACCGTTCTCTAGATATAGGCCCTTGAAAAATGCACATTTAAGATGACGTCACATGACACGTGATGACGTCATCATGACGTCACGTTTCGGCTTACATTTTCAGCTGAGGGTCTATGTTTGTGTTAAGTCTGATTAAGATCCGAGGTTGTTTATTGACCAAAGTGCCACTTACAAAATTCGTGTACAAAGTCTATGGGATTTGGGATAGAACTAAAAAATTCACAGAAAATCAGCCGATGACGTCATCATGACGTCACCTCGGATTTTACATGCTAGTAGCACTATCTACCTACCCACTAATTTTTATGACGATCGGATGTACCCTTATGTGTGTTTCAGAAATGCACATTTTTGATGACGTCATGATGACGTCACACATTTTTCAAATGTATGTGAAAGAATATAGGGGCTAACAAAGCTATTACAAAAAGAATTTTGAATTTAGCATGTTCTGTTGGTGAGATATGGCTTTAAGAAACTTTGAATTTCAAAAACTGAAAAATTACTATAAAATCGTATGATGACGTCATCTTGACGTCACCTCAAATTTCATCTATAACACGAGGTAGCCTACCAACATATCAGGTTTGAAGGAAATCGGACCTACCGTTCTCTAGATATGGGCCCTTGAAAAACGCACCTTTAAGATGACGTCACGTGACACGTGATGACGTCATCATGACGTCACTCTTCGACATACCATTTCAGGTTAGGGTCTATGTTTGAGGTAAGTTTGGTTAAGATCTGAGGTTTTTTCAGACCTAAAGTGCCGCCGAGAAAATTCGTGTACAAAGTCTATGGGATTTTGGTCAGAACTAAAAGAGGAAGAAGAAGCAGAAAAAAAAACTAGAGGTCTATGTTTTTAAGAACATAGGGCTTTTCCATATGTTTTTATGATGTTATTTCGAATTTTGTAAACTAGTGACAAATCTACCTAACCACCAAGTTTCATGACGATTAGACATGGTCTACCCTTATATGTCTTTCAAGAAATCATGCCTTTGATGACGTCATTATGACTTCAGAAATTTTTCGCATTTATATAAAAGAATGTACGAGCTAACAAAGCTATTACAAAAAGAATTTTGAATTTAACATATGTTCTGTTGATGAGATATGGTTTTAAGAATCTTTAATGTTAAAACTTTGAAATTACTATAAAAATCATATGATGACGTCATTATGACGTCACCTCAATTTTTATTTATAACGTACTTGTCTAGCAACATACCAGGTTTGAATGCAATTGGACTTACGGTTCTCTTAATATGGGCCTTGAAAAATGCGCCTTTAAGATGACATCACGTGACACATAATGACGTCATCATGATGTCACTTTTCGGCACACAATTTCAGATTAGGGTCTATGTTTGTATTAAGTTTGAATAAGATCTGATGTTGTTTAGTGACTAAAGTGCCGTAGACAAAATTCGTGTTTAAGAAGAAACCAAAAAAGTGGGTATTGTGTAGTTTAGGATTTGTGTATTAATTGTGTTCATGTTAGCTCCTGGAGTATTTGATTATTCCAAAAGCCTTTTTTGTCACTAAAGTAGACTTCTCTGAATCCCAATGACACGTGCTTTTGTGATTTGGAAAGGTTTTTTAAGGCGGAAAATATGATTTTCCACCCGTTGTGTCATGTTTTGGCTCGGTCAATTTCGAACCAGCTCCTACTCTCCCACCAGTTATATATCCGTGTGAAGCTGGGTATTGTGCAATCATGTGTTTTTGACCTCTGAGCTAACGATTTCATTCAAAAAAAAACCTGGAGATGTTCTTGGACGTGGCCCTTTGTTCTGAATGTGGCAAAACGAACAATTTTCAAGTAGATTGTGTTCATGCCTGGGCGAAAGTGTACTAAACTACACAATCGCGCGAACAGAACAAAAACCAAGGCTTTGCTGCTGTAGCGGAAAAGCCGAAAATTTTGCGTCTGTTGTAAACATACGCATGGCTTTTCCGTTTTATTTTTTTCTTTAACATAAATTATCAGAAGGTCTATGTCTTTGCTATGTTTAAGATCTGAGATTATTTTATGATTCACATTTCGTACTCCATACTTGACCTTTAAGTTCATGTTACATGACACGTGATGACGTCATCATGACGTCACGTTTCGGCATACATTTTCAGCTTAGGGTCTCTGTTTGTGTTAAGCCTGATTAAGATCTGATGTTGTTTAGTGACCAAAGTGTCCCGTACAAAATTCGTGTACAAAGTCTATGGGATTTGGGATAGAACTAAAATAATCATAGAAAATCAGCCGATGACGTCATCATGACGTCACCTCGGATTTAACATGCTAGTAGCACTATCTACCTACACACTAATTTTTATGACGATCGTCCCTACCCTTATATGTGTTTCAAAAAAGCATATTTTTGATGACGTCATGATGACGTCACACATTTTTCACATTTATGTGAAAGAATATAGGAGCTAACAAAGCTATTACAAAAAGAATTTTGAATTTAGCATGTTCTGTTGATGAGATATGGCTTAAAGAAACTTTGAAGTTCAAAAACTTTAATATTACTGTAAAATCGTATGATGACTTCATCATGACGTCACCTCAATTTTCATCTATAACACGATCTACCATACCAACATACCTGGTTTGAAGGCAATCGGACCTACCGTTCTCTAGATATGGGCCCTTCCAAAATGCACCTTTAAGATGACGTCACATGACACGTGATGACGTCATCATGACGTCACGTTTTGGCATACATTTTCAGCTTAGGGTCCCTGTTTGTGTTAAGTTTGATTAAGATCTGATGTTGTTTAGTGACCAAAGTGTCCCGTACAAAATTCGTGTACAAAGTCTATGGGATTTGGGATAGAACTAAAAATTCATAGAAAATCAGCCGATGACGTCATCATGACGTCACCTCGGATTTAACATCCTAGTAGCATTATCTACCTGCACACTAATTTTTATGACGATCGTCCCTACCCTTATATGTGTTTCAAAAAAGCATATTTTTGATGACGTCATGATGACGTCACACATTTTTCACATTTATGTGAAAGAATATAGGAGCTAACAAAGCTATTACAAAAAGAATTTTGAATTTAGCATGTTCTGTTGATGAGATATGGCTTTAAGAAACTTTGAAGTTCAAAAACTTTAATATTACTGTAAAATCGTATGATGACGTCATCATGACGTCACCTCAATTTTCATCTATAACACGATCTACCATACCAACATACCTGGTTTGAAGGCAATCGGACCTACCGTTCTCTAGATATGGGCCCTTCCAAAATGCACCTTTAAGATGACGTCACATGACACGTGATGACGTCATCATGACGTCACGTTTTTGCATACATTTTCAGCTTAGGGTCCCTGTTTGTGTTAAGTTTGATTAAGATCTGATGTTGTTTAGTGACCAAAGTGTCCCGTACAAAATTCGTGTACAAAGTCTATGGGATTTGGGATAGAACTAAAAATTCATAGGAAATCAGCCGATGACGTCATCATGACGTCACCTCGGATTTAACATCCTAGTAGCATTATCTACCGGCACACTAATTTTTATGACGATCGTCCCTACCCTTATATGTGTTTCAAAAAAGCATATTTTTGATGACGTCATGATGACGTCACACATTTTTCACATTTATGTGAAAGAATATAGGAGCTAACAAAGCTATTACAAAAAGAATTTTGAATTTAGCGTGTTCTGTTGATGAGATATGGCTTTAGGAAACTTTGAAGTTCAAAAACTTTAATATTACTGTAAAACTGTATGATGACGTCATCATGACGTCACCTCAATTTTTATCTATAACACGAGCTACCATACCAACATACCTGGTTTGAAGGCAATCGGACGTACCGTTCTCTAGATATGGGCCCTTGAAAAATGCACCTTTAAGATGACGTCACATGACACGTGATGACGTCATCATGACGTCACGTTTCGGCATACATTTTCAGCTTAGGGTCTCTGTTTGTGTTAAGCCTGATTAAGATCTGATGTTGCTTAGTGACCAAAGTGTCACTTACAAAATTCGTGTACAAAGTCTATGGGATTTGGGATAGAACTAAAATAATCATAGAAAATCAGCCGATGACGTCATCATGACGTCACCTCGGATTTAACATGCTAGTAGCACTATCTACCTGCACACTAATTTTTATAACGATCGTCCCTACCCTTATATGTGTTTCAAAAAAGCATATTTTTGATGACGTCATGATGACGTCACACATTTTTCACATTTATGTGAAAGAATATAGGAGCTAACAAAGCTATTACAAAAAGAATTTTGAATTTAGCATGTTCTGTTGATGAGATATGGCTTTAAGAAACTTTGAAGTTCAAAAACTTTAATATTACTGTAAAATCGTATGATGACGTCATCATGACGTCACCTCAATTTTCATCTATAACACGATCTACCATACCAACATACCTGGTTTGAAGGCAATCGGACCTACCGTTCTCTAGATATGGGCCCTTCCAAAATGCACCTTTAAGATGACGTCACATGACACGTGATGACGTCATCATGACGTCACGTTTTGGCATACATTTTCAGCTTAGGGTCCCTGTTTGTGTTAAGTCTGATTAAGATCCGAGGTTGTTTATTGACCAAAGTGCCACTTACAAAATTCGTGTACAAAGTCTATGGGATTTGGGATAGAACTAAAAAATTCACAGAAAATCAGCCGATGACGTCATCATGACGTCACCTCGGATTTTACATGCTAGTAGCACTATCTACCTACCCACTAATTTTTATGACGATCGGACGTACCCTTATGTGTGTTTCAGAAATGCACATTTTTGATGACGTCATGATGACGTCACACATTTTTCAAATGTATGTGAAAGAATATAGGAGCTAACAAAGCTATTACAAAAAGAATTTTGAATTTAGCATGTTCTGTTGGTGAGATATGGCTTTAAGAAACTTTGAATTTCAAAAACTTAAAAATTACTATAAAATCGTATGATGACGTCATCTTGACGTCACCTCAAATTTCATCTATAACACGAGGTAGCCTACCAACATATCAGGTTTGAAGGAAATCGGACCTACCGTTCTCTAGATATGGGCCCTTGAAAAACGCACCTTTAAGATGACGTCACGTGACACGTGATGACGTCATCATGACGTCACTCTTCGACATACTATTTCAGCTTAGGGTCTATGTTTGAGGTAAGTTTGGTTAAGATCTGAAGTTTTTTAAGACCTAAAGTGCCGCCGAGAAAATTCGTGTACAAAGTCTATGGGATTTTGGTCAGAACTAAAAGAGGAAGAAGAAGAAGCAGAAACTAGAGGTCTATGTTTTTAAGAACATAGGGCTTTTCCATATGTTTTTATGATGTCACTTCGAATTTTGTAAACTAGTGACAAATCTACCTAACCACCAAGTTTCGTGACGATTAGACATGGTCTATCCTTATGTCTTTCAAGAAATCATGCCTTTAATGACGTCATTATGACTTCAGTAATTTTTCGCATTTATATAAAAGAATGTACGAGCTAACAAAGCTATTACAAAAGGAATTTTGAATTGAACATGTTCTGTTGATGAGATATGGTTTTAAGAATCTTTAACGTTAAAATTTTGAAATTACCATAAAAATCAGATGATGACGTCATTATGACGTCACCTCAATTTTGATTTATAACATGTACTTGTTTAGCAACATACCAGGTTTGAATGCAATTGGACTTACGGTTCTCTTGATATGGGCCCTTGAAAAATGAGCCTTTAAGATGACATCACGTAACACATAATGACGTCATCGTGACATCACTCTTCGGCACACAATTTCAGATTAGGGTCTATGTTTGGGTTAAGTTTGCTTAAGATCTGATGTTGTTTAGTGACCAAAGTGCCGCAGACAAAATTCGTGTTTAAGAAGAAACCAAAATAGTGGGTATTGTGTAGTTTAGGATTTCTGTATTAATTGTGTTCATGTTAGCTTCTGGAGTATTTGATTATTCCAAAAGCCTTTTTTTGTTACTAAAGTAGACTTCTCTGAATCCCAATGACACGTGCTTTTGTGATTTGGAAAGGTTTTTTAAGGCGGAAAATACGATTTTCTTACGTTGTGTCACGTTTTGGCTCGGTCAACTACTCTCCCACCAGCTATATATCCGTGTAAAGCTGGGTATTGCGCAATCACGTATTTTGTTACCTCTTAGCTAACGATTTCACTCCAAAAAAACCCTGCAGATGTTCTTCGACGTGGCCCTTTGTTCTGAATGTGGCAAAACGAACAATTTTCAAGTAGATTGTGTTCATGCCTGGGCGAAAGTGTACTAAACTACACAATCGCGCGAACAGAACAAAAACAAAGGCTTTCCTGCTGTAGCGGAAACGCCAAAAAATGTGCGTCTGTTGTAAACATACGCATGGCTTTTCCTTTTTTCTTTTTTATTTAACATAAAGTATCAGAAGGTCTATGTCTTTGCTAAGTTTAAGATCTGAGATTATTTTATGATTAACATTTCGTACTCCAAACTTGACCTTTAAGTTCATGTTACATGCCACACGAAGACGTCATTATGACGTCACTCTTCGCGGCACGACTTTGCATCAGGGTCTATACCTATGCTAACTCTGACTAAGATTCGATGTTGTTTGATGACAAAAGTGCCGATCAGAAAATCTATGCACAAAGTCTATGGGATTTGGGATAGAACTAAAATAAGAAGCAGAAAAAAAATAGATATAGGGCCTTCAAAAATGCAAATTTAAGATGACGTCACGTGACATGTGATGTCGTCATCATGACGTCATGATTCGGCACCCATCTCGAGTAGATAGTCAATGCATATGCCAAGTTTGAAGTTCATGGCATTTGAAGAAGTGCAAAATTTTAAGAGTACAATGAAATTTGAAACATTTACAAATTCATAAAAAATCAGCCGATGACGTCATCATGACGTCACTTCGGATTTTGCATGCTAGTGGCACTATCTACCTACCCACCAATTTTTATGACGATCGGACGTACCCTTATGTGTGTTTCAGAAATGCACATTTTTGATGACGTCATGATGACGTCACACATTTTTCAAATGTATGTGAAAGAATATAGGAGCTAACAAAGCTATTACAAAAAGAATTTTGAATTTAGCATGTTCTGTTGGTGAGATATGGCTTTAAGAAACTTTGAAGTTCAAAAACTTTAATATTACTGTAAAATCGTATGATGACGTGATCATGACGTCACCTTAATTTTCATCTATAACACGAGCTACCATACCAACATACCAGGTTTGAAGGCAATCGGACCTACCGTTCTCTAGATATAGGCCCTAGAAAAATGCACATTTAAGATGACGTCACATGACACGTGATGACGTCATCATGACGTCACGTTTCGGCTTACATTTTCAGCTGAGGGTCTATGTTTGTGTTAAGTCTGATTAAGATCCGAGGTTGTTTAGTGACCAAAGTGCCACTTACAAAATTCGTGTACAAAGTCTATGGGATTTGGGATAGAACTAAAAAATTCACAGAAAATCAGCCGATGACGTCATCATGACGTCACCTCGGATTTTACATGCTAGTAGCACTATCTACCTACCCACTAATTTTTATGACGATCGGACGTACCCTTATGTGTGTTTCAGAAATGCACATTTTTGATGACGTCATGATGACGTCACACATTTTTCAAATGTATGTGAAAGAATATAGGAGCTAACAAAGCTATTACAAAAAGAATTTTGAATTTAGCATGTTCTGTTGATGAGATATGGCTTTAAGAAACTTTGAATTTCAAAAACTTAAAAATTACTATAAAATCGTATGATGACGTCATCTTGACGTCACCTCAAATTTCATCTATAACACGAGCTAGCCTACCAACATATCAGGTTTGAAGGAAATCGGACCTACCGTTCTCTAGATATGGGCCCTTGAAAAACGCACCTTTAAGATGACGTCACGTGACACGTGATGACGTCATCATGACGTCACTCTTCGACATACTATTTCAGCTAAGGGTCTATGTTTGAGGTAAGTTTGGTTAAGATCTGAGGTTTTTTAAGACCTAAAGTGCCGCGGAGAAAATTCGTGTACAAAGTCTATGGGATTTTGGTCAGAACTAAAAGAAGAAAAAATTAAAATTTTGAAATTACCATAAAAATCAGATGATGACGTCATTATGACGTCACCTCAATTTTGATTTATAACATGTACTTGTTTAGCCAACATACCAGGTTTGAATGCAATTGGACTTACGGTTCTCTTGATATGGGCCCTTGAAAAATGAGCCTTTAAGATGACATAACGTAACACATAATGACGTCATCGTGACATCACTCTTCGGCACACAATTTCAGATTAGGGTCTATGTTTGGGTTAAGTTTGCTTAAGATCTGATGTTGTTTAGTGACCAAAGTGCCGCAGACAAAATTCGTGTTTAAGAAGAAACCAAAATAGTGGGTATTGTGTAGTTTAGGATTTCTGTATTAATTGTGTTCATGTTAGCTTCTGGAGTATTTGATTATTCCAAAAGCCTTTTTTTGTTACTAAAGTAGACTTCTCTGAATCCCAATGACACGTGCTTTTGTGATTTGGAAAGGTTTTTTAAGGCGGAAAATACGATTTTCTTACGTTGTGTCACGTTTTGGCTCGGTCAACTACTCTCCCACCAGCTATATATCCGTGTAAAGCTGGGTATTGCGCAATCACGTATTTTGTTACCTCTTAGCTAACGATTTCACTCCAAAAAACCCCTGCAGATGTTCTTCGACGTGGCCCTTTGTTCTGAATGTGGCAAAACGAACAATTTTCAAGTAGATTGTGTTCATGCCTGGGCGAAAGTGTACTAAACTACACAATCGCGCGAACAGAACAAAAACAAAGGCTTTCCTGCTGTAGCGGAAACGCCAAAAAATGTGCGTCTGTTGTAAACATACGCATGGCTTTTCCTTTTTTTCATTTTTATTTAACATAAAGTATCAGAAGGTCTATGTCTTTGCTAAGTTTAAGATCTGAGATTATTTTATGATTAACATTTCGTACTCCAAACTTGACCTTTAAGTTCATGTTACATGCCACACGAAGACGTCATTATGACGTCACTCTTCGCGGCACGACTTTGCATCAGGGTCTATACCTATGCTAACTCTGACTAAGATTCGATGTTGTTTGATGACAAAAGTGCCGATCAGAAAATCTATGCACAAAGTCTATGGGATTTGGGATAGAACTAAAATAAGAAGCAGAAAAAAAATAGATATAGGCCTTCAAAAATGCAAATTTAAGATGACGTCACGTGACATGTGATGACGTCATCATGACGTCATGATTCGGCACCCATCTCGAGTAGATAGTCAATGCATATGCCAAGTTTGAAGTTCATGGCATTTGAAGAAGTGCAAAATTTTAAGAGTACAATGAAATTTGAAACATTTACAAATTCATAAAAAATCAGTCGATGACGTCATCATGACGTCACTTCGGATTTTGCATGCTAGTGGCACTATCTACCTACCCACCAATTTTTATGACGATCGGACGTACCCTTATGTGTGTTTCAGAAATGCACATTTTTGATGACGTCATGATGACGTCACACATTTTTCAAATGTATGTGAAAGAATATAGGAGCTAACAAAGCTATTACAAAAAGAATTTTGAATTTAGCATGTTCTGTTGGTGAGATATGGCTTTAAGAAACTTTGAAGTTCAAAAACTTTAATATTACTGTAAAATCGTATGATGACGTCATCATGACGTCACCTTAATTTTCATCTATAACACGAGCTACCATACCAACATACCAGGTTTGAAGGCAATCGGACCTACCGTTCTCTAGATATAGGCCCTAGAAAAATGCACATTTAAGATGACGTCACATGACACGTGATGACGTCATCATGACGTCACGTTTCGGCTTACATTTTCAGCTGAGGGTCTATGTTTGTGTTAAGTCTGATTAAGATCCGAGGTTGTTTAGTGACCAAAGTGCCACTTACAAAATTCGTGTACAAAGTCTATGGGATTTGGGATAGAACTAAAAAATTCACAGAAAATCAGCCGATGACGTCATCATGACGTCACCTCGGATTTTACATGCTAGTAGCACTATCTACCTACCCACTAATTTTTATGACGATCGGACGTACCCTTATGTGTGTTTCAGAAATGCACATTTTTGATGACGTCATGATGACGTCACACATTTTTCAAATGTATGTGAAAGAATATAGGAGCTAACAAAGCTATTACAAAAAGAATTTTGAATTTAGCATGTTCTGTTGGTGAGATATGGCTTTAAGAAACTTTGAAGTTGAAAAACTTTAATATTACTGTAAAATCGTATGATGACGTCATCTTGACGTCACCTCAAATTTCATCTATAACACGAGCTAGCCTACCAACATATCAGGTTTGAAGGAAATCGGACCTACCGTTCTCTAGATATGGGCCCTTGAAAAACGCACCTTTAAGATGACGTCACGTGACACGTGATGACGTCATCATGACGTCACTCTTCGACATACTATTTCAGCTTAGGGTCTATGTTTGAGGTAAGTTTGGTTAAGATCTGAAGTTTTTTAAGACCTAAAGTGCCGCGGAGAAAATTCGCGTACAAAGTCTATGGGCTTTTGGTCAGAACTAAAAGAAGAAAAAACTAGAGGTCTATGTTTTTAAGAACATAGGGCTTTTCCATATGTTTTTATGATGTCACTTCGAATTTTGTAAACTAGTGACAAATCTACCTAACCACCAAGTTTCGTGACGATTAGACATGGTCTATCCATATGTCTTTCAAGAAATCATGCCTTTAATGACGTCATTATGACTTCAGTAATTTTTCGCATTTATATAAAAGAATGTACGAGCTAACAAAGCTATTACAAAAGGAATTTTGAATTGAACATGTTCTGTTGATGAGATGTGGTTTTAAGAATCTTTAACGTTAAAATTTTGAAATTACCATAAAAATCAGATGATGACGTCATTATGACGTCACCTCAATTTTGATTTATAACATGTACTTGTTTAGCCAACATACCAGGTTTGAATGCAATTGGACTTACGGTTCTCTTGATATGGGCCCTTGAAAAATGAGCCTTTAAGATGACATCACGTAACACATAATGACGTCATCGTGACATCACTCTTCGGCACACAATTTCAGATTAGGGTCTATGTTTGGGTTAAGTTTGCTTAAGATCTGATGTTGTTTAGTGACCAAAGTGCCGCAGACAAAATTCGTGTTTAAGAAGAAACCAAAATAGTGGGTATTGTGTAGTTTAGGATTTCTGTATTAATTGTGTTCATGTTAGCTTCTGGAGTATTTGATTATTCCAAAAGCCTTTTTTTGTTACTAAAGTAGACTTCTCTGAATCCCAATGACACGTGCTTTTGTGATTTGGAAAGGTTTTTTAAGGCGGAAAATACGATTTTCTTACGTTGTGTCACGTTTTGGCTCGGTCAACTACTCTCCCACCAGCTATATATCCGTGTAAAGCTGGGTATTGCGCAATCACGTATTTTGTTACCTCTTAGCTAACGATTTCACTCCAAAAAAACCTGCAGATGTTCTTCGACGTGGCCCTTTGTTCTGAATGTGGCAAAACGAACAATTTTCAAGTAGATTGTGTTCATGCCTGGGCGAAAGTGTACTAAACTACACAATCGCGCGAACAGAACAAAAACAAAGGCTTTGCTGCTGTAGCGGAAACGCCAAAAAATGTGCGTCTGTTGTAAACATACGCATGGCTTTTCCTTTTTTTCTTTTTTATTTAACATAAAGTATCAGAAGGTCTATGTCTTTGCTAAGTTTAAGATCTGAGATTATTTTATGATTAACATTTCGTACTCCGAACTTGACCTTTAAGTTCATGTTACATGCCACACGAAGACGTCATTATGACGTCACTCTTCGCGGCACGACTTTGCATCAGGGTCTATACCTATGCTAACTCTGACTAAGATTCGATGTTGTTTGATGACAAAAGTGCCGATCAGAAAATCTATGCACAAAGTCTATGGGATTTGGGATAGAACTAAAATAAGAAGCAGAAAAAAAATAGATATAGGGCCTTCAAAAATGCAAATTTAAGATGACGTCACGTGACATGTGATGACGTCATCATGACGTCATGATTCGGCACCCATCTCGAGTAGATAGTCAATGCATATGCCAAGTTTGAAGTTCATGGCATTTGAAGAAGTGCAAAATTTTAAGAGTACAATGAAATTTGAAACATTTACAAATTCATAAAAAATCAGTCGATGACGTCATCATGACGTCACCTCGGATTTTACATGCTATTAGCACTATCTACCTACCCACTAATTTTTATGACGATCGGACCTACCCTTATGTGTGTTTCAGAAATGCACATTTTTGATGACGTCATGATGACGTCACACATTTTTCAAATGTATGTGAAAGAATATAGGAGCTAACAAAGCTATTACAAAAAGAATTTTGAATTTAGCATGTTCTGTTGGTGAGATATGGCTTTAAGAAACTTTGAAGTTCAAAAACTTTAATATTACTGTAAAATCGTATGATGACGTCATCATGACGTCACCTTAATTTTCATCTATAACACGAGCTACCATACCAACATACCAGGTTTGAAGGCAATCGGACCTACCGTTCTCTAGATATAGGCCCTAGAAAAATGCACATTTAAGATGACGTCACATGACACGTGATGACGTCATCATGACGTCACGTTTCGGCTTACATTTTCAGCTGAGGGTCTATGTTTGTGTTAAGTCTGATTAAGATCCGAGGTTGTTTAGTGACCAAAGTGCCACTTACAAAATTCGTGTACAAAGTCTATGGGATTTGGGATATAACTAAAAAATTCACAGAAAATCAGCCGATGACGTCATCATGACGTCACCTCGGATTTTACATGCTAGTAGCACTATCTACCTACCCACTAATTTTTATGACGATCGGACGTACCCTTATGTGTGTTTCAGAAATGCACATTTTTGATGACGTCATGATGACGTCACACATTTTTCAAATGTATGTGAAAGAATATAGGAGCTAACAAAGCTATTACAAAAAGAATTTTGAATTTAGCATGTTCTGTTGATGAGATATGGCTTTAAGAAACTTTGAATTTCAAAAACTTAAAAATTACTATAAAATCGTATGATGACGTCATCTTGACGTCACCTCAAATTTCATCTATAACACGAGCTAGCCTACCAACATATCAGGTTTGAAGGAAATCGGACCTACCGTTCTCTAGATATGGGCCCTTGAAAAACGCACCTTTAAGATGACGTCACGTGACACGTGATGACGTCATCATGACGTCACTCTTCGACATACTATTTCAGCTTAGGGTCTATGTTTGAGGTAAGTTTGGTTAAGATCTGAGGTTTTTTAAGACCTAAAGTGCCGCGCAGAAAATTCGTGTACAAAGTCTATGGGATTTTGGTCAGAACTAAAAGAAGAAGAAGAAGAAGAAGAAGAAAAAAAAAAACTAGAGGTCTATGTTTTTAAGAACATAGGGCTTTTCCATATGTTTTTATGATGTCACTTCGAATTTTGTAAACTAGTGACAAATCTACCTAACCACCAAGTTTCGTGACGATTAGACATGGTCTATCCATATGTCTTTCAAGAAATCATGCCTTTAATGACGTCATTATGACTTCAGTAATTTTTCGCATTTATATAAAAGAATGTACGAGCTAACAAAGCTATTACAAAAGGAATTTTGAATTGAACATGTTCTGTTGATGAGATGTGGTTTTAGGAATCTTTAACTTTAAAATTTTGAAATTACCATAAAAATCAGATGATGACGTCATTATGACGTCACCTCAATTTTGATTTATAACATGTACTTGTTTAGCCAACATACCAGGTTTGAATGCAATTGGACTTACGGTTCTCTTGATATGGGCCCTTGAAAAATGAGCCTTTAAGATGACATCACGTAACACATATAATGACGTCATCGTGACATCACTCTTCGGCACACAATTTCAGATTAGGGTCTATGTTTGGGTTAAGTTTGCTTAAGATCTGATGTTGTTTAGTGACCAAAGTGCCGCAGACAAAATTCGTGTTTAAGAAGAAACCAAAATAGTGGGTATTGTGTAGTTTAGGATTTCTGTATTAATTGTGTTCATGTTAGCTTCTGGAGTATTTGATTATTCCAAAAGCCTTTTTTTGTTACTAAAGTAGACTTCTCTGAATCCCAATGACACGTGCTTTTGTGATTTGGAAAGGTTTTTTAAGGCGGAAAATACGATTTTCTTACGTTGTGTCACGTTTTGGCTCGGTCAACTACTCTCCCACCAGCTATATATCCGTGTAAAGCTGGGTATTGCGCAATCACGTATTTTGTTACCTCTTAGCTAACGATTTCACTCCAAAAAACCCCTGCAGATGTTATTGGACGTGGCCCTTTGTTCTGAATGTGGCAAAACGAACAATTTTCAAGTAGATTGTGTTCATGCCTGGGCGAAAGTGTACTAAACTACACAATCGCGCGAACAGAACAAAAACAAAGGCTTTCCTGCTGTAGCGGAAACGCCAAAAAATGTGCGTCTGTTGTAAACATACGCATGGCTTTTCCTTTTTTTCTTTTTTATTTAACATAAAGTATCAGAAGGTCTATGTCTTTGCTAAGTTTAAGATCTGAGATTATTTTATGATTAACATTTCGTACTCCAAACTTGACCTTTAAGTTCATGTTACATGCCACACGAAGACGTCATTATGACGTCACTCTTCGCGGCACGACTTTGCATCAGGGTCTATACCTATGCTAACTCTGACTAAGATTCGATGTTGTTTGATGACAGAAGTGCCGATCAGAAAATCTATGCACAAAGTCTATGGGATTTGGGATAGAACTAAAATAAGAAGCAGAAAAAAAATAGATATAGGGCCTTCAAAAATGCAAATTTAAGATGACGTCACGTGACATGTGATGACGTCATCATGACGTCATGATTCGGCACCCATCTCGAGTAGATAGTCAATGCATATGCCAAGTTTGAAGTTCATGGCATTTGAAGAAGTGCAAAATTTTAAGAGTACAATGAAATTTGAAACATTTACAAATTCATAAAAAATCAGCCGATGACGTCATCATGACGTCACTTCGGATTTTGCATGCTAGTGGCACTATCTACCTACCCACCAATTTTTATGACGATCGGACGTACCCTTATGTGTGTTTCAGAAATGCACATTTTTGATGACGTCATGATGACGTCACACATTTTTCAAATGTATGTGAAAGAATATAGGAGCTAACAAAGCTATTACAAAAAGAATTTTGAATTTAGCATGTTCTGTTGGTGAGATATGGCTTTAAGAAACTTTGAAGTTGAAAAACTTTAATATTACTGTAAAATCGTATGATGACGTCATCATGACGTCACCTTAATTTTCATCTATAACACGAGCTACCATACCAACATACCAGGTTTGAAGGCAATCGGACCTACCGTTCTCTAGATATAGGCCCTTGAAAAATGCACATTTAAGATGACGTCACATGACACGTGATGACGTCATCATGACGTCACGTTTCGGCTTACATTTTCAGCTGAGGGTCTATGTTTGTGTTAAGTCTGATTAAGATCCGAGGTTGTTTAGTGACCAAAGTGCCACTTACAAAATTCGTGTACAAAGTCTATGGGATTTGGGATAGAACTAAAAAATTCACAGAAAATCAGCCGATGACGTCATCATGACGTCACCTCGGATTTTACATGCTAGTAGCACTATCTACCTACCCACTAATTTTTATGACGATCGGACGTACCCTTATGTGTGTTTCAGAAATGCACATTTTTGATGACGTCATGATGACGTCACACATTTTTCAAATGTATGTGAAAGATATAGGAGCTAACAAAGCTATTACAAAAAGAATTTTGAATTTAGCATGTTCTGTTGATGAGATATGGCTTTAAGAAACTTTGAATTTCAAAAACTTAAAAATTACTATAAAATCGTATGATGACGTCATCTTGACGTCACCTCAAATTTCATCTATAACACGAGCTAGCCTACCAACATATCAGGTTTGAAGGAAATCGGACATACCGTTCTCTAGATATGGGCCCTTGAAAAACGCACCTTTAAGATGACGTCACGTGACACGTGATGACGTCATCATGACGTCACTCTTCGACATACCATTTCAGTTTAGGGTCTATGTTTGAGGTTAGTTTGGTTAAGATCTGGGGTTTTTTAAGACCTAAAGTGCCGCGGAGAAAATTCGTGTACAAAGTCTATGGGCTTTTGGTCAGAACTAAAAGAAGAAAAAAAAAAACTAGAGGTCTATGTTTTTAAGAACATAGGGCTTTTCCATATGTTTTTATGATGTCACTTCGAATTTTGTAAACTAGTGACAAATCTACCTAACCACCAAGTTTCGTGACGATTAGACATGGTCTATCCATATGTCTTTCAAGAAATCATGCCTTTAATGACGTCATTATGACTTCAGTAATTTTTCGCATTTATATAAAAGAATGTACGAGCTAACAAAGCTATTACAAAAGGAATTTTGAATTGAACATGTTCTGTTGATGAGATGTGGTTTTAAGAATCTTTAACGTTAAAATTTTGAAATTACCATAAAAATCAGATGATGACGTCATTATGACGTCACCTCAATTTTGATTTATAACATGTACTTGTTTAGCCAACATACCAGGTTTGAATGCAATTGGACTTACGGTTCTCTTGATATGGGCCCTTGAAAAATGAGCCTTTAAGATGACATCACGTAACACATAATGACGTCATCGTGACATCACTCTTCGGCACACAATTTCAGATTAGGGTCTATGTTTGGGTTAAGTTTGCTTAAGATCTGATGTTGTTTAGTGACCAAAGTGCCGCAGACAAAATTGGTGTTTAAGAAGAAACCAAAATAGTGGGTATTGTGTAGTTTAGGATTTCTGTATTAATTGTGTTCATGTTAGCTTCTGGAGTATTTGATTATTCCAAAAGCCTTTTTTTGTTACTAAAGTAGACTTCTCTGAATCCCAATGACACGTGCTTTTGTGATTTGGAAAGGTTTTTTAAGGCGGAAAATACGATTTTCTTACGTTGTGTCACGTTTTGGCTCGGTCAACTACTCTCCCACCAGCTATATATCCGTGTAAAGCTGGGTATTGCGCAATCACGTATTTTGTTACCTCTTAGCTAACGATTTCACTCCAAAAAACCCCTGCAGATGTTCTTCGACGTGGCCCTTTGTTCTGAATGTGGCAAAACGAACAATTTTCAAGTAGATTGTGTTCATGCCTGGGCGAAAGTGTACTAAACTACACAATCGCGCGAACAGAACAAAAACAAAGGCTTTCCTGCTGTAGCGGAAACGCCAAAAAATGTGCGTCTGTTGTAAACATACGCATGGCTTTTCCTTTTTTTCTTTTTTATTTAACATAAAGTATCAGAAGGTCTATGTCTTTGCTAAGTTTAAGATCTGAGATTATTTTATGATTAACATTTCGTACTCCAAACTTGACCTTTAAGTTCATGTTACATGCCACACGAAGACGTCATTATGACGTCACTCTTCGCGGCACGACTTTGCATCAGGGTCTATACCTATGCTAACTCTGACTAAGATTCGATGTTGTTTGATGACAAAAGTGCCGATCAGAAAATCTATGCACAAAGTCTATGGGATTTGGGATAGAACTAAAATAAGAAGCAGAAAAAAAATAGATATAGGGCCTTCAAAAATGCAAATTTAAGATGACGTCACGTGACATGTGATGACGTCATCATGACGTCATGATTCGGCACCCATCTCGAGTAGATAGTCAATGCATATGCCAAGTTTGAAGTTCATGGCATTTGAAGAAGTGCAAAATTTTAAGAGTACAATGAAATTTGAAACATTTACAAATTCATAAAAAATCAGTCGATGACGTCATCATGACGTCACTTCGGATTTTGCATGCTAGTGGCACTATCTACCTACCCACCAATTTTTATGACGATCGGACGTACCCTTATGTGTGTTTCAGAAATGCACATTTTTGATGACGTCATGATGACGTCACACATTTTTCAAATGTATGTGAAAGAATATAGGAGCTAACAAAGCTATTACGAAAAGAATTTTGAATTTAGCATGTTCTGTTGGTGAGATATGGCTTTAAGAAACTTTGAAGTTCAAAAACTTTAATATTACTGTAAAATCGTATGATGACGTGATCATGACGTCACCTTAATTTTCATCTATAACACGAGCTACCATACCAACATACCAGGTTTGAAGGCAATCGGACCTACCGTTCTCTAGATATAGGCCCTAGAAAAATGCACATTTAAGATGACGTCACATGACACGTGATGACGTCATCATGACGTCACGTTTCGGCTTACATTTTCAGCTGAGGGTCTATGTTTGTGTTAAGTCTGATAAGATCCGAGGTTGTTTAGTGACCAAAGTGCCACTTACAAAATTCGTGTACAAAGTCTATGGGATTTGGGATAGAACTAAAAAATTCACAGAAAATCAGCCGATGACGTCATCATGACGTCACCTCGGATTTTACATGCTAGTAGCACTATCTACCTACCCACTAATTTTTATGACGATCGGACGTACCCTTATGTGTGTTTCAGAAATGCACATTTTTGATGACGTCATGATGACGTCACACATTTTTCAAATGTATGTGAAAGAATATAGGAGCTAACAAAGCTATTACAAAAAGAATTTTGAATTTAGCATGTTCTGTTGATGAGATATGGCTTTAAGAAACTTTGAATTTCAAAAACTTAAAAATTACTATAAAATCGTATGATGACGTCATCTTGACGTCACCTCAAATTTCATCTATAACACGAGCTAGCCTACCAACATATCAGGTTTGAAGGAAATCGGACCTACCGTTCTCTAGATATGGGCCCTTGAAAAACGCACCTTTAAGATGACGTCACGTGACACGTGATGACGTCATCATGACGTCACTCTTCGACATACTATTTCAGCTTAGGGTCTATGTTTGAGGTAAGTTTGGTTAAGATCTGAGGTTTTTTAAGACCTAAAGTGCCGCGGAGAAAATTCGTGTACAAAGTCTATGGGATTTTGGTCAGAACTAAAAGAAGAAAAAAACTAGAGGTCTATGTTTTTAAGAACATAGGGCTTTTCCATATGTTTTTATGATGTTATTTCGAATTTTGTAAACTAGTGACAAATCTACCTAACCACCAAGTTTCATGACGATTAGACATGGTCTACCCTTATGTCTTTCAAGAAATCATGCCTTTGATGACGTCATTATGACTTCAGAAATGTTTCGCATTGATATAAAAGAATGTACGAGCTAACAAAGCTATTACAAAAAGAATTTTGAATTTAACATATGTTCTGTTGATGAGATATGGTTTTAAGAATCTTTAATGTTAAAACTTTGAAATTACTATAAAAATCATATGATGACGTCATTATGACGTCACCTCAATTTTTATTTATAACGTACTTGTCTAGCAACATACCAGGTTTGAATGCAATTGGACTTACGGTTCTCTTAATATGGGCCTTGAAAAATGCGCCTTTAAGATGACATCACGTGACACATAATGACGTCATCATGATGTCACTTTTCGGCACACAATTTCAGATTAGGGTCTATGTTTGTATTAAGTTTGAATAAGATCTGATGTTGTTTAGTGACTAAAGTGCCGTAGACAAAATTCGTGTTTAAGAAGAAACCAAAAAAGTGGGTATTGTGTAGTTTAGGATTTGTGTATTAATTGTGTTCATGTTAGCTCCTGGAGTATTTGATTATTCCAAAAGCCTTTTTTGTCACTAAAGTAGACTTCTCTGAATCCCAATGACACGTGCTTTTGTGATTTGGAAAGGTTTTTTAAGGCGGAAAATATGATTTTCCACCCGTTGTGTCATGTTTTGGCTCGGTCAATTTCGAACCAGCTCCTACTCTCCCACCAGTTATATATCCGTGTGAAGCTGGGTATTGTGCAATCATGTGTTTTTGACCTCTGAGCTAACGATTTCATTCCAAAAAAAACCTGGAGATGTTCTTGGACGTGGCCCTTTGTTCTGAATGTGGCAAAACGAACAATTTTCAAGTAGATTGTGTTCATGCCTGGGCGAAAGTGTACTAAACTACACAATCGCGCGAACAGAACAAAAACCAAGGCTTTGCTGCTGTAGCGGAAAAGCCGAAAATTTTGCGTCTGTTGTAAACATACGCATGGCTTTTCCGTTTTAGTTTTTTCTTTAACATAAATTATCAGAAGGTCTATGTCTTTGCTATGTTTAAGATCTGAGATTATTTTATGATTCACATTTCGTACTCCATACTTGACCTTTAAGTTCATGTTACATGACACGTGATGACGTCATCATGACGTCACGTTTCGGCATACATTTTCAGCTTAGGGTCCCTGTTTGTGTTAAGTTTGATTAAGATCTGATGTTGTTTAGTGACCAAAGTGTCCCGTACAAAATTCGTGTACAAAGTCTATGGGATTTGGGATAGAACTAAAAATTCATAGAAAATCAGCCGATGACGTCATCATGACGTCACCTCGGATTTAACATCCTAGTAGCATTATCTACCTGCACACTAATTTTTATGACGATCGTCCCTACCCTTATATGTGTTTCAAAAAAGCATATTTTTGATGACGTCATGATGACGTCACACATTTTTCACATTTATGTGAAAGAATATAGGAGCTAACAAAGCTATTACAAAAAGAATTTTGAATTTAGCGTGTTCTGTTGATGAGATATGGCTTTAGGAAACTTTGAAGTTCAAAAACTTTAATATTACTGTAAAACTGTATGATGACGTCATCATGACGTCACCTCAATTTTTATCTATAACACGAGCTACCATACCAACATACCTGGTTTGAAGGCAATCGGACGTACCGTTCTCTAGATATGGGCCCTTGAAAAATGCACCTTTAAGATGACGTCACATGACACGTGATGACGTCATCATGACGTCACGTTTCGGCATACATTTTCAGCTTAGGGTCTCTGTTTGTGTTAAGCCTGATTAAGATCTGATGTTGCTTAGTGACCAAAGTGTCCCGTACAAAATTCGTGTACAAAGTCTATGGGATTTGGGATAGAACTAAAAATTCATAGAAAATCAGCCGATGACGTCATCATGACGTCACCTCGGATTTAACATCCTAGTAGCATTATCTACCTGCACACTAATTTTTATGACGATCGTCCCTACCCTTATATGTGTTTCAAAAAAGCATATTTTTGATGACGTCATGATGACGTCACACATTTTTCACATTTATGTGAAAGAATATAGGAGCTAACAAAGCTATTACAAAAAGAATTTTGAATTTAGCGTGTTCTGTTGATGAGATATGGCTTTAGGAAACTTTGAAGTTCAAAAACTTTAATATTACTGTAAAACTGTATGATGACGTCATCATGACGTCACCTCAATTTTTATCTATAACACGAGCTACCATACCAACATACCTGGTTTGAAGGCAATCGGACGTACCGTTCTCTAGATATGGGCCCTTCCAAAATGCACCTTTAAGATGACGTCACATGACACGTGATGACGTCATCATGACGTCACGTTTTGGCATACATTTTCAGCTTAGGGTCCCTGTTTGTGTTAAGTCTGATTAAGATCCGAGGTTGTTTATTGACCAAAGTGCCACTTACAAAATTCGTGTACAAAGTCTATGGGATTTGGGATAGAACTAAAAAATTCACAGAAAATCAGCCGATGACGTCATCATGACGTCACCTCGGATTTTACATGCTAGTAGCACTATCTACCTACCCACTAATTTTTATGACGATCGGACGTACCCTTATGTGTGTTTCAGAAATGCACATTTTTGATGACGTCATGATGACGTCACACATTTTTCAAATGTATGTGAAAGAATATAGGAGCTAACAAAGCTATTACAAAAAGAATTTTGAATTTAGCATGTTCTGTTGGTGAGATATGGCTTTAAGAAACTTTGAATTTCAAAAACTTAAAAATTACTATAAAATCGTATGATGACGTCATCTTGACGTCACCTCAAATTTCATCTATAACACGAGCTAGCCTACCAACATATCAGGTTTGAAGGAAATCGGACCTACCGTTCTCTAGATATGGGCCCTTGAAAAACGCACCTTTAAGATGACGTCATGTGACACGTGATGACGTCATCATGACGTCACTCTTCGACATACTATTTCAGCTTAGGGTCTATGTTTGAGGTAAGTTTGGTTAAGATCTGAAGTTTTTTAAGACCTAAAGTGCCGCGGAGAAAATTCGTGTACAAAGTCTATGGGATTTTGGTCAGAACTAAAAGAAGAAGAAACTAGAGGTCTATGTTTTTAAGAACATAGGGCTTTTCCATATGTTTTTATGATGTCACTTCGAATTTTGTAAACTAGTGACAAATCTACCTAACCACCAAGTTTCGTGACGATTAGACATGGTCTATCCATATGTCTTTCAAGAAATCATGCCTTTAATGACGTCATTATGACTTCAGTAATTTTTCGCATTTATATAAAAGAATGTACGAGCTAACAAAGCTATTACAAAAGGAATTTTGAATTGAACATGTTCTGTTGATGAGATGTGGTTTTAAGAATCTTTAACGTTAAAATTTTGAAATTACCATAAAAATCAGATGATGACGTCATTATGACGTCACCTCAATTTTGATTTATAACATGTACTTGTTTAGCCAACATACCAGGTTTGAATGCAATTGGACTTACGGTTCTCTTGATATGGGCCCTTGAAAAATGAGCCTTTAAGATGACATCACGTAACACATAATGACGTCATCGTGACATCACTCTTCGGCACACAATTTCAGATTAGGGTCTATGTTTGGGTTAAGTTTGCTTAAGATCTGATGTTGTTTAGTGACCAAAGTGCCGCAGACAAAATTGGTGTTTAAGAAGAAACCAAAATAGTGGGTATTGTGTAGTTTAGGATTTCTGTATTAATTGTGTTCATGTTAGCTTCTGGAGTATTTGATTATTCCAAAAGCCTTTTTTTGTTACTAAAGTAGACTTCTCTGAATCCCAATGACACGTGCTTTTGTGATTTGGAAAGGTTTTTTAAGGCGGAAAATACGATTTTCTTACGTTGTGTCACGTTTTGGCTCGGTCAACTACTCTCCCACCAGCTATATATCCGTGTAAAGCTGGGTATTGCGCAATCACGTATTTTGTTACCTCTTAGCTAACGATTTCACTCCAAAAAACCCCTGCAGATGTTCTTCGACGTGGCCCTTTGTTCTGAATGTGGCAAAACGAACAATTTTCAAGTAGATTGTGTTCATGCCTGGGCGAAAGTGTACTAAACTACACAATCGCGCGAACAGAACAAAAACAAAGGCTTTCCTGCTGTAGCGGAAACGCCAAAAAATGTGCGTCTGTTGTAAACATACGCATGGCTTTTCCTTTTTTTCTTTTTTATTTAACATAAATTATCAGAAGGTCTATGTCTTTGCTAAGTTTAAGATCTGAGATTATTTTATGATTAACATTTCGTACTCCAAACTTGACCTTTAAGTTCATGTTACATGCCACACGAAGACGTCATTATGACGTCACTCTTCGCGGCACGACTTTGCATCAGGGTCTATACCTATGCTAACTCTGACTAAGATTCGATGTTGTTTGATGACAAAAGTGCCGATCAGAAAATCTATGCACAAAGTCTTTCGGATTTGGGATAGAACTAAAATAAGAAGCAGAAAAAAAATAGATATAGGGCCTTCAAAAATGCAAATTTAAGATGACGTCACGTGACATGTGATGACGTCATCATGACGTCATGATTCGGCACCCATCTCGAGTAGATAGTCAATGCATATGCCAAGTTTGAAGTTCATGGCATTTGAAGAAGTGCAAAATTTTAAGAGTACAATGAAATTTGAAACATTTACAAATTCATAAAAAATCAGCCGATGACGTCATCATGACGTCACCTCGGATTTTACATGCTAGTAGCACTATCTACCTACCCACTAATTTTTATGACGATCGGACGTACCCTTATGTGTGTTTCAGAAATGCACATTTTTGATGACGTCATGATGACGTCACACATTTTTCAAATGTATGTGAAAGAATATAGGAGCTAACAAAGCTATTACAAAAAGAATTTTGAATTTAGCATGTTCTGTTGGTGAGATATGGCTTTAAGAAACTTTGAAGTTCAAAAACTTTAATATTACTGTAAAATCGTATGATGACGTGATCATGACGTCACCTTAATTTTCATCTATAACACGAGCTACCATACCAACATACCAGGTTTGAAGGCAATCGGACCTACCGTTCTCTAGATATAGGCCCTAGAAAAATGCACATTTAAGATGACGTCACATGACACGTGATGACGTCATCATGACGTCACGTTTCGGCTTACATTTTCAGCTGAGGGTCTATGTTTGTGTTAAGTCTGATTAAGATCCGAGGTTGTTTAGTGACCAAAGTGCCATTTACAAAATTCGTGTACAAAGTCTATGGGATTTGGGATAGAACTAAAAAATTCACAGAAAATCAGCCGATGACGTCATCATGACGTCACCTCGGATTTTACATGCTAGTAGCACTATCTACCTACCCACTAATTTTTATGACGATCGGACGTACCCTTATGTGTGTTTCAGAAATGCACATTTTTGATGACGTCATGATGACGTCACACATTTTTCAAATGTATGTGAAAGAATATAGGAGCTAACAAAGCTATTACAAAAAGAATTTTGAATTTAGCATGTTCTGTTGGTGAGATATGGCTTTAAGAAACTTTGAAGTTGAAAAACTTTAATATTACTGTAAAATCGTATGATGACGTCATCATGACGTCACCTTAATTTTCATCTATAACACGAGCTCCCATAACATACCAGGTTTGAAGGCAATCGGACCTACCGTTCTCTAGATATAGGCCCTTGAAAAATGCACATTTAAGATGACGTCACATGACACGTGATGACGTCACCATGACGTCACGTTTCGGCTTACATTTTCAGCTGAGGGTCTATGTTTGTGTTAAGTCTGATTAAGATCCGAGGTTGTTTATTGACCAAAGTGCCACTTACAAAATTCGTGTACAAAGTCTATGGGATTTGGGATAGAACTAAAAAATTCACAGAAAATCAGCCGATGACGTCATCATGACGTCACCTCGGATTTTACATGCTAGTAGCACTATCTACCTACCCACTAATTTTTATGACGATCGGACGTACCCTTATGTGTGTTTCAGAAATGCACATTTTTGATGACGTCATGATGACGTCACACATTTTTCAAATGTATGTGAAAGAATATAGGAGCTAACAAAGCTATTACAAAAAGAATTTTGAATTTAGCATGTTCTGTTGGTGAGATATGGCTTTAAGAAACTTTGAAGTTGAAAAACTTTAATATTACTGTAAAATCGTATGATGACGTCATCATGACGTCACCTTAATTTTCATCTATAACACGAGCTCCCATAACATACCAGGTTTGAAGGCAATCGGACCTACCGTTCTCTAGATATAGGCCCTTGAAAAATGCACATTTAAGATGACGTCACATGACACGTGATGACGTCATCATGACGTCACGTTTCGGCTTACATTTTCAGCTGAGGGTCTATGTTTGTGTTAAGTCTGATTAAGATCCGAGGTTGTTTATTGACCAAAGTGCCACTTACAAAATTCGTGTACAAAGTCTATGGGATTTGGGATAGAACTAAAAAATTCACAGAAAATCAGCCGATGACGTCATCATGACGTCACCTCGGATTTTACATGCTAGTAGCACTATCTACCTACCCACTAATTTTTATGACGATCGGACGTACCCTTATGTGTGTTTCAGAAATGCACATTTTTGATGACGTCATGATGACGTCACACATTTTTCAAATGTATGTGAAAGAATATAGGAGCTAACAAAGCTATTACAAAAAGAATTTTGAATTTAGCATGTTCTGTTGATGAGATATGGCTTTAAGAAACTTTGAATTTCAAAAACTTACAAATTACTATAAAATCGTATGATGACGTCATCTTGACGTCACCTCAAATTTCATCTATAACACGAGCTAGCCTACCAACATATCAGGTTTGAAGGAAATCGGACCTACCGTTCTCTAGATATGGGCCCTTGAAAAACGCACCTTTAAGATGACGTCACGTGACACGTGATGACGTCATCATGACGTCACTCTTCGACATACTATTTCAGCTTAGGGTCTATGTTTGAGGTAAGTTTGGTTAAGATCTGAGGTTTTTTAAGACCTAAAGTGCCGCGGAGAAAATTCGTGTACAAAGTCTATGGGATTTTGGTCAGAACTAAAAGAAGAAAAAATGATGAGATATGGTTTTAAGAATCTTTAACGTTAAAATTTTGAAATTACCATAAAAATCAGATGATGACGTCATTATGACGTCACCTCAATTTTGATTTATAACATGTACTTGTTTAGCAACATACCAGGTTTGAATGCAATTGGACTTACGGTTCTCTTGATATGGGCCCTTGAAAAATGAGCCTTTAAGATGACATCACGTAACACATAATGACGTCATCGTGACATCACTCTTCGGCACACAATTTCAGATTAGGGTCTATGTTTGGGTTAAGTTTGCTTAAGATCTGATGTTGTTTAGTGACCAAAGTGCCGCAGACAAAATTCGTGTTTAAGAAGAAACCAAAATAGTGGGTATTGTGTAGTTTAGGATTTCTGTATTAATTGTGTTCATGTTAGCTTCTGGAGTATTTGATTATTCCAAAAGCCTTTTTTTGTTACTAAAGTAGACTTCTCTGAATCCCAATGACACGTGCTTTTGTGATTTGGAAAGGTTTTTTAAGGCGGAAAATACGATTTTCTTACGTTGTGTCACGTTTTGGCTCGGTCAACTACTCTCCCACCAGCTATATATCCGTGTAAAGCTGGGTATTGCGCAATCACGTATTTTGTTACCTCTTAGCTAACGATTTCACTCCAAAAAAACCCTGCAGATGTTCTTCGACGTGGCCCTTTGTTCTGAATGTGGCAAAACGAACAATTTTCAAGTAGATTGTGTTCATGCCTGGGCGAAAGTGTACTAAACTACACAATCGCGCGAACAGAACAAAAACAAAGGCTTTCCTGCTGTAGCGGAAACGCCAAAAAATGTGCGTCTGTTGTAAACATACGCATGGCTTTTCCTTTTTTCTTTTTTATTTAACATAAAGTATCAGAAGGTCTATGTCTTTGCTAAGTTTAAGATCTGAGATTATTTTATGATTAACATTTCGTACTCCAAACTTGACCTTTAAGTTCATGTTACATGCCACACGAAGACGTCATTATGACGTCACTCTTCGCGGCACGACTTTGCATCAGGGTCTATACCTATGCTAACTCTGACTAAGATTCGATGTTGTTTGATGACAAAAGTGCCGATCAGAAAATCTATGCACAAAGTCTATGGGATTTGGGATAGAACTAAAATAAGAAGCAGAAAAAAAATAGATATAGGGCCTTCAAAAATGCAAATTTAAGATGACGTCACGTGACATGTGATGACGTCATCATGACGTCATGATTCGGCACCCATCTCGAGTAGATAGTCAATGCATATGCCAAGTTTGAAGTTCATGGCATTTGAAGAAGTGCAAAATTTTAAGAGTACAATGAAATTTGAAACATTTACAAATTCATAAAAAATCAGCCGATGACGTCATCATGACGTCACTTCGGATTTTGCATGCTAGTGGCACTATCTACCTACCCACCAATTTTTATGACGATCGGACGTACCCTTATGTGTGTTTCAGAAATGCACATTTTTGATGACGTCATGATGACGTCACACATTTTTCAAATGTATGTGAAAGAATATAGGAGCTAACAAAGCTATTACAAAAAGAATTTTGAATTTAGCATGTTCTGTTGGTGAGATATGGCTTTAAGAAACTTTGAAGTTCAAAAACTTTAATATTACTGTAAAATCGTATGATGACGTGATCATGACGTCACCTTAATTTTCATCTATAACACGAGCTACCATACCAACATACCAGGTTTGAAGGCAATCGGACCTACCGTTCTCTAGATATAGGCCCTAGAAAAATGCACATTTAAGATGACGTCACATGACACGTGATGACGTCATCATGACGTCACGTTTCGGCTTACATTTTCAGCTGAGGGTCTATGTTTGTGTTAAGTCTGATTAAGATCCGAGGTTGTTTAGTGACCAAAGTGCCACTTACAAAATTCGTGTACAAAGTCTATGGGATTTGGGATAGAACTAAAAAATTCACAGAAAATCAGCCGATGACGTCATCATGACGTCACCTCGGATTTTACATGCTAGTAGCACTATCTACCTACCCACTAATTTTTATGACGATCGGACGTACCCTTATGTGTGTTTCAGAAATGCACATTTTTGATGACGTCATGATGACGTCACACATTTTTCAAATGTATGTGAAAGAATATAGGAGCTAACAAAGCTATTACAAAAAGAATTTTGAATTTAGCATGTTCTGTTGGTGAGATATGGCTTTAAGAAACTTTGAAGTTCAAAAACTTTAATATTACTGTAAAATCGTATGATGACGTGATCATGACGTCACCTTAATTTTCATCTATAACACGAGCTACCATACCAACATACCAGGTTTGAAGGCAATCGGACCTACCGTTCTCTAGATATAGGCCCTAGAAAAATGCACATTTAAGATGACGTCACATGACACGTGATGACGTCATCATGACGTCACGTTTCGGCTTACATTTTCAGCTGAGGGTCTATGTTTGTGTTAAGTCTGATTAAGATCCGAGGTTGTTTAGTGACCAAAGTGCCACTTACAAAATTCGTGTACAAAGTCTATGGGATTTGGGATAGAACTAAAAAATTCACAGAAAATCAGCCGATGACGTCATCATGACGTCACCTCGGATTTTACATGCTAGTAGCACTATCTACCTACCCACTAATTTTTATGACGATCGGACGTACCCTTATGTGTGTTTCAGAAATGCACATTTTTGATGACGTCATGATGACGTCACACATTTTTCAAATGTATGTGAAAGAATATAGGAGCTAACAAAGCTATTACAAAAAGAATTTTGAATTTAGCATGTTCTGTTGATGAGATATGGCTTTAAGAAACTTTGAATTTCAAAAACTTAAAAATTACTATAAAATCGTATGATGACGTCATCATGACGTCACCTCAAATTTCATCTATAACACGAGCTAGCCTACCAACATATCAGGTTTGAAGGAAATCGGACCTACCGTTCTCTAGATATGGGCCCTTGAAAAACGCACCTTTAAGATGACGTCACGTGACACGTGATGACGTCATCATGACGTCACTCTTCGACATACTATTTCAGCTTAGGGTCTATGTTTGAGGTAAGTTTGGTTAAGATCTGAGGTTTTTTAAGACCTAAAGTGCCGCGGAGAAAATTCGTGTACAAAGTCTATGGGATTTTGGTCAGAACTAAAAGAAGAAAAAAAAAAAAAATCAGAACAAAAACAAGGCCTTTTCCGACGGAGTGTCGGAAAAGCCAAAAAAAAATCAGAACAAAAACAAGGCCTTTTCCGACGGAGTGTCGGAAAAGCCAAAAAAATCAGAACAAAAACAAAGCCTTTTCCGAAGGATTTCGGAAAAGCCAAAAAAAAAAAAATCAGAACAAAAACAAAGCCTTTTCCGAAGGATTTCGGAAAAGCCAAAAAAAATTAAAATTTTGAAATTACCATAAAATCAGATGATGACGTCATTATGACGTCACCTCAATTTTGATTTATAACATGTACTTGTTTAGCCAACATACCAGGTTTGAATGCAATTGGACTTACGGTTCTCTTGATATGGGCCCTTGAAAAATGAGCCTTTAAGATGACATCACGTAACACATAATGACGTCATCGTGACATCACTCTTCGGCACACAATTTCAGATTAGGGTCTATGTTTGGGTTAAGTTTGCTTAAGATCTAATGTTGTTTAGTGACGAAAGTGCCGCAGACAAAATTCGTGTTTAAGAAGAAACCAAAATAGTGGGTATTGTGTAGTTTAGGATTTCTGTATTAATTGTGTTCATGTTAGCTTCTGGAGTATTTGATTATTCCAAAAGCCTTTTTTTGTTACTAAAGTAGACTTCTCTTAATCCCAATGACACGTGCTTTTGTGATTTGGAAAGGTTTTTTAAGGCGGAAAATACGATTTTCTTACGTTGTGTCACGTTTTGGCTCGGTCAACTACTCTCCCACCAGCTATATATCCGTGTAAAGCTGGGTATTGCGCAATCACGTATTTTGTTACCTCTTAGCTAACGATTTCACTCCAAAAAACCCCTGCAGATGTTCTTGGACGTGGCCCTTTGTTCTGAATGTGGCAAAACGAACAATTTTCAAGTAGATTGTGTTCATGCCTGGGCGAAAGTGTACTAAACTACACAATCGCGCGAACAGAACAAAAACAAAGGCTTTCCTGCTGTAGCGGAAACGCCAAAAAATGTGCGTCTGTTGTAAACATACGCATGGCTTTTCCTTTTTTTCTTTTTTATTTAACATAAAGTATCAGAAGGTCTATGTCTTTGCTAAGTTTAAGATCTGAGATTATTTTATGATTAACATTTCGTACTCCGAACTTGACCTTTAAGTTCATGTTACATGCCACACGAAGACGTCATTATGACGTCACTCTTCGCGGCACGACTTTGCATCAGGGTCTATACCTATGCTAACTCTGACTAAGATTCGATGTTGTTTGATGACAAAAGTGCCGATCAGAAAATCTATGCACAAAGTCTATGGGATTTGGGATAGAACTAAAATAAGAAGCAGAAAAAAAATAGATATAGGGCCTTCAAAAATGCAAATTTAAGATGACGTCACGTGACATGTGATGACGTCATCATGACGTCATGATTCGGCACCCATCTCGAGTAGATAGTCAATGCATATGCCAAGTTTGAAGTTCATGGCATTTGAAGAAGTGCAAAATTTTAAGAGTACAATGAAATTTGAAACATTTACAAATTCATAAAAAATCAGCCGATGACGTCATCATGACGTCACTTCGGATTTTGCATGCTAGTGGCACTATCTACCTACCCACCAATTTTTATGACGATCGGACGTACCCTTATGTGTGTTTCAGAAATGCACATTTTTGATGACGTCATGATGACGTCACACATTTTTCAAATGTATGTGAAAGAATATAGGAGCTAACAAAGCTATTACAAAAAGAATTTTGAATTTAGCATGTTCTGTTGGTGAGATATGGCTTTAAGAAACTTTGAAGTTGAAAAACTTTAATATTACTGTAAAATCGTATGATGACGTCATCATGACGTCACCTTAATTTTCATCTATAACACGAGCTACCATACCAACATACCAGGTTTGAAGGCAATCGGACCTACCGTTCTCTAGATATAGGCTCTTGAAAAATGCACATTTAAGATGACGTCACATGACACGTGATGACGTCATCATGACGTCACGTTTCGGCTTACATTTTCAGCTTAGGGTCTATGTTTGTGTTAAGTCTGATTAAGATCCGAGGTTGTTTAGTGACCAAAGTGCCACTTACAAAATTCGTGTACAAAGTCTATGGGATTTGGGATAGAACTAAACAATTCACAGAAAATCAGCCGATGACGTCATCATGACGTCACCTCGGATTTTACATGCTATTAGCACTATCTACCTACCCACTAATTTTTATGACGATCGGACGTACCCTTATGTGTGTTTCAGAAATGCACATTTTTGATGACGTCATGATGACGTCACACATTTTTCAAATGTATGTGAAAGAATATAGGAGCTAACAAAGCTATTACAAAAAGAATTTTGAATTTAGCATGTTCTGTTGGTGAGATATGGCTTTAAGAAACTTTGAAGTTCAAAAACTTTAATATTACTGTAAAATCGTATGATGACGTGATCATGACGTCACCTTAATTTTCATCTATAACACGAGCTACCATACCAACATACCAGGTTTGAAGGCAATCGGACCTACCGTTCTCTAGATATAGGCCCTTGAAAAATGCACATTTAAGATGACGTCACATGACACGTGATGACGTCACCATGACGTCACGTTTCGGCTTACATTTTCAGCTGAGGGTCTATGTTTGTGTTAAGTCTGATTAAGATCCGAGGTTGTTTATTGACCAAAGTGCCACTTACAAAATTCGTGTACAAAGTCTATGGGATTTGGGATAGAACTAAAAAATTCACAGAAAATCAGCCGATGACGTCATCATGACGTCACCTCGGATTTTACATGCTAGTAGCACTATCTACCTACCCACTAATTTTTATGACGATCGGACGTACCCTTATGTGTGTTTCAGAAATGCACATTTTTGATGACGTCATGATGACGTCACACATTTTTCAAATGTATGTGAAAGAATATAGGAGCTAACAAAGCTATTACAAAAAGAATTTTGAATTTAGCATGTTCTGTTGGTGAGATATGGCTTTAAGAAACTTTGAAGTTGAAAAACTTTAATATTACTGTAAAATCGTATGATGACGTCATCATGACGTCACCTTAATTTTCATCTATAACACGAGCTCCCATAACATACCAGGTTTGAAGGCAATCGGACCTACCGTTCTCTAGATATAGGCCCTTGAAAAATGCACATTTAAGATGACGTCACATGACACGTGATGACGTCATCATGACGTCACGTTTCGGCTTACATTTTCAGCTGAGGGTCTATGTTTGTGTTAAGTCTGATTAAGATCCGAGGTTGTTTATTGACCAAAGTGCCACTTACAAAATTCGTGTACAAAGTCTATGGGATTTGGGATAGAACTAAAAAATTCACAGAAAATCAGCCGATGACGTCATCATGACGTCACCTCGGATTTTACATGCTAGTAGCACTATCTACCTACCCACTAATTTTTATGACGATCGGACGTACCCTTATGTGTGTTTCAGAAATGCACATTTTTGATGACGTCATGATGACGTCACACATTTTTCAAATGTATGTGAAAGAATATAGGAGCTAACAAAGCTATTACAAAAAGAATTTTGAATTTAGCATGTTCTGTTGATGAGATATGGCTTTAAGAAACTTTGAATTTCAAAAACTTAAAAATTACTATAAAATCGTATGATGACGTCATCTTGACGTCACCTCAAATTTCATCTATAACACGAGCTAGCCTACCAACATATCAGGTTTGAAGGAAATCGGACCTACCGTTCTCTAGATATGGGCCCTTGAAAAACGCACCTTTAAGATGACGTCACGTGACACGTGATGACGTCATCATGACGTCACTCTTCGACATACTATTTCAGCTTAGGGTCTATGTTTGAGGTAAGTTTGGTTAAGATCTGAGGTTTTTTAAGACCTAAAGTGCCGCGGAGAAAATTCGTGTACAAAGTCTATGGGATTTTGGTCAGAACTAAAAGAAGAAAAACTAGAGGTCTATGTTTTTAAGAACATAGGGCTTTTCCATATGTTTTTATGATGTTATTTCGAATTTTGTAAACTAGTGACAAATCTACCTAACCACCAAGTTTCATGACGATTAGACATGGTCTACCCTTATATGTCTTTCAAGAAATCATGCCTTTGATGACGTCATTATGACCTCAGAAATTTTTCGCATTTATATAAAAGAATGTACGAGCTAACAAAGCTATTACAAAAATAATTTTGAATTTAACATATGTTCTGTTGATGAGATATGGTTTTAAGAATCTTTAATGTTAAAACTTTGAAATTACTATAAAAATCATATGATGACGTCATTATGACGTCACCTCAATTTTGATTTATAACATGTACTTGTTTAGCCAACATACCAGGTTTGAATGCAATTGGACTTACGGTTCTCTTGATATGGGCCCTTGAAAAATGAGCCTTTAAGATGACATCACGTAACACATAATGACGTCATCGTGACATCACTCTTCGGCACACAATTTCAGATTAGGGTCTATGTTTGGGTTAAGTTTGCTTAAGATCTGATGTTGTTTAGTGACCAAAGTGCCGCAGAGAAAATTCGTGTTTAAGAAGAAACCAAAATAGTGGGTATTGTGTAGTTTAGGATTTCTGTATTAATTGTGTTCATGTTAGCTTCTGGAGTATTTGATTATTCCAAAAGCCTTTTTTTGTTACTAAAGTAGACTTCTCTGAATCCCAATGACACGTGCTTTTGTGATTTGGAAAGGTTTTTTAAGGCGGAAAATACGATTTTCTTACGTTGTGTCACGTTTTGGCTCGGTCAACTACTCTCCCACCAGCTATATATCCGTGTAAAGCTGGGTATTGCGCAATCACGTATTTTGTTACCTCTTAGCTAACGATTTCACTCCAAAAAACCCCTGCAGATGTTCTTCGACGTGGCCCTTTGTTCTGAATGTGGCAAAACGAACAATTTTCAAGTAGATTGTGTTCATGCCTGGGCGAAAGTGTACTAAACTACACAATCGCGCGAACAGAACAAAAACAAAGGCTTTCCTGCTGTAGCGGAAACGCCAAAAAATGTGCGTCTGTTGTAAACATACGCATGGCTTTTCCTTTTTTTCTTTTTTATTTGACATAAAGTATCAGAAGGTCTATGTCTTTGCTAAGTTTAAGATCTGAGATTATTTTATGATTAACATTTCGTACTCCGAACTTGACCTTTAAGTTCATGTTACATGCCACACGAAGACGTCATTATGACGTCACTCTTCGCGGCACGACTTTGCATCAGGGTCTATACCTATGCTAACTCTGACTAAGATTCGATGTTGTTTGATGACAAAAGTGCCGATCAGAAAATCTATGCACAAAGTCTATGGGATTTGGGATAGAACTAAAATAAGAAGCAGAAAAAAAATAGATATAGGGCCTTCAAAAATGCAAATTTAAGATGACGTCACGTGACATGTGATGACGTCATCATGACGTCATGATTCGGCACCCATCTCGAGTAGATAGTCAATGCATATGCCAAGTTTGAAGTTCATGGCATTTGAAGAAGTGCAAAATTTTAAGAGTACAATGAAATTTGAAACATTTACAAATTCATAAAAAATCAGTCGATGACGTCATCATGACGTCACCTCGGATTTTACATGCTATTAGCACTATCTACCTACCCACTAATTTTTATGACGATCGGACGTACCCTTATGTGTGTTTCAGAAATGCACATTTTTGATGACGTCATGATGACGTCACACATTTTTCAAATGTATGTGAAAGAATATTGGAGCTAACAAAGCTATTACAAAAAGAATTTTGAATTTAGCATGTTCTGTTGGTGAGATATGGCTTTAAGAAACTTTGAAGTTCAAAAACTTTAATATTACTGTAAAATCGTATGATGACGTGATCATGACGTCACCTTAATTTTCATCTATAACACGAGCTACCATACCAACATACCAGGTTTGAAGGCAATCGGACCTACCGTTCTCTAGATATAGGCCCTAGAAAAATGCACATTTAAGATGACGTCACATGACACGTGATGACGTCATCATGACGTCACGTTTCGGCTTACATTTTCAGCTGAGGGTCTATGTTTGTGTTAAGTCTGATTAAGATCCGAGGTTGTTTAGTGACCAAAGTGCCACTTACAAAATTCGTGTACAAAGTCCATGGGATTTGGGATAGAACTAAAAAATTCACAGAAAATCAGCCGATGACGTCATCATGACGTCACCTCGGATTTTACATGCTATTAGCACTATCTACCTACCCACTAATTTTTATGACGATCGGACGTACCCTTATGTGTGTTTCAGAAATGCACATTTTTGATGACGTCATGATGACGTCACACATTTTTCAAATGTATGTGAAAGAATATAGGAGCTAACAAAGCTATTACAAAAAGAATTTTGAATTTAGCATGTTCTGTTGGTGAGATATGGCTTTAAGAAACTTTGAAGTTGAAAAACTTTAATATTACTGTAAAATCGTATGATGACGTCATCATGACGTCACCTTAATTTTCATCTATAACACGAGCTCCCATAACATACCAGGTTTGAAGGCAATCGGACCTACCGTTCTCTACATATAGGCCCTTGAAAAATGCACATTTAAGATGACGTCACATGACACGTGATGACGTCATCATGACGTCACGTTTCGGCTTACATTTTCAGCTGAGGGTCTATGTTTGTGTTAAGTCTGATTAAGATCCGAGGTTGTTTAGTGACCAAAGTGCCACTTACAAAATTCGTGTACAAAGTCTATGGGATTTGGGATAGAACTAAAAAATTCACAGAAAATCAGCCGATGACGTCATCATGACGTCACCTCGGATTTTACATGCTAGTAGCACTATCTACCTACCCACTAATTTTTATGACGATCGGACGTACCCTTATGTGTGTTTCAGAAATGCACATTTTTGATGACGTCATGATGACGTCACACATTTTTCAAATGTATGTGAAAGAATATAGGAGCTAACAAAGCTATTACAAAAAGAATTTTGAATTTAGCATGTTCTGTTGATGAGATATGGCTTTAAGAAACTTTGAATTTCAAAAACTTAAAAATTACTATAAAATCGTATGATGACGTCATCTTGACGTCACCTCAAATTTCATCTATAACACGAGCTAGCCTACCAACATATCAGGTTTGAAGGAAATCGGACCTACCGTTCTCTAGATATGGGCCCTTGAAAAACGCACATTTAAGATGACGTCACGTGACACGTGATGACGTCATCATGACGTCACTCTTCGACATACTATTTCAGCTTAGGGTCTATGTTTGAGGTAAGTTTGGTTAAGATCTGAAGTTTTTTAAGACCTAAAGTGCCGCGGAGAAAATTCGTGTACAAAGTCTATGGGCTTTTGGTCAGAACTAAAAGAAGAAGAAGAAGAAGAAAAAACTAGAGGTCTATGTTTTTAAGAACATAGGGCTTTTCCATATGTTTTTATGATGTCACTTCGAATTTTGTAAACTAGTGACAAATCTACCTAACCACCAAGTTTCGTGACGATTAGACATGGTCTATCCATATGTCTTTCAAGAAATCATGCCTTTAATGACGTCATTATGACTTCAGTAATTTTTCGCATTTATATAAAAGAATGTACGAGCTAACAAAGCTATTACAAAAGGAATTTGGAATTGAACATGTTCTGTTAATGAGATGTGGTTTTAAGAATCTTTAACGTTAAAATTTTGAAATTACCATAAAAATCAGATGATGACGTCATTATGACGTCACCTCAATTTTGATTTATAACATGTACTTGTTTAGCCAACATACCAGGTTTGAATGCAATTGGACTTACGGTTCTCTTGATATGGGCCCTTGAAAAATGAGCCTTTAAGATGACATCACGTAACACATAATGACGTCATCGTGACATCACTCTTCGGCACACAATTTCAGATTAGGGTCTATGTTTGGGTTAAGTTTGCTTAAGATCTGATGTTGTTTAGTGACCAAAGTGCCGCAGACAAAATTCGTGTTTAAGAAGAAACCAAAATAGTGGGTATTGTGTAGTTTAGGATTTCTGTATTAATTGTGTTCATGTTAGCTTCTGGAGTATTTGATTATTCCAAAAGCCTTTTTTTGTTACTAAAGTAGACTTCTCTGAATCCCAATGACACGTGCTTTTGTGATTTGGAAAGGTTTTTTAAGGCGGAAAATACGATTTTCTTACGTTGTGTCACGTTTTGGCTCGGTCAACTACTCTCCCACCAGCTATATATCCGTGTAAAGCTGGGTATTGCGCAATCACGTATTTTGTTACCTCTTAGCTAACGATTTCACTCCAAAAAACCCCTGCAGATGTTCTTCGACGTGGCCCTTTGTTCTGAATGTGGCAAAACGAACAATTTTCAAGTAGATTGTGTTCATGCCTGGGCGAAAGTGTACTAAACTACACAATCGCGCGAACAGAACAAAAACAAAGGCTTTCCTGCTGTAGCGGAAACGCCAAAAAATGTGCGTCTGTTGTAAACATACGCATGGCTTTTCCTTTTTTTCTTTTTTATTTATTAACATAAAGTATCAGAAGGTCTATGTCTTTGCTAAGTTTAAGATCTGAGATTATTTTATGATTAACATTTCGTACTCCGAACTTGACCTTTAAGTTCATGTTACATGCCACACGAAGACGTCATTATGACGTCACTCTTCGCGGCACGACTTTGCATCAGGGTCTATACCTATGCTAACTCTGACTAAGATTCGATGTTGTTTGATGACAAAAGTGCCGATCAGAAAATCTATGCACAAAGTCTATGGGATTTGGGATAGAACTAAAATAAGAAGCAGAAAAAAAATAGATATAGGGCCTTCAAAAATGCAAATTTAAGATGACGTCACGTGACATGTGATGACGTCATCATGACGTCATGATTCGGCACCCATCTCGAGTAGATAGTCAATGCATATGCCAAGTTTGAAGTTCATGGCATTTGAAGAAGTGCAAAATTTTAAGAGTACAATGAAATTTGAAACATTTACAAATTCATAAAAAATCAGTCGATGACGTCATCATGACGTCACCTCGGATTTTGCATGCTAGTGGCACTATCTACCTACCCACCAATTTTTATGACGATCGGACGTACCCTTATGTGTGTTTCAGAAATGCACATTTTTGATGACGTCACATGACACGTGATGACGTCATCATGACGTCACGTTTCGGCTTACATTTTCAGCTTAGGGTCTATGTTTGTGTTAAGTCTGATTAAGATCCGAGGTTGTTTAGTGACCAAAGTGCCACTTACAAAATTCGTGTACAAAGTCCATGGGATTTGGGATAGAACTAAAAAATTCACAGAAAATCAGCCGATGACGTCATCATGACGTCACCTCGGATTTTACATGCTATTAGCACTATCTACCTACCCACTAATTTTTATGACGATCGGACGTACCCTTATGTGTGTTTCAGAAATGCACATTTTTGATGACGTCATGATGACGTCACACATTTTTCAAATGTATGTGAAAGAATATAGGAGCTAACAAAGCTATTACAAAAAGAATTTTGAATTTAGCATGTTCTGTTGGTGAGATATGGCTTTAAGAAACTTTGAAGTTCAAAAACTTTAATATTACTGTAAAATCGTATGATGACGTGATCATGACGTCACCTTAATTTTCATCTATAACACGAGCTACCATACCAACATACCAGGTTTGAAGGCAATCGGACCTACTGTTCTCTAGATATAGGCCCTAGAAAAATGCACATTTAAGATGACGTCACATGACACGTGATGACGTCATCATGACGTCACGTTTCGGCTTACATTTTCAGCTGAGGGTCTATGTTTGTGTTAAGTCTGATTAAGATCCGAGGTTGTTTAGTGACCAAAGTGCCACTTACAAAATTCGTGTACAAAGTCTATGGGATTTGGGATAGAACTAAAAAATTCACAGAAAATCAGCCGATGACGTCATCATGACGTCACCTCGGATTTTACATGCTAGTAGCAATATCTACCTACCCACTAATTTTTATGACGATCGGACGTACCCTTATGTGTGTTTCAGAAATGCACATTTTTGATGACGTCATGATGACGTCACACATTTTTCAAATGTATGTGAAAGAATATAGGAGCTAACAAAGCTATTACAAAAAGAATTTTGAATTTAGCATGTTCTGTTGGTGAGATATGGCTTTAAGAAACTTTGAAGTTCAAAAACTGAAAAATTACTATAAAATCGTATGATGACGTCATCTTGACGTCACCTCAAATTTCATCTATAACACGAGGTAGCCTACCAACATATCAGGTTTGAAGGAAATCGGACCTACCGTTCTCTAGATATGGGCCCTTGAAAAACGCACCTTTAAGATGACGTCACGTGACACGTGATGACGTCATCATGACGTCACTCTTCGACATACCATTTCAGGTTAGGGTCTATGTTTGAGGTAAGTTTGGTTAAGATCTGAGGTTTTTTAAGACCTAAAGTGCCGCCGAGAAAATTCGTGTACAAAGTCTATGGGATTTTGGTCAGAACTAAAAGAGGAAGAAGCAGAAAAAAAAAAAAAATCAGAACAAAAACAAAGCCTTTTCCGAAGGATTTCGGAAAAGCCAAAAAAAAAATCAGAACAAAAACAAAGCCTTTTCCGAAGGATTTCGGAAAAGCCAATTATGATGTCACTTCGAATTTTGTAAACTAGTGACAAATCTACCTAACCACCAAGTTTCGTGACGATTAGACATGGTCTATCCATATGTCTTTCAAGAAATCATGCCTTTAATGACGTCATTATGACTTCAGTAATTTTTCGCATTTATATAAAAGAATGTACGAGCTAACAAAGCTATTACAAAAGGAATTTTGAATTGAACATGTTCTGTTGATGAGATGTGGTTTTAAGAATCTTTAACGTTAAAATTTTGAAATTACCATAAAAATCAGATGATGACGTCATTATGACGTCACCTCAATTTTGATTTATAACATACTTGTTTAGCCAACATACCAGGTTTGAATGCAATTGGACTTACGGTTCTCTTGATATGGGCCCTTGAAAAATGAGCCTTTAAGATGACATCACGTAACACATAATGACGTCATCGTGACATCACTCTTCGGCACACAATTTCAGATTAGGGTCTATGTTTGGGTTAAGTTTGCTTAAGATCTGATGTTGTTTAGTGACCAAAGTGCCGCAGACAAAATTCGTGTTTAAGAAGAAACCAAAATAGTGGGTATTGTGTAGTTTAGGATTTCTGTATTAATTGTGTTCATGTTAGCTTCTGGAGTATTTGATTATTCCAAAAGCCTTTTTTTGTTACTAAAGTAGACTTCTCTGAATCCCAATGACACGTGCTTTTGTGATTTGGAAAGGTTTTTTAAGGCGGAAAATACGATTTTCTTACGTTGTGTCACGTTTTGGCTCGGTCAACTACTCTCCCACCAGCTATATATCCGTGTAAAGCTGGGTATTGCGCAATCACGTATTTTGTTACCTCTTAGCTAACGATTTCACTCCAAAAAAAACCTGCAGATGTTCTTCGACGTGGCCCTTTGTTCTGAATGTGGCAAAACGAACAATTTTCAAGTAGATTGTGTTCATGCCTGGGCGAAAGTGTACTAAACTACACAATCGCGCGAACAGAACAAAAACAAAGGCTTTCCTGCTGTAGCGGAAAAGCCAAAAAATGTGCGTCTGTTGTAAACATACGCATGGCTTTTCCTTTTTTTCTTTTTTATTTAACATAAAGTATCAGAAGGTCTATGTCTTTGCTAAGTTTAAGATCTGAGATTATTTTATGATTAACATTTCGTACTCCAAACTTGACCTTTAAGTTCATGTTACATGCCACACGAAGACGTCATTATGACGTCACTCTTCGCGGCACGACTTTGCATCAGGGTCTATACCTATGCTAACTCTAAGATTCGATGTTGTTTGATGACAAAAGTGCCGATCAGAAAATCTATGCACAAAGTCTATGGGATTTGGGATAGAACTAAAATAAGAAGCAGAAACAAATAGATATAGGGCCTTCAAAAATGCAAATTTAAGATGACGTCACGTGACATGTGATGACGTCATCATGACGTCATGATTCGGCACCCATCTCGAGTAGATAGTCAATGCATATGCCAAGTTTGAAGTTCATGGCATTTGAAGAAGTGCAAAATTTTAAGAGTACAATGAAATTTGAAACATTTACAAATTCATAAAAAATCAGCCGATGACGTCATCATGACGTCACTTTGGATTTTACATGCTAGTGGCACTATCTACCTACCCACCAATTTTTATGACGATCGGACGTACCCTTATGTGTGTTTCAAAAATGCACATTTTTGATGACGTCATGATGACGTCACACATTTTTCAAATGTATGTGAAAGAATATAGGAGCTAACAAAGCTATTACAAAAAGAATTTTGAATTTAGCATGTTCTGTTGGTGAGATATGGCTTTAAGAAACTTTGAAGTTCAAAAACTTTAATATTACTGTAAAATCGTGTGATGACGTCATCATGACATCACCTTAATTTTCATCTATAACACGAGCTACCATACCAACATACCAGGTTTGAAGGCAATCGGACCTACCGTTCTCTAGATATAGGCTCTTGAAAAATGCACATTTAAGATGACGTCACATGACACGTGATGACGTCATCATGACGTCACGTTTCGGCTTACATTTTCAGCTTAGGGTCTATGTTTGTGTTAAGTCTGATTAAGATCCGAGGTTGTTTAGTGACCAAAGTGCCACTTACAAAATTCGTGTACAAAGTCTATGGGAATTGGGATAGAACTAAAAAATTCACAGAAAATCAGCCGATGACGTCATCATGACGTCACCTCGGATTTTACATGCTAGTAGCACTATCTACCTACCCACTAATTTTTATGACGATCGGACGTACCCTTATGTGTGTTTCAGAAATGCACATTTTTGATGACGTCATGATGACGTCACACATTTTTCAAATGTATGTGAAAGAATATAGGAGCTAACAAAGCTATTACAAAAAGAATTTTGAATTTAGCATGTTCTGTTGGTGAGATATGGCTTTAAGAAACTTTGAAGTTGAAAAACTTTAATATTACTGTAAAATCGTATGATGACGTCATCATGACGTCACCTTAATTTTCATCTATAACACGAGCTCCCATAACATACCAGGTTTGAAGGCAATCGGACCTACCGTTCTCTAGATATAGGCCCTTGAAAAATGCACATTTAAGATGACGTCACATGACACGTGATGACGTCATCATGACGTCACGTTTCGGCTTACATTTTCAGCTGAGGGTCTATGTTTGTGTTAAGTCTGATTAAGATCCGAGGTTGTTTATTGACCAAAGTGCCACTTACAAAATTCGTGTACAAAGTCTATGGGATTTGGGATAGAACTAAAAAATTCACAGAAAATCAGCCGATGACGTCATCATGACGTCACCTCGGATTTTACATGCTAGTAGCACTATCTACCTACCCACTAATTTTTATGACGATCGGACGTACCCTTATGTGTGTTTCAGAAATGCACATTTTTGATGACGTCATGATGACGTCACACATTTTTCAAATGTATGTGAAAGAATATAGGAGCTAACAAAGCTATTACAAAAAGAATTTTGAATTTAGCATGTTCTGTTGATGAGATATGGCTTTAAGAAACTTTGAATTTCAAAAACTTAAAAATTACTATAAATTCGTATGATGACGTCATCTTGACGTCACCTCAAATTTCATCTATAACACGAGCTAGCCTACCAACATATCAGGTTTGAAGGAAATCGGACCTACCGTTCTCTAGATATGGGCCCTTGAAAAACGCACATTTAAGATGACGTCACGTGACACGTGATGACGTCATCATGACGTCACTCTTCGACATACTATTTCAGCTTAGGGTCTATGTTTGAGGTAAGTTTGGTTAAGATCTGAAGTTTTTTAAGACCTAAAGTGCCGCGGAGAAAATTCGTGTACAAAGTCTATGGGCTTTTGGTCAGAACTAAAAGAAGAAGAAGAAAAAAAAAAAAAATCAGAACAAAAACAAAGCCTTTTCCGAAGGATTTCGGAAAAGCCAAAAAAACTAGAGGTCTATGTTTTTAAGAACATAGGGCTTTTCCATGTGTTTTTATGATGTCACTTCGAATTTTGTAAACTAGTGACAAATCTACCTAACCACCAAGTTTCGTGACGATTAGACATGGTCTATCCATATGTCTTTCAAGAAATCATGCCTTTAATGACGTCATTATGACTTCAGTAATTTTTCGCATTTATATAAAAGAATGTACGAGCTAACAAAGCTATTACAAAAGGAATTTTGAATTGAACATGTTCTGTTGATGAGATGTGGTTTTAAGAATCTTTAACGTTAGAATTTTGAAATTACCATAAAAATCAGATGATGACGTCATTATGACGTCACCTCAATTTTGATTTATAACATGTACTTGTTTAGCCAACATACCAGGTTTGAATGCAATTGGACTTACGGTTCTCTTGATATGGGCCCTTGAAAAATGAGCCTTTAAGATGACATCACGTAACACACAATGACGTCATCGTGACATCACTCTTCGGCACACAATTTCAGATTAGGGTCTATGTTTGGGTTAAGTTTGCTTAAGATCTGATGTTGTTTAGTGACCAAAGTGCCGCAGACAAAATTCGTGTTTAAGAAGAAACCAAAATAGTGGGTATTGTGTAGTTTAGGATTTCTGTATTAATTGTGTTCATGTTAGCTTCTGGAGTATTTGATTATTCCAAAAGCCTTTTTTTGTTACTAAAGTAGACTTCTCTGAATCCCAATGACACGTGCTTTTGTGATTTGGAAAGGTTTTTTAAGGCGGAAAATACGATTTTCTAACGTTGTGTCACGTTTTGGCTCGGTCAACTACTCTCCCACCAGCTATATATCCGTGTAAAGCTGGGTATTGCGCAATCACGTATTTTGTTACCTCTTAGCTAACGATTTCACTCCAAAAAACCCCTGCAGATGTTCTTCGACGTGGCCCTTTGTTCTGAATGTGGCAAAACGAACAATTTTCAAGTAGATTGTGTTCATGCCTGGGCGAAAGTGTACTAAACTACACAATCGCGCGAACAGAACAAAAACAAAGGCTTTCCTGCTGTAGCGGAAACGCCAAAAAATGTGCGTCTGTTGTAAACATACGCATGGCTTTTCCTTTTTTTCTTTTTTATTTAACATAAAGTATCAGAAGGTCTATGTCTTTGCTAAGTTTAAGATCTGAGATTATTTTATGATTAACATTTCGTACTCCAAACTTGACCTTTAAGTTCATGTTACATGCCACACGAAGACGTCATTATGACGTCACTCTTCGCGGCACGACTTTGCATCAGGGTCTATACCTATGCTAACTCTGACTAAGATTCGATGTTGTTTGATGACAAAAGTGCCGATCAGAAAATCTATGCACAAAGTCTATGGGATTTGGGATAGAACTAAAATAAGAAGCAGAAAAAAAATAGATATAGGGCCTTCAAAAATGCAAATTTAAGATGACGTCACGTGACATGTGATGACGTCATCATGACGTCATGATTCAGCACCCATCTCGAGTAGATAGTCAATGCATATGCCAAGTTTGAAGTTCATGGCATTTGAAGAAGTGCAAAATTTTAAGAGTACAATGAAATTTGAAACATTTACAAATTCATAAAAAATCAGCCGATGACGTCATCATGACGTCACTTCGGATTTTGCATGCTAGTGGCACTATCTACCTACCCACCAATTTTTATGACGATCGGACGTACCCTTATGTGTGTTTCAGAAATGCACATTTTTGATGACGTCATGATGACGTCACACATTTTTCAAATGTATGTGAAAGAATATAGGAGCTAACAAAGCTATTACAAAAAGAATTTTGAATTTAGCATGTTCTGTTGGTGAGATATGGCTTTAAGAAACTTTGAAGTTGAAAAACTTTAATATTACTGTAAAATCGTATGATGACGTCATCATGACGTCACCTTAATTTTCATCTATAACACCAGCTACCATACCAACATACCAGGTTTGAAGGCAATCGGACCTACCGTTCTCTAGATATAGGCTCTTGAAAAATGCACATTTAAGATGACGTCACATGACACGTGATGACGTCATCATGACGTCACGTTTCGGCTTACATTTTCAGCTTAGGGTCTATGTTTGTGTTAAGTCTGATTAAGATCCGAGGTTGTTTAGTGACCAAAGTGCCACTTACAAAATTCGTGTACAAAGTCTATGGGATTTGGGATAGAACTAAAAAATTCACAGAAAATCAGCCGATGACGTCATCATGACGTCACCTCGGATTTTACATGCTATTAGCACTATCTACCTACCCACTAATTTTTATGACGATCGGACGTACCCTTATGTGTGTTTCAGAAATGCACATTTTTGAAGACGTCATGATGACGTCACACATTTTTCAAATGTATGTGAAAGAATATAGGAGCTAACAAAGCTATTACAAAAAGAATTTTGAATTTAGCATGTTCTGTTGGTGAGATATGGCTTTAAGAAACTTTGAAGTTGAAAAACTTTAATATTACTGTAAAATCGTATGATGACGTGATCATGACGTCACCTTAATTTTCATCTATAACACGAGCTACCATACCAACATACCAGGTTTGAAGGCAATCGGACCTACCGTTCTCTAGATATAGGCCCTAGAAAAATGCACATTTAAGATGACGTCACATGACACGTGATGACGTCATCATGACGTCACGTTTCGGCTTACATTTTCAGCTGAGGGTCTATGTTTGTGTTAAGTCTGATTAAGATCCGAGGTTGTTTAGTAACCAAAGTGCCACTTACAAAATTCGTGTACAAAGTCTATGGGATTTGGGATAGAACTAAAAAATTCACAGAAAATCAGCCGATGACGTCATCATGACGTCACCTCGGATTTTACATGCTAGTAGCACTATCTACCTACCCACCAATTTTTATGACGATCGGACGTACCCTTATGTGTGTTTCAGAAATGCACATTTTTGATGACGTCATGATGACGTCACACATTTTTCAAATGTATGTGAAAGAATATAGGAGCTAACAAAGCTATTACAAAAAGAATTTTGAATTTAGCATGTTCTGTTGGTGAGATATGGCTTTAAGAAACTTTGAAGTTGAAAAACTTTAATATTACTGTAAAATCGTATGATGACGTCATCATGACGTCACCTTAATTTTCATCTATAACACGAGCTCCCATAACATACCAGGTTTGAAGGCAATCGGACCTACCGTTCTCTAGATATAGGCCCTTGAAAAATGCACATTTAAGATGACGTCACATGACACGTGATGACGTCATCATGACGTCACGTTTCGGCTTACATTTTCAGCTGAGGGTCTATGTTTGTGTTAAGTCTGATTAAGATCCGAGGTTGTTTAGTGACCAAAGTGCCACTTACAAAATTCGTGTACAAAGTCTATGGGATTTGGGATAGAACTAAAAAATTCACAGAAAATCAGCCGATGACGTCATCATGACGTCACCTCGGATTTTACATGCTAGTAGCACTATCTACCTACCCACTAATTTTTATGACGATCGGACGTACCCTTATGTGTGTTTCAGAAATGCACATTTTTGATGACGTCATGATGACGTCACACATTTTTCAAATGTATGTGAAAGAATATAGGAGCTAACAAAGCTATTACAAAAAGAATTTTGAATTTAGCATGTTCTGTTGGTGAGATATGGCTTTAAGAAACTTTGAAGTTGAAAAACTTTAATATTACTGTAAAATCGTATGATGACGTCATCATGACGTCACCTTAATTTTCATCTATAACACGAGCTCCCATAACATACTAGGTTTGAAGGCAATCGGACCTACCGTTCTCTAGATATAGGCCCTAGAAAAATGCACATTTAAGATGACGTCACATGACACGTGATGACGTCATCATGACGTCACGTTTCGGCTTACATTTTCAGCTGAGGGTCTATGTTTGTGTTAAGTCTGCTTAAGATCCGAGGTTGTTTAGTGACCAAAGTGCCACTTACAAAATTCGTGTACAAAGTCTATGGGATTTGGGATAGAACTAAAAAATTCACAGAAAATCAGCCGATGACGTCATCATGACGTCACCTCGGATTTTACATGCTAGTAGCACTATCTACCTACCCACTAATTTTTATGACGATCGGACGTACCCTTATGTGTGTTTCAGAAATGCACATTTTTGATGACGTCATGATGACGTCACGCATTTTTCAAATGTATGTGAAAGAATATAGGAGCTAACAAAGCTATTACAAAAAGAATTTTGAATTTAGCATGTTCTGTTGGTGAGATATGGCTTTAAGAAACTTTGAAGTTCAAAAACTTTAATATTACTGTAAAATCGTATGATGACGTGATCATGACGTCACCTTAATTTTCATCTATAACACGAGCTACCATACCAACATACCAGGTTTGAAGGCAATCGGACCTACCGTTCTCTAGATATAGGCCCTAGAAAAATGCACATTTAAGATGACGTCACATGACACGTGATGACGTCATCATGACGTCACGTTTCGGCTTACATTTTCAGCTGAGGGTCTATGTTTGTGTTAAGTCTGATTAAGATCCGAGGTTGTTTAGTGACCAAAGTGCCACTTACAAAATTCGTGTACAAAGTCTATGGGATTTGGGATAGAACTAAAAAATTCACAGAAAATCAGCCGATGACGTCATCATGACGTCACCTCGGATTTTACATGCTAGTAGCACTATCTACCTACCCACTAATTTTTATGACGATCGGACGTACCCTTATGTGTGTTTCAGAAATGCACATTTTTGATGACGTCATGATGACGTCACACATTTTTCAAATGTATGTGAAAGAATATAGGAGCTAACAAAGCTATTACAAAAAGAATTTTGAATTTAGCATGTTCTGTTGGTGAGATATGGCTTTAAGAAACTTTGAAGTTGAAAAACTTTAATATTACTGTAAAATCGTATGATGACGTCATCATGACGTCACCTTAATTTTCATCTATAACACGAGCTCCCATAACATACTAGGTTTGAAGGCAATCGGACCTACCGTTCTCTAGATATAGGCCCTAGAAAAATGCACATTTAAGATGACGTCACATGACACGTGATGACGTCATCATGACGTCACGTTTCGGCTTACATTTTCAGCTGAGGGTCTATGTTTGTGTTAAGTCTGCTTAAGATCCGAGGTTGTTTAGTGACCAAAGTGCCACTTACAAAATTCGTGTACAAAGTCTATGGGATTTGGGATAGAACTAAAAAATTCACAGAAAATCAGCCGATGACGTCATCATGACGTCACCTCGGATTTTACATGCTAGTAGCACTATCTACCTACCCACTAATTTTTATGACGATCGGACGTACCCTTATGTGTGTTTCAGAAATGCACATTTTTGATGACGTCATGATGACGTCACACATTTTTCAAATGTATGTGAAAGAATATAGGAGCTAACAAAGCTATTACAAAAAGAATTTTGAATTTAGCATGTTCTGTTGGTGAGATATGGCTTTAAGAAACTTTGAAGTTCAAAAACTTTAATATTACTGTAAAATCGTATGATGACGTGATCATGACGTCACCTTAATTTTCATCTATAACACGAGCTACCATACCAACATACCAGGTTTGAAGGCAATCGGACCTACCGTTCTCTAGATATAGGCCCTAGAAAAATGCACATTTAAGATGACGTCACATGACACGTGATGACGTCATCATGACGTCACGTTTCGGCTTACATTTTCAGCTGAGGGTCTATGTTTGTGTTAAGTCTGATTAAGATCCGATGTTGTTTAGTGACCAAAGTGCCACTTACAAAATTCGTGTACAAAGTCTATGGGATTTGGGATAGAACTAAAAAATTCACAGAAAATCAGCCGATGACGTCATCATGACGTCACCTCGGATTTTACATGCTAGTAGCACTATCTACCTACCCACTAATTTTTATGACGATCGGACGTACCCTTATGTGTGTTTCAGAAATGCACATTTTTGATGACGTCATGATGACGTCACACATTTTTCAAATGTATGTGAAAGAATATAGGAGCTAACAAAGCTATTACAAAAAGAATTTTGAATTTAGCATGTTCTGTTGATGAGATATGGCTTTAAGAAACTTTGAATTTCAAAAACTTAAAAATTACTATAAAATCGTATCATGACGTCATCTTGACGTCACCTCAAATTTCATCTATAACACGAGCTAGCCTACCAACATATCAGGTTTGAAGGAAATCGGACCTACCGTTCTCTAGATATGGGCCCTTGAAAAACGCACCTTTAAGATGACGTCACGTGACACGTGATGACGTCATCATGACGTCACTCTTCGACATACTATTTCAGCTTAGGGTCTATGTTTGAGGTAAGTTTGGTTAAGATCTGAAGTTTTTTAAGACCTAAAGTGCCGCGCAGAAAATTCGTGTACAAAGTCTATGGGATTTTGGTCAGAACTAAAAGAAGAAGAAGAAGAAGAAGAAGAAGAAGAAGAAAAAAAAAAAAAATCAGAACAAAAACAAAGCCTTTTCCGAAGGATTTCGGAAAAGCCAAAAAATCAGAACAAAAACAAGGCCTTTTCCGACGGAGTGTCGGAAAAGCCAAAAAAATCAGAACAAAAACAAAGCCTTTTCCGAAGGATTTCGGAAAAGCCAAAAAAAAAAAAATCAGAACAAAAACAAAGCCTTTTCCGAAGGATTTCGGAAAAGCCAAAAAAAATTAAAATTTTGAAATTACCATAAAATCAGATGATGACGTCATTATGACGTCACCTCAATTTTGATTTATAACATGTACTTGTTTAGCCAACATACCAGGTTTGAATGCAATTGGACTTACGGTTCTCTTGATATGGGCCCTTGAAAAATGAGCCTTTAAGATGACATCACGTAACACATAATGACGTCATCGTGACATCACTCTTCGGCACACAATTTCAGATTAGGGTCTATGTTTGGGTTAAGTTTGCTTAAGATCTGATGTTGTTTAGTGACGAAAGTGCCGCAGACAAAATTCGTGTTTAAGAAGAAACCAAAATAGTGGGTATTGTGTAGTTTAGGATTTCTGTATTAATTGTGTTCATGTTAGCTTCTGGAGTATTTGATTATTCCAAAAGCCTTTTTTTGTTACTAAAGTAGACTTCTCTTAATCCCAATGACACGTGCTTTTGTGATTTGGAAAGGTTTTTTAAGGCGGAAAATACGATTTTCTTACGTTGTGTCACGTTTTGGCTCGGTCAACTACTCTCCCACCAGCTATATATCCGTGTAAAGCTGGGTATTGCGCAATCACGTATTTTGTTACCTCTTAGCTAACGATTTCACTCCAAAAAACCCCTGCAGATGTTCTTGGACGTGGCCCTTTGTTCTGAATGTGGCAAAACGAACAATTTTCAAGGGCGAAAGTGTACTAAACTACACAATCGCGCGAACAGAACAAAAACAAAGGCTTTCCTGCTGTAGCGGAAACGCCAAAAAATGTGCGTCTGTTGTAAACATACGCATGGCTTTTCCTTTTTTTCTTTTTTATTTAACATAAAGTATCAGAAGGTCTATGTCTTTGCTAAGTTTAAGATCTGAGATTATTTTATGATTAACATTTCGTACTCCGAACTTGACCTTTAAGTTCATGTTACATGCCACACGAAGACGTCATTATGACGTCACTCTTCGCGGCACGACTTTGCATCAGGGTCTATACCTATGCTAACTCTGACTAAGATTCGATGTTGTTTGATGACAAAAGTGCCGATCAGAAAATCTATGCACAAAGTCTATGGGATTTGGGATAGAACTAAAATAAGAAGCAGAAAAAAAATAGATATAGGGCCTTCAAAAATGCAAATTTAAGATGACGTCACGTGACATGTGATGACGTCATCATGACGTCATGATTCGGCACCCATCTCGAGTAGATAGTCAATGCATATGCCAAGTTTGAAGTTCATGGCATTTGAAGAAGTGCAAAATTTTAAGAGTACAATGAAATTTGAAACATTTACAAATTCATAAAAAATCAGCCGATGACGTCATCATGACGTCACTTCGGATTTTGCATGCTAGTGGCACTATCTACCTACCCACCAATTTTTATGACGATCGGACGTACCCTTATGTGTGTTTCAGAAATGCACATTTTTGATGACGTCATGATGACGTCACACATTTTTCAAATGTATGTGAAAGAATATAGGAGCTAACAAAGCTATTACAAAAAGAATTTTGAATTTAGCATGTTCTGTTGGTGAGATATGGCTTTAAGAAACTTTGAAGTTGAAAAACTTTAATATTACTGTAAAATCGTATGATGACGTCATCATGACGTCACCTTAATTTTCATCTATAACACGAGCTACCATACCAACATACCAGGTTTGAAGGCAATCGGACCTACCGTTCTCTAGATATAGGCTCTTGAAAAATGCACATTTAAGATGACGTCACATGACACGTGATGACGTCATCATGACGTCACGTTTCGGCTTACATTTTCAGCTTAGGGTCTATGTTTGTGTTAAGTCTGATTAAGATCCGAGGTTGTTTAGTGACCAAAGTGCCACTTACAAAATTCGTGTACAAAGTCTATGGGATTTGGGATAGAACTAAACAATTCACAGAAAATCAGCCGATGACGTCATCATGACGTCACCTCGGATTTTACATGCTATTAGCACTATCTACCTACCCACTAATTTTTATGACGATCGGACGTACCCTTATGTGTGTTTCAGAAATGCACATTTTTGATGACGTCATGATGACGTCACACATTTTTCAAATGTATGTGAAAGAATATAGGAGCTAACAAAGCTATTACAAAAAGAATTTTGAATTTAGCATGTTCTGTTGGTGAGATATGGCTTTAAGAAACTTTGAAGTTCAAAAACTTTAATATTACTGTAAAATCGTATGATGACGTGATCATGACGTCACCTTAATTTTCATCTATAACACGAGCTACCATACCAACATACCAGGTTTGAAGGCAATCGGACCTACCGTTCTCTAGATATAGGCCCTAGAAAAATGCACATTTAAGATGACGTCACATGACACGTGAAGACGTCATCATGACGTCACGTTTCGGCTTACATTTTCAGCTGAGGGTCTATGTTTGTGTTAAGTCTGTTTAAGATCCGAGGTTGTTTAGTGACCAAAGTGCCACTTACAAAATTCGTGTACAAAGTCTATGGGATTTGGGATAGAACTAAAAAATTCACAGAAAATCAGCCGATGACGTCATCATGACGTCACCTCGGATTTTACATGCTAGTAGCACTATCTACCTACCCACTAATTTTTATGACGATCGGACGTACCCTTATGTGTGTTTCAGAAATGCACATTTTTGATGACGTCATGATGACGTCACACATTTTTCAAATGTATGTGAAAGAATATAGGAGCTAACAAAGCTATTACAAAAAGAATTTTGAATTTAGCATGTTCTGTTGGTGAGATATGGCTTTAAGAAACTTTGAAGTTGAAAAACTTTAATATTACTGTAAAATCGTATGATGACGTCATCATGACGTCACCTTAATTTTCATCTATAACACGAGCTCCCATAACATACCAGGTTTGAAGGCAATCGGACCTACCGTTCTCTAGATATAGGCCCTTGAAAAATGCACATTTAAGATGACGTCACATGACACGTGATGACGTCATCATGACGTCACGTTTCGGCTTACATTTTCAGCTGAGGGTCTATGTTTGTGTTAAGTCTGATTAAGATCCGAGGTTGTTTATTGACCAAAGTGCCACTTACAAAATTCGTGTACAAAGTCTATGGGATTTGGGATAGAACTAAAAAATTCACAGAAAATCAGCCGATGACGTCATCATGACGTCACCTCGGATTTTACATGCTAGTAGCACTATCTACCTACCCACTAATTTTTATGACGATCGGACGTACCCTTATGTGTGTTTCAGAAATGCACATTTTTGATGACGTCATGATGACGTCACACATTTTTCAAATGTATGTGAAAGAATATAGGAGCTAACAAAGCTATTACAAAAAGAATTTTGAATTTAGCATGTTCTGTTGGTGAGATATGGCTTTAAGAAACTTTGAATTTCAAAAACTTAAAAATTACTATAAAATCGTATGATGACGTCATCTTGACGTCACCTCAAATTTCATCTATAACACGAGCTAGCCTACCAACATATCAGGTTTGAAGGAAATCGGACCTACCGTTCTCTAGATATGGGCCCTTGAAAAACGCACCTTTAAGATGACGTCACGTGACACGTGATGACGTCATCATGACGTCACTCTTCGACATACTATTCCAGCTTAGGGTCTATGTTTGAGGTAAGTTTGGTTAAGATCTGAAGTTTTTTAAGACCTAAAGTGCCGCGGAGAAAATTCGTGTACAAAGTCTATGGGATTTTGGTCAGAACTAAAAGAAGAAGAAGAAGAAGAAAAAAAAACTAGAGGTCTATGTTTTTAAGAACATAGGGCTTTTCCATATGTTTTTATGATGTTATTTCGAATTTTGTAAACTAGTGACAAATCTACCTAACCACCAAGTTTCATGACGATTAGACATGGTCTACCCTTATATGTCTTTCAAGAAATCATGCCTTTGATGACGTCATTATGACCTCAGAAATTTTTCGCATTTATATAAAAGAATGTACGAGCTAACAAAGCTATTACAAAAATAATTTTGAATTTAACATATGTTCTGTTGATGAGATATGGTTTTAAGAATCTTTAATGTTAAAACTTTGAAATTACTATAAAAATCATATGATGACGTCATTATGACGTCACCTCAATTTTGATTTATAACATGTACTTGTTTAGCCAACATACCAGGTTTGAATGCAATTGGACTTACGGTTCTCTTGATATGGGCCCTTGAAAAATGAGCCTTTAAGATGACATCACGTAACACATAATGACGTCATCGTGACATCACTCTTCGGCACACAATTTCAGATTAGGGTCTATGTTTGGGTTAAGTTTGCTTAAGATCTGATGTTGTTTAGTGACCAAAGTGCCGCAGAGAAAATTCGTGTTTAAGAAGAAACCAAAATAGTGGGTATTGTGTAGTTTAGGATTTCTGTATTAATTGTGTTCATGTTAGCTTCTGGAGTATTTGATTATTCCAAAAGCCTTTTTTTGTTACTAAAGTAGACTTCTCTGAATCCCAATGACACGTGCTTTTGTGATTTGGAAAGGTTTTTTAAGGCGGAAAATACGATTTTCTTACGTTGTGTCACGTTTTGGCTCGGTCAACTACTCTCCCACCAGCTATATATCCGTGTAAAGCTGGGTATTGCGCAATCACGTATTTTGTTACCTCTTAGCTAACGATTTCACTCCAAAAAACCCCTGCAGATGTTCTTCGACGTGGCCCTTTGTTCTGAATGTGGCAAAACGAACAATTTTCAAGTAGATTGTGTTCATGCCTGGGCGAAAGTGTACTAAACTACACAATCGCGCGAACAGAACAAAAACAAAGGCTTTCCTGCTGTAGCGGAAACGCCAAAAAATGTGCGTCTGTTGTAAACATACGCATGGCTTTTCCTTTTTTTCTTTTTTATTTGACATAAAGTATCAGAAGGTCTATGTCTTTGCTAAGTTTAAGATCTGAGATTATTTTATGATTAACATTTCGTACTCCGAACTTGACCTTTAAGTTCATGTTACATGCCACACGAAGACGTCATTATGACGTCACTCTTCGCGGCACGACTTTGCATCAGGGTCTATACCTATGCTAACTCTGACTAAGATTCGATGTTGTTTGATGACAAAAGTGCCGATCAGAAAATCTATGCACAAAGTCTATGGGATTTGGGATAGAACTAAAATAAGAAGCAGAAAAAAAATAGATATAGGGCCTTCAAAAATGCAAATTTAAGATGACGTCACGTGACATGTGATGACGTCATCATGACGTCATGATTCGGCACCCATCTCGAGTAGATAGTCAATGCATATGCCAAGTTTGAAGTTCATGGCATTTGAAGAAGTGCAAAATTTTAAGAGTACAATGAAATTTGAAACATTTACAAATTCATAAAAAATCAGTCGATGACGTCATCATGACGTCACCTCGGATTTTACATGCTATTAGCACTATCTACCTACCCACTAATTTTTATGACGATCGGACGTACCCTTATGTGTGTTTCAGAAATGCACATTTTTGATGACGTCATGATGACGTCACACATTTTTCAAATGTATGTGAAAGAATATTGGAGCTAACAAAGCTATTACAAAAAGAATTTTGAATTTAGCATGTTCTGTTGGTGAGATATGGCTTTAAGAAACTTTGAAGTTCAAAAACTTTAATATTACTGTAAAATCGTATGATGACGTGATCATGACGTCACCTTAATTTTCATCTATAACACGAGCTACCATACCAACATACCAGGTTTGAAGGCAATCGGACCTACCGTTCTCTAGATATAGGCCCTAGAAAAATGCACATTTAAGATGACGTCACATGACACGTGATGACGTCATCATGACGTCACGTTTCGGCTTACATTTTCAGCTGAGGGTCTATGTTTGTGTTAAGTCTGATTAAGATCCGAGGTTGTTTAGTGACCAAAGTGCCACTTACAAAATTCGTGTACAAAGTCCATGGGATTTGGGATAGAACTAAAAAATTCACAGAAAATCAGCCGATGACGTCATCATGACGTCACCTCGGATTTTACATGCTATTAGCACTATCTACCTACCCACTAATTTTTATGACGATCGGACGTACCCTTATGTGTGTTTCAGAAATGCACATTTTTGATGACGTCATGATGACGTCACACATTTTTCAAATGTATGTGAAAGAATATAGGAGCTAACAAAGCTATTACAAAAAGAATTTTGAATTTAGCATGTTCTGTTGGTGAGATATGGCTTTAAGAAACTTTGAAGTTGAAAAACTTTAATATTACTGTAAAATCGTATGATGACGTCATCATGACGTCACCTTAATTTTCATCTATAACACGAGCTCCCATAACATACCAGGTTTGAAGGCAATCGGACCTACCGTTCTCTACATATAGGCCCTTGAAAAATGCACATTTAAGATGACGTCACATGACACGTGATGACGTCATCATGACGTCACGTTTCGGCTTACATTTTCAGCTGAGGGTCTATGTTTGTGTTAAGTCTGATTAAGATCCGAGGTTGTTTAGTGACCAAAGTGCCACTTACAAAATTCGTGTACAAAGTCTATGGGATTTGGGATAGAACTAAAAAATTCACAGAAAATCAGCCGATGACGTCATCATGACGTCACCTCGGATTTTACATGCTAGTAGCACTATCTACCTACCCACTAATTTTTATGACGATCGGACGTACCCTTATGTGTGTTTCAGAAATGCACATTTTTGATGACGTCATGATGACGTCACACATTTTTCAAATGTATGTGAAAGAATATAGGAGCTAACAAAGCTATTACAAAAAGAATTTTGAATTTAGCATGTTCTGTTGATGAGATATGGCTTTAAGAAACTTTGAATTTCAAAAACTTAAAAATTACTATAAAATCGTATGATGACGTCATCTTGACGTCACCTCAAATTTCATCTATAACACGAGCTAGCCTACCAACATATCAGGTTTGAAGGAAATCGGACCTACCGTTCTCTAGATATGGGCCCTTGAAAAACGCACATTTAAGATGACGTCACGTGACACGTGATGACGTCATCATGACGTCACTCTTCGACATACTATTTCAGCTTAGGGTCTATGTTTGAGGTAAGTTTGGTTAAGATCTGAAGTTTTTTAAGACCTAAAGTGCCGCGGAGAAAATTCGTGTACAAAGTCTATGGGCTTTTGGTCAGAACTAAAAGAAGAAGAAGAAGAAGAAAAAAAAAAAAAATCAGAACAAAAACAAAGCCTTTTCCGAAGGATTTCGGAAAAGCCAAAAAAATCAGAACAAAAACAAAGCCTTTTCCGAAGGATTTCGGAAAAGCCAAAAAAAAAATCAGAACAAAAACAAGGCCTTTTCCGACGGAGTGTCGGAAAAGCCAAAAAAAAAAAAATCAGAACAAAAACAAAGCCTTTTCCGAAGGATTTCGGAAAAGCCAAAAAACTAGAGCTAGAGTTTGTTGTTACAAACACTAGGTGTTTGGCTTTGTCTGTTTTTTGTATATTTATGGATAAGGAAAGTACAGTATTAAGACGTACATTTGTTGAAAGAAGTGATTAGGAAAAGAAACATGAAAACACCAGAGTAATTATTTTAAAGCAAATTGTGTACTCTTGAGCAGAAGGCCTTGCTTCCTGCTGTCGTGGGGTCACCAACAGTGACGTCTGGTAGACTGTTCGACACTGAAATACATTAGAGAAAAGATGCATATGTGGTTTATTTTGATTTCAACAATCGAAAGAAGCACAGAATGAATGTGCAGTGAACTATACCCAATAAAACGGATTGGTTTTTGATTATTTTGTTGTGAGTCGGATGACGGATTGAGGCCATGTTAGAGGGCGCTCGAGTATTTTATGACGTCACTGGTAACATTTTTTGAAAAGCACAGTCTTACCGGAGACTAACATCTAATCGGCAAATATGAAAACCTTGTGTTTTGTACCTCATGACATATGACGTTTCAAAAATTTGCTTGATTTTGTGCTTTTTGGCTTGTAATTTGACACCTGATGACGTCATCATGACGTCATTGCATTTGTGAACATCTTCAACAGAGTATGTATGTATATACATGTACAAGTATGTCATTTGTCTCCCTAAGGTATAAAAAATGATGACAAAGTGTCTCCTTGAGGGTACTTTAACAGGTATAATTCATAGAATAATAATCACATGACATATAATGATGAGGGTGTTATTGACACTTGTGGAGCCCCGGACGGGGATCACCGGTATGTGAAATGTACGGCTTTCTCACCAATCAGCAAATTAATTTCTCATAACATAACGTCACATTGCAATGCTGACCTCAACAGCTTCATCGAAAAATACGAAAGGGAGGGCGCTAGACCGACCTAACGGTCCCGAACTGCACGACGCTTACGCACGTTCTATGAGGGGTTGGCGGATGGTCGAAGTGACATTGTAAGGGAGAATAGCAGAAAAAACAGATTTAACGTTTTTGTAAAATAATTTTTTCGACTTTTCTATTTTGTTTTTCCATAGGGAATGTTTAAGTTCGCTGATTACCAATAAATACAAGGAAGTTTTAAATCTACTTTGTTTCTGCCATGTACGTCCGGATATGTTTGTATTCATGTTACTGATCCGTGAATTGCTGTCCCTGTACCATCCGTTGACTTTGAGCTTCCGATGATCCCAGACGTAGAGGTCAAATAATAAACACCAACAATTTCGATGTACATTAGATCTATCTGATGTTCACATTATAAAAACCTGAAATATCATACTTCTGCTTGTAAATTGACACATCATGACGTCATTACATTTTTGCACATCTTCAATAGAGTGTGTATGAATTAAATGTAACAAGTTTAAATTTGACATGAAGTAGCATGTTGTTATACAGTTCTGGGGAATAAAGAAAGACAAGAAGAAAAATAATTCATAGAAATATTCAACAATATGATGAGGCTATTATTGACACTGGCGGAGCCAGAGATGGAGATCAACAATTATGGGGAATGTACGGCTTGCTACCCAATCAGCAAATGAATTTTCTTGTAGCATCACGTCCCATTCCAATGCTACCCTCAACAGCCTGATCAGAAAAAAATACCCAGATGTAGGTGGTGGACCGACCTAACGGTCCCCAACTGCACGCGTACAGTTCGGGACCGTTAGGTTGGTCTGGCGCCCTCTCTTGAATATTTTTTCCACGAGGCACTACGCTAAAGCACGTTTTATGAGGGAGTTGGTGGGTGGTCGAAGTGACATTCCAAGGGTGCCAAAGGGAATTTTTCAAGTTCGCTGATTGCCAAGAAATACAAGGAAGTTTATGACCTACTTTTCTCTACCATTTGAAATAGACATGAAGGCTATAGCTGTTAGGGTTGATTTTTCAGAATTTTTGAAATGAGAAAGGCTCTTTTCATTGCTATTTCCAGCCTGATGACGTCATCAATCTGATCATGCACACACGTGTTGTCTGCCCGAGGGTCATCATATAACTCATGAAGTGAAAATCGCAAACTTCACCACAGACATTGACTGAACATGCATTTTGGAGATTTTTCAACCTGCCGCAAGAGTGCGGCTAAATATTTCGAGTTTTACATCTTTCTCTAATGTCAAATTATAAGGCACTTCCGGTTTCCAACAGAAGGAAGGGTCACGTGATTTTGCACGTAATATCAAAGACCCTGGATTATTCTATCAATTCACGTAAAAAGCAAAACAGATCTCTCACGGTTGATATTATATTGATTTTCAAAGATTAAATCTAGAAATCTTTGATCTGAAAGCAGATAACGTCAGCGTGAATTAAGTCATTATCAGAAAGATCGAGAGCGATGTTAACTGTGCTATGTGAAGCAAAAATCTGAATTATATCTCTCGCGGTTGATTCTCCCAAATCAGCAAATTGTTATTGCATCACGTCCCATTCCATTCCCTCAACAGCCTCATGGGAAAAACTCGAGAGGGCGCTAGACCGGTCTAACGGTCCGGAACTTAACTTAACTGAACGCGTGCGGAAACTCGAGAGGGCGCTAGACCGATCTAACGGTCCCGAACTTAACTTAACTGAATGCGTGCGGTCCGGGACCGTTAGGTCGGCCTAGCGCCCTCTTTTGAGTATTTGTTTTCTGCAAGGCACGACGCTAATACACGTTATATGGGAGTTGGCTGGTGGTCGAAGTAACATTTCAAGGGTGCCGTAGGGAATGTTTTAGTTAGCAGATTGCGAAGAAACACAAAGACGTTTGAGACCTACTTTTTCTTTCCCATTTGAAGTAAACATCTAGGCCTGTCCGGGGTTCATCATATATATAAGTCATGAAGTGAACATTGCCACAGACATTGACTGAAAATGCATTTTCGAGATTTTTCAACCCGCCGCTAAAGAACGCTCGAATATTTCATGACGTCACCGGTAATATTTTTTGAAAAGAAAACCCTTTCCGAATACTAACATCGTTGAAAACAATTTCACATCTTTCTGTAATTTCAAATTGTACAAGGCACTTCCTGTTTGAACTGGAAGGAAATGATAATAAACCCGGATTATTTTCTCAATTCCCACTAAAGTCAAGTTCAGGTCTCTCACGGTTGATTTTATGTTGATTTTCAAAGTTAAGTCTAGAAATCTTTGATTAGTTGTCATCTGATACTTTATTACGTCATTATCAGCAAGTTCGAGAGCAATATGTCATCTGAAGCAAAAATCTGGATTATATCTATCGTGTATGATTTTTCAGCCTTTAAGGTTTGAAGGTCTTTTTATTGTAACTTCCGGTCTGCTGACGTCATTAGTCTTTCTCCCCCACAACTTGTTTTGAGCACAAAGCTGATTAGATTGATATAATATCAATTATAAAGTGATTTCAACTAACTTCGCCACACGCATCAACCGATTAATTCATTTAAAAAAAAAATTAAGCTACCGCTAGAGGGCGCTCTAACATTTTATGATGTCACTGGTAATTGTTTTGTGAAGTACAACCTAGCCAGAGACTAACATCGTTGAAAGCAAGTTCACATCTTTTTCAATTTCAAATTATAAGGCACTTCCGGTTTGGACCGGAAGGAAGGGTCATGTGATTTTGAAGGTAATATAACAAATGAAGACCTTGGATTATTCTATCAATTCCAGTAAAAAGCAAAATCAGATCTCTCTCGGTTGATTTTATATTGATTTTCAAAGATTAAATCAAGAAATCTTTGATTGGCTGTAATCTGATACTTGATGACGTCATCGCAACGTCATTATCAGAAAGCTTGAGAGCTATATCAACTGATCCAATTGAAGCAAAAATCTGGAATATATTTTTCGCCGTTGATTTTTCAGCAATTTTTGAAGGTTTCAACGTCTTTTCATTGTCACTTCCGGTCTGATGACGTCATCAATCTGAGCCCTCGCACACGTGTTCCCTGCATGAAGGTCATCATATATATCAATTATAAAGTGATTTCAGCAAACTTCGCCACACACATCGACTAAAAGTTCATTTTGAACATTTTTCAACCTGCCGCTAGAGGGCGCTCGAATATTTTATGACGTCACCGCACACATTTTTGAAAAGTTCAGCCAGGCCAAAGACTAACATCGTTGAAAGCAAGTTCAAATCTTTTTCCACTTTCAAATTATAAGGCACTTCCGGTTTCGACCGGAAGGAAGGGTCATGTGATTTTGCACGCAGAACAAAAAATGAAGACCTATATTTATCCTATCAATTGCCGTAAAAATCAAGTTCAGGTCTGTCACGGTTGATTTTATATTGATTTTCAAAGATTAAATCTAGAAATCTTAGATTGCTTGTAATCTAATACATGATGACGTCATCATGACGTCATTACATTTTTATACATCTTCAATACAGTGTGCATGCATATGTGAGGTTTGAACTTGATACGAGTTTGCATGTGGCCAAAACATTCAGGAAAAAAAGAGCTGGAAAAAGTAAGAATAATAATAAATAACTAGAGTTTGTGGTACAAACACACGGTGTTGGACTTGTTCAGTTTGATTACATAAGAGAATAGATCCACATTTATGTAATCACTAATTGTGAAAACTTTGTGTGCTGCGGTTCATGAAGCATGACGTTCTCAAAAATGTTTATTTTTTTTGGTTTTTGTAATTTGACCTTGATGACGTCATCATGACACTATTACATCTGTGCACATTACCAACGCAGTTAATCTGCAGTTTGCGACGTCACTGGTCACTTTTGTGAAAAGCACATACCTGCCAAAGACTAACATCGTGGAAAGCAAGTTCATATCTTTTACCAATTTCGAATTATAAGGCACTTCCGGTTTGGACAGGAAGGAAGGGTCATGTGATTTTGCACGTAATATAAAAAATGAAGACCCAGGAATATTCTATCAATTCCTGTTTATAGAATAATCAGATCTCTGTCGGTTCATTCTATATTGATTTTCAAAGATTAAATCTATACATTTTTGATTGACGTCATCTTGACGTCAATATCAGAAAGCTCGAGAGCTATGCTAACTGTGGGATCTGAAGCAAAAATCTGAATTATATCTGTCGCGGTTGATTTTTCAGCAATTTTTTAATGTTTAAAGGTCTTTTCATTGCAACTTCCGGTCTGATGACGTCATCAATCTGCGCCCTCGCATACGTGTTGCCTGGATGAAGGTCATCATATATAGCAATTATAAAGTGATTACCTCAAACTTCGCCACTCACATCGACTGAAAGTTCTTTCACTTTCAAATTATAAGGCACTTCCGGTTTGGACCGGAAGGAAGGGTCATGTGAATTTGCACGTAATATATCAAATGAAGACCCTGGATTATTCTGTCAATTCCCGTAAAAAGCAAAATCAGATCTCTCTCGGTTGATTTGATATTGATTTTCAAACATTAAATCAAGAAATCTTTGATTTATAGTAATCTGACACTTGATGAAGTCATCGTGACGTCATTATCACAAAGCTCGAGAGCTATGTCAACTGTCCCATCTGAAGCAAAAATCTGAATTATATCTGTCGCGGTTGATTTTTCAGCGATTTTTTAAGGTTTAAAGGTCTTTTCATTGCAACTTTCGGTCTGATGACGTCATCAATCTGAGCCCTTGCACACGTGTTGCCTGCATGAAGGTCATCATATATATCAATTATAAAGTGATTACCGCAAACTTTGCCACACACATCGACTGAAAGGTAATTTTAAACATTTTTCAACCTGCCGCTAGAGGGCGCTCGAAGATTTTATGACGTCACCGCACACATTTTTGAAAAGTTCAGCCTGGCCAAAGACTAACATCGTTGAAAGCAAGTTCAAATCTGTTTCCACTTATAAATTATAAGGCACTTCCGGTTTTGACCGGAAGAAAGGGTCATGTGATTTTGCACGTAATATCAAAAATGAAGACCCTGGATTATTCTATCAATTCCCGTAAAAAGCAAAATCAGATCTCTCTCGGTTGATTTTATATTGATTTTCAAACATTAAATCAAGAAATCTTTGATTGCTTGTAATCTGATACCTGATGACGTCATCGTGACGTCATTATTACAAAGCTCGAGAGCTATGTCAACTGTGCTATCTGAAGCAAAAATCTGAAATATATCTGTCACGGTTGATTTTTCAGCGATTTTTTAAGGTTTAAAGGTCTTTTCATTGGAACTTCCGGTCTGATGACGTCATCAATCTGAGCCCTTGCACACGTGTTGCCTGCATGAAGATCATCATCAAATATCAATTATAAAGTGATTACCGCAATTTTTGCCACACACATCGACTGAAAGTTAATTTTAAACATTTTTTAACCTGCCGCTAGAGGGCGCTCGAATATTTTATGACGTCACCGCACACATTTTTGAAAACTTCAGCCTGGCCAAAGACTAACATCGTTGAAAGCAAGTTCAAATCTGTTTCCACTTTCAAATTATAAGGCACTTCCGGTTTGGACCGGAAGGAAGGGTCATGTGATTTTGCACGTAATATCAAAAATTAAGACCCTGGTTTATTCCATCAATTCCCGTAAAAAGCAAAATCAGATCTCTCTCCGTTGATTTTATATTGATTTTCAAAGATTAAATCTAGAAATCTTTGATTGCTTGTAATCTGATACTTGATGACGTCATCGTGACGTCATCACCAGAAAGCTCGAGAGCTATGTTAACTTTGCTATCTGAAGCAAAAATCTGGATTATATCTGTCGCCGTTGATTTTTTAGCAATTTTTGAATGTTTTAAAGTTTTTTCATTGTCACTTCCGGTCTGATGATGTCATCAATCTAAGCCCTAGCACACGTGTTGCCTGCGTAAAGGTCATCATATATATCAATTATAAAGTGATTTCACCAAACTTCGCCACACACATCAGCCGATTATTAATTTTAAACATGTTTCAACCTGCCGCTAGATGGCGCTCTAACATTTTATGACGTCACCGGTATTTTTTGTGTGAAGTACAACCTAGCCAGAGACTAACATCGTTGAAAGCAAGTTCAAATCTGTTTCCACTTTTAAATTATAAGGCACTTCCGGTTTGGACCGGAACGAAGGGTCATGTGATTTTGCACGTAATATCAAAAATGAAGACCCTGCATTATTCCATCAATTCCCGTAAAAAGCAAAATCAGATCTCTCTCGGTTGATTTTATATTGATTTTCAAACATTAAATCAAGAAATCTTTGATTGCTTGTAATCTGATACTTGATGACGTCATCGTGACGTCATTATCACAAAGCTCGAGAGCTGTGTCAATTGTGCCATCTGAAGCAAAAATCTGAATTATATCTGTCGCGGTTGATTTTTCAGCGATTTTTTAATGTTTAAAGGTCTTTTCATTGCAACTTTCGGTCTGATGACGTCATCAATCTGAGCCCTTGCACACGTGTTGCCTGCATGAAGGTCATCATATATATCAATTATAAAGTGATTACCGCAAACTTTGCCACACACATCGACTGAAAGTTAATTTTAAACATTTTTCAACCTGCCGCTAGAGGGCGCTCGAATATTTTATGACGTCACCGCACACATTTTTGAAAAGTTCAGCCTGGCCAAAGACTAACACCGTTGAAAGCAAGTTCAAATCTGTTTCCACTTTTAAATTATAAGGCACTTCCGGTTTGGACCGGAAGGAAGGGTCATGTGATTTTGCACGTAATATCAAAAATGAAGACCCTCCATTATTCCATCAATTCCCGTAAAAAGCAAAATCAGATCTCTCTCGGTTGATTTTATATTGATTTTCAAACATTAAATCAAGAAATCTTTGATTGCTTGTAATATGATACTTGATGACGTCATCGTGACGTCATTATCACAAACCTCGAGAGCTATGTCAACTGTGCCATCTGAAGCAAAAATCTGAAATATATCTGTCACGGTTGATTTTTCAGCGATTTTTAAAGGTTTAAAGGTCTTTTCATTGCAACTTCCGGTCTGATGACGTCATCAATCTGAGCCCTCGCACACGTGTTGCCTGCATGAAGGTCATCATATATATCAATTATAAAGTGATTACCGCAAACTTCGCCACACACATCGACTGAAAGTTCATTTTGAACATTTTTCAACCTGCCGCTAGAGGGCGCTCGAATATTTTATGACGTCACTGCTAACATTTTTGAAAAGTTCAGCCTGGCCAAGGACTAACATCGCTGAAAGCAAGTTCAAATCTTTTTCCACTTTCAAATTATAAGTCACTTCCTGTTTGGACCGGAAGGAAGGGTCACGTGATTTTGCACGCCCGATCAAAATTGAAGATCTAATATTATCCTATCAATTGCCGTAAAAATCAAGTTCAGGTCTGTCACGGTTGATTTTATATTGATTTTCAAAGATTAAATCTAGAAATCTTAGATTGCTTGTAATCTAATACATGATGACGTCATCATGACGTCATTACATTTTTATACATCTTCAATACAGTGTGCATGCATATGTGAGGTTTGAACTTGATACGAGTTTGCATGTGGCCAAAACATTCAGGAAAAAAAGAGCTGGAAAAAGTAAGAATAATAATAAATAACTAGAGTTTGTGGTACAAACACACGGTGTTGGACTTGTTCAGTTTGATTACATAAGAGAATAGATCCACATTTATGTAATCACTAATTGTGAAAACTTTGTGTGCTGCGGTTCATGAAGCATGACGTTCTCAAAAATGTTTATTTTTTTTGGTTTTTGTAATTTGACCTTGATGACGTCATCATGACACTATTACATCTGTGCACATTACCAACGCAGTTAATCTGCAGTTTGCGACGTCACTGGTCACTTTTGTGAAAAGCACATACCTGCCAAAGACTAACATCGTGGAAAGCAAGTTCATATCTTTTACCAATTTCGAATTATAAGGCACTTCCGGTTTGGACAGGAAGGAAGGGTCATGTGATTTTGCACGTAATATAAAAAATGAAGACCCAGGAATATTCTATCAATTCCTGTTTATAGAATAATCAGATCTCTGTCGGTTCATTCTATATTGATTTTCAAAGATTAAATCTATACATTTTTGATTGACGTCATCTTGACGTCAATATCAGAAAGCTCGAGAGCTATGCTAACTGTGGGATCTGAAGCAAAAATCTGAATTATATCTGTCGCGGTTGATTTTTCAGCAATTTTTTAATGTTTAAAGGTCTTTTCATTGCAACTTCCGGTCTGATGACGTCATCAATCTGCGCCCTCGCATACGTGTTGCCTGGATGAAGGTCATCATATATAGCAATTATAAAGTGATTACCTCAAACTTCGCCACTCACATCGACTGAAAGTTCTTTCACTTTCAAATTATAAGGCACTTCCGGTTTGGACCGGAAGGAAGGGTCATGTGAATTTGCACGTAATATATCAAATGAAGACCCTGGATTATTCTGTCAATTCCCGTAAAAAGCAAAATCAGATCTCTCTCGGTTGATTTGATATTGATTTTCAAACATTAAATCAAGAAATCTTTGATTTATAGTAATCTGACACTTGATGAAGTCATCGTGACGTCATTATCACAAAGCTCGAGAGCTATGTCAACTGTCCCATCTGAAGCAAAAATCTGAATTATATCTGTCGCGGTTGATTTTTCAGCGATTTTTTAAGGTTTAAAGGTCTTTTCATTGCAACTTTCGGTCTGATGACGTCATCAATCTGAGCCCTTGCACACGTGTTGCCTGCATGAAGGTCATCATATATATCAATTATAAAGTGATTACCGCAAACTTTGCCACACACATCGACTGAAAGGTAATTTTAAACATTTTTCAACCTGCCGCTAGAGGGCGCTCGAAGATTTTATGACGTCACCGCACACATTTTTGAAAAGTTCAGCCTGGCCAAAGACTAACATCGTTGAAAGCAAGTTCAAATCTGTTTCCACTTATAAATTATAAGGCACTTCCGGTTTTGACCGGAAGAAAGGGTCATGTGATTTTGCACGTAATATCAAAAATGAAGACCCTGGATTATTCTATCAATTCCCGTAAAAAGCAAAATCAGATCTCTCTCGGTTGATTTTATATTGATTTTCAAACATTAAATCAAGAAATCTTTGATTGCTTGTAATCTGATACCTGATGACGTCATCGTGACGTCATTATTACAAAGCTCGAGAGCTATGTCAACTGTGCTATCTGAAGCAAAAATCTGAAATATATCTGTCACGGTTGATTTTTCAGCGATTTTTTAAGGTTTAAAGGTCTTTTCATTGGAACTTCCGGTCTGATGACGTCATCAATCTGAGCCCTTGCACACGTGTTGCCTGCATGAAGATCATCATCAAATATCAATTATAAAGTGATTACCGCAATTTTTGCCACACACATCGACTGAAAGTTAATTTTAAACATTTTTTAACCTGCCGCTAGAGGGCGCTCGAATATTTTATGACGTCACCGCACACATTTTTGAAAACTTCAGCCTGGCCAAAGACTAACATCGTTGAAAGCAAGTTCAAATCTGTTTCCACTTTCAAATTATAAGGCACTTCCGGTTTGGACCGGAAGGAAGGGTCATGTGATTTTGCACGTAATATCAAAAATTAAGACCCTGGTTTATTCCATCAATTCCCGTAAAAAGCAAAATCAGATCTCTCTCCGTTGATTTTATATTGATTTTCAAAGATTAAATCTAGAAATCTTTGATTGCTTGTAATCTGATACTTGATGACGTCATCGTGACGTCATCACCAGAAAGCTCGAGAGCTATGTTAACTTTGCTATCTGAAGCAAAAATCTGGATTATATCTGTCGCCGTTGATTTTTTAGCAATTTTTGAATGTTTTAAAGTTTTTTCATTGTCACTTCCGGTCTGATGATGTCATCAATCTAAGCCCTAGCACACGTGTTGCCTGCGTAAAGGTCATCATATATATCAATTATAAAGTGATTTCACCAAACTTCGCCACACACATCAGCCGATTATTAATTTTAAACATGTTTCAACCTGCCGCTAGATGGCGCTCTAACATTTTATGACGTCACCGGTATTTTTTGTGTGAAGTACAACCTAGCCAGAGACTAACATCGTTGAAAGCAAGTTCAAATCTGTTTCCACTTTTAAATTATAAGGCACTTCCGGTTTGGACCGGAACGAAGGGTCATGTGATTTTGCACGTAATATCAAAAATGAAGACCCTGCATTATTCCATCAATTCCCGTAAAAAGCAAAATCAGATCTCTCTCGGTTGATTTTATATTGATTTTCAAACATTAAATCAAGAAATCTTTGATTGCTTGTAATCTGATACTTGATGACGTCATCGTGACGTCATTATCACAAAGCTCGAGAGCTGTGTCAATTGTGCCATCTGAAGCAAAAATCTGAATTATATCTGTCGCGGTTGATTTTTCAGCGATTTTTTAATGTTTAAAGGTCTTTTCATTGCAACTTTCGGTCTGATGACGTCATCAATCTGAGCCCTTGCACACGTGTTGCCTGCATGAAGGTCATCATATATATCAATTATAAAGTGATTACCGCAAACTTTGCCACACACATCGACTGAAAGTTAATTTTAAACATTTTTCAACCTGCCGCTAGAGGGCGCTCGAATATTTTATGACGTCACCGCACACATTTTTGAAAAGTTCAGCCTGGCCAAAGACTAACACCGTTGAAAGCAAGTTCAAATCTGTTTCCACTTTTAAATTATAAGGCACTTCCGGTTTGGACCGGAAGGAAGGGTCATGTGATTTTGCACGTAATATCAAAAATGAAGACCCTGCATTATTCCATCAATTCCCGTAAAAAGCAAAATCAGATCTCTCTCGGTTGATTTTATATTGATTTTCAAACATTAAATCAAGAAATCTTTGATTGCTTGTAATATGATACTTGATGACGTCATCGTGACGTCATTATCACAAACCTCGAGAGCTATGTCAACTGTGCCATCTGAAGCAAAAATCTGAAATATATCTGTCACGGTTGATTTTTCAGCGATTTTTAAAGGTTTAAAGGTCTTTTCATTGCAACTTCCGGTCTGATGACGTCATCAATCTGAGCCCTCGCACACGTGTTGCCTGCATGAAGGTCATCATATATATCAATTATAAAGTGATTACCGCAAACTTCGCCACACACATCGACTGAAAGTTCATTTTGAACATTTTTCAACCTGCCGCTAGAGGGCGCTCGAATATTTTATGACGTCACTGCTAACATTTTTGAAAAGTTCAGCCTGGCCAAGGACTAACATCGCTGAAAGCAAGTTCAAATCTTTTTCCACTTTCAAATTATAAGTCACTTCCTGTTTGGACCGGAAGGAAGGGTCACGTGATTTTGCACGCCCGATCAAAATTGAAGATCTAATATTATCCTATCAATTGCCGTAAAAATCAAGTTCCGGTCTTTCACGGTTGATTTTATATCGATTTTCAAAGATTAAAAATAGAAATGTTTAATTGCTTGTAATCTGATACCTGATGACGTCATCATGACGTCATTGCATTTTCCGGAATCTTCAAAGTGATGTACATATATGTACCAGATATGAACTTGATATGAGTTTGCATGTAGCCAAACAACTCCGGAGAAGAAAGAGGTAGCAAAAAGAAGAAATAGAATAATAAGAACTAGAGTTTGTGGAACAAACACACGGTGTTGGACTTGTTCAGTTTGATTACATAAGAGAATAGATCCACATGTATGTAATCACTAATTGTGAAAAGTTGTGTGCTGCGGTTCATGAAGCATGACGTTCTCAAAAATGTAGATTTTTTAGGTTTTTGTAATTTGACCTTGATGACGTCATCATGACACTATTACATCTGTGCACATTACCAACGCAGTTAATCTACAGTTTGCGACGTCACTGGTCGCTTTTTAAAAAGCACATACCTGCCAAAGACTAACATAGTGGAAAGCAAGTTCATATCTTTTACCAATTTTGAATTATAAGGCACTTCCGGTTTTGACAGGAAGGAAGGGTCACGTGATTTTGCACTCAATATAAAAAATGAAGACCTGTTATTACTTTATCCATTGCCGCAAACAGAAATGTTAGGTCTTTCACAGTTGATTTTATATTTATTTTCAAAGATTAAAAATATTCATTTTGAATTGCTTGTTATTTGATACATGACGATGTCATAATGACGTCATTACAATAAAGCTGGAGACCTATGTTTACCCTGCCATTTGAAGTGAAAATCTGGAGTATATCTCTCACGGTTGATTTTTCATAATTTTTGTTAAGGTTTAAAGGTCTTTTCAGCGCAATTTCCGGTCTGGTGACATCATCAATATGAGCCCTTGCACATGTGTTGCCTGCATGAAGGTCACTTTATAATTGATATAATTATTATATCAATTATAAAGTGATTACCGCAAACTTCGCCACACACATCGACTGAAAGTATATTTTGAACATTTTTCAATATGCAGCTAGAGGGTGCTGGAATATTTTATGACGTCACCGCTAACATTTTTGAAAAGATCAGCCTGCTAAAAGACTAACATCGTCGAAAGCAAGTTCAAACATTTTTCCACTTTCAAATTCTAAGGCACTTCCAGTTTGGAAAGGAAGGAAGGGTCATGTGATTTTGTACGTAATATGAAAAATGAAGACCTGGATTATTCCATCAATTCCCGTAAAAAGCAAAATCAGGTCTCTCTCGGTTGATTTTATATTGATTTCCAAAGATTAAATCTAGAAATATTTGATTGCTTGTAATCTGATACTTGATGACGTCATCGTGAGGTCATTACCAGAAACCTCGAGAGCTATGTGAACTGTGCATCTGAAGCAAAAATCTGGATTATATCTCTCACGGTTGATTTTTCAGCGATTTCTGAATGTTTAAAGGTCTTTTCATTACAACTTCCGGTCTGATGACGTCATCAATCTGAGCCCTCGCACACGTGTTGCCTGCGTACAGATCATCATATATAATAAATATAAAGTGATTTCACCAAACTTCGCCACACACATCAGCCGATTATTCATTTTAAACATGTTTCAACCTGCCGCTAGAGGGCGCTCTAACATTTTATGACGTCACCGGTATTTTTTTTGTGAAGTACAACCTAGCCAGAGACTAACATCGTTGAAAGCAAGTTCAAATCTATTTCCACTTTCAAATTATAAGGCACTTCCGGTTTGGACCGGAAGGAAGGGTCATGTGATTTTGCACGTAATATCAAAAATGAAGACCCTGGATTATTCCATCAATTCCCGTAAAAAGCAAAATCAGATCTCTCTCGGTTGATTTTATATTGATTTTCAAACATTAAATCAAGAAATCTTTGATTGCTTGTAATCTGATACTTGATGACGTCATCGTGACGTCATTATCACAAAGCTCGAGAGCTATGTCAACTGTGCCATCTGAAGCAAAAATCTGAATTATATCTGTCGCGGTTGATTTTTCAGCGATTTCTTAAGGTTTAAAGGTCTTTTCATTGCAACTTTCGGTCTGATGACGTCATCAATCTGAGCCCTTGCACACGTGTTGCCTGCATGAAGGTCATCATATATATCAATTATAAAGTGATTACCGCAAACTTTGCCCCACACATCGACTGAAAGTCAATTTTAAACATTTTTCAACCTGCCGCTAGAGGGCGCTCGAATATTTTATGACGTCACCGCACACATTTTTGAAAAGTTCAGCCTGGCCAAGGACTAACATCGCTGAAAGCAACTTCAAATCTTTTTCCACTTTCAAATTATAAGGCACTTCCGGTTTGGACCGGAAGGAAGGGTCATGTGATTTTGCACTTAATATCAAAAATGAAGACCCTGGATTATTCCATCAATTCCTGTAAAAAGCAAAATCAGATCTTTCTCGGTTGATTTTATATTGATTTTCAAACATTAAATCAAGAAATCTCTGATTGCTTGTAATATGATACTTGATGATGTCATCGTGATGTCATTATCACAAAGCTCGAGAGCTATGTCAACTGTGCCATCTGAAGCAAAAATCTGAAATATATCTGTCTCGGTTGATTTTTCAGCGATTTGTTAAGGTTTAAAGGTCTTTTCAATGCAACTTCCGGTCTGATGACGTCATCAATCTGAGCCCTTGCACACGTGTTGCCTGCATGAAGGTCATCATATATATCAATTATAAAGTGATTACCGCAAACTTTGCCATACACATCGACTGAAAGTCAATTTTAAACATTTTTCAACCTGCCGCTAGAGGGCGTTCGAATATTTTATGACGTCACCGCACACATTTTTGAAAAGTTCAGCCTGGCCAAAGACTAACATCGTTGAAAGCAAGTTCAAATCTGTTTCCACTTTTAAATTATAAGGCACTTCCGGTTTGGACCGGAAGGAAGGGTCATGTGATTTTGCACGTAATATAAAAAATGAAGACCCTGCATTATTCCATCAATTCCCGTAAAAAGCAAAATCAGATCTCTCTCGGTTGATTTTATATTGATTTTCAAACATTAAATCAAGAAATCTTTGATTGCTTGTAATATGATACTTGATGACGTCATCGTGACGTCATTATCACAAAGCTCGAGAGCTATGTCAACTGTGCCATCTGAAGCAAAAATCTGAAATATATCTGTCGCGGTTGATTTTTCAGCGATTTTTAAAGGTTTCAAGGTCTTTTCATTGCAACTTCCGGTCTGATGACGTCATCAATCTGAGCCCTCGCACACGTGTTGCCTGCATGAAGGTCATCATATATATCAATTATAAAGTGATTACCGCAAACTTCGCCACACACATCGACTGAAAGTTCATTTTGAACATTTTTCAACCTGCCGCTAGAGGGCGCTCGAATATTTTATGACGTCACAGCTAACATTTTTGAAAAGTTCAACCTGGCCAAGGACTAACATCGCTGAAAGCAAGTTCAAATCTTTTTCCACTTTCAAATTATAAGGCACTTCCGGTTTCGACCGGAAGGAAGGGTCATGTGATTTTGCACGCACGATCAAAATTGAAGATCTAATATTATCCTATCAATTGCCGTAAAAATCAAGTTCCGGTCTTTCACGGTTGATTTTATATCGATTTTCAAACATTAAAAATAGAAATGTTTAATTGCTTGTAATTTGATACCTGATGACGTCATCATGACGTCATTACAAAAAAAACCATCTTCAGTTGGTTGTACATATATGTACCAAATATGAACTTGATATGAGTTTGCATGTAGCCAAACAACTCCGGAGAAGAAAGAGGTAGCAAAAAGAAAAAGAGGAATAACTAGAGTTTGTGGAACAAACACACGGTGTTGGCCATGTTCAGTTTGATTACATAAGAGAATAGACCCACATGCATGTAGTAATTAATTGTGAGAAGCTTGTGTGCTGCGGTTCATGAAGCATGACGTACGAAAAAATGTAGATTTTTTGGTGTTTTGTAGTTTGACCTGGATGACGTCATCGTGACATGACATCTGTTCACATTATCAATGTAGTTAATCCGCAGTTTGCGACGTCTCTGGTCACATTTTGGAGAAGCACATAGCTGTCAAAAATTAACATCGTTGAAAGTAAGTTCAGATCTTTTACCAATTTTAAGTTTTAAGGCACTTCCTTTTGCGATCGGAAAGAAGGTGACGTGATTTTGTACGCAGATAAAAAATGAAGACCTGATATTATTCTATCCATTTTTGTAAAAATTAAGATAAAGTCTGACGTGGTTGATTATATACGGAGTAATGATGTCATTACAAGAAAGTGTGAAACGTTTGTTTACGTGCCATTTGAAGAAAATATCTGGATTATATCTCTGACAGTTGATTTTTCAGCCATTTTTTTAAGCGCAAGACGTCTTTACTTCCGGTGTGATGAGGTAATCAACCGAAATTCTCGCTGGTGTTTTCTGCATGAAGGTCATAATATATAGATCAATTACCCCAAAGTTTGTCACATACATCAATTGAAAATTCATTGTGGGCATTTTTCAAGTTGGCGCAAGAGGGTGCTCGAATATTTTGTAACGTCACTGGGCATATTTAATTGAAACAAGTACAGTGTTGCCGGAGACTAACATCGTTGAAAGCAACTTTTATTAACTTTTTATAACTTTTATTAATTTCAAATTGTGAAGTACTTCTAGTTTGAACCGGAAGGAAGGGTCACGTGATTTTGTACGCACATCATCGGCACATGTATCCCATCAGCAATAGACCTCTGTACTAATGATGTCATGGCATGTTTGTGGTGGCGCATGATGAGAACAATAGGGGGTTATTTTAGCCACGATGTACTCTATTGGAAGCAGACAAAATGTTTAATCTTTTCAGTGATCGAAATTGTTTTTCCCAAAACAGTTGGTTTTGTTACTGAAATGTAAGTGCATGAATAAAGACTAGTAAAGTATTCAAGCAGAAATGACCCTTATTGCTTGCATAATGCAACAAAATTACGTCATCAGTACATGGGTCTATTTTGAAAAGCTTGTGTGGTGCAGTTCATGAAACATGTTTTCAAACAAATCTTCATTTTCCTTTTTTTTTGTAATTTGACCTTGATGACGTCGTCATGACATCACTACATGTGTGCACATGCATTATCAAACTTACCAGGTGTGGATTGTTTTTTTTGGTTTTTTTTTGCGGGGGGTGGGTTCTTGAATTTGCATTGGAAGGTGACTTCCGAAATGTTTTGTCTGTGAAAAAAAATTACAGGTGGGGGGGGGGGGGCGTGGGCGTGGAGGGGGGGGGGGGGGGGCTGACACACTTTTTCACTGTTGGTTGTGCTATTTAACTTGTTTGTTTTGTTTTGTTTTGAAAAGTGAGACCTGTAGGGTTTCTGCTTTTCTGGTTTCTAATTTAGGTTTATAGGCGTAGACCCCTACAAGAAAAAATAATTAAATAAATAAATTGGCACCAAGTGGGGGGGGGGGGGGGGGGATGGGGGTGGGTTTCGACCCTTGAAACTCCCTCTCTGGATCCGCGCCTGTTTATAAGAAAGATCTTACCTTTCTAAGAACGCAGCTGCTAAGTAGGCTCTCATATCTGCTATCGAATGAAGTAAGTATTTTAGTTGTAATATCTCCTAACACCAGAAGTTAAAGTCAAAGAACAGAAAGACTTTTGACAAATAATTGATATGAAGAGAATCTTTTTGAGCTTCAAATATAAAAATATTGTGTAAGTACTCCAAGATACAATTTGATGAAATCGAAGAAAGAAAGAAACGATCTTTTGGTTTGATAACTACGAACGTCTTATTGGCCTGATTTCTGTTTGAAATTTCATGCAAGGTCAAGACTGCAAAGAAAACGAGAGGTTTTTTGTCAATATGACGAAAAAAGCTGCTCCTCAAGGATGTTTATGATGTGCATCGTATAAATCCATATTCTAGCACACATACTTGTAAATATGGCTCGGGTGAAAGTGTGGCCACATCCCGAGATTTAACCCAATCGGACCTGTATTTGTAAAGGTTTAGGCCTTAGAAAAATGCACCTTTAATGTGACGTCATATATCACGTGATGACGTCATCATTTCGTCAGTTTAGTTTGCATCTATCACACATCATGGTCTTAGCACATACCGAAATTCAGCCCAATCGGACCTGTAATTCTGTAGATGTAGGCCTTAAAAAATGCACCATTAATCAGATTGGAATTGTCTGAAATCATAGTCACGAGATGGCGCTATACACATTTCCAGCTCAGATACTTTAGCAGAATATCTAAATTCCACCTCATTCTTGGAAATTCTGCAACCGCTAAGGTTGTCTGCTGCCCTCAACACATTGGTAGATATGCCCTAACGTGCGGGATGAATTGGACTACTTCCTGCACCATACGTTATATCGTAATCCTACATTAGCAGTCCGAAGGACAATGGAAGGACCAGTTTACGAGTCTAAATCAGTCTGCACATAAATTCACAACGCGCTACAAAATACCCACGGTTACTGCCTTCGCAGAATTCTTGTTTTCTTATTGCTTTTCGCTAAATTTTGAAATGGGCGTTATTCCACACTGGAATGAGCCACGATCATTTCCGGTTGCAGTAAGGTCGACCAAAATACAATGTATGAATTGTCTTATGCTTGCTGTCATAGGAGGTTGCTAAACACGCAAAATTGTGCTTTAAGTTAATGGCTTCCAGATGACGTTATGATGACGTCACGAACATTTTACTCAAACAGAAATATCTTTGCCGCCCAACTAATACTTTGCAATAGATATAAACTTCACATCTCGATTGGTTTTTCAGATATTAAGCCTGCATGCAAGTGTGAAAAATTAAATATTCATGAGGGCACAATTTGAAAACTACTGACGTCATCATGACGTCATTGCTTTAGGACCATCTACGCTATATGGGACAACACCAGCTTTAACAGTATGAAATTAGGTGGAAAAGGGAGTTGTGTACAAAACCTATGGCAAAAGAAAGAAAAAAAGAAAAACAAACAAAATCTGTGTGTTTCACGACATTAATGTTTTTAAATGATTTATTTTCAACGAAAGTGAAATTTTACTGTAATGTTATTTTTGTTTTAATTAGCACAATCTTCTTTAATTTACCATAGTCTGCAATCAATTGATCTAAATAGTTGCATGTGATTTTAAGAGTATCAATGCAGACTATTCACTGGTCAATGAGACAATAGAAAGTCCTGCTCTTCTACTGACACAAAGTTTGGTTGAACTACATGCATCGAGATGATCACATGAACACTGAAATTATGTGTTTAATTGTGTAGCAGTTGTCTAATGATAATTTTGAAAATTAAAAAGAAATCACTTGCGTATGAATTTCTATTCTGTTATGGATATGAACTATCAAAATGTATTTAGCACTGCTGTATATTGTTAGTTGTGTAAATGTCAGTCATAATTTTCAATAATCAATCTACACTTAAAACATGATGTTACAATGAAAATTACTGAAAACTGTAAAATGTTGAACTGAAACTATGCTAACGTAACGTCTATGAAAATCTTGAAAGCTTAATTTTGAAAGTTACATGCATGCAAATTACATATTTGACCAAATTATACACACTTTTGAATGTGTTTTTTACTTATACAACATGTTGATTGACTTCATAAAATTAAATAATGAATTTCAATGTTAATGTCTCTATTTATACCTGATATTTAACTTGATTGGCTGAGAATGATATAAAAAGTACAAATACTGAGTACAAATGTACTCTTCAAAAAACGTAATCAAATTCTTGGTCAAAGATATAGGCTGAAGAAAGGCTTGAAATATGAAAACTTCAATATAGTTCAATTTGTGTTTAATTACAAATCATGATACTCTGATTTTTATATCTTTTAAAGTGTTGAGAACTTATAAACTCCTCAAAATAAGTTTGGAAACTCAAGTTTGACAGACGATTTCTCTCTTGTTTCCAACTCAAATTTTCTTGAATTTGGTATCATTGGAAATCCCTGTTATTCTTCTTTACAATGATGTGTCATTTGTTATGATTAAGCAATTAGGGGATGTGCAGCACAGTTGAATATGGGGGTGGGTGTAAAGTGAAATGTTACAAAATGCATTGCTATTGCCATATATAGTGCATTTCCCCTTTTGCTTGGAGGATGGGAATGTGCAACAGATCTGCAACAGATCCTGATTGATGAATGGGACGCCATCCCACAGCAACGTGTGACCCAGCTCGTGAACAGTATGAGGAGGAGGTGCCAGGTTGTTGTCGCTGCATTCGGATCGTCCACCCGCTATTGAGGCTCCTGACTTAACATTGTTCAATGAAGAAACTGTTAAATGATTCTTCTTTTGTTAGTGGATAGAGTGTTGCATTGTACTGTAAGAGAGACTTCTTGTTACTGAGTGTTTAAGTGCAGAAAATTCTTTTACTCTGTTTGAAATGCAAGCACATTAACAACAGAGTTGCTATCCCGGAGGCAATTGATTGTGACAGGCCATGTGGATTTCTGAATTTTTCCCGCACATTTATCAATTATGGCTTACAACCTTTAAATAATGGTTAGTAAGCTGAGAATCATTCAAGACACACCAATCCTCCAAACAACTCCTAACAGCAAGAGTCAATACACTTTTGGACAATAACAATGCCTTTTGTAACATTTCACTTTACACCCACCCCCATATTCAGCTGTGCTGCACATCTCCTAATTGCTTAATCATAACAAATGACACATCATTGTAAAGACAAATAACAGGGCTTTCCAATGATACCAAATTCAAGGAAAAGGAGTTGGAAACAAGAGAGAAATCGTCTGTCAAACTTGAGTTTCCGAACTTTTTTTGAGGAGTTTATATATAATGGATCGACAACATGATTCTAGTCAGGATTTCCAGTAGATATACAACTTTTTCAATATTTGGTTGGGGTGTAATACACGTAATATGGGAATGTAAACAAAATTTGAGATAAATGACAAATGCGTGTCCTACTTCAATATGAATATTCCCATTATCAACATGCTGCTTCTGGTCACAATTTCGTTGACACACTAGATTTGTAAAATTTGAGAATCATTTGACATCTTAACTTTTGGATTATGTAAAATTGTTTATATCAAGCTTCTTTTAACAAATTTCTAGTTTATCTGCTACCATTATGTGTGAGGCAATACAGTTAATGACAGAATTACATCACTATGAACTTGTACATAGTGATGTAATCTGCTATTGTGAACCACCTGGAGAAAATGTCCAGCTCCCTGCACTTCAACATCCACATCCACTTATCCACTTAATGTTAAACTGCCAAGTTATTCTCTTATTGAAAATGACATATATACATGTGTACTGTTTTAAGGAATGTCTATCTTTCCCATGCTACAAATATGTGTGCAGTGTGAAAATGGCCTCTCCAGACAAGCTATTCATGGTGCACTGTGGTCACTAAACCTTTCTCAAATTCCTGTGGTCCGAGAAAAAAATATTCAATGGTAACTGAGCCATTTGACAGGGATACAATGTATCTCTTGGTCTGATGTACTCATGTACGTGTAGGCTTGTGCAGCCCCTCAAATTCCATTGATCAGAATTTTTATTTTTTTACATACTATGTTGTTATACTCATTCGTGTATAAATCAATGCCATACGGTTTCTACGGAATTTTACACTGCATAGCATTCAGGACATGGTGTTTACATATGTACGTGCACTAATTACATTTTTCAGAATTAAATTCACTCTTTGTGGTTGTCTAATTTATTACCCACACGCACCTCCTTTTCCAAGGCTGTAATCAAATCTTGATTTAAAAAAAAAGAATCTGTATCGCATAAAAAGATCAGTGCGTCTCAGTTGCAACACGGACACAAATATGTTATTATGCTTGTCAGGATTTGCAGTAGATATAGACTAATTTCAATATTTGGTTGTTGTTTAATACAGTAACATCAGAAAGTAAAGAAAAATTAAGTTGACAGGTTGAGGATAAATGGCAATTGTGTTTTTCGATGTCAATATTGATTTCCCATTAGCAACATGTTGTTTCTGCTGACAATTTCTTTTATATACTCTACAGATTTATTTGTTGAGAGCTATTTCAAGTTGAGGAAGTAGCTATGTTAATTGCATGACACTTCTGAAATAGAATTTCAACAATTCCAAATGGGGATTAGCGACGACCTAGAAATTTGTACTGAAAAGTCTTAACCAAAATCAAATGATTTCAATTCACTGGTTATTGGTACATGTATTATACACATGTGAAGTGAGTATGTCTGGAAATCCTGATAATCAAAGACCAATACACTAGGCTATGCAACTTTAGTCTACAATCAGTGAGAAGCAGTCCATGCCTTTTTCATTGAGGACAAATTGGCACTTGAATGGGATTTTGTGTGTCAGTATGTCTTCAATGTCTTCCTCATCACTGTCTTCAAATGCTTGTTTAAGCAGGGTTGTGTCGATTGTGTAGGTGGGATAGCCTTCCTGGTTGCTGGTGAGCTGAACCTTGTCCTCTACAATTTCATACCCAATGACTTCGGCTTGCTCTGTGATCTTGCCTTGGTTGACTTTCTGCAGAAAAAGAAAAATAATAGCAATTTAAGTTGCTTTGTCTATGTTAATATGGTTTTGTTCCTGCTGTAAATGAATTATCACAGGGAATTACTTTTTGAAGTGAAACTACCTATGGAGAGATAGAGCAGATAAGTAAATCAATCAGTGAAATTCAATTTTATGTCTCTATTATATTTGGCAGTGGAATCTAGCAGTAGCTACCCATCACGATGAGCACTGTGGACTTGGAAAATGAAAGTCAGTTCTAGAAGACTAGAAATATGCATATAAATAAACACAAATTGTCTTCAAACATTGTTGTAGTTTGTGCGCCTTTCTAGCTCTCGAAAGAAGATATAATTTCATTTATAATCTTGCTGATGAATATTCTCTCAATTCTGTAGATCGGTGATTTAAGTTGATGTGTCCGTTTTTATTGACCTGCACCCGGAGAAGTAAAGTCAAGAATAAATAAGTGACACATTTTTAATTAAGAGTGACCTGTTGCTAATTCCAATGCTATTAATGTATGTCAATTTGTGTGTGTTCTTGATTATGAGGAAAATATTTGTTCAGGACTGAACAAAGTGGTGAGTGTAATAATTGGGTTTTTTGTTGGCAAAAATACAGTTTTCTTTCATAATTTGTCAGCAGGTGTAAATTTGTCAGCTCAGTGGAACATGGATTTATACAAGCTTTAAGATTTTAGAGAATTACAGTGATTTTGCTGGTATGATCACTATTGCAGACCATGTGGTGATGAGTTTGGTATGATTTTAGGACTTGTGTACATAAACATTGTAGGGCATCCTTACAAAATGGTGTGGATGCACACTGAAGTCCTGCTATGTTGAGCTTGGAGTGGGAGTCAAAAATTTAAATTAATTAATTGATTCTATTGGAATTGTGGGCTAATCTGTTTTGTTTAATGTCTCATTGGAAAGCTAACAAATTTGGCGAAGCTAGAAAATATGTTATTGAAATTATATTTCTGGTTTTGGTTCTGGTTCAGGTTTTGGTTCGGGTTTTGGGTTTTGGTTTTGGGTTGTGATTTTTGGTTTTGGGTTTGTTTATTTATTTATGTATGTATTATTTTTTTTGTATCTCAGTGTAGTACAAGACTCCGTTTATTCTCATAGGCCATCATTATTCGATCAAAAAAAATATTGTACAAACTTACATGAACTGTATTATTAAGGTTAATACAAAATTCAACAGGAAATACAGGAGAATCACACACAACGGTAATACATATATGAATATATGTATATACAGATATATATATTATGACGTTTTCGAACATAGGGAGACTGTTTACCGTTTTTCTTTAATTATAGGGTGACCGGTTGCTTTAGAGTGACATTTCACGGTCACCATAACGCATAACTAATAGGGAAAATTTTGGTTAGGTCACATTTAAGCCTGCGCACAAACTCCATAGACCGGTTGACCCAATGCGGGAAGGAACGTTATTATATCCGGTGTAAAGGCGAAATCCCATAGACTTGTGCACAAACTTCTTTTTATTGTAACCTAACCCAAACTTTATCTATTTTGACCAAACAAGTTGAATCATTCTATTTAGACCCCAAAGACGGATATAAAGACATTTGTGACGGTAAAATTCTCGCTAGAAAAGGTAGTTGTGACGTTTAACGTCACATTTCTCCTTAACGTTCACTTTTACACAACTGCGTTTCCCCTTTTCGTAGGAAATAGCAATATACATATATATATTGCTAATTCGACAGTAAAGGGGAAACGAAGTTGTGTAAAAGTGAACGTTAAGGAGAAAATGTAAGTTAGGGTGAAAAATGCATTTCACCCTTGACCTCATAGTTACCTTTTCTAGTGAGAATGTTACTGTCGCAAATGTTTTTATATCATTCTTTGGGGTCTAAATAGAATGACACTATCTGCACTCCTATTGGGTGAGGGTGGCCTGATAAAAAGTCAAGATTGAGATGAAGGGGGTAATTTATGATGAATGGTTTAATTGTTGGCAAAAATTAGGCCTCTTTTTCTGAAAGGCAATTTATTAAAACTTAAGCACATTGAGTTATGTAACCTCACTTGGGAAGTAATTATTTACAAATTGGGTAGTGAAATATAGGGATTCGTGGAGGTGGAATGTGGAGGCGGAAGCGTTCGAGCATAAGATGTGCATGGGGAAAAGAACAGCAGGGGGTTCTATTATTGTTATTTATTTATTTTTTAAAACTAAAATCAGCCAGTGGGCCAGCGGAGGGCCACCAGAGAGCCACCGGAGAGCCATCGGAGAGCCACCGGAGATCAGCCAGTGGGCCACCTATATATGCCACCTATCAGCCACCTATCAGCCTTTTGGAGGTCCACTGGAGGGCCAATATGGACAAAACCACCATCTGCCCACCAGTGGCTGCCACTGATCTGGGCCACTAATTCTGCCACCGATGGCCCTCCGGTGGCCCACTGAAAAATGTTATCTGGGATAGAGCAAGACAGCTCACTTGGTAGAGCGCTGGTACATTATTCCGGAGGTCGCGGGTTCGATTCCGGCTTCTGTCAGTTTCTTTGTTCAATTTGAAAACCTATTCAAAATTAACCGAGTCACGTACTTTCCCTTGTGGATTATTTGCCGAATGACATATATTAAGTAAAAAAGCCTAATATTTACCTTCAGAAGAGTAAGTCTTGTAGTGTTCAGGTACTTTTCACTGTCATACTCGTTGATTATGACATTTGTAATCTCAAGGAAGTCACCGATGCTGACATCCGCTGAGGAGTGGTTCCTCCACAAGGCGACCCTGCAGGATTGGCCCCGTTCTCTCATGGTGATATTCTTGACTTGAACGTCTCGCCCCTTTGTACACACAGTTTTGACCATTTCTTGCTGTATAATAAAGGAACAAAGAGAGACCAGTGGCTTATTGGGTTTTTTGGCAATGTCAAATTTAAATTGTCATTTACAAATCAAGCACTAATTATTATAAGATTAAATCAAATTAATAGTTATCTAAAAATATAATTTGTTTGGACTGACCATCTCCAACAATGTACCAATGAATATGAATGTTAGTAATTTTTCTCATATGAGCTTCCTTTTTTAAAACTTCAAACTGTGTCGTATACTATTTTTATTTTGGCTTCAGTCATCTAGTAACAATAATTCTGGTCTAACAGTAGATGCAGTGATTAACTGCACTATAAACCATAAACCCTAAAACCTTGGATGTGATATTCTATTAAAAATGGACAGGAGGGTTAGGAGGATGTGAATTCAACAATAAAGGTCCAAAATCACTTTCATAGTCCTGAATCAAAATGACGTTGAAGCTGTCAATGCCATATAAAGTCATAATGTACTCTTTGTCCAGGTTGGACAATATAGTGTGTAGGATTCAGATGTGATTTTGAATTGAGTAGGAATGTGTGTATTTGGATGTGTATTGTTGGAATCATATCTTCCCAATCTCTGTCCATTTTGTATAGGAAATGACATCCAAGGGGTTCACAGTGTATACAAAATTGTTGATCGTACAAGCCCTGTGATACAGGATTTTTATTTTTTAAATCAAGCCTTCACTGTATGACTGAACTTGTAAGTGATTGTGGTCTTATTAAGCAAACAAATGTGATTTAAGATACAATCTTAGATTTATTGATAGGTGAATTTTCGAGTTATTCTTATGATCTTTTTTGTGGTAGAGTGCCATTGTTATATAAGTGGTGGGCAATACAATGAAAGGAGAGTCAAGCTTAGAAGTCAGTGGAAGCATTTTTTGGTTCAAATGACATGTAGCAGTGCAAATTTAATTTTCATCCTTTATTCTCTGAGGGCAGAGAAATTATTACTCAATTAGTCAAAAGTTTTGTTAATTTCAGTGTTGATTTCTTCAAAGGAGACTAATTAAGTGATACATATATCCACATTTTAAAACTTCATCATGTGTTTTACTGTTATGATGGAGGATAGTTGTGAGGAAAATAGGAATAAAAAAATGTGACTTGGGTTTAAGGATAGATGTTTTTGATTGAAGTTGGAAAATACAGTCAGGTGGTATATGTAAGTAAATGCAGCAACTGTATTTAATAAATTGAGTGTATTAACAAACAAATGAAGTGGAAAAATATAACAAATTAATTGCATATAAATGGATAGCATTTTTTTGTTTGTCACTTTTAATTATGAAATGATCAAGTATAGCAATAACATGTACATATTAATAATTTGTAGTTTTATTTCAGAGTGAAAGTGACATGAAATTGGCATTTAATGTAAAAATTACTTCTTTCAGTTCCAGTTTTGGATAAATGTTGATTTGCATGTAAAAAGATGAGTAAATCAAATAAAACTTCTTTATAATATTAATCAGGTGCCTATACAGATTTAATTTGTTTGAAAATCAATTGTGAGGTGAGTTTATTGGATTTTGCTCTTGTGTTCCCGTTTTGTAGAGAAAATGTTTCCAATCTGCCTATAGATGTGAATAATTAAAAGTGGATTTGACTTGTAATATTCTGTGAACTCCAATTCACATATATTTAATAAATATTATGTTGATGAGATGGTCTCTTGGGATCACATTATTGGTTTTGATCTGAAGATTTCTCTACAATTTTTAGATACTCTTACACAATAAATTACAATCCAAAAATTCATCTCACTTAAGATTATACAATTTGATTTTGTGCATTTTTAAGCACATTCATAACTCTTGTATAATACTCACGCCAACAACTTGTCCCTTTACTGATGTCAATGTCTTCAATGGTGATGTTTTCACTTCCGGAATAGGAAGAAATGCTGCTGGTTGAGGATTTGTGATGTCTTTGGCTTCCCATTCCAGACTTGGTGGAACTTCAAGCATTCCAGTTTTGCAGATTCTTGCATTTCTTCCAACCTCAATAACCTTTCGTGCGGCTTCCTTTGTAGTGGCATTTATTATTATTATGCAGGATCCACAGATTATCTTTGGTGCCTTTGACATATCGAAGAGGACCAATTCTGCTGCCATTGTTGCATCGGCTACACCGTAGCAGTTGGCATTTGCCCCAGAGCCTTGACAGATTACTTTCACTCTTGCTGAGGACCCACAGCGGTTTTTCTGCCGGAACAGTTCCTTGAGTGTAGACATCTGGAAATGGAGAAAATACATATATCATCTATTAACAAAACTGATTTTTCCTTCAATTTAATTTGATAGATGTTCAATAACCTTACTCTATTTATTATTGAAAAAAAAGCAAGAGTAATACAAAATTAATATTGTGGATTTGAAATCATAAATATATGTAAATATTTTTCGATTTTATTTAATTTAGTGCTCATAAGTTCAAGTAATTGAGTTAAAGTCGTTTAATTTATTTTGTATGAAATATATTTATCATTCTTCATGTGTCTGTAAATTTGATGTATTTTGTGTTAATTGTATCTAAATGAAAAATATTTGGTGTATGAAGATCTTGGATTCCTCTTGCTTTGTTTCTATTTGTCAAATTTAATTCAATGCTCAAATGGAAATTGTAGTTTTGATCCAATAGAATTTAATCAAAATTGATACTTTTTTTGAATGTCATGATGATATCCTTTTAGAAGCCAACTTGACCAATCCTATTGACTGATGGGGTCCTTGCTCATCCTTTTGGTACTTTTCTTAAGGGGAGTCAATTGGTTGTTTTGGGAGATTAAGATTTTTATCGGCACTAATCCTATTAGAAATCACGATCGTGGCTGAATGAGTCCACTTTTGTTTTGTGCAACTGATAGGCCCTATAAGTTGATATAAATATTAAAATCCTTATATGTGTGAGATGGTGTTTTGTTTTCTTTTTTTAACAGTACAAATCAATGAAGAAATGACAGAGAACGATCATAATACTGTGTTTATATAGCCATCATGTTGCATTGAAAGTAGTTCCAGCACTCATCCAGGGATGATGTGTTGGTCACAGGAGTTTGTTTATTTAGGTGATTATGGGGATTATCTTGGCTGCATATGGTGGGATTGTGTTTGATCAAGGACTCTCCACTGGGGTTGAAAATGATGTGTCAACCCAGTTATAGGTTTTCTAATGGGCTGTTCTCCTAACAGTTCTTGTTTCTCTTTGTTATTATAGGTCAGAACACTGTCTTTTAAAAATTGGAATATTAGAACCTGGTTTTACAAATGTTGTGACACTGAAGAAACTATAGGATAAACACTTGATGAAATGTGCATAAAACAAATGTGGGAAATACCTCCTTTAAAGACAGTGCTATTATAGAGTACACACAAGGTTTACAAGATTTCTAGAAACACAGGTAACTATACTACTACTAGTATTAGTGAGGTGCAGGGCTCATGAGCCAGCCTTCCTAAAAACTGCTCACTCCAAAAAATTGAACAAACACCTATTGCATATGGTAAAGCAGATACAATATAAACTTATCAAAATGATTAACAAATGGTATAGTTTAAAACTTTTAGACTATACCATTTGTTAATCATTTTGATAAGTTTATATTGTGTCTGCTTAATACCATATGCAAAATAGGTGTTTGTTAAAAAGTGTGTACCACACACGTACGTGATATCACGTAACATAAATAACCATAGATTATGTAATTACTTAATTAGAAGAAAAGTGAATTGCATTGTATTTTGTAATATGTAGGTAAGACTGAAGAGAAAAGCTGCAACAATTACCTCAACAGCTCTTTCCATTGGTATTCCCCGCTTTCATACTATCATTTACGCATTTTAATTGGTATAAATAATTTAATTTTAAACCTCAAATTATTTTCTATAAAAGAACGCAGTTTTCTTGTCACTACTTAATATTTTGTAACATTTTTTTCACAAAATGAAATGTTTGATTGATATTTTGAATGATTGATCATCACAGATTACTCATAGAGGAATGGATTAACACACCACCAATTTTAAGCTTACATCAGGAATCGAGGGTGCTGCATTGTTTCAACTTTGCAATTTTTCCTCTATATTTTTATTATTTAAATGGAACCCTTAAGACAAAAATCTCCGCAATAACTCTATGATATTTTGGAAGAGTGGATTTAAAAAATTGTATATATCAAACTGTTATGTCATTGCTGTAGTTGATGTACTCGAGTGTTTCAGACAGTTAGTTGGCCTATACGCAGCATGACGCAGCGTCATTGTCAATCGCCATAACTCCATAAGTGGACAAATATACACATGTCCATGACATGTTGACACAAATTGATTAGAATTCCCGATGAAATTGTCCAGTCAAATATCATTACTACATTAAAACTACAGTAACTAATAATTAAGCCTGCAACTTGCTTACCTCTATGTTTCTTCCTGAACGATCTCTTTTGGTATCCAGCAAGTTTTATCAAAACTTTTAATCCTATTGTCTGCGTCTGTAATCTGGGGCTCAAAAAATTCAGTTCTGACGTCAGTGCAGCTCGCGCGCGACGGGGGGCCTCTTGTTTCCGAAAGTGTCCGAAATTTTACGAAGTTGTTTTTCCGGACATTCTGAAATCAGTTTCATAATTTTGTGGGAGAGTAAAATAACTATATCAGAAACGTAACAAGAAAAATGTTTCTGATGGCTGTTATTTTTTTTAATTACTTCATTTTTAAAAGAAATGTTAAAAAAATACATATTAACAACGCAGAATTTTACGCGTTGACGGTCAATTGGAATTAGTGTCATGTGGTGGCGCTCTTTATTGACAGACGTATACGTACGTATGGTTGGTGCAATTGCTAGGTGAGGCTGCTGTGTATGTGCTGTATATTCAGGTTTTGTGTTGTATTTGTTAAGAAGTCCACTGTGAATTTCTAGAGTGAAAATCTGTGTCAATGTATCTTCAAATTTATATAGATCATTAATTTTAATTTTAATGTGTGATTTTCGGGGAAGAATACCTACTTTGGCGATTGTGTAGACCCGCAAACCAGTGCTGAGTGCAAACGTGGCGGTATACGTTGGTATACACCGCCACGGCGGTTGTCGGTCACTTCGCCCAAAAACCACATCGCCCTCAACTACTTCGCCCAAACGCCACTTCGCCCAAACGCCACTTCGCCCAAATCCCACTTCGCCCAATCACCCCTTCGCCCAAACGCCACTTCGCCCAAAAAACACTTCGCCCAATTACTACTTCGCCCAAAAACCACTTCGCCCCAAAACCACTTCGCCCAAAAACCACTTCGCCCAATTTTTAAGCACCCAAGATTTTGTTCCCAATGTGTTCGTTTTCGTTTTCTATTTCGTTTTGATGGTGCATTCAAAACTTTATTTGCGTTGTGACATCCTTTTTGTGACCATGCTTTTCTTTTCTTATTAGTTTAGGCAATTGACCTGTCGCCGTTTACGAGTTAACCACGCCCCTTAGACAACCCTATGGGATTTTTGTGTGGTAATTTTTGTTTGTCTCAGATTTTGCGCGTTCCACGTGGAATTTTAATTGATGTGATTGGACAATAATTCATAAGCTGCGTTGACGCGATTCCACCGCGATAGGTCAATTATGTTTATCAAGTGGTCATTCAAATTATTACGATTTTATGACTTCTGACTAGCGCCCAACCCAAACAAAGATACTGACAATTTGGGAGACCGCCAACATAGGGCAAGATAGCTTATTAGTTGGTAGTATAGAGCGCTGGTACGGTATTCCGGAGGTTTTTATAAAAAATTCTTAAAATTTATAACGTAATTATTTACAAACATGTATATTCTAACATCTTAACTGATATGAGGGATGATGTACAATTTATGTAACAAACTAATGAAATGAAAAAAGGGCATACGGATCGGGCATGGGCGAAGTGGTTTTTGGGCGAAGTGGTTTTTGGGCGAAGTGGTTTTTGGGCGAAGTGGTTTTTGGGCGAAGTGGATTTTGGGCGAAGTGGCGTTTGGGCGAAGTGGCGTTTGGGCGAAGTGGCGTTTGGGCGAAGTGGTTGAGGGCGAAGTGGTTGAGGGCGATGTGGTTTTTGGGCGAAGTGACTGTAAAGCGCCACGGCCATCTGTTGCATTGAAAAAGCACCCCTTTGGTCGATAAAAGACTCCATGTCTATTGACAGGAAGATTTGTTATCGTTTTCCTGTTGAGTACTTATGCTCTTTTACACCAAAATCCGCAAGCATAGCATCTGCTGTCATTCGCCAGAAATTTGATGAAAAACGGTTGATTCCTGTACAAACGTATATGACTTTTTTGGTTCGGGAGCGATGCCGCGGGATTGTCGGCAGATCTGTGCACGGTGCCCTGAATCCTTTGCGTAGAAATTGTGGTACTGTACTATGGCTGGAGAGACGTGACTATCCAGCAAGCAGGGACCAGACTTTTTGTTGTGCATGGTGACGTCGGGGTCAATTGCTTCATATTCAGCGCATGTGTACACAATTCTACAGGTTGACGACTGTTTTATGTCGCAATAGTTAGTGGCTAGTATTGAGCCTTTTGATCTCATTGAGCCGTAACTTTAGTTTAAGCAGCATGAAACAGTCGTCAACTTGTGGAATCGTGTGCACATGCGCCGAATGAAGCAATTGACCGTGACGTCACCGTGCGCAACAAAAAGACTGGTTCCTGCTGGATATCTAGGTAACGTCTCTGCAGCCGTAGTACAGTACCGCAATTTCTACGTGAAGGATATGGAGCACTGTGCGAAGATCTGCCGGCAACCCCGGCATCATTCGCAAATTAAAAAGGCCATACGTTTGTACAGGAATCCACCTTTTTTCATCAAATTTCTGGGGAATAACAGATGCTATGCTTGCGGATTTTGGTGTAAAGGAGCATGTGTGAGTACTGAACAGGAAAACGATAACAAATCTTCCTGTCAATGGACATGGAGTCTTTTATCGACCAATAGAGTGTTTTTGCAATGCAACAGATCTAGAGTGTGGCTATGTATACCGCTACGTTTGCGGGTCTAGCAATTGTGTAGTGTAGCGCCTGCACGGGCTCCTCTTTTTAGTCTTTACTTTAGTTTTGTATGAAATTAGAGTCCAAGGTATTTTGTCTCATTACAAAATGACTTTTTCAACCTAAAGCAGACTTCTCTTAATTATATTGACATCGTTGTTTGTAATTTTTAACAGTTTATTTCAGTAGAAAATGCAATTTTCTTATGTGCTTAACGGCAGTTGCTATGCGAATGAAAGCTGTTTTGCGTGTTTACTGTGCATCGTGGCATGTCGCGATGTCCGCCATCTTTATTTTCGCATTGTGTGTTGTTGTTCTCATCGCCCCTTTACCCCAAACTTTTCCTCAAAAACTAAAACCCTGCCCTTTATCTGTGGCATATCTGTTGGTTTGTAATGTCGCTAACTAGTTTGGCAATTCAAATAACCTATAAGTTGATTTTTGTTCCCTTATAAGTTGTCGGGAACGGGGCCCTCCACTACACAATCGCCATTTTAAGAATAGGCCCAGGACATAACGTCGTAGAAATGCAATTGTTTGGTAGACTTGCAAACGTGGTAGATATATTAAAGCCTGGTTCATACTTCATGTGAATGCGAAGCAAATTTCATGATGTCAACAATTGAAGTTTCATTGTGACGTTCTCTGTGACCTTAACCCTAACTGCCAGCCCCTTGGGTGTGTGGAGAATCATATTAAAATTGGAGGATTCAGGAGTGTTGGAGTTAACAAAATTTCGCTTTGCATATGCATTCGCATTAAGTATGAACCGGGCTTAATCTACCACATGCTGTTGCATTTCGAATACACTCTATTGGGGGTCATGTATAATGGAGATCAATGGGTTTATGCCATTTAGTGTCAATAAGCGTCAAGAAAGCGTTAACGAATAACATAAGAAAGTTTAGCCTTTAGGCATACGTAAAGAATTTTTTCACATGTCATTTATTTGAAAACTGAAATATAATAGCATTAGGGCCTATCATTAAGTATACATGTACTTCAAAATCTTGTCAATAATGCGTTTATGTGAAAACTTAACTCGCGATGGTATTGTTTTGTTCAGCCCATTGATCTCCATTATTATAGACTAATAATGGAGATCAATGGTAATGGTTCAGCTTCACTGGCTGCCATCTTGTTTTTGCTGGACCACTTCATTTTTTGTATATGTAGGGGAGTTGCAAAAGTGTGAAGAGATTGCAAAATTTTGTTTATTTCGTTATGGTGTTTCGTAGGTGAAATTTCTTCATTCTCTTAAAAAAACAAGTTTCCTGAGAGCTGAGGCTGAGAGTCATAGAAATTGTGCGGCATGGATTTGGAAGTTGGAAAATAGACCTCTAATTTGTTGACGCTTTGTTGACACTGGTTGTCTTTGTTGATACGTGTTGACGCTAAAGTCCATCATGTCCATTGTCGTTCAGCATTTACACATGCTCTTTTACGTCAAATTCAAGAAGTACAGCACCTGTCATTCGTCACAAATTTGATGGAAAATAGTGGAGTCTAATGCAAACGTATTGCTTTTTTGGTTCGTGAGCGATTGGTGGAGAAAAGTCTGGTCTCTGCTGGATGGTAATGTCTCCCCAGCCAAAGTACAGTACTGCAATTTCTACATGAGGGATTCAGGGAGTTGTGTAAAGATCTTGGGCAATTGCTCGTGAACCAAAAAGGCGATACGTTTGTATTGGATTCCGCCTTTTTTCATCGAATTTCTGAGGAATGATAGGTGCTGTGCTTCTGGAATTTGGTGTAAAAGAACATGTGTAAGAATTGAACAGGGAAATGATTACAAATCTTCATGTCAATGGACATGGAGTCTTTTATCAGCCAATATTCGAAGTGTAACAGCATGTGGTGGATTATATTTGCCACATTTGCGGGTCTAGCAATTTGACATTGTGATGATAATGTACATGTACATGTACTAGGTACACAGACCGAGCATGGAGGTACATTACAATGTAGGAAGTTATAGTATGAATCTGTCACCCTATTTGCTTCATGCATAAGGGAGAGAGGATAGGGGAATAGAGGATAGGGGGAGAGAGATGTGGATGGGACAATTGTTGGAAAAGAACAAAATTATATCTTCATTAATGATGTCCATCAGGTTGGGTTGAATGTTTTTGCTTAAGCAAATCTTTGCATATTTTGACCTGCAGCCTTGCAGGTGAGCCTTTACATGTATGTTACAGGCTGAGTGATAGACTGCAAACTACAAACAGTTGCTAAATAATGGTGTGTTGTTAATGTTGCATGTGTACATGTAAGAATTAATCAGACTAAATTGAACTGAAACTAATACAGGAAAATTGCTTTCAAAATGTGCAATTTATTGATATAAATTATAGCAATAGCAATACATGTAAGTGATATGGTGAAGAATCACTGAGAAATAAATAAAATTGGCTGATCTAAAAAGTGACTCCACAGCATTCCTGCTTCAGATGAATTATCTTTTACAATGGGCAATTTTCGACACAAGATTGCATGATTTCAAAAGATGATGGTAACGGTGTTATGAGGCTGTAATAAAATATTCGGTTTCTTTTACTGATTTTCTTGGAAACCTTGTATATAATGTCTGGTGTTGCATTGCCATTGAAATGGTGGTATTGTTTTGATTGACTATGAGACTCATTGGCAGTATGAAAAGTGAGAATGTTAGATTGTATGTTTCCTTCCTCTATGGTATAATACAACTGGTATTATATATAGCACTCTAGCAGCATTTTCGTTCTACTGATATTTACAATTTTCATTGACACCCAATATTGTACTGTGTTGTTTTCAATGCGTGATTGGATTTAATAATTGTATCTATTGAATTTCCCTTTTAAAAGTGCCTGGGTATACCATTAGAGTGACTCTGCAACAACATGAACCACAGGAATTAGCCGTTTCTTTTTTTCTTTTTTCTTTTTTCTTTTTGAAATTGCCTTTAAGGTTAAATGGGTGTTCTAAAAAAAGGGCTATAATGCATCTTGATGTGAATAGTTATACTGTGGCAAAATGCTGTGAAATCCCAATATGCTGGATTCAAATCTATTTATTTCTCTTTTTATTTATTTACAGACTGCATCTTGAGAAGTCCTTGATGTTGCCAAATCTACCCTCTGTGGATGAGCCTGGGATGTGCCAGGCACCTGACATGAGTCAGGTCTTGATAAGATTGAGAACCATGAACTTGAAAACCATGAACTTGAAAACCATGAACTTGAAAACCATGAACTTGAAAACCATGAACTTGAAAACCATGAACTTGAAAACAATGAACTTGACAACCATGAACTTGTCAACCATGAACTTGTCAACCATGAACTTGACAACCACGAACTTGAAAACCATGAACAAAGCAATAAATCCTGGGATGTGCCAGGTACCTGGGAAGAGCCAGGTTTTCATGAACGAAACAAAAAATCCTGAGATGTGCCAGGTACCTGGGAAGAGCCAGGTTTTCATGAACGAAACAAAAAATCCTGAGATGTGCCAGGTACCTGGGAAGAGCCAGGTTTTCATGAACGAAACAACAAATCTTGAACAGAATTTGAGAACAAATCAACTTGAACCAAACTTCAGAATGAACCAACTTGAGCCAAAAAGGTGTGCAATGAAAGGTGAAAGTAGTTACTTACATAGAACAGAGCACGTTTTGGGAAGAAAGCATTACAAAGGAAAAAATTGTAATGAAACTCAGGTGATGAAACTGTATTATTTACAGATTGTGAAACCTATCAAGATGCAGGTGAAGAAGGCACATGAAGAATATGAGAGAAAGTTACGAGTGGATAGACAGAAAAGAGTGAGTATTATGAGAGAAGACAGGAAGAAGCGATTGTTACTAGTTAGTAACTTACATGGTGTAACGTGGCTTAAGCAGTACAGTTGGACAAAACACTCTGGTTGTGGTCATATATTGAGTTATGTAGAAGAGATTTGTGAAAGAAATGATAGAAAGAGGCCATCTAGAAAGTACAAGAGAAAAATGAGGAGACAAGTGTTCAAGCAGTCTCATAATATCAAGAAAGGAGGAAAAGTAGTAGAGAGCCGGATGAGCAAGGAGGATAGAAGGTTGCATGAAAAGTGGCAGAAAAATATCTGTTGTCATACAAATGGAAGTTTGAATGCAGTTTTGAAGAACATGAACAGCTTGCAGGATGACGGAAATAAAAAAGCAAATGGAATGATGTATGTACTAAAGAAGGGGTGGCGTAAAAAACAAGTGTTGAAAGATCCCAAGAAGAGACAACAAAATGAATATGAAGCAAGTATAAATGTTGAAAAAATCAAAGCACATGTGGTAGAAAGGAAATGTAATGGCACTGTTGACATTTGTTGGCTCTGTGATAAATCTGATGAGCCTGGGACATGTATAAGGAAAATGCAGTGTGATAAGTGTCGTGTTTGGTTTCATATTTCTTGTATGAAATTCATGAGGATGGAGCGATATTTGATCAACAAGAGGGGGACATGGATTTGTTGTAAATGTGGACAATCTAACTACTCTGACAATTTGTTTCATGATTTTGGTATTTGTACAGATGAGAACATGTATGATTGGATAGCATATGAAGATTGCCATGATGATGAGGTTCACAAGGAGTCTAAGTTAGCTACTGCAGAAGTAAGAAAAGACCTAAAATCAACGAAATATAAAGACCATGAACAATGTAGCACTATAAAACTCTCATTGATTGAGCAATCTGGAGGTTATTCATTAAGAGAAAGAAAGACAAAATCAAATGTAGCAGTTAAATCAAATGAAAGAAATTCAAAAATCAGGAGAGCAGTGAGTGAAACTAAGAGTACAAAGCAAAGAGACAGTCCAGTTGTCAAAGAGTTTTCATATAAATTAAGAAAGAGAAAACGAATTGAAAGCGTTCAGTGTGATAACACGTGCTCAGAAATGGCTGATAAAAGTGGATATTCACTACGCAGTAAGAAGAGGTTGTCACCAGTCATTAAAAAGAGTAAATTAGTAGTTGACAATGATTCAGTAATTGATGAGGATAAACAAAGATGTTACAAAAGTAAATTTCGTTCCAAAAAAATTTCCCAACAATTCACTGTAAATGAAATGGAATGTGAAATACAAAGTGAAATAAATGCCCCAAGACATGTCATTATCCAGGGTAATTTTCATCAGGGTAATTTGAAGTTTGGTGTTAATGTTGGAAAGCAGTGCGTTGCAAACAGCTTGTGCTCATTGATGTATAGCCACATGAAGGAATTGAGACATTGGACTTGTCATGATATGGACTTAGTACTGAATACCGGTGATGAGTTGTATGGTCATTTATCCCAAAGTTCAACCATGCATAATGATTATTTGTTGATCAATGAATTGCCAAATGAATTGGATGTATTTAATGAACATTTCACAATGAATTATCATGAGTCTGTGTGTGGTACTTTTGGAGCAGAACACAGTTTATCCGAATTTAATATGATATCAATGAATCGTGCACTTGAGCAGACACTCCAGAGATACAATGGATGTTTCATATGTTTCAAAGGAAATACATTTGCTGTTGTAGCTCAAAATGGTATGTACTATATTTTTGATTCCCACTCCAGAGATCACAACGGTTGCCAAGTAAGTGAAGGAAGAAGTTTGATGAAAACTGCAGCAACATGGCAAGATGTTTACAGGTATTGTACTGATTTGGGTCAATCTATGAATGTATCTAATGATGAACAATTTGAAATTACAGGTGTAAATGTATTGAAAGATGAAGGTGCTGGTAGGCCTACATGTTCATGTGAAGAGAAGGATTCTAATAAAGACAGGTCTGTATTTGGCAGTGAATATGACATTGGTAATCACAGTAATGTATCTAATATGTCAGTAGTTACCGAAGACGTAAAAGAAGGTAAACAGCAGATAAATGATCCTGAAGGTGGTGGTGAATATGATAGCAGCTTCTCAAATATCAAAGGACTTGTCAGAGATAGTAACAAAAGTAATGATATAGATGACAGTAGTGACATTGAAATGAATGTTATATCTGAAGCAGCTGAATTTAGTTACGTACCCCTGTCTTATGATCAGAAGAAATTGCTGTGTGATAGACTTGGAATCATGAAAGTTAATCTACAGTCTGATGTGGTGTCTGAAGGAAGTGATAACATTGGAAGACCATATTGTTTGAAGAATATCAAAGGTGACGGCAATTGTTTTTTCAGGGCTATATCTTTTGCTGTATCAGGAACTGAAGTAAACCACATGTATTTGAGAATGGCAACTGTAAATCATTTGTTGAAGCACGCTAGTCAGTACAAGGGTTTCTTACGTGAAGGATTCAGGGATGTAGAAGATTATGTGAGAAGGCAAAGAATGTTCTGTTCAGGTAAATGGGCAACTGAAGTTGAAATCATGGCTGTAGCACACATGCTTGAAACAGACATTTATACATTTGGTGGCACATGGTACTTATTCTCTGGAAAGACTGCTGAAGTTGGTGTTGTAACATCAGATGCTGGAATCTATCTGAATCACACTCATCAAATACATTATGATGTAGTATTGTCAGTACATGAACCAGGCCAGATTAACAGTACAGAAGAAGTTGAACCCTTCGGTGAATTTGATTTTGAGAAGGTTTCTGTGCAAAATGAATCTATAGATAAAATTGTGGTAGATGAAATGCTTGTTGATAACACAGTATATGATTGCAATACCAAGAAAGAAGTTAATAAAGAAAAACAAAAATTGAATGAACCCACAAAAATATCAAAGAGAAAGAAGCGGAGAGGAAGTAAAAATCAGGCATTAAAAAGAAAATTAGACAGGGAAAGAAAGAGAAGCAAATACAATAAAAGTGACTGCAAAAAAGACAGAGAAATACAAAGAAGACAAAAAACATTGTATAGTAAAATAAAATATCATATTGATGAAAATTATCAAAAGAAGCACATTAAATATGCACACATTAAATATGCAAATAATGAAGATTGCATTAAGTGTAACCAAAGGAATAAGTATGATGTAGATGATCAATATAGATTAAGAAAAACTGCTAAAACAAGAGAACATTATCAAAGCAGTGCACAATATAGAAAATCACTAATTGATAATATGAAACAAAAGTATAATTGTCCTAGTTTCCGGAATGAAATGTTGAAGGCAAGTAAGTTGACTTATCATGAAAACTTAAATTATAGGATGAAAAAGAAAGGTGTAATAAAAAAGAAGTATTACGGAGACCCAATGTACAAGAAGAAAATGATTGATTCTAGTAAAATGAAATATCGGCAAGATCCAAATTGTAAAAGGAACATTCTTGACAAAAACAAGAAAAGATTATTAATTTCTAAGGAAAGAAAAGGGCACATTCATCATGTAATTAGTGATTTCAAGATTAAGATGACAAAGGGACCTGATTGTGTGTGTGCTGTGTGTCACAAATTGTTGTTCCAGAACCAAGTAATGAAATGTAACAAGGAAAGATATAAGTATTATTGGAATATATCTGAAAATTATGTACATAATTGTAATGAGAATTGCAAATTGGATTGTTCTATTGCTAGATCAAACAGGTCATGTTTGTGGATATGTCATACGTGCCATAGAAAGTTGATTACAAATACAGTTCCAGCAGAAGCAAGTCTGAATAATTTAGCATTAGTTGACATTCCAGAGGAACTGATAAGACTTAATAGTTTGGAACAACATCTGGTAGCTAGAAATATTGCATTCATGAAATTAATCAATTTACCAAAAGGTGCACAAAAGGGATGTTATGGACCATGCGTATGTGTTCCATCAAATACCACAGAAACAGTCAAGTCCTTGCCAAGAACTGCTAATGAGAATGATATGATACAGATCAAATTGAAACGTAAACTGTCATATAAAGGGCATGTGGAATATCAGTATGTCAACAAGCAGAATGTTGAAGAAGCTTTGCATTATCTGAAAGATAATAATAAATGGTATGATGATATTGAAATAGAATATGATTGGATTAATCCTGTACCTGAAGAATCAGTTGATGAAGAAACTGTAAATGAAGAAATAATGAATGAGAATGATCAAATCACTGACACAGAGGAAGATCAAATTACTAGTGACACAGAGGAAGAGGATGATGATGACCGATTGTGTGGTATACAGCTTGACACTTGCCTTCAACCTGCTAATATTGGACAAGAAATTCTAGATCAGTACTTTGATGATATATTTTGTGTTGCACCATGTGAAGGAAATAATCCAGTGAGATTATTGATGGAAGAAGGAAATGAGGCCAAATGCTTTCCAAGTTTATTTCCAACTGGTGGACCAATATTTAGTGATGAGAGAAAAGTGAGATTAACATTGTGTAGATATTTGCATAACAGATTAATGCATGTTGACAACAGATTTGCTAAAAACACTGATTATATATTCTATGCACAGTATTTGTCTGAAATTCAGCAAGTTATGTCATGTGTGTCTATTGCTTTGCGTAAAGGTTCGGTGAAGACTCAAGAAGGTCATGATATCACTGCTTCAATGCTTAATGACAAGGCAAATTTGAGTAAAATGTTGAAATCTGACAGTGGTTATAAATTCTTGAAACCTATCAGAGGTACTCCACCATATTGGCAATCGGCTCACAGAGATGTATTAGCTATGATAAGACAGCTTGGATTACCCACATGGTTCTGTTCATTCTCTGCTGCAGACATGAGATGGCCTGAAGTAATTAATACAATACTGAGACAACAGGGAGATGATAGGACTGTAGATGAATTAGATTGGAATGAGAAATGTCAAATACTGAGGAGTAATCCAGTGACTGCTGCTAGAATATTTGACAGAAAGTTTCACATGTTTTTGAAAGAGGTCATTATGTCAGAAGCACAACCCATTGGTAAAGTGAAAGACTACTTTTATAGAATAGAATTTCAGCAGAGAGGATCACCACATGTACATGGAATATTCTGGATAGAAGATGCACCAAAGTTGGGTGTTGATAAAGATGAAGATGTCGTGGAATTTATTGATAGATATGTAAATTGTAAGTTGCCATCAAAAAATGAGAATGATGAATTAAATGAAATTATATCTAGTGTCCAATTGCATAGCAAGAAGCATTCTAAAAGTTGTAAAAAAAAAGGCACAGAATGCAGATTTAATTTCCCTAGACCCCCATCTGAAAGAACATTTGTTATTAGATCTGATACTAGCAGTAGTGATGATGAAGAGACACAGGATATGAGTGGAATTGATAATGATTCTGATGGTGGTTCTCAACATGCTTGTGTAAACTCTGAGACTGATAAGGAAACAAATTGCAGTCGAGATACAGGAAGTAGTACAGCTACAGATGATGCAAAGGAGCTTTTGAAATCAGTGTGGAGTGAAGTTCAAAATCAAGAAAAACAATACAAGACGACAAATGAAATATTTGAAGGCCTGGGAATTACTCAAGATGACTTTGAAAAGGCAAATAGTATACTCACTAAGAAAGTTAGTATTGTATTGAAGCGTAATCCACAAGATGTATGGGTGAATCAGTATAATCCTCACTTGCTACGAGCGTGGAATGCAAATTTAGATATTCAGTATATTACAGATATCTATGGATGTGTGGCGTATGTTGCATCTTACATGTCAAAAGCAGAACGTGAAATGGGACAGTTGTTGAGTCAGGCACAAAGTGAAGCACAGAGAGGCAATCTAGATGCTAAGCAAAGTATGAAAGAGGTTGGCCAAGTGTATTTGCAGAACCGTGAGGTATCAGCTCAAGAAGCAGTATATCGTGTATGTAATTTGAGATTGAAAGAAGGTTCTAGGAAAGTAGAGTTCATTCCTGTTGGAGAAAATCCTGTTAGAATGAGTTTACCACTGAGTTTGATTCAGAATAAATCAAATGAAGATGATTCAGATGTTTGGATGGTGTCAAGAATTGATCGCTATAAAGCACGACCAGAGACTGATGAATTTGAAACAATGTGTTTGGCTTCATTTAGTTCAGAATACAGAGTCTTATCAAAGACAGAAGCATCAAATATTTATGGTCAAAAGGCTTCTAAATATATTCATGAATTAAGAAATGGATTGGGACACATACAGAAACGTACTCGTACTGATCCTGCTGTAATAAAATATCCAAGATTTTCAGTTACAAAGTACCCCAACAAATATTATCATAGTATTTTACAATTATTTCTCCCTTATCGTGTTGATGCACAGTTGAAACCACCACAATTTGAAACATATGAGGAATTCTATCATACTGGAAATGTCAGACTGTATGGTTGTGATATGCAATCTGTCCAATGTATTGTAGATAAAAATCGTCAGAAATTTGAAGCTGATATTGAATCTATGGATGATGTAGAACAGTACTTAGAAAGGTTTGGTCCACAGGATGATGCATGGGCTTTGATTTGTCCAGAAACTGAATCAGAAAGACTGGAATGTCAAGATGAGAAGCAAGAAGTGATGCATGAAAGTGAGGATGAATGTGCAATTCCTGATTTAAAGTCTGATAAGAAAAATGACACACAATATAGTATTGAATATCATGCGGCCAAGATGCCAAGACAAGAGGTGCAAAGCTTAATGAGATCATTGAATGTTCAGCAGAGTGAAGTATTTTACAAGGTTAGACAATGGTGTCTAGATAAAGTAAATGGGAAATCTCCTGAGCCATTTCATGTGTTTGTAACTGGAGGAGCTGGATCAGGCAAGAGTCATTTGATCAAGTGCATTTACAATGAGGCAATACGTATACTTGGAAGATTGACGCATAATCCTGATGATGTTTCTGTATTACTATGTGCTCCCACTGGTGTTGCTGCATACAATATTCAGGGATTGACATTACACAGTGCATTGTCAATATCAATGGATATGTCATTACCATATCAACCCCTTGGTGAGGAAAAATTAAGCACACTACGGAATAAATTGAATCAGATACAGATTTTGATTATTGATGAGATTTCTATGGTTGATCAAAGAATGTTGTGCTATATACATGGACGTCTGAGGCAAATTAAGCAAACAAAAAGTCAGTGTCCTTTTGGAAATGTCAGTGTTATTGCAGTTGGTGATTTTTATCAGTTACCTCCAGTGAAAGGAAAATCATTGCATCACAATACCCTAGAATCAAGCTTGTGGCATGATAATTTTAAGAGAGTGGAATTGACTGAAATCATGAGACAAAGAGATGATATGAAATTTGCAGAACTTCTCAACCATGTGCGAACTAAGCAGAAAGGAGACAGTTTAGCAGATGAAGACGTCTCTATTCTCAAGAGTCGTGAAACTGGAGAAGAATGGAATGATGCAGTTCACATTTACCCTACAAACAAACAGGTTGACAAATGTAATACACAAATTTTGCATTCAAAATTTTCAGATTGTATGTGCATTGAAGCCAAAGATTATGAAAAAGACGGCAATGGAAGATTGAAACAAAGAGAGAAAGTATTGAAATCAGGTCGTACTTCTTTGTGTCAAACATTATGGATCAGTATTGGAGCACGTGTGATGTTAGTCAAGAATTTGGATGTTTCTCAAGGTCTTGTAAATGGTGCATTTGGAACTGTCACTGGAATTGATATGTTAGCAGATCAATCTGGTGCTAAGTGTATAAAAGTTGAGTTTGATAAGAGTGCAGGATATACATTTAAAAGACATTGTGCATCATTACATGATGATATGTCTGTTGCTATTGAGATAGATGAAGAACATATTGGGAAGAAATGTATTCGGAAGCAATTTCCTTTGAAACTTGCCTGGGCATGCACTTCTCACAAAGTACAAGGAATGACAATGAACAAAGCTGTAGTTTGCCTTGATCGTACATTCACAGCTGGTCAAGCATATGTCAGTTTGAGTCGTGTGACTTCATTGAATGGACTAATCATAGAAGGATTTGATTTGAAGCATATATATTGTGATAAGTCAGTTGCTCAAGCACTGAATGATATGCCTCTGTGGATTGAACAGATAGAATCATCAATCAAACAACAGGGTGAGATAAAGAACACAACGATAATGCTTCATAATGTTCAAGGGCTGATGAATCATTTTGTAGATTTGCAGTGTCAGTGTGATATGATGGAATCAGACTTCATTTGTTTGACAGAGACATGGACTGATTTAGATAATGTTAATGAATTGAATTTGAAAGATTTCAAATGCTATCATCAAGTAAGAGCTGAATCATACGAGGGATCAATCCATTTGATGCAACAGAGTCATGGAGGTGTAGCAGTATATGGTAGACAAGAAAAACGTTTTAGTCGGTTAATAATCCAAGTGCAGAATCTGGAATATATTGCATTCCATATAATTTCTAGTGTATCAATAGTAGTTGTTGTTCTATATCGACCACCATCATATAAAATGAAAGATTTCCTTGTGAATTTAAAAGTGTTGCTGTGTGAAGTACACAATGTATGCCACAGATCTATAGTAATGGGTGATTTCAATGAGAATCTATTTGATAATCATTCAGTCATTGAGAGTGTTATGCAAGAGAATGGTTACAGGCAGTGTGTAAGAGATGCGACCACAGAGATGGGTACATTAATTGATCATGTTTATATGAGAGGCATAGATTCAGTTTCAACTACTATCAGACCTACGTACTATAGTTATCATGAAGCCATTCAAATCAAGTTTTGAAGATTAAAATAATTATAAAATGTTAGTTCAGTTATGCTTTTGAAAGAAATAAATAAAATTCAGTGAGTTTTCAAATGAATTTCAAAATATGCATCACTTTGACAAATTTATATATATAATATTTGAAATATATATATATATAAGTTGAAATATATAAGATTAAATTACTGTGGATGTAACTGGTCATTGATGCAGATTTTAAATCATGCATTTGATGGACCATTCTGTAATTGTAGATTTCTTGAGAACTCTTGTTCCATACTATTATAGATGCCGAACACTTGTCAAAGTGAGTCAGTTTATTGAATAAGTACTTAGAAGTATTCAACAAGAACAAAGACAATTATGTAGATATAGTGGGAACATTTCTAACTGTAATTAATATTCGTCACACAATCCACAAGGGAAACTGACTAGGTAAATTTGAATACATTTTCAAAGTGAACAAAGAAACTGGCACGAGTGGGATTCGAACCTGCGACCTCCAGGCTACTGTACCGGCGCTCCACCAACTGAGCTATCTTGCCCTATGTTGGCGGTCTCCCAAATTGTCAGTATCTTTGTTCGAACAAAGATACTGACAATTTGGGAGACCGCCAACATAAGGCAAGATAGCTCAGTTGGTGGAGTGCCGGTACGGTAGCCTGGAGGTCGCAGGTTCGAATCCCGCTCGTGCCAGTTTCTTTGTTCACTTTGAAAATGTAATTAATATTGTTACTTTATTTGACCATACAAACAAACAACAATATAATTTTAATCAAATAATAAATAAGAATAGTGTAAGCAAGAGAAAAAGATATGAGATAAACCAAGAGCTTTGAAATACCAGATGAGCAATATTCGATACAATGTAAGATATATCAGATATGATATAAGGATATATAATAATATATATACAAAATAAGACAGATCTACAAAATAAGAGATATAAAATAAGACATCTACAAAATAAGAGATACAACATGAGATATGATATGAGTTAAGAGATGTAATAAGAGATGAGTTACAAGATAAGACATGACAAAAAATAAATGATACACAAGAGATGTGTGAGTTGGGACCTATGAAACTAAAATTAACCATTGTTACATGCAGGTATGTCGGCAGGTAGATAATAGACCAGAATAATAACACTTAAAAGGATCAAAAGTGAGTGAAAAATAGATGGCCATGGTTGTAATGTTTAGTTAGACATGAACAAATGAGCGAACAGCACACTTATAATAATTTGTAATGAATGCTAAAGGCAATAATGTACAATTTACATGTGTAAAATGTAGCTCTATGTGCAGTAGTATGTTTTATCAAAATGTGTTATCAAAGTCACATGCATTGTAAAAAATCACAAGAATATTTCTCTGACAAAAAAATAGATAATGGTTATACTAATGTTGTACATGTACTTTCACTATCAGTAATTGTGGTATCACTATCACCCCTTGCCTCCCCTGTTCAGCTGAGATATCTGCATAAACACTGTCAGTCAGCTGTGTTACATGGGGTTTGTCAGCACTAGCACTCCTTGCCTGCCCTGTTCAGCTGAGATGTCTCCATAACCACTGTTAGTCAGCTGTGTTACCTTGGGCTTGTCGGCACTACCAGCCTTTGCCTGCCCTGTTCAGCTGAGATGTCTGCATAACCACTGTTAGTAAGCTGTGCTGCATGGGGCTTGTCGACACTACCACCCCTTGCCTCCCGTGTTCTGCTGAGATGTCTGCATAACCACTGTCAGTCAGCTGTGTTACCTGGGGCTTGTCAGCACTAGCACCCCTTGCCTGCCCTGTTCAGCTGAGATGTCTGCATAACCACTGTCAGTCAGCTGTGTTACCTTGGGCTTGTCAGCACTACCAGCCTTTGCCTGCCCTGTTCAGCTGAGATGTCTGCATAACCACTGTTAGTAAGCTATGCTGCATGGGGCTTGTCGACACTACCACCCCTTGCCTCCCGTGTTCTGCTGAGATGTCTGCATAACCACTGTCAGTCAGCTGTGTTATCTTGGGCTTGTCAGCACTACCAGCCTTTGCCTGCCCTGTTCAGCTGAGATGTCTGCATAACCACTGTTAGTAAGCTATGCTGCATGGGGCTTGTCGACACTACCACCCCTTGCCTCCCGTGTTCTGCTGAGATGTCTGCATAACCACTGTCAGTCAGCTGTGCTACCTGGGGCTTGTCAAGCAGCCTAAGGTTGGTATGTACCTTTGGTTTTATCACTAGTATTTTCTTCTTTGCTACCTGTTTCAACTAAGAAGTTTTAAACACTAATATAGTATTATCATGATGATTAATATGAAGTACAGTACATCAATATGACATTTTTGTTCTCTTGAATTTCCCCACTAAAATAGTTGTTGAAGTCATGCTTGAAATAAAAACGTGTTATTGTTTTGTTAGACATGAACAAATGAGTGAACAGCACACTCATAATAATTTGTAATGAATGCTAAAATTACAGATTTTAAGAAGATGCTTAGTTTCAAGACAATAATGTACAATGTACATGTCTAAAATGTAGGTCTATGTGCAGCAGTATTTTTATCAAAATGTGTTATCAAAATCACATATACAAAATGTATTGTGATATATCAGAAGGATATTTCTGTGACAAAAAAATAGATAATGGTGATACTAATGTAGTACATGTACTGTTACTATTAGCAATTGTGCTATGTGTGTACTTGGGGCTTATCACTATCACCTCTTGCCTCCCCTGTTCAGATGAGATGTTTGCATAGTCAGCTGTGTTACCTGGGGCTTGTCAGCACTACCTCCCCTTGCCTGCACTGTTCAGCTGAGATGTCTGCATAACCACTGTCAGTCAGCTGTGTTACCTGGGGCTTGTCAGCACTACCTCTCCTTGCCTGCACTGTTCAGCTGAGATGTCTGCATAACCACTGTCAGTCAGCTGTGTTACCTGGGACTTTTCAGCGCTACCACCCCTTGTCTGTGCTGTTCAGCAGAGATGTCTGCATAACTACTGTCGGTCAGCTGTGTTACCTGGGACTTGTCAGCACTACCACCCCTTGTCTGTGCTGTTCAGCAGAGATGTCTGCATAACTACTGTCGGTCAGCTGTGTTACCTGGGACTTGTCAGTACTACCACCCCTTGCCTGCGCTATTCAGCTGAGATGTCTGCATAACCACTGTCAGTCAGCTGTGTTACCCGAGACTTTTCAGCAATACCACCCCTTGTCTGCCCTGTTCAGCGGAGATGTCTGCATAACCACTGTCAGTCAGCTGTGTTACCTGGGACTTTTCAGCACTACCATCCCTTGTCTGCGCTGTTCAGCAGAGATGTCTGCATAACCACTGTCAGTCAGCTGTGTTACCTGGGACTTGTCAGCACTACCACCCGTTGCCTGCGCTGTTCAACAGAGATGTCTGCATAACCACTGTCAGTCAGCTGTGTTACCTGGCACTTGTCAGTACTACCACCCCTTGCCTGCGCTATTCAGCGGAGATGTCTGCATAACCACTGTCAGTCAGCTGTGTTACCTGGGACTTGTCAGCACTACCACCCCTTGTCTGCGCTGTTCAGCAGAGATGTCTGCATAACCACTGTCGGTCAGCTGTGTTACCTGGGACTTGTCAGTACTACCACCCCTTGTCTGCCCTGTTCAGCGGAGATGTCTGCATAACCACTGTCAGTCAGCTGTGTTACCTGGGACTTTTCAGCAATACCACCCCTTGTCTGCCCTGTTCAGCGGAGATGTCTACATAACCACTGTCAGTCAGCTGTGTTACCTGGGGCTGGTCAGCACTACCTCCCCTTCCCTGCACTGTTCAGGCGAGATGTCTGCATAACCACTGTCAGTCAGCTGTGTTACCTGGGGCTGGTCAGCACTACCTCCCCTTCCCTGCACTGTTCAGCTGAGATGTCTGCATAACCACTGTCAGTCAGCTGTGTTACCTTGAACTTGTCAACACTACCACCCCTTGTCTGCACTGTTCAGCGGAGATGTCTGCATAACCCCGTCAGTCAGCTGTGTTACCTGGGACTTGTCAGTACTACCACCCCTTGCCTGCGCTATTCAGCGGAGATGTCTGCATAACCACTGTCAGTCAGCTGTGTTACCTGGGGCTTGTCAGCACTAGCACCCCTTGCCTGCCCTGTTCAGCTGAGATGTCTGCATAACCACTGTCGGTCAGCTGTGCTACCTGGGGCTTGTCAAGCAGCCTAAGGTTGGTATGTACCTTTGGTTTTATCACTAGTATTTTCTTCTTTGCTACCTGTTTCAACTAAGAAGTTTTAAACACTAATATAGTATTATCATGATGATTAATATGAAGTACAGTACATCAATATGACATTTTTGTTCTCTTGAATTTCCCCACTAAAATAGTTGTTGAAGTCATGCTTGAAATAAAAAAGTGTTATTGTTTAGTTGGACATGAACAAATGAGTGAACAGCACACTTATAATAATTTGTAATGAATGCTAAAATTACAGATTTTAAGAAGATGCTGAGTTTCAAGACAATAATGTATAATGTACATGTCTCAAATGTAGGTCTATGTGCAGCAGTATTTTTATCAAAATGTATTATCAAAATATATACAAAATGTATTGTGATATATCAGAAGGATATTTCTGTGACAAAAAATAGATAATGGTGATACTAATGTAGTACAATGTACTGTTACTATCAGCAATTGTGCTATGTGTGTACTTGGGGCTTATCACTATCACCTCTTGCCTCCCCTGTTCAGATGAGATGTTTGCATAGTCAGCTGTGTTACCTGGGGCTTGTCAGCACTACCACCCTTTGCCTGCACTGTTCAGCAGAGATGTCTGCATAACCACTGTCAGTCAGCTGTGTTACCTGGGGCTTTTCAGCACTACCACCCTTTGCCTGCGCTATTCAGCGGAGATGTCTGCATAACCACTGTCAGTCAGCTGTGTTACCTGGGACTTGTCAGTACTACCACCCCTTGCCTGCACTGTTCAGCAGAGATGTCTGCATAACCACTGTCAGTCAGCTGTGTTACCTGGGACTTGTCAGCACTACCACCCTTTGCCTGCACTGTTCAGCAGAGATGTCTGCATAACCACTGTCAGTCAGCTGTGTTACCTGGGGCTTTTCAGCACTACCACCCCTTGCCTGCGCTATTCAGCGGAGATGTCTGCATAACCACTGTTAGTCAGCTGTGTTACCTGGGGCTTTTCAGCACTACCACCCCTTGCCTGCGCTATTCAGCGGAGATGTCTGCATAACCACTGTCAGTCAGCTGTGTTACCTGGGACTTTTCAGCGCTACCACCCCTTGTCTGTGCTGTTCAGCAGAGATGTCTGCATAACTACTGTCGGTCAGCTGTGTTACCTGGGACTTGTCAGCACTACCACCCCTTGTCTGCGCTATTCAGCGGAGATGTCTGCATAACCACTGTCAGTCAGCTGTGTTACCTGGGACTTTTCAGCACTACCACCCCTTGTCTGCGCTGTTCAGCTGAGATGTCTGCATAACCACTGTCAGTCAGCTGTGTTACCTGGGACTTTTCAGCAATACCACCCCTTGTCTGCCCTGTTCAGCTGAGATGTCTGCATAACCACTGTCAGTCAGCTGTGTTACCTGGGACTTTTCAGCAATACCACCCCTTGTCTGCCCTGTTCAGCGGAGATGTCTGCATAACCACTGTCAGTCAGCTGTGTTACCTGGGACTTTTCAGCAATACCACCCCTTGTCTGCCCTGTTCAGCTGAGATGTCTGCATAACCACTGTCAGTCAGCTGTGTTACCTGGGACTTTTCAGCAATACCACCCCTTGTCTGCCCTGTTCAGCGGAGATGTCTGCATAACCACTGTCAGTCAGCTGTGTTACCTGGGACTTGTCAGCACTACCAGCCTTTGCCTGCCCTATTCAGCGGAGATGTCTGCATAACCACTGTCAGTCAGCTGTGTTACCTGGGACTTGTCAGCACTACCAGCCTTTGCCTGCCCTATTTAGCTGAGATGTCTGCATAACCACTGTCAGTCAGCTGTGTTACCTGGGGCTTGTCAACACTACCACCCCTTGTCTGCACTGTTCAGCGGAGATGTCTGCATAACCCTGTCAGTCAGCTGTGTTACCTGGGACTTGTCAGTACTACCACCCCTTGCCTGCCCTGTTCAGCTGAGATGTCTGCATAACCACTGTCGGTCAGCTGTGCTACCTGGGGCTTGTCAAGCAGCCCAAGGTTGGTATGTACCTTTGGTTTTATCACTAGTATTTTCTTCTTTGCTACCTGTTTCAACTAAGAAGTTTTAAACACTAATATAGTATTATCATGATGATTAATATGAAGTACAGTACATCAATATGACATTTTCGTTCCGTTGAATTTCCCCACCAAAATAGTTGTTGAAGTCATGCCTAAAATAGAGAAGTGTTATTGTTTAGTTGGACATGAACAAATGAGTGAACAGCACACTTATAATAATTTGTAATGAATGCTAAAATTACAGATTTTAAGAAGATGCTTAGTTTCAAGACAATAATGTACAATGTACATGTGTAAAATGTAGGTCTATGTGTAGTAGTCTTTTTATCAAAATGTGTTATCAAAGTCACATGTACAAAATGTATTGTGATATATCAGCAGGATATTTGTGTGACAAAAAAATAGATAATGGTGATACTAATGTAGTACATGTACTGTCACTATCAGCAATTGTGCTATGTGTGTACTTGGGGCTTATCACTATCACCTCTTGCCTCCCCTGTTCAGATGAGATGTTTGCATAGTCAGCTGTGTTACCTGGGGCTTGTCAGCACTACCTCCCCTTGCCTGCACTGTTCAGCTGAGATGTCTGCATAACCACTGTCAGTCAGCTGTGTTACCTGGGGCTTGTCAGCACTACCTCCCCTTGCCTGCACCGTTCAGCTGAGATGTCTGCATAACCACTGTCAGTCAGCTGTGTTACCTGGGACTTTTCAGCAATACCACCCCTTGTCTGCCCTGTTCAGCTGAGATGTCTGCATAACCACTGTCAGTCAGCTGTGTTACCTGGGACTTTTCAGCACTACCACCCCTTGTCTGCCCTGTTCAGCGGAGATGTCTGCATAACCACTGTCAGTCAGCTGTGTTACCTGGGACTTGTCAGTACTACCACCCCTTGCCTGCCCTATTTAGCTGAGATGTCTGCATAACCTTGTCAGACTGTCAGTCAGCTGTGTTACCTGGGGCTTGTCAGCACTACCTCCCCTTCCCTGCACTGTTCAGCTGAGATGTCTGCATAACCACTGTCAGTCAGCTGTGTTACCTGGGACTTTTCAGCACTACCACCCCTTGTCTGCCCTGTTCAGCGGAGATGTCTGCATAACCACTGTCAGTCAGCTGTGCTACCTGGGGCTTGTTAGGCAGATTAAGGTTGGTATGTACCTTTGGTTTTATCACTAGTAATTTTTTTCTTTGCTACCTGTTTCAACTAATATCTCAGTTTTGAACACTAATATAGTATTATCATGATGATTAATATGAAGTACAGTACATCAATATGACATTTTCGTTCCGTTGAATTTCCCCACCAAAATAGTTGTTGAAGTCATGCCCAAAATAGAGAAGTGTTATTGTTTAGTTGGACATGAACAAATGAGTGAACAGCACACTTATAATAATTTGTAATGAATGCTAAAATTACAGATTTTAAGAAGATGCTTAGTTTCAAGACAATAATGTACAATGTACATGTGTAAAATGTAGGTCTATGTGTAGTAGTCTTTTTATCAAAATGTGTTATCAAAGTCACATGTACAAAATGTATTGTGATATATCAGCAGGATATTTGTGTGACAAAAAAATAGATAATGGTGATACTAATGTAGTACATGTACTGTCACTATTAGCAATTGTGCTATGTGTGTACTTGGGGCTTATCATTATCACCTCTTGCCTCCTCTGTTCAGATGAGATGTCTGCATAGTCAGCTGTGTTACCTAGGACTTGTCAGCACTACCACCCTTTGCCTGCCCTATTTAGCTGAGATGTCTGCATAACCACTGTCAGTCAGCTGTGTTACCTGGGGCTTGTCAGCACTACCACCCCTTGTCTGCCCTGTTCAGCTGAGATGTCTGCATAACCACTGTCAGTCAGCTGTGTTACCTGGGGCTTGTCAGCACTACCTCTCCTTCCCTGCACTGTTCAGCTGAGATGTCTGCATAACCACTGTCAGTCAGCTGTGTTACCTGGGGCTTGTCAGCACTACCTCCCCTTCCCTGCACTGTTCAGCTGAGATGTCTGCATAACCACTGTCAGTCAGCTGTGCTACCTGGGGTTTGTCAGCACTACCACCCTTTGCCTGCCCTATTTAGCTGAGATGTCTGCATAACCACTGTCAGTCAGCTGTGTTACCTGGGGCTTGTCAGCACTACCTCCCCTTCCCTGCACTGTTCAGCTGAGATGTCTGCATAACCACTGTCAGTCAGCTGTGCTACCTGGGGCTTGTTAGGCAGATTAAGGTTGGTATGTACCTTTGGTTTTATCACTAATAATTTTTTTCTTTGCTACCTGTTTCAACTAATATCTCAGTTCTGAACACTAATATAGTATTATCATGATGATTAATATGAAGTACAGTACATCAATATGACATTTTCGTTCCGTTGAATTTCCCCACCAAAATAGTTGTTGAAGTCATGCTTAAAATAGTGTTATTGTTTAGTTGGACATGAATCAATGAGTGAACAGCACACTCATAATAATTTGTAATGAATGCTAAAATTACAGATTTTAAGAAGATGCTTAGTTTCAAGACAATAATGTACAATGTACATGTGTAAAATGTAGGTCTATGTGCAGTAGTATTTTTGATCAAAATGTGTTATCAAAGTCACATGTACAAAATGTATTGTGATATATCAGAAGGATATTTCTGTGACAAAAAAAATAGATAATGGTGATACTAATGTAGTACATGTACTGTCACTATCAGCAATTGTGCTATGTGTGTACTTGGGGCTTATCACTATCACCTCTTGCCTCCCCTGTTCAGATGAGATGTCTGCATAGTCAGCTGTGTTACCTGGGACTTGTCAGTACTACTACCCTTGTCTGCCCTGTTCAGCTGAGATGTCTGCATAACCACTGTCAGTCAGCTGTGTTGCCTGGGACTTTTCAGCACTACCACCCCTTGTCTGCCCTATTCAGCTGAGATGTCTGCATAACCACTGTCAGTCAGCTGTGTTACCTGGGACTTGTCAGCACTACCACCCCTTGCCTGCGCTATTCAGCGGAGATGTCTGCATAACCACTGTCAGTCAGCTGTGTTACCTGGGACTTTTCAGCACTACCACCCCTTGCCTGCGCTATTCAGCAGAGATGTCTGCATAACCACTGTCAGTCAGCTGTGTTACCTGGGACTTTTCAGCACTACCACCCCTTGCCTGCGCTGTTCAGCTGAGATGTCTGCATAACCACTGTCAGTCAGCTGTGTTACCTGGGACTTTTCAACACTACCACCCCTTGCCTGTCCTGTTCAGCTGAGATGTCTACATAACCACTGTCAGTCAGCTGTGTTACCTGGGACTTTTCAGCACTACCACCCCTTTGCCTGTCCTGTTCAGCTGAGATGTCTGCATGAGCACTGCTACTCACTTGTTTAGCTCTGATATCTCCATACACTGCCAGCCACCTGTATTCATTTTGAGCTCATCCCTTGACCTTATCTTGCCAGTGATGTTTTTGTGCAGTTTCTCATCACCCATATCAAAGTGAAATACGGAATTGAAATAGAGAATGACGTCCAAAATATGAATTGTAATTAACAATTTGACAGGCACCTGGTTTCCTAAGCTGCTATGGAATCCTTATTTTCTCATGTGAATTTTTATAACAATTATGTATTCAATGTAATATTCAACAGAGATGTACTAACATTGTGCAAATTTTCGCTGCATCAGTGCTACATTTCAGTATGCTTGAAAAATTTCATTGAGCGTAGTTTGGCCATGCCCTGTCTGTGTAGTGTAAGTTTTATAGATTTTTTATGCAAAGTGTGTGTCAGCACCAAATATTGTAATGTTTTTATATGTTTCAAGATAATGTGTCTGTGTTTTTTGGACTTGGCACTTCGAAAACAAATGTTCAAGTTTTATTGCTAAATTGTTAGTATTAGTTAAGTTATGAGCTCTCCAAACAACGTTCCACCAAAAAAACAACTGACGATACGTAACGGATTCAGTTAGTTTTAGGTATCAGAAGTAAAGAATTTTTGTATGACAAGAAAAAGAGCAGTGTAAAAGTTTTATTTTTTTTTAATTGGGGTGAAACTCCAAATGGATACAGCCAGTATATCTTAATACATATCCATATAGGACATGAAACCATTTTAGAGACCAAATATAATGTACAGTGCAGTATTGTAGTCGAGACCATTTCAAGACCAGGCACAAATAACAAGCATAAATCATGACAAAGGAATGCTTTTGTTACGCTTCATTTGAATAGCTCAAGTCTTGGATTAAGACTGCTGGTCTTGCGCTGGGTCTTGTCCTGTTCTTGCAGGGTCTTGTGATAGTCTTGTGTGGTCTTGTGTGGTCTTGTGATGGTCTTGACTACAATACCGGTACAGTGTAGTAAGTGCTTCTCTTTTATCAAAAAATAGTTTTCTTCCTTAATTCGTTTGTAGGAGTAAATCGATTAAATAGACATTTTCTGTCAGAAGCCTGGATATTACTGATGTTGTTTTTTGAAATAAAGTAATACAAAAGACTAGTGATCCAGACAAAGTCCTTTTCAATTTGGAATTTTGCAACTGTCCTCTTTTTTTGGGTATTGCCAGTCGTTGTACTACTGCTGTCAAATGCTTAGTTTATCATTGTAGCAATGGTAATTAGAGAGAACATAGCTTTTAGAACTTTCAAAGCATTATCTGTAAATTACAACGACGTTCCAGCAACTATTATGACACTTTAAAGCCTGTTTGTCATTTTTTATCTTTTCTACAATTTTTTTGTAATGTAAGTGATTTTGGATTAAACTTTTTGTAATTAACTTTTCAATTTGTTTCAAAACATACAGCTTGGTTTGATATTAAAGTTCAGTTGTTTCTGCTTAACTATACATGCTTCGATTATGATTACTTGGTGTTTCCTTGTTGGGCTGGTGTTTTTTTTGCAGACCCAACGTATTTTCTTTTCGGACATAATATAGACCACTTTCGCGTGTTGCATAGACTGTAATGTTGTGTATACCCAGCACGATATGGGGCAGAGAGGTACCCCCGCCCCTTTTTGTCCCTATACCCTATGCACTCTCCAGACTATTTTTACCTAACACACACCACCCCCCCCCCCCCCCCCCCCCCCCTAGACCTCTGAAAAGAATTCTTGAGATTCCGGGAACACAATGACCAACACAAAAGAGGGGGGGGGGGGGGGGGGTTCCCTCTGCCCCATATAGTTCATCATATGATGTAGTGATACTACAAGCATGCAGTAGTTTTACTTGCTCCGCACGATATCAATTGTGGTCCACATGTGATTTCATTTACATTTCATGCTATCTGCTCAAACAGGTGAAAGGGGTCCATACCCCCGGACCAACACAGCAATAAAATAAACCATAAACCTGTTCAAACCTGGTCCGTTTTAAGTAGTTCATTCTCGAACTAAAACAAAATAGCAAGAAGTCATTCACTTTGAACATTCGATAATCAAGAAACACATCTACTATTACTATGCCATTTATGTCTGCATGTGTTTATATTCATTTGTATTCATGTTGCTGATCCTTGTAGTACTAACAGTGTCTCTAATTTTACAATAGGTTGACTTTGAGCTTCATTAAATCTATCTGATGTTCAATTATGAAAACCTGAAATATCATACTTCTTAGGATATGGCGTTTCTGAAATGTGCGTTTTCTTATGTTTTCTGCTTGTAAATTGACACCTGATGACATCATTACATTTTTGCACATAGAGTGGGCATGTACCATGTGCCAAGTTTGAATTTGATATTGCGTGTTGATGGGAAAAGGAGAGAAAAAGAAAAAAGAAAAATAATAATTCATAAAATAACAATCATTCAACAATATGATGAGGCTATTATCGACACTTGCGGAGCCAAAGATGGAGATCAACAATATATGGGAAATGTACGGCTTGCTCCCAAATCAGCAAATTTTTATTGCATCACGTCCCATTCCATGATCCATGCCCTCAACGCCCTCAACAGCCTCATGGAAAAAATAACCAAGAGAGGGCGCTAGACTGATCTAACGGTCTCGAACTTAACTAAACTGCACGCGTGCGGTCCGGGACCGTTAGGTCGGCCTAGCGCCCTCTTTTGAGTATTTTTTTCTACAAGGCACGACCCTGACACACGTTCTATATGAAGGAGTTTGCGGGTGGTGGAAGTAACATTTCAAGGCTGCCGTACTAGGGAATGTTTCAGTTAGCAGATTGCGAAGAAACATAAAAAACGTTTGATACCTGCTTTTTCTTTCCCATTTGAAGTAAACATGAAGGCCTGTCCGGGGGTCATCATAAAAATAAGTCATGAAGTGAAAATCGCCACAGACATTGACTGGAAATGCATTTTGGAGATTTTTCAACCCGCCGCTGGAGAACGCTCGAATATTTCATGACGTCACCGGTAGCATTTTTGAAAAGTAAACTCTTGCCGGATACTAACATCGTTGAAAGCAATTTCACATCTTTCTCCAATTTCAAATTATGAGGCACTTCTAGTTTGAACTGGAAGGAAATAATAAAATCTAGATTATTCCATCAATTCTCATGAGACAAGTTCAGGTTTCTCACGGTTGATTATATATTGATTTTCAAAGTTAAAATCTAACAATCTTTGATTGCTTGTAATCTAATACTTGATGACGTCATCGTGACGTCATAATCAGCAAGATCGAAAGCTATGTTAACTGTTATCTGAAGCAAAAACATTTGATTATATCTCTCGCCATTGATTTTTCAGCAATTGTTTAAGGTTTAAAGGTCTTCTCATTGTAACTTCCGGTCTGGTGACGTCATCAATCTTTTCCCCCAAAACTTGTTCTGAGCACGAAGCTGATTACATATATATATATATATAACAATTATTAAGTGATTTCAACAAACTTCGCCACACACATCGACTGAAAGTTCTTTTATTTTCAAATTATAAGGCACTTCCGGTTTGGACCGGAAGGAAGGGTCATGTGATTTTGCACGTAATATCAAAAATGAAGACCCTGGATTATTCCATCAATTCCCGTAAAAAACAAAATCAGATCTCTCTCGGTTGATTTTATATTGATTTTCAAACATTAAATCAAGAAATCTTTGATTGCTTGTAATCTGATACTTGATGACGTCATCGTGACGTCATTATCACAAAGCTCGAGAGCTATGTCAACTGTGCCATCTGAAGCAAAAACCTGAAATATATCTGTCACGGTTGATTTTTCAGCGATTTTTTAAGGTTTAAAGGTCTTTTCATTGCAACTTCCGGTCTGATGACGTCATCAATCTGAGCCCTTCCACACGTGTTGCCTGCATGAAGGTCATCATATATATCAATTATAAAGTGATTACCGCAAACTTTGGCAGACACATCGACTGAAAGTCAATTTTAAACATTTTTCAACCTGCCGCTAGAGGGCGCTCGAATATTTTATGACGTCACCGCACACATTTTTGAAAAGTTCAGCCTGGCCAAAGACTAACATCGTTGAAAGCAAGTTCAAATCTGTTTCCACTTTTAAATTATAAGGCACTTCCGGTTTGGACCGGAAGGAAGGGTCATGTGATTTTGCACGTAATATCAAAAATGAAGACCCTGCATTATTCCATCAATTCCCGTAAAAAGCAAAATCAGATCTCTCTCGGTTGATTTTATATTGATTTTCAAACATTAAATCAAGAAATCTTTGATTGCTTGTAATATGATACTTGATGACGTCATCGTCACGTCATTATCACAAAGCTCGAGAGCTATGTCAACTGTGCCATCTGAAGCAAAAATCTGAAATATATCTGTCGCGGTTGATTTTTCAGCGATTTTTAAAGGTTTCAAGGTCTTTTCATTGCAACTTCCGGTCTGATGACGTCATCAATCTGAGCCCTCGCACACGTGTTGCCTGCATGAAGGTCATCATATATATCAATTATAAAGTGATTACCGCAAACTTCGCCACACACATCGACTGAAAGTTCATTTTGAACATTTTTCAACCTGCCGCTAGAGGGCGCTCGAATATTTTATGACGTCACAGCTAACATTTTTGAAAAGTTCAGCCTGGCCAAGGACTAACATCGCTGAAAGCAAGTTCAAATCTTTTTCCACTTTCAAATTATAAGGCACTTCCGGTTTCGACCGGAAGGAAGGGTCACGTGATTTTGCACGCACGATCAAAATTGAAGATCTAATATTATCCTATCAATTGCCGTAAAAATCAAGTTCCGGTCTTTCACGGTTGATTTTATATCGATTTTCAAACATTAAAAATAGAAATGTTTAATTGCTTGTAATTTGATACCTGATGACGTCATCATGACGTCATTACAAAAAAAACCATCTTCAGTTGGTTGTACATATATGTACCAAATATGAACTTGATATGAGTTTGCATGTAGCCAAACAACTCCGGAGAAGAAAGAGGTAGCAAAAAGAAAAAGAGGAATAATAATCAATACAAAAACAATAGGTTTTGGGCTGAAAGCCCAACACCTAATAATCAATACAAAAACAATAGGTTTTGGGCTGAAAGCCCAACACCTAATAATCAATAGAAAAACAATAGGTTTTGGGCTGAAGCCCAACACATAATAATAATAACTAGAGTTTGAATACAAACACACGGTGTTGGGCTTCGTCTGTTTTTTTAATTTACGGATAAGGAAAGTACAGTATTAAGAGGTACATTTGTTGAAAGAAGTGATTAGGAAAAAACATAAAACATGAAAACACCAATGTAATATTTTTAAAGCAAATTATGTACTCTTGAGCAGAAGGCCTTGCTTCCTGCTGTTGTGGGGTCACCAACAGTGACGTGTGGTAGACTGTTCGACACTGAAATACATTAGAGAAAAGATGCATATGTGGTTTATTTTGATTTCAACAATCGAAAGAAGCACAGAATTAATGTGCACTGAACTATACCCAATAAAACGGATTGGTTTTTGATTATTTTGTTGTGAGTCGGATGACGGATTGAGGCCATGTTAGAGGGCGCTCGAATATTTTATGACGTCACTGGTAACATTTGTTGAAAAGCACAGTCTTGCCGGACAAACATCTAATCGCCAAATATGAAAACCTTGTGTTTTGTACCTCATGACATATGACGTTTTCAAAAAATTGCTTGATTTTGTGCTTTTTGCTTGCAATTTGATACCTGATGACGTCATCATGACGTCATTGCATTTGTGAACATCTTCAACAGAGTGTGTATGTATATACATGTACAAGTATGCCATTTGTCTGCCTAAGGTATAACAAATTATGACAAAGTGTCTCGTTGAGGGTACTTTAACAGGTATAATTCATAGAATAATAACACATAACATATAATGATGAGGGTGTTATTGACACTTGTGGAGCCCCGGACGGGGATCAACGGTATAGGAAATGTACGGCTTTGTCACTAATCAGCAAATAAATTTTCTTATAACATAACGTCACATTGCAATGCTGCCCTCAACAGCTTCATGGAAAAAATACGAAAGGGAGGGCGCTAGACCGACCTAACGGTCCCGAACTGCACGACGCTACGCACGTTCTATGGGGGGTTGGCGGGTGGTCGAAGTGACATTGCAAGGGAGAATTATATAGCAGAAAAAACAAATTTAACGTTTTTGTAAAATAATTGTTTCGACTTTTCTACGTTTTTTCCATAGGGAATGTTTAAGTTCGCTGATTGCCAATAAATACAAGGAAGTTTGAGATCTACTTGTTTTCTGCCATGCACGTCCGCATATGTTTGTATTCATGTTACTGATCCGTGAATTGCTAACAGTGTCCCTGTACCATCCGTTGACTTTGAGCTTCCGATGATCCAAGACGTAGAGGTCAAATAAGAAACACCAAATATGTCGATGTACATTAGATCAATCTGATGTTCACATATGAAAACTTGAAATATCATACTTCTGCTTTTAAATTGACACATCATGACGTCATTACGTTTTTGCACATCTTCAATAGAGTGTGTATGAAATGTACCAAGTTTAAACTTGATAATGAAGTTGCATGTTGTTTTACAGTTCTGGGGAATAAAGAAAGACAAGAAGAAAAACAATGCATAGAAATATTCAACAATATGATGAGACTATTATCGACACTTGCGGAGCCAGGGATGGAGATCAACAATTATGAGGAATGTACGGCTTGCTACCCAATCAGCAAATGAATTTTCTAGTAGCATCACGTCCCATTCCAATGCTACCCTCAACAGCCTCATATCATAAGAAAAAGAAAAAATACCCAGATGTAGGTGGTGGACCGACCTAACGGTCCCCAACTGCACGGGTACAGTTCTGGACCGTTAGGTTGGTCTAGCGCCCTCTCTTGAGTGTTTGTTTCCACGAGGCACTACGCTAAAGCACGTTTGATGAGGGAGTTGGTGGGTGGTCGAAGTGACATTCCAAGGGTGCCAAGGGGAATGTTAAAGTTCGCTGATTGCCCAAAAAATACAAGGAAGTTTATGACATACTTTTTTCTGCCATTTGAAATAAACATGAAGGCTATAGCTGTTAGGGTTGATTTTTCAGAATTTTTCAGATGATAAAGGCTCTTTTCATTGCTATTTCCAGCCTGATGACGTCATCAATCTGATCATGCACACACGTGTTGTCTGCCCGAGGGTCATCATATAACTCAGTGAAAATCGCAAACTTCGACACAGACATTGACTGTCATGAACATGCATTTTGGAGATTTTTCAACCTGCCGCACTGAACTTATATCTCTCGCGGTTGAAGGTTTAAAGGTCTATTCATTTTACCTTCCGGTCTGATGACGTCATCAATATTTCTCCACCTCAACTTGTTCTTAGCATGAAGCTGATTATCTACATTATTATAAAGTGATTTCAGCCAACTTCGCCGCACACATCAGCCGATTATTCATTTTAAACATTTTTCAACCTGCCACTAGAGGGCGCTCTAACATTTTATGACGTCACCGGTAATTTTTTGTAAAGTACAATCTAGCCAGAGACTAACATCGTTGAAAGCAAGTTCACATCTTTCCCCACTTTTAAATTATAAGGCACTTCCGGTTTCGACCGGAAGGAAGGGTCATGTGATTTTGCATGTAATATCAAAAATGAAGACCCTGGATTATTCTATCAATTCCCGTAAAAAGCAAAATCAGATCTCTCTCGGTTGATTTGATATTGATTTTCAAACATTAAATCAAGAAATCTTTGATTTTTAGTAATCTGACACTTGATGACGTCATCGTGACGTCATTATCACAAAGCTCGAGAGCTATGTCAACTGTCCCATCTGAAGCAAAAATCTGAATTATATCTGTCACGGTTGATTTTTCTGCAATTTTTTTAACTTTAAAGGTCTTTTTATTGCAACTTCCGGTCTGATGACGTCATCAATCTGAGCCCTCGCACACCTGTTGCCTGCATGAAGGTCATCATATGTATGAAGTATAAAGTGATTACCGCAAACTTCGCCACACACATCGACTGAAAGTTCATTTTGAACATTTTTCAACCTGCCGCTAGAGGGCGCTCGAATATTTCATGACGTCACCGCACACATTTTTGAAAAGTTCAGCCTGGCCAAAGACTAACATCGTTGAAAGCTAATTCAAATCTTTTTCCACTTTCAAATTATGAGGCACTTCCGGTTTCGACCGGAAGGAAGGGTCACGTGATTTTGCACGCACGATCAAAATTGAAGATCTAATAATATCCTATCAATTGCCGTAAAAATCAAGTTCACGTCTTTCACGGTTGATTTTATATTGATTTTCAAAGATTAAAAATTGAAATGTTCAATTGCTTGTAATCTGATACCTGATGACGTCATCATGACGTCATCACATTTTCCGGAATCTTCAATGTGATGTTCATATATGTACCAGATATGAACTTGATATGAGTTTGCATGTAGTCAAACAACTCCGGAGAAGAAAGTTCTAGCAAAAAGAAAAAAAAGAATAATAGGGAAGAAAAAGAATAATCAATACAATAACAATAGGTGTTGGGCTGTATAGCCCAACACCTAATAATAATAACTAGACATCTTGCGTCTCTTGCAAACAGACGCAGGGCTTTTCCGTTTTTCTGTTATATTAAGCACAAAGCTCCATCACTTCTATGTCTTTTGCTACTTCAAACTTGACCTTTAAGCGTGACGCCATCCTGACTTCTTTCTTGGTCATGTAATTTCCATTATAGGATATATATGACAAACTTGTTTAAGACCTTAGGCTGTTATGTGGCGCAAGTCCCGGTTAGAAATTACATAAAAAATTTAAAAAACCTAACAATCAACATAAAATCGTAGGATAGCGTCGTCATGACGTCACATATTCGGAACGTGGTCTTGGCTTGTGTCAAGATTGCAGTCAATCTGATCAATGACAGTTTAAAAAAATTGAAAAAAATGAAAAATTCCTACAAAATCAGCCAATCACGTCACTTCAGATTTTACAAATTTTCATAACGATCCACTTACTCTCATGTGTTTTTTAAAAGGGCATTTTGATGACGTCAGGATGATGTTACACATTTTAACATACATAACTCTGACCTAATGAATTGATTACAAAAAGGAATTTCGAATTTATTATATTCTGTTAATGAGATATGGCTTAAAATTTCAAAACCTTAAAAAAAATATACAAATAATTTGATGGTCATCATGACTAAAAAATTAACAGAAAATCAGCCGATGACGTCATCATGACGTCACCTCGGATTTTACATGCTAGTATCACTATCTACTTACCCACCAATTTTTATGACGCTCGGACCAACCCTTATATGTGTTTCAAAAAGCCTATTTTTGATGACGTAATGATGACGTCACACAATTTTCACATTTATGTAAAGGAATATAGGAGCTAACAAAGCTATTACAAAAAGAATTTTGAATTTAGCATGTTCTGTTGGTGAGATATGGCTTTAAGAAACTTTGAAGTTCAAAAACTTAAAAATTACTATAAAATCGTATGATGACGTCATCATGACGTCATGTCAATTTTCATCTATAAACCTGCTGGCCTACTTAGATATTACATTTCAACTTAATCGAGCTTGTACTTTTGTAGATATGGCTTCAAAAACTGCCCCTTTAAGATGACGTCACGTGACATGTGATGACATCATGATAATGTCATGTCAATTTTCAGCTATAAACCTACTGGGCTACCTAGATATTACTTTTCAACTTAATCGAACTTGTAATTTTGTATATATATGGCTTCAAAAACTGCCCCTTTAAGATGACGTCACGTGACATGTGATGATGTCATCATAACGTCAATTCAATTTTTATCTATAAACCTACTGGGCTACCTAGATATTACTTTTGAACTTAATCGGACTTGTGCTTTTGTAGACATATGGCTTCAAAAACTGCCCCTTTAAGATGACGTCACGTGACATGTGATGACATCAATTATGATAATGTCATGTCAATTTTCAGCTATAAACCTACTGGGCTACCTAGATATTACTTTTCAACTTAATCGAATTTGTACTTTTGTAGATATATGGCTTCAAAAACTGCCCCTTTAAGATGACGTCACGTGGCATGTCATGACGTCATCAAGAGGTAAAAGTTCGGCACACATTGTGAGCAGTTAGTCTAAGTGTCTGCCAAGTTTAAAAGTACCCAAAGTGCCGGTAAGAAAGAAAACGTGTACAATGCTATAGGCAATAATCTAGCGAGTGCCCCTTTAAGATGACACCACGTGACATGTTATGACTTGATCATAACGTCATGTCAATTTTCATCTATAACACCAGGTGGCATACCTTACGTTCCAACTGAATCGGACTTGTACTTTTGTAGATATATGGCTTCGAAAAATGCCCCTTTAAGATGACGTCACGTGACATGTGATGACGTCATCAGGACGTAAAAGTTCGGCACACATTGTGAGCAGTTGGGGTAAGTGTCTGCCAAGTTTAAAAGTAGCCAATGTGGCCGGTAAGAAAGTAAACGTTTACAAATGCTATGGGCAATATTCTATCGACTTGAAAAAAGAATTTTTTATGACGTCATCATGACGTCACACAATTTTCGCTTTTTAGGGCATATCTTTGAGACATACCAAAGCTATAACAAAAAGAATTTTGAAAATATCTTGTTTTGTTCGCTAGATATAGTGAAAAGAATGTTACGATTATAAAACTTCAAGAATTCAGCGACTTGAAAAAAGACTACAAATCAACCCCTTTTATAAACAGCATGCACATTTAAGCCATGGTTATCAGCCTTCCCAGAATTCCTTTGTGTTATATTGAATTTGGTCTACATTTTGAAATGGCTCCTATTTCTTACTTGAGTGAGCCACGATCACGAAATTTTGGAATTAGGTACAGGAAAATTCAATGTATACATTTTTGCAATCAGAGTGACCCTTACATGCGTTTAAAAAAAAAAATATTGTTGATGACGTCATCATGACGTCACACAATTTTCGCCATTTAGGGCATATCTTTGAGACATACCAAAGCTGTAACAAAAATAATTTTGAAAATATCTTGTTTTGTTCGCTAGATATATTGAAAAGAATGTTACGATTTTAAAACTTCAAAAATTCAGCGACTTGAAAAAAGACAAGAAATCAACCCCTTTTATAAACAGCAAGCTCATAATAGCCATGGTTATCAGCCCGTCCCAGAATTCCTTTGTGTTATATTGAATTTGGTCTAAATTTTGAAATGGCTGTCATTTCTTACTTGAGTGAGCCACGATCATGAAATTTTGGAATTGGGTACAGAAAAATACAATGTATACATTTTTGTAATCGGATTGACCCTTACATGCGTTAAAAAAACAACATATTTTTGATGACGTCATCATGACGTCACACAATTTTCGCCTTTTAGGGCATATCTTTGAGACATACCAAAGCTATAAGAAAAAGAATTTTGAAAATATCTTGTTTTGTTCGCTAGATATATTGAAAAGAATGTTACGATTTTAATACTTCAAAAATTCAGCGACTTGAAAAAAGACTAGAAATCAACCCCTTTTATAAACAGCAAGCTCATAATAGCCATGGTTATCAGCCCGTCCCAGAATTCCTTTGTGTTATATTGAATTTGGTCAAAATGTTGAAATGGCTGTTATTTCTTACTTGAGTGAGCCACGATCATGAAATTTTGGAATTGGGTACAGAAAAATACAATGTATACATTTTTGTAATCAGATTGACCCTTACATGCGTTTAAAAAAAAAAATATTGTTGATGACGTCATCATGACGTCACACAATTTTCGCCATTTAGGGCATATCTTTGAGACATACCAAAGCTGTAACAAAAATAATTTTGAAAATATCTTGTTTTGTTCGCTAGATATATTGAAAAGAATGTTACGATTTTAAAACTTCAAAAATTCAGCGACTTGAAAAAAGACTAGAAATCAACCCCTTTTATAAACAGCAAGCTCATAATAGCCATGGTTATCAGCCCGTCCCAGAATTCCTTTGTGTTATATTGAATTTGGTCTAAATTTTGAAATGGCTGTCATTTCTTACTTGAGTGAGCCACGATCATGAAATTTTGGAATTGGGTACAGGAAAATTCAATATATACATTTTTGTAATCGGATTGACCCTTATATGCGTTAACAAAAAAAAACATTTTTGATGACGTCATCATGACGTCACACAATTTTCGTAATTTAGGGCATATCTTTGAGACATACCAAAGCTATAAGAAAAAGAATTTTGAAAATATCTTGTTTTGTTCGCTAGATATATTTAAAAGAATGTTACGATTTTAAAAATTCAAAAATTCATAAAAAATCACGTGATGACGTCATCACGACGTCACTCTACGACATACAATTTCAGCTTAGGGTCTATGTTTGATGTAAGTTTGGTTAGGTTCTGACGTTTTTTAAGACCTAAAGTGCCGCCGACAAAATTCGTGTACAAAGTCTATGGGATTTTGGTCAGAACTAAAAGAAGAAGAAGAAGAAAAAAAAGAAAACTAGACTTCTATGTCTGTTACAAGAACAGAACATAGGGCTTTTCCGTTTTTTTAATTTTTTTTCAGCATAAAAGTTGTTAAGGGTCTTGTCTTTGATGAGGTTTCTAAGATCTGAGATTATTTCATGACCCAAATTTCTAACTTCAAACTCGACCTTTAAGTTCATGCTGCGTGATCCATGATGACGTTATAACGCCAGCACTTCTCAAAGCAAATTTGCAACGTGGTCTTGGCCTGTGTCAAGATTGGAGTCAATTTGATCAATGACAATATAGAATTGGAGAGTAGGCCTACAATGAAATGTGAAACATTTAAAGATTCACAAAAAATCAGCCAATGACGTGATCATGACGGCATTTCGAATTTTACATGCTATGACAATACCAACTGGCCCACCAATTTTCATGACGATCAAACCTACCCTTATACGTGCTTTAAAAAAAAGCACATTTTTGATGACGTCATCATGACGGCACCCATTTTTCGCATTTATATGTAAGTATCTATGACCTAACGGACCTAATAATTTTTTTCTTCGAAATTAGTATGTACCGTTGATGAGATATGACTTTAAAAGGTTCAAAAACTAAAAGAATACTATAAAATCGTATGATGACGTAATCATGACGTCACATCAATTTCCATCTGTAACACATGCTGGCCTATCTAGATACCACGTATCAACTTAATCGGACTTGTACTTCCATAGATATATGGCTTCGAAAAATGCCCCTTTAAGATGACGTCACGTGACATGTGATGACCATCATTGAAAGTCAAGTCAGGGTTCCCACAGAAATCTGAAAATCAAATTCCATGACCTTTCCATGACTTTCCAAGACTAAATTTCCATGACATTTAATATCATTTTGCAGAGAAAAGTTGTTTGGTATTATGGTACTGATGAACCCCTGATGGGGCTAACCATTTGTTAGCTTTTGAAAATAAGTGTTAATTAATAATGCCCTCCTCCCATTACAGCCATCCGATCCACCCACTTTAATAACAAAAACAAGATAAGATGATATATTATAAGATGTACATAATGGCTGTGGCACTAACAGCTACCATCAGCAAAGAAGACAGAAAAAAGATAGAAAGAAGAAAGATAGTAAATGGCTAAATCACATGCAGCAGACACATGGAGCTAGCACGTCAGTAGAGAGATTCACGCGAACCGGCATTGGCGACGCTATTTGCAATGCCCAATTTTCTGTCAGTGCTGCGACTGGCTTTAATTTGTTTTTATTTAGTTTTGATCATTTAATTTTCTATAATAATTGGTGTTTGTTTATTGTTACTATTTTAAATGACTCATAACATTATTTTTATATTTATAACAAATTGATCAGAAATAAATTAGGCTCAAATTTTAAATTATAAAATTAGCAATTTAGCAATAATGGTCACAACTTTTAACTGAAATTGTCCTCCAAAATTACCAAAAAATTGAATCAATAAAAATCCACAATAGGGTTAACCTAACATGACTACTATTGGCCCTCATTCTATTTCTAATTCTATTTACTCTTTTCAGTAATATAATATTTAAAAGAATTGTTTGTCTTAAAATCTCTGTGGTATTATAAGTTACAGCATCATCACCATACTGCACATTTCTCATCCAAGTTGATAACAGGACCCCCCCCCCCCCCCCCTGCAAACAATCATGGTGGAATAAAACTATTCAATGCGGCCACCATTAAATATCAACATGTAGGTATGTACAGTCTGCTTTGTTTTCTTTTAAAGTTTATTTTCTTATAGTCTAAACAGATTGCATACAAACCTTTACCCTAATAATCTCCTAGGGTGTGTGAAAATCATCTACTGAGAATTGAGGACTTTTATGGTTAAGATATCATTTACATGATTAGGTTTAATATTCAGCTACCATCTCTAATCTTGTTTTCAATTATATCATGTTTATGTGCCCACATTACATTGAGCTTACGTGTATTGAGTTAAACCTACATGTATGTGGTTCATTCCATGAAGTTGGGTACATAAAGTGTGACATTTTGCCAAAAAGGGCAATGTTTAAACCCTAAAATATATATTTTCTACCTTTATCAGTTTTCCCTGATCTGGATACGTTGTTCATGCACACTTGCAATTAGTAGTTTCACAAGTCAAATACAGGATTCTTTGGATTGTTTTTCACACTCGATGAAGATATATTGTCAAAATGTGTGACATTCCTCCAAATTTGGTGTCCTGTTACACGTGAAACCAGTACCTTAAAATGTCATTATATTCTCTCTGCTTTTATTAATTTGTCTAATTGTTACTAATTTTATAAACTTATAAGTAGGTCTTATTATGGTATAAAACTTGCGACTCTTCTAAGAAAGCTGGTAGATATAGGCTGATGGGTCATTCCGTAAATGAAAAATATATGGTGTTCGTGTTACATGTGAAACAAAAACACATTTTCTGACATATTTCCATTGATTTGCCTTGAACATTTTATGAACTAGTTAAGGATATACATCTCTAATGAAAATATATGAAAATCAGACCTCTTCAGTAAATATGAGGCATAAAATATGAATTTTTGTGGATTTTACATGTAACATAGACACTGGTGTCAATGTTACATATGAAACCCATCGCTTATTTGTACCATATCACTGTAAATTTCAATTGCAAAAGTCTGACTTCCATTTGTTCAATATTGCTGTCTGTAAGTACACAGAAGGTGGTTTATTAAAGAAAGTGTTCAATAAAGTTCTTAAGATATGGCAAAAGTTAGGTACTGCAGCTCAATTCTGTTTGATCCACTGCCATCTTCACTGACAAATGTACATGCTGTCATCAAATCTGAAATAAGGAACAATAAAAATTGTCCCCTGTGTATTTCTATATTTTATTCATGTGTTGAGTTTTGGGTTTTTTATCTGGGGTTCAGGGTGAGCTGGTTGGGTTTATAATTTGTACAGATACATGCATGCCCCCAGGCCCAACTTGCAGACTAGGCTGTGTATAATAATAATAATTAACTTCTCTGAGACAAGTAGGGGCATATCTCACTCCCCGAAAACATGTATTTTAGACATCAAACTCTTCAGTTTATTCAGTTGGTGGGGGTTTGAAAGTAAAATCTCTCTTCATAATCGTGTCATCATATGGCACAACCTTTAGTTGGAGGCTTTTGTTGGGGAATTTTCACTGCTAAATAGAGGAAAACAGTTTGTGTTCACTATACATAGCCTAATTATTCTTGGCAGTGTCTGGTCAGAAATTAATGTACATGTACTACAGTGTTTATATACATGTACATGTACATATGTAAATTTCTGTCTCATTTTCCACAAATCTTTAGGAAATAAATCTTGAAATAAGTTGTGCCACATACTTAGACAAACAGGGTTGGTTATTTCCCAAGATTTCTGTGTTTCTGACCCATGCTGGTAGGGGTATTAAAGTAAAATCTCTCCTCAGAATTTTGTAATTTTGTTATGGAATTTTCACTACAGTGTTCACATACATGTACAGTAAATTTGTGTCTCATTTTCCACAAATATTTAGGAGATAAATCTTGAAGTAACAGGTTGTGGCACATATTTAGACAAGCAGGGTTGGTTAATTTCCAAGATTTCGCTGTATCTGACTAGCTGGTTGGGTTTATAATTTGTACAGATGTACTACATGTAGGCCCTACTTGCAGACTGGGTTGTAACTTTTCTGAGACAAGACTAGTATAGGAGCATAACTCACTCCCCAACAACAACTTTTTCAAGTTGTGTTGAAAATGTCTGTCCAACATGTCAAAGCATTTATCTGCAATCATTCATGTTCAGAATTGTGTAATCACATACATTTGAGGCTTTTGTTGGAGAATTTGCACTGCTAAATAGAGGAAAAACATGTTAATTTGTGTTGACTTTAGGCCTACATGTATTATTGGCAGTGTATGGTCACAAATTTCTTTTAGTAATGTACATGTAGAGTGTTCATATATATATTTTGTACTATGTAAATTTCTATCTCATATTCCACAAATATTTAGGAGATAAATCTTTAAAAATAACACGTAGTGCCACATATTTAGGCAAGCAGGGTTGGTTTATTTTCCAAGATTTCGCTGCTTCTGAACCATGCTGGTGCGGAATATTAAAGTAAAATCTCGCAATTTTCGACATGCTTACCTGAATATCTGGACCACCAAATTGAAACATGTTGCTGTCCGCTACTGAACTTCCTCCATTGGAGCCTCTATCGCCTTTTTAAACGTTTGGACATGATCTGCCGATAGTAGCGTCTAAGGTCGTCTGCAGTGATCGTGTGGTTTTTCTGAATATGTATCTGAAGTCTCAACAAAAGCATCCGGTTTCACCCTTACAACGGCCTCCAAAATACTAGATACGTCACTTGAGATACAAGTAGAGTTCGAGGATTAAGGTGCAGACACTAAGGTTCAAATACGAGCCGGACGAAAAGTCGAATTTCACGTCCAACTCCAAGAGGCACCCGTTGAGCCCCGAGGCGCGCGCAGTGCCGCTGGCCGATATACGCAAACATGTATCCATGTCATGTTTAAGAATCCACTACTATAATATGCACAGCTCGTTTGTGCATGCTCCGGGTTGCACGAAAAATGTTTTTTTTCGGGTTTAACTTGATCGTATTCTCATTTTGAGGGGATCAGTCGCTGCATGAATGACTACTCTGCATTTTGGGTGAGTGTTTGGTTGATATATTCAGGGAAACGGAAGATATCGGCGCTCCAAACAAAAACCGCAGTAAACCCAATGTAAGTCCTTCCAGCTCTAAACGGCGAATCTCGCATGTACGGATAGATTTTGTTGTAGACTATGCGTGTGGAAATTTGGCATCTGCAGCGTATGTACGTACTTTGTTAGGCTTGATTCTGCATGATTAGTAAGTTAGCGAAACGTTACGCACGGTTTCGGATACCTATTTTTAAGTTTCGGGGACTTCTAAAGTCCCCGGGGTAGGATAGCCACGCTATACCTAGATACGTGAGGCTTCGAGCCCCCCTACCCCTGACTACATTTGAACATCAAAAAACAAACACTAAACAAGCACATTACACGAAGACAATGTAGCCTCGCTACCCATGCATTACCATGAGGGGGTACGACCCCCCCTGTCTTCAACCAAAACGGTGAACTAAAATATCACAAGGAACAAGCAGTAAACAAGACGTATAAGAACAAGCAAAACATGTGAACAAATTAGTTCAGAAAAAAGACGGGAGACAGAAGCTCCATAAAATGACTTCAGGGGACTTTAAAGGTGAAATACCAATCGGTCGTCTCTGACAGTACAGACGGCTCCCCGCACGCACCAAGTGGTGCGAAACTTTGTCCGGTCCAGCCGGGCAAAGTCTGCTTGGAGCCGTGCCCTAATTGAACCCTTGACACGGAGAAGTACCTGGTCGGCATCCTGTCGGGATCCATCATACAATGTCTCGCAACGCGAAAGCCAAACCAGCCGCCTCACCGTGCAAATTAAAAACCAGATCAAAAGGGACTCCGGGCTAGTGTCCACACCAGACCCGTAGAGGACATAGGAACGTGTAAGAGAAAAACGTCGGGCTTGTGCTTTACATCCAAGATGCTCAACCCAAGCCCACAAATTGTAAACAAAGGAACAGTCCCAAAAAATATGACAAAGTGTCTCGGGAGCGGCACAGCCGACCCGAGGGCACTTGCCGTCCCCTATACCCCAACTAAAAAGACGTTGAGAAGTCTTAAGTGCCCCCCAAACGATCCTCCAATTTAAGTCCCGAAGTCGGTTGCTCAAATTGGAGGCATGACAAACTTTAAAAAGCTGACCGATGTCAGAAATGTTGCAAGCCGGACGCTGATTAGGACGTTGGCCTGCAAAAAGCTCGCAAAGACTGCGAACCGACGCCGGCCCCCAATCAATGTCCGGGGAAATCTCGACAGCCAGCAAGACCAGCTTGCAAAACTGCTTATAATAGCCCGTGGGCGAAAAAGCGTGAGGAACATCGTTCCGCCACCAATTCGGCGGAAAGACCCGGCGGAGCGACAAGGCTACCCAGTATAGAGAAAAAAATCTCAAGGGTGGGCCCCCATCGCCCAACAAGGCCTTTACCCCAAGAACGAAAAAGGCGTCACATTTGTCGCGGAGGTTGGTAACACCCAACCCGCCCTTGGCTAGGGACTGGACAAGAACCGTCCTCCGGACGAGTTCAGTCTTGCCCGACCAAATGAAGGAAAAAATAGCTCGGTTTATAGTCCGCTCTACTGCAAGTGGAAGTGGATAAACCGGAGCCAGAAAAAACAAAGGTGATAGAATTAAGGTATTGACCAGCAATACCTTACCTAAGAGGGAAAACGTCCCCCTTTTCCAGCTGTCCAAAGAGGACTGCAGTTTGGGAAGCCGCGCTTTCCAATTAAAAGGGCCCATGTCCCCCTTGCCAACCCAGACACCGTTGATCTTGATCGGGTCGGTGGTCCACTGAATAGGGACCAGATCGGGAAGGCAATCGGGCCAGGAGCCAAAGACCAAGCCTTTCGACTTGGCAAGATTTAAGCGAGACCCGCTCGCGCGCGAAAAAAAATCAATGATCCCAAAAAGCCGCCTGAGAGATTGTCAATCCCTTACAATGCAGGTCGTGTCGTCAGCGTACTGCAACACTTTGCATTGCAAGCCATTGGCCCCGGGCATTGCCAAACCAGTCACGCGGCGATCATTGATGACTGTCTGAGCAAAAGGCTCAATAAAAAGGACATATAGAAGAGGGGAGAGAGGGCAACCTTGCCTTACACCCCTCGTGACAAAAAAGGGGTCGGAAACAACCCCATTCACCAAGACTGCACTGGATATATCTGTGTATAACAGCTTAATCCAGTGCCGGAAATTCGGCCCAAAACCAAAGTGGTCTAGGACCTTAAAAAGGAAATCCCAATTGACCCTGTCGAAGGCCTTCTGCTGGTCGAGGGAAATAACGAGGCAGTCAAGGTTCCTTCCATCCACGTATGCTACCAGATCCCGAAGGAGTCTGGTATTATCATGGATGGACCTCCCCTTGACGCCACAAGTCTGAAATTGACCGACTATGTCAGGTAAAACATTACCCAAACGGAGGCACAAGGCCTTCGACAGGATCTTATAATCAACATTAAGGAGAGAGATGGGGCGCTTGTTTTTGGGATCAAGCGGATCCCCAACCTTCTCCAAAAGTGTTATGATCCCCAAACGTTGGGAATCACCTAAATGATTTAGTTTAAAGGCACAATGGAAGACCCCAAGAAGGTCGGGGCCGACCATGTCCCAAAAATTCACGTAGAATTCCTTGGGCAGGCCGTCCCCTCCGGGAGTCTTACCGTTGGCCATGCTACGAAGGGCCGCACCGAGCTCAGACAATTCAAGTGGACTGTCCAAGTCAATGCGGCTCTCTTCATCTACAAGTGTAGACAAAGAGTCAAGAAAAGGGCCCTGTGAGTCAACCTCCACAGGCTCTTCAGAAAAAAGGTCGAGAAAGAAATCTCGATAAACGGTAGAAATTTCTCCGGAGGATGTAACGATGTCTCCCCGTGGGTTACGGACGGAAGAAATAATTTTCTTTCGAGCCTGGGAGGATTCTAGATGAAAAAAATACTTGGACGGCTTCTCCCCTTCCTCGAGTTCCCGAACTCGCGAGCGGATTCGGGCACCCTCCGCTTCGAAGTCGTCCAATTCTTGAAGGGCCTCCTTGATTTCGTTATGCCGGGAAAGAGTGGCAGCGTCACACCTCCCGGCATCTAAATCAGAAGTAACGGAGCGCAGGGAAGACAAAAGTGACTCCCTACGCTTCCGCTTCTTTCTTGCCAAGCGACAAGAAAAAGAAATAATAAAACGCTGTATGCGGGATTTGACGTCCTCCCACCAGAGGAGCTCGTTGTCGTACCCCTCCTTGAGAGACCGCCAACCCGCATAAGCACAACGGAAATCCCGTTGAAAACCCGCGTCGGCAAGGACGGAAACATTACATTTCCAAAAACCTCCACCAACACGTGCTTTCTCCGGTAAAGGAAAATCCATAACTACACAATCATGGTCGCTAAAATAACATGGCTCATGCTGGCAAGACACCACATCAACCAGGTTCGACACGTAAAAACGGTCTAGCCGGCTGGATAGTGTGTTAGCCGCATTACGCCATGTATGAGAAACGTCCGACGGGTGAAGAGACCGCCAGCAGTCTCGAAGGCCAAAATCAGAAAGCAGATGTTCGATCTCCTTGGCCCCGATTCCACAACGTGTGTTATCGGAACCTCGGTGATCTAAAGCTACATCTGAAACACAATTAAAATCGCCCGTCAGGAGAATGGGAAAGTTACCCGTCAGGTATACGCCTAATCCCGCAAAGAAGAGACGGCGCGACCTGGCATTGGTGGGGGCATAAATTGTGCAAAGTCGCACACCCGACCCGCTGCCAGGACCACGCAAAATACCAGAAACGATCCTCCCCTCAGTATCGAAGGAAGGATCAGAAAAAACAAAGGGGCTTTTAGCAGGCAGAAGGATGATGGTACCACAGGAGTTGGATGTGCCAAAACTGGCGAACATCCTGCCTTTCCATTCTGCCTGCCAAGCAGCTAAATCGGAGTTGGAGGAGATATGACATTCCTGAAGACAGGAAATATCGTAATCTCCACACAACTCAAAAACTTGTCTCCTCTTTACGGGAGCGCGCATGCCCTGGACATTAAGTGTAAGAATGGCGACCATATTGTGAATTATGGATCAAAAAAACTAAGGGGGCGATTCCGCCCCAGGGGTTGGGCTAGGGGGAGATTCCGCCGAGGACAAAAATTCGTCCTCATCTCCACCCTGCCCGTCCATGTCCGACTCCCCGGACGCCGAGGAGCCGGACAGGCTAGGTTTATGAGGAGAAACAATCTCCACAGAAGGAAATAAAGGTGAGAGGGGAGGAAGAATCTCCTTCCCGGGTCTACCCTCTTCCGAGTCAGAAGACTCGGAGAGTGTAGATCCGGGCTTTCCAGAAAAACGTTTCTGGGGAATTGACCCGGAGGATGGGGAGTCCGAATCTGAGGAGGGACGAGCCCTCTTCGTCTTCTTCCTCCTTCCTCGCGGGACTACAAAGGGATTAACCTTATCGGTCGCGGCCCCTAGGCACGCGGGCTTGTCGCAGACCAAAGTTGGCGGCGAGTTAACGCCCGTGCACCCGGCGCAACCGACAAGGCTAAAACTAGTAGTCCGAATGATGGCACGCTCGCAGTGGAAACATTTCCACTCGGAGTGCGCCTCAAACGGACCTACAATCCCCGAACATCCAAGGCAGGACGCTCGAGGCAACTTAAAAGAGGACGTCTGCGGGCTGTCGTCCCCACAAATAGTGTCCCCGTCCGAAGACGAAGACGAAACGGGCGTGGAGCCTTCCGATTTGTCTGCATCTGCAGCTGCAGATGCAGACGCAGCGGAAGGTTCTGGACTAGGGGGTGGTGCAGGAGGAGTTGGCTCCTGAACCACCACTACATCAGCCCACCGTTTGGTAGGCTTAACTTTAGTTGCGTAGGATTTGGGGCACCGCTGAAAGTTGTGCCCCGCCTCCCCGCAAAAAGTACACTTCACCGAGTTTGGACACTCGGAGGAAGTGTGTCCCACCTCCAAACACTTGTAACACCTCACGGTGTTACATTGATTGGCCGTGTGGCCAGGGTCCCCGCATCGGGCACAGGTCCTGGTCTGTCCCAAGTGGGACACCCAGGCGTTGCGGTTCCCGATGCGGAGAACTGAAGGGATGGACTTGACATCCGACATGAGGTACTGCCGGGTGCCAGTAAAAACGGAAGGCTCATCCGGGTAGGTTTGAAACCTACCCTTCTGAACCTTCCCAAAGCGTGAGAGGATGGACCGGACGACGTTGTCGTCCAAGTCCACCTCCACAAACTTGACAGTGACGAGCGTCACGGCGCCAAATGACGACACATGGCAACCGGGACGCCCCGCCAAAACTGGCCCAAAACGTTGGGCTAATGCGGCAGACTTGAAAGTGACGTCAAATCTGCCGCCGGGTAGAGGTTGTAAGGCCTCCAAGTGGTCTTTGGGGATAACCCCGACCTCCCGGAGGACCTTAAACACATCACTAGGCGCCTCTTTGCCATCGACTTTCAGTTCGAAGGCTCGGAGGCGCCGGGGGGAGAATGCTTGCGAAGGCATGCTAGAGGGAAAAAAGCGAAAGGCAAAGAAAACAGACCCAACTGGGGTAGGCAAAAAAAGAACCGGCTAGCAGCTGCCTAGTCCGGTTGGACGAATGAAATTATCCTACTTGGATAATGTAAATGGCACCAATAAACACTTGTATTGGTGCCGAAAGAAAATAACTACCTTGCTATCTCACTGCAGATAGCAAGGCGAACAGGATATATGTATACGTATTTACATGCACTGTCTAGCTTGACAGTGCTGAAAAAGAAAACAGGGCAACACCTGTGCCCGCCTATTGAAAGGAAATAACACAGCCCACACAGTACTCCGGATGCTTACGTAACCGAAGACTGGGGGCTGTGCACTGAACACAAAAGCTTAACAAACGCTACGTAGGGCTGTGCACTGCCACAAGCCGTACGTGCAAACAAAAGAAACGCTGCTGTGTGTAGAACGTATACACCACAGCAGCAACCAAAACTATCCTCAAAACCCTCGAAAAACTCAACGGATATACAAAAAAATGAGCGAAAAGAATGACCAGGGTGGTCTATGACCTGAAATACACCAACCCTGCAAAAAATGGGCAAAACGCCACTCGAAAAACGCTAGAAAACGGTGAAAAGCACAGAGAGCAAAAATGTACGACCGTCCACAGCTACTTGTGATTAGCGACTTGAAAAAGACTATAAATCAACCCTTTTTATAAACAGCATGTAATCCATGGTTTTCTGCCCTTCCCAGAATTCCTTTGTGTTATATTGAATTTGGTCTAAATATTCAAATGGCTGTTATTTCTTACTTGAGTGAGCCACGATCATGAAATTTTGGAATTAGGGAGAGAAAAATTCAATGTATACATTTTTGTAATCGGATTGACCCTTACATGCGTAAAAAAAACAACATATTTTTGATGACGTCATCATGACGTCACACAATTTTCGCCTTTTAGGGCATATCTTTGAGACATACCAAAGCTATAACAAAAAGAATTTTGAAAATATCTTGTTTTGTTCGCTAGATATATTGAAAAGAATGTTACGATTTTAAAACTTCAAAAATTCAGCGACTTGAAAAAAGACTAGAAATCAACCCCTTTTATAAACAGCAAGCTCATAATAGCCATGGTTATCAGCCCGTCCCAGAATTCCTTTGTGTTATATTGAATTTGGTCTAAATTTTTAAATGGCTGTCATTTCTTACTTGAGTGAGCCACGATCATGAAATTTTGGAATTGGGTACAGGAAAATTCAATATATACATTTTTGTAATCGGATTGACCCTTACATGCGTTAACAAAAAAACACATTTTTGATGACGTCATCATGACGTCACACAATTTTCGCAATTTAGGGCATATCTTTGAGACATACCAAAGCTATAAGAAAAAGAATTTTGAAAATATCTTGTTTTGTTCGCTAGATATATTGAAAAGAATGTTACGATTTTAAAACTTCAAAAATTCAGCGACTTGAAAAAAGACTAGAAACCAACCCCTTTTATAAACAGCAAGCTCATAATAGCCATGGTTATCAGCCCGTCCCAGAATTCCTTTGTGTTATATTGAATTTGGTCTAAATTTTGAAATGGCTGTCATTTCTTACTTGAGTGAGCCACGATCATGAAATTTTGGAATTGGGTACAGGAAAATTCAATATATACATTTTTGTAATCGGATTGACCCTTACATGCGTTAACAAAAAAACACATTTTTGATAACGTCATCATGACGTCACACAATTTTTCCCTTTTAAGACATATCTTTGAGACATACCAAAGCTATAACAAAAAGAATTTTGAAAATATCTTGTTTTGTTCGCTAGATATATTGAAAAGAAGGTTACGATTTATAAAATTCAAAAATTCATAAAAAATCACTTGATGACGTCATCATGACGTCACTCTACGACATACAATTTCAGTTTAGGGTCTATGTTTGAGGTAAGTTTGGTTAGGTTCTGAGGTTTTTTAAGACCTAAAGTGCCGCCGACAAAATTCGTGTACAAAGTCTATGGGATTTTGGTCAGAACTAAAAGAAGAAGAAGAAGAAGAAGAAGAAGAAGAAGAAAAAAAAAAAAAATCAGAACAAAAACAAAGCCTTTTCCGAAGGATTTCGGAAAAGCCAAAAAAAAAAAATCAGAACAAAAACAAAGCCTTTTCCGAAGGATTTCGGAAAAGCCAATAATCCGAACAATAACAATAGGTGTTTGGGCTTGAGCCCAAACACCTAAAAATCAGAAAAAAAACAAGGCCTTTTCCGACGGAGTGTCGGAAAAGCCAAAAATCAGAACAAAAACAAGGCCTTTTCCGACGGAGTGTCGGAAAAGCCAAAAAAAAAATCAGAACAAAAACAAGGCCTTTTCCGACGGAGTGTCGGAAAAGCCAAAAAAATCAGAACAAAAACAAGGCCTTTTCCGACGGAGTGTCGGAAAAGCCAAAAAAATCAGAACAAAAACAAAGCCTTTTCCGAAGGATTTCGGAAAAGCCAAAAAAAAACTAGAGGTTAAGCGTCTGTTGAGGTCAACAGACGCATGGCTTTTCCTGGTTTTTTTTTTATCAGCATTAAAGTTGTTCAGGGTTTTGTTTTCGCTGAATTTTCTAAGATCTGAGATTATTTCATGATCTAGATTTCTTACTTGAAAGTTGACCTTTAAGTTTATATTACTTGACCTATGATGACATTATAAGGATAGTACTTATACATGGTGTTGGCCTGTGTCGAGATTGGAGTCAATCTGATCAATGACAGTAATATATAATAATATGTTAAATATTTAAAAATTCATAGAAAATCAGTTGATGACGTTATCATGATGGCACCTCAATTTTTATCTATAACACGAGATACACTAGCAACATACCAGGTTTGAAGGCAATCGGACGTACCGTTCTCTAGATATGGGCCCTTGAAAAATGCACCTTTAAGATGACGTCACATGACACGTGATGACGTCATCATGACGTCACGTTTCGGCATACATTTTCAGCTTAGGGTCTCTGTTTGTGTTAAGCCTGATTAAGATCTGATGTTGTTTAGTGACCAAAGTGTCCCGTACAAAATTCGTGTACAAAGTCTATGGGATTTGGGATAGAACTAAAATAATCATAGAAAATCAGCCGATGACGTCATCATGACGTCAAATCGGATTTAACATGCTAGTATCACTATCTACCTGCACACTAATTTTTATGACGATCGTCCCTACCCTTATATGTGTTTCAAAAAAGCATATTTTTGATGACGTCATGATGACGTCACACATTTTTCACATTTATGTGAAAGAATATAGGAGCTAACAAAGCTATTACAAAAAGAATTTTGAATTTAGCGTGTTCTGTTGATGAGATATGGCTTTAGGAAACTTTGAAGTTCAAAAACTTTAATATTACTGTAAAATCGTATGATGACGTCATCATGACGTCACCTCAATTTTCATTTATAACACGAGCTACCATACCAACATACCTGGTTTGAAGGCAATCGGACGTACCGTTCTCTAGATATGGGCCCTTGAAAAATGCACCTTTAAGATGACGTCACATGACACGTGATGACGTCATCATGACATCACGTTTCGGCATACATTTTCAGCTTAGGGTCTCTGTTTGTGTTAAGCCTGATTAAGATCTGATGTTGTTTAGTGACCAAAGTGTCCCGTACAAAATTCGTGTACCAAGTCTATGGGATTTGGGATAGAACTAAAATAATCATAGAAAATCAGCCGATGACGTCATCATGACGTCACCTCGGATTTAACATGCTAGTATCACTATCTACCTGCACACTAATTTTTATGACGATCGTCCCTACCCTTATATGTGTTTCAAAAAAGCATATTTTTGATGACGTCATGATGACGTCACACATTTTTCACATTTATGTGAAAGAATATAGGAGCTAACAAAGCTATTACAAAAAGAATTTTGAATTTAGCGTGTTCTGTTGATGAGATATGGCTTTAGGAAACTTTGAAGTTCAAAAACTTTAATATTACTGTAAAACTGTATGATGACGTCATCATGACGTCACCTCAATTTTCATCTATAACACGAGCTACCATACCAACATACCTGGTTTGAAGGCAATCGGACGTACCGTTCTCTAGATATGGGCCCTTGAAAATGCATCTTTAAGATGACGTCACATGACACGTGATGACGTCATCATGACGTCACGTTTCGGCATACATTTTCAGCTTAGGGTCTCTGTTTGTGTTAAGCCTGATTAAGATCTGATGTTGCTTAGTGACCAAAGTGTCCCGTACAAAATTCGTGTACAAAGTCTATGGGATTTGGGATAGAACTAAAATAATCATAGAAAATCAGCCGATGACGTCATCATGACGTCACCTCGGATTTAACATGATAGTAGCACTATCTACCTGCACACTAATTTTTATAACGATCGTCCCTACCCTTATATGTGTTTCAAAAAAGCATATTTTTGATGACGTCATGATGACGTCACACATTTTTCACATTTATGTGAAAGAATATAGGAGCTAACAAAGCTATTACAAAAAGAATTTTGAATTTAGCATGTTCTGTTGATGAGATATGGCTTTAAGAAACTTTGAAGTTCAAAAACTTTAATATTACTGTAAAATCGTATGATGACGTCATCATGACGTCACCTCAATTTTCATCTATAACACGATCTACCATACCAACATACCTGGTTTGAAGGCAATCGGACCTACCGTTCTCTAGATATGGGCCCTTCCAAAATGCACCTTTAAGATGACGTCACATGACACGTGATGACGTCATCATGACGTCACGTTTTGGCATACATTTTCAGCTTAGGGTCCCTGTTTGTGTTAAGTTTGATTAAGATCTGATGTTGTTTAGTGACCAAAGTGTCCCGTACAAAATTCGTGTACAAAGTCTATGGGATTTGGGATAGAACTAAAAATTCATAGAAAATCAGCCGATGACGTCATCATGACGTCACCTCGGATTTAACATCCTAGTACCATTATCTACCTGCACACTAATTTTTATGACGATCGGACATACCCTTATATGTGTTTCAAAAAGGCATATTTTTGATGACGTCATGATGACGTCACACATTTTTCACATTTATGTGAAAGAATATAGGAGCTAACAAAGCTATTACAAAAAGAATTTTGAATTTAGCGTGTTCTGTTGATGAGATATGGTTTTAGGAAACTTTGAAGTTCAAAAACTTTAATATTACTGTAAAATCGTATGATGACGTCATCATGACGTCACCTCAATTTTCATCTATAACACGATCTACCATACCAACATACCTGGTTTGAAGGCAATCGGACGTACCGTTCTCTAGATATGGGCCCTTGAAAAATGCACCTTTAAGATGACGTCACATGACACGTGATGACGTCATCATGACGTCACGTTTCGGCATACATTTTCAGCTTAGGGTCTTTGTTTGTGTTAAGCCTGATTAAGATCTGAGGTTGTTTAGTGACCAAAGAGGCTCTTACAAAATTCGTGTACAAAGTCTATGGGATTTGGGATAGAACTAAAAAATTCATAGAAAATCAGCCGATGACGTCATCATGACGTCACCTCGGATTTAACATGCTAGTAGCACTATCTACCTGCCCACTAATTTTTATGACGATCGGACATACCCTTATATGTGTTTCAAAAAAGCATATTTTTGATGACGTCATGATGACGTCACACATTTTTCACATTTATGTGAAAGAATATAGGAGCTAACAAAGCTATTACAAAAAGAATTTTGAATTTAGCATGTTCTGTTGATGAGATATGGCTTTAAGAAACTTTGAAGTTCAAAAACTTAAAAATTACTATAAAATCGTATGATGACGTCACCATGACGTCACCTCAATTTTCATCTATAACACGAGCTAGCCTACCAACATACCAGGTTTAAAGGAAATCGGACCTACCGTTCTCTAGATATGGGCCCTTGAAAAACGCACCTTTAAGATGACGTCACGTGACACGTGATGACGTCATCATGACGTCACTCTTCGACATGCAATTTCAGCATAGGGTCTATGTTTGAGGTAAGTTTGGTTATGATCTGAGGTTTTTTAGGACCTAAAGTGCCGCCGACAAAATTCGTGTGCAAAGTCTATGGGATTTTGGTCAGAACTAAAAGAAGAAGAAACTAGAGGTCTATGTTTTTAAGAACATAGGGCTTTTCCATATGTTTTTATGATGTCACTTCGAATTTTGTAAACTAGTGACAAATCTACCTAACCACCAAGTTTCGTGACGATTAGACATGGTCTATCCATATGTCTTTCAAGAAATCATGCCTTTAATGACGTCATTATGACTTCAGTAATTTTTCGCATTTATATAAAAGAATGTACGAGCTAACAAAGCTATTACAAAAGGAATTTAGAATTGAACATGTTCTGTTGATGAGATGTGGTTTTAAGAATCTTTAACGTTAAAATTTTGAAATTACCATAAAAATCAGATGATGACGTCATTATGACGTCACCTCAATTTTGATTTATAACATGTACTTGTTTAGCCAACATACCAGGTTTGAATGCAATTGGACTTACGGTTCTCTTGATATGGGCCCTTGAAAAATGAGCCTTTAAGATGACATCACGTAACACATAATGACGTCATCGTGACATCACTCTTCGACACACAATTTCAGATTACGGTCTATGTTTGGGTTAAGTTTGCTTAAGATCTGATGTTGTTTAGTGACCAAAGTGCCGCAGACAAAATTCGTGTTTAAGAAGAAACCAAAATAGTGGGTATTGTGTAGTTTAGGATTTCTGTATTAATTGTGTTCATGTTAGCTTCTGGAGTATTTGATTATTCCAAAAGCCTTTTTTTGTTACTAAAGTAGACTTCTCTGAATCCCAATGACACGTGCTTTTGTGATTTGGAAAGGTTTTTTAAGGCGGAAATACGATTTTCTTACGTTGTGTCACGTTTTGGCTCGGTCAACTACTCTCCCACCAGCTATATATCCGTGTAAAGCTGGGTATTGCGCAATCACGTATTTTGTTACCTCTTAGCTAACGATTTCACTCCAAAAAACCCCTGCAGATGTTCTTGGACGTGGCCCTTTGTTCTGAATGTGGCAAAACGAACAATTTTCAAGTAGATTGTGTTCATGCCTGGGCGAAAGTGTACTAAACTACACAATCGTGCGAACAGAACAAAAACAAAGGCTTTCCTGCTGTAGCGGAAACGCCAAAAAATGTGCGTCTGTTGTAAACATACGCATGGCTTTTCCTTTTTTTCTTTTGTATTTAACATAAAGTATGTGAAGGTCTATGTCTTTGCTAAGTTTAAGATCTGAGATTATTTTATGATTAACATTTCGTACTCCAAACTTGACCTTTAAGTTCATGTTACATGCCACACGAAGACGTCATTATGACGTCACTCTTCGCGGCACGACTTTGCATCAGGATCTATACCTATGCTAACTCTGACTAAGATTCGATGTTGTTTGATGACAAAAGTGCCGATCAGAAAATCTATGCACAAAGTCTATGGGATTTGGGATAGAACTAAAATAAGAAGCAGAAAAAAAATAGATATAGGGCCTTCAAAAATGCAAATTTAAGATGACGTCACGTGACATGTGATGACGTCATCATGACGTCATGATTCGGCACCCATCTCGAGTAGATAGTCAATGCATATGCCAAGTTTGAAGTTCATGGCATTTGAAGAAGTGCAAAATTTTAAGAGTACAATGAAATTTGAAACATTTACAAATTCATAAAAAATCAGCCGATGACGTCATCATGACGTCACTTCGGATTTTGCATGCTAGTGGCACTATCTACCTACCCACCAATTTTTATGACGATCGGACGTACCCTTATGTGTGTTTCAGAAATGCACATTTTTGATGACGTCATGATGACGTCACACATTTTTCAAATGTATGTGAAAGAATATAGGAGCTAACAAAGCTATTACAAAAAGAATTTTGAATTTAGCATGTTCTGTTGGTGAGATATGGCTTTAAGAAACTTTGAAGTTGAAAAACTTTAATATTACTGTAAAATCGTATGATGACGTCATCATGACGTCACCTTAATTTTCATCTATAACACGAGCTACCATACCAACATACCAGGTTTGAAGGCAATCGGACCTACCGTTCTCTAGATATAGGCCCTAGAAAAATGCACATTTAAGATGACGTCACATGACACGTGATGACGTCATCATGACGTCACGTTTCGGCTTACATTTTCAGCTGAGGGTCTATGTTTGTGTTAAGTCTGATTAAGATCCGAGGTTGTTTAGTGACCAAAGTGCCACTTACAAAATTCGTGTACAAAGTCTATGGGATTTGGGATAGAACTAAAAAATTCACAGAAAATCAGCCGATGACGTCATCATGACGTCACCTCGCATTTTACATGCTAGTAGCACTATCTACCTACCCACTAATTTTTATGACGATCGGACGTACCCTTATGTGTGTTTCAGAAATGCACATTTTTGATGACGTCATGATGACGTCACACATTTTTCAAATGTATGTGAAAGAATATAGGAGCTAACAAAGCTATTACAAAAAGAATTTTGAATTTAGCATGTTCTGTTGATGAGATATGGCTTTAAGAAACTTTGAATTTCAAAAACTTAAAAATTACTATAAAATCGTATGATGACGTCATCTTGACGTCACCTCAAATTTCATCTATAACACGAGCTAGCCTACCAACATATCAGGTTTGAAGGAAATCGGACCTACCGTTCTCTAGATATGGGCCCTTGAAAAACGCACCTTTAAGATGACGTCACGTGACACGTGATGACGTCATCATGACGTCACTCTTCGACATACTATTTCAGCTTAGGGTCTATGTTTGAGGTAAGTTTGCTTAAGATCTGAGGTTTTTTAAGACCTAAAGTGCCGCGCAGAAAATTCGTGTACAAAGTCTATGGGATTTTGGTCAGAACTAAAAGAAGAAGAAGAAGAAGAAGAAGAAACTAGAGGTTTGTGTCTGTTTGAAACAGAACACAAGGCTTTTCCTCATTTTTTGTTTCCCACCCTAAAACTTCAGCTTACGTTCTATGTTTGTGTTAAGTTTGATTAAGATCTGATGTTTATAGTGAGTAAAGTGGCTTGTACAAAATTCGTGTACAAAGTCTATGGGATTTTGGATAGAACTAAAACATTCATAGACAATTAGCCGATGACGTCATCATGACTTCACTTCGGATGTTACATTCTACTGGCACTATCTACCTTCCCACACATTTTTTATGATACTCAGACCTATTCTTATATATGTTATTAAAAAAAAACATTTTGATGACGTCATGATGACGTCACACATTTTCACATTTACGTGAAAGAATATAGGAGCTAACAAAGCTATTCCAAAAAGAATTTGGAATTTAGCATGTTTTGTTGATGAGATATGGCTTTAAGAAACGTTTACGGTTCAAAAACTTTAAAATTACTATAAAATCGTATGGTGACGTCATCATGACGTCACCTCAATTTTCATCTATAACACGTGGTGGCCCACCAACATACCAGGTTTAAAGGCAATCGGACATACGGTTCTCTAGATATGGGCCCTTGAAAAATGCACGTTTAGGATGACGTCACGTGACACGTGATGACGTCATCATGACGTCACGTTTCGGCATACATTTTCAGCTTAGGGTCTTTGTTTGTGTTAAGCCTGATTAACATCTGAGGTTGTTTAGTGACCAAAGTGCCACTTACAAAATTCGTCTACAAAGTGTATGGGATTTGGGATAGAACTAAACATTTCATAGAAAATCAGCCGATGACGTCATCATGACGTCACTTTGGATTTTACATGCTAGTAGCATTATCTACCTACCCAGCAATTTTTATGACGATCGAACGTACCCTTATATGTGTTTCAAAAAAGAACATTTTTGATGACGTCATGATGACGTCACACATTTTCCCATTTATGTGAAAGAATATAGGAGCTAACAAAGCTATTCCAAAAAGAATTTTGGATTTAGCATGTTCTGTTCATGAGATATGGCTTTAAGAAACTTTAATGTTCAAAAACTTTAAAATTGCTATAAAATCGTATGATGACGTCATCATGACGTCACCTCAATTTTCATCTATAACACGTGGTGGTCTACCAACATACCGGGTTTAAAGGCAATCGGACCTATGGCTCTCTAGATATGGGCCCTTGAAAAATCATCTTTAAGATGACGTCACGTGACATGTGATGACGTCATCATGACGTAAAAGGTCGGCACACATTGTGAGCAGTTGGGGTAAGTGTCTGCCAAGTTTAAAAGTAGCCAAAGTGGCCGGTAAGAAAGAAAACGTTTACAATGCTATGGGCACTATTCTAGCGACTTGAAAACAGATTTATTTTATTACGTCATCATGACGTCACACAATTTTCGCTTTTTAGGGCATATCTTTGAGACATACCAAAGCTATAACAAAAAGAATTTTGAAAATATCTTGTTTTGTTCGCTAGATATATTGAAAAGAATGTTACGCTTTTAAAACTTCAACAATTCAGCGACTTGAAAAAAGACTAGAAATCAACCCCTTTTATAAACAGCAAGCACAAAATACCCATGGTTATCTGTTCGTCCCAAAATTCCTTTGTGTTATATTGAATTTGGTCTAAATTTTGAAATGGCTGCTATTTCTTACTTGAGTGAGCTACGATCATGAAATTTTGGAATTAGGTACAGAAAAATTCAATGTATACATTTTTGTAATCGAATTGAAACTTACATGCGTTTAAAAAAAAATAATAATTTGATGACGTCATCATGACGTCAAACAATTTTCGCTTTTTAGGGCATATCTTTGAGACATACCAAAGCTATAACAAAAAGAATTTTGAAAATATCTTGTTTTGTGTGCTAGATATATTGAAAAGAATGTTACGATTTTCAAAATTCAAAAAATCATAAAAAATCACGTGATGACGTCATCATGACGTCACTCTTCGGCATACAATTTCAGGTTCGGGTCTATGTTTGTGTTAAGTTTAATTAAGATCTGAGATTGTTTAGTGACCAAAGTGGCTGTCATAAAATTCGTGTACAAAGTCTATGGGATTTAGGATAGAACTAAAGTAAGAAAAAGAAAATTAAAGTTGTTTGTTAGTTAGCAATGACGGAGGGATGAAGATGTTGTTATTGGATGTGTGAAGGATTGGTTTAAAAAAAGGAATCGTGTACAAATGCTATGGGAAATAGCCTAGCGAATGCCCCTTTAAGATGACATCACATAACATGTAATGACTTCATCATAACGTCATGTCAATTTTCATCTATGACACCGGGTGGCATACCTAAATGGTGTGTTTCAACTGAATCGGACTTGTACATTTGTAGATATATGGCTTCGAAAAATGCCCCTTTAAGATGACGTCACGTGACATGTGATGACGTCATCATGACGTAAAAGTTAGGCACACATTCTGAGCAGTTGGGGTAAGTGTCTGCCAAGTTTAAAAGTAGCCAAACTGGCCGGTAAGAAAGAAAACGTTTACAAATGCTATGGGCAATAATCTAGCGAGTGCCCCTTTAAGATGACACCACGTGACATGTTATGACTTGATCATAACGTCATGTCAATGTTCATCTATAACACCCGGTGGCATACCTAGATATTACGTTCCAACTTAATCGGACTTGTACTTTTGTAGATATATGGCTTCGAAAAATGCCCCTTTAAGATGACGTCACGTGACATGTGATGACGTCATCATGACGTAAAGGTTCGGCACACATTGTGAGCAGTTGGAGTAAGTGTCTGCTAAGTTTAAAAGTAGCCAAAGTGGCCGGTAAGAAAGAAAAAGTTTACAAATGCTATGGGCAATATTCTAGCGACTTGAAAAAAGATTTTTTTTTATGACGTCATCATGACGTCACACAATTTTCGCTTTTTAGGGCATATCTTTGAGACATACCAAAGCTATAACAAAAAGAATTTTGAAAATATCTTGTTTTGTTCGCTAGATATATTGAAAAGAATGTTACGATTCCAAAAATTTAAAATTCAGCGACTTGAAAAAAGACTACAAATCAACCCTTTTTATAAACAGCATGCTCATTTAAGCCATGGTTATCTGCCCTTCCCAGAATTCCTTTGTGTTATATTGAATTTGGTCTAAATTTTGAAACGGTTCCTATTTCTTACTTGAGTGAGCCACGACCATGAAATTTTGGAATTACGTACAGAAAAATTCAATGTATACATTTTTGTAATCGGATTGACCCTTACATGCGTTAAAAAAAAAAATATTGTTGATGACGTCATCATGACGTCACACAATTTTCGCCTTTTAGGGCATATCTTTGAGACATACCAAAGCTATAACAAAAATAATTTTGAAAATATCTTGTTTTGTTCGCTAGATATATTGAAAAGAATGTTACGATTTTAAAACTTCAAGAATTCAGCGACTTGAAAAAAGACTACAAATCAACCCTTTTTATAAACAGCATGCACATTTAAGCCATGGTTATCAGCCCTTCCCAGAATTCCTTTGTGTTATATTGAATTTGGTCTACATTTTGAAATGGCTCCTATTTCTTACTTGAGTGAGCCACGATCACGAAATTTTGGAATTAGGTACAGGAAAATTCAATGTATACATTTTTGTAATCAGATTGACCCTTACATGCGTTTTAAAAAAAAAATATTGTTGATGACGTCATCATGACGTCACACAATTTTCGCCATTTAGGGCATATCTTTGAGACATACCAAAGCTGTAACAAAAATAATTTTGAAAATATCTTGTTTTGTTCGCTAGATATATTGAAAAGAATGTTACGATTTTAGAACTTCAAAAATTCAGCGACTTGAAAAAAGACTAGAAATCAACCCCTTTTATAAACAGCAAGCTCATAATAGCCATGGTTATCAGCCCGTCCCAGAATTCCTTTGTGTTATATTGAATTTGGTCTAAATTTTGAAATGGCTGTCATTTCTTACTTGAGTGAGCCACGATCATGAAATTTTGGAATTGGGTACAGAAAAATACAATGTATACATTTTTGTAATCGGATTGATCCTTACATGCGTTAAAAAAAACCAATATTTTTGATGACGTCATCATGACGTCACACAATTTTCGCCTTTTAGGGCATATCTTTGAGACATACCAAAGCTATAACAAAAAGAATTTTGAAAATATCTTGTTTTGTTCGCTAGATATATTGAAAAGAATGTTACGATTGTAATACTTCAAAAATTCAGCGACTTGAAAAAAGACTAGAAATCAACCCCTTTTATAAACAGCAAGCTCATAATAGCCATGGTTATCAGCCCGTCCCAGAATTCCTTTGTGTTATATTGAATTTGGTCTAAATTTTGAAATGGCTGTCATTTCTTACTTGAGTGAGCCACGATCATGAAATTTTGGAATTGGGTACAGCAAAATTCAATATATACATTTTTGTAATCAGATTGACCCTTACATGCGTAAAAAAAAAAAAGCATTTTTGATGACGTCATCATGACGTCACACAATTTTCGCTTTTTAAGGCATATCTTTGAGACATACCAAAGCTATAAGAAAAAGAATTTTGAAAATATCTTGTTTTGTTCGCTAGATATAATTTAATGAATGTTACGATTTTCAAAATTCAAAAATTCATAAAAAATCACGTGATGACGTCATCATGACGTAAAAGTTCGGCATGCATCCTGAGTAGTTGGTCTAAGTGTCTGTTAAGTTTAAAGGCAATCGGCTGCATAAAAGTAGCCAAAGTGCCTGGCAGAAAGAAATCGTGTACAAATGCTATGGGCAAAAGTCTGAAAAAGAAGAAAAAAAAAAAACTAGATACATGTTTCAACTTAATCGGACTTGTACTTTTGTAGATATATGGCTTTGAAAAATGCCTCTTTAAGATGACGTCACGTGACATGTGATGATGTCATCATGACGTAAAAGTTCGACACACATTCTGAGCAGTTGGTCTAAGTGTCTGCCAATTTGAAAAGTACCCAAAGTGCCAATAAGAAAAAAGTGTACAAATGCTATGGGCAATAGTCTAGCGAATGCTCCTTTAAGATGACATCACGTGACATGTGATGTCATCATAACGTTATGTCAACTTTCATCTATAACACACCGTGTAGCATACTTAGATATTACGTTTCAACTTAATCGGACTTGTACTTTTGTAGATACACAATGTATGGCTACGAAAAATGCCCCTTTAAGATGACGTCAAGTTGACATGTGATGACGTCATCATGACATAAAAGTTCGACACACATTCTGAGCAATTCTGCCAATTTTAAAAGTACCCAAAGTGCCAGTAAGAAAAAAACATGTACAAATGCAATATAGTCTAGCGAATGCCCCTTTAAGATGACATCACGTGACATGTGATGACATCATGATAATGTCATGTCAATTTCCATCTATAAACCTACTGGCCTACCTAGATATTACGTTTCAACTTAATTGAACTTGTACTTTTGTTGATATATGGCTTCCAAAACTGCCCCTTTAAGATGACGTCACGTGACATGTGATGACGTCGTCCTATTGTCATGTTTATTTTCATCTATGAACCTGCAGACCTACCTGGATATTACATTTCAACTTAATCGAATTTGTACTTTTGTAGATATATGGCTTCAAAACTGCCCCTTTAAGATGACGTCACGTGACATGTGATGACATCAATCATGATAATGTCATGTCAATTTTCAGCTATAAACCTACTGGGCTACCTAGATATTACTTTTCAACTTAATCGAACTTGTACTTTTGTAGATATATAGCTTCAAAAACTGCCCCTTTAAGATGACGTCACGTGGCATGTGATGACGTCATCATGTATGTCTGTAATTCAAAAAGAAGGTTATAAGACGCCTGATTGTTTGTGTGCTTTTCACTGAATGCACTTGTTAAATACAACTTTTTCTCTTCAACATTTTGTTTTCAGCCTTGTATTGGAGTAACTTGCCTCTCAAATTTGAATCTTTATTAATATTATGTGATATGTTCTTGATAAAAATGCATGTTGACATTGTGGCACGTAGGAAGCAATAAAAAGAATTCTTTGAAAACAAGACCTTTGAATGAAGAGAGTTATTTAATGAAGTCTTACTGGTATATTTTTATTACAGTATATAATTGAAAGAAAATACGGTCTTATTAACCCTAATAGTCCTGAATTCTCAAATTTTAATATGATTTTCCACACACCCTAGGGAGGTACAGTTAAATGCAAAGAAAGTCCGACATAATCTTGCTGGTCAAAAGTTTCTCTGCCACAATTGACAAACCTGTCAACTTTTTAGCGCAAGAGGGCGGTAGTACTTACAAAAATACTCCTCTGGTTGTGTTTACTGAATTGTAGAGGGCAGCATACGAGTTTACTGGTAAAAATTCATTCACGGATTTTGTCCGGTGGCGCCTAGCACTGTATACCAAACTTAACTAACAATTTTAGGCAAACAAACACATAGAGCGGTGGGTGAGACCGAAGCATACCCCCTGTAGTGTTTGAAGACGGAAAACCAGAAATTAACGCAACACACCTTAAAGAATGCACGGCTGAAACAAACTTTATTTGAGCAGTAGAAAATCACAGAACGCATTTGTTTTAATACATTGGGAATTATAAACTGGAAATTAAATGTAAGGTAATCCAAATGACGATTGAGACAACATTTACTTGAGTGGAACAAAATACAACAATTATTTTTGAAAATTATGTTAAATCCTCCCAAATCACAGAACGCAAAACTTGTTTACCTATGACGTAAAAAACATATTTCAAAAAGAATTACAATAAGAATTTGGAAAGAATGTTATAAGACGCATGATTGTTTCTGTGCTTTTCACTGAATGCACTTGTTAAATACACAACTTTTTCTCTTCAACATTTTGTTTTCAGGCTTGTATTGGAGTAACTTGCCTCTCAAATTTGAATCTTTATTAATATTATGTGATATGTTCTTGATAAAAATGCATGTTGACATTGTGGCACGTAGGAAGCAATAAAAAGAATTCTTTGAAAACAAGACCTTTGAATAAAGAGAGTTATTTAATGAAGTCTTACTAGTATATTTTTATTACAGTATATAATTGAAAGAAAATACGGTCTTATTAACCCTAATAGTCCTGAATTCTCCAATTGTAATATGATTTTCCACACACCCTAGGGAGGTACAGTTAAATGCAAGGAAAGTTCGACATAATCTTACTGGTCAAAAGTTTCTCTGCCACAATTGACAAACCTGTCAACTTTTTAGCGCAAGAGGGCGGTAGTACTTAAAAAAATACTCCTCTGGTTGTGTTTAGTGAACTGTAGAGGGCAGCATACGAGTTTACTGGTAAAAACTCATTCACGGATTTTGTCCGGTGGCGCCTAGCACTGTATACCAAACTTAACTAACAATTTAAGGCAAACACACACATAGAGCGGTGGGTGAGAGCGAAGCATACCCCATGTAGTGTTTGAAAACCAGTAATTAACGCAACACACCTTAAAGAATAGACGGCTGAAACAAACTTTATTTGAGCAGTAGAAAATCACAGAACGCATTTTTTTTAATACATTGGGAATTATAAACTGGAAATTAAAAGTAAGGTAATCCAAAATACGATTGAGACAACATTTACTTGAGTGGAACAAAATACAACAACTATTTTTGAAAATTATGTTAAATCCTCCCAAATCACAGAACGTAAAACTTGTTTACCTAAAAAACCTATTTCAAAAAGAATTACAATAAGAATTTCGAAATTAGCATGTTCAGTTGATGAGATAGGCCTTATAGCTTAAAGATTCAAAAGTAAAGAAATTACTATAAAATCATATGATGACGTCACCATAACGTCGCATCAATTTTCATATATAACACATGCCGGCCTACAAGCATTCCTGACACAAAATTGTTTAAGATAATCTACTGGGCTACCTAGATATTACTTTTCAACTTAATCTGACTTCTACTTCGGTAAAAATATGGCTTCGAAAAATGCCCCTTTCAGATGACGTCACGTGACATGTGATGACGTCATCATGACGTAAAAGTTCGGCACACATTGTGAGCAGTTGGGGTAAGTGTCTGCCAAGTTTAAAAGTAGCCAAACTGGCCGGTAAGAAAGAAAACGTTTACAAATGCTATGGGCAATAATCTAGCGAGTGCCCCTTTAAGATGACACCACGTGACATGTTATGACTTGATCATAACGTCATGTCAATGTTCATCTATAACACCCGGTGGCATACCTAGATATTACGTTCCAACTTAATCGGTCTTGTACTTTTGTAAATATATGGCTTCGAAAAATGCCCCTTTAAGATGACGTCACGTGACATGTGATGACGTCATCATGACGTAAAGGTTCGGCACACATTGTGAGCAGTTGGGGTAAGTGTCTGCCAAGTTTAAAAGTAGCCAAAGTGGCCGGTAAGAAAGAAAACGTTTACAAATGCTATGGGCAATATTCTAGCGACTTGAAAAAAGATTTTTTTTTATGACGTCATCATGACGTCACACAATTTTCGCTTTTTAGGGCATATCTTTGAGACATACCAAAGCTATAACAAAAAGAATTTTGAAAATATCTTGTTTTGTTCGCTAGATATATTGAAAAGAATGTTACGATTCCAAAAATTTTACAATTCAGCGACTTGAAAAAAGACTACAAATCAACCCTTTTTATAAACAGCATGCTCATTTAAGCCATGGTTATCAGCCCTTCCCAGAATTCCTTTGTGTTATATTGAATTTGGTCTAAATTTTGAAATGGCTCCTATTTCTTACTTGAGTGAGCCACGATCATGAAATTTTGGAATTACGTACAGAAAAATTCAATGTATACATTTTTGTAATCGGATTGACCCTTACATGTGTTTAAAAAAAAAAATATTGTTGATGACGTCATCATGACGTCACACAATTTTCGCCTTTTAGGGCATATCTTTGAGACATACCAAAGCTATAACAAAAATAATTTTTAAAATATCTTGTTTTGTTCGCTAGATATATTGAAAAGAATGTTACGATTTTAATACTTCAAAAATTCAGCGACTTGAAAAAAGACTAGAAATCAACCCCTTTTATAAACAGCAAGCACATAATAGCCATGGTTATCTGTCCTTCCCAGAATTCCTTTGTGTTATATTGAATTTGGTCTAAATTTTGAAATGGCTGTTATTTCTTACTTGAGTGAGCCACGATCATGAAATTTTGGAATTGGGTACAGCAAAATTCAATATATACATTTTTGTAATCAGATTGACCCTTACATGCGTAAAAAAAAAAAAGCATTTTTGATGACGTCATCATGACGTCACACAATTTTCGCTTTTTAAGGCATATCTTTGAGACATACCAAAGCTATAACAAAAAGAATTTTGAAAATATCTTGTTTTGTTCGCTAGATATAATTTAATGAATGTTACGATTTTCAAAATTCAAAAATTCATAAAAAATCACGTGATGACGTCATCATGACGTAAAAGTTCGGCATGCATTCTGAGCAGTTGGTCTGAGTGTCTGTTAAGTTTAAAGGCAATCGGTTGCATAAAAGTAGCCAAAGTGCCTGGCAGAAAGAAATCGTGTACAAACCCTATGGGCAAAAAGTCTGAAAAAGAAAAAAAAAAAAAAAAAAAAAAAAAGAAAAAAAAACAAGTGTTTGTGGACAAACACAGGGCTGTTTCGAATTTTTTTATTGTTAGTTTGGATGTCAAATGTGTATGCAATATTTAAAGTTGTTTGTTAGTTAACAATGACGGAGGGATGAAGATGTTATTGGATGTGTGAAGGATTGGTTTAAAAAAAGGAATCATGTACAAATGCTATGGGAAATAGCCTAGCGAATGCCCCTTTAAGATGACATCACATAACGTCATGTCAATTTTCATCTATGACACCGGGTGGCATACCTAAATGGTGTGTTTCAACTGAATCGGACTTGTACATTTGTAGATATATGGCTTCGAAAAATGCCCCTTTAAGATGACGTCACGTGACATGTGATGACGTCATCATGACGTAAAAGTTAGGCACACATTCTGAGCAGTTGGGGTAAGTGTCTGCCAAGTTTAAAAGTAGCCAAACTGGCCGGTAAGAAAGAAAATGTTTACAAATGCTATGGGCAATAATCTAGCGAGTGCCCCTTTAAGATGACACCACGTGACATGTTATGACTTGGTCATAACGTCATGTCAATGTTCATCTATAACACCCGGTGGCATACCTAGATATTACGTTCCAACTTAATCGGACTTGTACTTTTGTAGATATATGGTTTCGAAAAATGCCCCTTTAAGATGACGTCACGTGACATGTGATGATGTCATCATGACGTAAATGTTCGGCACACATTGTGAGCAGTTGGAGTAAGTGTCTGCTAAGTTTAAAAGTATCCAAAGTGGCCGGTAAGAAAGAAAAAGTTTACAAATGCTATGGGCAATATTCTAGCGACTTGAAAAAAGATTTTTTTTTATGACGTCATCATGACGTCACACAATTTTCGCTTTTTAGGGCATATCTTTGAGACATACCAAAGCTATAACAAAAAGAATTTTGAAAATATCTTGTTTTGTTCGCTAGATATATTGAAAAGAATGTTACGATTCCAACAATTTAAAATTCAGCGACTTGAAAAAAGACTACAAATCAACCCTTTTTATAAACAGCATGCTCATTTAAGCCATGGTTATCTGCCCTTCCCAGAATTCCTTTGTGTTATATTGAATTTGGTCTAAATTTTGAAATGGTTCCTATTTCTTACTTGAGTGAGCCACGACCATGAAATTTTGGAATTACGTACAGAAAAATTCAATGTATACATTTTTGTAATCGGATTGACCCTTACATGCGTTAAAAAAGAAAGAATTGTTGATGACGTCATCATGACGTCACACAATTTTCGCCTTTTAGGGCATATCTTTGAGACATACCAAAGCTATAACAAAAAGAATTTTGAAAATATCTTGTTTTGTTCGCTAGATATATTGAAAAGAATGTTACGATTTTAATACTTCAAAAATTCAGCGACTTGAAAAAAGACTAGAAATCAACCCCTTTTATAAACATCAAGCACATAATAGCCATGGTTATCTGCCCTTCCCAGAATTCCTTTGTGTTATATTGAATTTGGTCTAAATTTTGAAATGGCTGTCATTTCTTACTTGAGTGAGCCACGATCATGAAATTTTGGAATTGGGTACAGGAAAATACAATGTATACATTTTTGTAATCGAATTGACCCTTACATGCGTTTACAAAAAAACATATTTTTGATGACGTCATCATGACGTCAAACAATTTTCGCTTTTTAGGGCATATCTTTGAGACATACCAAAGCTCTAACAAAAAGAATTTTGAAAATATCTTGTTTTGTTCGCTAGATATAATTTAATGAATGTTACGATTTTCAAATTTCAAAAATTCATAAAAAATCACGTGATGACGTCATCATGACGTAAAAGTTCGGCATGCATTCTGAGCAGTTGGTCTAAGTGTCTGTTAAGTTTAAAGGCAATCGGCTGCATCAAAGTAGCAAAAGTGCCTGGTAGAAAGAAAACGTGTACAAATGCTATGGGCAAAAAGTCTGAAAAAGAAGCAAAAAAAAAAAAAAAAAAAAAGAAAAAAAAAAAAATCTTAACGAAAACAAGGGCTGTTTCGTAAAACTACGAAACAGCCAAAAAATCTTAACGAAAACAAGGGCTGTTTCGAAAAACTTTCGAAACAGCCAAAAAAGAAAAAAAAAAAAATCTTAACGAAAACAAGGGCTGTTTCGAAAAACTTTCGAAACAGCCAACTAGAGGCATGAGGTTGGTGTTTGTGGACAAACACAGGGCTGTTTCGTTTTTGTTTTTTTAGTTTGGATGTGAAATGTGAATACAATAATTTAAGTTTGTCAAAGAATCGCGCTGCTGCCAGTTTTCTTTGGTAATTTTGAAATTAATTAAAGTTGTTTGTAGTAGTAACATGTGATGACGTCATCATAACGTATCTATAAACTTGCTGACCTACCTAGATATTACTTTTCAACTTAATCGGACTTATACTTTTGTCTATATATGGCTTCATAAACAGCCCCTTTAAGATGACGTCACGTGACATGTGATGACATCATCATAATGTCAAGTCACTTTTCATATATAAACCTATATGTACTGGGCTACCTAGATATTACTTTTCAACTTAATCGGACTGATACTTTTGTTTATATAGCTTCAACAACTGCCCCTTTAAGATGACGTCACGTGACATGTGATGACGTCATCATAATGTCAAGTCAAATTTCATCTATAAACCTACTGGGCTACCTAGATATTACTTTTCAACTTAATCGGACTTGTACTTTTGTTTATATATGGCTTCGAAAAATGCCCCTTTAAGATGACGTCACGTGACATGTGATGACGTCATCATGACGTAAACGTTCGTTACACATTGTGAGCAGTTGGGGTAAGTGTCTGCCAAGTTTAAAAGTAGCCAAAGTGGCCGGTAAGAAAGAAAACGTTTACAAATGCTATGGGCAATATTCTAGCGACTTGAAAAACAATTTTTTTTTATGACGTCATCATGACGTCACACAATTTTCGCTTTTTAGGGCATATCTTTGAGACATACCAAAGCTATAACAAAAAGCATTTTGAAAATATCTTGTTTTGTTCGGTAGATATATTGAAAAGAATGTTACGATTAAAATTGTTTTATAATTTAGCGACTTGAAAAAAGACTACAAATCAACCCTTTTTATAAACAGCATGCACATTTAAGCCATGGTTACCTGCCCTTCCCAGAATTCCTTTGTGTTATATTGAATTTGGTCTAAATTTTGAAATGGCTGTTATTTCTTACTTGAGTGAGCCACGATCATGAAATTTTGGAATTAGGTACAGAAAAATTCAATGTATACATTTTTGTAATCAGATTGACCCTTACATGCGTTTAAAAAAAAAAAATTTTTGACGACGTCATCATGACCTCACACAATTTTCGCTTTTTAGGGCATATCTTTGAGACATACCAAAGCTATAACAAAAAGAATTTTCAAAATATCTTGTTTTTTTCGTTAGATATATTGAAAAGAATGTTACGATTTTCAAAATTCAAAAATTCATAAAAAATCACGTGATGACGTCATCATTACGTAAAAGTTCGGCAGACATTCTGAGCAGTTGGTCTAAGTGTCTGCCAAGTTTAAAGCCAATCGGCTGCTTAAAAGTGGCCAAAATGCCGGTTAGAAAGAAAACGTGCACAAATGCTATGGGCATTTGGCTGAAAAAGAAAAAAAAAAAGAAAAAAAAAAAAAAAAAAAAAAAAAAAAAGAAAAAAAAAAAAATCTTAACGAAAACAAGGGCTGTTTCGGAAAAGTTTCCGAAACAGCCAAAAAACTAGAGGTTTGTGTCTGTTTGAAACAGAACACAAGGCTTTTCCTCTTTTTTTGTTTTCCACCCTAAAACTTCAAGTTACGTTCTATGTTTGTGTTAAGTTTGATTAAGATCTGATGTTTATAGTGAGTAAAGTGGCTTGTACAAAATTCGTGTACAAAGTCTATGGGATTTTGGATAGAACTGAAACATTCATAGACAATTAGCCGATGACGTCATCATGACTTCACTTCGGATGTTACATTCTACTGGCACTATCTACCTTCCCACAATTTTTTTATGATACTCAGACCTATTCTTATATATGTTATTAAAAAAAAACATTTTGATGACGTCATGATGACGTCACACATTTTCACATTTACGTGAAAGAATATAGGAGCTAACAAAGCTATTCCAAAAAGAATTTTGAATTTAGCATGTTCTGTTGATGAGATATGGCTTTAAGAAACTTTGACGGTTCAAAAACTTTAAAATTACTATAAAATCGTATGGTGACGTCATCATGACGTCACCTCAATTTTCATCTATAACACGTGGTGGCCCACCAACATACCAGGTTTAAAGGCAATCGGACCTACGGTTCTCTAGATATGGGCCCTTGAAAAATGCACGTTTAGGATGACGTCACGTGACACGTGATGACGTCATCATGACGTCACGTTTCGGCATACATTTTCAGCTTAGGGTCTTTGTTTGTGTTAAGCCTGATTAACATCTGTGGTTGTTTAGTGACCAAAGTGCCACTTACAAAATTCGTCTACAAAGTCTATGGGATTTGGGATAGAACTAAAAATTTCATAGAAAATCAGCCGATGACGTCATCATGACGTCACTTTGGATTTTACATGCTAGTAGCATTATCTACCTACCCAGCAATTTTTATGACGATCGAACGTACCCTTATATGTGTTTCAAAAAAGAACATTTTTGATGACGTCATGATGACGTCACACATTTTCCCATTTATGTGAAAGAATATAGGAGCTAACAAAGCTATTCCAAAAAGAATTTTGGATTTAGCATGTTCTGTTCATGAGATATGGCTTTAAGAAACTTTAATGTTCAAAAACTTTAAAATTACTATAAAATCGTATGATGACGTCATCATGACGTCACGTAAATTTTCATCTATAACACGTGGTGGTCTACCAACATACCGGGTTTAAAGGCAATCGGACCTACGGCTCTCTAGATATGGGCCCTTGAAAAATCATCTTTAAGATGACGTCACGTGACATGTGATGACGTCATCATGACGTAAAAGGTCGGCACACATTGTGAGCAGTTGGGGTAAGTGTCTGCCAAGTTTAAAAGTAGCCAAAGTGGCCGGTAAGAAAGAAAACGTTTACAATGCTATGGGCACTATTCTAGCGACTTGAAAACAGATTTATTTTATTACGTCATCATGACGTCACACAATTTTCGCTTTTTAGGGCATATCTTTGAAACATACCAAAGCTATAACAAAAAGAATTTTGAAAATATCTTGTTTTGTTCGCTAGATATATTGAAAAGAATGTTACGATTTAAACAATTTAGAAATTCAGCGACTTGAAAAAAGACTACAAATCAATTCTTTTTATAAACAGCATGCACTTTTAAGCCATGGTTATCTGCCCTTCCCAGAATTCCTTTGTGTTATATTGAATTTGGTCTAAATTTTGAAATGGCTGCTATTTCTTACTTGGGTTAGCCACGATCATGAAATTTTGGAATTAGGTACAGAAAAATTCAATGTATACATTTTTGTAATCGAATTGACACTTACATTCGTTAAAAAAAAAAAAATGTTTGGATGACGTCATCATGACGTCACACAATTTTCGCTTTTTAGGGCATATCTTTGAGACATACCAAAGCTATAACAAAAAGAATTTTGAAAATATCTTGTTTCGTTCGCTAGATATATTGAAAAGAATGTTACGATTTTAAAACTTCAAAAATTCAGCGACTTGAAAAAAGACTAGAAATGAACCCCTTTTATAAACAGCAAGCACATAATACCCATGGTTATCTGCCCTTCCCAGAATTCCTTTGTGTTATATTGAATTTGGTCCAAATTTTGAAATGGCTGTTATTTCTTACTTGAGTGAGCCACGATCATGAAATTTTGGAATTAGGTACAGAAAAATTCAATGTATACATTTTTGTAATCGAATTGACACTTACATGCGTTAAAAAAAAAACTAATTTTTGATGACGTCATCATGACGTCACACAATTTTCGCTTTTTAGGGCATATCTTTGAGACATACCAAAGCTATAACAAAAAGAATTTTGAAAATATCTTGTTTTGTTCGCTAGATATATAGAAAAGAATGTTACGATTTTCAAAATTCAAAAAATCATAAAAAATCACGTGATGACGTCATCATGACGTCACTCTTCGGCATACAATTTCAGGTTCGGGTCTATGTTTGTGTTAAGTTTAATTAAGATCTGAGATTGTTTAGTGACCAAAGTGGCTGTCATAAAATTCGTGTACAAAGTCTATGGGATTTGGGATAGAACTAAAATAAGAAGAAGAAGAAGAAGAAGAAGAAGAAGAAGAAGTAACTAGAGGTTTGTGTCTGTTTGAAACAGAACACAAGGCTTTTCCTCTTTTTTTGTTTTCCACCCAAAAACTTCAAGTTACGTTCTATGTTTGTGTTAAGTTTGATTAAGATCTGATGTTTATAGTGAGTAAAGTGGCTTGTACAAAATTCGTGTACAAAGTCTATGGGATTTTGGATAGAACTAAAACATTCATAGACGTCATCATGACTTCACTTCGGATGTTACATTCTACTGGCACTATCTACCTTCCCACAATTTTTTATGATACTCAGACCTATTCTTATATATGTTATTAAAAAAAAACATTTTGATGACGTCATGATGACGTCACACATTTTCACATTTACGTGAAAGAATATAGGAGCTAACAAAGCTATTCCAAAAAGAATTTGGAATTTAGCATGTTCTGTTGATGAGATATGGCTTTAAGAAACTTTTACGGTTCAAAAACTTTAAAATTACTATAAAATCGTATGGTTACGTCATCATGACGTCACCTCAATTTTCATCTATAACACGTGGTGGCCCACCAACATACCAGGTTTAAAGGCAATCGGACCTACGGTTCTCTAGATATGGGCCCTTGAAAAATGCACGTTTAGGATGACGTCACGTGACACGTGATGACGTCATCATGACGTCACGTTTCGGCATACATTTTCAGCTTAGGGTCTTTGTTTGTGTTAAGCCTGATTAACATCTGTGGTTGTTTAGTGACCAAAGTGCCACTTACAAAATTCGTCTACAAAGTCTATGGGATTTGGGATAGAACTAAAAATTTCATAGAAAATCAGCCGATGACGTCATCATGACGTCACTTTGGATTTTACATGCTAGTAGCATTATCTACCTACCCAGCAATTTTTATGACGATCGAACGTACCCTTATATGTGTTTCAAAAAAGAACATTTTTGATGACGTCATGATGACGTCACACATTTTCCCATTTATGTGAAAGAATATAGGAGCTAACAAAGCTATTCCAAAAAGAATTTTGGATTTAGCATGTTCTGTTCATGAGATATGGCTTTAAGAAACTTTAATGTTCAAAAACTTTAAAATTACTATAAAATCGTATGATGACGTCATCATGACGTCACGTAAATGTTCATCTATAACACGTGGTGGTCCACCAACATACCGGGTTTAAAGGCAATCGGACCTACGGCTCTCTAGATATGGGCCCTTGAAAAATCATCTTTAAGATGACGTCACGTGACATGTGATGACGTCATCATGACGTAAAAGGTCGGCACACATTGTGAGCAGTTGGGGTAAGTGTCTGCCAAGTTTAAAAGTAGCCAAAGTGGCCGGTAAGAAAGAAAACGTTTACAATGCTATGGGCACTATTCTAGCGACTTGAAAACAGATTTATTTTATTACGTCATCATGACGTCACACAATTTTCGCTTTTTAGGGCATATCTTTGAGACATACCAAAGCTATAACAAAAAGAATTTTGAAAATATCTTGTTTTGTTCGCTAGATATATTGAAAAGAATGTTACGATTTTAAAACTTCAAAAATTCAGCGACTTGAAAAAAGACTAGAAATCAACCCCTTTTATAAACAGCAAGCACAAAATACCCATGGTTATCTGTTCGTCCCAGAATTCCTTTGTGTTATATTGAATTTGGTCTAAATTTTGAAATGGCTGTTATTTCTTACTTGAGTGAGCCACGATCATGAAATTTTGGAATTACGTACAGAAAAATTCAATGTATACATTTTTGTAATCGGATTGACACTTACATGCGTTTAAAAAAAACCAAATTTTTGATGAAGTCATCATGACGTCACACAATTTTCGCTTTTTAGGGCATATCTTTGAGACATACCAAAGCCATAACAAAAAGAATTTTGAAAATATCTTGTTTTGTTCGCTAGATATATTGAAAAGAATGTTACGATTTTCAAAATTCAAAAAATCAAAAAAAATCACGTGATGACGTCATCATGACGTCACTCTTCGGCATACAATTTCAGGTTCGGGTCTATGTTTGTGTTAAGTATAATTAAGATCTGAGATTGTTTAGTGACCAAAGTGGCTGTCATAAAATTCGTGTACAAAGTCTATGGGATTTGGGATAGAACTAAAATAAGAAGTAGAAGATATAAAAAAAAAAAAATCAGAACAAAAACAAAGCCTTTTCCGACGGATTGTCGGAAAAGCCAAAAAATCAGAACAAAAACAACGCCTTTTCCGACGGATTGTCGGAAAAGCCAAAAAAAAAAAAAATCAGAACAAAAACAAAGCCTTTTCCGAAGGATTTCGGAAAAGCCAAAAATCAGAACAAAAACAAAGCCTTTTCCGAAAAATTTTCGGAAAAGCCAAAAAAAAAATCAGAACAAAAACAAAGCCTTTTCCGAAGGATTTCGGAAAAGCCAATAATAATAGCGGCTATGCCCAATGAAACACTATGACGTCATTATTTTCGACTCTGGGGAAGGGCGCCCGTAGCGTTTAGGTAAACGCATGCTTGCGGCTACAGTAAATACAGCATCGCATGTAAAATGCGAGCGGGATTTTCATTGATGAAGAAAACACTTCACAAAGATGACAGAATAAAGAAGTGAAGAGACAAATAAAGGAATGAATAAGTGAATGGATAAATAATAATCACGGATGTACCCCATTGCATGTAGTTACGTGTTTTAGTGACATGATTTAGTGATATTTATAAATCAGGGAATACCATTGTACAATGTCATTTACTTATTGAGGAGATGAGACGGGCCAATATGCAGTCAATCAAGGACTGTTGAGATATTGGTTTTAAGTTGGCAGGTATCAGATATTATTCATTCCTTATAGGTGGAAATGTTTTGTTTAAATGTATAAAAAGAAATTAAAAACATGAGTTGAGTTGTTTTTTAATGATAAAGTACCGTGAACGATTTAATAAAGCTAAATGAAGGCAAAGCATCTAAAAAATAAATGAAATAGAACTTTGCTCAACCCGAGAAGTGATATCTGTCAATGGTTTCACTAGTAATACTCATAACTGCTACTTCAGAGTTCAGACAGTCAGTAACAAAGTAAGACACACCCAGTAATATGATTTTGAAGAAAAAAATCTGTTTTTTTATTATATCAATGAAGATGAATAAAATTGCAATAAATAAATATTATAGTACATAACAAACAAATATTTATTTTGAAACACTTTTTAATGATCAATTTCTCAATAATTTAGTTTTGTGCCATATGTACAGTTATATTTGTTTTTAATGATATTTGCAAAATCTCCACTATTGAATATCAGATATTCAGAATTAATAAATAAATGAATAACTAACGAAAGAAAGAAAGAAAAAAGGAGAGAGAAACATTAAGTATGTAATGTTAAGACCAATCCTTGCCAAATTTTGTTGGAGGTGTCATTTAGTGCAATTAATTCAGTGCGGAGCACCAAGTCTTCGTTTTTTTTCATTGCTAACAAACAGCGAACACTTCGGTTGGAATTGGTCGCAAGTTTTACCTACCAAATGTATGAGGGCGCCCTTCCCCATGAGCAACTTCTTCCTTTTTGATGTACGTACATGTACGTACGTACGGTACGGACGGCCGGCCGGCCGGACGCGTCCGGCCGATCTTTCAACGATTTTTGCTTGTGTTAATGTTGTTGACAATCAAGATGGCGGCGCCCAATGTTTTGGAAACTGATCGGTGGCTCTTCGAAATCGTCGAGTTTCGGAAGAATCCCGTGTCGTTTTTTACATCACGGCAAATGGAGGCTAGCGAGTTTGTCCTAGATATTTTGCAAGTATGTTTTCATGACAACCGATTCGTAGTCCTGGCACTTTTATTTCATTTTCAGTTTTTGTCTGTGCTTCATGCATGGAGTTCCTCCATGCTTCATGCAACACTAAAAACAGGGTCATGCTAATTAGCGTCAACAAGCGTCAACAAGCGTCAACAAGCGTCAACAAGCGTCAACAAGCGTCAACAAGCGTCAACAAGCGTCAACAAGGCGTCAACAAGGCGTCAACAAGGCGTCAACAACTTATAAAAGCACTGTTAAGCTTAAACATGTTATTCACAATATTTAGTGGGCTCCTCTGATTATTTAAAAGTATCATTAGTATTTAAAAGTATCTTAAAATGTGTGATTTTTAAGCGAAAAAGTACATCAACGGTGCTTTTTTCCGGCAGCCATCTTGTTTTTCTGGGACATGGTGCAATCGCGCATGCGCAAAAGAGAAAACAAAGATGGCGGCGCCCATTCATCGTAATTTTGTCGTCTTAAAATTTCGTTTTTATGTGGGATTGTGAACGAGAATTCAGCCAATTTCTCACATAATACGAGATGCGAGAGTTTGTTGAATACAAGTATAGCTTTTGTGAAGCTTAAATGTGCATTTTTAGCTTGTTGACGCTTTGTTGACGCTGATCGGGTTTGTTGACGCTTGTTGACGCTAAATAGCATGACCGCTAAAAACAGGCTTAACCACTGCCAGTGGTACTGGCAGTGCATGTTTGTACCACCAGGCCGCTGTTCATTTGGGGACTCATTTTCTGAATAGGAAATTGTGATAAAAACAATTTTCTTTTGTGCACATTCTTACACTTACAGCTTTATTTTAATTCAAACATCAGAATTTTTGAAATCATGATTGCCATCTGCCTAGCCTACCCCTAGAACTATGGGGTTCCGACAGGAACCCCATAGTTCTAGGGGTACTGCCTAGCCTAGGCTATTCATTGAAATAAGCCTATAGTATAACCATTTTCATGGAGTATATTTTAATACCTCCATGGTATAACTAAGGCATGAATAAAGACAAAGATTTTGAGAAAATGTGAGTTTTAAGCATTTCTGTTATAATCTGCACTTCAATTTGTGTACAAAATAATCACACTTTACTGCATTAAACGTACACATTTTAGGGACCAAAAAATCCCCGCTTTAAATCAATTCTTCTTTGCTTTGCAAAATCCGATGGAATCCGAACTTGAATCAAATTCTTTCTTATGACTTTCTCTTCAAAACCACATCAAAACAAAATGTACAAAATTTATTTGAAAAATTTATTAATCTCCCTACCATTACAGCCCTACTCCAACGGCACCCCTACTCGCCGAGTTTTACAACCGGTCGACTTTGATTTCAAATATCTCCCCAAATTCTTATCACTGAACACTTTTTACATCATTGTATTCCTGTGATGTTATCAATTTCTACCATACAGAACATGGGGGGATGCCTTTAACACCTTGCGTACAGGTATTATATGAGGGTGCCAGGGCACCAGGCCGGGTTATGCAGCCAAGCGAAACGGAAACAAGAGGCTTGTGCAGCCAAGCATAATGTACACAATACCCCAATAATGGATTGAAAATGCAGAGATTGGCGTGTATAGACGTCAACCGGCCAGGTGGCAATTTTCAATCCACACATGTGTCAACCGGTTACAAGATGTTAAACCTTGATTATCAGATTCCTTGTTCCTTTTTGTGTAAGAAAAAATCTGCGGCTGCGGCTGCGGCTGCGGCTGCGGCTGCGGCTGCGGCTGCGGCTGCGGCTGCGGCTGCGGCTGCGGCTGCGGCTGCGGCTGCGGCTGCGGCTGCGGCTGCGGCTGCGGCTGCGGCTGCGGCTGCGGCTGCGGCTGCGGCTGCGGCTGCGGCTGCGGCTGCGGCTGCGGCTGCGGCTGCGGCTGCGGCTGCGGCTGCGGCTGCGGCTGCGGCTGATACAAATGTGCATTTATGACTGAAAAATGTTCACTTCTACAGTAATTGATGCATTCTTATTTGCTGCCGGCCAAAAGTTGAGTCAAGTTGTATATATACCTACATCCTCAGATGGGCGAGGGAGGTGGTATTTAGGTGGGGTGGGGGCAGGGTATAACACCTGAATAGAAGCACCTGTTTCTACTAATTAATTTTGCCATCAAGAGATTTAATGTAAGGTTTGGCTATATTTTAATAAAAAAATAATGATTATTTCTAAGTAAACAAACACATTGACTCAAATGATGGCCAGAAGAGTTCCAGGAGTATGGTGTCTTTGGGAGGGCATAACTCTGTAACTGAAGCACCTATGGCAATGGTATTTGCACCATTGCATTTCTCCCATCAAGAGCTTTAATTTGATGTATAATTTAATTTAACAATATTGAAGAAAAAATTCATGTAACATTGCTACAATTGGGGAAGAATGTTTGTACAGGTTCTGTATACGTCCGAGGAAGAGAGGAGAAAGAAAATACAAAAGAACCTTTCAGTCCTCGCAAGTCAGTCTTTTGTTAAAATCGGTCCTCGGAAGTAGAAATACGTGCTTAGTCTATGGGGTTGGGTTGTGTTTTCTGTGTTAGATGTTCTTGGCACAGTGTATGTATAGTCACTCAAAGTGTTGACATACATGCTAATTTCTGCCTCATTTTTACAGATTTTGCTGACATAAATCTTGAAATAACAGGTTGTGCCACATATTAATTATTTTCCAAGATTTTGCTGTTCTTGACCTATTTTGGTGCGGGGGTGTATTAAAGTAGAATCTTTCTGACAATGTCAATTTAAGTCTGTATTTATGCACCAGTGTGAATTGTTTCCCCTACTCCTGCCTAGTGTTGCCGATTTGGTGACTGTCACTTTAAGAGTGACCAAATCACAACCCCTGGGGTACCATTCCATGGGTGGGGAAAATAGTGCTAGGTGTATAAGTTTAAAATGTTCAATCACCGCAATTCATGTTGACAGAGAATACTTTACTTACGCAACTCTCCATGGCACAGAATTTTTAATGTTATGCAGCCAAGTGCAAAAATGGGAATTTTTTTCTAACTTACGTTTAGGATAAGGAAAGACCATGATCATGCCACCACTATTATTTTAGTTGTGTACATATTCTCCGCCATGAAATATTTTTTTATATTGCCGGATAAAAAACAGTTTACCTTATATTAACCCTAACGCCCAAGGCATTTTTATTAGGAAGTGTGCTCAATCTGTCAAAATCCAACACTGTGCAGTATACATATGGCATGTTCTTTGGACTACAGTCCTGAAGCCATCAAAATGACCTCTTACTGCACAAATATTTTTACAAAGTCCAAGTTTGAACATCGAAATACACAAAACAAATCCAATAAGTTAAACGACTGATGCAACAAGTATCTGCAGGAAGTGTTTCAAACTCCCAGTGATTTGTTTGAATAAATATCATTTTATGTTTACAAATTCCATTTTCGTTCAACAGGGCCTGTATTCAGACAAACTTGATAAATCTATGAAAGTTGTTCTACTCACAACTTTACAAGAAAAGGCATCATGTTTGATGTCTACTCCAGCGAGGTAAGTTGAAAACACTTTTCATGTTTGAGTTACAGGATCAAATGATGTTCAATCACAGATACTGCTGTACTGTAAGGATGGGAATTTACGTTTAGTTTGATAAACGTTTAGCAAAACTTTCTGGTAGCGGTTTAAACGTAGTCAACACTTGCAAAAAGGCTGCCACCCCTCCCAGTATTTGTGCAGTAACTGTGGTCAGTCTTTGCAGATGCACCTGTGTTTCAGCCAGCTGAGAATTCCAATTGGCAATGTCTCCAGCTTGCACATGGAAGGAACCACAACCAATTACATATCTATTTGCTGGGAACCGGCTCATTTAATTGGCTGAAATATTATCACTGTCCATCAGCAAAGAACACCCCCATTATAGGGGCACATCCTCAAGGTCCAGTAGCCTACAGCTGAACCCAAATATATATACTTTGTAATAAACAAGAGATGCACTGTATCAATTTTAACAATGGGGCTGTCAATCATTCTATGGAAAGGCTTTTTTGGAGTTGGGATTTTATTTGGGCATTTTTTTCAAAGATGGTGGACAACTTTATACGAAAAAATGAGCTTCGAAACTGAAATGAACATGAAATTTCACCCGTTTTGTGTATGCACATGGATAAACGATTCGGGGGGATATTGCCAAGTCCAAATAATTTATTAAATGTATCTTTTATTTCGTAGTAGAGGTTCAAACTGCATTGAAAAAAAGGCCTGGTATTAATAGCCCGGATTTTATACTAGACCAAATTTACCACATTATTTTAATCAGACTAACACTAGGACGAGTCCACCACAAACAAAACAATTGTATACACTGTGTATCATTGACACAATAGATAGTTGCTGGTCATTGAGAGATGTATCAATTAAACTTCTGGTTAAACTTCTTGGAATGTGATCGAGTACTAAAGGCTTTGTAAATTAAATATATTTACAAAGATCATAGATTCTTTGTAAATAAAACTTGAAGGTAGATTGCGTAAATACAAGGTCCCATTTAAAAAATTTGAGTTCCGTTGAAATGTTTGGGAAAATTTCTAAACGGATTTGCATTTTTTTTCGTTCAAACGTGTAAACGTCCCATCCTTACTGTACTGAAGCAGTTTTTTTCCAAATGTGGAAGTGAATCTCCACGCAGAATCTCAGTGATATAAAGTTACCCACCTGTATATATCTTACTTGTACAACTAAGGGCAAAATCTTACCTACATTGTCACAGGATGCAGCTCAAATCAAACCAGCTGTTCGGTTAAGCACGGTCTCAAAAGTCGGAACGTTCCTTTTGGAATGCTCCTTTCGGGATCACTGTGTTCCCGTTCCCAGCGCGTTCCCAACTTAAACAGGCTGTTTCAGGGAAAGCATGCACATGAATAGATCATTGTTCCCATATGGGATCGCGTGGTGTTCCCAAGCTGTTCCCGGTGAGAATAGCACGTGTTCCGGATTGGAACAGGTGATGCTCTCGTTGGAACGTTCCAGGTGTTCCGACTTTTGGTAGTATGCATCATTGTCTTTTGCTGTAATTTTCAGAAATAAATGGATTTGGCGGTTAGTGTTTTAAAGTGTGCTAGCAAATACTGTAACACTGACCTGTTTGAAGTTCTGTGTGCATAGACGCTGGGAAAACAGAGAGAAAAGAAATTGGTTCTGGTAGTCTGGTTCCCTGACCATACTTTAGACAAAAATGAGCAATTTATAGAATCGGGGAATTATCAGGTCGGGGAACTAAACTATTTCCAACGATTGCCGGCTGACAATCGTTGGAAAACGATATAAATTTCCACTTTTCTTTAAAAATTTCGCACACCAGGTGCCATGATTTCACAGGATGCTTGAGACTGCTATTTACTTACAGTCTAGTACGGTATTTCGTAATCATTCAGTAGTTTTGTTTTTTGATGTTTGCAAATGTTGTATACTAGCTTTAAGACACTCCCTTAACGGGGCTTTCAATAGATCTGAAACTATTTGTAATATTTCACTTAACTGTTTCAGTAAACAGTTTCACTTAACAAGAATTTGCCCTTGAGGTTCATGTGTTCACATTGTATCCTCAGTGCTCTCCTGGAACCTGTGAAAAAAAACCCAGGTTACTCAGGTGAGACTTGAACCCCTGACCTCCTGTTTACTAGTAAAGACATCTTACTACCAGTCCGCTACTGAGCATGCCCAAGTTGGCTGGCCGATTCAAATCAGTGTACATGTATGTATAGAAAAAGCTTCAAACGAGGAGCCAAGCCTATTAGACCAGATCCATCCAACTAAAAGAAAAATACCTTCAACAGTAATTAACTAAGCTACACGTACACCCAAATATTTATTAGTATTTTGCATCGTTGTTTTGTTTTTCCTCATCAGCACTGAGCAAACAGTAGGTTCTCTGATGAGTATGTACAACCAGACAACTTGTGAAATGGACGCATTCTACAAGAGCCAACTGCTGGTTACCATGACAACCATATTGCTGGAATCGGGACAGCTGGTATGTTGGACGAATTGTGAGCAAAATGCGTCAAAATTGTTTTTCATCAACAGCTTTGAAATTTCTGCAGTAAGCAGTCACTCTTCTCTGTAATGCACTTTTTTTACCACAGGCTGCACAGCCGAAGCTGTTTATAGATTTTGTCGAGCTTCTTCTTGACACCGTGTCAAAGGTGAACAGTGCTGCAGATCGGACTGTTAGAGGGACGGCTTGCCAGTGTCTAAATGAAATGGAAATTATGCATCCAGTAAGTATGAAACTTTTTTTTTTGTATGCAAATCGCCCATCACAAGCCCTAGGGCACTCGAGGTGTGAGCTACAGAGGATTATGTGGAAGAACCATCCCCTCACACTGAAACAAGACCAGCTACTCTCTTCACAGTATGAATAGGGTCGGGATGGGTAACTAGTCCACTGCAAGGCATTAATAATGCCTCTACCAATATTAAGCGTAGAAGTGCTATGGCCCAGGACTGGGCTCGAACACACAACCTGCAAAATTACCCACAGACCTTGAATTCAATGTGCCAAATCAATAGGCCACGGCACTTCCACAAATGTTGATTCCACTTCCAATGTCGTTTGTTTTTGTATTCTCAGGGTGTTTTAATGAGGAAATTGGAGCATTTCTATGCCATGAGTCAGTTGGAGTGTACCCATGTATGCCAGAACTATATGGTAAGAATCTTTGTTTAATGTTCATCTCGACCAAAACAAACCAATAGTCCACTATAATAATGCTTAACTTCTTGAGTCCTGGTGTTATAATGGGGGCGCCTGTATGCCAGGCCAGCTTGTGCAGCCAAGCGAAACGGACACAATGGGCTTGTGCAGCCAAGCGTAATGCATACAATAACCCAACAATGGATTGAAAATCTAGAGATTGCGTGTATAGTCGTCAACCGGCCAGGTGGTAATTTTCAAACCGCAGCTATAGACATTAGCTGGGTTCAAGGGGTTAAATTAGGTTTGAAATGTTTTAACATTTAACATCCAAAATGAAAACATGAATTAAACTGCTGCAAACTGCTTACTGACTGAATGGACCTGAAATATACAAATCAACAAAAGTAGCTGGCCTGACGGTTTGAACTTAAGCAAGTTCTTTCTTAAAGAACTTTGAGAAAGAACTTGCTTAAGTTTGAAACGTTAGGCTAGCTAATTTTTTGAAAATGAAAACATGAGTGAAGCTTAATACCAGAATTGATTTCTTCAAAGTGAACAAAGAAACTGGCAGGAGCGGGATTCGAACCTGCGACCTCCGGGTTACCGTACCGGCGCTCTACCAACTGAGCTATCTTGCCCTATGTTGGCGGTCTCCCAAATTGTCAGTATCTTTTGTTTGGGTGGGCGCTAGTCAGAAGTCATAAACCCAGAATGCCTTATAACCAGGGATCACACCCAATTTTACGATACAACCTGGGAAGTGACATTGTGGGGATCACTCAGTGGCGCTAGTCAGAAGTCATAAACCCAGAATGCCGTATAGCCAGGGATCACACCCAATTTTACGATACAACCCAATTTTACGCCCAACCGAACAAAAGATACTGACAATTTGGGAGACCGCCAACATAGGGCAAGATAGCTTAGTTGGTAGAGTGCAGGTATGGTAACCCGGAGGTCGAAGGTTCGAATCCTGCTCCTGCCTGTTTCTTTGTTCACTTTGAAAATGTATTCAAATTTACCTAGTCAGTTTCCCTTGTGGATTGTTTGACGAAGAATTGATTTCTGTTCGTTATGCCTGTTTTTTTTCTTCTTCAGGCTTTGTCTGTGCAGGTTCTGAAAAATTCCATTGACGTTTTACTGAAAAGTTCTGAAAGGTAAGTCAGTCCTATCATTCAGTAGGTAAATTACAAACCCTTCCACCCTGATGGTTTTCCTGGAGAAGAGGATAATTCTTCAACAGATTCCAGAGAAATTATCCCTATTTTCAGATCTGTACACTTTCACCGTCGGTTAGACCAACTCACCTCCCCCCAAAATATAGTTTGTTGAAATGGGTAGCATGACTCGTTTGATGTCTGACATTATTGTTTGTACTTTAACTACTTTGGAAGGACCCTCATTCGTTTTGTACACGATTTTCAACCGTGGACCTTGACTCAACCGTGGACCTTGACTCAACCATGGGCCCTATAGACCTTTATCATGTTGTCACCATCTTTGTCTTGTTCCTTGTATGCATTAGCAATTATGAATAGTGATTCCAATTACTGAATGAAGGTGCCACACTATTTTTCCTTCCAGCCTCGGTTTGGTTACATTGATTTTTATAGGAGAAAAACAAGATGGCTGTACCATGATAAAGGTCTATTGTCCTCTTTGTTAAAGGTCCACAGTTTGAATAGCTATACAAACTCACACAAGTGTGTAAATACCGGCAATCACAGACTTCCTATAAGCCAGTTCGGTATTTCATCTGCGCATGTGCACAATGACAACAATTTGTATCCCGAATGACCTGTGTGACCTAACGCGCGCGTGTGAACGTAAAAGGTGGTCGCACTACACGGACATGTTAAGTTCCATCAGAATGGGCGTTCACGTAACATCGTGTGACATTACGTCAGCAATTTTATCCCGAATAACCTTTGACCTTTGAGATACAGAACTGGCTTATTGTCCCTCTTTTGTTTGTACTTTAACTCTTTCGGAAGGCCTAACATATGTTTTGTACACAAATTTTAATCGTGGACGTTCGGTCAATCGTGGACCCTTGTCTACGCCCTAACCCTTTTTTGTCCCTAGTCCACGATTGCCGGTATTTACATACTCACACACCCATCTTTTAGCATTCTGCATTGATAACAAAACTTTAAAGATATAATTAAGTAAATGATCTGAACTTCTGTAATAGTTTAGAAGGACATTTTGTTGTTTTTGTTTCGTTTTTCAAATAAGAAACTAGAACTATACTTTCATAAAATGGGTAGCATGACTAGTCTCGTTTGACGTTGTTTTGCTTTCAGCATTGGAGTTGGTGACCTGACCGATCTACTGTGCAGCAGGACGGAACCTCTCAAGGTAGGAAAGGATCAGTCTGTGTTCTCTTCCAGATGAATTTAGTAATGATAGATTGAAGGTAATTTCACGGAGCTGCTAGTAATAAGCGTTTTTGCCAAGCACAGAAAGCTTTTGCTCAGCAAGAACAGGGGCCAATTTCATAGAGCTGCTTAAGCACAAAATTTGCTTAAGCTAAAAAAAACTTTGCTTAATATAATCAGGTTACCGGCAAAAGCTCCATGCGTTGTAGATTGTTTGTGATTGGTATTTAGCTGTTGTTTACTAATAGCATAACAATCACATGGAGTTTTTGCCGGTAACGTGATTTTACTAAGCAAGGTTTTTTTTGTACTTAAGCAGCTCTATGAAATTGGCCTCGGGTTACCAGCCCAAATTTCATAGGATTATATTGCTTGTGACTGGTTCTAGGGGTGTGCATTTACAGGTTTTATGGGAATCAGGTACTTGATTTAAAAAAAAGCATACAGCAAGTTCGAGCGGCGACCATTTGTCGACCACTGGTCGATTTTGCCTGGTACCCAACATGTATTTCGTATACAGGCTGCCACGAAAAATCGACCAGTGATTGACAAATAGTCGCCGCTCGAACATGGTCATGGTTACCCTGGTACCCGTTAACCCCACTGATCTCCATGTATAAAAATCTGGATTGCGCATTGGTTGCTGCGCGCTTTACGCACAGATGTCGCCAGCAGCCGCCATATTTCCACTCCCCATTTCCAACGCTGATTGGTTATTTCTAAATAACCGTGTGTGCACGCGCGCGTGCATGTGTGGAACATCCAAAATAAACATTGTGATGCCTCTAGTCCTAGCCATAACGCGCGCCTGCCTGTGTACATATGAATACGTAGTAGGCCTATACGTTCGCGTTACGTTTGGGGATATGGCTATGGATGGAGTGGTAATGTGGCGGACGGCCGTCTACAACTTGAACGGCCAAAGCGCAATCCAGATTTTTATATAGAGATCAGTGGTTAACCCTAATCTACATAAATCCATCAAAATCCAAACCCTGTTTTGGAGGATTTTGGCGGATTCAGGATACCTCCATATTGAAAACTGGGGGATTTCAATGGATTGAGGATTGTAAGCCTAGCGGTACTGCAGGATTTTGGTGGATTCAGGATACTTTCTAGTAAAGTTACCCAAGGGGAAGGGGTTAGGGTTAAAGAAAGCCAATCCCACAAATTAAATCTCGGAAATTGCTGTTCATATTGTTCGTAAAGGTCCGCATGTTAACCTCTTGAGCACAGTATTTTACGGGAGACGTCGTGGTGTTGCAGCGGTTCTGGCAGCCAAGCGAACCGCTACAATGTGTTTGTGCAGTCAAGCATGACATACACAATAATCCAACAATGAATTAAAACTGCACAAACAGCGGCCAATGGCGTCAGCCGGCCTGGTGGCACTGTTTTTTTGGCGCCATATGGCGTCATCCGTACGCAAGGGGTTAATACTACCACATCAGTGCATCAATGCAGCAAGATTCAAGTGTGTACACACAGCTTTGCGGTGCAAATTGCATTTTTGCAAGTGTCATGAACATTAATGGGTCATTCTATAAATTTGGGGTCCAAAAGTGTGACATTTTTTTGTATCTCTGTTACACCTGACCTGTGTAATTTCCCATCAAGTATCATTAAAATTGACTTCACACAATTTTTTACTTGTTTGGCTGGTGCTTTGCTTTACATAATCACTCTTGGAGATAGAAGGCATTAAAGAATGTGTCCTGAATCTTATACATGTCAGATGTAACAGGGACACCAAAATTGGACCCCAAATTTCTGGAACGACCCTGTTCTGTTTTGTTTTTCCTGTGTTGTATGCATAACATTAATGAAGGCACTGTGTTGTTTTTAAAACTGTTCTATTCATGATTCTAGGATGTCTACTTGAGTTATGCTGTCAGGAATTTAAGAAACCCAGCTGACTTCATTTTGAGAAATCAAGCTTTAAACTTCTGCGTAACTCATTGAGTTTGCACAAAAAGTGACTGAAAGATTGCAAATTATTACATTTAAAATGATGGAATTTTTCGTTAATATTTTCAGGAATGATAATTTAGATATTAATAATTTAATTGGTAGCAGAAACTCAAATTGTCCAAACAAAAAATCTAGGGACCATTGTGCCATTATCTTAAATGCAGGTTCGGTGACATGTGAAGGGGTTTCCCAGATCACATCACATAATTATGTGGAATTGTTTGTCTGGTTTTACTTGCCTTTATTAGCCGAGTGTTTACTCTTTTCATTTTTGTTTGTCTGATTTGTCTTAGCCCCTCACACTGCCAGAGAATTTCAACACTAAAATGTTCCAGCTTGCTTCACCACGAGTAAGTCTCCAGGTTTTTACCGCTGTCAATCTTGGTCACTCATCGTAGAAACGTATTGAGGTTTTGACCATTACAAACATAAAAGTCCCTGTGAGCAACTTCAGTTTGTAACATTAACCCTAACATCCTAGGCATTACTTTGGTATAAACTATAACTGAGTACTACAGAATACTACTTAGTATTTTGTAGCACTGAGTCTCTCTGTGACTGATGAATGGGTGTGTAATGACAGCAGTCTAGATGCTGGCAACTACAAAATACTACTTCTATATAATACAGTTAAGTTACTGGGTAAATTATATTTGTGCCATTGAATTGGATGGCTAAGATAAAAAAATGTATCTTCTGTAAAAACCAGTAATTCATGCTGTGTTTCCGCCTTAGATGATAAACATTTTTCCTCTAAACTGAGCAACCTTAGTACTACATATTACTACGTACACTATTTGGGGTGAACTACCAAATACTAAAAATTACTACAGGCATTGCACACAAGTAGGTGAGAGTACTGCATACTACATTTTACTACTAGCAGTATTTTGTAGCTTTTGGTGATGTTAGGGTTTATAATAGGAAAGAGAAAAGTGTGCAAATTGTTTATTCTGCCCTGCCGGCGAAGCCAAAAGGGGCATACTGTTTCTGTCGTGTTCTTCCGTGTGTGTGTAAGTGGTGTTCCTACATTAGTCTCCTTACGGGGTACCGGGAAGATAGGGTAACAATGGGGACAATGTTAACCCACGAGGGAGTCTTTAGAAATTCAGGTACCCCACAAAGTTAACGCTATGGCTTTTGAGATTTCAATAGGGACAAAGGAGAATAAAAGAAGGAAAGTAAAGTCCACAATAGAGGTACCCCGTATGGGTGCATATGTGAGGATTTGTGTACGTGCACTGTATATATCTCCGAGGACAAGAGAAGAAAGGAAACACAAAGAAACCTTTCAGTCCTCGAACGTAGAGTCTTTTGTTGAAATCGGTCCTCGAACGTAAGGATACGTGCTTAGTCTATGGGGGTTGGTTATATTAAAGGAACAATAGGAAACACAAAGCATTGTCCTCGGACGTATTGGGAAAGTACGACTGGGTGTACAAAACCAATAAGAGTGTGTGAGTTTGTTTTTGCATTCAATAGGGGACCTTTAACAAAAGAGGACAACAATAGGGTCCCCGATTGAGAAAGGTCCCCATTTGAAAATCGTGTACAAAACCAATGGGAGGCCTTCCGAAAAAGTTTAAGTACAAACAAAAGAGTGACAATAAGAGGTCCAGTGTATGCACTGTATTCTTGTCATCATAACTCGAGCTGGACTTGATGTATTGTCATGAAAGTTGGTAGGTAGCTTCCTAGTGGTGCCCTGAAGAAGTCTATTGATTTTTGGGGCTGTAGGTCAAAAGGTCAGGGTCAATATGGCTAAAACAATTCAGAAACAATGTCATTGTGACAACTCGAGTTGAACTTGATGTTAAAAGGATGGTGTCAAGCCATAGGAGTGGACATGGTAGTGGGGCATTTGTGTTTGTAAACACAACTATTCTTGTGTATCTTCTATTTTGAAACAAGTTTAAAACGTTACTCGGGTAGATTGCTGGTATGGTGATTCGGAGGTCGCGGGTTCAAATCCCACTCCTGCCGGTTTTCATTGTTCACTTTGAAATTCAATGTCACATACTAATCAAGTTACTTGCATCGCAGTAATTAAACTGGACAAGAAACATTTCCTCTTAATTTGAGTGCTATATTTTTGTATCTGTTATAAATTAAAAAAAGAAATATTTACCTTGAAGAAGTCCTCAATAAGACGTGTTCCGGATGACGTTGATTGCAAAGAATTACTGAGATGTGTGTCATTTCTATTGGATCACCTGCATCTTATGACCACACCTGTTGCCGTGACAACACTCCTCAAACTCACAGACTGCATGGTTACGGCGCCCCACATTGCACCTCATGTAAGTGGCGCTCTTCAACCACATCATGGATTCCACGTTTGATTGAGCCATACCTAATACTGTGGTACAATTTTATATTGTAGAGAAAATAATACGTGTCGGGTGAAAATCAAATTTTTAACACAACTTTAAGAACATCTTTTTAGACATTTAAAAAATTCTTTGATTTTTTTTATTTGTATTTTTTCAATTCTTTTTTGTATTGAAATTGCCCGATACAAGGCTAAAAGCCCACTCTAGGTAAATGATTACAATCAGAGGTGGTAGGGTTGGCGACATTTTGAATTGCCAACCCTATACCACCCTTATGGTTTTCCTGGGCCCATATCTAACTAGTGGATAATTCTTCAACATATTCCAGAGAATTTATCCCAATTTTCAGACCTACAGACCCAGGCTGGGTAACTTCCCCCGTCGGTGAGACAAACTCACCTCCCCTTTTCCCTTTTTTTAATTCCTCTATGCTTCTATTTTCCTGATGGCCTTTTGTCTACTCTATATTTACTGCAGTATTAATTAAAAGAGTATGTGTATTCCAAGATTAATTGACTTTTCATTATTGGCAGATACTCAGGCCTTTTGTGACCCGTGTGGAATCTACACAGGATGTGGCATTATTCCATGCGCTATTGATACTCAAGGTAATACTTCCTGAAAAACACCTCTCAAACAACCTGTCCATTCACCTGTCCTAAATAAGTTACATTCATCCAATCAAATTTCAGTCCTTCACTTCAGATTAGACTTTGAAAACTGCACCATGGGCCACATCGCGTAAATGTAAGCATGCTCATTGGTTTGTGCATATTTATAAAAACATTGTCCTACAGCAAAGTAACGTGTATATTAGCCGTTGGGATATTTCAAGTGTTATTATAATAAGGGGATAAAAGTGTGATAACCCGGTCTTTACTACGTCAATAATAACCGAGGAGGAGTGTGACCGCTGTTAATGGACCGAGCCGAAGGCGAGGTCCATTTATAGCGGTCACGACCCTTCAAGCTTATTATTGACTGGTAAAGACCGGGTCATCACATTTTTATCCCCATTCATAAATGCCTTCTTACGAAAAATGCAAAAACCTCCCGTAAAAAGGACAAAATGCGAAGCTTTTTCACCCCACTTTTTCTCCCAATTTGCTCAGTACAGAACACATGCGTACGTATCGGCCTTGTGAGCGTGTGAAGGGGCTCCGCGCATGTCTGTCGCGTGGGCGTACGCACACGCACGAGATGCAGCGCTTTATACGCGTTCATTAGCGTTGTCTTACATTATGAAGTTCAGTACATCTTGTGCGCGCACCTACTACACTCTCCCTGTTGCGTATCGGCTGAGAACAGCTGTTTATGAGGCGCAGTGTTTAAACAACTTCCAGCCGTGTTAAAACAACCATTTAAACACACCCACGTGACAGGCTCTCGACCAATAGGGATAGTGAAACTTGCTGAGGCATTTATGAATTATCCTTAATAACTTCTGGTATTATGAAACCAAAGATTTATCAACAGTCCCTGTAGCTTTTTAACCTCTTGAATACGGACGACGGCCATAGCCGTGGTTTGAAAAAGACCACCTGGCTGGTTGACGTATACAGGTGCATTCCTGCGCTTACTCAATCCATTATTGTTGGCACTATATTGTTTGTGAATGGGAGTGTAATGAATAGATGGAGCTTTTTCAAACAAAGCTTTCATTTACACGAAAGGGTGGGTTCCGAGTGCAATGAAAAGGACCGCTCAATTCAATGTAGTGCCTAATGTTTTCATTTATGCTTGGCTGAACAGCCCCGATCTTGGCATACCAGCACTCATCAATAACAGCCAGACAGAAGGGGCTAATCTTGCAAGCTTTAAAGGTGGATAGAGGTTGATGGAAAAAGGGTTCATATTTAATGACGGGAGGGAAACTCCAAGAGGGATGTTTTACAGAGAAAAAAACTCCTGTAATTGTTTTTTCTATTTATGTCTCTAATCAGCTTCAGCATCAGTCATCTAGAAACAGCTCTGGATGACTATAATGCCGAAGAAGAACAACTCATAGATAGACTAGTCTCCTTCACCAGTCACTGCTGTAATTTGTGTCTCGAATCAGCTGAAATTTTGGCAGACAGCCAATGACTGATGCTGAAGAGGAATTACTCCTTAGCCCTTTGTCTACGGATAACGCCATATGGCGTCAAAAAAAAAAGTGCCACCAGGCCGTATGACGCCATTTGCCGCCGTTTGTGCAGTTTCAATCCATTGTTGGATTATTGTTTATGTTGACTGCACAAACACATTGTAGCGGTTCGTTTGGCTGCCAAAACCGCTGCGACACCCCGACGTCTCCCGTAAAAAAAAAACGTACTCAAGGGGTTAACCAGTCACAGCTGTAATTGTTTTGCTATTTGTTTCTAATCAGCTGAAATTTGGCAGACAGCTTATGACTAACGCCGAAGAGGAATTACTCCTAGATAGACTAGTCTCCTTCACCAGCCACCCTTGCCTTGCACCAGCACATCGATTGATCTGCTATCATTGGCTACTCAGTTTCCCTGAAAACAAGGTAACCGTTTTGAAAAAGACAGCGCCAGTGCTTGGTAGTTTGGGAGATGCACCAAAAGGCAAGAGATCATGGGAACGTGTATCAGCACTTTTTGATACAAAAAATTAACAAAACCTGTAACACAGGTGTGTTTTATCCCCAAGTTTTTTTAGAAAGTTTTTTCAAAAACATTTGTACATACAGTTGTATCCTAATAACAGTAAAACCCTAACTCCATGGGTGCTGTGAAAAATCCTATTGAGATTGGAGGATTCAGGATTGTTAGGGTTAAAGGAACTTTATATTTATAATATGCATGTAAGTACTCGTGTATCATCTCAACTTTAAAAGGCAACCTACTCCGTGAACTAACCCTAACTACCCCAAGCCTTGCAAACTCCAATAGCAGGTTTTGTCTAATTTTGATGGGTTCAGTACTGCAGGGCCTTGGCACCATTACTTTACATGGAGCTATGATGCCCCAAAGAATGTGCCAAAGGTATACTGCACAGTGTTGGATTTTGACAGGTTGAGGAAGCCTCCTAGTAAAAATGCCTAGGGGGTTAACTATGCATGTACATAGAGTAACTAATTACACCCTCACAGGTGCCCATATTACTCTTGGATAGGGAGAAGCAAGTATGGTAAAATGCCTTGCCCAAGGACAGAAGCACTGTGGTGATATTTGAACCCACATTCTTGAAGACTTTACCACAAGATTATAGATTCAGCTCCTTAACCATAAAGCCCATAGAACATCATGAAGCTTTCTTGTTCAGAAGGATTTTTGTTGATCCTCTTGTAGGGTTCTTGTTCAGTAGGATTCTTGTTGATCCTCTTGCAGGGTTCTTGTTCAGAAGGATTCTTGTTGATCCTTGTAAGGTTCTTGTTCAGAAGGATTTTTGTTGATCCTCTTGTTGGATTCTTGTTCAGAAGGATTCTTGTTGATCCTCTTGTAAGGTTCTTGTTCAGAAGGATTTTTGTTGATTCTCTTGTAGGGTTCTTGTTCAGAAGGATTCTTGTTGATCCTCTTGTTATGGTTCTTGTTTAGAAGGATTCTTGTTGATCCTCTTGTAGGGTTCTTGTTCACAAGGATTCTTGTTGATCTCCTTGTTGGGTTCTTGTTCACAATGATTCTTTTTTTCTTGCAGGATCGTGATCCTGATTCAAAGAGTCAGTTACCAGCTGGGTTGGACTACAGCAAGACGGCATCCTTGTACCCAGGGGTATTTGATGGACTAGATACAACTCTCATTAAACTCAATCTGCTGAGTTTGTGCTTCACACCAAGCCATGTCCAAGGTAGTTTTTAGCAATTTCCATCAATAATGGTTAAGTTCTTAATATTATGTAGGTATTTAATACCATTTTACCAACAAAAATAATGTAGAGTATTTTCTTTTTTTCAAAAAGGAGTGAGACCTACGTCATAATGTTAAGAAATTGTTGTATTGAGAGAAGTTTGCGAATACACAATGTGAAATAACTAACTCAAACAAGAGAAGGATGGTTCTGAGAGGAACCAGAAGTTTTCAAAGTGAACAAAGAAAATTGCCAGGAGTGGGATTTGAACCTGTGACCCCCAGAACACCGTAATGGTGCTATACCAACTGAGCGATGTTGCCTTATGTTGGTGGTCTCCCAAATTGTCAGTATCTTTGTTCGGGGGCGCTCATCAGAAGTCATAAACCCATAATGCCGTATAGCCAGGGATCACGCCCCAACTTTACGATACAACCTGGGAAGCGACATTGTGGGGATCATTCAATGAGGATACGACTATTAAACTTATAATTCGTCAAACAAACCACAAGGGAAATTGACTGATTACCTTGTCAGTTTCCCCTGTGGTTTATTTGATGATATTAAGAACCAGAAGTATTAAATGGCCACTAGGCAAGGATATATCTCATCAACTTTGGTAAAAAGGACAAGTTTAATAAAGTCTGTAGCAGTTCAAGCTTATTGTGAAACTTTTACCACAACTTTTGACTTTTCACGAAAAGATTCTGCATCGGCGACTTTGATTGGCTGTTTGGTGTCACTACAGAAGTCTATACATTATGGCATCACAGGCCGACCCGCAATCGCGTTATACCGAGCTCTCTACTTGTATTATCTGCGACACTATGACACTGTGCTCAGACAAGATATCTACAAGTAAGAATAAAGTTATATTAATAATACCTCATGCCTGGATTCTGTTACGTGGTATTCTTTATTTTTACCATGCTGCCGCCCTCTCCCACAAAGACTGTCCCACTACAGTGCGGTAGGTGAATCCAGGTCCGAGGAGAATAAAAGTCTGTTTGAACCCAAAACTGGAAAGCAGACTCGAGTTTGGACTTGACGTGAGCCTTACTCTATAGCCCTGACTCTACAGCCCAGACTTAACCTTGGACTCCAGCATACTTTATTAACCCTAACCATCCCAAATCTGCAGAAAGTCCAACACCATGTTATGTTGTATTTTGATGGGTTCAGGACTGTTTAGCCTTGGCACCATTACTTTACATGGGGCCATGATGCCCCAATTTGTCTAAGTACAAAGAATGTACCATAGGTATACTGCACAGTGTTGGATTTTGACAGGTGCCACAGGGGTTACGGTTTAATGTCTTAATGGTCTTACATGTAAGTCTGGTCTTGGCCATGTCCAGACATGATTCCTAGATAATCTGATCTTTAAAAAGTACTTTAGAATCAGTAACAAGTCTATATTCAAGCCAGGGCTCTAGTCAAGTTCAGATTTACACTCTGTTCTGGTTTGGGACTGCAAGTAGACATAAGTCCACTTTTTCACTGTTTTGGAATCGAACTCGGATCATTACTCCACTGCAGCACTGTCCCACTGCCACAAAAGTACTATACCCATACCAATTGACCTATCGTGGTCGAATCGCGTCAACGCAGCTTGTGAATTATTGTCCAATCACATCAATTATAATTCCACGTAGAACGCGCAAAATCTGAGACAAACAAAAATTACCACACAAAGTTCTCATAGGGTAAAGGGGTGTGGTTTACTTGTAAACGGCGATAGGTCAATTAGTTCCAACTGATCAATTTATTTTCATAGCCTGTGGATGAGGTGTTACAAACAAATTTTCAGGCATGCAGCTTTTCCTCGGATCAGCTGATTTCCTCATTTTTCACTTCACACTTATGCCATTTAAAATTGAAAAACACTGTACAAAATCTTTTTTTTTTAATTCCAAGTTGCATGCCTGAAATTTTGACTGTTTTCACTCATAACACAGCAAAACTAGCCTCCCTCAGCCGTGCCTCAGAAAAATAGATCACTCCAAGAAGCATCTTATGAGGCTAGTTTTACTGTATCGCTCCTAAATAGTCTATTTGTATAATTTGTATGCAGAGAGAGATAGAGAGTTACAGAAGTAGGGTTCAAAAATATATCGTGTACATTTAACAATTGGTGGTTACATTGATGTAGAATATGGTGTTGATTACGCCCGAGGGATCACACATAGCACACCAGGCAAAGCTTCAAATGCCATGCGTCTGGGGGGTAAAAACAATTTGTCACATTACACCAGTCAAGTATTGTTTTATTATATCATGCTAAATAATAAAAGCAAAAGATCAAGTCCTGACTTACTCTACAAATAAATTAAATCATTGCACTGTGACTTTTGTGAGCATGATGTGCTGAAGTGGTACTTTAAGAATTTGTCTTCCTTTGTCGAAATCTTTCTTAGCGGCCATTGCACAGATGGTGTGATTTTCTTTGTTTTTTGCAGGCTGATCGTAACCATAGTGACTGAGCAACCAAAGTTTGTGCCGCACACAATCAACTTCATTGAGTGCATCAACAAGATTGACACCAAAGAGTAAGGATTGACCAGAGGTTAAATGTTGTATGTGATCAGTGTTGTAAAATCACCGTATTGGTTCAGCATACAATCACCATGAAATCACCTAGATTGCAGTTGGAGGGGGGGGGGGGGGGGGGGGGAAACGACGAAAATGGAAAATGCTAAAAGGTTTTGCATAACCTCTCAATAAGGCCTCATAAACTCGTCAAACACAAGTAGAATGGCGCCACCAATGCCATATAGACCACCCTACCTATAGAAGTACACTCACAGTTATTAAAGTAAGTTTACATATTGCCGTACAGCAAGTCCAAGAAGCCGTGCGTGTTAAGTGTTACGATTGGGACACTCAACGACCCTCTTAAAAGTAATGAAGATTTCAGTGTTTCTAGTTCTAATGTTGGGCATCTGCAAGGAGAATACCCACAAGAATTTATGTTATTAGTCCTTGGGATGATTATGTAATTGAAGAAAACATGGTGGGTTACGTATAGGGCTGCAAGGGGACCTTCTATGGGAGACTTTTAAGACGTGTGGTGGCAGCCGACATACCGGTCCCTTACCATTGTTCTCACCAGTTGTGCGCACGCTCAGAACTACACATGCAACTTAGAACTAGCAAAAGGAACCAGTATGTCTGCTGCCCCCAGCGCCTCAAAAGTCGCACATTGAAAAATGCGTCTGTTGGATTGAAGTAAGGTTACTAAACGTGACATTTATTTTGATATGAATGTGAAATTACTGCTGTCTAAACCCCCCAAATGGTAAAGTGATAGTGCCGTATGTATCATAACGGCCTCTTGCTTACCAAGGCGTCTACTGAAGGAGAAAGGAGCGAGTAGGGGGGGGATCTGCTTCCTTCCCAAGCTGTGGTCATTCTATTTCTGATCTTTTCTCGGTTACTTATTATGTTGTCATGGTAACTTGATTTTGTCTTTTTCTTTGTTTTAGTTCATTTCCTACTGAGCTGTTGCAATCATCTATGGAGAATATCGTGTCCACTCCGCCCTCTGATGTCTTGGAAGATTTGGAGTATCATCTTCTACTGCTTGAGAAAGTTTGTGAGGAGAGAAGTATCTCGCCAAAGGTTGGCTTAAGCTTGAAGGACGTGTGAATTACACAATCCATCTTTGCCAAAACATAAAAAAAAATTAAAAAAAATAGAATTATGACAAAACATTGTGCACACCAGTTAATATTTCAAAGTACTGTTGTTTGCTCATATTGTATTAAATTGGTGAGCATGTTTTATGAGATTATCCAGGAATTATAATCAAGTGAACAATTCTTGAGTTGGACTTCATTCTCAATGCATCTACAGCTAGTACAATAGATTAACTAGCACTAATGACGTAAGGCCACCAGTAGAAACTCCAGTCAAAACCATCATTGAAACCACAGGTGAAACCATAACAAATGAACCACATTTAACAAAACCACAGTTGGAACCCCAGACAAAACCGTACTTGAAACCCTAGTTGAAACCCCCATTGCCAAGAATAGTACACAGAATATGAGCAGTCGATAATTATAAGGGAATACAGCTTACATGATTAGCATATCGCGTACCAGTGATGTAGTCGAGACATCACAAGGCCATTCACAAGGCCATTCACAAGGCCATTCACAAGGCCATTCACAAGGCCATTCACAAGGCCATTCACAAGACCAGCTTGTAACAGGCACAAGTAACAGGCATAAACCATGACAAAGGAATGCTTTTGTTACAGTTCATTTAAATAGCTTAAGACTTGAATTAAGACTGAAAGGTCTTGTGATGGTCTTGTGTTGGTCTTGCAGGGTCTTGTGATGGTCTCAACTACATCACTGTCACCTACGCAAATAAGAAAATGGGCATGGGTTTGAAAGACAGTCTTTGTATAGTGTATCATGTGACAGTCTTTGTATAGTGTATCATGTGAACGACGATCTCAACATTGTCATAAAAAATACATGCATATGTATAAAGAACCTAAGAAATACTCGAGGGGTTTCTGGTATTAAAGTGTCCAAACACACAATGCTCAAATTAACCTTTTGAATCACGACGACGTCCATAGCTTTGGTTTGAAAAAGACCACCTGCCGGTTGTCATTTATGCACATTCCTGCGCATACCCAATCCATTCATGTTTCAACTATATTGTACTTGAATGGGAGCGTAATGAATAGATGGAGCTTTTTCAAACAAAGCTTTCATTCACATGAAAGGGGGGGGCTCCAAGTGTGATGAATAGGACGCTCTATTCAGTGTGGTGCCTATTGTTTGCATTTATTCTTGGCTGCACAGCCCCGTTCTTAGCAAACCAGCCCCCCATCAATAACAGCTGGACACATGTGGTAAATCATGGCCAAAGCCATGCACACTCAGAAAAACATAGACAAAATGGCAGCAAAATATTTCCTATCTGTGCTTCGATCTCCATGGACTTCTTGGAAAAGGCCAAAGAAAGTCTAATCTGTGCTCTAGCATTATAATCACCTTTCTGCGTATTTATTTTACAAAGTGACTCGAGTAACTTTCCCTCCTCCACAGCGTATCGTAGCATTCCTCCATCAGCTTCTCACCTCTACATCTATTGGATCCAATGGTAACTGGTTGCTAGGCAACTGCATCCTGTCTGTCTGCCACAGCATCATGAAGCACCACGATACCACAGATATCTTCAAAGGTAAAATAGCCTTCACTCCCTCAAGACAGTGATCTCATCAATGTCAACTGTACACTTCCTCTGAATTATACTTCACATTTTACAGTGTCAAGACTTTTTACAATAACAATTAGACTGTCTGAACCAAAGTTTGTATTTTTTTGACAGTATCCATCCCAATCTTGAGTAAACTGTTCATGCTAATATATGAAATATTTTTGGTTGTAGAATTTGGCCAGTTGCTGTATGAGTTACTGACAAGCTATGGAGATTTAGACATCAGGGATAGAGCACGGTTCTACTATGCAATGCTCACCAACATCTCAACTGAAAAGGTACGGAATTGTTGTCTTACCAGGGTCAGTTCTTGTGCCCATTTCAGTTTGTCATATTTTGAGTGCACTGTCATTTGGTGAGACATGCAGATTAAAATAGTTTTAAAAAATGGCAGGTTGTTCTTGATCCACCAACCTCAGTTAAAAACACAAAAAGTAAGGCTGAGGTCAAAATTTGACTTGAGCCTGGCTTGAATGTAGACTTGATTCTAGGGTCCTCTTTTTTTGGTGATTTTCTTTTATTTTTTATACAGAGGTTGCCGAATACAAGGCTAAAAGCCACTCTAGGTGAAGGGCTACAACAGAGGTGGTAGGGTTGGGAACATTTTGAGTTGCTAACCCCCCCTATCACCCTCATGGTTTTCCTGGGCCCATATCTAACTAAAGGTTAAATCTTCAGATGCCAAAGAAAATATCCCAATAGACCCAGGTGGGGTAACTTCCAACCATTGGTGAGACCAACTCAACCCCCCCCCCCCCCCCCCCCCCTCCCACTACTTGGAACTGTGCCTGGACTCAGTGGGCGTATTCGAAACCCCGTTCTCGGGTTACCCGTGTTCTCTCAGGCTGATTGCCAAATAAGGAGCATCAAAAGAGCGTGTGCACCCTATATGTTCCAATGGGCTACTAAATTATGCACTAAATTAAAATAAATTTCCATACTAATTAGCTACAGCAGCGCTTGCAAGCAGGGCGTGCTGTTACATAACATGGTCATTTTCACGGCGTGCCCTTGCAGATTAGCCCTGGTGCTCAGTCATCATGTGCGGAGCCAAATAATGAAGTTTATATTCATACTAAAGAAAAGAAAGAATAAAAATCGAGTAAAACACAACCACTGAATAAGTATAATAGTTTAGGTTTTTGTCTGTTGTCTACGATATTTCTTCAGGCTGTTAAAACTCTGGGAGCTGAGAAATTTTTATTCCAAAAGGAACATTCTCATCCCATGAAATTCTTAATTTTATGCTCACTGGCAACATGTTCCCAGTGTAATTTGACACATTCTGTGAGTTCTTTCCAAATGTCATTCTTTGGTTTTTAAAGATATTATCTGTATTTAGTCAGTATAATATCATGGACGTCCATGAATTCAAAATGACTTATTTTTCAAACTTATAATACATTATTTACATCGTATTGTTTATGTTGTCAAGGATCCTCATTACTTATGCAAATATTAATACTACGAATGAAAAGAAAGGAAAATTTACGAGCTTACGAAAATAATTGAAATCGTGCAACAGCAATAATAATTGGCGAAGACAATCCCACTCCATTGATCCCATTTTTTAATAATTATTTTATACTGTCCCTGGATTGCATGAGAGCTTCCTGAATTTCACAAAAATTCACGCAAGTTCCGGAAGGGCCTTAGTCCGCCATCTTTGTTCTTGACGTTCTTCATCTACTCCCCAGTAAGTGGGGAGTGAAAATCCTGTTCGTGAACACGGTTTGCGTTTTGGAAACTCTCTTTAGACTTGGACAAGTCGTTAGACAGCCCTGTTTTGTCCGTCGTACAGCGTGGCATATTATGTTATTATGCCAGTGAAGCACACGCATGTTGGCAACTAATAGAGCGGTATGCGCTATACCCCAGACGAATATAATAAAACCGTCCAATTACCGACTTGATTTCAAGTCTAAAATCTCTTCAACACGCGAACGGGGTTTCGAATACGCCCAGTAAGTCTGGACTTGACCGAGTTTGATTGTGAGTCTAAGAACCATTATGAAATTAAAGAAGTATAATGGATAAATACGATTTGAAGCTTTGCATGGTGGTTGCGATACGAGAAAGACTGGAATTGCGGGTAACACCATGTGAAATAAATCTCTTCTAGGAAGATGTGTGGTTCTGAAAAGAACCGGGATGAGTGTGTAACTCGACCATTCGGACAGTGTGCTCTGTCCGTCCTCAGGAAAGAGTATGATGGAGCTCACAATAAAGTCTGGTCTGGAGCCAGGGCTCAAATCAAGTCAGGACTTGAGCCTATTTTTCCAGTTTTTGATTCAAATGGACTTCAGTCTACTTGTTATTGTTATGTCCTCAGATATTGACTTGACTACAACACAGGGTTGTCTGACTGTCAAGTTCGGTTGCCCAAACTGATTAGAGCTAGACAAGATTACTTAAACAGGTCATCACTTGAAGTAGGAAAACTTTGGCCTTTTAGGAAATTGGAGCCGAGTTACTCTTTAAGTTTTCACTCTTTTAAAGGTAGTGTACACGATTGGTAATCCACCCAATTTTTGGTTTACTGAATTATTACGAAATACCTTACTAGACTGTAAGTTAATAGCAATTTCAATCATCCTGTGAAATGATAGCAGCAGGTGTGCTGTCGTTTTCAAGAAAATTTGAATTTTATATCGTTTTCCAACGATTGCCGGCCGACAATCGTTGGAAGTAGTCTAGTGACCTGATAACTCCCTGACGTCTATTAATTGCTCCGTTTTGTCTAAAATATGGTCAGACTACTAGAACAGATTTTTTTCTCTCTGCGCAGACAACGGTTTTACCAGCATCTATGCACACAAAACCTTATAAACAGCTCAGTGTTACAGTATTTGCTAGCACCCTATAAAATACTAACCCCCAAATCCATTTATTTCTGAAAATTACAGCAAAAGCAATTGATGTATACTACCTTTAAAGTTTTAAAAATCTTTCTACAAAGTACCAAATAAATTATTGGGGATAGCATTTTCGGTTACGGATATTTGCAACAAATTTAAATTGGTAGCCTCACAGGTAACCAGTGTTAGTTCATTGGGCTGCCCGGATGGATTTTGATGTTTGCCTGGGCAACCCACCTATCCTTGATTTCAATGATATGATTCTTGTTTCGTTTCAGATCTCCAACATACTGTCATCTGCTGGTACGACTCATAGCTTGACTAGACTGGTCACTGGAAGCTCTCACTTTGACATACCTCCCCCAGTACAGAAACTAAACCAACCCATCCTGTGCCTGACTAGGTATGGTGATACGAGATTCTTTTAGGCTCGTATTATAGGAGGCAGGAAGATAACAGATAGTAAATAGTCAACTCTTCTAAAAGCATATTTAGTTGGTAAAAAACCATCAGTAGTGACTTTTGTGGTAGCATTTTAACCCATTGAGAATGGACGATGGCCATAGCCGCTGTTTGAGAAAGACCACCTGGCCGGTTGTCATCTATATGCACATTCCTGCGTGTATTCAATCCATTGCTGCCTATTGTGTGCGTTACGCTTTGTTGCACAAGTCTGTATTGGCATAACCAGCACCCCATCAATAACAGCTGGACAGAATGGGTTAAAAGTAGTGTACACGATTGGTAATGCTCCAATATTTTACTGAATTATTAGGAAATACCTTACTAGACTGTAAGTTAATAGTAGTCTCAATCATCCTGTGAAATGATGGCAGCAGGTGTGATGTCGTTGTCAAGAAAAGTGGAAATGTATATCATTTTCCAACGATTTCCAGCTGGAAATCGTTGGAAAACTGCCCTGTAGCCTTTAGTCAAGGCGCGCATGGCTACCCGGACGAGTGGCGCGCCCCGGACATGATGGCGCCATGGCATATCCGGGGCGTGCCTTGACTAAAGGCTATCATCCGCCCGATGGTTGAAAACGAGTGCCGTTTTTCTCTCGTTTTTTTTCTGCCATCCAACAGCGCAAAACTTTGAACAGGTCAGTGGAACGATATTCCTATAAAATACTAACCCCAAATCCGCCCATTTCGAAAAATTGCAACAATGACCAATCATGTACACTGCCTTTAATGGCCCTGATAACAACTTATCCATTTTTGTAATTAAAGCACAAATTTCATGAACAGATGAAGACTTCAGGCGTAAAAGCCGCTAAACGCCACTTCCATGAAAAATGGGATAACGATATCAAGTGAAAGCTCTCAGTGCCTAGTATATGATAATCAAAGATTTTCTTGCTGGCGTTTAGCGGCTTTTGCGCCTGAAGTCTTCAGATGTTCAAATTGATATATATCAAGAAACAATATCATTTGACATAAGGTGGGATTGTTGCATGTAAGCTCACCGGTATCATATTAGTAGCCTGTATATGCTCATTGCTTTCCAAGAACAATCCTAAATTGTTCACATGCTTACTCAGGTGGGACTCGAACCCATGACCTCATGCCTACTGGTCCAGACATCTTAACCATTGCTTGTTGGTATCCGGCTGGCCAATTTGATTCCAGTTTAAGCTAAAATTCCATCTTTTGCTGCTGTAACTGCTGTTGTAGAGTTTGGAATGATCAGCCAACCCTATCAAGCTTGTTGGTCTGTGATAGTAAGCAGCAAGACCCTGCAAGACCAACACAAGACCATCACAAGACCTTCAGTCTTAATTCAAGTCTCAAGCTATTCAAATGAACTGTAATAAAAGCATTCCTTTGTCATGGTTTATGCCTTTTACTTGCGCATGTAACAAGCTGGTCTTGTGAATGGTCTTGTGCCTGGTCTCGTGCCTGGTCTCGTGCCTGGTCTTGTGATGTTCTCGACTACATCACTGGTAAGCAGTTAGGGGTTTCAGTCCCACCCATGTAAGACTGAGAAAAAAACTTCAGTCAAAAACCACACAAGATGGGGGATTATAAAGTGGCCCGTAAAGGCAATTTCCCGTTTAATTCCCACATCATTTCATTTGGATCAATTTCCTGTAGGATCCAGAGACGGCCTGTGTATGTGATGTTTTCCTCTACATCTTGTGATCAATATCTTCATCAACTCCAGACAAACAGCAAAGTGCCGGTCATCCATATGGACTACTACCTACACTTTGTAAGTGTTGATTGCACAAATCGCGTGCTCGGTGAAACAAAAGCTAAGGAGAAGCGAAATAAACATTGATCGGAAAAGAGACAGTGGTGTTGGTTTTGTTTAGGCAGCGGCAAAACCTTTTTTCCCGCTGGACAGACCAATTGACAGTGTTGTAGTCGAGACCTGAATGCCCGATACCAAGGCCCGGTGATCTGATATTTGGATCGGAATTACATCAATTACAATGTGATTTACAAAAATTGACCCGACATGTTTGACACAACTTTTTATGGAAATAGAAACAAGCTTTGTTAAACACACACACAAGTGTGTAACGGAGACCTCCTATTGTCCTCCTATTGTTCATACTTTAACTTTTTGGCAAGGACCCTCATTGGTTTTGTACACTATTTTCAAACGTGGACCTTTCTCAACCGGGGACCATATTGTCCTCTATTGTTAAAGGTCCCCTATTGAATGCAAAAACAAACTCACACACAAGTGTGTAAACACCTTCAATCGGGGACCTTTCTCAACCGGGGACCCTATTGTCATCTATTGAATGCAAAAACAAACTCGCACACCGCAGAGTAGTTCTTGTTGCCAACTTTTCAATCGGTTAACTCAAACCAAATGTTATAATGCAGACGAATTCAATTGGATGTTTGATTGTTTGTGAGTTGGACTTTACCCACCTGTTCCTCCAGAATAAGGAGACAAACATCCCCTTGTCTATGGAGAAACTCTACACACTGGTTCTTCATGTTGACGTCCCTAAGAGCTACAAAGAAATACCAGGTACATCATCAGGTGTAGGAGGTTTTTACCTGACAAATTCAACTATGAGCGAAGCCATTTGTACCTGCTAAGGACTTGACTAGACTGTCATCTAGCTGACCTATACAGTAGCACTCACCCTACCATCCTGGGCCCAATTTCATAAAGCTGTTAAGCACAAAAATTTGCTTAGCATGAAAATGTCTTGCTTAGTGAAAACAGGTTACCATGTAATTTTCTATGTAATTTTCATGCTAAGCAAACAACAGCTGAATGCCAGTCAAAAGCAATATTCCACACATGGAAATCTGGTTGGTAATCCAGTTTTTATCAAGCAAGCATTTGCATGCTAAGCAAATTTGTGCGCTTAATAATAATAATAATAATAATAGCAGGTTCTTATATAGCGCATTTCAGATCCACTGGATCTCTCAATGCGCTTAACAGTCAAAATTAATGCAAAATAAAATAAAATGGTAAACAAAAAAAAACAAAAAAATAGCTGTGTGTCAGTTGGTTGATAACAGTCACTGAAAAGCCAATTTAAACAAATGGGTCTTTAGATGTTTCTTGAAAAGTTGCAGTTCAGTTTCGGATCGGAGAGATTGTGGAAGAGAGTTCCAGAGCCGTGGGCCTGCAATTGAAAATGTCTTGTCTCCATAGGTTTTGGTCCTGCCTGAACCGACGGTGAGGAGCTGCTGTGTGGATGACCTGAGGGATCTTGATGGCGTGTAAGGGATAACAAGTTGGGAGATGAAATCTGGGCACAGACCGTGGATGCCTTTGAAGATGATGAGCATAACTTTGTAATGAATTCTAGATTGAACTGGTAACCAGTGTAGGCTCTTTAGGACGGGTGTTATGTTGTTCCTCTTCTTGGCCCGCGATACCAGTCGTGCAGCTGAATTCTGTACCCGTTGGAGCTTGGCAATGTCCTTATCCGGAGAACCTAGCAGAAGACTATTGCAATTGTCAAGTACAGAAGTCACGAAGGCATGGACAAGCACCTCTGTTGTGTGGTTGTCTAGATAGTGACGGATGCTTCCAATCCTCCTGAGTGCCAAAGAAGCTTTGCTGCAGACTGCATTCACATGACGACGCATAGTGAGGTGACTATCGAAGTATGCGCCAAGGTCACGAACTGAAGTAGAGGGCTTGACTGGAAAGGTGTCTGGAATAATTGAAGCCAGTTCTTGGGAAGGACCGAAGCGTGAGGACAAATGGAGTACTTCCATCTTACTATCATTGAGTACAAGGTGGTTGCTCTCCATCCAGTTGCGGATGTCCCGAAGACAAGCATCTAGTTTCTCAGGCGTCTGTTCTCTTTCTGTCGGTTTAATAGACAGGTACAGCTGGGTGTCATCTGCATACATCATGACAGAGAAGCCATGACCTTGTATAACATCTTGGAGAGGAGTCGTATAACAGATGAAGAGGAGTGGGCCAATAACCGATCCCTGTGGCACACCCCAACGGAGGCTAGTAGGTGCAGATGTCGCATCTTGAATTGTCACGCTCTGTTCTCTCTCTGCGAGGTATGAAGCAAGCCAATTCAGTGCGACACCAGTCACTCCAAACCTTTCCTTGAGTCTGGAGAGTAGCATTTGATGATCCACGGTGTCAAATGCAGATGTTAGATCCAGCAAGACAAGAACTGCTTCATTTCTATTATCTAGAGACTGCAGAAGGTCGTTGTGAACCTTTATGAGAGCAGTCTCGACACTGTGGTGTTGCCTGTATGCCGATTGTCTTGAAGCTAGAAGCGAGTTGTTTGTCAAGTGGGCCATCAGCTGTTCACTCACAACACGCTCTATGAGTTTCCCAAGGTATGGTAGGTTGGATATCGGGCGGTAATTCTTTAGAGTCTCAGGATCCAGAGATGGTCGTTTTAGTGTTGGGATGATTAGTGCAGATTTGAGAAGACTGGGAAAGACACCTGTCTGCAGTGATTGGTTTGTCATGTCGGTGATTGCTGGGACGAGGACACTGAGGCAATTCTCAAACACGCGGGCAGGAACAGGATCAAGCAAACGGGATTTAATCTTCTTGGATTTGATGAGTTTCCGTACATTATCTTGAGAAATGTGGTGAAATTTCTCTAGGGTACACTCAGGTTCGTCGGTCAACGTTGTATTTGTAGATGGTACTGAAGGTTTCAAACTTCCATCCTGTGATCTAAGCTGTGCGATTTTGCTTTCAAAGAATTCTGAGAATCTTTGTGCCAGTTCCATTGCTGAATCATGGGACGGCAATACCTGCGATGGAGTCTCAACAGTCAACTTCTGTACGATGTGAAATAGCTCTTTCTTATCAGAACTTTCGATCTTATTACGATGGTAAGCCCTTTTTGCCCCTTTCAAGGCAGAGTAATATTCTATGGTGGCATCTTTGAGTTGGTGTTTATCAGCTGTGGACTTGCTTTTCCTCCACTTCCTCTCCATAGAGCGCGTGTTTTGCTTGAGTGCTCTCAGTGATTCGTCGTACCATGGAGCATGGGGGCGGAGTTGAACATCTCTCAAAGAGGCCGGAGCATGATGGTCTAAAGTGTCCGATAGCGAAATGTTGTAGAGGTCAACTTTCTCGTTGAGATTGAGCTCTGCAAGATTGTTGACTCTCTCAAAGCAAGATACAATGTCATCGTTGAATTTTTCATAGTCAATCTCCCGAAGCTTGCGGATTCTTGCTCTGTGTTTAGTTGCTGGAGGACGCGAGAGGGTGACTGCTAATGTAACTGCAGCATGGTCAGATGGCATGGAAGGCAGAACATTTACATCTTTCAACGACTCGTCGTTTTCCCTCACTATCAGCAGATCTAGCGTGTGACCACGTCTGTGAGTCTGTTGGCTAATCACTTGTCGGAGTCCTCCAGACTCGAGCATGTCACATAAGGTTCTTGCATCGGCATCATGAGTGTTGTCGACATGGATGTTGAAGTCTCCACAGATGAATAAGTGACTGCTTGCTAAATTTGCAGATTCCAGAAGCTTAGAGAATTCAACAAAGAAGTGTGCCGAGCCGTGGTTTCTAGTTGGAGGTCTGTAAATTACAATCAGCAAAATAGTGTCATGACCTGTGCTGCTAATTGCCAGTTCCAAACATTCAAAGGTCTCAAATGAGTGGGACTTGGTTTTAGTGATGTACTGATTTCTCAGAATGACACATATTCCTCCACCTCTTCTTCCCTGTCTTGGTAACTTTACAAGGCGGTAGTCTTGAAGAGTGGCTTGAATATCTGCTAATGCAGGACTGTCGCGGCAGTCGCCTCTCAGCCACGCCTCAGTGACAGCCAGAATGTCCAGCTTCTCTGAAAGGACTAAATCACTAACTTCTGTGGGTTTGTTCATCATAGACTGTGCATTCCAAAAGCCAACTCTTGTTGGAGGAGATTTTTCGGTGTTGTGGAGTAACGGTACAATTTTCAATGAAGATGGTCGTTTTGTGTGTTTGTGGTTATGCTGCATGGGGTTAACTTCTCGATTGTCAGAAATAATCACAGGAATGGGCTTCTGTTGCTTGGCCCATGACCTTTTCCCTCTCCTAGTAGGTTTGACAGCGGAGATTCCCAGACTCTTCAATGTCTGATACACATGAGCAGGAAGCCTACGTTTCTTGGCATCTTTGCCAAGCCAAGTCAAGTCATTAGAACTATAGTTAAGAAAATCATGTTGCATACACATGGCTGCCAATGTCAGCAGTGTTACACAGGACACAAGGTGAAACAAAGCAGTGCTAGTGCCCTGCATCTTCACTGCCATTCAGTGTACTCAGTCATGCTGAACAGATTGCTGGCCAGCAGATCCAAACAAAAGGGAGTGCACAATGGTGATCAATAACATGCACACCTACATGCAGTACACAATGAAGAACCGGTCAAGCATGCCTCTATATGTAGCAATATGGAGGCAAATTCAGCTAGCAATCATCATCCAAAGTGAAACATTTTACTCCAGATATCAATCCAGTGCAGTCTTCTTCAGCCTTCAAAAGTGTCCAGCAGGATCCTGGTTGTTCTACAAACACTTTGATGATAAAAATGTTGTAAATCTAAGCAGAAATTAGGTGGAAGTTGCCTTGAATTGAAGAGCAGGTTTTGAGTGCAACCACACAGGCGCTACATCAGACCTAGTACTTAAAGCTTAACAGCTTTATGAAATTGGGCCCAGGTCAGGACTTTCTTTGTTCCTACACACTAACCCATCCCCATAGACTTAGCACACGTTTACTCGTGAGGACACCTTCCAGACAAAAAAAAACACGTGAGGACAGTATTGTTTCCTTTGTTATACCCTCCTTTTTGTCCTCACCAGTCGTCAATAATAATAATACAGCCGTAGATGCAGTCACGAAGATCTGGGCAAATCCTCAAAACTAATTGAATTTTGCAAGTTAACTTGCAAAAATAAATACCATAAAGAGATGGCCTAGTTACATGGACAATGGGTAGAATAAGGGGGATTTGCAACATTGAAGGAGGGGTAATTCGAGGTTACCCTGGAGGTTGTACAGGGTAGGAGTGCCATGCACCGTAAGGTATGATGGTAAACCTTGTGTTACTGCTGTGTTCAACCTCAAGTTACCCATTTCTGCATTCTCCCCCAGGGATGCTCTTCCCAGTGCAACATTATAGCAGCAATGCTCAGTGCTTTCTGAGAGTCCATGACCTCTTACAGACGTTACCACACAACTACCGAGCTTGCCTAATCGTTGACATTTGATTACAGATGCGTCCCTGTCTTGTCTTGCATTGGATGAATCCAACGAGCCATCGGAAACTTGCCAAGTCATCTCATTACAGATCCAACCGCTGGAACCGGTTCCTTCGGAACTTTTCATCAGGTCTGTACATTAGCCTTGTCTTTCTTGTCCATCCTAGCAGCCAAGGAGTATTGCAAAGGCATAGAACAAATTCTTAGCCAATAAAAAACTAATTTGAGTACAAAGCTTGTAATATATCTGACCAAAATGTGTATATGTAAGCTTGTGTATGCAAGTTCAGGGTCTATGTAGAATGTCCCCTAGAATTTGGTTTCTGAACCTGTGTATGATTTGGAGGTTCTAGACTGAAAAAATGGGAGTAAGTCAACCTGTATGTTATAAGGGTTCCATGTGGTTGCCATTAAAATGTATTGTTCCTTTCACATGTATGCATCAAATAGAACTAAAATAAAAAAAGTGTATACTTTTGCAAGGGGCTTTAGTTATTTATTTGTGACAGCACAAAGTGAGAATAAAGTCGTACTATGGTTTTCTAAGTTACAAGCAGAAACAACAATTTTTAACTGAAAAATCAATTTGGGGATTTTAACTACTGTATATTTGAAAAACTCTATTCTATCATATCCCAAAGATTTTAAACTGAATCTCTTCACGAAATATTCTTTGGGGATGATTTTTTTTTTTTAACTCTGGTTAAAGTGTGCACAGATCACAAACTTTTGAGCTTCATTTTCTAAAAAAAAGGGGTCAAGACTCTGATAATTTTAGAAGGTTATGTCAGGGGCTAGGAATGTGATACCACAACACAATATATCAAATTATAGCTCTTAAAGGGACACATTGCTTTGGATTTTGCGATTTGGGCTATAAAACTGAAATGGATATGGTTGGGAAGCTTTTTTAAAAGTAGAATATAAAGATTCACATAACTATCCCTTAAAATTGCTTGGTTTTTGTTTAATTTCGTGACAAATAACGGTCCGCCATTTTGTAGAACCAAATGGTTGAAGTACGTTCTGTAGATCCATTTTTATGTAGTGTGGCACGGCGTGCAGCACTTGTGATATGTGTTGCGAGGTAGAGAATGGTACCTGGCGATCATCTGATAGGTTTACAAGGCCACTGGCTGCGGCGCCAGCCTAAAGACTCTTACAGCGTATTTTGCGCATTATTTAGACAGTGGAAATAAGTCTATGTTTCGTGGGTCAGATGTCAGGAGTCAGAGGCAAATGTTTTGTTTTGTAATCACTACTCACTAATTTCAACACATTATACGTGTTTTTTTGCATGAACAACTCTTATAAAAGATAAGGAACATTTCCAAACAGCAAAATTTCATGACATTTGAAGGCAATGTGTCCCTTTAACCTGAACTTTCAATAAATACCATAATCTTGATTTTCAAATGTTGCTACTTTATCCCCATTTCGTGGGAACAGGTCACATTTATGGTTCTGGGTTTTTGTGTGCGGTAATGTACGTAGCTCTTTCTCGTAGTACAACTACTCTTTGTCCAGCATGTATCCGTGATTTGTTCTGCCGCTTGGATTTTAAAGAGGGCAGTATCTATGATTGACTTATATTTGAAAACACATCTCCCAATTTGTCCTCATTCAGCACTGTGTTCATAACAACTGATGGTCTGACAGCAACGTGTAGCCTCTCTCCAGTCACTATTCAGTTTTCAGATCTCTTCTTGCCTATACCTGTCAAGTCATCCAATCGGCCTAAACTATTTGACGACTTGTGGAAGTACATCAAAGACCAGAGGTTTGTGTTCATCAATAGGCCATAGTGATTCACTCAGTTGGTGGGAGTGGTTTTTGAGGGAATGGGAGTGGTATAGGAATCATGTGTACGATCTGTGATTGGTTTATGGAAATAGGAGTGGTATATGTTCACTAGTAGAATTGTGATTGGTTTGTGGGGAGGGGAGTAGTACAGTGGAACGCCGCTATAACGAACTTCGCGGCATCCACAGATTTTGTTCGGTATAGCGATCGTTCGGTATAGCGATTTTCAGCTGCCGGTTACTTAAGGATGCCTTTGAACATGTGCCGGCCATTGAATTATGTAATTACATGTTCATACTTTCTAAGCTTACCGAATTCTAAAGCGACAGTTGGCTTTTCAGTTTTCCCTTCTGTTCCTTGGGGAAATAAGAGCCACCTGTCACTCTTCAACATAAAGCTGCGGCCATTTGGGAATTACAAACGGCCGAAATGAGCTACATTTTTTATAATCCGTTGCCTTCTTTTCAATAACAATGTTTTGTAAGTTTTGTACACAAAATTTGGGAGCCAAGGATGGTGTTCGGTATGGCCGAATGTTCGGTATAGCGGCGTTCCACTGTATATGAATCAAGGGCAGTAATGGCTGAATTTGTACATTGGAGTAGGAGTGGTATTTGAGTCGAGTTGTTGACAAGTAAAGGTGATACTAGCAGTTTTGTGAATGTAATATCTTTTCCAAATGTTTAATTTTTATTTTTTGTTTTGTATTTTGTATTTTGTATTTTCTTTAGCAATATCATGTGCGCTGAATCAGTGTGTACCTTATTAATGAATAAGGCAGCCTTGGCAGACGTAATACACAGCCAGCTACAAGACTACAGAATTGACCAGTTTAAAAATGGTAAGTACAACAGGCTACAGAACAAATTGTAACAACAAATTAAGAAGTGGCCTAACGTTTCAAACTTAAGCAAGTTCTTTCTCAATGGTAAAAGTTAAGATTCCTATTTAAAAAGAAGCTTAATTTTCTCCGACTACATGATCTTGAAAATTTAATCTTAGCATTTCTAAATGTATTCCTTGTCCTATTAGTTGACGTGGTTCAACAGGAATACATAATTTGTTAAACAAAGAACAAATTCTATTTCTTTACCTGAAAAAGTTAGCAGCTAGAATGCTTTAAGATGTATATGCTGGGTAACCCCTTGTGTACGGATGACACTTACACGTGCGGATTGAAAATTGCCACCTGGCCGGTTGACCTCCATACACGTCAATCTCTGCATTTCCAATCCATTATTGGGGTATTGTGTATGTTATGCTTGGCTGCACAAGCCTCTTGTTTCTGTTTCGCTTGGCTGCACAAGCCGGCATGGCACCCCGGCGCCCCCATATAATACACGTAAGCCCCCATATAATACCCGTAAGCCCCCATATAATACCCGTACGCCCCCATATAATACCCGTACGCCCCCATATAATACCCGTACGCCCCCCCATATAATACCCGTACGCCCCCATATAATACCCGTACGCCCCCATATAATACCCGTACGCCCCCATATAATACCCGTACGCCCCATATAATACCCGTACGCCCCCATATAATACCCGTACGCCCCCATATAATACCCGTACGCCCCCATATAATACCCGTACGCCCCCATATAATACCAGTATGCCATGTTAGTTTCTTTTGAAGTTCCCCAACTTCTGCAGAACTGTTCTGCAAACTTCAAAATCTTTGACTGAGGCACAACTTTTTTGAAATATTTTGTAATGACTGTGCCAGGACTTTGTATCCCAGCTGATGTACTGGCTGATCCAAAGGGGGATGACCAGACCACCCCCTCCCCCCTCCCCCCTCCCCCCCCCCCCCCCCCAACAATGTTGACAATTTGTTACAGTTGGGGACAAACTTTGAAACTCATCAGCCACGGTTAACAGCTTCAAAGATTTTACATGGATTTGTTTCTCCATTTGCATACACAGAAGACGATACGTCAAAGATTGGAATCTTTCTCCCGCCGTCCTGGCACGTACTGCTCAAAATGACGGCCAACCAGAATATGACAGTGGTTGCTATAGCAACAGACAACTGGAAAATCCTACCACTGGTTAATGCATTCCTGCATGAGATGGAGGATAGTATTGCAAGATGATAATGGGAGTATGACTGGTCAACTATGCAAGTCCCAGAGACGATGATCGTATGTCCTGAAATCCAAATGTGTCAAATCAAAATACAAATTAGTTCTGTAGTCAGTGAACAGACATTCCTGGAAGCATCTCAACAAACATGAGTCACGTTTGGCACTTTGCTACTCTCGAAAAGACCAACAAGCAGACCGTATCACATACCCACGTCGCCATAGCAACCCACATCGCCATACTGTGGGACAGGCATATGAAAATATTGGTACGTTTTATTGTACACTTGTGTCCCACAACCTGATGTCTAAGACGTTATATTCGATACAGTCTATAGAGGGCGGCATTTGGGTGTTTGCCTTTGTACGAGTGTGCGGCTGTGTCCGAACGGTAATGGTTGACGATGGTTACGGCTATTCACAGCAGCATGCAGATGGCACAAACCAACTCCAAAGTTATAAAATACCCGATTCGGACGCAGCCTATGACTCACCGCATGCTGCTAATCTGAAATCATCAGGGGATGTAATACTAATAGTGACACTCTGATATTCTGCTGATTGACCTTCACAGGTATTATTCTTGGATTTATTCTTGGCGTTCATCTTTTATGAATAATGAGGGCAGAATGGAGTGATGGCATGAAGTAACAAATGCTTGTGACATTTTCACCTGGTCCCGCCTGTATCTATTAATATGGACATAAAAAGAAAGTCCATTGAAAGTGCAGGCCCGTATGCTGGGTGGTGGGGAGAGGGGGGGGGGGGGGGGGGTGTTCTGGGGTTCAACTGACCAGATATTTGATGTGATCCATGATGTACAAGTGGACAGTGTATGTAACTGGAGTTATTACTATTCATTTGATCTAAAAAAAAAAGAATGTTTTACAAAAAAATATATATAAAAAATAGCAACTGATGAATGAAAAATAGAAAAAGTGAAAATCGCAAAATAGTACTCGACTAAAAAATGGACATAACAAAAAATCCACAAATGCATTATATAATATCCAAAGAGCGGCAATACCCAAGCAAACGGTCCACACATATGTTTCCTCCGCCAACTTAGTTTTGCTCATTGTGCAGATCTACAGTTTACCCTTTGTGTTGTACAAGTGACGTCAGATCAGTTTCTTTTTTTAAGCAATGAGGTGCTTATTTGCGTTTGAATAGGCATAATGGTGTTGCGTAATTGATTTGCATAGTAGCCTTTTACAAGCAGTGGTATTCGTTGATTTCCTCTGTTGCTGTCATAGTTTTCAGGAGATTCTTTGGAAGCGGGGTTTCTACAAGAATGCGAATCCCATGGAAGTGAAGCTAGCGACCAACTTGAAACCTTTCTGGTGATTACTAGTGTGCAAAGGTGTTCTTTTTTTGTCGGATTCACGAGTTCAAACCCGTTGTAGGCTGTGCTTCGATTCTGTAGCAGCAATTGATTAACTGAACCAGCGATTCCGGTGATTTTCGATTAGTGCATAGCTTTTAATCATATCGATACCAATCACTATATAAATATTCCAAGAATCGATACTATCTACTTCGACCTGACAATGTTACAAAGAAGTCAATAAATATTACTTTAAAAAACCTTTGCACGCCTGATTTTATAATGTGTATCTTGGGATACTTCTTGTGCACATATATTTCTGGGGTACATTTGACAGAAAACCCTGATAAGAGACAATTTAAATGATTCGTGTTATTGCGTTTGTGCAGTATTTTGGCAACACGCCTAGTAGCATACAGATGTAAGACTATCTCAGACATTATTATCAATGGCTACGGCTCTTCACCGTAGCCTGTCAATGGCCAAATTCGAAGCCGTAGCCACAAAAGACCCGATCCGGGCAATGGCTTAAACTATGCGAGTGCAGTATACCAGCCTGTGAATAAACTAAACTGATACACCCGCAATATACGAATGTGCTCCGACTTCGTCACTCATGACAATGTGCTGCATTGTCTTTGAATAAAGACCTTCATGGCCGACAGGTGTGAAGCACTCATCTCGTTGGACCAGGGGATTCACATTGTTTCTAATCGTCACCCAATTTGATCATTTCCCCACAAATTGCCATAAAAATATAACTTTCCTTCCATAATCAAACAGAAAGGATCACTGAAAAAAAATGAAAAATTTGTTAATAGAGTGGAATATGTGAAAAATGTAAACAATATTTTATGAAATTTAATTTATGAATTTAAGATAAAATAAAAAGTACATCTATTAGCGAGCAGAATAAAAATAATCGGTGCTGATCGGATTGTGTCAAATAAAAATGGCGCCACCAACGTCGGATTGGGTCCAATCCAGGGGTGCGCAGAGAAATTCTTTTCAATTTTATGATAAATTTAGCAGCCTCAGTTGTGTTTACATCCATTAAAAAATGACCAATATTTTCATTACATAATCAGCGAAATATTATAGCCATATATTTTCTTGATGTCGCAAAATATTTCCAAATTTTGTGTGTTCACTTAAAACACCTCATAATTAGAGATGTTGTTTCACACTGTACATGTAGTTGTAATAGTTGAACAATATTTATACTAGTTGCTTATGCATTAAACAGTGCTGTTATTTTAGTGTATTGTATTTATAATGTATTGTACTTGTACATGTGTGTATTCATTTGTAAATGTGTTGTATGCAGGGCCCCAATGGAAACCAGTTTTAAACTGTTTGGGCATACCCTGGGTAAAGAAATGTAATAAATAAATAAATAAACATCATTACATTTCTTAAAACATGAAAATAGTTCATGTAACATTCAGCTTGTATTTTAGACATGTTTGGTTAATAGTTCATGGACAACTGTATTTTTGGGAATCGTCAAAGATGTGTCACTTGTGGTATCTATGGAGATCGCTATTTTTGTAAACTTCAATTTAGAATGCTTTGGTTCTGGACTGTAAGCTTTTGTAGAATTCAGTCTGATTTTGGCAACTGCGGCTATAATGTTCCAGTGGGCTGTCGTGTTTTTCTTATAAAGTTTTTCTAAAGATTATTTTTTAGATAAATTTTGCCAAAAGAAATTCGGAGACTGTCAAAATATATATATTTCAAACCCGTGCACTATATTTTTTGGTGGGCTAAGATTTATCTATGTGTAGACCGGCTTTAAAGTATACATCAAAACAACTGTTGTCTTCGTTTTCAAAATATTATTCTGCGTGAAGTGTGGATATATTATGTTTGTGATGAACTCTCCTGCAGATGCAGCCGATATTGTTGCCCACTAATATCAGATAATCGAATGCAATTCGTCTCCCGTAGATATACCGATAATCTACAGGCCATCAGTGTCCATCCCATGTTTTCATCGAGACACGCATGTTTATCGTCTTGTTCCCAAATCCATCTTCAATTCATCGTGTTTTCCCTAGATGAGCTTTCAGGCTTTTCGGGTCTATACATCATGTACATAGCTCTCCAGATTACCCTATTACCGGTATGGATACGTAATTTTCTGATTGTTCTTTACCTTGACAACGATCGCGTGTCTCCCGTCTTATCTCATCGAACTCGACTCGTCCCACGATGAACCATCTATAACTATAAGCTGTGTTGCCATGGACACACTCTGGGCCATCAAACAAACTCCAATTACGCATGCGTATTGATCAATTCTTGTCATTTGTGAGGGTCATTTTTTTGTGGGCAAGGCCATTTAAGACAATTTGAGGCAGATGTTCTACGCTCATCAGGCGCACGTTCTCGCAGGCCTATTATTAAGGAGCATTTCGTGAAAGTGTGCTGATCATAGTCACTTTGTGACTTGAATGTAATGACAACATAATGTGAAACTGTATGTAATATCAGAAATGGCGTTTGCGAATTTACAGTGGGGGGAACGTATGTTGACGTATATTGCGGGTGTATCAGTTTTGTTTATTCACAGGCTGGTATGTGCTGCACTCGCATAGTTTAAAGGAACCATGCTTCTCAAATTGACCGGATCACATTTTATTTCATAAATAAATTCATTTATATGTATTAAATGTGAATTAAAAGCCAAACTGGTTTAAGCGAAGTTTTAGTGTGATTATTTGCCGCTAAAAAATTGACCCCCCCTTTTTGAAATTTGTTGAGACTCAAATTGAGGGCGCTGTTCGTGACGTAGACCGAGGCACCGAAATTCATATATCGACTCGATAGTCTGGACCCGGCCCGTATACACACACTAGGTCTACACGTGCAATTTCGTAAGTTGCAACAACAACTAACATCGAACTTACCCTGATTTTCTCCCTTTTAGCGAAGGCTCCTCGGGGAATGGGCCGTTTAACTGCTTTCGCCTTTATCTTACTCACATCTGGGAACTTTGTTGGGACGGCAGTGGACTTGAGCATATTTTTAATGGTCATCCCAAAGGATTTGAGTATCGAAACACGACGGCTCAAAGTGGTCGCTACATAACGCTGAAAAGCTGCTGGGCCGGACCTCTTTGCTCTTGTCACCTTCACTTTCGCCGTCCGAATTCTCCGATATTTCGCTTCAGTTGGAAATAAATGAAGGCTTACTCCACCCGTCGTTGTTTTGCTGCACCCAGCAGCCACACACCTTGTCGGCATGGCCGAAAAACCACTAAATTTTGCTTAGATTTTGGACGAAGAATTTTCGCCGTACAATGTACACACAATGCATACCCGTGATGAATGGGTAATGTGCCTCGATCTACGTCACACACTTATGTTAATGAGGGTCCCACTCAGGGGGCGGAGTAGCTTGGACAAACATTTTCAAAAATTGTTTTCTCATATTTAATCTGGGAAATAATTGTCTCTGGACACAAAATATCATTGTCAAGATAATACTTTATTGTTTTAAGCAGGAATAATGCAATATAAATCCTATATCATGTTTCCTTTAAGCCGTTGCCCGGATCGGGTCTTTTGTGGCTACGGCTTGGAATTTGGCATTGACAGGCTACGGTGAAGAGCCGTGGCCATTGATCATAATGTCTGTGAGATAGTCTTACATCGGGATGCTGCTAGGCGTGTTGTCAAAATACTGCACAAACGCTATAACAACACGAACCATTCAAATTGTCTCTTATCGGGGTTTTCTGTATCCCAAGATACACATTATAAAATCAGGCGTGCAAAGGTTTTTTAAAGTAATATTTATTTATTTCTTGGTAACATTGTCAGGTAAAGTCGGAAGTAGATAGTATCGATGCTTGGCATATTTATATAGTGATTGGTATCGATATGATTAAAAGCTATTGAATTATGCACTATTTTGAAAATCACCGGGATCGCTGGTTCAGTTAATCAATTGCTGCTACAGAATCGAAGCACAGCCTACACCGGGTTTGAACTCGTGAATCTGAAGAAGAAAAAAAAACTTTGCACACTAGTAATCACCAGAAAGGTTTCAAGTTGGTCGTTAGCTTCACTTCCATGGGATTCGCATTCTTGTAAAAACCCCGCTTCCAAAGAATCTCCTGAAAACTATGACAGCAACAGAGGAAATCAACGAATACCACTGCTTGTAAAAGGCTACTATTATATGCAAATCAATTACGCAAACATTATGCCTATTTAAACGCAAATAAGCACCTCATTGCTTAAAAAAAGAAACTGATCTGACGTCACTTGTACAACACAAAGGGTAAACTGTAGATCTATCTGCACAATGAGCAAAACTAAGTTGGCGGAAGAAACATACGTGGGGGAGACCGGAGATTTTTTTTATGGGGGGGGGGGGGGGGGGGGCGGGGGCGTGGCCCGAAACCCCCCACGCCCCCTTATAGCTACGCCGCTGGGTGTATCACCCTGAAAATTTAATTTTCAATTTGAATTGCTAAAGTGTTAGCATCAGGTACATTGTGAGCTTTCCAGTGAGACTTTCCACGAAAACGAATCGACGATAACTAATGTAAGTTTGTGAATTTTGAATTCGGAGCGGGACGCTCCTGATAATAATACCTTCAGTAATAAATCTAGCAATCTTTACGGGTAACTCACAACAAAACAAAACTCGATCACAAAATAGTTTTCTACCATAATTCTTGTTTCGTCAAACAATCCACAAGGGAAACTGACTAGGTAAATTTGAATACATTTTCAAAGTGAATAAAGAAACTGGCAGGAGCGGGATTCGAACCTGCGACCTCCGGAATACCGTACCGGCGCTCTACCAACTGAGCTATCTTGCCCTATGTTGGCGGTCTCCCAAATTGTCAGTATCTTTGTTCGGGTGGGCGCTAGTCAGAAGTCATAAACCCAGAATGCCGTATAACCAGGGATCACACCCAATTTGTACGATACAACCTGGGTATAATTCTAGTTTATTATAGGGAAATCCATTGAATTGATTTTTTTCAGTCAGAGATCGGGTGTAGTAAGGGAGAAAGACGCGATAAATATCCAGCTCACATTGTTTTCATGCATTCTAAATGTTCTTTTTTTTCATTTGAAGCGAAAAAGGGTGGTTTTCAATTTTAAAAAATTCATACCATCAGTTTATGCAAATTCCTTGTGAAAAGTACTAAAATCAAATTGGAAAAAGTTGTACCATAGCGAAAGGAAATGTCTGTACATAAAGCTATGGAGTCGACACTCGTGGCGTAATAAAGTTTTGGTTCGAGGGGGGGGGGGGACAAATTGCAAACTTTTGTTCAAAACAAAAGGTGAATCAATTCGTTATAAATTAAAAACGCGGGGGGGATGGTGGTGGTTAAGTGACAGTTGTGCAGCAGAGGCCCCCAGGAAGTTCCTCGACAACTAATTCGAAGCTCCTGATATCAAGGGACAAGTATTTTTCCTTCCTTTGTTTGTTCCTTCCTCCATGCTCCCTTACACGTCATGAATAGAGAATCAGGAAACCTCGTTATCTCCCCGAGCAGCCTCAACAGCCGAAGCGGATTTCCCGTAAGTCCCAGATCAAGCAACCTGTTCAGCACCCCATTGGTTTAGTACGTGGAACTTCGTGGAGGCTGGGCAGGTTTCGTTGAAATTCACAAGAGGTGTGAACTTTCCGGTACCGTATCCCCACTTGCACAAAGTATTGTATTTCCTGAAGAACTTCGGTCATCCAGTTCCAATGCACACTACGTATAATTATAAGGTCGAGATTATTTACCTGTACTGGCTTTATCACATAAACACTATTAACAGATGTTCAGTGGAGTAACTTCTTCTAGCGAAAAAGGTTTCCAGAAAGCTGCAAAGGCAATCATTCACGATACAGAGTCTTTTTCGTTATTAGTTCGATTGACGAACTTGGGACAGATTTCGTGTGATTAAATAAAAGACCGTCGAATAATGACCAACAATAATTATATCGTGGGGCCTGAGGAGGATTTTATTTCTGAATTATCCTGGGTTGTCTGACCATTGCAGCACTGTTCTCCCTCAGGTCCCATCTTTTTTAATTGAAATAAAACGACGAAAGAAAGTTTAGCTAAGTATCATAGGACAAAAAACACACATTCCTGGGCAAAACCCACGCAATCCCGTAGGGATATGGTGTAGGCCTACCGGGCAGCTTATTTTTTCCCGTAGGCGGGTGAAGCAATAACATGAATAATTCAGTAGTTTTTATGAGAAAGTTATGTTTGTTCATTATAATAGAACAGAACGTCACAGCATTGTTATTATTTAGTCAACTATATAGTTACATTCAATCATTTTAAAGAACGGCTGTGGTCGAGCTACTACAGACTAGTCTAGAGGATAGTGGGATGGGCTACGGTTCAAAAGGTCCCTAGTTCGAATCCACCTGTACCCATTTTTCTTTACTGTGATATCTTTGGGATATTTTTAATTTAAGGGGGGAAAAGAGACCGAGAACCTAAGTGCTGGCTGTGCAGTAATCAATGCAACCACTGAGTTATTCATGAAAATTGCTTCCGCCCACGGAAAAAAAGCTACCGGGCCGGCAGGAATCGAACCGAGGTCATGCACCACTGGTGGAATGCGAGGAAAGAACCACCACGCAGAAATGACCGGCTAAGTCTTCAGAGTGTCTGTTCGGGAGTGTCGATTTCTTGTACCAACAGCATATAAACTGACAGAGGAAGGGAGGAAAAAAGAAGACGAATCATCGGTGGCGTAAAATCCATGTCGGCCAAAGAAATTCGAAGGGGGGGGGGGGGGGGGGGGGACTGGACACAATATGACACCAAGGGTTTGCTGCTCATGATACAAATGTACATGATAAATGTACATCAAGAGTGACCATTTTACCAGACTTTCTGCTATAGATCAGGCAGATTATTGGGGAAACCATAAAAATGCCACAAAATCGTTTTAGGAAATTTTGTCAACTTTTCTAACAGGCAATTTTTTTATAACGTATCAAGTCTACATCTGCATACGAGTATAAGTGGTTATTTCGATTAATTTTACGCAGTTTAGCACATTTTTTGTCAAATCTATAGCAGAATTTTGAAATTTGTATCTGGTCACTATGGAATTCCATAGGTCACCCTGTCTAGGCAAACGTGCACGCTAACGTCCTTGACAACACAACCGTTGCATTTAAAACTTCTGTATACTGTTTATTCTCCGTTTTTACACATTGACGATTGGTTTCTCACCACACAAATGAGGGGGTGGGGGGAGGGGTGATCCAATGGCCCATCCCCTCAGGTCAAAAAGTGTGAGTTTGTATATGCCGGCAATCGTGGACCTAGGACAAAAGAATTCGGGCGTAGACAAAGGGGTCCACGAAAAAGTTAGAGTATAAACAAAAGAGGAACAATGGGAGGTCCACGATTGCACCCGTTTACATGACAGCGTGTGTGTGTGTGTGGGGGGGGGGGGGGGGGGGGGGGGGGGGCAGGGGGGGGGGGGGGGTGTCCTGGGACTAACACTTATCCAAAACATGGAGCTACATGTATACAAGGGAGCCTCGCTTTCAAACCCGGAAGTGAGCAGTAGATGCTACTTCAATTCGGGATCGTCTATCCCGTCCGAAAAGTTGCTAAGTTCTTATAGAGTAAGTTTAGGGTGCAAATTAAGAAAATTGGTTGCCCAATGATGATAAACAACTGGTGTATAAGATGGCTCTGCACGCGTAACACGAAGAGAACTTGGAACATTGCCTAGTCAACAAGTTAGGTTTGCACTGTTTATGCTTATATAGGTTGTCCAGTGGACAAGCAGTGTTGTTTGGATTTCACCTTGAAGTTACAAGGAAACTGTGGTGTAGATTATCATCAATAAGAAAACGACTCCTTTAGAATAATTATAAAAATTTCGCTCCTAACAATTATCTTGATGGCCTGAGAATTCAATGGTCCAACGTTGTTCTTTATAATAGTTACTGTAATGCTATAAACATAATTATCAAAGTAACAAGTGAATAAACCAGGTTAAAATAATGATTATAACTTGATAAAATCACACTGGGTGAAGTCGGTACAAAAAAATGAGAACCCGTCGGACAGAGCGCCCTCTGTCGGCTCCTAGACACGTTAAATGTTTTTGTTTATCCGTGCTCAACAACCGTATACCCACCCGTACCCGTACCCATGCCCCCGCCCTGTTTCTTTTCAAAATATTTTTATTTCTGGGGAAGGTTTCGGGCGTTACCAATCTACCCGTGTATTTGTTTTTTTTGTCAGTCCATTCATTCGCAAACATTTCGGGCTAGTAGACCTTCTTCCCCTTTCGAAACCTGCGTCACGATATATATGCAATCATAGATCCCATGTCACGATCACAAACGCGATAGTTGACTTTATAGTTGGCGGGAAAACCCCGCTGTAGGCACCCGGCCGTTCGGGCGAATCCGGGACGCAGCTCGGTGCTGTACAGCGGGTCGAAACGTCATTTTACGCTGAATTCTGAACATGTGATTCCGGATCATTTTCCACGTAAGGGGTCGGTCGGCAACGGTTGGATACAAACCTGGCATAGCGCCACATTTTAGATCGCGTGCATACAACCGGACAAACAGGTAGTTTATTTGAACTTTCACGGGGAGTGTCCGAGAAAGAAAAACTACAACACTTTCGGTGAATCCGACGACCGCAAAGTGATCGTTTCCGTTTTCTGTTTGTTTGTTTGTTTGTTTGTTTGTTTGTTACTGGCTGTTTGTAGCCTATTGTGCACAAGCTTCGGCTTATCAGTTTATTTCCCTTGCGCTATAAAGTGTATCTGTTTAATTAACTTTATGGTTGTCTGCGTTTATAGTTTCCATTTTGTATTTGTATATTATGTAGCCAACATGAGGAAGTGGTTATGCCGGCTTGTAAATTTGCATGGTATAAACATGGAGGAATTTCACTGTGACCTGAAATGCAATTAAACAGCAACAATGATAAGTTTCCTGAAATAGTAAAAACAATACTTCTGTGCCCCCATATAATGGCATCAGGGGACCCGTTATCATCACATTTTTATGTGAAAATTGTTAAATGTATTATATATGATTGGTATTAACACGGACAGTGTTCATACTTTGTGTGCAGTGGCGTCGCTAAGGGGGGGGGGGGGGGGGGGGGGGGGGGCTGGGGGTGCGCCCACTGAAAATTTCGCAAACGCAGAAAATAATAGTATTATAAAAAACAATGTGAGCGCCCCCCACTGTAACAACCAGCCCCCCTCCCCCCGACCGACAATCGTTGGAAACTGCGATATAAATTTCCACTTTTCTTGAAAACGACAGCACACCAGGTGCCATGATTTCACAGGATGCTTGAGACTGCTATTTACTTACAGTCTAGGACGGTATTTCGTAATACTTCAGTAGTTTTGTGTTTTGATATTAGCAAATGTTTAATGTTCCACTACCTTTAGGCATTGTTCAAATCAAAATAAGCCGCGCCGTCAAATTGCTGGAGGTCTTCATTTTTCTCAAAGAAGATAAGTTCCTAGGAACATTGGTACTAGTATCATTTTATAGATAATAAACCTTTAGATTGAAACTAATCATTTGTTTTGTTTTGATCATTACCAAAGCTATGCCATACCTTTGGATGATTCCGGCTTCATCTTCAAAATTCCACGTATTAGGGAAACTAATGTAGGATATACATGTAGAGTCATATTACTTATAAGTTTGCTGCATAGAAGCGAACAAACAAGTTTCCTCATCGGATTTCAACTTTCCTGTCCGTGAAAGAAAAACTACAAACGTTGAAACAACAACTAAGAATTTGATTCCATGTCCCGCCCTCAAAGCATAATAAACACAATTCATTTCTACATATCAGTTTGCATCGGTTAACTTTCTATTGGAAAGCCTCATGCATGGTTTTGCATGCATGTCTTCATGGGGGCCTACACCTGAAGAAGCAAACTAGAAAAGAGTTGGGAAAGGGAGAGGGAGTCGATCGAGTGGGGGAGTGGTCGTCTGCAAAGCCAATCACAAAGTTCTATACAAGTAAAACGGAACTCTTAAACAGTTCGTTAGCTTCAGCCCCTCCCCCTCAAAAAACAACGTCTGGGTTTGTTTGTTTTTAAGGAAGGAGTGGGCGGGGGGGGGGGGGGCTTTTTATTTTTTTTATTTTCGAGATGGCCGCTATTCTTTTACAAATGTCTGACAACTGCAGGTTTTTCAACTGTTCAAGATCCAAAAATGAAAGAGACATGTTGCTCTCTAAATCCCAAAGAGTGAAGGACTATTAGAGTGAAAATCACTGTTTTTAGATTGAATACTCTTAAAAAAGAACCAATTCAGTCTCGACTCGAGTAAAAATTCGATCTTTTCGATTGAATAAATTTCACTCTAAAACGTCTGGTCCCTAGTTTCAGACTGTGGGGAGGAGTGAATTTTCACTCTTTGGAAATAAGAGAGTGGACAACATAATTAAACATGCATGTTTACAGTGGTTTTAATATAGCTTTAGTAAGCTTGTATTTTATTTTCCGATCGATCGGTTGACATTTTGGGGTTTTTTCACCTCATTTTCCACTGGTAAAAATATAAAAAAAAATCATCAGGCGCCTTATGATTGATTGACACTATGATCTGGGAAAAAAATGTGAAATTTTGGGGATTTCAGGGTAATGCTGCCTTTAACTTTTAAAACAAAACATTCCAGGAAAACAAACATTGAACTGAACCACATTTCCCGCCGCGGAAAAAAACACTCTTATTCCCCATGCTCAGAACTCGGTAAAATTTCGTTTCCATCATTGCTCATACAAGTGAAACTTATTTGTAAAATCTCTCCGATCGTTTTTCAGGTCAAAATCAAACCAGTGAACGTATACGCTGCGTTCCCACACGGAGAATTTCAAAGACGTAGTTGAATTTCACGCCTTGGATGTCGTCTTTGTTATGCAAATTCACCGATCGTCTGGTGGCGTGGTGACCATGAGAACCCTCCGCTGGCGAGAGTCCAAAGTGTCACGCGGACGGTTGAAAAACGTAAACAAACGGTATGTGTACGACGGTTGCCGTAGCTCGATGCCAGGCGACGCGGGACACCCACGAACCAAAACATAACCTCTTGCGCGCGATGTCAACAACGTCGGCAAAGATATGCATTCACGTCATCCATTTCATAAAATGCCGGGACTGCTTTAGCGAAATATCTGCCGTGTACCAATCACGAGATATAATTAAATACATGTAATAATTGATAATTATACAAATATTACGAAGGCGGATGTTTATTTTCTTATTTATATATAATTTTATAATTTTTAAAATGTCTGCTCCAAATTCTTTGCATTCTGTGATACATTTAAATAATCCACGTAAATCAACAAGAAACATTTGCATCAGAAACGTAGTTTGTGATCACTTTCCCGAACGACGGTATATATATGTGTTCTTACTTCTTATATTCCTCCATGGTATAATGGTCCGTTACTAATTCTATTATCTATTTTTAAAATACACACTAAAGACAACATTTTATTGTGTTTTCTTTCATCTAAGTCTTTGGGAAAGATTGGAATAGGATCGAAGTGTCATGTAACTCTTAACTTTCGTTTGTTGTCTTGCCGTATGATATTGTGGAGATGGGAAAGTGGACCTTGTGGGTGCATTCGCATCCCAGCAACCCCCCCCCCCCCCCCCCCCCACACACACACTCCTTCCGGGTACTGCCCTTTTTAAGGAAATAATTCGCACTGCAATCCGTGCCATGATTGGTATTATTTGAAGAAAGTTGTTTTATTATTTAGGTGTTCATTGTTTATTTTTTTGGCTGCCATCCTCGGCTGCAAATACGTTTTTTAGCAGAAAGTGCCCACGCCTTCTGTAACTTATATATCAGAATGCAAAACAGTTCGTGTATACACTGAGGATCATTTGGGTGTAGTCGCGTTAATGAATTTTCCTGTAAGAAAGTTCACGGTGTGTAACACACCGTAACTCGGCGAGCCTAATACAGACAGGCCCAGGGCGTTAGTTGTTTACATTGCAAGGTACATGGGGAGGTCGAGGCACGGGCAAACAATTCCAACATTCCTCAGAGTCACCCTACCGACTCGCATTGTTACTGTAGCTCTCCCAGTGAGCCATCGCGCGGGAATTCGTTCCAACTTATCCAGGGTGCCTTTAATTTAGACGTTATTCAAGTCTCAGTTTGCTGAATTGCGCAGCTCATAGTGTAGCAATACGATTGGTGCATTAACGAGTGGCGACTTGAATCGAGGATAACCTGACACAGACTGTAGTAATCGGGGTCCGGGTCTCAAGGAAATACAGACAAAAGTTTCCCGCGTCTTGCCTCACATGTCACTCAATGAGCATCTTGAGTAGTATTTTTTTAATGATTTCCGTGGACTTGTAAAATTCTAAGCTAAATAAATTAGGGTGCAAACAAAAGATTAACAAGATTGGAAATATCTTCATAATATTTCATGAGTGCCAATCTTCTTTTTTATGCGCCTATCACCGCAACGTTATCCTGTAATATTGCTTATTCTTCCAATGCTGCACCTCTCCATCGTCGTTTGCAACGCCTGGAAACCGAAAAATTCCTATCATTACGAAGAAAGAAATATGTAGGCCTACTACAGCAGCCAAACAAAATAGTTTCTGTTTTTTCCTTGATGCGCAATGGTAGTTTATTTCGAACACGCAACTACAGCAAAGGGGCTGACGATGATTCATGGAATTACTTTTTAAATCAGCCTGTAGAAATACCTGCCCTTTTTTTCTGATGGAAACTTTCCAAGGGTTTTCGTAAACGCAGATGTGCCAACTAAAGCTGCGTCATACATTACACAAGGTGCATACTTGCCAATTCTTCCATTGGTTCAGATGACGAACCAGTGACGAAGCAGGTTTATATTTTTGACATAGCTGGCGCGCCCGACCCCATCACTCCTCCCTCACCGTTAACCGGTAATTTTGTACGTTTCAGGGAAGCCGCATCCGCCACTAATTTATAGTGCGCCTTTGGATTTCATATTTTGCCAAAACCGTGCTTCAAAAATTATTACAATACACCTAAAATATCAGCATAGTTAACGATCCTAATGAAATTTTAAAGAATTGCATCGAGTTTTGTTGTTTTAGTTAAAACACAAATTGAATGACCTTTTTGAGGAGTTGACGGTGCGCGGATGAATACTGTGCGTGGTTGCTAGCTAGCTATACACGTCACTGCACGAGTTGTATGAAAACAAAATACGCGAGTCGTCGCCGGGTAAAAAAGCCGGTAGGATCGAAATAACCGCCAGATGAACTCGGACTGTTTCCATTGACACTACTCGCACTACATCTGTAACATTCTGGTGTTTGTTGGGCGAAGAATCCACCAACAAAGGATGAATTTCTCGCGGAAACTTACTAGCCAATTCGCCGAGATCTGTTCTATGAACGTGAAAAATATGGGGCGAAACAGCTGTGACCGCAATGGTGAGATTTCTTGCTCCTTTATCATGTTTATTTCTCGATTTCTCGTTGAACATTTTCAAATCGTTTTCCCCACCCGGCAACTGATTTTCATGTCCTTTAATTCCCGATTTTATTTGTGTTTTCTTTTCCATTTTGTCAACAGGGAAGGAGAAGGAGTCCTTCGAGAAGACCTATGCAATTGGTTCTTTGCTTGGAAGTGGAGGGTTTGGGACCGTCTACTCCGGTACCCGAGTCAGAGATAATTTGCCGGTAAGTTGAGGATTCATTTGTGTGGGCCCTAAACATTTTCAGACATGGCAAATTGCCGGCTTTTTGTCATATTTTCTGTTTTAGACAAAATGTTTGAATGAGACACTTATTTCTATGTTCTTGGTTTGTTATAGGTTGCAATCAAGCTTGTGACAAAGGAAAAAGTCAACGATTGGAACCAGGTGAGTCTCGAAAACATGGAATTTTTGGCCAGCGTTTTTGTGTTAACAAAGGCTAGCTACCGGCATATTGAATGTATAGACCGGCGTTGTGCGTGTACGTATATGGATGGCACGGTGCCAAGATTGCACACGGCGATAATGAATGGATGTCTGGCACAGGCCAGCTGGCTGTCTGAGTGACATATTACCGGCTTTATATATTGAAATTGTTAAAAGTATTGCGAATTTTTCTCAGTCTTTGCCAAAACGATCCGTCTCTTTGTTTGCTTTAGTGGCTTTATCGAGATGCTGCAAGGTGTGTGCAGGCCTCACCGCGTGGTCTAGCGATGTGGTATTATATTATTTATAACAATGGATAGCACGTGGCGCGCGCGGAAACCGGCCATGCCGGTGTTTGATATTCTTCACCTTATGGCTTTGTGGTACCGCAGAGCAAAGAATCTTGCTTTGTCCAAATTGCATTGGTTTATCACTGCCTTGCCTTGTTTTTCAGTATATTTTTACAAGCTTATTAATTGTTTTGCTTGATTGTGTTTTTCAGGTGAATGGCCAGAAAGTTCCACTTGAGGTTCATCTCCTGAAGAAAGTCGGCCACATACGGGGCTGCATCAAAATGTTGGATTTCTACGACAGAGCCGACAACTTCATCATAGTCATGGAACGCCCAGAACCTACCAAGGACTTGTTCGATTTCATCACAGAGAGCGGGCCACTTGACGAGGAACTTTGTCGTAAATTCTTCAGACAAGTTGTGGAGACGACACGGCGATGCCATGAAGCTGGTGTGTTACATCGGGATCTCAAAGACGAGAACATTCTGGTTGACATGAAGTCCGGAGAACTCAAGCTGATCGACTTTGGATCGGGAGCAATTCTCAGGGACACCGTCTACAAAGACTTCGATGGTGAGTAGCCTTTTAGTCAGCAAAAACTAAATACAACAAGGGCCCTAAAAGTAACTATTACCAAAACGAGTATTCAATAATGATTCATAGGTCAATTTGTCAAATTCTTCAACGCTAGAGTATTAAAATTAGCCTTAATGTGGAAAGTATGACTATTCAGTCTTGAACAGTCCTGCCATGCTATTCACATTTCAACGCCCACACACTTAGTGGAAAGACATGTGATTAATGCCATAGACTGCTGTGTAATATTATATATGCAGTCTTGCACTGCAATTACTGCTAGCCTGCCCACACAATGCATTCAGTTGCACTGTAGAACCACAGTCGTATTAACCAGTGTGGCTGCTCCCACCCTGTTGATTGTTTAAATATTTAATAAACATCTGCTGAGTTGTTTAATAGATTTGTTTTTATTTTTAAAAACAAATTTGAATTTTTTTTCTTTTGTAGGTACTCGTGTCTACAGCCCACCAGAGTGGATTCGTTCCCATCGTTACCACGGCCGCCCTGCTACTGTCTGGTCCTTGGGCATTTTGCTGTACGACATGGCATGTGGAGACATACCCTTTGAGCAAGATGACGAAATCTGTAGAGCGGAACTTGTCTTCAAGGATGGACTCTCTCAGTCGTTGAAGCACCTTATCTGCTCCATGTTGCGAGTCAAGCCTATGCACAGACTGAATCTGGACGAGGTTCTTGAACATCCATGGATAAAGAAAGGACAGTGTGACACCAAGCAGTTGATGATGTGTTCACAATCCGCAGGGAGTGAGGAGAGCATCAATCGCTCACCCCTGAGTAGCGCTAGCTCCAGCGAGGAAGACCTCATCAGAGACTCGAACAGAGTTCAGAGCACAGACTCATGCATGCAGAACACACCTTCATTCTATCTAGAGGTAGAATGCTGACGAAATGATTCCTGCTCAATGCGAACTAATGTGTTGGCCACTCCGTCAATCTGATGACTTTGATTGCAAGGAACTATTGGAACATTTGAATGGCATCACTGTGTGGTTTATTTTTAATTGACACAAAGTGCAATACTTTAACTTATGTCACAAACCCTGGATTTGTTGTGTAGCCCTGATAATCATCACAAACAGTGCATTGAGGTAATTTGGCTTCATGTATTAGCGTTTCTTAAAGCAAATGAGTGCAAATGACCACTGTGCCTTTTTCGTCGGTAATTTCTGGTCCATGTGACTTTATTACCTCGGTGTACATGGTGATTTATCTGGTTTATTTGGGTTCAGTGTGTTGTGAAAATCTGTATTCAATGCAAGCTGGCAGCAAATATGTAGGTGGGGCATTAGCCTGGTTGCCAATTCTGCCAGGAAACGTTCAATCACTTGGTGCAAACATCCACCTTCTTGATGAAGCAATTCCTTGAACTGTAGAATTGTGGATTCTGTTTTATGAATGAATCGACCAGTGCAAACATCCTTTTGCTGTTCGGCCAAAAATGGTGCTGCCGTTTCGCTGTGAAGGTTTTTATTTCTCAGCATTTAGAGAAATGGTGTTTACTTTAACTGTGTTAATTTATTGAGCTTAGTAAGTAGTTCTGCACTGTTCCATGTGGTGATGTTCTCTTTTTTTTTTCTTTCTTATATTCGAATTCCAAATTCTTGGAAGTTGGTCGAAATTGATCAGTTACATGGTAAATTGTTTCTCGGTGCGCAACTTGTTTTGCGTGTAAACTTCAACATGTCTCCCTACAGTTTTCCATTTGAGACATTTAAGTATTTTTATCAAAACGATTTCCCAGTTTTGAAAACTTATTCCACTCAACTTGAATTTGGAAAGTCTGTTTTTATTTATTTGTGTCCTTGTTAAATGCCCTCAATTGTTTTTAACCTATGGGAATGAATGTTAACTTATTTGTCGGGTTATACCTCACTGTATGTTTTAATTATTTGTACATAACAGAGTGTATATTTTTTTATTAATATTAATGCAATAAATTAACGTTGCCATTGTGGCGTAAACGGAATTTCAAGTCTCGGTCGTCATTCCTTGCTACACTTAATTTCTTAATACATGTACATGATGTATAAGTCTGCAGGGCATAATGATCCCAGCAATCATCTCATTCTTGGGAATTTGTATTTTCTTTGTGTTAATTTCAAATCCGACAAGTTTCGAGAAACCAGGAAAACTGCTGTGGTGGGCTAGTCGACCATCCCTCGGATGAACAAAGACTCCTAAATTCCTTTTTTCCCCCCGCAAAGAAATCGTTCTTCCTCCATTTCGCCCCAATAGGCGACTCGTGGGAAGTCTGGCCACTTTGGCAACCGGAGATCATTTTCTTTGTTCACCCATAGTCTGCCCCCCGGTGCTATGCTACAAAGGGAGGGTTGTAAAAACCGCAAATTCCAAGCCGGCCATGTCGCACACTGACCCCACAAGCAACGCCTATACTGGATATGCGCCCAGACAAAGGCAACAAAGCCATATCGGTATTCCACTTGTTACGTAATGAATGCTGACGTACACAATCTGATCAGCTGTTTGTTATTTAAATTCGCGGGCATCCGTATTGAGCGCGCTGGCAACCATGGAGGAATAAGAACACATCCTCCAATGGCCAACATAAAATACATGTCTACATGTAATTGTATGTATACACAAACGCATAATTCATGCGACTCTGCCAAACAGGTATACATTTGTACTTCCTTACCGCATAGGGCGAGGGGGAGAGACAAACAAACGAAAAAGACCCAAAATACCTGAATGTTTTCCGGGGAATAATTGTTCGCTTGGGCTTTCAATGTTGGGCAAAAAAAAAAACATGTTTCGCGTCCCCGCCGGCTTCCTTTTTGGAGGCCGCCTGTATTTTTGTTGTTGTTTTTACCACAGAAAAGTTATGTATACAAAAAACAAAAATGTCAACCAGTCAATTGGAAAATAAATACTTGCGAGTCCGAAGTTTTTTTTTGGCCGATCGTGCTACAAACATACTAAAAGAACACTTTAAATATGTTCAGTTTTTTTGTCCAACATGTCTCTTATATTTTTAATGCGTCTTTAAACAGAGAAACACCAACGGTTGCCAGAATAGTTTTTAAATGACGGCCATCTTGAAAATATAAAGCCCCTCTTCCTCCTTTTTTTTGAAAAGCCGGATGTGAATTTTATTTTACTCGGCCTTTTTACTCAAAATGAAATTTTTATTTTTGTAAAAACTCTGTCTCGCCTGATTTCAAATAAAGCTGGGATATAGCATAAATAATTAGCCGCCGGCATATATATACATGTATTTCTTTTATGATCCTTTGCATAATTTTACCATACTCCGAAACTAGGGCAAAGGTACGGCCATGGTACCACAGACCAGTGTCAACATACGGTGTACACGTACATGTACGTACTTCGACACCGCCCAAGCCGCCACGTTGCATATTTTGGCTTGCCACGTGCTCGTATCATGCACTGGCACTAGGTAAAAAAGGTACGGGTCAGTCTCGCAGATAGCAATTCATCAACGGGCACTGCCATTTGGGTGTAACTCATAAGGTCGTAGTTTATGATAATTCCTTGAAAGAAGGGGTTGTACGAATGAAATCTCTCAATTACTTAAGAAATGTTGGCATACAATCAAAACAAAGAGGAAGATGAAAATTAGCAGTCTTGAGTCAGCTTTCACGCCGATCTCAACTTTTGACATGTGCAAGCTCCTTTAATTGTGTATGAAGCGGTAAACGGCCTATAGCTGCTGACGTCGTGTATATTTGTAGGCGTCAAGACTATGTCAAGACCAAGTTTATCTCGGAAAATATGCCGCGTGCTCACTAGTCATCGCAGCCAAGTACGTAGTTCGATGGTTAAAAATACCAAACGGGGTTTTGACTAAAAAGTTGTAATTTACAGGTTTGTATTCCTCCACCATGATGGACTCAACATTCCATGATGGATAGTCTTGTCCAGTGATAAGGGGAGGGGAGTAGATCATTATGATGCACGATATGGGGCAGAGGGAACCCCCCACCCCCCTTTTTTGTGTTGGTCATTGTGTTCCCGGAATCTCAGAAATTCTTTTCAGATGTATAGGGGGATGTGTTAGGCAACAATCGTCTGGAGAGTGTATAGGGTATAGGGACACAAAAAAAGGGGGGGGGGGTTACCCCTCTGCCCCATATCGTGCTGGGTATAGAGTGGATTGGAGGGGGTGGATTCCAGTTAAATGGAAAGTTTTGCACTTGCATGGCCGATCTTCAGACGATTTGCCATGTACGTGCTCCAATGGACATGCTTAACCCATGGAGGAAGAAAACTTCCTCCATGCTTAAAACCCTCACCCTCCAGGGTATTTTGGCTAGAAACCCTGCCAGACGCATCAGATTGCATACTTTGTCACATGGTCACATTGACTTGTGTGCAGATAGTGCAGCAAGGTCAAGCTGTCACCACAGATGCACTGTGCTGCGTCTGGCAGGGTTAGGGTTAAGTTCAATTTCTTTATCCCCCCACTTTTTTTTTGGGTGGGGGGGGGGGGACTATTGTTTGACATCAGCCACAAACTAGATTAACATAACAATTAACAAACCCATATGTTTTTACTATACAGCTTCAATACGTTTAATTTGCTAACATCATCGACAACGCTGATATCTTCTAACCTGACTCACTTTATCCAACTCTTCTGGGCAGATATACGAAGCAACACATGTTGATCATGTTAAACATCAATATAAGGGTGGGTTGCTCTAATACTCTGACTTTTCTAATAGAAACTCATCCAGTTTATACACAACATTAAACATTGAATCCGAGATTCCTCTTATAAAACCCCCACTTAATTCTAAAAGTAATATCAAAAGTCCCGAAAAGCTATTCCTTCTTAGAGAAATTCAAAACATTCAAATAGTTCAATTGGCTAAGTTTAGCACCTATTATAATTAGCACAAACAATATTATTTATCTGTGTACATGCTTCTTCAAAAACAAACGGGGCGGTTTCCTTTTAAAACAATACATCAGGGCTCTAATTGTGCGTCACGGTGAAGACAGGATGCAGTTTCTGTGCTCAGGAAATAATACAAAAAGGCAACTGAACATTTTCATTTGGCCTTCAAAATGCAGTTGATAAAAATTCTCAGTTATGCGCATGTAATTATTTGCATTTACAATGAACATGATGGTGGCACTGTAGTCAGAACATGGTTGAGTAGCTTTCAGCACTTGGTATGCCAACCACAGCCCAGCCAGCCTGCATAATGCCTATATATACCCCTCCCTACCCATGGCCCCCCTTGTGGCAGCTGTCTAGCTTGCTGCATGTATATGCAGACGCAAAAAATGCAATCCCAGGCACCTAGCTAGCTGTGAAGTGATCAGGGAGAATGGTAGCTGGGTCAGGTTGTTAAAGGAGACACACAGGACGCCAACCTACTGGAATAATCCCACATATTTCGAGAGCAACAGACCGATAGAAGCTAGACACACCCACACATATTTGCTATTATTGGTAAAGGTTACCGTTAGGGACTGTATTGCAACCATTATGTGAAAAATAAATGGAAATCTGAACTTTCAAGCAATAAAATCATAAAAATACAGCTTGTTTGAATATTAGTTATAATCGAATGTATCAGTATGGAATAACGTAGTGCGCCATCCCCTATATATATTCCTGAAATTTGTTCGTCCATTTCAATAGAACGTCAATGTCTAAAGATAGTGTTGTTCATCGAGGCATCTCATACTGGAATAGTTTAGAAAATCATCTCAAAACATCACCATCTCTGTCTGTCTTTGTTAAAAATTTAAAAGCTTGATTCCTCGAGTCGTACTTGTAATTTTAGTCTTATTAGTGAACTAATCATTTTGCCTTGTCTCACACCAGTTTGTCTCTACGTACGTTGTGTTTTGTTGTCCTTTGTCTGGTTCCCTGGTTGTATGTTTGTCTGTCCATAGGTCCATGAGTGCAAGTCGACTAACATATTTATCTCCAAGCAGAATTGATGCATATTGACCATTAGACGAATGAATACAAAGTGCTTTCAATAGTGTGCTTTACTACAATGTACATAAATGTGCAACATTAAAATAATCAGTACCACACTGCAGTGTTGTTATAACATGAATTGACCAATACGAGGGTTACCGACAATGTTTATTGCATTACTTCACCAATAATATATGTCGCCAGATCTTTTTACAGTAAATGTTTACCTTAAGCTTCATTTTCAAGTCTAGACATAAAATACAACATTCAACACAGAGAACATTATTTTGCTTCACTGAAAGTGTCTAGACCACAGATGGTATTTATGAGGAATCTGCACAGTTTATTTACACTGTCAATTAATAATGATATGCATTATGAGCTGATCTCATAAATCATTAACATACATTAAACTTAACAGCCACTGAGTAAAGTAATCTGTCTGGTAGCAGGTCTAATCAGACACCAGTCTATTCCAAGCCACATCTGTGTACCACTAAAAACAAAACAAAAAGAACAAAAAGAAAGGAAACCATTAACTAAAGACAGAATTTTATTCATCCCCTTTTCCAGGCTGGTCTCTTCTAAACTCGACAACTTGAAAATTAACTGATAGTTGGCCCAATCTGCTAACCAGACTTAAAGGTAGTGTACATGATTGGTCATTGTTGAAAATTTCGGAAATGGGCGGATTTGGGGGTTAGTATTTTCTATAGGAAATATCGTTCCACTGACCTGTTCAAAGTTTTGCATTGTTGGATGGCAAAAAAAAAAAAACGCCGTTCGTTTTCAACCGTCGTGGTTACCTGGACGCGTGACGCGCCCCGAATATGCCAGCATGTCCGGGGCGCGCCACTCGTCCGGGTAGCCATGCGCGCCTTGACTAAAGGCTACAAGGCAGTTTTCCAACGATTGCCAGCCAGAAATCGTTGGGAAAACGATATAAATTTCCACGATCTTGACAACGACAGCACACCTGGTGCCATCATTTCACAGGATGATTAAAACTACTACACGTATTAACCCCTTGACCCCGGATTTCATATGGGGGCGCCGGGGCGCCATGCCGGCTTGTGCAGCCAAGCAAAATGGAAAAAAGAGCCTTGTGCAGCCAAGCATAACGTACACAATATACCCCAATAATGGATTGAAAATGCAGAAATTGGCATGCATATATAGACGTCAACCGGCCAGGTGGCAGTTTTCAATCTGCACGTATTTGTGTCAACCGTAGGCAAGGGGTTAACTTACAGTCTAGTAAGGTATTTCCTAATAATTCAGTTATAAAAAAATTGAAAGATTACCAATCGTGTACACTACTTTTAAACATTAAATATGCAAGGACACTGCCTCTGAATTTGATAATAATGGACATGGATATTTCTTCCAAGAATGACCAAGATCAAGATTGATAACACACAATCGAGACAAAACATACTATCTTGTCATCCTTACAAAACTCCAGCTCAAATGTATTCAATCTTCTAGTAGTACTTATCACAATGATTAACAGTCAATTGTATGCATTCCCAATCTACATGTATACATTCCTCCTACATTAACAAAACCAATATTTTATTTCTGAAGCAATATATATGCATGGCACAAAACGGACAAGAAAGAAAGTATGATTTGGAGAAATTAAGGTGACACACTAGAGTACACTCTGAGGTAATTAGGGAGGAGGCCAGCAGAACCCCTTTAATTATGCTATGGGAGTTCAACATAAGGTCAGTGTGTGTACTTTCACAGGCAGACAGGGCTAGATGAAGGCTTTTGGACAGACTACATGCACAGACTGCAGATGAATTGATACTGTAGCCCTGAGCTACTGGTATAGCATTTCACTACATAATCCTATGTGTCTGCAACCAAGCATAGCTGATAGTATTGGTTGAGTAGCTGTGAGAAAGCTGGAGATCTCTCATGCTCAGCCTCAGGTCTCTATGGGGTAGCATACCACGCATTAAGAACCCTATCTGTATTCAGGTTCAAGAGTGCAGCAGACCATTTATAAAGCAGAACTATGGGAAAGTAAAGAAATTCTTCTAACCGAAACTATACCTAAAGCTATGGCACCAACTCCATTCAATATGGATAATGAAAATACCAATACCGGGAAACATACTTTAGGTTGTATTACCCCCCCCCCTCAAAAAAAAAAACCGCTTTGAATCTAGGAATAGTAGTGCAAAACAATCTTGGAAGTACTATTTTAAAGAAGAAATTTTTCCTTTCTTGGTCCAGTATACAATCTACACAGCTGAAGCAACTAGCCACTTCTGCATGATTGCTTTGTTCAGATTATAACTGCAATATCTCAAACAGAAACCAAAATACCATTTGACCTCGGTCAGTTATTCAGCCCCCAGCAATATATACTCACTACACACAACAAAAAGCTGAAAGAGCACACATGCCTTATTGATGCTGCAGGCACAGGTACCTGCTTTGTTTCGCTATGGAATGCTTTGTTCAAATGGTTATGAAAATATCAAATAAGACAGCGGACAAAAAAGTGATTGTAAAATTTGACCTTATTTAGCCCCCTAGCAGGGCGCAACAAAAGCCATATGGCAACACTGCTGGCTACACTGCTGGCTACACTGCTGGCTACACGGCTAGCGGTGGGGCTGCAGTGCACAGTGTGCCCTAATAAGACCAATCCATAGTGGGTCAGGTTGTGATGATTCTATTAATAACACAGGGTAAATATACAGCAGGCACTGATGATGGATACTGGAGAGGTCATATAAGGTCCTGTCTGAAGTTTCTGTTTTGGGGGAGGTTCTTTGTCTGGGGACAAAGAAGACTAATATGAGACTGTGTTCTAGTTCTACCAGCTGGGATGAGGCATAACTTTGGGTTGAGGCATTAAACTTTGACCTGCATGAACAAGTGCACCATGTATACCTATACAAATTCCTACAAAGAGTGGGATAATGTCTATAGTCCCCCCCCCCCCTCTCATTGGTCCCCCATCTCATTGGTCCCCCCCCCCCCCATCTCATTGGTCCCCCCGTCTCATTGGTCCCCCCGTCTCATTGGTCCCCCCGTCTCATTGGTCCCCCCGTCTCATTGGTCCCCCCGTCTCATTGGTCCCCCCGTCTCATTGGTCCCCCCGTCTCATTGGTCCCCCCGTCTCATTGGTCCCCCCGTCTCATTGGTCCCCCCGTCTCATTGGTCCCCCTTTTGTAGTTCCTTCTCAATAGTCCATCTAGAAATTAAATAATTAATTAATCACTAAATAATAATTAATTAATTGATTACCAAGCTAGTGCATGAACTGAAAGAGAAATCATACAAAAGGTCACTAAAGGTCAGATGACCGCAGTCAACAACTAAATATACTTTAGATAGCTGATTAAATATAATCCATTTTCAAAGTGAACAAAGAACCTGGCAGGAGCGGGATTCGAACCTGTGACCTCAGAGGTCGCAGGTTTGAATCCCGCTCCTGCCAGTTTCTTTGTTCACTTTGAAAATGGATTCAAATTTACCTGTCAGTTTCCCATGTGGACTGTTTGACTAAATATAATCCATTTATTAAAAGGGGGACCAATGAGACGGGGACCAATGGGATGGGGGACCAATGTGACGGGGGACCAATGGGATGGGGGACCAATGAGACGGGAGATGGGGGGGGGGGACCAATGAGACGGGAGATGGGGGGGGGGGGGACCAATGAGACGGGGGACTATAGAGCGGGCCCCCAAAGAGCTTTATTAACGCTCCCTCTCTCGGTGCCAAAATGGAACCAACTACCCTACCTATCAAAACCTATCGAGTTTCAGGTTGAAAAACACAAGCTGTTGGAGAGGAAGGGCTTAGGTTTTTTGATAGGTTATGATAGTTATAACAGTAGGAGGGTTAAAGGTAATATACAACATTTGCAAACATCAAAACTATCGAATTGTTATGAAATATCTTACTTGACTGTATTGTAAGTAAATAATAGTCTCAAGCATCCTGTGAAATCATGGCAAATGGTGTGCTGTCATTTTCAAGAAAATTGAAATGTTTGTATCAATGATTTTCAGCGATTGTCGGCCGACAATCGTTGAGAATAGTCTAGTTCCCCGACCTGATAATTCCCCGACGTCTATAAATTGCTCCGTTTTATCTGAAGTGGGGTCGGGGAACCAGACTACAAGGATAGAATTGTTTTCCCCTCCGTTTTCTGTTTTCCCAGCATCTATATGCACACAGGGTCAGTGTTACAGTATTTGCTACAAAATACTAACCCCAAAATCCATAATTAATTTCTGAAAATTACAGCAAAAGCTAATGTTGTATACTACCTTTAATCCCCATTCTGCATATATTGTGGATGACAAATCTCTATGTTTCACTACATTAGCTCTCAATGTTTTGTAAAATAACATTTTTGAATGTAGGAGGACTTTTGGGGTGATTTCTCCATTGTTAGTGACGTAACGCAAGTGACGTCACCTAGTACCGATTTGATGCAAGTCCTGCCTTGATTGCTGATCGATTTGAATTAATGTTAATTTAAATATTCAGCTCTGACTCATATGTGTTTATAAAAAGAAGTGGATTCAATCAGTTTGGAAGACAATCAGTGTTAACAGTACCCTTAAATACACCACATCCTTTTTTGGTACCATTAGTGACGACCAGTAAACTTAACTGAATGTTCAGAAAACAGGAACCAAAGTTCTGAGTTGTTCTTTTTGTGTCTCTTGGTACTGATGGTAGGCCTCACAATGATTTTGTGTTGTGTTATTTTTGCCTTAGATTGGTCAATAGGCTTTGAAGTTGTTAGGGATGAAAGTGACATGACAGTCTGAAAATATTAGTGATGGTGGGATTGCCCATATAGGTTTGACATCAAACAAACCTCAAGGGAAAAGATAAGGTAGTTTTCAATAAGTTTTCAAAGTGAACAAAGAAATTTGACAAGTGGCTTGGACCTGCCACCTCCGGATTACCGTACCGGCGCTCCTCCACTTATAAAGCTAATTGTTTCAGGGGGTGCTAGTCAGGAGTCATACACCCATATTAAATGCCTATAGACTAATCCAACAAGCAAAATTAGAAGCCATCTTTGGGTACCCAATCGGGCGGTACTGCGCTCGCGTCATACGCGTTCTTACTTTTGAGGCATATGTGTTTACTTTGGCAATCCTATTGGTCAAAGGCGCAATGAGTGCGAGCGTAAGACGAGCGCGCGTGTATGGTACCGCTCGATTGGGTACCCAAAGATGGCTTCTAATTTTGCTGGTCAAATTAGTCTATAGCCAGGGATCACACTTCAACTTTACAACCTGGGAAGGGTCAATGTGGGGGGGGGGGGGGCACTCAATCAGGACAATTAAAACTAATAATAACATCCATTGTGGTTTGTTTGATGATGTATTTTGCTCTAAATGATGCGGGGGGGGGGGGGGGGGGGGGTTATGGACAGGACTGGAGTAATTAAAAAAGAAAAAAACACTGCCTGATACAAAGCAAAATGTAACCAGGTATGGTGCTGAGGAGAAAGAAAAGAAGACATTAAAAACTGAGAACCAAGTTTGTTGGAAGTGTGAGTCTAAATGTACTACCCTGTTCAATGCTATATGGTTCAACCATGAGTCTACATTTTACCACCCTGCATCTGGCTATTATTAGGCCCTCATCATCCTCCTCTTTTTGAAAAAAACCCAGACCATCAACTGGTATTTTTTTACTTGGCATTACTGACAGTTGAAAACTGGACCACTGGATTCCCACGCATCCCCTCTAATGCTTCAACTCTTCTCAAACTGACTAACAAGGCAACACATTGTACATATAGTGGGACTAACAAAAGAGAGCTCTGTGTACTGTACTGTATTGTGTGCAATGAAAACCACCCACAGGGCTGTGGTTACCAACTACTCTCTTCTCAAACTTCTTATTTCAGTGCATCACCACTCTGGTATGTGCACTAAACTTACAAAGCAACAAAAGGCCTGCACAACAGAGAGGTACACAGCTCCATGCTTGTACTATATCTACGGACAGACCTATGCACAATAAACAGCTTTGTAAAAATGAACTACCTAAAAATATATCCCCAGACACTGCACAAGCAATTCAAACTCTGTAACAAGGAGAATAGCAAATATCCACTCTCCCTTTTCTTTTTGACCAGCACTTTTGCCAAGCCCTAGAATCTGGCTTGGGTCGGAGGATCATTCATATCCAAACACCCAGATGAGCTACACTGTAGGATCACCTAATTCAAGCCTGCGTTTCTATTCTTGTCGCATTCAATTCCAATCCCCAAACCTGTATGGGATTTGAACCTTGGTCACAAAAGTAGAAATCAAGTAAATCACCACTGCAAGAATGAATTCAGAGCAATTTTTTAAGAATGACAATGTAATTTTGATTAAGAATCCATGCGCAGGTACAGGTAAATGTGCCGGTGAATAAACTTTATTAAAAATATGTTCACTTGATCAGAGCATCGTTATCGTGTTCACGTCTAATTTATGACTAAAAACAAAAATATGTTCTCGGTGAGTATTGTTATAGCAACAGACATGATGTAAACAAATACATGAAATGATTGTAAGAGTGACTGACAGGCTCATAGTAACCATCTAATTCAACCAATACAATTAGTGAATAGAGCAAATTCTAGGCAGGCGAAATGTTTCAAAGTTCATTACCAGTGCGATGACTCAAGTTTGTTGTTATCACATAGTACCATCACATGCCCGACTGATTTTCCATTGTGTGGAGCTTTATATAACAGGAATTTTACTGGAGAACAATGGTGTTGATACAGTTCCCATGTGACAGGCCAATTACAAGCAGGCTGCGTGTTGTAACCTTGTACTTGGGCCAAGGCAAAGTGTGCATTTTATCATCTATATTGGGCAATGCAAAGAGTACGATGGGTAAAGTGCGTCACGAGAAATGATACTGGTACTTGATAGACATCCTAGGGAAAGAAATGTAAACTGATAAACCTTGTTAGTTGGTCCATGGAGCAAGTTGGCCAAATCACTTTCTTAAAACTACACAAAAAACAGCATCCATATTACCTATAAAATGCACCCCCCCCCCCCCCCCCCTCCTCCTCCTCTTCCTCCCCCACCCCCGGACTTTGGTCCTTCTTTGAGAGCTGTGGTGTAACCGGGGATGCAGAGTGTAACAGGATGGAGGTTTTGAAAGCAAAATCAGGTACACTGATAGAAGCAAAATTGGGACGGTGAAAATTGATTTTAAATCTGAAACTGGGATGGTGAAAGGGGACAAAAATTCTTTCTTTTTTTTGGCAATGGGCAAACAAAACCCTGGCTACTCGTCTGCTTGAGAGTGGAAGCAAATGAAAATCGGTTCTTTTGTATCAAAGGAGAAAGTACCCCATGGGTGGGTTTCGGTCGGACAATCGCCACATTAGGTGATGGGGCAGCAGGGAGGGGGAGAACACTCATTGAGAGACCTGTAACATTAGTGTAATATGAGGTCTTTCCCATTCCAAAGCTTCATGTACCTCACATGAATCACATCAACTCCCTTCCCAATTGGCGATATGCTTTTTTTTATCCTGACCTTCCTAAAAATAAAAATGGTTCTTCATTACACACACAGTAGTGCTGGGCGATACGACGATAAAATCGCGATGATGCGATATTCGCCGCCCAAAAATCAAAATCGGCTACATGTTTTTTTAAATCGAAAAATCGAGATATCGCTGATATCGTTTCTAAAATCGGCGATTTTTTTCAGAATCCCTATTTTCCCTTAAAAAATCAGTGATACTTCTTGTTACCAGCAAATTTGCTAAAATTAATTTCCTTGTAAGCGAGGTTCAAGTCGAAGTGACATCATCCTTTCGAACTTTTTATTTATAGTGTAAATAATGCGCCTATTAATTGCTTAATTGCAATTTTTTCGGTTTAAAGTCTAAGTTTATAATAATGGACAACTTGAGCTGTCAGTAAATCTGCGATAAGATGCAAAATCTATTAAAACGTTCTAAATATCTAAACAATCAGCGTACTCCGCACTTCATTGTAATATTTAGTTTCATTCACATGCAAATTAGCAAGCCCAGCTCTGGCCATTTCAAGCACAATATGTGGGCAAGGGACCCCCCCCCCCCCCCCCCCCCCTTGTGTCAGTCATTGTGTTCCCGGAATCTCAGGAATTCTTTTAAGAAATCTAGGGGGGTATGTTAAGTAACAATAGTCTGTGTGTATAGGGTAATGGCTCTGGCTGGTGGCGGTAACAAAGAAAAGGCTTTGATCCAGATATCCCCAGACTAAGCTTAGACTACGCTGTTTCTCAATATTGATGGCTGGCCTAAGAACGGCCTCAAACAATGACTGGCGACAAACGAACTTTTGCGACATTTCAATCATGCTGAAATTTGTTGACGATTTTATCGCCATATCGGCGATATCGAGAGGTAAAAAAAATCGACTACGAAAAAAATCAATATTGTCAGCCCTAAAACACAGCGTAAACAACTACACGGGAAAATGTGGCCGATTTTTCTTCTTCCGAGAAGGCATATTGTAAAGGAACCTGGCTTCATATAGGTTCTTGCTTTGACCAGGTTTTCTACATGCATAACCCTGTTTATTGCTTTTCAGTTGCTTTTAATTTTTTTCATTAGAGAGGTTTTACGTGAACGCGAACGCGTGCGCGAAAATTGTGTGTTCTTTTGCTGACGTCATCAATTCCAGCATATTGTTACTCACGTACGTGAATTTCACACGGACGTCAAATACGTGAAAATATTGAGTTCACGTTGGGTCATAACGTGAGTAATTGCAACATTTTAAAAACATTTGTAGACATTGCAATCAATATTTTTCTTATGAGAATTAAAGCTCATTGAATAAACAACACTGAAGATGCATTTTTGGGTCAAACTAGGTCCAGTTTGATGTATTTCTGAAGTTAAAAATTTCCTTGCTTGTGAAGCTTTCGGGTTGCAAAACACCGTGGTTGTGCATGATACCTGTCGTGACGTGCAGCTAAACGTTTCACTGCGCGTCCGAACGCCCGCGTTATTCAGTTTGACCGCCGCTCCAAAAATGTCAGACGCGCTCGCGTTGACGTTCGCGTAATACGTGCTGCTAAACTTCTCTATTACTGGATGGAAATACATTGATTAAGTTAATTTATTGAAATAAATGCTTTCTGGGTGTTCACAGAAATATTTCAACTTGAACCACAGTGACTCAACAATTTGTGACCCCATTACTAAATGACACCTACCCTCCAAGATAAAATTATGGAAATAACCTTTGTACCTACAATTCAAACAGCTAGTTCAACGTTCACGGGCACTTAACTAAAGATTAAATGTATAATCTTTACACAACTTTTAAAGAAAACAGGAAAGTGCTTCTATTTCCAGACATGTCTTTAGCCGCATTCGCATTGGATAAATGGACAATCGACACTTGACAATTTGGAAAGTTTAACCGGCTGTCCGCACTGGACTTAATTTGGACAAGTTGACAACAGTCTCCGTATGTTTTACCAAAAAAGTCAAATGTGGACACGGCTTTTGAATAATTGCATAACAATCCATTTATATACCACTAATAATAACTTGATATACATGTATCCTAGGTCCAACAAAATGGATCTAGTTGAGATTACATGTAGATAAATTGATGCTCGCTACGCGAGACTAGTCTGATGAAATAAAATGAAGACAACTGAGACATGTACACTGTACAGACATTTCCAATTTATGTATTCCAAGCATATTTGAATGTCAGACAACAAAGATCTATAATGAATACAACAAAAATCCAAAGGATATCTGGATGGAACCTGTTCAATTTTTAGGGGTGAGATTGGCAAAAAAATGCAAAAATCCACGAATTCCACGAAAAATCTACTAGGATGGGGTCCTACAACATATAGTTTGTATTTGCCTAAAGGCACCACCTTAAAATATCAATTTTTATTGGTCTATATCCACTTTTACAGGAAAAGACACCTTTAGGACAACATCTCAGGAATTCCAGATTTCAAAAGAAATTCTTTAAAAATTTTAAAGTCCCGACAAAAAATCCTGACATCAGGAAAAATCCGGACAAATCTCACCATTGAATTTTGTAACAAATATCGTATACCTGTAGTTTATTCAGATAACATTTCATAGACTAAACAAAAAAAGGAGTATAACCAATTTGTGTGGGTCACAAAAAACCCAGACATATAAACAAAAAAACAACAACAACAACAACAACAAAATCACCAAATGTGCAAAAAAATGCCTCTGATGCTCTGACACATTGCACTAAAAAATAATTGAGGGGGTGTGGAGGGGGGTGTCAATAAAAACAAATGGAAGGCAGCCAATAAGAGGTCCTTCATTAATTTGAGAAATTGCCAAAAATGGTTGGAAATGCTAACAAACAACTAAAAAGCATCTAAAAATATGGACTATATGCTACATTTTTATTTTAGAGGGGGAAGGACCTGTAAAAACAAATTTGGGCATTATCTAATTTTGAGGTCCTGAAAAAAAAAGTGCAAACCTTAAATAAATCTGTATAAATAACACCAGTGTTTCCTAGTCTGTATGCATTATGTACATGTATTCATGCACATTACACTTAGACAGATGTATATGTACAACGTACATGTATGTACAATGCAAGTACATAACAATATCCAGCTTAATACCATCATCCGCACAAACCACTTCATAATTAGAAATGTAATTTTAAAAATCCTTTAGAAATACGAATACCGCAGTCTCCCGAGAACAAAAATCCATAGTATTTCTGCTATTCATAAGCGAGTTCATTGAAGTGTCATGCAATGCCATATAAGGAGAGTCCATTGACTGTGGCATGCACAGTGTAGAATCCAGTATCAGCCACAGAGCCTCCCTCTATGCGAAGGCTAATGGCATCATGCTGACCAACACAGTTCATCAAGTGCATACCATGACTGCATCTCGACAAGACATTTTTCATAAACAAGTAAACACTCAATGTTCATCTATTATTTGCCATTTCCATTCCTCTTCTTGAACAGAAATTAGCATCATGCTTTGTGTATTTGTGATATTAACAAAACTTGGACACTGCCAACTGTGGCAATTAGATTTACAAATTTGTTTCATTTGGTAGAGGGCTGGTACAGTATTCCGGAGGTCACAGGATCAAGACCTGCTCTTGGCAGTTCTTGGTTCCCTCTAAAAATATTTTCCAATTAGTTCTGCTCATTTTCTTTTGTTCGGGGTATTTCACCTCAAGCTTTGTCTTCAGAACATGCCCTGCACTCCTCTTGTTTCATCTTCTTTTCAGATTGACGTGATCAGTTGTAATTATGTTTTTGTACAGAATTGAAAGACAAATGTGTATTGACTCAAATAATGTGGTCCGCTGTCTCAATCATTTTTGTTTACTTTCGGTGACAACTGTATCACCATCTGCTCGCAAATTGAAAAGCAATCAATTTTTCAGATTGCTTTTTATCCTACATACATCACTACTTGCATGTGGAGTACTCTGCATGTTACAAGTACCATGCAAGTACACATACTTATGGTCCCTAGCATTGGAAAGTTACAGAGGAGGGGGAATGCCCTATTTAAAAAGCAATTCAAATTGACCAAAATATTTCAGTTGTTTGTCCTCCTTTTGACCAAATAATCCCTGTTTGGTTGTCTGCCCCATAGCTTGTGCCGCCGTATAGTTCAAATTCCATCCATTGCTGAACTTATAACCATTCTCTTATTTCTACTGGAACACATTCACACAAGGCTTTTACTGAAACACACATCAACTTAATTGTCTCTAAATTCACAGACCAATTTAGCAAGAAGCCCGACGATGAATACAGAGGAACATTACAAGCAGCAGGATGCAATAAAGGAGCACACGAGATACTCACTCAGAGGAAATTGCTACTTGTATTTTTGTACTGGACCAGACTGGATGGCTGGGTGACTCAGTTCAGAAACCACAACAATTTCAGCTATTCATGCTAAGTCAGTTTAGGAGGTCAATGTGTGTCAAATACCAATCTCCCCCCCTCTTAAAAAGGCTAAAAATGTCTCCTGCAGCTAGTTTATGTTCTACTTGTAAACATGTACAACATTGAAGCTTTCACTTCAGAGGGGGACAGAGTTAAACCTCAGAGGAGCTGCTACTAGCGACATGGAGGAGGTCTTGATGAGATTATAACTGACAAGTCAGACTAGCTAGGTGCTAAATGCTAGAAGTACAGGCTAGACAGCTTCAGTCTGAGCTGTATGTCAGTGCTCTGACTGAATACTCCCTGCTAACAAATTCATGGGAAGAAAATAATTTTTGAACCCCCAAAAGTACTTACTGTGCACACTATCAGTCTTCCTAAATATGTGACCCGCTCTGCAAAAAGGGCACTTATGTTGCAAAATTAAAAAATAGTGTTTTATATATAGCTGGAAAGGCCATTTTATAAGCTTTCATATGGTATATGTCTGAGGTCTCTAGCATTTTGCAATCACGAGATATTTGGAAATTTGCATGTTTGTTTTCAGGAATTTCTTGAAATGACTTAAGGAGAAACAAGCCATTTAAAAAAACAAAAAGCAAAGCAATAGATGGAAGCACTCGACAAAAACACATTCTTTTTCCAACTTTATTCACTGAAATCAAAGATTTTGGTTATGAAATAGAATAATATAGGTATCAAAGATGCAAAAAATTCCCTCCCTTCAAAATCACTTGTTTGAAGAATTGTTCACTCTCTTTACATTGAACGGCCCATAACTTGTAAAAGCATACAGCGACTTATGTGCCCTTTTTGCAGAGCGGGTCACATATGGTAGCCAAATCGACAATTCTATAATTATAATTATAACTATAATTTGGGAGATAATTTGGGAGATAATTTGGGAGACTAATCATCCTTACTCGCAGCTGGGGTGCTGAATTGCGAAGGACGCGGCTACAATGTGGTCGAGTCGCTGGCACGTAAAGGCACCTCTGGCAGCCGGCCACATCGACCCATATATGACCACGGAGCACAGCCAGAGATCGAAAGTGTTTGATTTTTCCGGAGGGAGGAAAGCCGGAGGACCCGGAGAAAAACCCTCGTGGCACAGGAGAGAACCAACGCACAACTCTACTCACATATGGTCCGAGCCGGGAATCGAACCCGGGCCACATTGGTGAGAGGCGAGCACTTTTCCGGAATGACCAGTGTTGACAAAGTTCGAGACCGAGACAGAGACCTCCGGGTTTGAGACCGAGACCGAGACCGAGACCTCTGGGTTCGAGACCGAGACCTCTGGGTTCGAGACCGAGATCAAGACCCCAACCTCCTCATCGAGACCGAGACCTCAGACAAATTAATCTGTACTGTAAAATAATAAAACACTTTTCAAAGCCAACTTTCTTTATTTTCAATGGATTTTTAATGCTGTCCAACTGCTGTGAACATACATGCCATCTGTACATGGAAAAAAAACAAGCTAGACTAGAAACGTGACTAACCTGTACTATGACTTGTTTCAGAAGTTCAGTACATACATGTACCAAGGACACTTCCTGTTGCTGACTTCCATGTAACTACCTGTTATTTTCAGGAGGAATGGAAAAACAACAACACACTGTCTGGTAAAAGAAAACACACAATATGTAGTCTTAAAGTTATTGTACCACCTGTCAAATGAAACAGAAAAACAAAAACAATGGACAGACATTTATAATTATTATTTATTTCTTTTTACAACAGTATTTAACACCTACAAATAAAATCTTACTTTTCACCCAAAAAATGGGTAAAGTGGTACGAAAATAGTTGAGAAAAGGGCCAAATTTGACTGGGAATGAGCTGGTAATTTTAAAACTTGGCAGGAAGTCTCCAGTCATATCCAAGATGGAAACCTACATGGAAGACCTCTAGATTCATTACAAGTGGTGAGATAAATTGGAGATTCAAAATCCGGTTATCCTAATTTTATTAAAACCGAATAACGGTTATCTGATTTCACATCTACATGTAGCTCATAGTCATGTCCATGAGATGAAGGCGGGAAAATTCAAATTCAGGTAATTTTAAAAAGAATGGTACTTGAGATTCTTGGTCTGAAGTACTTTGTGCCCTCCTCCCCCCCCCCCCCCACCCCCCAAAAAAAAAAACTTCTGGGAAACGTGTAAACAAAATTTAAATCATCATTACATAGAAGCTTTTCACATACTGGAATGGATAAATTGACACCAAGTGACATTAATCAGGGATGCCAGTCAGACTTCTTTTCAGGGCCTGAAATTACAGCCAAGATGAATGGATTTACAGTCAAATTTTGAAAATGTACAGGATTTCAAATTTTGTAAAAGCCTGAACTCAGGCAATTGCCTGAAGACTGACATCCCTGATTAATGTGACATGACATTGATGAAATCAAGATTAATCCCCAGGGTGCAGCCCTGCTGTAATGTACATTAAATGCCAAACACTGTAACCAAGAATACTTGATAACAGTTGTATTCCAACAATTTGGCTAATCCTAAGGCCTTTTGGGGTGAAAATAAGCCCTGATTCACACTTGAAATTTTCACCCCCGCGCCACCCCCGAGATTGCTCATCCCCGGGGCGAGTTCAACCCTACTCTGGACCAGGGTTGAAAATCCTATCCCCGGGGTGAGAATGGTAGTGAGAAATGGTGCACACCCTACCCCGGGGCGAGCAACAGCACAAAGGTCACCAAAAGCGTGCATTATTTGGACGCTTTGCATATCAGCGCAACATAACAGAATCGCACACTTCATGTTTACATGTACACGTACAATGTATGCTTTTAATTACGCTGGTGTGCGCAGCGGCCGGGTAACCGGTATGTGCGTTCTTTGCTAACAGATGAAACAGAAACAAACATATTGCTTCTCGTGTGACATCAATCCCACTGGCAGGCGCCATGTTTGTAACTGTTGCACTGTGGGAAAAATCTTCGCACGATTCCACCGAGATTTCTGGGTAATGTGGTAACTACGCATGTGCACCACTCGATGAACGTTTGCCATGATGACCGCCGTGTTCAAGTGAAAAACGACTGTGCCGATCCCGGGACGAACTCACCTCGGGGCGAGATAAGTGGGGTTTGAGAAAAGCAAGTGAGAATCGACGCGGGGTTGAACTCGGAGGTGAAAAATTGCGCGTCACCCAGCGGCCGCCCGGGGCAAACTCGCCCCGGGGATAGATACTCTAGTGTGAAAAGGCCTCTATATTTGTTACCATGAAAGGTCTAGCACTTTCCAAACCACATCTTGATAATACAGGCCATTATACCACAATCAGTTGCCTCACAGGGAGTCATAAACTAATCTTCACAAGCCTCTACAGTAGGTCAATTCAGGACAACAGCCACCACACATGTGTGTGTGCTGTTGGATGGAATTTCTTGACATAAAACAAAGTTGTTTGGACAATAACTCAGCAGGGCCTAGTTGTATACTCTTTAAATTCGCCACATTTCATTCAAAATTACCATTTTTGTTAATTTTGAGTTATTGATTTTGTTTCTTTTTATGTAAGCACACATTTTGGCCTGCACGCTGCATGATTGTAGTTTGTCAAACATTGTCACATTATCACATTAGTTATAACTTGAAGGTGGAATGTGCAAAAGTGGATACTGACCAAAAATACTGCACCAAATTCCATAGTTTTTTATACAGGTCAATTGTCAGATTGTGTCAACCCCTTGACAAAATCCCAGATAATAGAATGAAGAGTAACAAAACAAGATTGCAATTAATACAAGATAACTGGAAGTTGAATGCTTATCGGCAGCCTCCCCCCCCCCCCAAAAAAAATAACCCAGAAAGAAACACTTGTGAGCTGACATTTGGTTCTGAAGATCACGCCATGGAGGCCACTGATCAAATAGCGAAAATGGAAACCATGAGCAAGAAAGGCAGGGTCAGGGAGACATTGTTGAAATACTTCACCAAGAATCTTGGCAAATTGTCAATACCTTATCAAATGAAACGTGGGAAAACAGTCCGCTTGAAAATACAACTTCAGAGCCAAAAAAGCGGTCCACATATGTTGTTGCCTGCTGCAGACCCGTACCTATACCCAGATATTTCAAGGAATTCCCATTATATGCAAATCTACACACAAAAACCGACAACACCAGTTGTAAGTGGAAGTTGGAATAAGAGATACCAGTTTTCCTTTGTTTATTTGCATACTGTTATGGAAGGTGCATTGGATGTTGGGGGGAGGGGTAAAAGATGGGAGGAGCTGTGGTCATGGTGGGGTAGGGTTGAGAAAATGGAAGGGGTTGGGATTGTAAACTTATGGGAGCAGAGTTGAGAATGTTGGAGGCACTATAGGGTAGTAAACTGGTGGGGGAAGGGTTGATTAGATTGAAGGGGCTAGGGTAGTAAACTGGTGGGGGAAGGGTGGACTAGATGGGAGGGGCTGGGGTAGTAAACTGGTGGGGGAAGGGTTGACTAGATTGAAGGGGCTAGGGTAGTAAACTGGTGGGGGAAGGGTGGACTAGATGGGAGGGGCTGGGGTAGTAAATTGGTGGGGGGGGGGAGGAAGCAGAAGAAGGGGTCAGCTGTTGACTGATGCAACATTTGGGTGGCAAGAAACACATTACGTTTTTGGCTTATTGTATACAGGGTAGTTGCAAAAAGTAACAGACTCAAAGAATTCCCAGCCCTTCCCTAAGCTGAGCAGTGTTAACCCTGCAACCTTCAAGTTAACAATGGCCAAGAAAAAGTTGTTTCCATGTCAAAATCAATTTGAATTCAAATGGAAATATTTCCAGAACTTCCTCTTTCATCTGATGGCAACATGTATTTTTGTGGTACTTCCAAACTTATCATATTGAGCCATGCCCACTTTATCATTTAACTGCTCATAGGGCTTGTCTATGGGAGGATGAGTTCCAGAGTTGTAGTCAAGTCCCTGCAAGTCCATTCCACAAGTCCTTTCCAAAGTCCACTCAGAAGTCCTTTCATAAAGCTGGTCACAAGTGACTGGATGAACAATGACAAAGGAATGCCTTTGTCAAAGCTCATTTGAATAGCTTGTGATTGGAATTAGGACTGGGGGGCTTTATGTGATGGGCTTGTGATGGACTTGCGATAAACTTGCAGGGACTTGCAGGGACTTGTGATGGACTCGACTACACCCCTGATGAGTTCTCAGGTTTAGTGCCAAGTGAAAAGAGCCCTACTTTTCTCTGAACTTTTGAAGATTAAGACTGCGTTCAGTGATTCAGTTGTCAATCTGACCTTAAATGATGAAGACTCATTTCCTTTTAGACACTTGTTTCTTAAAATATCCGCACACATTCATCTCTCGGTGTGCCTCAACTGACCGGATCTACTCTTGTGTGACTTAGTGGACCCCGGTCATAAGTTTAAGGTCTTTGTAGTTATGTAAGTGTGCCCCAGGCAGGGAGGTTGAGGTCATGGTTTGTGCTGACAGGGGGATATGTGTCACCCTCTTGGGTAAGTCTAGTCATCAGGGCTGTTACTAAATATAGAGGCAATCTGGGCGTACTTTGCCATATATGTGCATGTAGGTTATTCCGGGAAGGTCTCAGCCCGGGATAGCCTCACCTTATAGCAAGTTCAAGGATTCGTGAAGGGATTAATCTCTTAATGCCATCTTACAAATTTTGCATCAATTATTCAATGCGCAAAGATGAGTTTTATGAAATACAGGATACCAAACTATAATGCCAAAATCCATGCATTGCAGGTACATCATCATATAAATTTTCCTGGCTAGTGCAGCCAAGCCTATCCAAAATGCAGCGTTCAGATGGGGGTTCCATACATCTGAAAATAATTATTATGGCAGTGCTAAAAAAAAGGGAAACTAATCAATTTTCATGACCCAGATTTTGGTGATTTGACATTATTGGAATTTTTTTTAAAGGTAATTAATTATTCATTCAGTGCTCTTCTGGATAGAGTCCAGAAGAGGTTGTGTCAACCTTGTGGATGGGGAGGTGGGCTCTTCAGTATAAAGCCTATTCTGCAAATATGTGGTCGGTCAGTGCTCTATGGGCCAGTCTGAGTTGATTCTCCGCTACAAGCACATTGATCTGGGCATAATACAATGTACTGGGCTATCCAGATCTGCTAACTGTTTCACCATGAGCTGATGAGCTTGCCTAGGTCCAGGACTATGGCATTTTAAAAACGTTGCAATATTCGATAATCTACGTATTTTTGTGCGATGTTCAAATATATATGTGCGATGTTTGTCCTAATGTGCGATGTTCAAATATATATGTGCGATGTTTGTCATTATATATGCGATGTTCAAATGTATGTGTGCGAAGTTCAAATATATATGTGATGTTTGTCATATATGTGCGATGTTCAAATTTATATGTGCGATGTTCAAATATATGTGCGATGTTTTGTCAATTTATATTCGAAAATGGAATTGTGGGATATAGTATGGTTTCCAGACCGAAATAGTATGAATATTCCTAATAAGTTACATCAGGGACCAGACTACTTTGGACGGTCTATCTGTTGCACTGACCTGGCTGAATCTAGCCCGCAATTCAGCCCGCGATTCGCAATAGGGCCCGCGATTCGCCCGATCAGAGCAGCCGCATGTTGAAAACTAGAATCCTTTCGACAAAAGGATTTTTTTTTATGAAATCGCTGGATTCAGGCAACAAATTTTCAAGAAATGTCAAGAAATTACATACCAATTTTTGCATGAACTTTCAGAATAGGTATGAGCAAAGCTGAACATATTATACTTAACATTGTTTTATGGGTCTTTTTTATGAAATAATTAGTCGTTTCGTGAGGGCCCATTTCAAAGGGTTCTCTACATCAATTCCTTTCGGCTCAGCACAATAGCTTCTGTTTGAAAGTAAGTGTACCGCACATGTTTTTAAAAATTCATATTTTTCTTTCGTATTTATAATTGCCACCTTCCTGGGCACACTTAATTTCAGCAAGAGCTTATTGCAAGAATGGTTTCTGTTCCAATTAGCCGCTTAAAGACGGATCATTTTCGTGAATATCTGTAAATGCGGTATTCGGAGTTTCGTGTGAAATGCCGTATTTGAAAGAAAGTGTATTACACATATTTTGAAAAATTCATATTTTTCTTTCATATTCATAATTCCCACCTTCCCGGGCACTTTCTCTCAAAGACGGCATTTCCAGATATTCATGAAAATGATCCGTCTTTAAGCGGCTAATTGGAACAGAAGCCATTCTTGGAATAGGCCCTTGCTGAAATTAAGTGTGCCCAGGAAGGTGGCAATTATGAATATGAAAGAAAAATATGAATTATTAAAAACTTGTGCGGTACACTTTCTTTCAAACAGAAGCTATTGTGCTGAGCCGAAAGGAATTGATGTAGAGAACCCTTTGAAATGGGCCCTCGCGAAACGACTAATTACTTCATTAAAAAAGACCCATAAAACAATGTTAAGTATAATATGTACAGCTTTGCTCATACCTATTCTAAAATTTCATGCAAATTGGTATGTAATTTCTTGACATTTTCTAAAAAATCGTTGCCTGAATCCAGTGATTTCATTAAAAAAACAAACTCCTTTTGTCAAATGGATTCTAGTTTTCAATATGCGGCTGCTCTGATCGGGCGAATCGCGGGCCCTATTGCGAATCGCGGGATGAATCGCGGGCTAGATTCAGCCAGGTCAGTGCAACAGATAGACCGTCCAAAGTAGTCTGGTCCCTGATGTAACTTATTAGGAATATTCATACTATTTCGGTCTGGAAACCATACTATATCCCACAATTCCATTTTGAATATAAATTGAAAAACATCGCACATATTATTTGAACATCGCACATATATGACAAACATCGCACATATATGACAAACATCGCACATATAAATTTGAACATCGCACATATAATGACAAACATCGCACACAAATATTGCAATGTTTGACATGCCATACAGGACAAGAGAAACCAAATGTGTTTTTTTTCCCACAGGTCACTTCCTTGTGGGAACTCCCTCCCTAAACAATGTTTTCCTTCTGTATTTGACATGTCTGCATTCAAGAGCAATGTAAACAGACACCTATAGTGTAAAGAGTAGCAGGTGTAGCTGATTGCCTGACAAGTTGTACTTGTAGCTGAGGTATCTTTGCTTATGGTCTTTTTCCCTTTTCCCTATTTTTTCAATATGCCTCCACCTCGAGTGGCTTCGTACCTTGTGTTTGGCTGTATTCAATAAAAAAACAAAAAAGAAAAACAAATACAGCAAAAGATGAACAAGCACTAATTCGTGCAGGAGCCGTGTCGTTGGTGACTTGCGTGTGTGACAGTTTCGTCAAGGAAAACTGTCACGTGACTAAACAAATTTGGCAAGAAGAAGAAGAAGAACAATGCTAAGCGCTTATAGAGCCCCATCTGCGATGCGATGCGGCTAACAATCACAGAAAAAGATAATGGCAACTGAAAACTTGAAAGGTCTGTTTTCTTTATTCACTGGTGAGTTTTGCAGCAAAAACCAGATAAATCCACCAAGATCATCGCAGCATTTCCCGTGCACAGTCACTTGAAACAATGGATTTACGACACTTCTACTATTTCTTGTCAAAATAAAGGTATTCACTTTCAGGTAAGCATGGAATGGATGATGTTGACAAAAAAAACCACTTGCAGATCAATCAATAAGTCTTCGTTCATATGAAATATCAGCTTAATCTCTGATGACGTAAACTATGATTGCGCCGCTTGCCCGATAAGTGGCTCTTGCCTGACATTACAAGATCTGGTTACACCTTGCGTGGATGTCAGCATCATTTCAATACACTCACACTGAATCATCATGCAAGGTCTATTTGTAAATAAATCGCTTCATGTTCTCATCCTTCAATGGGATGGCAAACTGTTTGACAAGGAAAAAAAACTTTGATGTTATCAGTCAACAAAATCATTTTAGACTGATGCTCACCTTTTGGCATATTGTATTCTTTTAAATAAATGTCTTGCAAATGTCTGTAGTGATTGAAAGTATTTAAATGCCCTCTTGACTTTTCAAGAGTTTGTCAACAAAACCCAACCTCTTGCCATTAAGTCCGTCAGATCTACAGTGCTGGATCATGCCAGTGACACATTGGCAGGATTCTTATAATGATAATAATGTCAAAAGTCGGCACTCTCGAGGACCACATTCCGAAAAAGAAAAAATAACAGCCCAAAAAATGCCTCAATTTCAGTCAAGATATTTATTCCTCATCTAAATCTTTCAATTTATAATTCACTGCAAAACAAGGCTGCATGACTGACTGTAGAGAATAGTGGACATGATATCATCGCACTCAACCTGAAGGTCTCGGGACTTGTTTTGAAGATGAGCAGATGAGTCTCAAATAAGATAAGACACTGGCCTTGTGAATCAGCTTGAGTCACACAGCCGACGCAAATGTCATTAGAGTTCACCCGTGTGTCGAGGCATTCTAGCTACGAGCAAACAGCAGAGGCTTCCACTACTACTGCAATTCAGTTCATCCAAAGGTTAAGTGGCTTAATCTTCCCCAACTTGCAGCACGAGATGGAAGAGTATGCTCCAGCAGCATATCAAACAGTCATATAGAGAAGTAGGTTTTTAGAAGAGGTATGAGTGGGAGGCTGGGTAAAGGATTTATAGAAGAAGCTGATGATCTCAGACAGGTGAAAAACTGATATGGTGTCAACTAGAGGAGGTGTTGTGTGGGATGGTTATAAGATGGAAGCTTTCAGGACAAGTGATCCGTGGAGAAAGTGAGACAAGTGCGAAAAGCTGAGACCTGGTGGTTGCTGGGATGGTTTCAAAGGCCTGGGAAAAGGATAACATTCATGAGATGAGTCTCACAAAGACAAGATAATGGAGACAGTGAGTGGGACAAGCGGGATGGGTATTACAGAATTCTAAGAAGAGAGCCGTCCAGTGCAGAATAAATGAAGTGTACAGAGGGAGGACACATGCACAGTGGGAGGAATAATGCCAGAAAAGCTTAGAAGGTGGCAATGAAATGAAGTACATGGGAAGTATCGTATTGGCTGATGGTGGGATAGAATCAGGGAAAAATAATTGGGAGGTGGCAGTCTCTACAATGAAATAAAAGTACAACTAAACAAGCTGGTGGGTGGAGTGACTACGAGATGAGCTTGCAAGAGGGAGAGAGTAAGGGACAAAATGAAATAATGCATCAACAGGGAGGTGGGTGGGATGACGGTGAGAACCAGACTCTGGAAGGAGACAACATCTTCTGCAATGACTAACCTGTAGTGTGTGAACAGGGTGGTGGGTGGAACGGGATAGCACTTGAAAGGATCCATGGTATTGGTCCCTTGTAATGAAATTTATCAAATTAATCCAAGTACTTTAACAAGGACGGTGGGTGGAATAGCAGTAGGGAATGTGAAGAAGGCTCTTCTCTCGTGAAATGAGAGGAGAAAAAACTAGGACAACAGAATTAATTGAGGAGGGGGACAGGTATTTTGAAGGAGATGGTAATCCAGCAGAAAATCACTGCTAAAATGAGAGGTGGTTTAGGTGGACAACAGAGCGATCCAGGGACAAACAAGGTTAATGGGGCAGTGTGTCATAAATTGTAGGCCCTTTCCCCTATTTTTTCTTTATGCAAATCACCGATCACAAGGCCAAAGGCCACTGGAGGTGTGGGCTACAGAGGAAAGTGTGGAAGAACCAGCCCCTCACACCTGAAACAAGACAAGATAATCTGATCTCTTCACAGTATGAATAGGGTCGGGATGGGTAGTTAGTTACCCATCCACTGCAAGGCAATAATAATGCCTCAACCCACATTAAATCCAATATCCATTGGACTTGTAAACTTGACAAGTAGTTTTTTGTAAGCAAGAATGTACTTCCCCTAAAAATGGCACTATGTAAATAGCATATTTTTTCTACCCTCACATAAAATAATTTGCTTAAAAAAATTAATGGTTACTTGGAAGCTCAGATAGAGGGTACTTAAAATGTGAATGCGGAACGGTCTGTCAGTTTTTAATCTCTGCTCGGAGTGGACCGGTAGATTTTCAATTCAAGTGAGAACTCTGGCATATGTTTGCTATGAATGATTCATTACAGGCACATCTTGGGATTAGACTGTAGTGGGGATGGAATAAACATCCCATTATTGTAAGGCAGGTGTAGGAAGGAAGAGAGTCGTGAAGTGGCTGCAATTCAAAGTAAACAGCAAGAGGAACATGGACCAGGGAACTGCATGATTTTCTGTAAAGATGGAATTTAGTCAAAACTAACGACAAAGATTTTATGCAGGAAACGAGAGTTTAAAATAGCTCCGAGCAATATGAAAAGTCAACAGGACCTAAGCAGGCAGTTGGATGAATAAATGAACAAATTTTCCTCCTGACAACGGAGTGGAGGGTTTGAATGGATGCCAATGAGGAATTGAGCCGGGAGAATCAACAACTGTGATAAGATACACACAATGAAGCACATTGGAAGGGAAATTCCTGGTTATTTCCCCACGTTGTTTGGGTTCCGTATTAAAATTAAAGGAAATGAGTCCTTGTGAAATAGTCACACAATCTTTAAATATCAATGGGATTGCATACTTCATTGTTTAGACTTTTGATAGTTCAGTGTGAGGTCACGCATACAATGATAGTTTCCAATGTGGGGTTTTGAAGGGGCATGGCTAATTTGGCGGAAAATTTCATCCTCCTTCATAAGTCCTATAATTTAATTTCCTGGATGCATTGAATAATAATTTAGAATCCCCTTTTGGGGTATGGTGGGTGAGGGGTTCCTTCCAAACTCCAATTCTGAACATTTGATCCATATTTGATTTCTGCTTCTCTTAGTTTTATGTGTCTATTTCTAAAAAAAACAAGACAAAATGTGACCGGCTCTGCAAAAAGGGGTATAATGTCGCAGAATTTGAAAAATGAGTTATATACATAGTTGAATTTGTCACACCCTAACCTTCAATTTGGTGTAGGTTTGACCCCTGTGGCATTTAGTGTTCTTGACATATCTTGACATTTGTATAGGCCTACTCCTATTTTCCAATTAATGGAAGTGCATTTAGAGATATAGGCCTTAAACAGAGAAAGTGCAAAGAAATCAGAGAGAAGTAATTTTTCTCAACATTTATTTTTTCAACTTTATTCATCTATATTAATGTTTCTGAAAATAAAATGTAAAAATATAGATATAACAGAAGCCCCCCCCCCCCCCCAAAAAAAATCACTTAGGTGAAGATTTTTTCACCCACTTCACATAGAACAGCCCTGTCTGTGTTTTCACATAGTGCGACATAATTAATACCCTTTTTTAGTAGAGCGGGTCACAAATTTTGATACACATGCTGTTGTCGCAAGGACAGAAGCTTTTCGCTCTCATTCTAATACTTTGTTGCTTAATTAGAGCCATTGGATCCCTACAGTCACATCGATAATTAATCCCCCCAGGAAGGGATAAATATGATGAGAAAAAAACGTTATCTTAAGTCCCAGATCAATGAATTGAAACAGTCGCACTCACAAACTGTTTAACTTCAAGAACTATTCCAGATTTGGCTTCTGAACCAATGCTATTAATCTCTGCCTGATACTGCCCAGTGCCGATGGGTAAAACCATTAAAGCTTCGGTGATAGAGACAAAGATAGAGATCAGAGAAGCAACTACAAACCAATTGTCTGCTGTCGTTTAAGGCCACCTTAGGACTCAAGATTCTATGAACAGATCATTTATTCCGAGGCAAAACGTACAGTGTGCATTCATAGTAATAAAGTGGATATCACAGCTAGCTGTATGCTCTTTCAACCAATATTAAAGGAACAAAGAACATAACCCCTGGTAGAAATGAAACCTTCAATGAGAAATTACAAACCTTGTAATGGTATTTTATTTTGCAGCAATCATATGTACTTTACTGTTAAAACAACATGCAAGCCTCATCAAGTCAAAACAATTCTTCATTTTTCCTGAAACATTTCAGGAACAAATCCCTGAAAATGATAACTCTAGATAAATGGGCAAGACTGAGAGTGGTACAAGTATGGATCCAGTCTGGTGAAGATTATTTCGGATTCACAATCCCCAATGGCTAGCATCAATCAATTCAGGATTAAAGAATGCTATATACGGGTCTCCTACCCAACATGGTCAACTAAAAATAGAATAATAAGCAGGCTGATGTGAATCAGTAGACTGTATGACCAGCACGTGAGTCAAGCTCACTGAGTAATTACCAAAGTTCGCTGTGCATCACATGCAGAAACCCGTGCAGTTCTTGCAGCGAACGATGCCTTGGATCTAATCAATGCAGCCAAATTCCGCATTAAATCTTAATTACATGTTTGTGTATGGTACTGAATGACAATCTTTGGAGTGTCATAACATGATATATTTTTCACGAGCAGATCTCATTAGGCCATTCTAGAGCTAATTATTACTCACACCAGTTCAAACTATTGATTGTGCATGCAGACATATTCATGGCCGTCTTGGACTCGTCAATTGTGAAGTGTCATTCAACTGATATCTACACGGACTGCGTAGAGCTCACTCCTTAACTACGACAGTGGGTCCCCATGAGGAATCTAGGATGACGTCTATTCTTTAATCCACGCAGCAGGGTTTCAATAACCTTCTTTATCTGATACTTAGCGTATGTCAAATGCCCAGGGTAGACAAAAACACGCAATGTGTTACGCACAAGCTACGCAGAAAGCTCAAGTGCTGCTTGAGATATTCGATCCACGTAACGAAGACGGACTTGGACTGATAGAATTGTGTTTCACAGAGTCTACAGAAGCAACTCTGGAGCAAGCATCAGATTTCAAAAAGAAACAGAAAATCGGTTTCTAAAATAATCATAATTATCTTACAAAATCGTAAACAAATAACTGTCAATGGTCCCTTAATAAGGAGACATGTTTTAGTTATTTTTGAACCTTAGGGAGACAAGTGACATTAGGGAGACATTTCGATGTCTCCCTAATCAAATAATGTCACAGCCCCCTTAAATATTGAGAATTTTACAGTCGGAACTGGGTTATATCGATAGAGGATGGTCCAAAACATAAATATACCAAATTTCGTGGGGGTAGGATAGGGGATATTTGGGTTAGGTTACATTAAAAGTTGAAACAAAAATGTGTGCACAAGTCTATGGGAATGTCTCCCAAATGACCCATCGCCCGTAATTCTAAGTACTTTTACTGTGAATGTCCTCAGTCTGCTTCTTTGCTTTTCTCTCGCTTACGTACCCTCTTGAATACCCCAGTTTGAAAATGACCACCTGGTCAGTTAATGTCTATAGGCGCATTCCTGCACATACTCAATCCTCTGTTTGCCTATTGTTTGCATTCATGCTTGGCTGCTTATAAAAAAACCCGTCTTGACATACCAGCACCCCATCAATAAACAGCTGGACAGAAATCCCGTATCAGTGGCTAGCCTTGTAAGGTAACTTGGAATAAATTACCCAAAAAACAATAAATTCAGGCCAGAACTATAGTCCCTTTGGTTTCACACTACTTCACAGGGTCATTTTCTCACTGACGTCACCCAAAACAAAACAAACGCTTTCATTCAGTCTTACTCATGAAGCCTAATACAGGCGGAGAAAGGCAGTGACTGACTTCAGAGGAAAGGCTCTGTCAGGATGTTAATACGTGTTCACATCGGAAACATGTCACAAAGAAAGTACATCCTGTCTTCAACAATACTATCAGGCAAGATTAAACACGTCTATTACGCGACAGGATGTTGCTCTAAACAAGTGTGGACCAAAAACTTCCATGGCCGAGAACAAATGACTGAATTGCATGGCCCTTGACTGCATATCTGTACTCTACATGTACATTAGACCTTATTAACAGGATACAATGCAGTCAGTCAATATATTCAGTTTAATGACGCAATGTCCACCTTGACCAGCTGTGTTAAAGCATTGTGATTCTTATTTTTTTTTAACTCATTTTTTAGTGTACATGTTTTGAATGGATAATTATTGAATTTTTTTTTTACCTTTTATTTAATTAAATTATTATCTTACCTTATTTTACCTTCCTTTACCTTCCTGTATTCTTGAATGAATTTCAGAATGATGGTGATGTGGCATGGGGATGCTGGTTATCTTTTTCAATTTCATCACGTAATTGTATACTAATTTCCGGTCACCCCAATAGAGATTGTAGTTGTGCACACAGAGATTGTAGTTGTATTTTACATATTGTATGCCTATGCTAGAAGTCTCTGTGCATTCTCAGATGCTGCCTTGCAAACTGCTCAATTACTCTGTTTCTGGAGAAGCTATAGCCCTGTCCGCACTGGACTTTTTTTGGTAAAGCTTACCGAGACGATGGGTACTTTTCCCATTTTAAGTCCAATGCGGACAGCCTGGGACATTTTCCTCTCAGTTACTTTTCCCGAGTCCAGCGGTTATACTTCTACTGGGCAACTGCTGCCTAGGAAAACTGACCAGGTAACTTTTCCCGAGACAATAAGTCCAGTACGGACAGTGCGAGTCGGTAAAAGCGGCTCAGGAAAGTGTACATTCGGCCCAAGCGCAAGGTCATGCTACACAGGGACACCACGCATGCGCTTTGCATTGTTTCACCGCAGTGCGGGGCATAGTGTGGCAAGTTTCCAAATTCCAGTGCGTTGTTTCTCTTTTGGTCACAATCATGGCAGATATTATTATTGATAAAGTCGGAAGTTTGATTGGTGCTACCAGTGCATCATTCCCAGATGATAATGAAGGACTTCAACGTGTACACATCGGCCAAAAGAATGGAAAGGCATGTGCACTTTGGGTCAATCGGGTCAATGTAGAAAGGTCACGCAAAGCGCCCTCATGAGTCATTATACTGACAGCTCGGTTACTTCTACCACGGTCTCGGTAAAATGTTCCTGTGTCGAAAGTCCAAGTGCGGACAGTGGTCACATTTGACCATTTTTCATTTTACCATCGTCTCGGTAAAACCTTCAAAAAAAAAGTCCAGTGCGGACACAGCTTAAGCTACATGTGCTATCAACTGCTATAGACTGTGGTGCACAAGAGGTGGAGAACTAGGGGATTTAAAAAAATAAATTGTAAAAATAAATTAAAACAAAAAAGTTTTTCACTTTTGGTTCCAATTTCATTAGCCATATTGGACATACAGACTTACATAAAAATATATCGAACAAATTTGAAAAAGTAAATGATAACAACCGACACGCTCTACAAGGGGTTGGGGGCTCAAGCCCCCCCCCCCCCCCCCCCCCCCATCCCTCTACCCCACATACTTGTGTTACTCAGACATCGTATTCTTGTTAGATCAAGGCTTTAAGCCCGGTTCATACTTCATGCGAATGCATACATGCGAAGCGAATTCGTTAAGGTAACGGAGAACGTCACAATGAAACTTCAATTGTTGACGTCATGAAATTCGCTTCGCATTCACATGAAGGCCTTCTGTTCAGGAACAACCAACCTCTGACATTCTAAATGACTTTTGGCAGTCACTAATGGATCTTATGATCATTTATGTGCACCTGTGCCAGACTAGGGAAGATTACAGCTGTCCCTGGATGTTCACTGACACCAGGGATAACACTGTGTATTAAAGGATTATTAAAGGCAGTTTACAACAAATTAATTATAGCAAATACTGTAACACTGACCTGTTTAAAGTTGTGTGTGCACTATAGATACTGGGAAAACAAAGAGACAAAAGGCTGTTCTGTTTAGTCTGGTTTGCTGAACCTACTTGAAATGAAATGGAGCAATTTATAGACATAGGGGGAATTATCAGTTCGGGGAACTAGACTATTTCCAACGGTGGTCGGCCGACCATCGCTGGAAATTGATACAAAAATTCCACTTTTCTTGAAAATGACAGTACACCATGTACTTCACAGGACGCTTGAGACTTACAGTTAAGTAAGTTTTTTTCTAATAATTTAGTAGTTTTGTTTTTGATATTTGCAAATGTTGTATATTACCTTTAAGGGCTAAATATTACAGTATTCAGCTAATTGTCTCTACATACAGTTAGTAGATAATTCACAGACCATAGATAAAAGGATTTTAACGAGTTGATATCGTACTATACATGTACAATACGATTATGCTACCCCAAAAAGAAAGCTCCCTATCCAACCTATGTACATAATGTATTTAAGTTATCTTGTTACAATAAATATACAATACAAATGTAATACAAATGAAGCCACTCGCCCAGCTTGTTGTCTAGACATTTTTAATATTTTTTTTTGGGGGGGGGGGGGGGCTACTGAATTACAGTATTCTGAAGTTCAACATCTGGCTGCTTCTCAAAATATTGCTGTTGAAATAAATGTGTCATGTATGCAAACACGGAATACAGTACTATTTGCATTGGGGTTACAATGAATACATTCTAATCAACGTCACAGTCTGGTGATCATACAGAAATGCTGTTCCCTCAGTTCGCTCAGCTCCGGCTAAAAAAGCAAAAAAAACGGTCAGAGTTGCACTTTATTTAATGTCATGCACAGATGCCTTTTCCCTGACCCGCCCGTGATCTGGGTTGGTTCACGCACCACACCACTCTGTAATTGGTACGCGGCCTGTACACCAGTAGTGTGTAGTGATGGTATGGGCCTTGGCTAAGGTCAGGTCCCGGCATATTTTCCCATCATGTGTGACCGTCCATCGGACTGCAGGTCACAATTCCATAAAGGGTAATAACATGCACAGTGGGGGCCAGCTGCCCACTACATGCACTAGTTTTTGGTTGTACAGTCGAACAATTTATAACAAGGTCCTTGGGACTTTACAATTTACCTTGTTATAACAGGTACCTTGTATTATCAGTAATGGAAAACAAAGAAAAACAAAGACTCGGGACCTATTTCTTTCTTTGTTATAAGCAGGATGTTGTATTAACAGTGCTCTTATTATCAGGGTTCGACTGTTAATGCGTCTTTCAAATTCTCTCTCTCAATTGGAGTAGGATTATAAAATGCAAAACATTGCTGGATGTCGTAAACCAAAGGGAAAGGGGGGGGGGGGGGGGGTGAAAGGGGGTGGAAGGGAGGAGGAGGGAGAGCAATGTGCCCTTTCCAAGCCACAATTTGCTGTAAGTCGGGGATTTTGGTTTTCAATGAAAAAAAAATGTAATAAACAAAAGGGTAAATACAGTGTATAAAAATTAAAGCTTGTCTAATACCCAAGTAGTAGGCCAATATCTTTTACAGCCTGTTCAACTTTAAAAATAAATTGCAGCATTTTCTATTTTAAAATTTTGTTTAGTGCTTTTAAATGTTTTTTGTTAGGTGCTACAAGTTTTAATTCTAGCTATAAAGAAAGATTTCTTTTGATCATTTCATGAAATAAATCTTGTTTTGAGATGGGTGAAAATTCTATAAACAAAGATCCTTTTGCATAAGATAAAATATAGTTAATTGTTGAATGGAGGAACATGAAGTCTCAGAAGAGCATAAAAATTAGCCAGGCAATGCCAAATATGAGCAGCATCTCGGCCAGTCACTCTACATCAAGATCAACATGGGACAAGTCAAAAATATATTATCAGTACCTGCCGCTGCCAGGCAGTGCATGTATTGCATCAGCCATAACACCAACAGTACCTACCCACACAAACCCACTGACAGACCTACTTATCCAGAATACACCCTCTCACCCACAGTATATCGGGTGACCTCCAAATGACCCAACCCTAGCCATGCACTGTGTGTGTGGGTACGGTCCGGGTATGGTAAAAACCCAACCCTAGCTCTCTGTGCATTTATAAGGTAGTCACAGCTCAATCAATGCTACAAACATGCAGGCGCGCATATGCAGAGAATGCAAGCAGGCACCACCCACAGCTGACCACACACATATTTTCGCCCATACCAGCATATTTATCAACAATTGTATGCATCTTTTGAAGGACAAATTTCAGTACCAACTGTCCAAACCCGGATATACAAATGCAAAAATTTGCTTTACACTTCAAATTTTTTTCTTGATTTATAGCAAAGAATACTTGTTTTAATTTCCAAAACATCTTTATAAAATACACCCAAACAATTTTTACTCATGGTTTTTAGTTTTTTTTTTGTTTTTAGGCGTGAAAATTCAATAAAATATTGCTTTGAAAACTGAGCAATGTACAGTACCTGTATGTGATACATGATCGGCTTGTGCCAAGAAATTGACGTCAAAATTGACGTAAAATGTACCCTCGCAAAAACAGTTCTCGTAAACAACACATTTTGTGTTCACAAGTGCTGCCAAGAAGAACAATATATTCTAATTATTTTCTGGAAAATGAAACTACAATAATTAGTCTTTTGAGAGAAACCCAATGAATTTCGTCGTGATTTTTCATTAAAATTTGGCATCGATGTAAACAGCGGGTTGGACACGTAGCAAATACGCTGCACCCACACGGATATACCTAGTAGACATCAATTATGCACAAGTGCGTCAGTCAATGATTCCTACGCACGCACGGCTCATAAATATTCATGCAGTGCACCCCTGATGGAAGAGACAGTCTGTGTAGCAGTACGGTAGTCTGATCTCCACAGACTATAGGTGTAGGAATTGTGGGTCAGTGCCCAGACCAAGCTCTTCCCACTGTAACTCGGCTATTTTTAGGCGGCTTAGATTAAAAATTAGCTGGCATAGTGGCCACCAATGGTATGGGCTGTGTGCAATGCTGCTGCGTGTATGCCGTTCAGTACAGCCGAGCATTAATCGCTGTCCTATTTGCTGAGTCTATGGTGTCGGGGGACTATTTATAGAACAAGGCGGGCTAATAATATCTACTGCGTTGACTGGAGAGGTTGTCAGTTGACACCATTTGGCTTATAAATATATGCATATATACATGCCCCTCAGGATGGAGCAGAGGTCAACCCGGGGTGGCTTGTACTGCCATATATGGAAACGTTCAGTTCAAAATGTACGACTAGATAATTGTGAATTGAACAAGAATTTTACAGAAATATCCAGTTTCATTAAGCACACACGTGGTTTTCTGGATACTACGCAGTGAAAAACTTTCAGAATTACTACAACGCAAGATCTCCACAAAGCTACGCTTGTGCCAAAAATTTACATCATTATCACCGTTTCCATAGCAACCCATTCAAGGCTTTAATGAATCTTTAAGATGAAGGGCTAACTATATGCAGCTATTCTCGGAAGGGCTTTGGATTGATTCCTTCACACCATTGTTTCATCGTCACGGTAACCCCATGTAAACATAAACAGCAATATTAGGTTGTCGGGGTAACGGTGATACACAAACTGCAAGAAACAGTGTTGTTAAGGATGCAAACCGCCAGTTCTGCGGAATGCCAGGTACGGGCGCAATAGCCTATTAAATGATCCAGACAGGCAGATCAATCCAGCATGCTGCACAACAAACCTCCATACTGGTTGCTGAAAATATTTTGTATGTCCGATGGTGCTGAAGACAAGTGAGAGTGGTTTAATAACACTGCAAACATTTATCATTATTTTGACAAATTATGTGAATGGTTTCTAACTGCTTCAAAACAGTCCATTTACAAAAAAAAAGAAAAGAGCGTGGTGTATTGTGTGGGAGGGATACTTTGAATTCCGTGGGATATAACCATTTCATCAACCTTATTGCAGTTTTTGCACCATGCCGGAGGAATTCAGCATTGAGGACAGCTTATCTAAATCTAGCCATCCTCAATTCATAAACACTTGGGCTTTAACCCTAACCTACCTGAATCCATCAAAATCCATACCCCTTGTTTTGGAGGATTTCGGCGGATTCAGGATACCTCCATATTGAAAACTGGGGGATTTTGATAGATTGAGGATTGTAAGCCTTGCGGTACTGCAGGATTTTGATAGATTCAGGATACCTCCATATTGAGCAGTCACCAAAACCAACTTTTTGTGCATGACAAAATAGGTGGATTTTGGCAGATTCAGGATACTTTCTAGTAAAGTTACCCAAGGGGTTAGGGTTAAAAGAAAATTCCCCTTAAAATTCTGCAGAGAGTTTCACTAACAAATTCAGTAACTGAGTGTGCAAGTCTTTCACTTCATGTCATTCGCTATCACATTTTTTAATCTGAATATTCCTAAGCAACAAATTTGAACTGGCTATAGAGTACCGAAGTCTGACGTCAGTTGCCGCGGCAACTGGTTCCAAACACATGCAGTTTAGAATGAATTCTGGTTCCAAACATTGCATTGATTGACGTCATCACTTCAGTACTCTATGCCGACCAGCCACAGATAATAACAACAGCAATGTGCACAATTAATGGATTGGAAGTCAAGGTCAAAGTTGAATCTGATTTGAATATTTCCAGTGTGCTGTAAAATGTAATGCATTATTTTCCTTGATTAACCCTCCCTCTCTCGGTGCCAAAATGGAGCCAACTACCCTACCTATCAAAACCTATCGAGTTTCAGGTTGAAACACACAAGCTGTTGGAGAGGAATTGGGCTTTGGTTTTTTGATAGGTTATGATAGTTATAACAGTTGGAAGGTTAACAAATAATTAATCGCTTCGTTTTAATTTACTAAATTTACAAAATATTTCTAACAAAATTGAATACCACACCCACTTCAGTTCCAACAGACCATGTGCTCTTTGTTTGTTTACATTCTAAACTGCCCCCATATTCAAATATGACTAGCGGTATGCGCAGGCATCGTGTTTTGCATAAATTTGGTTAAGGAGTAACATCAAAGGTCACATAATTCAAAGGCGATCTGACCTGTGACGTCACCCCTAAACCAAATTGATGCAAAATGTGATATGTGCGCATACCCTCGGGTACATTTCAATATAGATGTAAACATGTGATGTCAGAGGGCACATCATCGACTGTGCCATGGATTGCACCTGTACTCTTGCAATTTTTTTAGATCAACTGGAACACTTGTTTACACTTTCAGTACAACAGCTAAACATCATGCGCACAGATAGCATTGCAATAAGAAAACAAATCGATTGAAATTATTTTCAGTTGGCTAATTTTGGATGGTGGTGTATAATAAATGGCAATGAAACGACCTTCAACCTGTCTTGATGTGAGCCAGGCGGTCTGACCGACCAATCAGCACAACCTTCCTGTCACGTACACATAATTATCCTTGCATGCCTCATTCATAAAAATATTATATAATGTAGTAACTGCGGGTCCTTGGTCAGGCTTAATGGTGTGTGGATCCCAGCATGGGAAAACCTTGATATGAGTGGCAGACAAGCAGGGATGGATGGGAGCGAGTGATTGGATGTAGAGTCTGGTCTGGGGACACCTGGGGCCTGCTTGAGACTATAATCACTTCAGCCATCAAGCTCTCATATTGTGATCAGACTCGGACCCTGGATGGACTTCAGACCAGTAGCCCTGAGCTGGCAAGATAAGGACAAAGCATCTGATACTGAAGGACATGCAGAAAAGGGGTGGCGTCCTGGTGGCCCCGCCCTAAAATGGGACCTGAATAATGGGGCATTAGGTTGCCACGCCCCAGAATCATCTGCAAAAAGTAAGAACCTGTTGGCCCACTCGACTGGCTACATATGTATGTGCCTTTCCACCTGACGCACTCCAATTTTTAATTTTTTTTTATTTTTACATTTTTGTAATAATTGGGGATTTAAAGAGGAAGTTCATCAGTGGTGAGAGAAGTCAGCATCATTTTTCATTTTTATGTAGATTGCGTACTGTAAAATCAAACAGCAAATTATTTCTGCCATTAAATACCAAAAAAGTGACTTTTGAGAGCTATTTTTAACAAGTGCCCTCTAGCCTCCTGGTGCCATTTGTCTAAAATTCGTCGCTGCGGGCAGCAAACAATTAACGTCATAGGACAAACTCCCCTTTTGTGTCAAGCACTAGGCACCAAAGGGGAGTTCGTCCTATGACGTCTATTTGTTTGCTGCCCGCAGCGCCGACAAATGGCACCAGGAGACTGTGCTGCGCAAGAGGCGACTTGATAAAAATAGCTCTCAAAAGTCACTTTTTGGTATTTCATGGCAGAAATAATTTGCTGTTTGATTTTACAATACGCAATCTACATAAAAATAAAAAATTACGCAGATTTCTCCCAGCAATCAACATCTTTAAAAATTCAGGCATTCTTGGAAAATATCCCACAAAAAAATTCCTGAACAATTTTGTATAAGGTGGGTGAAGGAGGCCAGAGTGTAGAACTTCAAATACCTGGCTAAGTTTCAGGATTTCTTTATTTCTTATAAACTCCAGACAGAGACACCAAACTAAATACCTCCCCCTCAATGTCATGTTTTTCCTAAAGACCATCCTGATGCTCTTAACAAAAAATCTGTGCGGTAAACCAATGGCACATTATTTGTATCTGAACAAAATTGGGACATCGAGCCCCACGTAAAGTAATGCTGCCAAGGCTCAACGGTTCTAAATCCATCCAAATCCCGTCAAACATTGCAATGGATTCAAGTGGATTTGGGAGGGTTAGGGTTAATCCACAGAACAAACCCTGTAATGCATGTCACGCTGCAGATCCCAAAAATGGTGCTATATCCTACAACTTGTATTACCCTAACTGCAAGCAGCTTTTCTAATTCCCGCATTTTCAGGGGCGAGATCTGAGGAAAAATGAGAAATCCACAAAAGATTGAGAGTCATTTTATTTGTTGCTGAAAAATGCACAAGAAAGCTGCAATTTCTACCAAAAGATACGGTTCAAAATTGCGCAAATGGTCACCAGAATTAAAAGAAGACTGCTTCAGGTTGCAGAGGTCATATTGGAATGATCAAAACAATTTAAGGACCCAAAAATCTTCAGGAAATCTGGAAGACGTCTCACTAAAAATCCCGAAATCAGGAGAAACCTCACCGCTGATTTTCCATCTGTGTATTAAAACCTTTCTCTTGAAGGGATGTGTGCCAAATTATGTCGCAGTTCATCGTGCCTGCCTCGACACCACCCCCCCTTCTCCCACCCCAACCATAATCCACTATGTATGATTCATATCATGCTGATCATGTAAACAGCATAACAAGTTATTTCCTGCCAAAAAACATAAAAAAATAACAATGCAACCATGACTCGACCATGAAGTTTATCTATGGCTGGACTCACCCAAACCCCTCCTACTCAACCCACTTATATCCCTTCCTAAGCAAAGAGGCTGGCCTTATGTCTGGACCACAGGACTTGAAGGCTGGGAACGTGACCAAGTAAATCACCTGGAACTAATTCATTTAATCCAGAGAAGCTGTGCAGTCCAGACCTGGCCGGGTGACCTCAGCAAGTTGCTGGAGTAGAGGACATACTACAATCATGCTCAACCACTCAGGGATCCTTGAGAAAAGTACAACTAGAGACAAATTGAAAGTCCTTGCCTCCATCAGAACATACTGTGACCCCTGGAGGGGGAGCAGGGTGAGTGTAGGTCAGTTGGGTGGGGTGGAGTGGGACTCAAGGTAGTCACTACCATAATGACTGAAAGAATGTCATAAATCTACTAAATTTAGGTGAGGTAATGAAGAGGCTGGGTAGAGGAAAAGGAGTCACGGATCCATTTCAAATCAATTGTCATAATGAAATTCTCCTAGTTAATACATCATTAATTCTGCACAGAAGAAAAAGACACAGCACACATAGACGACAAGGCTGGGCCTTCAGTTATATAGCTTTTTTACCTAACCTACCCTACCCCCCCCCCCAATCCCTCCCCCCCCCCCCCCCCCCCCGAAACAAAAGATAGGAAAAAACTAACAAAAAAATTAAAAATCCACCACTTGCACTGAGAAAAATAATACGATTTATTAATCAATAAAGGGGGAAAAATTAATTCTGAAAAAAAGAAAAACAAAACTAAGTGGAAAAAAGATCTTTATATTAATCACACTTTTTTGAGTCAACTAATTTCGAGGATTAGAGTACATGAGTTTTGTCTTTCTGCTGAGACAATGACCATCTAGAAAGGTACATGTAGATATGATTAGATGCAAGTTTGAACAGTAAATGAAACAACTACACTAAATTGTACACTTGGTGCTGTGAACGTTTACCACATCAAACTGAAACCAATATCCATATTACTAACTAGACCGCTGTACAATACAAACACCAATACCTACATTGTACAATCCACCAAACTTGGAAAAATAAATTGGGACGTTCAGGGGAAATCCCTAAACTAGTCAAACGGCTTGGAAATGAGAATGAGTGGTTAATATGGGAGGAATTCAAACACTCAAAAACACTTGTACCATACCTGGAATTAGGACAAACAGTCCATTCTCATTTCTGCCGGTTAGGATTACTACACAAATTGGACATTGTGCCATTCACCGAAGGCAGGTGTAAAAGGAATCACTATTTGATTAATGAATATTCATCACACAGCACAGTGATTGGACTTTGAAATGAATAATGAGGTTTATTGTAAATGACCATACATGGCAGCAAAGTGAGAACTGCAAAGTGAGATCTAGGTATGCAAAGTCAAAACAGGACATTCAATGGAATTAGACTCTTCATAGTCAGAGCATAATACCCTAAGCAATGCACACAACCAGGAATTAAGGTACAATGCTTCCTGGTGCCTCATAAACAAAGCTAAAAACCCAGCCGAGTTGGATTCTAAAAAACAGTCTGCAGAGGGAAATTCTAGACTACAGATAACAATGTGCAGTTGCCAAAGGGAAATACCCAAGTGTGTACAGCGAGTTTGGAAGTTTCAGTTTGGGAACTATTTTGGGAATAAACAGTCATTCTGCAAAACTACATTATGAAATGTGCGGAGAGTCATACAAAGTTTTTAGTTTAACTGTGTCAAGTGTAATGTGTACACTTCTGCAGTTTCACTGGCGTTTCATGGGATTTTTCAGTGACGCTACATTCAATGGTGTGGGGTTGTGGAAAGATTCAATAGGGGGGGGGGGGGGGGGGGGGGGGGTGTGACCATGCACAGTCTCTAATCTGTTGTGATACATCTAAAGTGATACATGCTCTCTTTACACATTTTTTTTGTTTCATCCCGATTTTTAAAAAACTTTATACAAAAATTATTTGCCTTTAAACGAAACACCAAGTGGGAAAATCTGCAAAGGTTTAGTTATTTATTATTAATTCCTGTACAAATGTTGAATTGTTTGAGATTTGAGAATAATTGCATTCCCCGGCTATGCCCCCCCCCCCCCCCCCCCAAGGCTCTACCCCTCCTGGTCATTCCCTCTTTAGATCTACCCCCTCCAAACATTCCCCCTCCCAGGCTCCACCCCTCCTGGTCATTCCCTCTTTAGATCTACCCCCTCCAAACCATTCCCCCTCCCAGGCTCCACCCCTCCTGGTCATTCCCTCTTTAGATCTACCCCCTCCAAACCATTCCCTCTCCCAGGCTCCACCCCTCCTGGTCATTCCCTCTTTAGATCACTCCCTCCAAACCATTCCCCCTCCCAGGCTTCACCCCTCCTGGTCATTCCCTCTTTAGATCACCCCCTCCAAACCATTCCCCTCCCAGGCTCCACCCCTCCTGGTCATTCCCTCTTTAGATCTACCCCCTCCAAACCATTCCCCCTCCCAGGCTCCACCCCTCCTGGTCATTCCCTCTTTAGATCACCCCCTCCAAACCATTCCCCCTCCCAGGCTCCACCCCTCCTGGTCATTCCCTCTTTAGATCTACCCCTCCAAACCATTCCCACTCCCAGGCTCCACCCCTCCTGGTCATTCCCTCTTTAGATCACCCCCTCCAAACCATTCCCCCTCCCAGGCTCCACCCCTCCTGGTCATTCCCTCTTTAGATCCACCCCCTCCAAACCATTCCCCTCCCAGGCTCCACCCCTCCTGGTTATTCCCTCTTTAGATCTACCCCCTCCAAACCATTCCCCCTCCCAGGCTCCACCCCTCCTGGTCATTCCCTCTTTAGATCACCCCCTCCAAACCATTCCCCCTCCCAGGCTCCACCCCTCCTGGTCATTCCCTCTTTAGATCTACCCCCTCCAAACCATTCCCCCTCCCAGGCTCCACCCCTCCTGGGCATTCCCTCTTTAGATCTACCCCCTCCAAACCATTCCCCCTCCCAGGCCCCACCCCTCCTGGTTATTCCCTCTTTAGATCACCCCCTCCAAACCATTCCCCCTCCCAGGCTCCACTCCTCCTGGTTATTCCCTCTTTAGATCTACCCCCTCCAAACCATTCACCCTTCCAGGCTCCACCCCTCCTGATTATTCCCTCCCCAGATCTACCCCCTCTAAACCATTCCCCCTCCCAGGCTCCACCCTCCTGGTTATTCCCTCTTTAGATCTACCCCCTCCAAACCATTCACCATTCCAGGCTCCACCCCTCCTGGTTATTCCCTCCCCAGATCTACCCCCTCCAAACCATTTCCCAAACTTCGCCAAGTTGCAACACTCCCAGCTAAATAAGGGGAGTTGTTCCCCACAGACCCAGTACCAGACTGAACCCTGGCACCAATCTAGTACTACACACCCATTCCTGCATATGAAGCAGGATATGGGGGAAAAGAGACCCCCCCCCCCTCTTTTGTGTTGGTCATTGTGTTCCCGGAATCTCAGGAATTCTATTCAGAAATCTAGGGGGATGTGTTAGATAACAATAATCTGGAGTGTGCTTAGGGTATAGGGATAAAGGGGGGGGGGGGGGGGGTACCCTTTTCCCCCATATCGTGCAGGGTATCCATTCCTGGGCTCAATAGCAAAGTCCCTCCCAATTGTTCCCCAGTGGCATGCAGCAAGAAAAAAGACTTCAAGGTCTGTTAATTATTTCACCTCCCTTTTTACCGCAGAATGGCTGACTTCACAGCAGCTTTGTCATTTGAAGTACAGCATGATTAAGTTTAACACGCAAACAACAACAAATAAAATAGTTTTGTGCAAATTCATTGTTTAGTGGAACTGGTACAGGAATCAAATTCAACAGTCACAATGCTGTGGGAAAAATAAAAGCAAAGTCATTCCATTAATAGGCATTTCCATTTTGAAAGGATAAGCCCCGTTACAATATTGGTTTTTAACAAGCTACTCAACTACAACACTGGCACAAAAGTTTGAAATCAATTATTTTCGGAGAAAAGTAAACAGAACTCGACTGTTATTCATATTAAACCACCAACCACAACCATGGACTGCTTTCCATGCACAGGACTGACCACTGATCAGCTGAGGCAAAAATTCAACCACTGCCTAACAGTCAGAGTATTGTGATGGTTGTAAACAAGACCAGATCATCACGCAGGCAATGCATGGGTGTTACAACACCAGGAAGCATGTGATCCTGGGCTGGTACAGCTCACAGCCTGTTACAAGATAAACAGTGGGTGCACAAACTTTTATCAAGGATCACTGTGCCATCTGCACTACCAGCATATGTACATGTGACTGTGTACATGTATATTTATAACAAGCCTTGAGTAGATGACCCTGGATTTATATATAAGCTGTCTTTAATCTGGTCTGTGCTTTAAATAATATTATGGAGTCAGTTAGATCAGAAGAGGTCTGGATGTGCTGGTCATTCACCTGAACAATCTTCTCAGATGAATGTGATCAACATAATGGAGCTGAATTCTTTTCAGAAGCAGTTTTAGGTTCACAGATAGAGTGGCTTTGATTCAATTGTTCCCTCTCCCCCACCTCCCCCAAGTCCACTGGAAGGTGTTCCAGTTGCCTTTCATCATTAGTTCCCCCCTGTCCATACTTTCAGGTACTCTACTCACCTGGCTGTCTCATCACATCCTTTCACTGTTTCAAAGATTGTTTCAAAGGCTACTACTTTGAGATACTCTTCAAGTTTTTCCCCTCGTACTGCCTCTCTTTGGAACTGCTTAAGGAGTTCCACCTGTTCCCTTCCACCTATAATCTTTCACAATTCAAACGAAATGTGAATAGATACCTTCTATCCCTGTGATTTCTGTCTTTTCTTGTCTTTTTTAGCCCACACCTTGAGTGGCCTTTTAGCCTTGTGTTGGGCGATACCCATAAAAAAGCAGGTGCATGATTTAGCATAACTTGAATATTTATACCTCTAAACCTTTGCTGAGTTGTATGAACCAAAAGTTTTTGGTGGCATTTGTAAGTATCCTCACATCCTCCAAATATTCTTTACCCACACCCTACCCCTCCCCCCCCCCCAACAACAACAAAAGGACAACCTTACAAATGTAAGAGACATTTAAATTTTGCCATTTCTGTCATGTGATCAGCCTTTAGCAAGAAAGATCTTGCCTTCCTAAACCCTAACCTTCCCTAACCTGCCAAAATCAAACACCCCTTTGTGTTGAATTTTGTGTGATTGGGTACTGTAGATCCTTGGCACCATCACTTTGCATGGGACTTGATGCCCTGATTTTGTCTAAGTACAAAGAATGTGCCATTGGTTTACTACACAGTGTTGGAGTTTGTGTGGTTAGGGAAGGATTCTAGTAAAAAGGCTTGGGCTGTTAGGGATTTATTTTAAATGACATTGAAAAAAATGAATAAGTTTTTGACAATCTAAACGTAACGGACAAGAAAGACAAAAAGGTGAACTCCGTAACAGTGATGTTTTTGCACAAAACATCAAAATACAACCATCCGACATTTACTGTTTTTCTCCTTCGAGCTATTTTTTTGGTAGCAAGCAGTCACGAAGGTACGAACACCTACACAGATCTTAGCAACAAATATCTGGAGGCATGCATCAATCCTCAAGTTATAGTTCAAAGTCTCCTGGCAGATAGGAAAAACAAAATATCACAAATTGCCTCCAACTATATTAACCCTACTCATTTTGTTCTCGAGGAGGACTGATCAAAAAGAGGGAAACCGGTGTTTGTAAACACGCCCACGGGAGCTCAGCAAATAAATATTAACTCCTCTAGTGAGCTCCTGTTTGAGACAGAAGTGCAGCAGTACGCATCGCGTGGGCAGTGCATATTGATGAATGGATCAGAGACTCAGAGGAGTGTTGATGCTGAACAGACTTGCACAAGGATTTCGCTGGTAGCTCCTGAGCACTGAAGTCGTACAATTCAGCTTTCACAAGGATTTCAGTTTCACCATTAACTCTTGGCATAGATATATTGGACTTTTCATATTAAATGATGACCATTAGGACCATTTATACCATAGGCATAACTGTGCATGTATATGATGAGCCGATAGACACTTGCAATTGTTTTCACTGGTCATAATTTTAGGAAATTTTGACATGATTACCATTTGGTACTGTGACAAGAACAAAGTCAGATATAAATTTTTTTTTATTTTTTTTTATTTCCCTAATACAAAATATGCTACTGGCACATCTAAAAAAAACATTTGGGGGGGGGGGGGGGGTGGTTGCACTAACTTTTTTGTCCAATTTTCTTTTTCTAATTTTGTTTTCCATCAGACCTGTATTACCAAACTGACCGATGGTTTTGAGAGTAAGCTTGGGTTCTAGCCCCTGAGGCCCCTCCCCCAGGTCCCCCTACTTTTATGATTTCAGTCTCAAATTCGCTCTCCCCAATCTTCCTAACCTCCTCAATGTTGTGTGTATAGACAGATTCTTAACTCTACATGATCAAACACATTATGTTGTGAGTAATCAGCAATGTCAAGCTGAGTGTGTTCATCTTGACAATGTGAAGACTTGTGGAAGTCTAGGTTTAGCCAGGCAAACACGATACATATAGCTGCGGAAGAGCTAGACTTAGCTGGCTTACCATGTTGTTGCAGCGGTTACTGACACCCCAACATAATGTCCCATCCCTAAGGATGTGGTTGGAAGATGAGCCAGTGGGTCATCTTTAGGGAGCACACACTTCATGGAACACCCAGCCAAATATCAGCGAATCTGGAACAGGGAAAAGATCCGTGGGCATCTTCTCAGAATGTGGGCTGAAAATGTCGGGCTTCATCAATCTCAATACAGGTATAAATGGGATCCTGGAATTGTGGGTGTTCACGTGTTGATCAAAATGTCACTATACACTGAAACACCAGGAGACTTTAAAAAGGAAAACAACCTGTTATCAGTTTTTATGAACACATTTTCAAAGTGAATTAACAAAGAAAACTGGCATGAGCGGGATTCGAACCTGCGACCTCCGGAACACTGTACCGGCACTCTACCAACTGAGCTATCTTGCCCTATGTTGGCGGTCTCCCAAATTGTCAGTTGGCGGTCTCCAAAATCGTCAGTTTTTATGAAAGTTTGTGACAAGAACAGACATTAATTGCATACATAAAACAATAAAAATACATCCAGATGGGTGGGTGGGGACATTTTGTTGTTTGAGGGGGTGGAGACAAGGTGTGTGGAAAGTTCTCGCCCCAAATGATTTGAAATAAAGATTGTTACCTGGTTGACATGTAGTTGAAAAGGAGAATTCTCTGTCTCAAAATGACAACAGAAAGCGACCTGTATGAACAAATGGAACTATTTAGACAATTTGTCATTCTAGTGCACATCTCTATAACAAGTACCACATTTTAACCCTCCTATACTTATAACTATCACAGCCTATCAAAAACTCTAAACACCAACTCTGACAGTTTGTGTGTGTTTTAATCTGTACAACAACTGGGTCGATTTTGGCCAGGTGCATGTGCTACATGTAGTTCCACAACTTCAGAATCACTTTTTATCACTTTTTAGTAAGTGAACCTCTTGGTACCTTGTGTCAAACACGGACTAGTCTAGCTACGGACTCCTTGCTTTGTTTTTAACCCCTTCTGGCCGGCCGTTATTATCGACAACTGGTAAGACGGGCTTGTTCAGCCAAGCGCAGCGCAGACAATATGCAAACAATGGATTGAGCATGTGCAGGAATGTGCATATAGACAACAACCAGCCAGGTGTTCATTTTCAAACTGCGGCCATGGTCATTGTCTGTATTCAAGAGGTTAACAAATTGCACTGCGAATAATAGCTGGATTTAAAACTTTGATCTAATTTGTCATTATTTTGGTTACCAATTTGCACTATTTTTCAACATTGAAATACCTCTTTTTTTTCTGTCACAACAGCACCCTTTTGACAAACATTCCTCGATGAGTGGCTAATATTTGAATATGCAAGAACATATACAATTCTGAGTCTCAAGAAAGTCTTGAACACTCAATTATATTCTGGGAAATGTCTACATTTTAGAGCCTGCAATAAAATCAAGAATTAAATGTAGTGAGAAATAAAAAGTAATTCTGGCTTTACAGAATGAAAGTTTGATTTGTTCTGATATTCAAAGATAAAAATACACTGCGCTTTCAGTTCACTGTTTATTGAGAAAGCAAAATGAAAGAAGAACAACAGTACTTTCATACAAAGAATTCAGGAAAAAAAGTCACAACCTTTTAATCTGGTTTCATTTTTGTTCTCTTTTCTTGAAGCATATTCAGTCCAGCTAGCTGCATTTTGACTGAATGTATTTCCTCCATTAGGTATGCTTGACATTTTCAACTTTGTATGCAAGTCATTTTGGATTTAAAATTCCGGGAACGTTATTAATAAAGTACTTCAGTGCTACCTGCAATTGTTGATCTTTGGGGCTTTACAGGCTGACTGTTTATGTCAATAGAAACGATTGTACTCCCAGCCTGTACCAGTCTATAACATCCTACAATGACGTTCATTCACTGACCATTTACAAAGACGTTATTTTTAGCAAGGTGGGTGTGCGCTGAAGTCAAAGTGGTCGTAGTTTATTGACTAAATGAGTCAGATCTGACCAGCTCCTTATAGCCAACATGGAACACGTAGGCAGATAAAGCACTATTTTTTTCAGTGACTCGAGAATGGAAAGTCATATGAGATTGACAATGAATGACCTGTCCACTGTGGTCATTTAGAGAAGATCTTAATGAAAGACACAGACTAGTATTTGTGGAAAATTGTCAACTGTGGCCACGAAAATCGGTCCCACATATTTGAATTTTGATGTAGGAGTAACTGATAGTTACACAAGTTAGTCACTTCATTTCATTCATTCATTTCTGCAGATAAAAAACCCATTAAAAAACACTAAAATACATTCATGCTTATAATAGTTAATACTCTTACTGAGTTGAATTTTGGTTTGAACTACATGTATACAGGCTTAGTTAAATAGCTCATTTCAAAATACGGGGGAGGGGGGGGGGGGGTTCATGGTCAGAGCTACGTAAAACGAAGCCGATTGGCTGGATGTAAATTCTGAAATTGACGGAGATGAAGCCACATGGTAAATTGCATTTCATACTTTTGAGAAGAAATTATTCTAAACTAAAGACAATCATTGCTGCAGCATTCGTTGGATTTATGGGGTTTTCATAACAAACAACAAACTTCCCTGAATGGGTCTTTTGAGTATAAATTCACCATCAGCAAGTGAACTGAATTAATGTGAACCTAGCCAAAGTAGGCTGATCAGCTGCACATCACCTGCACACACACGTACACATGTTAATGCCGTGCACGTGTTTCAGATTAACTCTGTACATATACGGGACTGCGACATCAAACAGGTCCTTCTTTAACTTTAAAAAGAATGGTCAAGTTCACACTGCGATCCGTGCAAACATCAGTATTCAGACATCAGTGCAACTTTTGGGAGGTCTGGATCATGGTGCTTTCAGGGGTCGAATTTCAGGTAAAAATCTACTAGACAGCTGGGCTTGTAGCACAAAATTTTTAATAGACCAGAAGGTATTTCACAAGACCAATGGTAAAAATAAGAACACATGTACCGTTTTTTGAATGAACGTGCTATTTTGATTTGTTTTCCCTTTGCCGACCTTGTTGGGGGAGGGGGAGGGTTAGGAATGCTGTTTTGATTGAAACTCCGTCTTAAAACTAAAAATGCCCATTGCAGAAATGATAGGGTTTTTCAGTTCACCAGATTTAGAAAAAATTTACTTTAATGATAGCATTTCAGGCAGTGTATGAAAAAAAAACTACTAGACCAGTTGATTCAAGAGTTCACTAGACCAACGCTCATCAAATCACTGGACTTGGTCCAGCGGTACACTGGATATTTCGATCCCTGGCTTTTATAACCAGACTCGAGCACATTTCTGAAGGACCATGTAATGATACCATGATGTAAACGTACATGTATTTATAGAGAGTACTATATCTCAAGACTCTTGTCTCTTTCCAAAATAGTACTTTTGAATTTCCTTGACTGTCCAAATGTGTCAAAAATCAACATCTTCAAAATTAAGGTCTGCAACCTTCTCCTCTGCGATACTCTTGTGAACTATCCTGAAAAAATGAATACTTTTTGGATGGCCCCCAACAAGGACATCACACCGCTGAGAATTGCAGGAAAATAAATAATGCTCGGAAAATAAATAAAAATGTCTGATGTCCCGACCCTTTTTCTTTTTCAAGGCTGCTTCCATTTTTGAAGCCACCTTCTTTTTTGGTTGGCTTTTCTCCAAAAAAGTCACAAAAATGTCAAGAGAAGTGAGAAAACGCCTCCTAGTCAATCCAATGCATGTTTGGAATTCCAATGTCAGCGAAAGCCATGTTGAAAAATATCACCCGTCGCGATCTTAAAACAGAAGTAAAAAATGGCCTCTTTTAAAAAAAATGACATGACAAACATACTTTCTTTTCTTCACTTTGCCTTATGTCTTTGCACAGGACCCTTGTTTTTTGATAGCGTTAAATGGGCTTGTGAATACTAGTCAGGAAACACTTGGAATAATCAATCAGTATTAACTATTAACTTGGGTTAAGACACAAAATAAGACACATCTGGTGTCTGCTCCTCAAAGTGCAATCACTGCTCGACGTTCCTTTCTTTACGATTAAAACCAGCCAGGATTATTCTTGATTCCGGATCTCACAGAGAATTAATGACCGGAGACCATAAATCAATATTGGGCTATAGACTAACACTCCTCTACCTTATGCATGTTTGTATTTCTATTTTGAACACACTGCAGTGAGTTCTTTGTTTTGTGATTGAAACAACAGAATTCCACATTGGTATCTAAAACACACAAACTACAATTAAGAATAAAAGTTAACCAAAAAAGAACAAAACCCACAACCCCAAAAATTTGATTTATTGTGTTTAGTTTTTTCTAAATTTGTTTTTATTTAATGTTTTGTCATTTTATGTGCAGTGCCTAATTGAGGTATTCTTTATTAAGATGGAAGGCACTATATAAATATGTTTTACCATTATAATTATGCAAATGCGTGACCACATAAATTTGCATTGATGTGAATCTAAAGTACAATTTGAATTTTATAAATAAAAACTTACAATGTACTTGATGTTTTAAAATGAAAAAGGGTCAATTTTATGGGCTTCTTTATTCACTGAAACTATCAAACGAAATTTCAATAATACTAGAGGTTTCCATATACCAAACAGTAACTGGTTTTACACAAAAGCTGTGTGGTGATAAGGTTTGGGCTACTTCCCGATGACGTCCATGAAGGCTCGTTATCAAAGTCTACTTGTTGTTTTTTCTCTCACTTGTCCAAACAATTTGATGCAATACCAGCCAAGAGATATCACCGCATTTGAAAAATGTCCCATCTGGATGGGAAGTGTGTCAGTATGAATATGTCTGCATTATTCTTAAATAAATTCCACTCAGACTCAAATTCTACAGTCAAAGAATTACTACAAATCAAACTAATAAAATTAGTCGCAATCCCGCTCCTGCCAGTTTCTTTGTTCACTTTGAAATAGGGCTGTTCATTTTCGAATAATTTAGTATTCGAATATTCGAAACTTGGTTTGATCGAATATTCGATACTCGCTGATCAAGTTTTTCAGTGCATGCCGCACCAGTAAAAAAAACATTGCACGTAAAAGCATACCGGTGTTTTACGTATGGCGATTGATATTATGGACCATTCGGACAGCATTTTTTTGCATGCCCCTGTTGTATCAAGGGATTTACGGACGGGAACAATAAACTTCCGTCCACAAAAAGTTACAATTGACAAAAATGCGGCATTTGACACTGCTAAGCGCCGCAACTTTCCTATTAAAATAGCATCAGAGTCGTATCTGTACGTGCACATATATCTTTTCGAATATTCGAACTGGCAAAATGATATTCGAATATTCGCTTGACGATCAAATATTCAGTAAATTAGGGACAGCCCTACTTTGAAATTGTAATAAAATAAATACTTGCAGGACTGTTTTTGGTTTTTGTTTTTTACTGGTGCTGACAGCATAAGGGTACCATCATTATTCTGCATGTACCTTCCTCTTTCCCTGTCTGAATCTGGTTTAGTTCTGCGGTTAAATGAATAAATATGGAAAATGTCAACAGGAAGAAGAGTTTAGCTGGGCAGCAGGTCATACTTGACTGAAAACACCCAACCCCCCCCCCCCAAAAAAACAAAACAAAAAAAACAAAACAAAAAACAAACAAACACCCACCACACCCCAACAAATTCTACAAATGAAAAAAACAACAAGCAAACAAAACTATCTCACTGAAGTATTGGAGCACGATTGTTCTGTAACTGTTTCAAAACTATTTATCAACCATCATTGGTACTTGGTATTCTGTTAATCATAAAACCAAAATAGCCAGCAACTGCCTTAAAAACCCTAACCCTCCAGGGTATTTTGGCTAGAAACCCTGCCAGACGCATCAGATTGCATACTTTGTCACATTGACTTGTGTGCAGAGTGCAGCAAAGTCAAGCTGTCACCACAGATGCACTGTGCTGCGTCTGGCAGGGTTAGGGTTAATTCTTTTTGGAATTGCACAAGGTTTGTTTGCTGCATTTTTACTGTTTACTACTCCATATGGATACCAGTTTAGAAAAATGCCAGAGCAGATTTTACAGCAAAAGATTCATTAGAACATTTTCCGTTGTCAGGACAACAAAAAATGAAACAAAGGGCCTGCTGTACTCTGAATTCATGGTCTTGTTCAAAACATAATTTGCAATAAATACCGAATTGTTACAAGCTAAAAACTAAAATTCCAATACTTCAGATGACTGTTGACTTTTAACTGATTCATGGAATTCTGCATTCTCTGACGTCACAACAAAATTATCGATTGATCCATAAATGCCACACCATACAACAAAAAAACCATGTGTTCAGAAACATATGTTGGGTTTAATCGGCCTATTTCCGTTTCCTGTTTACTTTGCCATTTGCAGAAAGTTATCAATTTACTTGGGCTTACAAAGGTATCAAAAAACTTAAACACATAATCTTTCCAATGCATTAAACAAGGACAATAAGTGAAATGACTGAAGGATGAGTGTCCTACTGAGATTGCAAGAATGCAAACCATAGTATGCCCACACCCTATCTGCGCCCACTGAAACCACAACATTCCAGACAGCCCACTTTATGTATGTACATGTGTACCAACAGAGGGCGACATTTCTCTAAACTGGTACAAAAAAAACCTAGGGGCGCACCACACTTATAAACTCCCATTGACCTTAGTGTAAAATCCACTAACTTCACAGTTAAAAAATCCTTATCCAGAAGTCTCTCAGTTTTTGTGGCACTACTGAAAATTATAGTTTGAATCTTAATGTCATATTCTTTTCATTTTTGGTAGGGTAGCCGTTTGGAATTTTTGCTAATTGTCCCCCAAAGAGTACCACCCCTAAAAATGTGGTTTTTCCCAAACCGGCTAGCTGCCATTTTTCATACAGCATCCCTCCACTTGCCAAGCCAAATAGGAGCACAGAACCAACTAGGTTATGATAGCTGATCATAATTACACAATCTATCAATTGCATGACCCCCCAAAATGTATTATTCAAAAAAAGTTGTGGGTTTACAATTTATGGTAATCAGCTTGGCGCAGCCATTTTTTGCCTATTTAGTGTGGTGCACCCCTAGCTTGAAATCACAAACTGGTTTGAAATTCCCTTATCTTCCTTCGAACGGAGGGGGCCACTATTTCTGCTCGGCACAGCCTCTGGTTTTCAAATATTCCTGATGCATCTCCATATTTTTGCCCTTTGCAGAAACTTGTCAAAACACACAAACCTTAACCCCTTCTATCCAGCCGTTATGGCTGCTGGTATGCGAAGACGGATTTGTTCAGCCAAGCGTAAAGCAAACAATATGAAAACAATGGATTAAGTACACGTAGGAATGTACGCATAGATGACAACTGGCCAGGTGGTCTTTTTTAAACTGCGGTTCTGGCCGTCATCCGTATTCAAGAAATTAAAGGTAAATATACACAACATTTGCAAACATCAAAAAACAAAACTACAAAAATTATTATAAAATACCTTCCTTGACTTTAGGTAAATAATAGTTTCAAGCATCCTGTGAAATCACAGCACCTAGGGTGTGCTGTCATTTTCAAGAAAAGTTGAAGTTGTGTATCAATTTCCAGCGATCATCATTGGAAATAGTCTTGTTCCTTGACCTGATAATTTTGTGACATCTTTTGCTCCGTTTTGTCTGAATTAAGGTCAGGGCACCAGACTACAAGAACATTTTTGTTTCTCTGTTTTCCCGGCATCTACGCCCACAAAACTTTTTACAGGTCAGTATTACAGTACAGGTATTTCCTATAAAATACCAACCCATCATATCTATTCTTGTCTGAAAATTACAGCAAAATCAAATGTTTTATACTACATTTAAGCCAAAATTTGACAAACAAATTGGTAACTTGTCTTGTCTTAGGGGGAACATTTTTACATGGAAATTTCTCCCAAAAGTCATCTGTTAATCCCCACAAAATTGAACAGAAACTGAAAAAGGATGAAATAAGCTTTAATTTGATGTATGTCTCCAACACCTTAGAGAGTTCTAAGTATTTTTCATGAATTTTGAAGGTTGGCGTATTTATCATTGGGGTCCATGGAAGTTGATTCACTGGTGTGCAACCATATGGAATCACTGCAAAACCTTTCCAACAGAGGGCGCTATTACATACAAACAGTAACTTCATTATTACTGGACTGGAATGGAAATGCATTCCAATAAGCCATTTGTGAGTTAAATTTGAATAACATCTGGTACACTGACATGCTCAAAATGCTTTGCACATTTTAACTTTGAATTCTCCAGACCAAAGAGACTATTACTATATCGGGGCAAGCCTTATGCTAGCAACCCCCAGCTCCGGAATGGTCTGGTGTCTTTGTGCCATTCTCACTTATTGTGAACAATGTATTGGTGCTAAGCGTCTCTTACGTAACTATGCAAGAGCTTGCCCCGAATCATGTGATATAGCAACAGTGTCTTTGGTCTGGAGAATTCAAAGTAAAAAAATGTGCCAAGCATTTGGAGCAAGTCAGTGTACCAGATGTTATTCAAATTTAACTCGCAAATGGCTTATTGGAAAGAATAAAACTGTTTACGTGCAGAATAAATGAATAACTCTCACAGTGAATACCATAGGTATACTAATTGCTCAGTATATAGTGATTAGGTATTGACATAACATTATTGCTCATAATTCACTATGCTGATAAAGTAAAATAACACCCAAAAATAAAAACGTGTTTAGCGTCATGCCTACCTCTCTTTGGATTCAATATTTGTTAGCTTTTTAACCAACTGACTTCAAGTTCATTTGAGCGGGGTGACATGGGATGAAATTAGACACTTAAAAGTGCACGGCCCTCATCAGCTTCTGATCTGTTATGGCATAGCTTGAGGATTTTGCAGGATTAAGACAGTGGCCCCCTCCAGAGAACAAATTCAAGAAATAACAGAGAATCTTTGTGAATTGGGGCTTTATCAAATGTTTACATGGAGGCAGTTAAACGATTTTGCAGGATTGAGGGTGCATCCTAGCAAAAATGCCTAGGGGTTAGGGTTTATATTTCAATTTTATAATACATATGCACCTATCAATTGTATGACGCACCCCTAGGGGAGGTGTGTCAGTGTCCAATGTGAGGCCATCTTTTGGGGTCCCATCGTACCCATCATGTTCTCGACGAACTATTCACGTACAATTGACGCTATAAACCGCGTTTTTTTGACGCACCATGTCCAGACAACTCACCTATGACAGACATAATATGTCTCGTAGTTTAAAAGTGCATAAAGCACCATGACGCATCAATTGTCAACAGAGGGCGCCTTAACATATTGACAAACCACCACAGACATAAATAACCTATTATTTATGTTTGTGCAAACCACAGCATTAAGCCACCCTCTGTCAACAACAAACGATGTCAAACTTTAAAAATTGGGGGGAAAGTGAGGGGAAAAGTTATAATTTGGGGGGGGGGGGGGGGGGGGAACTGAAAAATCACCGGCCGTCAAAAATAACAAAGGGGGGGGGGGGGGGGGGGGACGACGACCTGGACATCATTTGATGTATGAGGGTGCTGTTTAAAACATTAAGATACGTATTTATGTACATTTACTTGGCCATGCTATAGGGCTTTTTCCCGAGGATTTCCAGTTTTAAATAAGCGGCCAGTGCAATAAAACTTTTACCAAGAGCCTTTTGGAAAGAGTTCCATATCCTGACATCATTTGGACCTCGTGCACAAAGTCTATTGGCCATGACAGAAAAAAATCAAAGTATTTTCAAAGAAAAAGCAAAAAAAATGTTCCTCCTAAATTCGTGTTTCTTCATCAGATTTACACTTTTTGGTAGCTTTTAAAGAGGAACTAAAACGGCAATTTCTTTTTGACTTTTTTAACTTATCTGATAGTTTATGCCTCCCCAAAACTAATGTAACAAGTCTCATAATTCTGAAAAAATAAATAAAATGTTTTTGAACCTTTTCTTTCTGAGCCACTTTGACTCGATTCAGAAAAGGCCGAGGTCAACTGCGTGCCGTATCGCGCGAGTATTGACGTATACGTATAGAAACATATGACGTCACTGTATTATACGACAATGTTTTACGTAGAGTCTGTACGTATTTTTTTGTCTAAGGCTAGTATTACTTGCTGTACTTTTTGCTCATGATTCAGGAGTAACACTACGATAAACATATTTTAAAGTGTTGACATCTTTGTGAGACACATTTAGAATTGGGGTTGTAGGCTTGTTCTTGCTGAAAAGCTAGTTATGAGTCATACTTTCCTTTGTTTGCAGTCGGCTTTTATTGGAACTTGCGTGGTGAGTTGTGTGTGAGCTGATGCTATACTCTAGTCTGGCGACTTTGCTTATGCAGCCCTCATAAGGACCCGCGCCTTCTCAGAACAATACACACAATTTCTGTTATAAGGTACCAGACTCAATCGCATGTAGCGCATGCGGTACCGTGCGTGTACAATGCATGTTGAGTCAAGCGAGCGTGGACAGGGAGACGGCCGGGGCTCTGGCTGCTCAAGACGGCAACCGCAGGCAACGTCGTCGCGGTGGTGCGCGTGAGTCCGGGGCACGATTGGAATGCTCGGTGCCTAGAGTTGGAATGGCTCCAGCCTTCAAACGGAACTGTGCCTTCAAACCCAGCTGAGTTTTCATACTAACACTATCATCTATACAGTCTTTCGCGAAATGTTCTGCATATATTTTCGACCATTTCGACAGCCCAAAATCAGATATTGTATTGTCTACAAAGCGGACCCACTGTCGCCTTTGAGCTCCATTTAGCACTGGGAATCGCAGTAAGGTTAAGTCAGGGTTTTTGTCGATGTTCCTCGTGCAACCCCCAACTACACACGATCGAGGCATAATGATTATCTCAGAACCATGCTCACACTGAAATAATATCAAAATTAGACAAAATAGACGGGAAAACAGGGGAGAAAGGTCGACAAAAACTCTTCAGCAGCATCAACTCCACGTACGTACATGCATAGTGTTTGGCTGTAGCATCAACCGACTCTACACGTGTACGTCACGGGGTCACGTACATACATTTAACATACATAATGAGCTTTCGCGAAACAGGATAAATGGTTCAGAATAACAACCCTTTTTTTTTAATAAAAAAATTTCTCTCGTCTGCAAACTAATCTCCATCAGTTAAAAGAGTATTTAAACTGTCGGAAAAGTCCAAAAAGTCAAAAACAAAATTTCCGTTTTAGTTCCTCTTTAAGTCATAAGTGATGTCCGGATATGGAACTCTTTCCGTTAAAAAAGGCGATAAAGGGTCCAAGTTACTCGGACTAGTCATAAGCTACATAGCAACCATGGTAATAAAGATGTGCGATGACGGGTCAAGTCTCTTGAAAATTTACATTTTTAAAAATTTTCTCACTAGGTAAGCAATGTAAATTTACACAAACTATGAACAAATTAGGTTGTGCTATCTAGCTATGGGGCTCCAAGTCCAAGAGCCCCATCCGCATATGTAGTCCGAGTAACTTGGACCCTTTATCACCTTTTTTAACATTTAGACATGATCTGGCGATAGTAGGGTTAAAGTACGCGTACGACGATTTTCTATTCATTAATTAAAAACGTCTAAAATCCCAACAAAAACATCAAAATTCAACCTTACAACGGCAACCAAAATACTAGATACGCCACCTTCTGAACAAGTGGAGTTCCATGATCAGATGAATGAAGAATTCCCCCCCCCCCCCCATGACGCACGTGCAACCTCGAATCAATATACTACATGTATCTACACACGAACACTTACCGTGACCGTTATACAACTCACGAAACAGTCGCCGGCATAAACAGGTTGTCGCGCGGTGCATGCGGGCGCTGCACATCAGGGTGACGTCATGCAAGGTCGAGGGGTCACTATTTGAACTGCAAGACAGCGAAAAGACATTTTCTGCGGGGGGTCTCTAAGAATTAAACGGTAAATTTCACTTTTTATTTGGATGGTAAGTAAACCTTGGTACATTCAATTGATCATGGAACTCCACTTGTTCAGAAGGTGGCGTATCTAGTATTTTGGTGGCCGTTGTAAGGTTGAATTCGGATGTTTTTGTTGGGATTTTAGACGTATTTAATGAATGAATAGAAAATCGTCGTACGCGTACTTGGACCCTACTCCCCAGATCATGTCCAAATGTTAAAAAAGTGATCATAAAGGGTCCAAGTTACTCGGACTACCGCGTATGGGTAATAATGGACATGATGGAAATGACAACTGACTTACATTGTGTGTTCAGTCATGGAGAAAGGATATAGCCGAGTTAAACCTTCCCCTCCTCCTACGTACGCGTACGCTATGTCCAGCTGCATGCATTGCCTTGACACACACGTCACGTCACATGCACTGCGTGTAAATTAGGCAAATTACAACTTAGTCTAACTGCATGATGATCGATCGACTGGGAGTTTAAAGCCAATTCTTGGCCACAAAATGAGTTAGTTTTCCTTGGTTGACTCCCTTTGATTTCCAAGGTAAGCCTACCGTTTCTTTCCAAACTAAATGCATCGAAGTTCAGTAAACGAGGCATTTTTTTACGGCTAAGAATTGAACAAAATCTCGCTCGCTTCTGCTTTCCTGCAACTTCTGTTTTGCACGTGCATTTTTGGTTTCTAGACGTTACTGCCATTAGATTAAACATAAACAAAGCACCCGACTAAACGTTGTTTACATTACGTCATGGGGCTCCTGGATGGTATGTAGAGGGCGCTATCATACCATTTTCACTGGGTGCACCCACAGACATGTGGGTGCACCGAACTCCCATTGACCTTAGTGTAAAATCCATTAACTTCAGTGAAAAAAATCCTTATCCATGAATCTCTCAGTTTTTGTGACAACTGAAAATTATAGTTCGATTATTAATCTGTCAAATTCTTTTCAATTTTTGGCAGGTCAGCATTTTATTTTTTTTGCTATTTGCCATAGAGAGTACCACCCCCCCCCCCCCCCCCCAAAAATGTGTTTTTTCCCAAACCGGCGAGCTTCCATTTTTCACAAAAGTTAAAGCACAGAACCCCCAGGTTATGATAGCTGATCATAATTACACAATATATCAATTGCATGACCCCACCCCCCCCCCCCCCCCCAATTGATTATTCAAAAAGAGTTTGGCACAGCCATTTTGGCCCATTCAGTGTGGCGCACCCTGCAAAGGACAGGGGAGTTAGGGTCCGGTGCTTTGAGTTTCCGGCACGAACAGGGGGTGGGAACAGGGGTTTTTAGGTCTTGTAAAAAGTCACTAGCGACAGATTCGAAGGAGAGCGTTGAAATGGCACCTGTTCTTTCCATTTTTTTCCCTACATGTAACAAGTCAGCGTCAGATCATGGCTGCACCTACTCTTTAGGGTCTAAGATTGGGTTCCCTCTTTTCTGCAATTCATCTGCATGACCCTCCAAATTCTCTCCAGACAACTCTAGAGTTAGGAACCAAACCAACAGACAGACTCCAGACAACAGAAAACAAAACCACAAGCATTACAAATTCAGAAATGGACTTTTAATACTTGAAATGAGCGAAAAACAAAACCAAAATGTGACTGAATATCTTTCACAAAATAAAAATTCAAACTTTGAAGAACTGCTCCTCAGTGTAACAAAGAAAGAATGGAGAGATATACCATACCCTGTGGAGACATGAAAACAATAGAGACAAAGGGACTGAATAGGTCTCCACAGGGCAATTCTATGGGTTAGGTTGTCTCCACAAGGAATTTTGTGTACAAAGTCTATGGGGGTTTGCTTAAGTACAGTGACAAAGGGGAGAACAATGCCACGTCTCCACAGGGATGCAAAAAACGCGAATAAGTGTTGCGAACAACTGACCGAAATGTTGGCACAAATATGTGTGAAGACTTATAAGTGCATGAACCAGAACAATGGCAAATGACACCACACTTTGATACTCTGCAAACCTCAGTTATAAACATTTTAACCACACACAGTTCTTGTCAAAATAAAATAAAGTGCCACGGTAGCATTACTACACCAAATTTAAGTTGAGTAAGAAATTGTTATTATTTTGAAAGGCAATATCTGGTCTATTATATTGTACCAAAGCTATTGTCTGGATATTAAAAACAAAAGCAAAATCCTACATTTTACATCTCATAAGAAATACATCTTGATACCAAGATAATCTTGTTCTTGAGTAACATTTTTTAAACGGAAAATTCAAAATTCTTAAGGGGACTTGAATGAAAAAAAATAAGGAATACAAACAATTTCTGATCATATTTGTCAAACAAAAATATAGTCCAGGATAGATGGTAGTCTGGCATATAAATTTCAAAAGAAAAACGGAGGAGAACTATTCAAAGGGGAAGGATGGTACTCTATACCTGAACAACTCCATGATGAAACTTGGCAAAAACGGTTTAATTTTACAGTTTAAAAAACTAAAGCAGCAAATAAAGTAGCTTATCGAATCGAGACGGCACACAACTTATCAACAGCGATGCATCAAGATGTTTTCATGACATCTTTTAAGGAATTTGTTATCTCTGCCAATTTGGTATGATTATAAAGCATACACTTCCCCGATATGTTAGATTCTTAATAACAACCATTTCTTTTCAGAGAATATAATGTGCATAGTTTTCATCTAGCCATGCAAGTTCCTGAAAAGTACCAAACTCCACTTATTCCAAGATTTCTGTAGTTTCAGATTTTAATTCGTCAAACAATCCACAAGGGAAATTGACTTGTTTCAGATATTAGGCAGTTTATCTCACCATCTTTACCCAAAGCCATTTAAAGGCATCATTGATGCTTAAAGTTCCATCTATAGTAGAAAATATTTATTTGCTAAGCAACTGCAGGCTTTTAAGCAGACACAGCTAGAAAAGTAGAAGAATAGTAGAATCAACATTCCCTCCCCCCCCAAAAAAAAAAAAAAAAAAAAAAAAACCGGGACAAAAGTAGGACTTTGGAGGACAAAATCAGGATAAAAGTAGGACTTTTGCAGGCTTTCCGGAATAGTTTTCGTTGATACTCAACCATGTCCACAGCATCACAAGCCTCAAGGAAAAGTAGACGTACATGAAAACCTGCAACTGATAATATTTGAAGGTTTCCATGGTGAAGATAGCAATAAGATAAAGATTTGTGGTAGCACCACGCGGCAAGCTCTCTTTTGTGAGTTTGTGAGGTTCTGAAAAGAACCAGGGGAAACACTGAGGAACCAACTCAGAAAACCTGCAAAAGCCATATGCACCACCAAACATGTTGGCCAGTAACGTGTTTTTTTTTTTAGGTATACAAAACATTTCTGTAAGGAGTAACTTTAGCTCAACAAGTAGGCCTATGAGACCCTGCTTGGCTCAGCTAATCTCCTCATTATCCCAAATGTCAAACGCCCTGAAATAAATGAAAGAATTTACAGCCCATTTAAGATAAATCATGACAAATTGTCACTCACAAAAAAATGGCTGGGTTCTGGTCACTGACTGCATACCTTAACCCTCTCTCTGTCTCTGTGCCAAAATGGAGCCGACTACCCTGTACATGTATACCAAAACCTATCAAGTGACAGGTTGAAACACACACAAGCTGTGAGAGTTGGTGGGTAGATTTTTTGATAGGCTGTGACACTTAATCCCTTGGATGTGATTTCCTATAAAAATGGGCATGAGGGTTAAGAGGATGTGATTTTAGCAATGAGGGTCCAAAATCACATCCTACTCTATTTAAAATCACATCTGAAGCCTGTGAACTATTATTCCACCCTGAGTACATTGTGACTTCTGGGTTTAACAGCTTAAACCGCATTGGGATTCTGGACTCTGGATGTGACTTTGGACCCTCATTGTTAAAATCACATTCTCTTAATCCTCCTGTCCATTCTGAATAGGAAATCACATCCAAGGGGTTCATAGTGTGATAGTTATAATAGTAGGAGGAGTGTTAATACACTGTACAAGCATACAGCAGTGTCTAGCCTACTGCAGATTGCACAGGCAGTTGCCTGTAGAAAATGAGCATGAATGTTGTGTGCATGCAAAATCATATTGAAATTTGAGGATTTGGGACTGTTAGGGTTAATCCTAAACATTGGCAAAAAATCTTAAAAGTCCCCCTAAATAGTGGGTACAAGGGTTACATCGCCTCAGACTGCAGTGAGCGCAATCTAGCCGCAAGTGGACAAACATATTTATAAATATTGGACAACAGTGGACACCTTTGCTTGGAAAGGACAGACAGATTTTTTGACCCTTACTTGGAAAGGACAGACAGATTTGTTAAACTTTGCTTGGAAAGGACAGACAGATTTTTAAAACTTTGGTTGAAAAGGAGACAGATTTGTTAAACTTTGGTTGGAAAGGACAGACAGATTTTTAAAACTTTGCTTGGAAAGGACAGACAGATTTGTTAAACTTTGCTTGGAAAGGACAGACAGATTTGTTAAACTTTGCTTGAAAAGGACAGACAGATTTGTTAAACTTCGTTTGGAAAGGACAGACAGATTTTTAGTCCCAGATAAAATCCTGCTGTAAACCTGCTGACACTCAGTTCTTGCCCACATCCTCCTTGAGTGCTACAGTTTGATTGAAGATGATCTGTGGGGAAACCAAAGCAAGAAGCACAATCAAACTGATGAGGCCAAACAAAAATAGTTGTGTTGACCTCCGCGACCGACCCTAAAAGTCACAAAAGTCTGGTTGCGTTTTATTTATTTATTTTTTTAAGGAATTTTCAAAATCTCACCTATTCCAGATCCCGTACAAAATGAACAAATTTAAAAAAATAATTGTCTTTAAAGGTAGTGTACATGATTGGTCATTGTTGCAATTTTGAGAAATGGGCGGATTTGGGCGTTAGCATTATATAGGAAATATCGTTCCACTGACCTGTTCAAAGTTTTGCGTGGATGGATGGCAAATAAAATGAAAGAAATACGGCGCTCATTTTCAACCGTCGGGCAGATGATAGCCTTTAGTCAAGGCGCACGTGGCTAACTGGACGCGTGACGCGCCCCGAATGTCAGCATGTCCGGGCGCGCCACTCATCCGGGTAGCACGTGCGCCTTGACTAAAGGCTACAAGACAGTTTTCCAACGATTTCCAGCTGGAAATCGTTGGGAAAACAATATAGATTTCCACTTTTCTTGACGACGACAGCACACCTAGTGCCATCCTTTCACAGGATGATTGAGACTACTGTTAACTGACAGTCTAGTAAGGTATTTCATAATTCAGTAAAAAAAAATTGGAGGATTACCAATCGTGTACACTACCTTTAAAGGCAGCTACGACAGCATCTCACTTTTAAATAAGCTTACTTTTTGCCTCCCGACTTCAGAGAGTTACACGACATGTAGTTGATCATGGATGGTTAAAAAAAATAAAAAATTCAACCAACCGACCCTCCTCCCTCTCGATTTTTCCCATTTAAGGGCAACAAGTTTTGTGGGTTTTTTGGCCTGAGCTTCAAGTATCTGCCGTCCTATCTTTCTCTTACATAACCTGAATTCCTGCAGAAATCCTGTCTTTGGAAAGACATTGACAAATTGATTTCCTCTCGCTTTTGTAATTCGAAGCAAGAACAAAGTAATTGGCTACGTCTTTTAATCATTGTACGTATTTGACAATTTCGATGACCTACCTTGTTTGGCGTCGAGTCCGGATCAACAGAGAAGTAGCCCTTCCTCTCAAACTGAAACTTGTCGTAGACTTGAGCTCCCCTGACTGACTGATCAATCAATGCATCAGGTATGATCCTCAGAGAGTCCTAATCAGAAACAAAACACACAACATCTTAAATGCATGTGGAGAAGAGATTTCTAGCCGTCCTGACTTTCTATGTGACAGACATTCCAGCAATGCAAACCTTGCTTTGTACCCGATTACGATCAGTAAAAACCTTCTTCAAACTTGGCCCTGCCCCTAGCCTAGAACTCCTCTCCTATACACTCCTTACAATCAATCCATTTGACCCCATTATAATCTTACCTAATTACAATCAATCACAAAACCTCTTACTTCCTCAACAGAGGCGTAGCAATGGGGGGGGGGGGGGGGGGTGGGGGGCGGGAGGGGGGGGCACAGGCTGTGGGGGGGGCACAGATTCCCTCCCCTACACACTACTTATTTAAACCTTCTGTATCTTACCGGATTTCAGTCAGTTAAGAAACCTCCTACTTCCTCATACTAGGCTCCACCCCTAGCCTAGATTCCCTCTCCTACACACTACTTATTTAAACCTTCTGTATCTTACCTGATTACAGTCAGTTAAGAAACCTCCTACTTCCTCATACTAGGCTCCACCCCTAGCCTAGATTCCCTCTCCTACACACTACTTATTTAAACCTTCTGTATCTTACCTGATTACAGTCAGTTAAGAAACCTCCTACTTCCTCATACTAGGCTCCACCCCTAGCCTAGATTCCCTCTCCTACACACTACTTATTTAAACCTTCTGTATCTTACCTGATTACAGTCAGTTAAGAAACCTCCTACTTCCTCATACTAGGCTCCACCCCTAGCCTAGATTCCCTCTCCTACACACTACTTATTTAAACCTTCTGTATCTTTAACCTGATTACAGTCAGTTAAGAAACCTCCTACTTCCTCATACTAGGCTCCACCCCTTGCCTAGATTTCCTCCCCTACACACTACTTATTTAAACCTTCTGTATCTTACCTGATTACAGTCAGTTAAGAAACCTCCTACTTCCTCATACTAGGCTCCACCCCTAGCCTAGATTTCCTCCCCTACACACTACTTATTTAAACCTTCTGTATCTTACCTGATTACAGTCAGTTAAGAAACCTCCTACTTCCTCATACTAGGCTCCACCCCTAGCCTAGATTTCCTCCCCTACACACTACTTATTTAAATCTTCTGTATCTTACCTGATTACAGTCAGTTAAGAAACCTCCTACTTCCTCATACTAGGCTCCACCCCTAGCCTAGATTCCCTCCCCTACACACTACTTATTTAAACCTTCTGTATCTTTAACCTGATTACAGTCAGTTAAGAAACCTCCTACTTCCTCATACTAGGCTCCACCCCTAGCCTAGATTTCCTCCCCTACACCCTACTTATTTAAATCTTCTGTATCTTACCGGATTTCAGTCAGTTAAGAAACCTCCTACTTCCTCATACTAGGCTCCACCCCTAGCCTAGATTCCCTCTCCTACACACTACTTATTTAAACCTTCTGTATCTTACCTGATTACAGTCAGTTAAGAAACCTCCTACTTCCTCATACTAGGCTCCACCCCTAGCCTAGATTCCCTCCCCTACACACTACTTATTTAAACCTTCTGTATCTTTAACCTGATTACAGTCAGTTAAGAAACCTCCTACTTCCTCATACTAGGCTCCACCCCTAGCCTAGATTTCCTCCCCTACACCCTACTTATTTAAATCTTCTGTATCTTACCGGATTTCAGTCAGTTAAGAAACCTCCTACTTCCTCATACTAGGCTCCACCCCTAGCCTAGATTCCCTCCCCTACACACTACTTATTTAAATCTTCTGTATCTTACCGGATTTCAGTCAGTTAAGAAACCTCCTACTTCCTCATACTAGGCTCCACCCCTAGCCTAGATTCCCTCCCCTACACACTACTTATTTAAATCTTCTGTATCTTACCGGATTTCAGTCAGTTAAGAAACCTCCTACTTCCTCATACTAGGCTCCACCCCTAGCCTAGATTCCCTCCCCTACACACTACTTATTTAAACCTTCTGTATCTTACCTGATTACAGTCAGTTAAGAAACCTCCTACTTCCTCATACTAGGCTCCACCCCTAGCCTAGATTCCCTCCCCTACACACTACTTATTTAAACCTTCTGTATCTTTAACCTGATTACAGTCAGTTAAGAAACCTCCTACTTCCTCATACTAGGCTCCACCCCTAGCCTAGATTTCCTCCCCTACACCCTACTTATTTAAATCTTCTGTATCTTACCGGATTTCAGTCAGTTAAGAAACCTCCTACTTCCTCATACTAGGCTCCACCCCTAGCCTAGATTCCCTCCCCTACACACTACTTATTTAAACCTTCTGTATCTTTAACCCGATTACAGTCAGTTAAGAAACCTCCTACTTCCTCATACTAGGCTCCACCCCTAGCCTAGATTTCCTCCCCTACACCCTACTTATTTAAATCTTCTGTATCTTACCGGATTTCAGTCAGTTAAGAAACCTCCTACTTCCTCATACTAGGCTCCACCCCTAGCCTAGATTCCCTCCCCTACACACTACTTATTTAAATCTTCTGTATCTTACCGGATTTCAGTCAGTTAAGAAACCTCCTACTTCCTCATACTAGGCTCCACCCCTAGCCTAGATTCCCTCCCCTACACACTACTTATTTAAATCTTCTGTATCTTACCGGATTTCAGTCAGTTAAGAAACCTCCTACTTCCTCATACTAGGCTCCACCCCTAGCCTAGATTCCCTCCCCTACACACTACTTATTTAAACCTTCTGTATCTTACCTGATTACAGTCAGTTAAGAAACCTCCTACTTCCTCATACTAGGCTCCACCCCTAGCCTAGATTCCCTCCCCTACACACTACTTATTTAAACCTTCTGTATCTTTAACCTGATTACAGTCAGTTAAGAAACCTCCTACTTCCTCATACTAGGCTCCACCCCTAGCCTAGATTTCCTCCCCTACACCCTACTTATTTAAATCTTCTGTATCTTACCGGATTTCAGTCAGTTAAGAAACCTCCTACTTCCTCATACTAGGCTCCACCCCTAGCCTAGATTCCCTCCCCTACACACTACTTATTTAAACCTTCTGTATCTTTAACCCGATTACAGTCAGTTAAGAAACCTCCTACTTCCTCATACTAGGCTCCACCCCTAGCCTAGATTTCCTCCCCTACACCCTACTTATTTAAATCTTCTGTATCTTACCGGATTTCAGTCAGTTAAGAAACCTCCTACTTCCTCATACTAGGCTCCACCCCTAGCCTAGATTCCCTCCCCTACACACTACTTATTTAAACCTTCTGTACCTTACCTGATTACAGTCAGTTAAGAAACCTCCTACTTCCTCATACTAGGCTCCACCCCTAGCCTAGATTCCCTCCCCTACACACTACTTATTTAAACCTTCTGTATCTTTAACCTGATTACAGTCAGTTAAGAAACCTCCTACTTCCTCATACTAGGCTCCACCCCTAGCCTAGATTTCCTCCCCTACACCCTACTTATTTAAATCTTCTGTATCTTACCGGATTTCAGTCAGTTAAGAAACCTCCTACTTCCTCATACTAGGCTCCACCCCTAGCCTAGATTCCCTCCCCTACACACTACTTATTTAAACCTTCTGTATCTTACCTGATTACAGTCAGTTAAGAAACCTCCTACTTCCTCATACTAGGCTCCACCCCTAGCCTAGATTCCCTCCCCTACACACTACTTATTTAAACCTTCTGTATCTTTAACCTGATTACAGTCAGTTAAGAAACCTCCTACTTCCTCATACTAGGCTCCACCCCTAGCCTAGATTCCCTCCCCTACACACTACTTATTTAAACCTTCTGTATCTTACCTGATTACAGTCAGTTAAGAAACCTCCTACTTCCTCATACTAGGCTCCACCCCTAGCCTAGATTCCCTCCCCTACACACTACTTATTTAAACCTTCTGTATCTTTAACCTGATTACAGTCAGTTAAGAAACCTCCTACTTCCTCATACTAGGCTCCACCCCTAGCCTAGATTTCCTCCCCTACACCCTACTTATTTAAATCTTCTGTATCTTACCTGATTACAGTCAGTTAAGAAACCTCCAGGGACCTCTGATGGATCTTCTGGGTTCTTGTGCTTAAACCTGTTAAAATGATATTGAATTAAATGACATTTGAAAACCATTGAAGGGCAAAACCCAATATTGAATTTGAAAACCACTCGTGATTGCAAAGATCTCTAGAATATTATAAGGACTGGAAATACAGCCAACTTCAAATGGCAAGATTCTGCCCTGTCTAACTCGAATAAATCGCAGACACGAAGACAGTTTCAAGCAATTGCCAGATTTGTGCCTAAAGTTAGACAGGCTATGCCGAACTTCTGGCAGAAGACCTGCCCAGCCTCAAGCACCAAACCTGTACCACATCCAATTCAATTCACTCTGGCAAGATTCTGAAATTGTGCATGTTTGTGAAGACTGCACCTTATCCTTGCTAGATCTCTGTTCCTGGTATCATAAAATGTCTCCTTTCAGAGGCTCTCATCTTCAATATGTCGAACAGGTTCGACAATTATTCAATATTTGAAGAAACTGTTGCATTTCTGCCACTCTATGGTCCAGAGTTGTGATCCATTCAGTCACAAATCACTTGCAATTCAGTCACAAGTCCATCACAAGTCTGGTCTCAAGCCAAGTCACAAGCTATTCAAATGAACTATGAAAAAAGTATTCCTTTGTCATTGTTTATCCCCTGCAGCTTATGAGCTGGCTTGCGATTGGCTTGCGATTGGCTTGATTACAACTCTGCTATGGTCAGATGCAACATCAACTGAAACAAACAGCAGAAATTTAAGTGAAATTTATATTTCAAGTGAACCTTGGATCTTCAACTTACAGTCTTCCATAGACCCTGACTTCACACTTGATGGGCTCAGATACCCAATGGATGAAGGCCTTGGGTTTAGATGTAACATCCACTGATTGAGACGTCACCTTTAACTCTATCACTCGACCCGAGTCATCTCTGACTATGGACTGTAGTGTCAGGACTTGTGCTGCATACTTCAGGCCGACCGTCTGGGTTGGGGTCAACCTGCGATATCCCTTCTCAGGATTCTGGAAATGAAATCAGTTTAATCAGATTAATTAATCCTCTATCAGAATGGTATAAAATAAATAGTAGAGCTGTGCATTCGAACCGGAAGTACCCACACTAATGCCAGGAACCAGTTCTAGATCATGAAATTGAGTACCCTAAACCTAATTAACATATTACTTCGTAATTTCTTGGACACTGTAAACAAGTTTTTGAATGTCATTTGTGGGGGTTTTCAAAATGAAGACCAGAGTACATGGGAAAACAAGACAGATTAACGTCTATGACGCTTACGAAAATGCAATTTACACCGTAAAGCTACCCAGCTCACTGTACACACTTGCATCTTGCTTCATTGATGCACAGATGTGGTAGTATTAACCCTTTTGCATGCACCTAGTGGGTTAGGGTTAACATGCGGACCTTTACGAACAATATGCACAGCAATTTCCAAGATTTAATTTTTTTAGATCGGTTTTCTTTAACCCTCCCTCTCTCGGTGCCAAAATGGAGCCAACTACCCGACCTATCAAAACCTATCGAGTTTCAGGTTGAGACACACAAGCTGTTGGAGAGGAAGGGCTTAGGTTTTTTGATAGGTTATGATAGTTATAACAGTAGGAGGGTTAATTTAGGAAGAGATTCATCAGTGGATATTTTTGATAGGCAAAAAAACCAAAAAAACTGCTCAAATTTGATTTTTCGGTATTACTTAAATCCTAACACCATTTGCAATAATTGCCTTTACGTGGCAACCAGACAGAAGGCGCAAAGTAGAAAGAACGCAAACAACTTGGAAAAAGACAGTAGAAAAAGGAAAGAAAGGTTACAGAATGGAGGACGTGCAAGGAAGCTACGGGATGTGGACGGGACACACAAATGGAAACAGAGTGTGATGGCCGTACGTGCTACAGGGTGCGAAGAGGATAGGAGGAGGAGGAATGTTGAGTTACCTCACTGAAGTCACTCTGCTCGATGTAGATGACGGAAGTGAAGAGCAACTTACGTGAGCCCTTACTGCTATCATGAGGGATGACAGGAACACTCAACTTCTCCGGCTGTACAAGATAAATCAGTCAGAAAAAGCATTTCAATTCTCTTTGTAAGTAGATGTGTAATATGGACACATGGTTCCGTCACATGCATTGATTTTGTTACTTTTCGGTCCAAGGCTTGATAATTTGTGACCGGCTCTGGCAAAATCAGATGCTTCTCTGCATTTCCCATTATGCGGTATGGGCCTGCAACGTTAACAAATGGCATCATCAGTGATACAAAATCCCGAATATTGAAATTTGTGACCAGCTCTAGCAAAACCCAACACTTAGAATGAAATTTCAATATTGGGATTTTGGTATCACTGATGCCATTTTTTAACGTTATGCGGTACCATACCGCATAATGAGAAATGCCGAGAAGCGTCAGATTTTGCCAGAGCAGGTCACATTTGTGTAAAAACATATCAGACATTGTAAACCTTTTTTTAAAACTCATTTTCACCTTCGTCAGAAGTACTTTACACTGCAGAAGTGTACTGTAATGAATGCAGTCTTTGAAAGTCTTTCTGCACTTTTCAGTTTCTTCAATAAAGCTTGAGGAAAATAATGTGCAATGCACTCTCATAAGATGACAGATCATGGTTGGATTTAGTCTGTGTTATGCCTGCTGGACTTCAATGGCTATGCCACCACAAATCTTCCAGGGTTAATTAACCCTGGAGGATAAGCGGTGGCACAGCCATTTAAGAGGGCACTGTTATCACAATGGCGGCTAATCCAATAAGTACTCCATAGAGTATGACGTCAATCAATGCAATGTTTGGAACCAGAATACATTCTAAACTGCATGTGTTTGGAACCATTGAAGCGGCAACTGATGTCAGACTTCAGTACTCTATTGTGCAGCCTACCTACCTCCTGACCATATGCGCTCAAGTGTATACAGTTTGAGCTGGGGATTAATACCCTTTGGGCCCATACCATTTGGGAACTCTCAAGTTTCATATGATGCACCATATGGGGCAGAGCGAACCCCCTTCTTTTGTGTTGGTTGTTGTGTTCCCGGAATCTCAGGAATTCTTTTTTAGAAGTCTAGGGGGGATGTGTTAGGTAACAATAGTCTGGAGAGTGTATATGGTATAGGGACAAAAAGGGGAATACCCCTCTGCCCCATATGTGCTGGGTATAAGTAATTTGCATACGTTTCTAAATCGCACTGACGCCTTAAGGGTTCACGTTTTTCTGAAATTTGACAATAGCAATCAAGCACTGGCACATTATTAATACATGACCATAAATGTCAATATGTTATGATACAATTTGGGACATGTCGTTTGACCTTTGATGGGAAACAATTTTGTTTAGCTCTCCAATGAATTGAAAGGCTACACATAAATAGTCAAAAGATGGAATTTTTCCGTCGGGGTTGATGTAAATTAGAACAGGGATGTTTTCTCTTTTTGCCCTGTTATGTATACTCACTGTATACTCAGTGCTTTCCGAGAGCCTGTGTGACAAAAATCACAGGCTTACTCAGGTGGGATTCGAACAGGCTCTCGGAAAGCACCGAGTAAACAGTGCTTCATATATTACGTCGGGACAGGGCAAAAGAGAAAACATATCCATTCTAATTTACATCATCCCCGACGCAAAAATTCCATCTTCTGACCGATTACGCGGTACCCGCTGCTGCATTGGATTTAAATTGGCCAGCCCACTCCGGCAAGCTCGGTGGTCGAGTGGTTAAGACGTCTGCACTAGTAGCAGGAAGTCGTGGGTTCGAATCCCACCCGAGCAAGCCTGTGATTTTTTTCACACAGGCTCTCAAAAATGCACTGAGTATACAGTGCTTTATACATTACGTCGGGACAGGTCAAAGGAGAAAACATCTCTGTTCTAATTTACACATAAATACAGTCGAACACCTTTATAACAAGGTCCTTGGGACTTTACAATTTACCTTGTTATAACAGGTACCTTATATTATCAGTAATGGAAAACAAAGAAAAACAAAGACTCTGGATCTATTTTTGTCCTTGTTATAAGCAGGATGTTGTATTAACAGTGCTCTTATTATCAGGGTTCGACTGTAGTTTATGTAACTTAAAGCTGTATTGAATTAATGCGATGTAGTTATAGAATAATTAACTAATGAACTGTTCATTTTGTTTTCTTTAATTCCACAGACTTGCCCCTGAATTGGCCGTCATTTTTTTCTTTCTTTATTTGCCTTTGTTGTATACATTTGAAACTAACATTTGTACATATATGTGAATAAACTCTGAAAACTCTAGTATCTCTGGGTCCACTCTTGTTTTCACATCACTAAGTAACCTTCGTCGCATGAGGAGTTACCACCCCCCCCCCCCCACAAAAATTGCTCTTCCTTTGGCTACACTAACATTGTAACTTTACCTTGCGTTCAGGAAGAATGGTGACCTTGAGGGGTTCCAGCACTGCCATCACCCTTGGTGCTGTATTGTTGAGATAGTCCCTTACGCAGGAATCAAGCAAGGACGGGTCAAAGGTCACACGCGACATCGTTACTCCAATCTGATAAAACAGAGGTAGACCAGTCAATTAAACATCAGCTGACTTTGTTGATGCAGTTTGCCCTACACAACATTAACATCTTAAATACAGACGGCAGCGACAGCCGCAGTTAGAAAAAGACCACCTGGCCGGTTGACGTCTATAGACTCATTCCTGCGCATACTCAATCCATTCATGATGTTTTTAAAAGAAAGGTTAACTGTAGAAGTACAGCAGTACACAGACAGCTGGGATTTATTTATTTTTTAAATAAAAAGCTGATGATACCTTGGCACAGAAGTTGTTGATTGCTTCAGCCGGGAAACCTCTACGTTGGAGCGCAGTCAGGGTGAACAATCTAGGGTCATCCCAGTTTCTATGGAAACACGGTCAAGAACAAGAAATTTCAATATCAGTGGTCCAAATGCTATACAAAATAAATTTTATGAGCATTCAAAAATAGCACTGCAGAGATTAACACCAATCAGATTGTTAAGTTATTCAGAGGGACAAGGTTGTCAAATAATCAGTCATTTACGACAATGAATATTCTTAACCCCTTGCGTACGGATGACGCCATATGGCGTCCAAAAAAAAAAGTGCCACCAGGCCGGGTTACGCCATTGTCTGCCGTTTGTGCAGTTTTAATCCATTGTTGGATTATTGTTTATGTCATGCTTGACTGCACAAACACATTGTAGCGGTTCGATTTGGCTGCCAGAACCGCTGCAACACCACGACGTCTACCGTAAAATACAGTGCCCAAGGGGTTAATAACTAACAAAGCTGTGGTCAACACAAATTGTTTTTCCATAAATTTTCAAAAACTTGGGCACCTCAATACCTTCCATGAGTCTTAAATCAGAAAATTATCAATTATGAGACAGGCCATTATTATCCCGGCAGACCCAGGAATAAAATGACATGATCTACATGGTGTTTATTCTTACCTGACAATACCACATTCTATGAGTTTTCCAATCTTCCTCTTTGAAACCACAGTGTAGTTCATGTTCAGTCGTCCATACTCCCACTGCACAGGGCAATAGAGATCCACTGCATTGCACAGCCAGTAATATGACTGGCGCCTGGTTTGGGAGGATAAATATACTCCCATTACACAGGGCAATAGAGATCCAGGGCAATAGAGATCATTGCGAGACTGATATTTAAAGGTAGTGTACGCGATCGGTAATCCTCCAATTTGTTTTTTTACTGAATTATTACGAAATACCTTATTTCCAGCTATAAAGGCTATCATCCGCCCGACGGTTGAAAACGAGCACCGCTTTTCTCTCGTTTGTTTTCGCCATCCAACAACGCAAAACTTTTGAACAGGTCAGTGGAACAATATTTCCTATATAAAATACTAACCCCCAAATCTGCCCGTTTCTGAAAATTGCAACAATGACCAATCATGTACACTACCTTTAAAGGACAATGCTCAAATTAAGAATGCAAGTAGCATTTTGTGTACCACTTAACTGGAGTGTTAGTACAGGAATCGGGTACCGATTGGAAAAAAAACACAAGTACCCGGGTCAAAAGAAAGCCAATCCCAAAAATTTAATCTCAGAAATTGCTGTTCATATTGTTTGTAAAGGTCCGCACGTAATAACTACAACATCGGTGCATCAACGCAGCAAGATTCAAGTGTACAGTATACAGTGACCTCTACAGCTTTGTGGTGTAGATTGCATTTTTGCAAGTGTCATAAACGTTAATCTGTTTTGTTTTTCCATGTAGGCCTATACCGGTTTTCATTTTGAAAATTCCCCACAAATAACTTTCAAAAACTGTCTTTTTCATTGTCTGAGAAATGACTAAGTGATATGTTAATTTGGTTATAGATACTCGATTCCATACTCTGGAACCGGTTCCCAACATTAGCGGTAGGGTACCCAGTTCGGATGAACAGCACTACACTAAACATACCTGGACTGAAATTCCTTTGTGCATAGCGAGTGTGTGATGTGTTCCAGCGAATCACAGAGACAGTGAGTGTAGTCATAGGTTGGGTAGATACACCTGAAATATGAATGAGATGAGTACGTCATTCATAACAATGTAAAAAATAGTCTGTGCAACAAACACATTTATTGGGCAAGTTGGTCAGGATGTCTGTTATAACACAAACCTATAATAATTATATTTCTTACTTAAAAAAAAAAAATAAAAGGCTTATATTATGAGTTGTTTTCAGACTCCTGCTGCACACAAAAATTTGTTTAGTAAGAATGTGATGACAAAACATGGGTGGAACTTTTGGTCGAGGTCTCTTTTCAGAATGAACAACATTTCTGTTTTGCTACAAAAATATTAACTGAACAAATTATTTGTCACGGTGAAACTTGAAAAAAAGCAGTACATCTTTCCATCAGTTAAATATAATACCTAAGTGGTGTTATTAAAAATAAATCCCTGCCATCTGATTGGTCGATCACATGCATTGAATTATTCGTCCCATTGCACAACGCGAACCCGCACCGCCCAAAAAAGTTCTATCATATGGTTCTATCAAACGGTACGCGTTTGATAGAACTTCCCGAATTTCACGGTCACTATTGGTGGCGCTACAACACGGATGTCATTCACACAAAATAGCGGACGATCTTCGAGAATCACCGTTTGTTCTCCTAACAGACGATGAAATATAGGAACTCATAGGTCATGCTGACGCTGCTAACACAAAGAAACAAATTAAATATGCAGTTAAACGATTAGATGACTTTGCAAGACATGCAGGAACAACAATTGAGCTTCAACTGTTTCGGAACTGGACAACTTTTTGTCGCGGTTTTATGCGGGACTGACAAGGGAAAACGGTAGGCCTATGTTGTACACAAAAATATCCATGCATGCAATCTGACGAGAATTTATTCAGGCGTTGTATAAAACAAATAATGAATAATTTCATGAGGTGACAGATGCAATGTTCCATTCCATGAGGCGAATTACCATTGCACTCATAAACATTCATTATTTGTATACTACTATGATAAAATTGAGTCTGATAGGAACTAACCATTTATCCTTGGACCTGTGATGAGGTGTAAACTTGATACGATAAGCCACTGGGTCTTTCTTGCCTTCTGCTAGTACGTGCTTCATACGTAGGACAGCGTCACCCTCGGCTATCTTACCTCGTCTCATATCCTGAACACGAGAAATTGAATTATGGATTAGTGCATAACATTTGAATGTTTAGTTTATGTCCCTATTATATCTTGTTTATTTTACACATATTTAATCTTGGAACTGAATGCCCTCTGGCAACCGTAATATAGTGATTTGTGGAAGTGCCGTGGCCTAGTGGTTTGGAGCATTGTGAATTCATGGTCTGCGGGTAATTCTGCAAGTTGTTGGTTCGAGCCCAGTCCTGGGGCTAATATGGGTAGAGGCATTATTAATGCCTTGCAGTGGACTAGTTACCCATCCCGACCCTATTCATACTGTGAAGAGATCAGATTATCTTGTCTTGATTCAGTGTGAGGGGCTGGTTCTTCCACACTTTCCTCTGTAGCACACACACCTCGAGTGGCCTTTGGCCTTGTGATGGGCGAACATTTTTTGTCTTGTACTAAATGCTATTACATGTGCTATAATATTTAGTACAAGACAAACAGCATAATTGTTGTACAACTTGATAAACAAACAAAAAACTAAGGAGGGCAGTGGCTAGCCAGCAACGAAGGTTGTGTGAACAACTACATTCTGTTTTATTTTGCCTAACAAATGCTTCCAATTATTACAGAAACCTAGGTTCCTGGAACACGCACCTCCATTATATCAAACTCTCTTTGAATGTTCATTCAATCCGCAATAAACCACGGTACTCACATCAAACAGTTTGAGTGACTCCTCAATAGGTCTGTCTCGCCATGGGGATTCCGGATTATTATGACCCTTGACCTCCTCAGGTGTCATGTGACATATGTAAGCCAGGTCCCTGCACAACCAAGTATACCATAATACAGTATGTACTTTTGTCAACAGAAGTCCGTTCATCAAATGTCCGAAACATCGGTACCTAAACTCAATTAACTTTCACCATACCCAGTCAGTATCTCAGAATTATAGGAACGCAAAGTTCCTTTCTAATCCTACCTCTGTATTAGGTCCACTGCTAAGTCATAGAGTTCTTGGAAGTAATCCGACGCATGAGTCACATCGTACGGCTCATACCCAAGCCATCGTACCATGTCAAGAATCGCTGTGAAGAATTTCTCTTCCTCCTTCTCAGGGTTGGTATCATCATAACGCAAGAAGGTAATGCCATCATGAGCCTATTGGAATTGACGATAGGAAAGAGGTGACAAGTAGTATTAAACAAGGGTGCAGCAGTAATTATTTTTTGCCAATGAAACTTATTTTGTCCAAAACAAAGCAAGCATTTCATTTCTCCTCAACAATTCACTGGGTGATCCTCCACAATGTCGCTTCCCAGGTTGCATCGTAAAGTTGGGGCATGATCCCTGGCTATACGGCATTCTGGGTATGTGACTTCTGACTAGCGCCCACCCGAACAAAGATACTGGCAAATTCAAATCCCTCTTCTGCCAGTGCTCTACCTACTGAGCTATCTTGCCCTATGTTGGCTGTCTCCCAAATTGTCAGTATCTTTGTTTGCGGTGCGCTAGTCAGAAGTCATGAACCAATAATGCCGTATAGCCAGGGATCACACCCCAATTTTACGATACAACCTGGGAGCGACGTTGTGGGATCCTCAACAACTCATTGAGTGATCCCCTCATTATTGCTTCTTAGTTATCCAGGTTTTTTTTAATGTTCCTGCCACTTTTCATCTTTCAATGGTTTCATCAGGATCCATTTTCCTCAGTTAAAAAAAGAGAAGAAAATGTGATCATCAGTGAGTTTAATGTGTACTAGTGTAAGAAAATCTCACCCTCGCATATCCAAAGTTGAAGTTGATGGCTTTTGCATGACCAATGTGAAGAATACCGTTTGGTTCTGGTGGGAAACGCGTCCGTACCTGTCAAGGAAAGAAAAATATAAAAAATCACTCTGGAAATTTAGCATACACAAAATTAGTCTAAAAACTCAAAGGCGTAAAATCCATGCGCCCAGCATCCTGGCAATAAGTGTGATACATCAAAATAATATGGGTCATTCTATAAATTTGTAGTCCAAAAGTGTGAAATTTTTGGTGTCCCTGTATAAGATATTGCAATTCGGGACATTCTTTAATGCCTTCTATCTGCAAGTGTGATTATGTAAAGCAAAGTAAATGCCAAACAAGTAACAAATAGTGTAAAGTCAATTTTAATGATACTTGATGAGAAATTACACAGGTCAGGTGTAACAGGGACACCAAAGAATTTCACACTTTTGGACCCCACGTACACAGAAAGAAATGGATTATGAATAAGGTTTAACCGATGATCGGATCGGACATCGGATCGGGCCGATGTTTGGCAATATCGGCAAAACATCGGATCGGCAAAATTTGTAAGGTTTAACCGATGACGAACCGATGTTCGGCAATGTCAATTAGCAAACTTTACACTCAATTTTATCATACACAAATGTCAAGTTTTTTATTAGAGCGCGAGTAAAAACGATGTTTTATTTTTGTGTGAAAAATGAACAGTTTTATGCTGTGATGTATATTATCATACCGGTGTAAATATCTCCGAGCTCCGCGACTATGCGATCCGCGCTATCTGCACCGCATGCGTGAAAACTTAGTGCCCGAAGACAACGAAGCTAGCAGTCAGTGCATGACTGTACTGGTCTACTGAACGTCATGAAGTACATGTACACATTTTGAGATGCTTTGTGAGACATATGCCTGATGAATTTTATGTAATATGAGCATTGCAAAGTGAAAAATAAAATTTACGTATCAGCTTCCTTCCTATTTCTTTAAAATAGTAAACTTATGGTTAAGCCAAAAGTCTCGTGTTGTGAATAATCAACCTTTTTATTCAGAACAAAGATAGATACATGATTGATAGCCCATTAATCAGCAAAAGCAATAAACTAAACCAGGCCTCGATCTTAAGCTTTTTTTTAACTAGTCCAACAGGCAAGTTAACTGGGTTTTTTACTAGCCCGCAGAAATTTTTACTAGCCCACATTTAATGGACATTGTAAATATCCCATTAACGATGGTCAGTTTCATTTCGCGGCAAACACGGCAAAACATCGTATTTCCATCGTAGCTAAGCCAGCCAAAGTCCCGCTCCCAGTCTTGTCTGTAGACACGTTGTCTTTTATTTTTGCTCTAGTTTGCATCGTATTCTCTTTTGCTCCCTTTTTTGGACGGATTGGATACATTTAGATATCGCCACATGACGGAAAAAAGACCCAAGTGAATAAAACTTCTCACCATCCACGTACATGTACACCGGCCCGGTATACAGACCACACGCACAAATCTTCGCACACAAAGTACACGCGCCCATGCCTTCTCTTTCATTCACTGCATGCATGGCTCATGGTCGCTGAGGTCAAGTGCCGATGCGCATGCTCAGTATGCACATGGAATTCCCCGGTTGGGCCCATAATCAAAGCTGGCTTCAGTACGTACCAAAGATTGTATAGCGCCGCGTACGGTTCGCTGCGTCTTATAGACATTCATGACATTATTCCGCCAATATTAGTTGGCGTTTTCCTTCAAATTGACATGGGCCAAAAATGTGACGGTCCTTAATAAATTTTTTCAAACACTGATGATGTACAAAATAAAAATGTTTCAGTGTCAGCCGTATCGAAGCCGAGCATTGAGAAAAGATCCATAGTCTGTTTTGTGTGCACTTTCACTGTACTTTTCTTCCCACACCCAACCAGTCCCGATCCCATGCGTACAGCATTTGGCAAAAAAAGTGCACAACACACTCTGGACTTGAAATGAGACTACCAACCTACCTTGTACAAGTCATGTGCGCTTGTGGCATCACGTGCGCAATGAATGGCATACACGTGTACGCACGTACACATGTTGCCATCGGGACACAAGCTAGCTGCTGTGATGTGAGACAGCGAGCGGCATGCATAGCGCTAGCGCTGGCGCGGCGGCTCGGCATAGTATTGACTGTGCGGGACGCCGTAGCGCTGTACTCGGTCATTAAATGAAACAAGAAGATTCACTCAAACTTACAAAGAACGTTTGTTTGATTCATATCAAGCAAAAGTGACAATTTTAAGCAGGTAGGTATGCTTTTTTAACTAGCCCGCCGGGCAAGTTAAAGAGTGCTTTTCACTAGCCCGGAGCAGTTTTTACTAGACATTGTACGCCGGGCTAGTGCTAAGGTCGAGCCCTGACTAAACAAAATAAATATGAAACTGCGATCACCATATCACAAACTGCACGCACAGAGTGCCGCGATACGAAAGCAGTCCATGCCGTACAACGCGCGGGCGTGCCCGGCCAACTGACAGCTCCATGCACGGTGCGTCACCGTAACACGTTGGCGACACGTGGAATTATCCACACAGCCGTTTATCACGCATATCACTCAACCACTGGTCCACTTCTTGTCGCAATTTGTCGAAAGTTTTGATTAAAACACATCCTGATTTTGACTATCTTTGTTGGTCCGATTCTTTGTTGGTTTTCGCTGGGATTTTATGAACAAATCTTGTCGAGTGGGCCTACGAAGTTCTAGAAGTAGAATCTTTGAGTAATTTGTTGCCTCCAAAGCATGCGTGTCAAAGCATGGTGTTGCATGAATAAACACCCCCAACAACGGACCCGCTTTGCGCAATGCGCAGGCGCAAACGGTTTCTTTTCCCATCGAGCCCGTACTTATTTTGCTGCATGCGCACGTACTCCTGGCCGAACATCAACAAGATGTACACGATCTTTGAGTTACGCATAGTTTCACATGTCGGCAAGTACCGCTACTTGTATGGGAATTCCGGACGCCCGGTCGGCAATTCCTACTATATTATGATCAGAAATCGGTATCGTAGAATTAATTTGTCTTCCTCTACCTAATAACATTTTATGGCTTTCGAAAATAGGGTGACCCGAACTGAAGGCATTTTTTTGTTTGGCCCAATTTATTACTGTGTTAAGGGAGTCGTGGTTTGTCTTGGGTATGTCACTGTTGGTTGGGCCATGGAGGTAGGTTTTGGTTGGGCGCAATCGGTCGATCGTGCTGCGCTGCGCTATCATCAGTCGATTCTGACGGATATCTTGGACTTTACTTACCTTTAAAAAAAATCCTCTAGAGCCATGAATTAGAAAGAAAATGTGTTCGACTGGTGGCAGCGCGATCGGTCCATAGCGTCACGATCTACCGATAGCGCAGCACGATTTTTTGACGTTTTTTATGGCATTGTTTTATGTAGATTAAAAACATCGGATCGGATCGGACATCGGCCGATGTTCCAAATAAAACATCGGCCATCGGATCGGCAGGCAAATCCAACATCGGTTGAACCTTAATTATGAAAAATAGGTAATGCAATACACATGGATGCCAGTATGCCCACTGCATTAATTCTGATTATGTGACAGTTTTTGTACAAATGTCGACACAAACCTGTCCATTGGTTAATTCCAGATGTTGCTTCAACAGTTCCATGGTCTTCGGAGTGACAATGTAGCCATCTGTCGTGTAGTTCTCACCTGAAACATGAAAGTGGGCAGAGGTTTTACTGGTTAGGAATCTGTTTAAACCTTTGTAATTATCTGGTTTTTGTATCAGTAATCTATCAAACTTTAAGCACTGCCACTTAGCTGGACAGTGATTTAGTTATCATTAACCCTTTCCTGTCGAGTTTACTCAACAGACCACAGCACAAGAAAACACACACAAAGCAGCCAAACAATATATACTCACCATGTTTCAATAAACTCTACTGTTTGTGTTATTTTTGCTGTCCATACTTCATCCTCATACCAACGGAGAGAGCTTTTTTCAGATCTTTCTAATGGTGCTATCAAATTTATGTTTGCGCGAAACCGTTCGTTTATTCTGCTCCACTGCACATGTCCGACATCACACGCAGGGGCAAGCGTGAGTTAGCTCAGGAAGGTAATCGAATGCACTATATCTGTAGTATTTAACCGGTTTATCAGTAATCCTTCAAACAGAACTCACTCTTGGTTTTTGCACCAGTACACTGCCAACACTGACCTGGTTTAAATGCTCACCTTGTTGGTGTATCAGTATTTTACTCATTCATCCATCATTAATCTTTCAACCCATACCTGGTCTGTGCACTGTTTATCAACCAATCTCTAGTCTTTACCTGGTTTATGAAACTTGACAGCCTCCCCCATGAGCTGGTTGATGTTTTCAGCTCCGCCCTCTGAGGGGGATTCCAACTCCTTCTCTGGTTCAGCTTTCCTCTGTTCTTCCTTCGTCTTGGCCTTTGCTTTGGGTTCCTAAATAATATTGCAGAGTGTCATTGCAACTTAAAACCTTGCATTCTCGGATATTCACATCCCACTACGTTAGCCCATGTAACTTTGTCCTTGTCTAGCTGTAAAGGTTGAGGCATTGGTGCTTATCTTTCGACTCTTTGACCCTGGTAGATGGTGCGAGCCGAACTCAGACTGATGTGTGGATTAAGTGTTAAGGTCAGTTCATACTCTCTGCGACTGCGTGTGTGCATTCACACATTCGATTGTCAGATGGAGCATTCATATTCAGCCAAAGTATGAACTTGATTTCATGCGTATGCGCATAAGCCAAATGTTAAATAATTTTTATATGTCCGACTACGCATACGATCAGTGTGTACGCACTTTCAAAATCTTTTCAAAAGTGCGCGTACACATACGAACTTTGTTTACGCACTGCGTGTTCTTTTGCACACTGAATACCGCTGAAAATGGACCAGTGAGCTGCGTACGCAGTCAATACGCAGCGAGTATCAACCGGCCTTTAGTCAAAGGAGCCATCAAAAATATTTATCAAAACTGTCACGGAGGTACGAAAGTGGGCTTACCAGCCATGAAGTACCTTAATAATTTTTAGTTTTTACGAAATTGAAAATTTCAGGAACAAAGTGGAATAAAATGTTGAACGTAATAATTGTGGGTAGTGTGGTGCTCTTAAAAACAGTACTCTCTGCATCAGTATGGAAATGTTGGTAACGTTTGACAGCTCAATTACCAAAGTACTAAATTTAAAAACCGAATATTTCTTGTCATTATTGGCACATTGGGTCATCACAACTGATTCCCGTTAGAATAAATATATTTGAATGTTTTGTAGCCATCATCTGACATGACAGAGCCTAATTACCTTTGTCTTGCTTGGTTTCTCCCTGTCAGCGTCAGTCTTAGGGCCCAGTAAATCCAGAACCTGCATGTCAACCTCGTTCTTAATAGCCTTCCCATCAGCCCACTTTAGAATCTGACGAGCTTCTCCTATAGGGCAAGGTAGAATTCAAGATGAACATAAAATATACAACTTTCTAGAACTACAGAACCAGGGGTTTTGAATGAGGGGTGGTCATCACAAATATGCCAGGGAGGGGGGTGTTGGGGCAAGAGTTGAAACGTTAAAGGCGGCATTACATTTTTGTACTACTATTATCTGCCCTGCACTCACAACTTCTTAGTTCTAAATTATTTTCGTCATTCTCAAATTTTTGCTGTGGTATGAGATTTCATTTTTCGAAGATTTGGGACAAAAAGTAGGGAAAAGTAGGAATACCTGAAAGACTATCGCTGTCATTGAATATAAATAAAGCCTGTGTAAAGCCTTTATACAAGTCCATGATACAATCTACCTCGAGTAATGCACAAAGTATTTTTTTCTGCCAGTCATTTTTTGAGTTGTCCTTACCCATGATGCTTCCCATGTTGTAGTGATATCTCTTCTCAATCAATCCTGCACTGTGCTTTTTGATTATGCTTTCCACCTACAAAACAACCGTACGGACTGTTACAAGTAACATCTTAGTATGCTGTGCTTGAACAGTTTATCTCTGATGGAATTCGCTCATTACAATACTTCATGTACAATGTACTTTAATAAAGCTATATAGCTTTGGTGCACAGCCACAATCATGGGTACACTTTTTGTTACAAAGACACCATTAAATGAACGATAGAGCAATGCTGAATAGCTCTTTGAAAAACTAGGATTTGCCACACTTAGAGCACTTTTTATTCAAAGTGGCATAAAGGTGGATGACCGATTCGTGTGTATATATTCTCAAATAATGTCGACATCATTGTTTTTCAAAATGTTGTTCATAACATGGGACACCAAAAAAAAGGTGTACCCATGATTGTGGCTTTGCACTTTGGTTATTGATCATAAACCCCAGCAGTCCCGAATCCACCAATTTTAATATAATTTTCCCACACACCCTAGGGAGTTAGGCTTTAATTGAATTTTTAGTTTCAATCTGAAAGCTGATTGTTTATGAAGATGATACCAGTACCAATCCCACTCAGAAATATTTCTTACTAAAATGCTGCTATCTTTGAGACAACTGTATCTGAAGACCTAAACAAAACTGTGGCTTATTTCAATTTCAACTGCAGAGATGTAGTCGAGTCCATCATAAGTCCCTGCAAGTCCATCACAAGCCCTCCAGTCCTAATCCCAAATCACAAGCTATTCAAATGAGCTTTGACAAAGGCATTCCTTTGTCATTGTTCATCCAGTTACTTGTGGCTGGCTTTATGAAAGGACTTGTGAAAGGACTTGCAGGGACTTGACTACAACTCTGTTCAACTGTGCTGTAATAGCTGTACCAATGCCGTATCATACCTTTAAAATCAGTTTAGATAGAGGGATATGAACAGATTTAAGGCTTGCTAACCCTCACCACCTGAACAGTTTTTCTACATGTGGGCCCAGCACTGGGAATACACTTTTGACGAACGCTACCAAATAGCTGTGGCTGGAAATTTCAGACTCGGGGCGACGTTGCGTTCTGTGGGCAATAGGCAGCGTTTTCGTTGCAACATCAAGGTTTAAATATATATCTTTTTTGGGTCGGGACGATTTTCTTTTTTTGGAAATTGCCATCAAAAAAATAGGGTCGGGGGTTCAAAATAGGGTCAGTCGGGAATCGGAAACATAAGTATTCTATTTTTTGGCTTTACTTCCTGAACATGTTTGCATTGGGGCTATGTGACTAGGTTTGAAGCTTTTGCTTCTATCAAGCCCCTCCACAGATTCGGTCTGTTACTCTATAAATATACGTTTAAAAGAATGAACAATTTAACCATTTGGAAAAAAGTAGGCCTCCCTGATTCACAACACTCACAGCTTCTTCAATCTCTTCAGGTGACACCTCGACACCAATACCGCACGCCGACTCGAAAGCTTTCACATCAATTGGATCTGTTGGATGGGACTTGAAGAAATCAAGTGCAGCTGTAGATAAAAGCAAAATACAAATTACCTGTCAAATATCCCAAATTAAATTTTTTCAAAGTGAACAAAGAAACTGGCAGGAGCGGGATTCAAACCTGCGACCTCCGGGTTACCGTACCGGTGCTCTACCAAATGAGCTATCTTGCCCTATGTTGTCAGTATCTTTGTTCGGGTGGGCGCTAGTCAGAAGTCATAAACCCAGAATGTCGTATAGCCAGGGATCACACCCAATTTTACGATACAACCTGGGAAGCAACATTGTGGGGATCACTCAATGAGGATACGACTTTTTAACTTATAATTCGTCAAACAATCCACAAGGGAAACTGACTAGGTAAATTTGAATACATTTTCAAAGTGAACAAAGAAACTGGCAGGAGCGGGATTAGAACCTGCGACCTCCGGGTTATCGTACCGGTGCTCTACCAAGAGAGAGTTCAAGAGTACATGAAGCCGTCGAGAAGCAAATGCGAGGGCCGCACAGGGGCGCTGACGCAATGTGATTTCTGCCCAGTGCTCTGAATGTCAAAGTGAATAAATTCAGCAAAGCGCGGGTAAACGGCGGGAGTAACTATGGTCTGGAATAAAGCAATACCTCCTCGTGGTCCAGGCTGGAAACTTTCATATTTTTGTCATTTCAATAGCTGAGAGGCTAAACTTGCTTCAACATCTTCGGGTGAATCATTTGTGTAAAGAAATTCAAAAAAATTATACTTGAGTTGGGTGTCTTTTGACTACCCTTCATTTTTCGCTCGTCGATATTTTGATTTTATACTCGTACCGTGACAGAAGTCCCTTTGAGACTAAAGTGTGGGCTGTCTTTTATCATTCTAGCTGTTGTGTGGCTTTTTATCTTTTTAACCTTTTCTACCTACTTGTCGTATAGCACTAATGAAAAAAGCGGTTGTTTTATTTTCTTTGAAACTTTTTAAAAATTTACTTGTCGTATAGAAAAATAAACATGTCCCAAGGACCGAGGAATGATGACCATCGAGTGGTTCGTGCCACGGGACTTCTTATCCCTGCTGATTCTGCACCTAGTGGGGGGGGGGGGGGGGGACGCTGGGAGTCCTGTTCGTACATTCATCGCCTCGCTTTATACCCGGTTAATACGGACTTATACCAATGTCATATTTGTAGCTGCATTCTCTCAGGTCATCCTGCCATTAAGAAACACTTATGTAGTCACAATATCACTATTACTTATGTGTGCGGGAAATGTAACAAACGCTTTAACAATATTAGATCTGTCTCCTGTCACTACTCGAAATGCAATATTAGCTCTGGTACTCGGAGTCCGAATCAAAACGATAATAATTCATTTAAGTGTGTGAATTGTAAGAGAACTTTTACTACTTATCCCAGTCTTAGGTTACACACTAAGAAGGCTCATCCAATAGCCTTCTTGGAACTCGATATTAATGCAACAACTTCGCACAGAGAACGCTGGACCATCGAAGATGTTCAGTTGCTCGCACATACGGAAGCAAAGTTACCTACATGTATTACAATGTTAAATTCACTAATCAAGCCCTGATTCAGGCATTTCCTAATAGAACGGTGGAGGGTATAAAGGGGCAGAGACGTAAGCAAGACTTTAAGATCATGGTAGCCGGCCTGAAGTCCAGTAGTAACCCTAGTCGGGAGACTACTGATAACGTGACTTTGAGTTTTCCCCCGATTGTGAAGGGGAGGCTTTGGACCGTGCTCGATTTCTGGACGTTCTGTCCCATTATATTAATATTAGAGAGATATATATATCTCAATTGTCTCCGACCGATAATGCTTTGGCTGTTTTGATTACTGATATGCAACCTCAGACGCCTTTACAGTATGCAACAGTACTAAAATGTATTGGCTATAATAGTAATAAACGCTCGAAACGAAACGTTCTGAGAGCGCCAGTAGTGCCAAGTAATGCATCTAATAGACTCAAAAAGAAACTCCTTTATCCCATTTACCGAGATCTCTATCGTAACGATAGGCATAGATTGGCTGCCCATATTCTTGATGAGCAGCCCATCAACCCTGAAGGATTAGAACTTAAGTGCGCTTTCGAATACTTCTTAGCCATTTTTGGTATTAAGATGCTGTTGCCGATGATCATCCATTCATTAGTAAACCATTCGTTAATGATCGTGACACTATAAGTCTTCTCGGCCCCATCTCTTCCTCGGAGGTGGAGTCAGCCCTGAAGAACATGAAGAAGACTGGGGCTGCCGGCCCGGATAGAATACGTTATAAAGACTTAGCTAAAACTAGCTCCGGACAGTTGGCTTTGTTATTCAGCTTGTGGTTTGCGGAGGGCGAGGTCCCAGATGAACTGAAAACGAATAATAGCATTTTATTACCTAAAGGCTCCGCTGTATCATTAGATCCGAATAAGTGGAGGCCGATAACCATCGGGTTCTACCTCCTCATCAGGCTTTATGCTAGAATCTTGAATGTCAGACTTAGTGAGATCACTCAACTCAACCATAAGCAGAAAGCGTTTATTCCGGCAGACGGTTGCTTAGAAAACATCTCTTTCCTAGACAATGCAATAAATGACTACCGCAACCATAATAGATCCTATTACGCAATGTTTCTAGATCTATCTAAGGCCTTCGATTCTGTTCATCAGGCCTCTATCGATCGTGCCTTGCGACGCCATAACATTTCTAAACACTTCAGGACCGTTGTGAGCAACCTGTACACAAATGTTACTACTCGTATCTTAACCAATGAGGGCATCTCCGACGCTATTCCCATGAACTGCGGGGTCAAACAAGGCTGTCCACTAATATAAGCCCTCTGTTGTTTAACTTGTTGTTGGACGAGTTATTGGACTCTCTTCCACAATACGTTGGCATGGATGTGTGTGGACAAAAGCACAAGGCCATAGCCTTTGCTGATGACTTGGTATTGTTGGCCGACAGTAAGGCCGGTCTCACATCACTTCTTGACCACTGCTCTAACTTTTTGGGCAATAGACACATGGCGATTAATGCTGCCAAATCAGGAGTCTTTGGTGCTACAGTCGTAGATAGAATCGGTAATCGTCCTATCACCAAGCATATACCTGTAAGTACTATTACTGAATGGGGGGTGAGAAATGTTCCTATCCCATGTATACAACCTAAAGATACATCAAAATATCTAGGCAAAGAATTTTGCATGATGGGCAAAACCAAATATGACTTGGTACCCAAACTTGACTGTTGGCTGAACGCCATCAAGAAGTGTATGCTCGAACCTCACCAGAAATTGACTATGCTCAAGACGTATGTCTTGGCCAGGCTGAATTACCATTTTTGCATGAACACATATAGTAAGAATGCTCATAATCGTATTCAGCTGGGTCTAAATAACGCTGCTAGAGAGATTCTGCACCTTCCGACTACTTCAAATAAGATATTTCTGACCTTGCCAACTTCGCTTGGAGGTCTCGGGCTTCCTGATGTAGCTTCCACTGCTAATCGACTCAGACACGGTGCCCTGACGAGACTTGCTAAATCTGTCGATCAGACAATTCGTAAGATCTATGCGTCTAGCCAAATACAGAAGCAGATGGTGGGTCTTGCCAGGGCCCTTGGTCTGGAGTCTGTGGAAGCCGACAATCTCACTATCAAACAGCATGTTCATAATCAAACAATGAGTGCCCTCGCCGCCCATGCTAAGACCAAGCAAGGTCAGGGGGCGGCGGCGTTTAGCCATCCATCGGCTAACTCTTGGATAAAAAGAGTCTATAAATATACTTGATGGCAACCTGTATACGAAGGCCATAGCGCTGCGTACGAAAACTATGCCCTGTCGCAGCAACATGGCCTTCACAGGTTGCCCTACAATAAGTAGACACTGTTAGGCCCAAGTCCAAATAGGGCCGGTATGTATACCGGCTACCGGTATGCAAACCGATTCATTTTAATCCTCCCAAACCGGGTTGGATACCGTCCGAGCCTCAACTGGAAGGCTGTCCCCGTTTGGAAGTCCATAATGTCCAGTTCCTGGGCTGGTGACCTCCTTCTAAATGCAGACAATGGGGTGACTTTACTCCAATCATAATCTTCCACGTTTGCTTAGTTTCAAAGAGTTTGCCGCTGGACAGATCTGACCACACAGTATTCACACTTCGGTAACCACCTATATCAGTCAATGAACTCCCCATTGTAAACACTCTGCAAGGCCATTAGGCAGCAGGCTAGCCAAGCTCAACCGCAAGTCTGTTCATTAAGGTGGCTTTGAAATGCCGACGATCAAGTGGACTTGTACCGTCCGGGGAGGGGTATAATACCGGCCGCCGTTTAAACCGGTCTGCATACCGGGAGCCGGTATGCAGACCGGCCCTAAATGGACTTTGGGCCTCACCAGTCGATTGAAACAACCTCACATATACTTTAGAGATGTCCCTCAGTGAAACTAGCAAAGGATGAAAAGACATAACTATGTATGTAAACAGGTCGCTAGCTTCCTGACTAGGACGTATGGTACACAGAACATTCACACGGAGCTGCTTCTTAATACAGCTGGCGGTAATTTCCGCCCAGATTTGGTAGTCGTCGACAGTCGACGTAAACACGCATTCATCGCGGATATCGCGATTCCTTTCGAAGCTGATAGACATTCCCTGAGAGATGCAGAGAATATGAAATATGATAAGTATAATACCAATGGAATCAAAGAAGCAGTTAAGAGATAAATTTGGGGTCAACTCTGTAACCGTTGAAGATGTATTGCAGGTTAGCCTTCTCTAGTAATCAGTTGGCAGTTCTAGCTCAGTAAGCTAATCAAAGGCTCTATTTTTACCTTTAACATGTTTACGGCAATTTAATGTTACTTTAACTTGTGTAGGGGTGGCTCCGGCCGGGGCCTCCCTCTTTCCCGGAGGAGCTACGACACCTGCGAACCCTGTCAAGCCAGACTTGTCCGTGAATTGCTTGGCCGACAGTGTGGCTCCGCTCGGCCTTGAGAAAGGGACCCGACAGGTAGTTGCGATATGCCAGCCCCGCTTTTGCGGGGACGGTACCAGTATGAATTTGTGCCTACACGAGGCCGATATCGTGAAAGTCGTCTACTGATAAATGGCCAAATGCCTTGTCATCTAATTAGTGACACGCATGAATGGATTAACGAGATTCCCACTGTCCCTATCTACTATCTATCTACGGCATTCTGGGTTTATGACTTCTGACTAGCGCCCACCCGAACAAAGATACTGACAATTTGGGAGACCGCCAACATAGGGCAAGATAGCTCAGTTGGTAGAGCACCGGTACAGTAACCCGGAGAGATACCACAACACACAATATATCAAATTAAAACTTTTAACCTGTACTTTCAGGAAATACCATAATCTTGATTTTCAAATTTTGCTACTTTATCCCCATTTCTTGGGAACAGGTCACATTTAGGCCATTAGGCCAAATAAAAAAAAAGACATGTTTAGCGTCCTGCCTTTTTGAAAAATAGGAAGGAGGAGGCCCTTTTTTTTTCTTTTTTTTTCTTCGAAATGGCCGCTCGACACATTTTCCAAGACGTCCGGCTGGGCTATTTTTCAAGATGGCCGCCAGCATACACAAGGTGATGCTAGAGTCTAAAAATACGACTTTTTGTTTTGGGATTATTTTTTTTTTTCGAAAAAGATCAAATATTCTTCATTTTTTTTTCGTGTTTTTTCATAAAAAAAAAAATAAAAAAAAGCAGGCGGCTTCAAAAAAGGAAGCGGGCGGGGACGCTAAACATGGATTTTTTTATATTTGGCCTTACAGTTGGCGAGCAGTCTGCATCAGTTTATTTCAGTTAATTTTTAGATTGCGGGCACTTTGTGGAGCTACAGGCTATTACATGTACCCAGCTGGCAAGGATATGACAGACTACCTGATAGTTGTGGTTCTGAACTCAATCTTCTAGAAATGACGTAGCCAAGGAGGAAGCCAAGACGACTTTTATTCTTCATCCTGGTTGCTATGTGATATAGCAAGGCACCACAGGCTTTATCCATCGCACCATCTCCATTCTGCTTTTGGGCCTGCAAAGAATGGGGTCAAAAATTACAAAAGACATTCATAATAACTTATTGCTGAATTTTGCAATAAGGACACAATAAACAAAAAAGGCTGGGGTTTTTTATATTGTATTTTTTGAATTTTAAAAGTGAACAAAAACTGGCAGGAGCAGGATTTGAACCTGCGACCTCCGGAATACCGTACCGGTGCTCTACCAACTGAGCTATCTTGCCCTATGTTGGCAGTCTCTCAAATTGTCAGTGTGTTTATTCATTAAATCTCAACAGCTCTGTCACACGATAGGCCTGTGCCTGACCTTTGTACCCGGCCAAAGTTGCTTCTGTAAGCAATATCGCTTCTGTTTGGAACAGGTATTTTAAAAACTGATGACGTCGCGGGAACTAAACGTAGTCGTCTCTCTAATAACCGTGCGCGAATATTCGGTTGACGATCGAATACTCGAACATTCGGTATATTCAGGACAGCCCTAACAGTCGGGAGTCAGCGAACTATGGGCCAGTCACAGCGATGACAGAAAATTGGGTATCACAAATAGCACTGCCGACGATGGTTCGCGTGAATCTGCCTTCTTTAACCCTCCAGGGTATTTTGGCTAGAAACCCTGCCAGTCGCATCAGATTGCATACTTTGTCACATTGAATTGTGTGCAGAGTGCAGCAAAGTGGAGCTGTCACCACAGATGCACTGTGCTGCATCTGGCAGGGTTAGGGATAAGAGAACAAAATCCACTTTTTAAGTTACTGGACTTGCCCAACTAGCTTGTCACATTAAAAACCAACAGGTATGTCGTAGTCTAAATCGGGGGGGGGGGGGGGGGGGCAGGGTTTTTATTTGTTTGTGGGAAATTTGGGGATAAAACGATGATGAAGATGACAAAACATAACACGAAAATAAAGATGGCGATCACCGCAAAGCATAGTGAGCATGCAAAACCGCAGGCTGATTCACAACACATCAACCACAAAATGCGCAAGAAAATCGCATTTTCTACCACAAGAAACTGCTGAAAATGATGTCATTAGAATTGAGAGACGTATATTTTTAGGTCGATAGTCATTTTGAAATGATAATGGTAAGATTTTACTTTAATACCCCCTCCCCCCACCAAAATCGGTCAGGAACAGCAAATGTTGGAAACCAACCATCCATCTGTGTTTAGAATTGTACAAACATTTGGTAAATTTTTGTGTAATATAGGGGAAGAATGTGCTTGGCAGTGTATGGTCACTCAAAGTGTTCACATACATATTAATTTCTGCCTCATTTTTACAGATTCTGCTGATATAAATCTTGAAATAACAGGTTGTGCTACATATTTAGATAGTTGTCATCAAGAAGGTTTAATTATTTTCCAAGATTTTGCTGTTCCTGACCGATTTTAGAGGGGGGGTATTAAGGCCATGAGAATTAAAACATTAGAATACCATCCACCGCCTGCAGGTCTAAATAGCCCCCGCAAACAAATTCATTATTCTAAAAAGAAAATCATTATTAAAACTAGAGGCAAGTGTTTGTGGACAAACACAGGGCTGTTTCGAATTTTTTTATTGTTAGTTTGGATGTCAAATGTGTATGCAATATTTAAAGTTGTTTGTTAGTTAACAATGACGGAGGGATGAAGATGTTGTTATTGGATGTGTGAAGGATTGGTTTAAAAAAAGGAATCGTGTACAAATGCTATGGGAAATAGCCTAGCGAATGCCCCTTTAAGATGACATCACATAACATGTAATGACTTCATCATAACGTCATGTAATGACTTCATCATAACGTCATGTCAATTTTCATCTATGACACCGGGTGGCATACCTAAATGGTGTGTTTCAACTGAATCGGACTTGTACATTTGTAGATATATGGCTTCGAAAAATGCCCCTTTAAGATGACGTCACGTGACATGTGATGACGTCATCATGACGTAAAAGTTAGGCACACATTGTGAGCAGTTGGGGTAAGTGTCTGCCAAGTTTAAAAGTAGCCAAACTGGCCGGTAAGAAAGAAAACGTTTACAAATGCTATGGGCAATAATCTAGCGAGTGCCCCTTTAAGATGACACCACGTGACATGTTATGACTTGATCATAACGTCATGTCAATGTTCATCTATAACACCCGGTGGCATACCTAGATATTACGTTCCAACTTAATCGGACTTGTACTTTTGTAGATATATGGCTTCGAAAAATGCCCCTTTAAGATGACGTCACGTGACATGTGATGACGTCATCATGACGTAAAGGTTCGGCACACATTGTGAGCAGTTGGGGTAAGTGTCTGCCAAGTTAAAAAGTAGCCAAAGTGGCCGGTAAGAAAGAAAAAGTTTACAAATGCTATGGGCAATATTCTAGCGACTTAAAAAAATATTTTTTTTATGACGTCATCATGACGTCACACAATTTTCGCTTTTTAGGGCATATCTTTGGGGCATATCTTTGAGACATACCAAAGCTATAACAAAAAGAATTTTGAAAATGTCTCGTTTTGTTCGCTAGATATATTGAAAAGAATGTTACGATTTAAAAATTCAAAAATTCAGCGACTTGAAAAAAGACTAGAAATCAACCCCTTTTTTAAACAGCAAGCACATAATAGCCATGGTTATCTGCCCGTCCCAGAATTCCTTTGTGTTATATTGAATTTGGTCTAAATTTTGAAATGGCTGTCATTTCTTACTTGAGTGAGCCACGATCATGAAATTTTGGAATTACGTACAGAAAAATTCAATGTATACATTTTTGTAATCGGATTGACCCTAACATGAGTTTAAAAAAAAAAATTGTTTGATGACGTCATCATGACGTCACACAATTTTTGCCTTTTAGGGCATATCTTTGAGACATACCAAAGCTATAACAAAAATAATTTTGAAAATATCTTGTTTTGTTCGCTAGATATAGTGAAAAGAATGTTACGATTTTATAACTTCAAAAATTCAGCGACTTGAAAAAAGACTAGAAATCAACCGCTTTTATAAACAGCAAGCACATTTAAGCCATGGTTATCTGTCCTTCCCAGAATTCCTTTGTGTTATATTGAATTTGGTCTAAATTTTGAAATGGCTGTTATTTCTTACTTGAGTGAGCCACGATCATGAAATTTTGGAATTGGGTACAGGAAAATTCAATATATACATTTTTGTAATCGGATTGACCCTTACATGCGTTAACAAAAAAACACATTTTTGATGACGTCATCATGACGTCACACAATTTTCGCAATTTAGGGCATATCTTTGAGACATACCAAAGCTATAAGAAAAAGAATTTTGAAAATATCTTGTTTTGTTCGCTAGATATAATTTAATGAATGTTACGATTTTCAAAATTCAAAAATTCATAAAAAATCACGTGATGACGTCATCATGACGTAAAAGTTCGGCATGCATCCTGAGCAGTTGGTCTAAGTGTCTGTTAAGTTTAAAGGCAATCGGCTGCATAAAAGTAGCCAAAGTGCCTGGCAGAAAGAAAACGTGTACAAATGTTATGGGCAAAAAGTCTGAAAAAGAAAAAAAAAAAAAAACTAGAGGCATGAGGTTGGTGTTTGTGGACAAACACAGGGCTGTTTCGTTTTTGTTTTTTTAGTTTGGATGTGAAATGTGAATACAATAATTTAAGTTTGTCAAAGAATCGCGCTGCTGCCAGTTTTCTTTGGTAATTTTGAAATTAATTAAAGTTGTTTGTAGTAGTAACATGTGATGACGTCATCATAACGTATCTATAAACTTGCTGACCTACCTAGATATTACTTTTCAACTTAATCGGACTTATACTTTTGTTTATATATGGCTTCATAAACAGCCCCTTTAAGATGACGTCACGTGACATGTGATGACATCATCATAATGTCAAGTCACTTTTCATATATAAACCTATATGTACTGGGCTACCTAGATATTACTTTTCAACTTAATCGGACTGATACTTTTGTTTATATAGCTTCAAAAACTGCCCCTTTAAGATGACGTCACGTGACATGTGATGACGTCATCATAATGTCAAGTCAATTTTCATCTATAAACCTATATGTACTGGGCTACCTAGATATTACTTTTCAACTTAATCGGACTTGTACTTTTGTTTTCATATGGCTTAAAAAACTGTCCCTTTAAGATGACGTCATGTGGCATGTGATGACGTCATCATCATGTCATGTCAATTTTCATCTATAAACCAACTGGCCTACCTAGGTATTTTTTAAAAACTTAATCGGAATTGTACCTTTGTCTATATATGGCTTCAAAAACTGCCCCTTTAAAATGACGTCACGGACATGTGATGACGTCATCATAATGTCAAGTCAAATTTCATCTATAAACCTACTGGGCTACCTAGATATTACTTTTCAACTTAATCGGACTTGTACTTTTGTTTATATATGGCTTCGAAAAATGCCCCTTTAAGATGACGTCACGTGACATGTGATGACGTCATCATGACGTAAACGTTCGTTACACATTGTGAGCAGTTTTTGATGACGTCATCATGACCTCACACAATTTTCGCCTTTTAGGGCATATCTTTGAGACATACCAAAGCTATAACAAAAAGAATTTTCAAAATATCTTGTTTTTTTCGTTAGATATATTGAAAAGAATGTTACGATTTTCAAAATTCAAAAATTCAGCAGTTGGGGTAAGTGTCTGCCAAGTTTAAAAGTAGCCAAAGTGGCCGGTAAGAAAGAAAACGTTTACAAATGCTATGGGCAATATTCTAGCGACTTGAAAAACATATTTTTTTATGACGTCATCATGACGTCACACAATTTTCGCTTTTTAGGGCATATTTTTGAGACATACCAAAGCTATAACAAAAAGCATTTTGAAAATATCTTGTTTTGTTCGGTAGATATATTGAAAAGAATGTTACGATTAAAATTGTTTTATAATTTAGCGACTTGAAAAAAGACTACAAATCAACCCTTTTTATAAACAGCATGCACATTTAAGCCATGGTTACCTGCCCTTCCCAGAATTCCTTTGTGTTATATTGAATTTGGTCTAAATTTTGAAATGGCTGTTATTTCTTACTTGAGTGAGCCACGATCATGAAATTTTGGAATTAGGTACAGAAAAATTCAATGTATACATTTTTGTAATCAGATTGACCCTTACATGCGTTTAAAAAAAAAAATTTTTTGATGACGTCATCATGACCTCACACAATTTTCGCCTTTTAGGGCATATCTTTGAGACATACCAAAGCTATAACAAAAAGAATTTTCAAAATATCTTGTTTTTTTCGTTAGATATATTGAAAAGAATGTTACGATTTTCAAAATTCAAAAATTCATAAAAAATCACGTGATGACGTCATCATTACGTAAAAGTTCGGCAGACATTCTGAGCAGTTGGTCTAAGTGTCTGCCAAGTTTAAAGCCAATCGGCTGCTTAAAAGTGGCCAAAATGCCGGTTAGAAAGAAAACGTGCACAAATGCTATGGGCATTTGGCTGAAAAAGAAAAAAAAAAAGAACTAGAGGCAAGTGTTTGTGGACAAACACAGGGCTGTTTCTAATTTTTTTATTGTTAGTTTGGATGTCAAATGTGTATGCAATATTTAAAGTTGTTTGTTTGTTAACAATGACGGAGGGATGAAGATGTTATTGGATGTGTGAAGGATTGGTTTAAAAAAGGAATCGTGTACAAATGCTATGGGAAATAGCCTAGCGAATGCCCCTTTAAGATGACATCACATAACATGTAATGACTTCATCATAACGTCATGTCAATTTTCATCTATGACACCGGGTGGCATACCTAAATAGTGTGTTTCAACTGAATCGGACTTGTACATTTGTAGATATATGGCTTCGAAAAATACCCCTTTAAGATGACGTCACGTGACATGTAATGACGTCATCATGACGTAAAAGTTAGGCACACATTCTGAGCAGTTGGGGTAAGTGTCTGCCAAGTTTAAAAGTAGCCAAACTGGCCGGTAAGAAAGAAAACGTTTACAAATGCAATGGGCAATAATCTAGCGAGTGCCCCTTTAAGATGACACCACGTGACATGTTATGACTTGATCATAACGTCATGTCAATGTTCATCTATAACACCCGGTGGCATACCTAGATATTACGTTCCAACTTAATCGGACTTGTACTTTTGTAGATATATGGCTTCGAAAAATGCCCCTTTAAGATGACGTCACGTGACATGTGATGACGTCATCATGACGTAAAAGTTAGGCACACATTGTGAGCAGTTGGGGTAAGTGTCTGCCAAGTTTAAAAGTAGCCAAACTGGCCGGTAAGAAAGAAAACGTTTACAAATGCTATGGGCAATAATCTAGCGAGTGCCCCTTTAAGATGACACCACGTGACATGTTATGACTTGATCATAACGTCATGTCAATGTTCATCTATAACACCCGGTGGCATACCTAGATATTACGTTCCAACTTAATCGGACTTGTACTTTTGTAGATATATGGCTTCGAAAAATGCCCCTTTAAGATGACGTCACGTGACATGTGATGACGTCATCATGACGTAAAAGTTAGGCACACATTCTGAGCAGTTGGGGTAAGTGTCTGCCAAGTTTAAAAGTAGCCAAAGTGGCCGGTAAGAAAGAAAAAGTTTACAAATGCTATGGGCAATATTCTAGCGACTTGAAAAAAAAATTTTTTTTATGACGTCATCATGACGTCACACAATTTTCGCTTTTTAGGGCATATCTTTGAGACATACCAAAGCTATAACAAAAAGAATTTTGAAAATATCTTGTTTTGTTCGCTAGATATATTGAAAAGAATGTTACGATTCCAAAAATTTAAAATTCAGCGACTTGAAAAAAGACTACAAATCAACCCTTTTTATAAACAGCATGCTCATTTAAGCCATGGTTATCTGCCCTTCCCAGAATTCCTTTGTGTTATATTGAATTTGGTCTAAATTTTGAAATGGTTCCTATTTCTTACTTGAGTGAGCCACGACCATGAAATTTTGGAATTACGTACAGAAAAATTCAATGTATACATTTTTGTAATCGGATTGACCCTTACATGCGTAAAAAAAAGAAGATATTGTTGATGACGTCATCATGACGTCACACAATTTTCGCCTTTTAGGGCATATCTTTGAGACATACCAAAGCTATAACAAAAAGAATTTTGAAAATATCTTGTTTTGTTCGCTAGATATATTGAAAAGAATGTTACGATTTTAATACTTCAAAAATTCAGCGACTTGAAAAAAGACTAGAAATCAACCCCTTTTATAAACAGCAAGCTCATAATAGCCATGGTTATCAGCCCGTCCCAGAATTCCTTTGTGTTATATTGAATTTGGTCTAAATTTTGAAATGGCTGTCATTTCTTACTTGAGTGAGCCACGATCATGAAATTTTGGAATTGGGTACAGAAAAATACAATGTATACATTTTTGTAATCAGATTGACCCTTACATGCGTTTAAAAAAAAAAATATTGTTGATGACGTCATCATGACGTCACACAATTTTCGCCATTTAGGGCATATCTTTGAGACATACCAAAGCTGTAACAAAAATAATTTTGAAAATATCTTGTTTTGTTCGCTAGATATATTGAAAAGAATGTTACGATTTTAAAACTTCAAAAATTCAGCGACTTGAAAAAAGACTAGAAATCAACCCCTTTTATAAACAGCAAGCTCATAATAGCCATGGTTATCAGCCCGTCCCAGAATTCCTTTGTGTTATATTGAATTTGGTCTAAATTTTGAAATGGCTGTCATTTCTTACTTGAGTGAGCCACGATCATGAAATTTTGGAATTGGGTACAGAAAAATACAATGTATACATTTTTGTAATCAGATTGACCCTTACATGCGTTTAAAAAAAAAAATATTGTTGATGACGTCATCATGACGTCACACAATTTTCGCCATTTAGGGCATATCTTTGAGACATACCAAAGCTCTAACAAAAATAATTTTGAAAATATCTTGTTTTGTTCGCTAGATATATTGAAAAGAATGTTACGATTTTAAAACTTCAAAAATTCAGCGACTTGAAAAAAGACTAGAAATCAACCCCTTTTATAAACAGCAAGCTCATAATAGCCATGGTTATCAGCCCGTCCCAGAATTCCTTTGTGTTATATTGAATTTGGTCTAAATTTTGAAATGGCTGTTATTTCTTACTTGAGTGAGCCACGATCATGAAATTTTGGAATTGGGTACAGCAAAATTCAATATATACATTTTTGTAATCAGATTGACCCTTACATGCGTTAAAAAAAAAAAGCATTTTTGATGACGTCATCATGACGTCACACAATTTTCGCAATTTAGGGCATATCTTTGAGACATACCAAAGCTATAAGAAAAAGAATTTTGAAAATATCTTGTTTTGTTCGCTAGATATAATTTAATGAATGTTACGATTTTCAAAATTCAAAAATTCATAAAAAATCACGTGATGACGTCATCATGACGTAAAAGTTCGGCATGCATCCTGAGCAGTTGGTCTAAGTGTCTGTTAAGTTTAAAGGCAATCGGCTGCATAAAAGTAGCCAAAGTCCCTGGCAGAACGAAAACGTGTACAAAGTCTATGGGGAAAAAGTCTGAAAAAGAAGCAAAAAAAAAAAAAAAAAAAAGAAAAAAAAAAAAATCTTAACGAAAACAAGGGCTGTTTCGAAAAACTTTCGAAACAGCCAAAAAAAAAAAAAAACTAGAGGCATGAGGTTGGTGTTTGTGGACAAACACAGGGCTGTTTCGTTTTTGTTTTTTTAGTTTGGATGTGAAATGTGAATACAATAATTTAAGTTTGTCAAACAATCGCGCTGCTGCCAGTTTTCTATGTTAATTTTGAAATTAATTAAAGTTGTTTGTAGTAGTAACATGTGATGACGTCATCATAACGTCACATAAATTTTCATCTATAAACTTGCTGACCTACCTAGATATAACTTTTCAACTTAATCGGACTTGTACTTTTGTTTATATATGGCTTCAAAAACTGCCCCTTTAAGATGACGTCACGTGACATGTGATGACGTCATCATCATGTCATGTCAATTTTCATCTATAAACCTACTGGGCTACCTAGATATTACTTTTAAACTTAATCGGACATGTACTTCTGTAGATATGCGCCTTCAAAAACTACCCCTTTAAGATGACGTCACATGTGATGACGTCATCATAACGTCATGTCAATTTTCATTTATAAAACTACTGGAATACCTAGATATTACATTTTAACTTAATCGAACTTGTACTTTTGTAGATATATGGCTTAGAAAAATGCCCCTTTAAGATGACGTCACGTGACATGTGATGACGTCATTATGACGTAAAAGTTCGGCACACATTGTGAGCAGTTGGGGTAAGTGTCTGCCAAGTTTAAAATTAGGTAAAGTGGCCGGTAAGAAAGAAAACGTTTACAAATGCTATGGGCAATATTCTAGCGACTTGAAAAAAAGAATTTTTTGATGACGTCATCATGACGTCACACAATTTTCGCTTTTTAGGGCATATCTTTGAGACATACCAAAGCTATAACAAAAATGAATTTTGAAAATGTCTTGTTTTGTTCGCTAGATATATTGAAAAGAATGTTACGATTTACACAATTTAAAAATTCAGCGACTTGAACAAAGACTACAAATCAACCTTTTTATAAACAGCATGCACATTTAAGCCATGGTTATCTGCCCTTCCCAGAATTCCTTTGTGTTATATTGAATTTGGTCTAAATTTTGAAATGGCTGTTATTTCTTACTTGAGTGAGCCACGATCATGAAATTTTGGAATTAGGGAGAGGAAAATTCAATATATACATTTTTGTAATCGGATTGACCCTTACATGCGTTAAAAAAAAAAAACATTTTTGATGACGTCATCATGACGTCACACAATTTTCGCTTTTTAGGGCATATCTTTGAGACATACCAAAGCTATAACAAAAAGAATTTCGAAAATATCTTCTTTTGTTCGCTAGATATATTGAAAAGAATTTTACAATTTTGAAATTTCAAAAATTCATAAAAAATCACGTGATGACGTCATCATGACGTAAATGTTCGGCATACATTCTGAGCAGTTAGTCTAAGTGTCTGCCAAGTTTAAAGCCAATCGGCACCATAAAAGTAGCCAAAGTGCCAGTAAGAAAGAAAACGTGTACAAATGCTATGGGCATTTGGCTGAAAAAGAAAAAAAAAAAGAAAAAAAAAAAAAAACTAGAGGCATGAGGTTGGTGTTTGTGGACAAACACAGGGCTGTTTCGTTTTTGGTTTTTTAGTTTGGATGTGAAATGTGAATACAATAATTTAAGTTTGTCAACCAATCGCGCTGCTGCCAGTTTTCTATGTTAATTTTGAAATTAATTAAAGTTGTTTGTAGTAGTAACATGTGATGACGTCATCATAACGTCACATAAATTTTCATCTATAAACTTGCTGACCTACCTAGATATAACTTTTCAACTTAATCGGACTTGTACTTTTGTTTATATTATATGGCTTCAAAAACTGCCCCTTTAAGATGACGTCACGTGACATGTAATGACGTCATCATCATGTCATGTCAATTTTCATCTATAAACCTACTGGGCTACCTAGATATTACTTTTAAACTTAATCGGACATGTACTTCTGTAGATATGCGCCTTCAAAAACTGCCCCTTTAAGATGACGTCACATGTGATGACGTCATCATAACGTCATGTCAATTTTCATTTATAAAACTACTGGAATACCTAGATATTACATTTTAACTTAATCGAACTTGTACTTTTGTAGATATATGGCTTAGAAAAATGCCCCTTTAAGATGACGTCACGTGACATGTGATGACGTCATTATGACGTAAAAGTTCGGCACACATTGTGAGCAGTTGGGGTAAGTGTCTGCCAAGTTTAAAATTAGGTAAAGTGGCCGGTAAGAAAGAAAACGTTTACAAATGCTATGGGCAATATTCTAGCGACTTGAAAAAAAGAATTTTTTCATGACGTCATCATGACGTCACACAATTTTCGCTTTTTAGGGCATATCTTTGAGACATACCAAAGCTATAACAAAAAGAATTTAGAAAATTTCTTGTTTTGTTCGCTAGATATATTGAAAAGAATGTTACGATTTACACAATTTTAAAATTCAGCGACTTGAACAAAGACTACAAATCAACCTTTTTATAAACAGCATGCACATTTAAGCCATGGTTATCTGCCCTTCCCAGAATTCCTTTGTGTTATATTGAATTTGGTCTAAATTTTGAAATGGCTGTTATTTCTTACTTGAGTGAGCCACGATCATGAAATTTTGGAATTAGGGAGAGGAAAATTCAATATATACATTTTTGTAATCGGATTGACCCTTACATGCGTTAAAAAAAAAAACATTTTTGATGACGTCATCATGACGTCACACAATTTTCGCTTTTTAGGGCATATCTTTGAGACATACCAAAGCTATAACAAAAAGAATTTCGAAAATATCTTGTTTTGTTCGCTAGATATATTGAAAAGAATTTTACGATTTTGAAATTTCAAAAATTCATAAAAAATCACGTGATGACGTCATCATGACGTAAATGTTCGGCATACATTCTGAGCAGTTAGTCCAAGTGTCTGCCAAGTTTAAAGCCAATCGGCAGCATAAAAGTAGCCAAAGTGCCGGTAAGAAAGAAAACGTGTACAAATGCTATGGGCATTTGGCTGAAAAAGAAAAAAAAAAAGAACTAGACATCTGGTGCAGTGTTTGTGGACAAACACAGGGCTGTTTTGTTTTTTTGTGTAAAATTATGTGATTTAAATGAAATTTCAAAAATGAAAAAAATCATAGAAAATTAGCCGATGACGTCATCATGACGTCACCATGACGTCACATACATTTTCATCTAACACATGCTGGCATAACTAAATACCACGTTTTAACTTAATGTGACTTGTACTTTTGTAGATATATGGTTTCCAAAAATGCCCCTTTAAGATGACGTCACGTGACATGTGATGACGTCATCATGACGTAAAAGTTCGGCGCACATTCTGAGCAGTTGGTGTAAGTATCTGCCTACGACTTGTCTAACGACTTGAAAAAAAGACTAGAGATCAACTCTTTATAGACAGCATGCCACATGAAAGCCATGGTTTCTGTCCTTCCCAGAATTCCTTTGTGTTATATTGAATTTGGTCACAATTTTTTAGATGCCTGTTATTTCTTAATACTTGAGTGAGCCACGATCACGAAATTGTTGAATTAGGTAGAGAAAAATTCAATGTATACATTTTTAATCGGACCGACCCTTACATGCGTTAAAAAAAAAAATTGATGACGTCATTATGACGTCACACAATTTTCGCCTTTTAGGGCATATCTTTGAGACATACCAAAAGCTGTATCAAAAAGAATTTTGAAAATCTCTTGTTTTGTTTGCGAGATATATTTAAAAGAATGTTACGATTTCAAAATTTCAAAAATTCATAACAAATCACGTGATGACGTCATCATGACGTCACTTTGGATTTTGCATCCTAGTGCCAGTATCTACCTACCCACCAATTTTCATGATGATCGGACCTATCCTTATATGTGTTTTAAAAAAGCACATTTTTGATGATGTCATCATGACGTCACACATTTTTTTCCTTTTTAGGGCATATCTTTGAGACCTACCAAAGCTATAACAAAAAGAATTTTGAAAATATCTTGTTTTGTTTGCCAGATATATTTAAAAGAATGTTACGATTTTCAAAATTTCAAAAATTCATAACAAATCACGTGATGACGTCATCATGACGTCACTTTGGATTTTGCATCCTAGTGCCAGTATCTACCTACCCACCAATTTTCATGACGATCGGACCTATCCTTATATGTGTTATAAAAAAGCACATTTTTGATGATGTCATCATGACGTCACACATTTTCTCCCTTTTAGGGCATATCTTTGAGACATACCAAAGCTATAACAAAAAGAATTTTGAAAATATCTTGTTTTGTTTGCTAGATATATTGAAAAGAATTTTACGATTTCAAAATTTCAAAAATTCGTAAAAAATCACGTGATGACGTCATCATGACGTAAATGTTCGGCATACATTCTGAGCAGTTGGTCTAAGTGTCTGCCAAGTTTAAAGCCAATCGGCAGCATAAAAGTAGCGAAAGTGCCGGTAAGAAAGAAAACGTGTACAAATGCTATGGGCATTTGGCTGAAAAAGAAGAAAAAAAAAAAAAAGAAAAAAAACTAGACATGCTATGTGTTTGTCACGTTATGACAAACACAGGGCTGTTTCGGTGTTGTTTTGTTATTTTGGATGTGTAATATGCTTATAATAGTAAAAGGTGTTTGTTAGTTAAAGACGGAGGGGTTAGGATGTTGTTGTTGGGAGGAACATAAAATTTACAAAATAAAAAAAATCATAGAAAATTTGCCGATGACGTCATCATGACGTCACTTCGGCTGCCGCATGCTTGTGGCACACTATCTACATACCCACCAATTTTTATGACGATTGGACCTACCCTTATATGTGTTTTTTTTTTAATATATTTTTGATGTCGTCATGATGACGTCACACATTTTCTCATTTATGTGAAAGAATATAGAAGCTAACAAAGCTATTACAAAAAGAATTTTGAATTTAGCATGTTCTGGTGATGAGATATGGGTTTAAGAAACTTTAAGGTTAAAAAACTTAAAAATTACTATAAAATCGTATGATGACGTCATGATGACGTCATGATGACGTCACCTCAATTTTCATCTATAACACGTACTTGTCTACCACCATAGCAGGTTTGAATGCAATCGGACCTACGGTTCTCTAGATATGTGCCCTTGAAAAATGCACCTTTAAGATGACGTCACATGACAAGTGATGACGTCATCATGACGTCACTCTTCGGCATACATTCTTAGCTTAGGGTCTCTGTTTGAGTTAAACCTGATTAAGATCTGAGGTTGTTTAGTGACCAAAGTGGCTCTTACAAAATTCGTGTACAAAGTCTATGGGATTTGGGATAAAACTAAAAAGTCATAGAAAATCAGCTGATGACGTCATCATGACGTCACTTTGGATTTTACATGCTAGTGGCACTATCTACCTACCCACCAATTTTCATGACGATCGGACATATCCTTATATGTGTTTTAAAAAAGCACATTTTTGATGATGTCATCATGACGTCACACATTTTCTCCCTTTCAGGGCATATCTTTGAGACATACCAAAGCTATAACAAAAATAATTTTGAAAATATCTTGTTCTGTTTGCTAGATATATTGAAAAGAATGTTACGATTTTAAAATTTTGAAAAATTCATAAAAAATCATGTGATGACGTCATCATGACGTCACTTTGGATTCAGCATCCTAGTGACGGTATCTACCTACCCACCAATTTTCATGACGATCGGACCTATCCTTATATGTGTTTTAAAAAAGCACATTTTTGATGATGTCATCATGACGTCACACATTTTCTCCCTTTCAGGGCATATCTTTGAGACATACCAAAGCTATAACAAAAAGAATTTTGAAAATATCTTGTTTTGTTCGCTAGATATATTGAACAGAATTTTACGATTTTGAAATTTCAAAAATTCATAAAAAATCACGTGATGACGTCATCATGACGTAAATGTTCGGCATACATTCTGAGCAGTTGGTCTAAGTGCCTGCCAAGTTTAAAGCCAATCGGCACCATAAAAGTAGCCAAAGTGCCAGTAAGAAAGAAAACGTGTACAAATGCAATGGGCATTTGGCTGAAAAAGAAGAAAAAAAAAAAGAAACTAGAGGCATGAGGTTGGTGTTTGTGGACAAACACAGGGCTGTTTCGTTTTTGTTTTTTTAGTTTGGATGTGAAATGTGAATACAATAATTTAAGTTTGTCAAAGAATCGCGCTGCTGCCAGTTTTCTTTGGTAATTTTGAAATTAATTAAAGTTGTTTGTAGTAGTAACATGTGATGACGTCATCATAACGTATCTATAAACTTGCTGACCTACCTAGATATTACTTTTCAACTTAATCGGACTGATACTTTTGTTTATATAGCTTCAAAAACTGCCCCTTTAAGATGACGTCATGTGACATGTGATGACGTCATCATAATGTCAAGTCAATTTTCATCTATAAACCTATATGTACTGGGCTACCTAGATATTACTTTTCAACTTAATCGGACTTGTACTTTTGTTTTCATATGGCTTAAAAAACTGTCCCTTTAAGATAACGTCATGTGGCATGTGATGACGTCATCATCATGTCATGTCAATTTTCATCTATAAACCAACTGGCCTACCTAGGTATTTTTAAAAAACTTAATCGGAATTGTACCTTTGTCTATATATGGCTTCAAAAACTGCCCCTTTAAAATGACGTCATGGACATGTGATGACGTCATCATAATGTCAAGTCAAATTTCATCTATAAACCTACTGGGCTACCTAGATATTACTTTTCAACTTAATCGGACTTGTACTTTTGTTTATATATGGCTTCGAAAAATGCCCCTTTAAGATGACGTCACGTGACATGTGATGACGTCATCATGACGTAAACGTTTGTTACACATTGTGAGCAGTTGGGGTAAGTGTCTGCCAAGTTTAAAAGTAGCCAAAGTGGCCGGTAAGAAAGAAAACGTTTACAAATGCTATGGGCAATATTCTAGCGACTTGAAAAACATATTTTTTTATGACGTCATCATGACGTCACACAATTTTCGCTTTTTAGGGCATATCTTTGAGACATACCAAAGCTATAACAAAAAGCATTTTGAAAATATCTTGTTTTGTTCGGTAGATATATTGAAAAGAATGTTACGATTAAAATTGTTTTATAATTTAGCGACTTGAAAAAAGACTACAAATCAACCCTTTTTATAAACAGCATGCACATTTAAGCCATGGTTACCTGCCCTTCCCAGAATTCCTTTGTGTTATATTGAATTTGGTCTAAATTTTGAAATGGCTGTTATTTCTTACTTGAGTGAGCCACGATCATGAAATTTTGGAATTAGGTACAGAAAAATTCAATGTATACATTTTTGTAATCAGATTGACCCTTACATGCGTTTAAAAAAAAAAAAATTTTGATGACGTCATCATGACCTCACACAATTTTCGCCTTTTAGGGCATATCTTTGAGACATACCAAAGCTATAACAAAAAGAATTTTCAAAATATCTTGTTTTTTTCGTTAGATATATTGAAAAGAATGTTACGATTTTCAAAATTCAAAAATTCATAAAAAATCACGTGATGACGTCATCATTACGTAAAAGTTCGGCAGCCATTCTGAGCAGTTGGTCTAAGTGTCTGCCAAGTTTAAAGCCAATCGGCTGCTTAAAAGTGGCCAAAATGCCGGTTAGAAAGAAAACGTGCACAAATGCTATGGGCATTTGGCTGAAAAAGAAAAAAAAAAAGAAAAAAAAAAAAAAACTAGAGGCATGAGGTTGGTGTTTGTGGACAAACACAGGGCTGTTTCGTTTTTGTTTTTTTAGTTTGGATGTGAAATGTGAATACAATAATTTAAGTTTGTCAAACAATCGCGCTGCTGCCAGTTTTCTATGTTAATTTTGAAATTAATTAAAGTTGTTTGTAGTAGTAACATGTGATGACGTCATCATAACGTCACATAAATTTTCATCTATAAACTTGCTGACCTACCTAGATATAACTTTTCAACTTAATCGGACTTGTACTTTTGTTTATATTATATGGCTTCAAAAACTGCCCCTTTAAGATGACGTCACGTGACATGTGATGACGTCATCATCATGTCATGTCAATTTTCATCTATAAACCTACTGGGCTACCTAGATATTACTTTTAAACTTAATCGGACATGTACTTCTGTAGATATGCGCCTTCAAAAACTGCCCCTTTAAGATGACGTCACATGTGATGACGTCATCATAACGTCATGTCAATTTTCATCTATAAAACTACTGGAATACCTAGATATTACATTTTAACTTAATCGAACTTGTACTTTTGTAGATATATGGCTTAGAAAAATGCCCCTTTAAGATGACGTCACGTGACATGTGATGACGTCATTATGACGTAAAAGTTCGGCACACATTGTGAGCAGTTGGGGTAAGTGTCTGCCAAGTTTAAAATTAGGTAAAGTGGCCGGTAAGAAAGAAAACGTTTACAAATGCTATGGGCAATATTCTAGCGACTTGAAAAAAAGAATTTTTTCATGACGTCATCATGACGTCACACAATTTTCGCTTTTTAGGGCATATCTTTGAGACATACCAAAGCTATAACAAAAAGAATTTAGAAAATTTCTTGTTTTGTTCGCTAGATATATTGAAAAGAATGTTACGATTTACACAATTTTAAAATTCAGCGACTTGAACAAAGACTACAAATCAACCTTTTTATAAACAGCATGCACATTTAAGCCATGGTTATCTGCCCTTCCCAGAATTCCTTTGTGTTATATTGAATTTGGTCTAAATTTTGAAATGGCTGTTATTTCTTACTTGAGTGAGCCACGATCATGAAATTTTGGAATTAGGGAGAGGAAAATTCAATATATACATTTTTGTAATCGGATTGACCCTTACATGCGTAAAAAAAAAAAAACATTTTTGATGACGTCATCATGACGTCACACAATGTTCGCTTTTTAGGGCATATCTTTGAGACATACCAAAGCTATAACAAAAAGAATTTCGAAAATATCTTGTTTTGTTCGCTAGATATATTGAAAAGAATTTTACGATTTTGAAATTTCAAAAATTCATAAAAAATCACGTGATGACGTCATCATGACGTAAATGTTCGGCATACATTCTGAGCAGTTAGTCCAAGTGTCTGCCAAGTTTAAAGCCAATCGGCAGCATAAAAGTAGCCAAAGTGCCGGTAAGAAAGAAAACGTGTACAAATGCTATGGGCATTTGGCTGAAAAAGAAAAAAAAAAAGAAAAACTAGAGGCATGAGGTTGGTGTTTGTGGACAAACACAGGGCTGTTTCGTTTTTGGTTTTTTAGTTTGGATGTGAAATGTGAATACAATAATTTAAGTTTGTCAACCAATCGCGCTGCTGCCAGTTTTCTATGTTAATTTTGAAATTAATTAAAGTTGTTTGTAGTAGTAACATGTGATGACGTCATCATAACGTCACATAAATTTTCATCTATAAACTTGCTGACCTACCTAGATATAACTTTTCAACTTAATCGGACTTGTACTTTTGTTTATATTATATGGCTTCAAAAACTGCCCCTTTAAGATGACGTCACGTGACATGTAATGACGTCATCATCATGTCATGTCAATTTTCATCTATAAACCTACTGGGCTACCTAGATATTACTTTTAAACTTAATCGGACATGTACTTCTGTAGATATGCGCCTTCAAAAACTGCCCCTTTAAGATGACGTCACATGTGATGACGTCATCATAACGTCATGTCAATTTTCATTTATAAAACTACTGGAATACCTAGATATTACATTTTAACTTAATCGAACTTGTACTTTTGTAGATATATGGCTTAGAAAAATGCCCCTTTAAGATGACGTCACGTGACATGTGATGACGTCATTATGACGTAAAAGTTCGGCACACATTGTGAGCAGTTGGGGTAAGTGTCTGCCAAGTTTAAAATTAGGTAAAGTGGCCGGTAAGAAAGAAAACGTTTACAAATGCTATGGGCAATATTCTAGCGACTTGAAAAAAAGAATTTTTTCATGACGTCATCATGACGTCACACAATTTTCGCTTTTTAGGGCATATCTTTGAGACATACCAAAGCTATAACAAAAAGAATTTAGAAAATTTCTTGTTTTGTTCGCTAGATATATTGAAAAGAATGTTACGATTTACACAATTTTAAAATTCAGCGACTTGAACAAAGACTACAAATCAACCTTTTTATAAACAGCATGCACATTTAAGCCATGGTTATCTGCCCTTCCCAGAATTCCTTTGTGTTATATTGAATTTGGTCTAAATTTTGAAATGGCTGTTATTTCTTACTTGAGTGAGCCACGATCATGAAATTTTGGAATTAGGGAGAGGAAAATTCAATATATACATTTTTGTAATCGGATTGACCCTTACATGCGTTAAAAAAAAAAACATTTTTGATGACGTCATCATGACGTCACACAATTTTCGCTTTTTAGGGCATATCTTTGAGACATACCAAAGCTATAACAAAAAGAATTTCGAAAATATCTTGTTTTGTTCGCTAGATATATTGAAAAGAATTTTACGATTTTGAAATTTCAAAAATTCATAAAAAATCACGTGATGACGTCATCATGACGTAAATGTTCGGCATACATTCTGAGCAGTTAGTCCAAGTGTCTGCCAAGTTTAAAGCCAATCGGCAGCATAAAAGTAGCCAAAGTGCCGGTAAGAAAGAAAACGTGTACAAATGCTATGGGCATTTGGCTGAAAAAGAAAAAAAAAAAGAAAAAACTAGAGGCATGAGGTTGGTGTTTGTGGACAAACACAGGGCTGTTTCGTTTTTGTTTTTTTAGTTTGGATGTGAAATGTGAATACAATAATTTATGTTTGTCAAACAATCGCGCTGCTGCCAGTTTTCTTTGTTAATTTTGAAATTAATTAAAGTTGTTTGTAGTAGTAACATGTGATGACGTCATCATAGCGTCACATAAATTTTCATCTATAAACTTGCTGACCTACCTAGATATAACTTTTAAACTTAATCGGACTTGTACTTTTGTTTATATATGGCTTCAAAAACTGCCCCTTTAAGATGACGTCACGTGACATGTGATGACGTCAACATCATGTCATGTCAATTTTCATCTATAAACCTACTGGGCTACCTAGATATTACTTTTAAACTTAATCGGACTTGTACTTCTGTAGATATGCGCCTTCAAAAACTGCCCCTTTAAGATGACGTCACAAGTGATGACGTCATCATAACGTCATGTCAATTTGCATTTATAAAACTACTTGGATACCTAGATATTACATTTTAACTTAATCGAACTTGTACTTTTGTAGATATATGGCTTTGAAAAATGCCCCTTTAAGATGACGTCACGTGACATGTGATGACGTCATTATGACGTAAAAGTTCGGCACACATTGTGAGCAGTTGGGGTAAGTGTCTGCCAAGTTTAAAATTAGCCAAAGTGGCCGGTAAGAAAGAAAACGTTTACAAATGCTATGGGCAATATTCTAGCGACTTGAAAAAAAGAATTTTTTGATGACGTCATCATGACGTCACACAATTTTCGCTTTTTTGGGCATATCTTTGAGACATACCAAAGCTATAACAAAAAGAATTTTGAAAATTTCTTGTTTAGTTCGCTAGATATATTGAAAAGAATGTTACGATTTACACAATTTAAAAATTCAGCGACTTGAACAAAGACTACAAATCAACCTTTTTATAAACAGCATGCACATTTAAGCCATGGTTATCTGCCCTTCCCAGAATTCCTTTGTGTTATATTGAATTTGGTCTAAATTTTCAAATGGCTGTTATTTCTTACTTGAGTGAGCCACGATCATGAAATTTTGGAATTAGAGAGAGGAAAATTCAATGTATACATTTTTGTAATCGGATTGACCATTACATGCGTTTAAAAAAAAAAAAAATTGATGACGTCATCATGACGTCACACATTTTCTCCCTTTTAGGGGATATCTTTGAGACATACCAAAGCTATAACAAAAATAATTTTGAAAATGTATTGTTTTGTTCGCTAGATATATTGAAAAGAATGTTACGATTTTAAAATTAAAAAAATTCATAAAAAGTCACGTAATGACGTCATCATGACCTCATTTTAGATTTTGCATTCTAGTGACAGTATCTACCTACCCACCACTTTTCATGACGATCGGACCTATCCTTATATGTGTTTTAAAAAATCACATTTTTGATGACGTCATCATGACGTCACACATTTTTTCCCTTTTAGGGCATATCTTTGAGACATACCAAAGCTATCACAAAAAGAATTTTGAAAATATCTTGTTTTGTTTGCTAGATATATTGAAAAGAATGTTACGATTTTAAAACTTCAAAAATTCAGCGACTTGAAAAAAGACTAGGAATCATCCCCTTTTATAAACAGCAAGCACATTTAAGCCATGGTTATCTGCCCTTCCCAGAATTCCTTTGTGTTATATTGAATTTGGTCCAAATTTTGAAATGGTTGTTATTTCTTACTTGAGTGAGCCACGATCATGAAATTTTGGAATTACGTACAGCAAAATTCAATGTATACATTTTTGTAATCGGATTGACCCTTACATGCGTTAAAAAAAAAAAACATTTTTGATGACGTCATCATGACGTCACACAATTTTCGCTTTTTAGGGCATATCTTTGAGACATACCAAAGCTATATCAAAAAGAATTATGAAAATATCTTGTTTTTTTAGTTAGATATATTGAAAAGAATGCTACGATTTTCAAATTTCAAAAATTCATAAAAAATCACGTGATGACGTCATCATTACGTAAAAGTGCGGCAGTCATTCTGAGCAGTTGGTGTAAGTGTCTGTTAAGTTTAAAGGCAATCGGTTGCTCAAAAGTGGCCAAAGTGCCGGTTAGAAAGAAAACGTGTACAAATGCTATGGGGAAAAGTCTGAAAAAGAAAAAAAAAAAAAAAAAAAAGAAAAACTAGAGGCATGAGGTTGGTGTTTGTGGACAAACACAGGGCTGTTTCGTTTTTGGTTTTTTAGTTTGGATGTGAAATGTGAATACAATAATTTAAGTTTGTCAAACAATCGCGCTGCTGCCAGTTTTCTTTGTTAATTTTGAAATTAATTAAAGTTGTTTGTAGTAGTAACATGTGATGACGTCATCATAACGTCACATAAATTTTCATCTATAAACTTGCTGACCTACCTAGATATAACTTTTCAACTTAATCGGATTTGTACTTTTGTTTATATATGGCTTCAAAAACTGCCCCTTTAAGATGACGTCACGTGACATGTGATGACGTCAACATCATGTCATGTCAATTTTCATCTATAAACCTACTGGGCTACCTAGATATTACTTTTAAACTTAATCGGACATGTACTTCTGTAGATATGCGCCTTCAAAAACTGCCCCTTTAAGATGACGTCACAAGTGATGACGTCATCATAACGTCATGTCAATTTGCATTAATAAAACTACTTGGATACCTAGATATTACATTTTAACTTAATCGAACTTGTACTTTTGTAGATATATGGCTTTGAAAAATGCCCCTTTAAGATGTGATGACGTCATTATGACGTAAAAGTTCGGCACACATTGTGAGCAGTTGGGGTAAGTGTCTGCCAAGTTTAAAATTAGCCAAAGTGGCCGGTAAGAAAGAAAACGTTTACAAATGCTATGGGCAATATTCTAGCGACTTGAAAAAAAGAATTTTTTGATGACGTCATCATGACGTCACACAATTTTCGCTTTTTAGGGCATATCTTTGAGACATACCAAAGCTATAACAAAAAGAATTTTGAAAATTTCTTGTTTAGTTCGCTAGATATATTGAAAAGAATGTTACGATTTACACAATTTAAAAATTCAGCGACTTGAACAAAGACTACAAATCAACCTTTTTATAAACAGCATGCACATTTAAGCCATGGTTATCTGCCCTTCCCAGAATTCCTTTGTGTTATATTGAATTTGGTCTAAATTTTCAAATGGCTGTTATTTCTTACTTGAGTGAGCCACGATCATGAAATTTTTGAATTAGAGAGAGGAAAATTCAATGTATACATTTTTGTAATCGGATTGACCCTTACATGCGTTTAAAAAAAAAAACAATTGATGACGTCATCATGACGTCACACATTTTCTCCCTTTTAGGGGATATCTTTGAGACATACCAAAGCTATAACAAAAAGAATTTTGAAAATCTATTGTTTTGTTCGCTAGATATATTGAAAAAAATGTTACGATTTTAAAAATTCATAAAAAGTCACGTAATGACGTCATCATGACCTCATTTTAGATTTTGCATTATAGTGACAGTATCTACCTACCCACCACTTTGCATGACGATCGGACCTATCCTTATATGTGTTTTAAAAAAATCACATTTTTGATGACGTCATCATGACGTCACACATTTTTTCCCTTTTAGGGCATATCTTTGAGACATACCAAAGCTATCACAAAAAGAATTTTGAAAATATCTTGTTTTGTTTGCTAGATATATTGAAAAGAATGTTACGATTTTAAAACTTCAAAAATTCAGCGACTTGAAAAAAGACTAGGAATCAACCCCTTTTATAAACAGCAAGCACATTTAAGCCATGGTTATCTGCCCTTCCCAGAATTCCTTTGTGTTATATTGAATTTGGTCCAAATTTTGAAATGGTTGTTATTTCTTACTTGAGTGAGCCACGATCATGAAATTTTGGAATTACGTACAGCAAAATTCAATGTATACATTTTTGTAATCGGATTGACCCTTACATGCGTTAACAAAAAAAAACATTTTTGATGACGTCATCATGACGTCACACAATTTTCGCTTTTTAGGGCATATCTTCGAGACATACCAAAGCTATATCAAAAAGAATTATGAAAATATCTTGTTTTTTTAGTTAGATATATTGAAAAGAATGTTACGATTTTCAAATTTCAAAAATTCATAAAAAATCACGTGATGACGTCATCATTACGTAAAAGTGCGGCAGTCATTCTGAGCAGTTGGTCTAAGTGTCTGTTAAGTTTAAAGGCAATCGGTTGCTCAAAAGTGGCCAAAGTGCCGGTTAGAAAGAAAACGTGTACAAATGCTATGGGGAAAAGTCTGAAAAAGAAAAAAAAAAAAAAAAAAAAGAAAAAAAAAAAAAAAAAAAAGAAAAAAAAAAAAATCTTAACGAAAACAAGGGCTGTTTCGGAAAAGTTTCCGAAACAGCCAAAAAAAAAAAAAAAAGAAAAAAAAAAAAATCTTAACGAAAACAAGGGCTGTTTCGGAAAAGTTTCCGAAACAGCCAAAAAAAAAAAAAAAAAGAAAAAAAAAAAAATCTTCACGAAAACAAGGGCTGTTTCGGAAAAGTTTCCGAAACAGCCAAAAAAAAAGAAAAAAAAAAAAATCTTAACGAAAACAAGGGCTGTTTTGGAAAAGTTTCCAAAACAGCCAAAAAAAAAAAAAAAAAAAAAGAAAAAAAAAAAAATCTTAACGAAAACAAGGGCTGTTTCGGAAAAGTTTCCGAAACAGCCAAAAAAGAAAAAAAAAAAAATCTTAACGAAAACAAGGGCTGTTTCGGAAAAGTTCCGAAACAGCCAAAAAAAAAAAAAAAAAAAAAAAAATCTTAACGAAAACAAGGGCTGTTTCGGAAAAGTTTCCGAAACAGCCAAAAAAAATCTTAACGAAAACAAGGGCTGTTTCGAAAAACTTTCGAAACAGCCAAAAAGAAATCAGTACATGTATGTCTGCCACATTTGAGGCATGTATGCATCACGACGTATGAAGCTAAACAACCATGGTTGCGCTGAAAATGCGCATGTGCAAAGCCACATTAGCCTTTTTTCAGTCGTCAGAATGCGTCAGAATTTCGTGGTCGTTTTCAACGGATTACTGTAAGCACTACCAATGGAAAGGACCGCCCAATGTTGGTGTGACTTGTACTTGGTACAAAACGGCATGAATAAGAGACTATATCCCAATTCACTGGTTCCAACAGCACGTACTCATAAAGAATACTGGCTGTTACCAGGGAACCAGCGGCACATATCATTGAACGTGCATGGTTGTGGACTGTGGTTTGGCTTCATATGTCTGTTTGCTTAATATAGGCCTATCTCCACATTTTTCGTAAAACCTATTTTAAACGCGCACAGTTCTGTACGCCTTCCAATAAATCCCGAACTTTAATTCCGAATATTGCAGAAGTCTCATCCTGCTTCTGGTGTCTGTATCAGAGGCCGGGATTGGTTGATAACACATCAAATGTTGAAACCAGCCAATCATCGTGCTCGTTTCATCGTGGGAGACACGTGAAAGTTGTCAACACTTTAAGTTGAAAGTTGAATTGAAATTACAAATAAACACCAAATTAAAAAACTGAGCTTTGGGAAGATTATTTATTTAACTTTATTTTCATTTTCAGTATACTGTTCTTGGCTTGGTTTTGCAGTAGCCTAGCTGAACCATTTTTAGAAATAATGAATAACAGGCCTAATAATTAAAAAAACCTCATGTGTTTACAAAATTCTCCGGACGTATTCTAATACTTTCAAACCGGCCATGATAAAAACACCCTTGACTAGAATTGGACCAAATTTAAAGAGGGGCCCGTAACCTAGCTGAACTACACAATCACCGCATACCATACTAATAAGTATTCATAAATGCCTCAGCGAGTTTCACTATCCCTATTGGTCAAGAGCCTGTCACGTGGGGGTGTTTAAACGGTTGTTTAAACACGGCTGGAAGTTGTTTAAACACGGCGCGGTTTTAAACATTTTTTCCGGTGTCACATGAAATGTAGAGTCCTACAAAATCTGGTCCATTGGTTGAACACTCTCCTAATAACGCAAGCGATGCGTCCGTATTTAGAGTCCATAATTTCACACTACACCGGCACTGCTGCGTTCTGCATGCACCACCTGGCGAGCGCGTCGCGCGCGCGTCAATTTCCATATAAGGAAATATTTAGCACTACTCGCGCGTGGCACGAACCATTAAATAGCTGAAGGGGTGTTTTACAAACCAAGGTAAAAACAATTGAACAAAATCATTGGAAATTTATAATTTTCGGTGGTTTTTGCTTAATTATACAAAAAGGTATTTTATGAATGGGAATAAATATGTGCTGGGCCGGTTTTAAACATACGTTTAAAACCGCCTTGGGGCCTGGATGCTGATAATGACCCTCGCCTTCGGCTCGGGTCATTATCAAGCACCCAGGCCCCAAGGCGATTTTAAAAAGTACGTTTAAAACCGGCCCAGCACATATTTAATAATACTAGGCCTACATTTGTGTTCAATGGTTGGCTCGGCTAGCGTTACCCCTAGAACTATGGGGTTCCCGACAGGAACCCCATAGAAAGAAGCCTATTTTTTCCATAGGCTAGTACAGCAAGAATAAGAAATTAATTCCCATGCACTCATGTTTGACATGTGCGCACGAAAACCGCTGCACAGGGTTCCCCAAAAATCCCACTCACTCAGCCTCATTTACAATCCTTACCTTGTGTGCGCCAAGCAAAAGATCGCCTGAAGCGGTTACAATTTTTGAAAAAAGGTGAAAATAAATCTCCGATCCGTACTGACAGCAAATAACACGACATGCACGATGCGACTGTTGCCGGCCGGCCGGGTCATGTGCGCGAGTCTGGTCGGACCAGACAAGCTCATGATTATGATTATGTCAAAAATCTGAAGTACGGCGCGCACGGCATGCACTGCCGTCTCAGTGCATGCCGTGCGCGCCGTACTTCAGATTTTTTACATGAATAATCATGAGCTTGTCTGGTCCGACCCGCGCACATGACCCAGCCGGCCGGCAACAGTCGCATCGTGCATGTCGTGTCATTCGCTGTCAGTACGGATCTGGGATTTTTTTTCACTTTTTTTGAAAATTGGAACCGCTTCAGGCGATCTTTTGCTTGGCGCACACAAGGTAAGGATGTAAATGAGGCTGAGTGGAATTTTGGGGGAAAACTGTGCAGCGGTTTTCGTGCGCACATGTCAAACATGAGTGCATGGGAATGAATTTCTTATTCTTGCTGTACTAGCCTATGGAAAAAATAGGATTCTTTCTATGGGGTTCCTCATTCGGGAACCCCATTCTAGTAGCTAGTACTGTAGGTGGGGCTCGGACAACTCGACCGTTGGCCGACTCGACTCGAGACAACTCGACCGTTGAGACAACTCAACCGTTCAGACAACTCGACCGTTTTTTTGTCAAATGGGAAGACAAGTCGTCCGTTCAGACAAGTCGTCCGTTGAGACAACTCGTCCGTTGAGACAAGTCGACTCGTAGAGAGGGGAATTGGTTGTGGAAGGAACGGCACGGGGTGACTTTTGATGGGCAGGACAGCGCTGTCGTTTTGGACGGGGCTTGGGTACACAGGGGGCCGGGATGGACACAGGCATGACAGGGGGCCGGTAACGTGAATTGTCGTGCCGGTCTATATTTTGTGGCACGGGGCTGGGATTGGATATATATGCGGGGCCGGGAAGTTTTCTTTTTGCGGGGTGACATGGTTGATGGGCCGGACAGCGCTGTCGTTTTGGACGGGGCTGGGGTACACAGGGGGCCCGGGATGAGGGATTAGAATAACACTTTGATAACAAACTACATTTTGTAATCCACTAGCCTCTACACTGGCCATCATCAACTGAGATGTTTAAGAATACCGGCCTATCACCGCATCGGTGCGGCGATAAATACCGGTGCGGCTGCCCGCCCGCGGCCGTGCACCGTGCATGCCGCGTCGCTCTCGCGGGCCTTGCACGCGCTGGGTCCCGGCGTCGCGCTCGCCGTGCATGCCGTGTCACCGTACACCGACCGGGTCCCCGCGCACGGTAATACCACACATTCTGAACCATTCTGGGCCACGCGCACACGCAAATACCCAAACATTGACGGGCAACCTGTGTTGAAAATACCACGCGCTCCGCTAGCTACATCATGTACAACGCATCGCACGGTCGAGTTGTCTCCATGTCAAAGTCGACTTGTCTCAACGGACGACTTGGTAAACGGTCGAGTTGTCTGAACGGTCGAGTTGTCTGAACGGTCGAGTTGTCTGAACGGTCGAGTTGTCTGAACGGTCGAGTTGTCTGAACGGTCGAGTTGTCTGAACGGTCGAGTTGTCTCGAGTCGAGTCGGCCAACGATCGAGTTGTCCGACATCCCTGTACTAGGCTAGGGTCTCTTTCCACAATCATGAAAATGTCCTACCTCATTAATCACTTGCTTTAAGTCATTGGCTAATGACTCATTCTTCAGCGTTTCCTTTGCCTTCTGTTCACTCAGCCCAATGTTAGTAAAAAGGCCTACAGAGTCACCAAAAGATGACATCTTTGCGAAGTTACATGTATTTCTCTTCTGATCAACTTATAAAAACACGCTGGGTAGCCTTGCTGGTCTTTCCTGATGCAATTTGTTGCAAATAGAGGGAGGTCACACACCCAACCCCATTCCGTAAACTTAATGCTAACAATGAATAATGGCACCACTCTAATACTGTGTGGTCAATGGTTCACAAATCATAGGCCCTTTACGAAACGAGGCTAGAGGCTTCAGGCTACGGGCTAGGCTCGGGCTCGGCTTGGCCCAGGCTTCAACGCAAAACAAAATGGCAGCCAAAACGTTTCGTACGCTCAGGCTTCGGGAGGCTTCGGGAGGCTTCGGTTGACGGTGGCTTCGCGATTCGGTTATCGGCTCGGCGTCAATGGTAAACTGAAGAAAAAAATACTCGTGCGTAAATGAGTGTATTGATTTTTATCTCATGCAATTTTACTGAATTTGTTCCAAATATAACTTCACTAATCAACAAGGTTGCTGAGAATTTTCTTTTGGTTATTAAATTTATTTTAATAAGTGGGATTTTGGGGGAGGGGGCGGTTGAAGTGGGTTTGGTGAAGTGATCGAGTGCTGGGTTGATTCCTTCCTCCATGATTAGGTGCATGCTTCTAGATTTTTTTTTATATATTTATAAAAATGTCTTGGAGGTGGGGGTGCTTGCGTTTCAGTAATTCGAAGCATTTTCAGGACCACTTTGAAGTACCAACAATTATTACACAACCCTCGTAATAACCCATACTGTCCATCCCCACCAAGAATTATAAGTTAAATGCATGTTTAGTTAAAGGCAATTTGCAGTAATTAACTGCAAACCCATAACAGCAAATCAGTACCAATAAAATACTCAATACCAAACTCAACTGGGTTTCTCGACTTTTAAATTAAAGGAATTTTATTCAATAAGATTTTCAAATTATAATTTAATGTGTTTTCAATTTTATATTTAATATAATTTAACTATACAGGGTGTTTGACTATAGTATATGTCACTTTAATTTACAATGCAATACAAATTGAAATGATTTTATCATTAAAATATATGTTCTTTTTAAAGCAAGACTTCATTATGAGGTAACTCATAAAACATGAAAAATGTAAATATAATTTAAAATCAATATATAATGTACCTTCTTAACATTGTTGGTCATTTATGAAAGATTAGGAAAGGTGTTCCAATAAAAAAATAGTGTTTTTGCTGTACGTTTATAATTAGGAATGAGAATATAAATGGGTAATGTATGGGTCCAAAGTGTGATGTGGGATAGATTTTGACAACCTGAAAACCTCAATTAAATCTAACTGAAGCTGTAAGACCATATTTCTATCTTCTATTCATTATTTAATATAAGTACTCCATTCATTCTTGAATTTGAGGATGCTTTTAACAAGTTTAAAATGACCAATAAAACAGGCACAGAAAATTCATCAATGTGAGGAGCACCAATCCAAATCAGCAGAGGTGACGTTTTTACAAGATGTTTTTTTACTTTAGAACAAACAAGACAAAAACATAAATATGCCAATTACGCAAAATAAAAATTGAGTCAAAATTAACCACTGAATAGATATCAAATAGAGGGGCACAACCATCACACTGTAAACTGTTTAGGCAAAAAAAATAGTTCTGCTTCCGGTTACCCTACCCCTACCCTACCCTATTTTAATGGCCCCAATTTTTTCGGGGAAAAAGAGAAAAACACAAAAAGAAAACACATAAATGCTTTAAATACTACCTTTAAACCTTGACTACATGTAGACACCTACATATTCTCAGCAATGCCACGTATTAAATCGGAAGAACTATTTTTTGTTGTTGGCCTTAAATGCAGATTTGACCATTCGGGTAGCATTAGCAATGACTGTTGTTTTAATACTTGTTGGGCAGGTAGTTTGCTTTCCTGGAGAAAGAGGGCATAAGTTAAAGGGTGCATCCAGAATTTCAAAATTCAATTGCTTATCAGAGGTAACAGGGGTGGGAAAAAAGAGTACCACAAACTTAAAGAATGACCCTTTATATTAACTGTTGCTGTGATCCAGTGGGACACCCCTGCCCCTATTCCAAAAGTGGGGGATAATTATTCCCCCTACATCTACACCATTGAACTTGTGCTGCACTATCAGTCCTTATAGTTGCTAAAATGTAAACAATTATGTTGTCTGCCTTCAGATATTCATGTTAACTTGCCTTTTTGAGCCAGGCTTTCATAAAAGTACTCACTTTCAGTCCCTCTGATATTCTTTTGCTTAATTTTCCAACAATACCAAAATTATAAGGGTGTGCCAACCATGCAAGTGTTAGCTTGTTATTGTTTTTTCAACAATAAATGAAAATGGTCACTGCAAACATACATAGAAATAGGATCCGTCTTTGAGTTCAGATTTCCAAGGACTTGAGAATGAGCTGCTGGCTTCACTATTACTTGTGCCATTTCTACTTGGAGCATGAAGTGGTGCCACTGCAACCCAACTACCTTATCCATACCCTCATACAACTGCAAGCCAGAAGGACAGCTGTGGTGCCTGGTTTAGGACTCTTGGTTCCTGTTAACAACAGATACAAGTGAAATATTTATTATCACAAACTTAAACAATGCAATATTTGCTGCTAAAATGAAAACTGAATCCATGGCTGTTTTTGCTCGGTCTGGATTTTTAATCTCTGCCTACTTGCAACAAAAATATAATCATTGCCCTTTCAAAAAAGCAACAAATAAAATGTACAATGTATTAAACTACCTTAACTGAACTCCCTGGAATATGTGTAAAATTGTATTAAAATGTGAGAATTTGGGATTTTTTTGTTAATTCAAAGATTTTTCATCCATGATATCCACAAAAAGGGAAACACCTTTTGACACAAGTCAAATGATGCCGATGAATCAGTACCTGCAATAGCTATTTCTTCTTCTTATTATTTTTGTTTTGTTTTTTTTGGGGGGAGGGGAAGAAATTGTCAGCATGATAGCATTCATTTGTACATAAGCATATAACTTAGTAGTGGGTTTATGCTTCATTTGAAAGCCTGTTAAGTTTTTTTCTTCACATGTAAAATTACGTTAACTACAAATATGTAATAATGTGACACAACATAATTACGTACCTGTGATGTATAGCCCTGTCCATCGCCCAAATTCTGAAGTATTGACCATATCCACTTCAAAGTCCTATAAATTACCCCGTTCCTAAAGGATTTTTTAAAAGAGAGAAATTAAACTCAATTAAGACAGAAGTTAGAACTTAGCCTTTTGTTTGAACAGATCTGATTTGAGTCTATCTCTTTTAACTCCACCCTTCAGAATTCAGATGTCACTGAACACACAATCCTAACTCTGCCTCTTGTGTCAGTAATCTCGGATGTGTACATGTAGGAATTGGATTTCGGCAAAACGAGCAGAAGATAGGTCTACTGTTCTAGATGCAACTTAAATCGTTTTTTCCATACGTGTATGCTTACACCGGTAACACGTATGTTTGCATGTACAAGTTACAAATCTCAACCTCTCTAATAACTCAAGCTCTGTCTCACTACTGCATTCGGAACTCTAGGTGACGCAACAGTGAGTTGGTGTAGGACCTCAGACCATATGCATAGCCCAGCGACCGGATTCCCCTATCCACAATGCATGTGTTCAGCGCAATCTGGAGCCTTGCGCAAGTTTATTGTACCATGGAGGAAGGATTCCTTCCTCCATGATTGTACTCCCTCCTGAGTTCTTATCCCTATGAATGGATTTCATATCCCTATGAATGGATTTCATTTAAAGGGAAATGAGCTCAGGAGGGAGTACAATAAACCTGCGCAAGACTCCAGATTGCGCTGGCTCTACCCAAACATGGCGATTGTGTATAGACTGTAGTGTAGGGCCCCTCTTTAGTTTGATAAAATTAGAGTCAAGGGTTTTTTCTCATTCCAAAATGACTTTTTCAACCTAAAGGAGACTTATCTTACTTCTATTGACATCGTTTTGGGGAATTTTGAACAGTTTATTGGGGTAAAAAATGCAATTTTCTTACGCGCTTTACGGCAGTTGCCATGTGAATCAACGCGGTTTTGCGTGTTTACTGTGCGTCGCGGTGGTCGCCATCTTTATTTTCGCGTTGCGTTTTGTCGTCGCTTTACCCCAAAATTTCCCTCAAAAACTAGAACCCTGCCCTTTATCTACGGCATACCTGTTGGTTTGTAATGTCGTTGACTAGTTTGGCAATTCCAATAACCTAAAAGTAGATTGTTTTCCTATATAGCATGTATAAATAGGGAACATGGCCCTACACTTAACACACGTTTACGTTTATAGTATAATAATTAATAGTATGAAGTTGAAGAACTTGTCCTTGAACAAAAACAACCGAGTTGTATCCCAAAATTACTTACACTGAAATTTCGCTTTGCCTGGCTCAGCTCCGCTGGCCCCAAGTTGTCCCATCTCCGTCAGAATCATTTATGTTGGCACACAAGGTGAAAATAAAAGCGAGATGCCGCACAACGGCCGTACTATTCTACCACACCACTGTTCTTTTTCGTTTTCAAGATGGCGATTCGCTGAAAGTTTTTCACACTGACGTCATCAAGCCTGTGTTCAGCCCCACTTCGGTAGGCTAGATAAGGCTTCGGATTTTGGCCCAAAACGGAGCCTCTGGCTTCATCACCTAGCCAAAGCTCGTCATTTCGTATGAGGCTTCAAAATGGCAGCCGCAAAAACGTAGCCCAAGCCTAGCCTCTAGCTTCGTTTCGTAAAGGGCCATATATTATGGCCAAGTTCGATCAGCGACTATTTGTCAACCACTGGTCAATTTTGCCTGGTAACCTATGCAGAAAATATAACATGGGTACCAGGCAAAATCGACCAGTGGTTGGCAAATAGTCGCTGATCGAACTTGGCCATTTGTCAACCACTGGTCAATTTTGCCTGGTAACCTATGCAGAAAATATAACCTGGGTACCAGGCAAAATCGACCAGTGGTTGGCAAATCTGCATAGGTTACCAGGCAAAATTGACCAGTGGTTGACAAATAGTCGCTGATCGAACTTGGCCTATGCTGCCGGATTTCAACGTGTTACAGACTGGTTCCTTCGTCGTACCTACATTTTGTACCGTGCAAAGCAGTTACAATTTAATAATTGAAAGTTGCCACCACGCACAGAGGGCGCTACAGCAGGAAGACCAATAATACCTGGCCGGCTGAAGCTAGCCCGCGATTAATTCAGCCTTGATCTCCTATAATAATACAGGTTCTTATATTGCGCTTTTAGCAAGATCAAAGCGCTTTACAGATATTATTATCCCTGGTCATCGGGCCCATTAATCATTTCTGAAACCTTCTCAGCTCCCTGGGGAGTATGGGCTCCGTGCACAACTACCCCCTCAGCGGAAAGAAAAGGCGAGTTGGGGGGTCAATATCGACGCCATCTTACCTGACTTCAATTTAAGTGTCTGGTTCCCGCTGTGATATTCTTATTGAAAACGCAATTATCGAGAGTCGGCGAACAGACACAAGCACACAAGGACACAAGGACACAAGCACCATGACCCCAGCCGGTCTCAAACCCACAATCTGCAGTGTCACCGAGGGTGCACCCATTGATCTCCATTATGGAGATCAACGGGTGCACCACACTAAATAAACTCCCATTGACCTAGTGTAAAATCCATCAACTTCACAGTGAACAAATCATTATCCAGGAGTCTCACAGTTTTTGTGACACAACTGAAAATTATAGTTTGATTATTAATCTGTCAAATTCTTTTCAATTTTTGGCAGGTCAGCATTTGATTTTTTTGCTATTTGTCCCCAGAGAGTACCACCCCCCAAAATGTGGGTTTTCCCAAACCGGCTAGCTGCCATTTTTTATAAAGCATCCCTCCACTTCACAAGCCAAATAGGACAAATTTTAAAGCCAAAATTTATCAAGTCTTCACAAAAGTTGAAGCACAGAACCCCCAAGTTATGATAGCTGATCATAATTACACAATCTATTAATTGCATGACCCCAAAAATTTGTTATTAAAAAAAAGTTGTGGGTTTACAATTTATGATAATCAGTTTGGCGCAGCCATTTTGGCCTATTTAGTGTGGTGCACCCCTATATGAGGAAGATGGTATCACTTGATGAGTATCAGACTGCATGAATATCCGTTTCTTTACCCATGATCCAATGCAACACAATTGTGCTTTTATTGAACGCAACAATTTTCAAGTTTGGCAATGACATAACCTTTAACCTCATCCCAACCCTAACCCTGGCGCCCTTTCCTAAACCCAAACCCAAACCCAAACTTTAACCCCATTACTTCATCCTCACTATTCTATGGCCGGGGGTTAGTCGATACAACACCTGAATAAATCCCAGCCATCCGACTGGTGGATCGTCGATCACGTGCATTTAATTATTCTTCCCATCGCACGACGCGAACCCGCACCGCCAAAAAACGTTCTGTCACATGGTTCTATCAAACGGTAACGCGTTTGATAGAACTTCCCCGCCGCTACAACACGGCTGTCATTGGACTGGTTCCCGATCCCTCCGTTGTCCTTCGGACTTCAAAATGTATATTATATACATACGGGGACCGGGAACCAGTCTAGGCTGTCATTCACACAAAATAGCGGCGGTGTTTCCGAACCGCGGTTTGTTTTCCTAAGACGACGAAATATTGAAACTCGTAGTCGTAGGCGATGCTGACGCTGCTAACACAAAGAGACATATGAAATATGAAGTCAAACGATTAGAGGAATTTGCAAGACACGCAGGAACTAAACTGATTCGGAACTGGACCACTTTTTGTCGCGGTTTTATGCGGGACTGAGAAGGTAAACGGCACGTTGTACACCAAGAAATCCATGCATGCAATCTGTCGGATGTATTCAGGCGTTGTATAAAACAAATAATGAATGTTTCACATTCGTGCAATGGTAAGAATAATTTCATTCGGTGACAGATGGAATGTCCCATTCCACTCGGCTTCGCCTCGTGGAATGGAACATTCAATCTGTCACCTCATGAAATTATTCTTACCATCGCACTCATAAACATTCATTATTTGTATACCATTAGCCGGCGAGCTAAAGCCGGAGAGCCGAAGTCGACGGTCCAACGACCAGTTTCGAAACCCCTTTGTACCGCTTTGTTTTATAGGGCCTGTTTGGGCCTGTTTGTTTCACACAGATCCGGATCGAGATCAGTGATCCGGAGCGTGGAAAGCTGCTCCGGATCACGTTTTAGGGATCCTGCTCGCGAGGTGGGTTCGCAAGATCGAAGATGGCGACGTGCGAGACGGACATAGAGAAAAAGTGAGTATTTTTTCATTTCATTTCATTTCATTTCATTTATTATTTCGCAGGTATACATAACAATAGAGGAAAAGAATATAAATACATACATTATAAATAGTAATAAATTGCACCCCTGCAGGATCACTAAAAAGTTAACCTAATAACTATCGAGTAGTTCATTTGAAGCATTTAATGAGTTTTCGTGACGGTATTTAGCAGTGTTGTAGCCGAGTACCGAGTACTGCCGAGTACTTAGATTGCCGAGTACCATTCAAGTCCGAGTACTTTGCCAACCGAGTACAAGTACAGGTCTCCGAGTCCGAGTACTTGTATTTCCGAGTACGAGTACGAGTCCGAGTACATTGTGCTTGAAGTAAGGATGGGATGTTTACACGTTTAAACGAAAAAAAAATGCAAATCAGTTTAGACATTTTCCCAAACGTTTAAACAGAACTCAAATTTCAAAAATGGGACCTTGTATTTACGCAATCTACCTTCAAGTTTTATTTACAAAGAATCTACGATCTTTGAAAACGTGGATGTTAAATAAATTTTCCAAACCTGTGTCTTTGTCATTATTTTAGTCAGTAATATGCAAGTTTCCAACACAAAAACACTCTCTCCTTCATGGAAAAAAATGCCACTTCCCGACGTGACATCACTGACTGCGCGACGGTCAACGTTAAACCGCCATCTTGAATGTCATCATGTATTCATGATCGTGAAGCATTAGTTGGTATTTAAGCCAATAGGGGTAAAAGGCGTGCTGTGTTTCGGGCCGTGTTATGAATATTTAAAAGGAAATCGCCATGACCATTCATAAATATTGAAACTAGAATCCCCTGGCCTTATAAGGGTGGGTAATTTGAATTTGAATGCCTGTATCGGAAAGCGCCAATTTTGCCACTCAAAAGTGAGATCAACGATCACCAAAAAGGGATGATCCAAGCCTGGCATCGGCATGGGGAGGGGGAATTCCAATTGCCCGGAGGCTTGGGATTTTAGAGGGTACAGTGAGGTACAATTTGCGTAAATTGCAAGATAATAATTCTATGGAAAACGAGGCAAGATCTGGAGACCACCTCCTGCGGAGTTCGCGCCGAAACTTCGCACAAACCCATCGAACGACCATTTTGAGAACACCTCGGCGTTTCACATAATGATTGGCCCAATTACGGGTTCACGGCTAGATATTTGTCCGGTTCGCTCGTCGCCCCCGCCTTGCAAACAGGACGCTGGCAAGGGCTGATCTCTTTAAGCTCTCATTTGACAGATTTTGCATGACCCGTGACGTAGCATGCAGCGCACAAAATAGAGATCAGTGTGTAGCGCGCGCTATAGTTGCATGCGAAGGTCATGATAAAGTTACCCATAATACCATCCGTACTTCCTTCACAAGATTCTGTGAAGCGACATCAGCCCTTCCCATGCCCAGCGCCCTGTTTGCAGGGCGGGGGTACACGCGAATTTGTCCGGACGGTGCGCAGAGGAAGTCGATTTCTCTGCAATCAACCATTTGAAAGTATAGATATAATAATCAGTGAGGTCGTGGTAAGTCAAGCCATACGTTTTTTTTTATCGAGTATTGCTATTCGGGTACGAGTACCTTGATGATCGAGTACAATTTCGACTCGTCGAGTTCAAGTACTTTGCTGCCTGAGTACGAGTACGTCAGTTGGAGTACGAGTACTTTGACATTCGAGTACAAGTACGAGTACGAGTACGAGTATACTCTAAAAACGGTACTCGAGTAGTACTCGAGTACGAGTACCGAGTACGAGTACTACAACACTGGTATTTAGTCATAATTCTTTTACAGTGTATTTTTGTTATTAAAGCCGGCTATGTACGATTTATTTACTTTTTCTGGAAATACTAGATAGTTTATCATAAAAATAAACCCTTCTGCTTACAAAATCTGAAGCAGACGACATGTTGCCTTAGCGCAGCTAGCTCCGGCGACCCTGCTCAATCTCCCAGCATGCAACATATAGCGAGAGGGCGCCCTAAAGGATTCGCGATCCTGTTTGTTTTCGTCCGGCTCGCATAATTTTGTTCCTAGGAAGGTTAGGGGCAATTATCATAAATGGGCGTATCTAGACCGCTATTACCAAATGCATATTCATGATTAAGTTAATTTATATAATAAGCATCGCACGCATCATTCAGACAACTATATCAGGTTGAAGTAAAAATATTTGGTCGAGCTACTGTTGTGGCTATATTGGTAGAGCACAAGGCTTTAGACTACAGAGGCCTGGGTTCGAATCCCCTGTCTGATTTATATTTCTTTTTCTTGTACTAATTGTGGTGTGGAGGATTTTATTTCAAGGGAAAACAAGTCTGAGAACCTGTCTCAAAGCTCACACAGCCAAGTACAACGCCCATTTATGATAATTGCCCCTAACTTTCCTAGGAAAAAAAATCACCCGTCCGGCTCTGAATCACCTCCCGATCCGTGTAGGTCCTTTGTTTCACAGATCCGAATCGCGATCAGTGATCCATGCGTTGATTCACACGAAATCTCGCGATATTAGATAGAGCGAAACAGCGGTTAGATCACTGATCGCTATCCGGATCTGTGTGAAACAAACAGGGCTCAGGATTAGCAGCACATTTACGTGAGGTTTACGTGAACGCGAACGCGAAAATTGTGTAAGCCTACTAGTTTTCTGACGTCATCACTTCCAGCGTATTGTTACTCACGTGCGTGAATTTCACACGCCGTAAAATACGTGAAAATGGTGAGTTCACGTCGGGTCATAACGTGAGTAATTGCAACATTTTAAAAGCATTTTGTAGACAGTGCAATCAATATTTTTTCTGATGAGAATTAAAGCTCATTGAATATACAATTCACTGAAGATGCATTTTGGGTCAAGCTAAGTCTAGTTCGATTTATTCAAAGCTTTCGGTTGGAAAACATCGTGGTTGTGCATGATACCGTCGCCGCCCGTGCAGCTAAACGTTTCATTGCGCGTCCGAACGACCGCGTTATTCAGTTTGACCAGCGGCTCCAAAAATGTCGGACGCGCTCGCGTTGACGTTCGCGTAAAGCCCGGTTCATACTTCATGCAAATGCGAATGCGAAGCGAATTTTATGACGTCGACAATTGAAGTTTCATTGTGACGTTCTCCGTTACCTTAACGAATGCTCTTCGCATACGCATTCGCATGAAGTATGAACCGGGCTTAACACGTGCTGCTAAACCTCTCTATTGCAAACGTTCGCCAAAGTTGTTTGCACATCCAATGGAACATTGTTCGCGTAGTTCGGCAAACGTTCGCGTTGTTCGCATTAGTGGAACGCAGCTCAGGGCCCTTAGGCCGGGTTCGGGCGGTCTGTTCGTAACACACTATCAGTTCCCTGTTCTTGCGCCCGAACGGCGGAAACGCGATCCGAGAACATTGCACTCGGAACAAGATCACACACTACCTACCAGTCGGGGTTTAGAAGAACATGACGTAATTTGATGCGACGTAGAAGACGACCAAAGATAGCAGATGATCTGACGAAGCATATAGTCGGCGTTTAATGCTAACAAATGTAAAACGATGCGAGTTTCTCGTAAACGAAACCCTGGTAAACCTTCCTATGAGATGGATGGTGTGAGTCTTGAAGCAACTAAGGAATTCACGTATCTGGGGATCAAAATCCAAAATGATTTCGGATGGGAAAATCAGACGCAGCATGCTGTTACTAAGGCAACGAGAGTCCTCAACTTCATCAAACGAAATTTGTACATGAGTTCTAAAAACGTCAAGGAAAGGTTATATCTTACACTGTCTTGTTCGGCCACTCTTAGAATGGTGTGGCAGCATGGAACCCTTATAAAACTGTCACCAATCTGCGATTGAGAAAGTTCAGCGCAGGGCAGCGCGTTTTGTTCACGGAGATTACGCAAGAACGAGTAGTGTCTCCAATATGTTAACGTCTCTTGGGTGGGAAAAGTTAACGGACAGAAGGGAAACACACCAGATGACTCAGCTCTACAAGATTATCACTCAAGTTATTGACATCGACGCTTCGGACCATCTTCAGCCAAAAATGCAGAGATCAAGGAGGGGGAACAATAACCAATTCAACATACTACAAACATCCTCAACTGCATTCAAGAATTCATTTTCCCCAAGGACCCTTAAATTATGGAATGACTTGCCCCAACACATTATTGACTCTACGACGCACAAGATCTTCAGAGACAATTATTATGATCACATCGCGACTGAGACTTAGATGACGACACCTCCCCGTGACCTCCTAGCCAAGATCCCAAGAGGATGTTTTGAGGAAACAACCAAGTACCAAGTGGGGCCTACAGTTGCCTAAAATTCCCTTCCAAACGTTTTGAAAATATAGCTTTTTCTGAACAAACTAGGGGAAAATGCAGTTTAAATAGTGTGCTTCCTTTATTTATTTATTTAGGTTCTTAAATTCAGGTTTTTGAAATGGTTTGAATGACGTACATAGCTATAGGCGCAGCCATTACATTTTGCGTGGTTATCAGCGATAGATGGCACTCTGGCAATGTAATATGGAACGCCATTGCTATCTTCGGTGGCTTCAGATCGTTGGCTTCGTCATTTTCATCATTCCGTTCGGCAATTCCATCATTCAATTTGGCAATTTCATCATTCCATTAGGCAATTTCGCCATTTCGTTTTGCATTTCGACATTCCATTCGGCAATTTCACCATTCCGTTTGGCAATTTCATCATTCCGTTCGGAAATTTCACCATTCCATTCGGCAAATTCGCCATTCAATTTGGCAATATCACCATTCCGTTTGGCATGTCACCATTCTGTTCGGCAATATCATCATTCAATTCGGCAATATCATCATTCAATTCGGCAACTTCATCATTACATTCGGCAATATCACCATTCCGTTTGGCATTTCACCATTTTGTTCGGCAATAGTTCACCATTCAATTTGTCAATTTCACCATTCAATTTGTCAATTTCACCATTCAATTTGTCAATTTCACCATTCAATTCGGCAATTTCATCGTTCGATCAATTCTGCAATTTCACCATTCAATTCTGCAATTTCACCATTCAATTTGTCAATTTCACCATTCAATTCGGCAATTTCGCCGTTTCGTTTGGCAATTTGGTAGTAATCGATTCTCCGTGCTCGCATAACTATTCGGTTTTACAAGTAATCGTCCTTTACTGGAGTTCGTCCTTTCATTCGCCAATTTACCATTCCGCAATTCAATTTCATCGTTCCGCAATTCAATTTCATCATGCGGTGTGGCAATTCAGCGTTCTGTGTGCAGTGACCTTTGTATGGTGGCCGTGAAGGGACATTGCAATTTGTGAATATTGACGTCAATATTCGCGTAAACAAAATCCACGTCCTGCATGCTATCCAGTCGTGATTTTTTTTGACGCGATATTTTTCGAGCAAGCTAGGTGCTGGTTGTCAAGTCGATGTGCGCATGCGCAAAATGCATTTCACGCATGGTACAGCTAGCTTCGTAAATACTGTACATTAGTTCATACGCGTGTTATTATAATTGTGGTACCCTGCGTTGTCATTGTTATTCCAACTTTGTCACATATGGGTGATTTGGTACCGCCGGGCAAAAGCTAGCCCGCGATTCGGCCCGCGCCCGCGCATATTGAAAACTTGAATCCATGCGAAAAAAGAGGTACTGTTTAAAAGGAAATCTCTAGATTCATATCATGCCACGGATTTTCGAGAAATGTCAAGAAATTATTAACCAATTTTGCATAAGATTTCAGAATAGGTTTCAGCAAAGCCACACCATGTTATGTTTAGCATTGTTTTATGAGTCATTTTTATAAAACAATTACGAGTCGTTTCCAGTGGGCTCATTTGAAAGAGTTGTTGACACCGATAACTTTGGGTTCAGCCTCTGTTTGAAAGAAAGTGTACCGCTCATGTTTTGAGAAATTCATATTTTTCCTTCATACTCCTAATTGTCACCTTCCTGGGCTTATTCCAGTAACGGATTATTTTTAAAAAGCGGTCTGTTTTATAGGATTTCCCGGCCAATTTCACAATGTTTTCGTTCATTTTAATGCCTGGCTCATTCAATTTAGATTGAAATTGAATGATCACGCAGATCGTCATTCAACAATCAAAAATAATCATTCAAATTCACTATCCGAGCATTCCATCGTCTTTTAGCTTCAGTCGTGCCTGTAAAAGATGCATTCAAATTAAAAGTATCGTATTGTTCATTAAATTTCGTCTGCACCAACGTGTAGATCGGGCATTCATTTTCATCAATGGGCAAACATATTTCACCTTTTTTCAGGCATCTTTTCCTGCATGTCCACATTCCTGCGTGTCCGTATTCCTATAAAGGTCTGGGTTATCTTAACATAAATCATATCTGACGTCTTCAATCCGATGCACACCTCTCTTTCCTAACTAAGTCTTCAGACAGACAAGATGGCGAGCCTACGAGGGGAGGTGTGATCGTCTGATGGAATCTGCCCAAGAAAACAAATTATCCAAGAGAAGTGTTCCCGATGGTACAACCATTGCCAAACATACCGGTTCATGCCCCGATGTCTTGCACATGAAGAGATCGATGGGTGAATCAAAACGAAAAAGAACAGTAAACAAAGTTAAAGGATTCCCAAACATGTCAACATACAAATGGCCCTATTTTCTTTTTGCTCAAACTTTAAAACAAACAAAGAAAAAAAATAGCTGGCTAACATTTCGAACTTAAGCAAGTTCTTTCTCAAAGGCAAATGACACACTACAAGAAACAAACATGTACGGAACACACATGCAAGAGGGGGTGCAAATAGGAGGTGGTAATTGGGAAATAAATGGAACAGAGGGATGTGGCAAGGCTTAACGGGAAAGGGAGACATCCAAGTGGGCAAGAAACCCTAAGAGTGTTTGCCAGGAGGATTATCTGTAAACAAATGACAATGGTGGGGGGGGGGGGGGGGGGGAATTAAGAGTTAATCACTCCCTTCCTGGATGTTGAGACCATGTATTTGAATAGTCCGAAGACGCTTTCATCCACACTTTCTCCCTGCTAAGGCGAACTGAGTCCTTGCTCTGGCCAAGTGATTATATGCCCTGTATATCAGAAATGGAATGGTTATGCATGAAAGTTGAAGTGGTGACCAACAGGGGTGTCCATTTTCTTGGTATTCACAGTCGATCGATAGCCATAGAAACGCTTTTTGAGCGTGTTCTTGGTCTCCCCGACATACTGGATTCCACAAGCAATGCAAGAAATGAGATATATGACATTAGAGGTGTTGCAAGTAATGTTACCATTGGTTCTGTGAGTAGTGCCAGATGAATGGCCAGAAAATGAGTCGGACTCCTGCATGTGAGTCTGGCAAACAACACAACTGGAATTGCACTTAAAAGTACCATGCTGTGTGGGAGGGGATGCAGCCAAGGGGGATCTCGACTCGAACAATCGGGTCTCGTGGATTAGCCCTCGTGGATTAGCCCTTTTCATTTCATTAGTTCGTTACATCACCCATCCATAATAAATGCTAAAGAAATTCCACTATAAATTGTAGACAATTTGTACAAAAACCTCGGAGGACAATAGGAAAATATATTAATTACAAATCTTATTAATTTGAATAACCATTTCATGAAATTGCCCATAAAGGGATAAGAAAAGAAAGCATGGTCATCCGTCATATGCACACCGACGTAATATGCACACACGGAGGTTACAAAACTCAATGCAAGAATGCAACAAATGAAGTCTTGAATGCACCAAAAACGTAATAGAATGTCCCTAAACAAAAACGAACACTATTGGGAACGAAATCGTTGGTGCTTAAGAATTGAAATTGAATGCCCAAACAGTGAAAAAGAAACCTTAATTTGATCAGATGTGCAAAAATCACGCGAATTTGAATGACCGATAACAAAAATAATCAGAAAAAAAATTGCAAATTGGCCGGGAAAACCGATATTTATTGGCCGCTTAAAGAGGCACCGTTTTCAAGAATATAAAGAAATGTGGTATTTGGAGTTTCGTGTAAAATGCCGTGTTTAGAAAGGTGTATCGGAAAAATTCATATCTTTCCTTACGATTTCTAATTGTCACTTTCCTGGGCACACTAAAAATAATGTCAGTAAGGGCTTATTTAAGCGGCTAATCGGAACAGAACGCTTGATTGGAATAAGCCCTGACTGAAATTAAGTGTACCCAGGAAGGTGATAATTAGGAAAAATGGACCGTCGGGAAGTGTAACAAACGCAGTCACAGAAGACAGCTTGTACATCGTGTTGAATGTACTGGCTTTATTGTTTGATCTGTGAAACAATAACGAACAAAAAAATACAACTTTAAGTTTGTTATCTGGAAAATATGTGAAATATACAGTTCTAAATGCCCGTTTAAAATCGCAATATCCGAATTATTGGAAAGTATAACCTCTTTAAAATCATGTCTATCATATCTCTGAAGTCTATCAATAGTCATCTCTATTAGTATATGAAGGGCCTGAAAGATTACACAATTATTTTTAATACTTAATATAAGTAGCAAGAAAAGTCAGTTTTAAAGAATACATCGTTTAGGTCTACAGGTACCGTTTCATGTCAATAATTTAGGCACAAATACCAGTCCAAAAACGCAGGAAACTCTTTTTCAGGGAACTGAGCACAGAATTTGGTTGTAAGCAAAATCTGTAAAAACTGGGTTCTATTTCCACCCAAACTGACTGAAGACAACATAAGCAAATAATAATGGTTGAACTGATTTATGTGACATGCGTGCATGAACTAACTGAACTATTGAGGGCGCACTTCACCCTGGCTCTCTGTCTAGCAACTCTTGTTCATCATAACAAAAATATGAAAACGAGCGTTACCGTGACTTTCTTTTGCACATATGATATTGTTCTAAACCCAAAATAGTCGGTGTCCAGAACTCTTTCAAATGGGCCCTCTGGAAGCGACTAATTATTTCATAAAAATGACACATAGAACAACGCATGGCGTAAAATGCATTTTGCGCATGCGCACATTGACTTGACAACCAGCACCTAGCTTGCTCGAAAAAAATCGCGTCAAAAAAATCACGACTGGATAGCATGCAGGACGTGGATTTTGTTTACGCGAATATTGACGTCAATATTCACAAATTGCAATGTCCCTTCACGGCCACCATACAAAGGTCACTGCACACAGAGCGCTGAATTGCCACACCGCATGATGAAATTGAATTGCGGAACGATGAAATTGAATTGCGGAATGGTGAATTGAAAGGACGAACTCGCAGTAAAGGACGATTACTTGTAAAACCGAATAGTTATGCGAGCATGGAGAATCGATTACTACCAAATTTCCAAACGAAACGGCGAAATTGCCGAATTGATTGGTGAAATTGACAAATTGAATGGTGAAATTGCAGAATTGAATGGTGAAATTGACAAATTGAATGGTGAAATTGCAGAATTGAATGATGAAATTGCCGAACAAAATGGTGAAATGCCAAACGGAATGGTGATATTGCCGAATGTAATGATGAAGTTGCCGAATTAAATGATGATATTGCCGAATTGAATGATATTGCCGAATTGAATGATGATATTGCCGAACAGAATGGTGACATGCCAAACACAATGGTGATATTGCCGAATTGAATGATAAAATTGCCGAATTGAATGATGAAAATGCCAAATTGAATGGCGAATTTGCCGAATGGAATGATGAAATTGCCGAATGGAATGATGAAACAGCCAAATTGAATGATGGAATTGCCGAACGGAATGATGAAAATGACGAAGCCAACGATCTGAAGCTACCGAAGATAGCAATGGCGTTCCATAATATCATGGGGTTATCAGACGTTCTTGGGCGTTCGAGTGGCCGGGAACGTCTGATACTGATCCCATGGCATTGCAAGAGCGCCATCTATCGCTGGTAACCACGCAAAATGTAATGGCTGCGCCCATGTACGTTATTCATTGAAGCATTCGTTTCAAAAATCTGAATTTCAAACGCAAAATGATTTAACGGAAGCACTCAGACTGCATTTCCACCTATAGTTTGTTCAGAAAAAGCTGTATTTCCAAAACGTTTGCGAAAGGGATTTTTAGGAAACTACGGCGACTTTTTATGCTTCATCGGATCATCCGGCAGAGCAAGTTCGAGCGGCGACTATTTGTCAACCACTGGTCGATTTTCCGTGGCAGCCTGTATACGAAATACATGTTGGGTACCAGGCAAAATCGACCAGTGGTCGACATGGTCGCCGCTCGAACTTGCTCCATGGTCGTCTTCTACGTCGCGTCAAAGTACGTCATGTTCTTGTAAACCCCGACTGGTAGGTGGTGAGTGATCTTGTTCCGAGTGCAATATGTTCCCGCCGTTCGGGCGCAAGAACAGGGAACTCGTGTTCGGACCGCCCAAACTCAGCCAGGAAGTCTAATATTCACGCGACACGTGTCTCGCGGGCGAGGTCTTTATTCCAAGAAACTTGTTATACGGTGACGGTGTAGGCAGGGGCAGATCCAGGAGTTTTTGCAGGTCGTCAGGCCCGACAGATTTGTTGTTGCTTATACCCGCAAAAGCACAAAATGAAAAACAAGTACATGTATAAGGGTTGGGGAGGTGGCTTGGGCTGATCATTTTGGTTTCTTTTTTTCTTTTAGTAAAAGCGTCACCACTTTCAGTGCAACTCCTCCCGCCAATTTTCAAAATGTTTTTAAGAGCGAAAACAGTTTGGGGACACTTTTTCAGAAATAATTCAAATTTAGAGTAATTGCAGAATACCCGGCCACCAGAAAGTACTTCCCTAAAACGCGGATACGGGGTGGGAGAAAGTCGCAAATGGAATGGGAGGCTCGGAAAAAAGTCTTTAAGTCCAAACATGGAGGTGTGTTCCTTCCTCCATGGTCCAAAGGAGTTCCCCGAGGTGGATACGCTGTGGATATACGGATAAGGGGTGGGAGAGATCGTCGAGGGCCAAAGAGGGCGCCATTTTCCCTTTAAAAAAATCCTCCGAGGGTGGCTGGAATCCGACTTACGTGCGTAAATTGAATGGGGAAGATCGGGAAAAGTCCAAGTCCAAAGGATGTCCCCCGAGTGGATGCGCGGATACACGGATACGGAGAGGGAGAGAGTCGGGGAGGGGAGAAAGCGGGCGCTATTTGAATTCGGAGTGGGAGTGAGATGGTTTATTGGGGGCAATCAACCGTGACCTTGTATCCGCGTATCGGATACGGGGTGGGATAGACGAGTGTATTCTGCAATTGGAACGCACCCACTTACACGCGTGCATGTATGAACACTACGTTTTGTTAAGACCTTTTGCAACTCTGTCCGACTGTATAGAAATCCCATCCTGAGATGTCCGCCCTAATTCCATCTGATGAAGTAGTTCTTGCTACGAAAGCTTTAATATGCAATATCTGTGTTTTAAATTAGTCACTGAAGTGCTGTCCAAGTGCTATGTTATGACCAACGCAGCTGCCTAGCAAATATGTTGAATGCCTAATTCCTCCACAAATTATGTACAAAACATTGTATTGAATATCTCTAACCTATATACCCAAAAGTTAAACTCGCACACACACAAAATCAAGCAACTGGAATGTTCAACAGTTGAACAGGTGTTGTGATAAAACATCAGTAAATAAAAACGGACGCCAAAAATAGCATTAAATGTTCCTAAATTGTATCATTTAAAAAATAATTGAAATATATTCCTTTGTCGTCTTAAGCTACTTTAGTTATTTTTTAAACAATGTTCCAACAAAACTATAATCATTTAATACAGAACCCTGGCAGGCCCGACGTGGGCGGGGGACATGTGCATTGCATCCAACATTTCTGGAAAATGTAGCAAATTTTCGATGATCGATGATAATTGACCTATCGCAGTCGAATCGCGTCAACGCAGCTTGTGAATTATTGTCCAATCACATCAATTATAATTCCACGTGGAACGCGCAAAATCTGAGACAACCAAAAATTCTACCACACAAAATTCCCATAGGGTTGTCTAAGGGGCGTGGTTAACTCGTAAACGGCGATAGGTCAATTCCAAAACAATGGTTAATTTAAAATACGCTTTATCATTTTTTTCATAGAGCTATATTAAATTACTATTTACTACTGATGTGGTGTTTCTCTGTCTTAGATATATTTACTGTGAGGTTTCGCTCTCTTAGTATGTCAAAGGGGCCTTCCTCTCCCGCAGCTGCTATTCGGTGGATATTGTTACTTGCCCAAGTGATGTCAACTATCGTGGCCCTGAAGGGACATGCACACATCGCACATTTCTGCGCAGATTTCTGCGATGTCGTACATTTTATCGCACATTTTTCCGCAGATTTCTGCGCAGATTTCTGCGATGTCGTACATTTTATCGCACTTTTTTCGCAGATTTCTGCGCAGATTTATGCGATGTCGTACATTTTATCACACATTTTTTCGCAGATTTCTGCGCAGATATTTGCAATGTCGTACATTTTATCGCGCATTTATTTGCAGATTTCGGCCGTGGATTCAGTCGTGGATTCAGCCGCAGATTCAAAATCTCAAACGCATCAAATAAAAGGTGGTCAACAAAGTTTGCTTTTTATACAAGTTTTTGGGGGTTAATCAAAAAAATGTTTAAGGTTTTAGCAAAATTACACGTTTTTAAATAAAGAATACATTCTGCATGCTCCAAATTTAGAGAAGACCGATTAAGTTAGCTTCTAATTAAAGGAATAATGAGAACTTTTCATTCAAAAGTGCAGAAAACTGCAGAAAACTTAAATGTGGACTAACCAAATAGCTATTTTTCTACATTCGCGCACACCATATCTACTTGCACAATGTGCACGCTCTGTGTGGACCTGCGAATTTTCTAGCTCGCTATTCCCATACGTATGTGCACGGTCGGCGGTGTACAAAAACAGCCATATCCGGGGTCCAAAAGGGATTTTCGTTGTGGTCCCAAACCTGGACTTTTAATGAAAAGTTATCATCAGCCCTTTAATTAAAAGCTAATTGATGAACGTAATCGGTCTTCTCTAAATTTTTAGCATGAAGAATATATTCGTTATTTAGACCATGCTTAAAAAGCGTGTAATTTTGCTAAAACCTCAAACATTTTTTTGATGGAACCCCCAAAAAGCACACTTTGTTGACCACCTTTTACTTGATGCGTTTGAGATTCTGAGTCTGCAACTGAATCCACGGCCGAAATCTGCGCAGAAATGTGCGATAAAATGTACGACATCGCAGAAATCTGCGCAGAAATGTACGATAAAATGTGCGATAAAAATGTACGACATCGCAGAAATCTGCGCAGAAATCTGCAATAAAATGTACGACATCGCAGAAATCTGCGCAGAAATCTGCGCAGAAATGTGCGATGTGTGCATGTCCCTTCAGGGCCACGATAGTCATCAGCATATACTGTAATCCAATCTCAAAGTATACTGGCGGGCAAATGGCGTAGCTGTGGTTCTCGAGTTCCACGGGAAGGGATGGGGACTGTGTCTACATGCAGTAACTATGATCCTGAAGAGTGGATGGTGTCTTAGGTGTTTCCAGGTCAAGTTGTCTCCGTGCTTTTGCAAGGTATAGACTGAAGAGAATGAGACTGAGGCAGTCTCCCTGAGGCACGCCGATGTTGATTTTGAAGGGCTTACCTAAGAGAGTTCCCACTCTAACTTGTAACCGAACGTCTCTGAGCAAGATTGCCAGTAAGTGGAGTTCGTCTTGCTCTAATATCTCTTTGAGATCCTCAAAAAGAACTACTTTCCTCACCGAGTCAAAGCCTTTGACATGTCGAGCAACAATGGGTGAAGTTTATAGCTATCGGCTGTGATGGCCTTCTCTGATAAGATCTTTAAGGCAAAGACCTGCTCAGTGGTGCCTCTGCTGTGTCGATAGGCTGCTTGGGAAGCTGGTATGTGGTCGTCTAATCTGTCGGCGATTCTCTTCGTCAAACAAATGGCCATAATATTTTCCAGATAATTGTCAGAAGAACGATTGGTCTTATGTTTACTGGATATTTGGTTTGCCTGGCTTTATAGGAAGAGGGACGAGAATACCTTGATGTCGTCAGGGTAGATGCCAGTGCTAGCAGTTTCATCCAGATTTCGGGCAATTTCTTGAGCAATTATCTCGGGTCCATACTTCAGCAATTCGGCACTGAGATTATCTTTTCCAGCACTTTCGCAGTTTCTTTAAATGATTGAATCGCCTTTTTAACTTCTATCTTGGTGAAGGGCTTGCTTATCATCCGTGGTGGAAATTCTTCAATTATAGCTTCACCATCCAAGTCAAACTTGCTTTGAAACCTTCATGCACCAGCTTTTCAACAATAACCTGCCTAACGCTATCTGTTCAATGTTTTGTAAAAATCAGGATATTCACATCACTTCACTAGACGTTGTCAAGACTTTCATCAGACCTGGGCTCGAACCACTTTAGCTAAAAAAGACTGTCAAACATGAAGGGTCCAAGCTGTGGGATTCCCTTAATCTTTCTCTTAAAAATATATCTAATGCATCATTATTTAAACGTAGATTCAAAACCCAATTAATTACCAGTTATTTGCAGGCAGAATGATCCTTTTGGTGATAACAGGCCGAAACAACAAAACAATTCAAAACCCGGGTTAAAACATATCTGTTTAATTTGTACAATTGTTGAATTCATGTATATTTCTGATAGCCTTGAAATATTTTGTAGAGTCATTTTTCTGGTTTTTAATTTCTTCAGCTTTTCTTCTCAGTTCTTGTTCATGTATCTCTTTCTTTGTGTTATGGAGTTTGGTGAGAACGCAATTTCATTCCTTCACGGCAAAAATCATCTGCAGCGGATATGCGCACACGTTTGCGTTGTTTGCGCAGAGCAAAATGAAACGCTCATTTATTACATGCGTTTCGGTTTTGGGCGTATCGACTTCGATAACGCAAAGTTCTGTATGTATAATACAAACGCAGATATGGAAATAGCCGTACAAAAGCCGTATATACGAATTTCGAGTTTTACCATAGCTTTGTACACAAACATGGATGCGCCCAGCAGGCATCACATTATACATCGAGTCAGCGCTCTATAGTAATTTAATATAGCTCTATGTTTTATTCTACAAGTATCATCCGTTGGCCCCAAAAAGTAATAAATCTTGGAAGTATTCTCACTCTACATACCGTTCCTTAAGTTAAAAAAATATAATAAATGTCACCTTTCATCACAAACGATTGTGGCTGAATAAATGAATATAAGGTGTAGTAGCCTACTTTTTCTTATACTTCTGTTAATATTTACAAAAAAACATTTTGTTGGTGCTAATGCCACTTTCAAAGGTTGGAGAAATAATGATTAACAGTATGCCTAGCTGAAAACGGATACTTTAAGAACCATGCCACACTTCATCAAGGTTCTTATGTTTGTTTTGGTATTGAGAATTTGGTATACTGTCTGCAATGCACACGTCGACAGTAAGATTCACCTCTCGAAATAAATTGTTTCTAAAATTCAATTAGTTGATCTCTGTCCCTTCATCTTCTCGGTGAAAGGCATCAAAAACTGAGTTCCTCAGGGCTTTCAAACATTGCATAAAATCTGTAAAAAGATGGACCGAAAAATTAGATTTGCAAAAAGAAAATTAAAAAGAACAAATAAAAACAAATAGTAATAACCCTGCAATTAAGAATGTGCAGCAACTTCAATATCTCAATCTCTACCTCCGCATTGGTAGAACATTAGCCATTAACCTTTAAAATATTTTTTCGGGGTGCCACATCCCCAAAACCGCGGATATAGCATCTTTAATATGGTCCAATGTCTCTAAGAAATTGCATATGATCCCAAAAAGAAGAACGAAAAACAACTCCTAAAATATAACATAACAAAGCGATTCCAGAAATGATGAACCAAGCCATGCACTCGCAAACCATTTCCTGGGATTATTGATCTGGAAATTGGATAAAACTAATGTAGGCCTACCTGTTTTCGCTAAGCCCATGGAAACTGGCCGATTTATCTCTCTGCGACGAGACATAGCATTCACGTACCTGCAAATTAATCAAGAGATTAAAGTTGTTCAAATTGCCGATTTTATGACGGACGGATTTTGAAGGAATACGAAAATAATGCTTGTTCGTATTTGCAGGGGCCCCGATAACCCCCCCCCCCCCAAAAAAAAAAAAAAAAAAAAAACTCTCAACGTTGCTCTAGTGTAACACCTCATTTAAAGAGCAACTAAAACGCCGATTACAATTATGACTTTTTGGACTTTTCCGACAGTTTAAATACTCTTTTAACTGATGGAGATTAGTTTGCAGACGAGAGGGATTTTTTATTTTAAAAAAAGGTTGTTATTTCGAACCATTTATCCTGTTTCGCGAAAGCTCATTATGTATGTAAATGTATGTACGTAACCCCGTGACATACACGTGTAGAGTCGGTTGATGCTACAGCTACTCTTGTGCATGTACGTACGTGGAGTTGATGCTGCTGGACGAGTTTTTGTCGACATAACTCCTCCGTTTTCCCGTATTTTGTCTAATTTTGATATTATTTCAGTATGAGCATGTTCTGAGATAATCATTATGCCTCGATCGTGTGTAGTTGGGGGTTGCAAGAGGAACAGCGACAAAAACCCTGACCTAACCTTCCTGCGATTCCCAGTGCTGAATGGAGTTCAAAGGCGACAGTGGGTCCGCTTTGTAGACAATACAATATCTGATTTTCGGCTGTCGAAATGGTCGAAAATGTGCAGAACGTTTCGACATAGACTGTATTGATGATAGTGTTAGTATGAAACCTCAGCTGGGTTTGAAGGCTGGAGCAATTCCAACTCTAAAGGCACCGAGCATTCCAATCCTGTCCCGGACTCACGCGCCCCAGACCACCACCACGACGTTCCCTGCGGTTGCCGGCTCGAGCAGCCAGAGCCCCGGCCGTCCTGTCCACGCTCGCTTGACTCAACATACATTGTACACGTACGGTACCGTAAATAGGCTGCATGCGATTGAGTCTGGTACCTTATAACAGAAATTGTGTGTATAGTTCTGAGAAGGTGCGGGTCCTTATGAGGGCAACCTCGTTCCCATAGCTTACTTTATTTTCAACCTCGTTTCCAATAGTAAGACCTGGGATGGGAAGTCCTTACTCGTGCCCTGATTGGATAGTGAAAATGCAGCATTAGCTTATTAGCATATAGAGAAATTAAAACCGTGATTCCACTGTATTCTTGATGAAAGTTTGCCGGCGCGGCGCGCAGTGAAACTTTTGTTGGTATTTGTTAACGTTAGTAACTTTTCTGTAGTATATATTCTCTGAAATGTCTGCAGTGGCGACGTCCAGCCCCTCAAAAAATACACCCGTCAAATCTGATACTTGCATCTTGTGTTCCAAAAGCGACAATCGTGGCACGCACATCTGGAGAGTCAGTGGACAAAAAAAAGTTTTCCGCAATTGCTTTCACCATAGCTTTCACACTGAGTGACACAATATGCCGAAGTTGCGGAACGAAGGTAAAATAAAACGGTGGAGGATGCACGGGTCAACATCGCTAAACTGGCGTGCATGTAGCAGCAGTGGTTGTAGCAAATAATTCCTAAGATCCTCCTGGTGATGAGAGTGCTCCAGCTGCGAAACGACGGTTTTTGGTCCTGTCAATACCAACAGCAACGCCGCCCGCCATGCCGCAGTCCGAGGCCTGTTGCCCCGAAAGCCTGTCCTTAGGCTTTATCAAAAGGAAGTCCGAAGCCTAATTTGCCGGCGAGTGTGTGCCACGTACGGAAACGCCACAAGGAAAACTGGTATCACAAGGTATGTAAATTTGTTTTTTTGTCCTTTTCATTTTGAGATAAATGACGCTTCGTTGATGCTCAACCATGTCAACCATTGTAAACCATTCTGAGAACCCATTAACTACACATATGAATTTGTTAACCCCACTTTTGTTCACTTAATTTCACAGTTTAAATCTCGCGCGTAGAGTATACCACGGAGGTCTAGGGTTATAAATTGGATTAACGCTGGCCCTGTGTAGCTGTGCGTTCGGCCCTGAAATGTGGCCCGGCACACTCCATTCACAAAATGGGTAAAACAAAACATGTTTGCACGAGGACATGCATAAACACAGGCACTGGTTTATAGCTGCAAGTAGGAAACAAAGATATAGTTAAGTTTAGTAATTGTTTAATTTTCTAAACAACACATAATCTCAAATATTTTGGAAAAGACATACGTATGTGGGTGTACATGCATATATATACTCCCCACATACAAAATGGTACGGCCCAATAAACAAGTGCACGTTCTTTGCATCACATAATTTCTGTAGCTGCCTTGAATGAACAATATTCAGTTCCAAATTTACATTATTTCAAAATGAAATTAACTCCTCAAAAGAACACAGTTTTATCCCAGATAACTGATTCACAAATGGATAGTTTTTTAATGCCTTAGTTACAGTAATATCGAAGAAAATCTGTCTTGTAAAACGGGTGATGAGCAGAGTCCAAGATCATGTAACGCGTGGTAAGCAATGGTAGATCGATGTAAGTCTCGAACAATGCCTTATCGATCGAAAGTTGTCATTGGCCACTTTTTTCTTTGTGAAAAGTACGTAGGTTTTTTTCAACCAATCGTAACAGGTTTTACATGTAAGGAAAGAGGAGGATCTAAGCTATTCGATTCCGTTTAACCCCGTACGATTCGATACTCCAGTAAGGAGTTACAGTCAAAAGAGTCGACACGAGGGCGCTCAATCGGTGCGTTTACACAGAAAAATGATGAAAAGTTCACATTTTCAAAGCCGAAAGTACGTGGATTTTTTTCAAGATAAAATATATGTATATATATCACGAGAACGACAAAGAGTTAAATCGTATAGAACCGTTTAACCCGGTGAAAAAGACCGCATGGTTATCAAACTATGACTCGAAACGTCGAAAAAAGGGTAATTTTACGCGGATTTTCGCCCGGAAATGGGCCCCGCACAGAGGTTTGAGCTTAAGTGAACACAACAAATTCATATGCGTAGTTTGCGGCTTTTTTACACAATTTTACAATCAAGCTAATCAATCCAGTACCAAAGAGCCTATGCTGTGAATGCGACGAAGATGTAAAGTATTGCCATCAGACTACTACGTGCCCAGAATACATCGCTCAAGGGGAGCCTAATTTGCATGCGTGTCCAAAAATCTTGGACATTTGAATGATCCCATACCAGGGTGAGAAAGCAGCTGTGGTGTCGGTGAGGGCGCTGCTCGACACCATGGGAACGAGGTTGTTATGAGGGCTGCATAAGCAAAGTCGCCAGACTAGAGTATAGTATCAGCTCACAAACAACTCGCCGCGAAGGTCCCAATAAAAGCCGACTGCAAACAAAGGAAAGTACGACTCATAAACTAACTGTTCAGCAAGAACGAGCATACAAGCCCAATTCATAATGTGACTCACAAAGATGTCAACACTTTAAAATATGTTTACCGTGGTGTTACACCTGAATCATCATGCAAAAAGCACAGCAAGTAATACTAGCCTTGGACAAAAAAATACGTACAGACTCTACGTAAAACATTGTCGTATAATACAGTAGCGTCATATGTTTCTACACGTATACGTCATCATTCGCACGATACAGCACGCAGTTGAGTCAAAATGCTCAGAAGGAAAAGGCTCAAAAACATTTGTTTTGTTTTTTTAGTTTTGGGGAGGCATAAACTATCAGATAAGTCCAAAAAGTCACAATTTTAATCAGCGTTTTAGTTGCTCTTTAAGACGACCCCCACGGGAACTGAATTATTGGCGGTCGACAAATAATTCAAAATTAAATGTTATGGTTGAATGAAGGTGGATCTATTCGTTCAATGTCTCATTTGGAAGCTTATAATTTTGGTAATGCTTTAGACAATTAACAGTTCAATCTGAGAAGAAATTTCTCGGGATGCCACGCTCAATTTGTCTTACTCGGCTACCAAGTTGATGTGAGAGGAGCGGAAATCTGCAATTGCCTGCAGACAAGCGTTGTAAATCTGTAGCGCTTTGGAATTCCGCGTGAAAGTTGCTGTAATCGGAAGAATGAGACAATTATTCCAATATTAATGAACAATTATGATCAATTCATAATTAATATTGACTCATCAATTAGCAATGACAACAATGGGGATCAATGAAGTTCATTAATGTTGAGATATAACAAGAAGATATGTTTGTTTATATTCCTTTGGTTAAGTTGTTGGGTTTATGTATTTAATTTGGGAGAAGTAGCACCAACAACGGTCGTGCAAGCTGACGCAAAATTGATATATGTTTGGGTGTACTGAGCGGACGATAGCGTGACCCTTTATGCCGATGGACTATGCTGACGTTCAGGGTAAACCTGTATTTAGCTGGACACTTTGTTGACTTAACACCAAATTCCACCACTTATTGATAAGGATTAGGTATTTACATGACCAGCATGACCACCTTGTCTTGTAACTTACCAAAATGACAAATGGAGGGTCCGTCGGCCAGTGCTTGGAGGAAATCACGGTGCTTAGGCAGTATGTTCGTCCGATAGTCGGTATACACCTTTCCTGTGCAAAGTTGTAGTGCATTATAGGGTTAGGCTAGTCACCTATAATCTCACCATTTAGGTATGTTTGCTTTAGGCCTATGCTTTTTTCATTGATGACAGTAATTTTAGAAGCAATACCTTCACTCGGTTTGTGGATAACGCCCAACGCAACATCAAGAGACATCATCATGGGACTTTGGCCTGCACTGCCTCCATTCAGCTAGAAAAAAACGAATAATAAAAATGAAAACAAAAAGCACTAAATGCTCGCATATAGTGTGATTTATAACAATAAAATGTATCGTCCAATAAAATTAACCAACCAACCAACGGACAGGTAGACCGACCGACCGAACGAACGACCAACAGACACCCATCCCAACAGGCACAAATTATTACACAACACAAAGTAACTCTTTCAAAAAGAAAATATACAAAACTTTTGTTTGGTGAAGTTGTGTTGGGTTGCATATATGTTGTAGGTTAGGTTGAATTGAATTTTTACGGTAGTCTCTTTTAAATGAGTAACCTCGTCGCCAGGTACTTACACAAACTGGTTCTTGACTTATCCCTTTGTATATGAGCCCCTTCCATCCCTTGTTCCGGAAAGCAGGGCTGTTCCATCTAAGACGATATCCAAAAACGTTCTTAGTTAAAATCAAACTGATTGAAATTAGTTTCAAATCATATTCTGGAGTTCCAAACACCAAGTAGGTCGTTTTTTTTTTTTTTTTTCCTTATTTAAAATTGGTGAGTCTTATAAGATTCAGTAATGAATAAGAGTTATGCGACATTCTCTCTACATCTTAATTCTTACCCAGCCAAAAATGGACGCAAAATGTTATAGAATACCGAAGGTCGACATTTCTCTGTGACAAACAAGACAAATACAACCAGTTAAAAAGTATCACTCGCAAGTCTCTGCCACGCGATCTTGCGACAATTGAGGAAAATCTCATGACAATGTTTCCATAAAATGTTATCGCTAAATTCTGAAACAAAAGAAGCATTTAAATAGTTCGATAACGATAATTCTAAAAATCTGAAAAGAAATTAGACAAGGCTCGAAAATGAGCGTGAATCGTGTTTCACCTCTCATCCTAAGCAGAGATGTTCGCATTTTCCTGATGGCTTTTTCTACCTTCTCTAGAGCTGCAATGTATATATCCACATTCAGGTCTTTCACTGCCTTTGACGGACAAGGAGAAAAGGAGAACAAAAAATTGAAATTGTTTATGAAATTTCAGATATAATTCATTTACAAACGATAACACCAATACTGTTTCAGCACCATTTTTCAGAATATTGAAGCAAAACAAGTAATGCGTTTAAATTCGTCCCCAACTTTACCTGCACCTGCCTCTATTTCCAGCGTTTGCACCTCTTTGTTTACTTTCCCTTTGATCTCTTCCTTTGATGTTTCTTGAGTATTTACACCACACCCCAGTTGCTTTTGTCCTTCATGCTTTGTCCTTCCCATTTTATCCATATACACTAGTGTCTTTCCAGACTTATGTAAATTAACCTTTAAATAAGATTCTGATCAGAAAGAAACGTCATTGCCTCCTAATTTGTATTACTTAAATTAAATGAAAACAAATGAGAAATGAGTAACCATTTATGAGATCAATGAGTTTCCACCTGTTGAGCTTGAACAATGCCACAGATAGCTGGAGCGCAATCCATTTCAACCTGAGCCGTCACCATGAAAAACCACGACTGTTCGTCACCGCCAATTAAATCAATGATGGGCTTCATGTTACTGCAATCAAATCAATCAAATCTTGGAATCAGATAAAAAAGAAATCAAATCAAACTAAACCGAACCGAACCGAACCGAACCGAACCGAACCGAACCGAACAAATCCAATTCACTGTCAATACTCACTCTAACACCACAGGTCCTTCGGTATCGATGAGTTGCCAGTTCTGTTGCACGGTATTAAACAGACAGCAGCTAGGGTCGATACCAAGAAGTTCAGAGACTCGCCAATAGGGGACAGCAATGCATTCCGGAAGAGACTGTGAATTAAAACGACAAACCCAATCAGCCGCAGATTTAAAAGAAGACCACTGTATGCACCAGGAAATAGTCTGGCTATGAGTTGAGGATTCTTGATCCCACAACTGCCACCAATTTGCGTCCACGGGCAATATTGAAGGAAACTCGGTTTTAAGCTTATTTAAGATTTACTTTTGCAGGGAACTATGGTGTCAATATTGAACCATCCGTTCAATATAGATACCGCATGGTGTTAATTTAACAATGTTACGGTCTGAAAATCTCCAGACTATCCGCAAATAGAAATTACTAGAAAAAAACCTGAATTTTCTCAGATGCAACAAAGAAATCAAACAAGATCACACTGATATAAAGAACAAAGAAACAATGTGATTTAATAATAAGAATATTCGAGAACCAACAGGGTTTAACAAGTGTAGAATTAAGAAAAGATCTTATACAATATAAACTTATAATTCGTCAAACAATCCACAAGGGAAACTGACTAGGTAAATTTGAATAAATTTGAATACAATTTGAATACATTGTTTGACGAATTATAAGTAAAAAGAAAAGTCGTATCCTCGTTAAGTGATCCCCACAATGTCGCTTCCCAGGTTGTATCGTAAAATTGGGTGTGATCCCTGGCTATACGGCATTCTGGGTTTATGACTTCTGACTACCCGAACAAAGATACTGACAATTTGGGAGACCGCCAACATAGGGCAAGATAGCTCAGTTGGTAGAACGCCGGTACGGTAACCCGGAGGTCGCAGGTTCGAATCCCGCTCCTGCCAGTTTCTTTGTTCACTTTGAAAACAATATAAACTTAACAGATCTTACGGGCAGGACTTATATTATAGGCGAGGGCTCAGACGACTTGGGCGAGGACATGGGCGAGGACTTGGGCGAGGACTTGGACAGCTTGGGTACTCGGCAACGGACAAGGACAACTCCAATAATGCGAGCGAATACAGTTCTTTGACGAGCTGGAACACGGGGCGAATTCACCTCCAAAACAGCCGAAGAGAGACGAAAACAGCGGGGGACGACACCAACTGGCTCCCGTCGCGAAAATATGGGGATATGAGACCCCAAATAATGAACCGACGACAGTTCACAAATAAATGACTCTTTTCCGGAAATAAAAGTCAGCTCTAACTGCCTCCAGATGCTCCTACGCAGACTAGTCATTATACAGGTCACAGATCCGGATAAAATGGCTCAATGAACTCAACGAAATTCTCCGTCCGTCGAAATCTCAAGTCCACCGTCGAAAATCAAGTCCTGATTTTATCCAAAATCAGCCCGTATATATAGAAATGTATATCTTCCAGAAATTACCAGATTATCCAGAATCATCTTACAAATGACGTCAGCCTCTAAATACAATCTTACACAACTACGTCACATCCAAAAATAATCCTCTACACAGCCCCGAATACAATTACTCTGTATTCGAGATACACACAGAACCTTCTGGCACATAGGCTTGGCGTAAACAACTCTGACCCATTCATAAACAAATTAGGGTCAGCCGAGGTCGCACGTGTATGCAAATAAGTGGCGCGTGGCCTCGCCGGTTGTACATACCAGAGGGCGTATATATACATTCCGTGAGGGGAATTTCCTAACACTGACAGCATTTACTTGTGTACATAACAACACCATAGTTTTAGAAGTGTAGTCTTATACACCTAATGAATTTCAACTGACCTCTGGAATGCCTTTTTCTCCATCCACCCAGACATAGCACTGTGTGATAGTACAAAGAACAACTTGTGCAAGGCGCCACTCAGCTTCCCCGGCAAGTCGTTGGAAGTCAAGAACAGGGATCTACACATAATAATATACACCAAAAAGCTAACGAAAAATTGGTCCAGAAACGCAATCCCTTCCCTCCAAAATTCTGCGCACGTGCTTGAGGATAACTGCCTTGACATTTGGTTTTAGTATGACATAACATAGCGCCACAACATTAGCACAGGTTGGACGTCTTCATTAGCCTTTTAGAGGTATGGCGGACACAATAGGAGGGCGCTATTTGATTTAGGTAAACCTTTTGTATGGCACAAAGGTTTACCCAAATCAAATAGCGCCCTCCTATTGTGTCCGCCATACCTCTAAAAGGCTAATTGCATTACGACTGCGTGTGTAGTGCAGTGAGGAACTCCACTTGGGCTAGTCCATTCCTGCACTGCATTGCACGGTATGACATGGCACGGCATGGCAATTGCAAACTCGATTGGCGTGGGTTTGCCTACTTGAATAACGCGTGCGGTCGGTTTGAGGGTGGGGAACAAAATAATCGCAAAATCGGTCTTCTACACCCCAAATAAGACAAGAAAACCATGTACCGTATATTGAAGAGCGCCCTCATCCTGATGCCTTATACTTTAAGAATTTTTGTTTACCTTCAATACTTCCTCTCGAATAGTTCCTTCTTCAACCAGTTGGGGAAGTCTTGTGGCTACCTTCCACCATGGATCAAAGTAATCTGGCAGCTTCCACTAAAATATTTCCAGAGAGAAAGATTCGGACTTGAGTTGTAAACTATGGACATTATTTCGTCAGAGAACAAGATACATTACCTCATATTTTTGTTGGTACAATAAAAAGATCGCAACTTCTATTCTGGTTTTTTCATTGATGTTTTCAAGATCTTAGATGGTCGTTAGGAAAGTCATTCGTGCATTAGTAATTTTAATGCATTTAAACGCCCCGTACCCTATTTTACGGTTGAACAACATGCTCCGTTTAATGTGCCGGTTCCATTTGTAACAGGGACGCATATTCGGCACGGGTTACTTGAAGGGAGTACTTTGATTTGTCATATTTTTTAATGGAATTGAAAACGCTGCCAGATCACAATCGTTTATGCCCTCGGCTTTTTGTTAACAAATTGCAACCCCACTCCCCCACATAAAAACCTGAAAAGACCACCGACAGATAACGTTGCTTATGTTTGCGTCTGCGGCTACAAAGGAACTTACAAACGCCCTATGTGACATCGCATGCAAGGCCTCTATACTGGGCCCAATTTTATGGCTCTGCTCACCACAGCTTTCCGCGCTTGCGATCACCATTTTGCGCTAACAGCGCTAGCGGAAAAATTCTGCGCTAACCCTTAAAAAAAAGCTGTAAGCACAGAATCCTTAGTTACGGGATGTACGCATGCTCAGGAGCCAAAATTCCCCGTTAACGCGTGAAATACGCTTGCCGTTAGCACAGAATTTTCTGCTACAGTAAGCGGGGATTTTTCGCTAACGGTAATCAGAGCCATGACATTGGGACCTGTTAAGCAGTAGCGGCGGGGGCGGAGGAGGACGCGTCGGAGGACAAAGCACACAACCAACAATAACAATGTTAACTTCGTTTTGTACTACAGGGTGGATAAAAAACACATTAATGTTAATTACAACTAAAGGAGGGCACGTATTAAAACAAGGGATATTTCCTATGATAGACACGGGTCTGCTCATTCAAAATTACACCTTGATCATGTCTTATTGTTTTCGGATGACTGAGCAATGAACAATTTTATGAAAGGCTCAAGTGAAGACCTTGCACCACTTTTCATTTTCACTTTTCATTTGTGACGCAATGGTTATTGATTAACACTTAATAGCCAGGTTGAACATAACAAAAGAAATATTTTCTCATGAACAGAATGGTTTATTATGTGTTAATAACACTTACATCAATAACCACGTTCCTCAACATCAGGCGCGGATCGGGGGGGGGGGGGGGTGGGTGTCGAACCCCCCCCCCTCCCCCGCTCGTTGCCTTTGTTTTTGTTTTTTTGCTTGTAAAGGTCTACGCCTAAAGTTGCGAACCAGAAAAGCAGAAACCCTACAGGTTCAGGTCCTATTTTGCCTATGGGTGTATATAAGAACAAAACAAAGAGGTTAAATGGCGCAAACAATGGTGAGAAACTGTCACCCCCATCCCACTCCCGCTTGTAAGTTTTTTTTCGCAAACGAAACATTTTGGGAGTCACCTTTCTGGGCAAATTTCAGCACCCCCCCCCCCCCCACCTGCAAAAAATCCTGGATCCGCCCCTGAACATGTCCCCGTTTTTCTTACACAAATCTGTATCTGTATCTGTATGGTACTGCAATCAAAACTCCACGACCGGGGATATACGGCGTAGTGGCTAGCAGAGGAAAACATTTGTGGGGCCCCCCTTATGATTGATGACAGCTTCATCCCTTGACGTTTGGACTTAAATGATTTCACAGAAGTAGCTTCCCTGACATTCTGCAGGAAGTGAGTTCCAGTCTTTTTGGATATGGTGGTGGACGAAGGAAATAATAGACGTTGATTTTCTTGTAGAGATTTTTCCGGGGTCAGGAAAACTCGGTTGTGATCGAAATCAATTGCAATTTTGTGGTGAATGGACTTATAAAGCAGGGTCAGTCGAGATATTGCCATACGTTCCTCCAACGATTTCCAACCAAGATTTGCGATCATTGAAGAGACACTGCTTGTACGTCTGGAATCTTTGTGTATAAATCTGGCCGCTCTACGTTGGACCGCTTCCAGTTTGTTTTTGTATTCCTGATGATGTGGGCCCCACATGCGCGCAGTATTCTAATTTGGGTCTGACCAAAGTCTTGTATGCTATTTCTTTAACCCTTGGGGAACAGCTGAACAAATTTCCTGCACAGCAAGTCAAGAACTTTATTTGCTTTGGGGAGTCGAATTAATTTCTGTTCTGCCTAGTTCAATTTGTTGTTTATTTCTGCCCCCAAGTGTGATTTGTGGCCGTTTGAAGAAGACTGTCGTTCATCTTTAGGAAGACAAAAGGGGTTCCTTTTGTGGGTTACGTGCATGGCATAGCATTTGGCAGTGTTGAAACTCATCTGCCACCTGGACTCCCAATTGCAAAGGACGTCGATGTCATTTTGTAACCTACAGCTATCTTTTAGTGTAGGAACAATATAATTATGCAATCGTCTGCCAGAAGTTTCACTTGTGATGAAATTCTTTCTGGAATATCGTTGTAACGCGCGCCTGGAAATGCGAAGCGAAACAAGAAATGTTCTCGGGCCGTTTGTCACCCTACTCGGAAAGAAACACGAAATGACACTTTTAATTAAATTCAGAAAAAAATAAATTAATTAGAAAATAAACAGTTAATCAAATTTCAGAGAGAGAACATAATGTGTACAAAATTCAATTTCGATATGCAGCAGTAAACATGAAGGTCTCGTCAGACCATGCAAAAATACTTCCAACTTTAAACATTAATCTGACTCTTCAGATTTGTTTTCAAAGAAGTGAAATATTCCAATCAAAATCACAAACTTCAATCCACGTTTAAATCGACTATGAATCTTTACTCCTCGCTTGCTCCCAAACAGTGAACTTTAATATCATTCACAAAATTTGAAGAAAAAAAACAACATTTCAATTCAAAACTCTCTGAATTGACTCACAAGTCTACGGTTCAATGGTTCTAAATAGCAACAATTCTCAAAATTATAATATTCAAAATTTGTCCGATCTCTTCAATTTAAACTTCACATCTGCCAAAACAAAACTCAAAACTCGTAACACTTGTTACGTAAAACATGGTTCAAAAAACACATTATCGAACCATATAAAGATGGCAACTGCCTTTATCAAATTCGTCAGTATAAATGTTGATCAAAAACCAGGTTTCACAATAAATATAATTTTGAATGAGCCCGCCATGGTTTGCGCGTTTCGCGATACCGGTATGACTCAAGTGTCCGGACGATGGGATCTTGGTCACTTGGTCACGGGAGGTCCTGGCCTGCCGTCTGTGATCGGCGCTCCCTAGTCTTGGTTCAAGACGTTACTGTCTGATACTTGTCATCAACAGAGGGCGCAATTTACAGGCTGTCACCGGCAGGCGTGCTTGCGATCAATCACGGATGTACAGTAACGTCTTGGATATTCTTACTTTTGAGGGCGGGACCCGACTATGGAAATCGTGGCTAAACATGCATCATTCATATCACGTGACTGGTCTGACCTCCATGGTTTGACCGATTGCCCCAATTATGCAAAATGCGCCTGCGGTCGACGCGACGTGTAATATAATACCGTTTGAAAAAAACGTGGATGTACTGTGTACAAAAGCCACTTGTACATACAATGTACATGTACATGTATATGTATATGTACAATGTACATATCCACATATGAACACTGTGGATACATGTATAGTGTACGTATACGTACTTGACTTCAAGTTTGAATAACTTAGAGTTTCGGATCTTTCTTGCTACGTCCCAGATAATGAAAATTTACCTGCAGGTGTGCACTTTAATCTGGGATGTTAATTAGCCAATGTAAATGAATAAATGCAGAATAGTCAAATTTTAAAATTATTTTTTATCAAAGATTGATTTTTGCCAGATTTTTGTTTAATTACATGTACAAACATGTGGTGCCTTTTTTTGCAGCCAGCCATGGCCAGGCCCAGTATTGTATTGGATATTTCAGTCCAGTTGCATGCACAATAAATTTACAGGACGGTCTCTAATCAACTTTTGACTGAAAAATCGTTTTTACTCACTTTGTCTTCAAGGTGGAGCTTAAATTTACCATTGTCTTAATTACTTATATTTCTCCCAATAAAAAATTCCTCCACTAAATACATTACATTCCTACATGTGTATTGTAATCCATGTATACTAATATTTAAAAAAGTGAACATGAAGAAGAGAAGTCTGAAATAGCAAGCCCAGCAAACCACTTAAATGCAGTGGATTTAAAATCAAAGTAGATGGTTAACTTCACTCATTTATTTTAATTCTTGAGGTAAACATAATTTTTCACTGGATAAAATGTATTTCTGTAAAGATTTTAAACCATTATTGTAAAGTTACATTTATGTTAACATATACTTTACCATTGAAGGTTAGAACTGCCACAGAGTTCATCAGAAATATGAAACACACTATTTGTTACATCTCTTTTTTCATGTATTTTCAATTTCCATCCTGAAAAATTAGATTGGGAGATGTAGCGGTCATTTACTACTCAGTGTAAAAATTGAATTTTGTTTCAATTGCTGCAATATGTACATTGAAACCATTACTCTATTACATGTACATGTGGCATTTAAAAAAATGTATAATACATTTACTTATACAAACTGGCTGGGACGTCCTCCATTCTGAAGTCTTTTTTAAGTTTATCACCTCACATGTTTATACACCAGTGTTCTAGCTCATACAGTGTACATGCACAATATATAATGTACATGTCATCGGGTAATACCTTCTCATAAATTGTTACCTTCACTCAAGCGCGCCTCCATGATTTGACTATGACATGTGTGGAGACCGGGAAAGGGGGGGGGGGGGGGGGTATCATAAAATTTCCAAAACCAACCAACTGAAAATTTCGAAGGGGGGGGGGGGGATTGGACCTACGCTGTTTATTACACATGTATTAATTATGGTCCATACACAAACCCAAATTTAACCCTCTTTCCGACAATTCTACTGTAATTTCCATGTGAAATTTATAATTACCTCCTGGTCTATTTAATTTTTTTCTCTTCTGTCTGGTTTTATTGTCTAGGGGTGATCTTGTCATAAAGTGTGTGTGGGTGGAGATATATTCCCCATCCCCACAACCCCGAAATCTATGTTTTTGCCTTCACTTATCAACACTTCTTCTTGTCGAAAATTTTTTGGGGATATTTAACTATAAAAGTTGGGCTATTATGTACGCCGTATGTATCACCATTTGTTAATCCTTTCTGATATGTTTTCCTTTGTATAATTTTTTTTTTTTTAAAGATACAACATTGAAACTGATCAATTATGACTGTAATGAAATCAATTGTGATGTAGTTCGTTTAACCAATATATGTACACCGACTACTGCATGTATTTTTTCTATTACATGTGGAAATTTGGAAATGTGGAATAGTAAGCACGTAAACACACTGGCTGTCATCAAAGGTTATAGTTCTAAATACTATTATATTCTGAAGAATATTCTGGGGAAAACCCACGGAATCAGGTAGGGACTGAAAACCCAATCCACATGTGGGACCAGGGCAGGAATCGAACCCGGGCCACAGCGGTGAAAGGCGGGGACAGTAACCACTGCGCCAACCTGACTCCCCTAAATAAACGGTATAAGCAGGCAAATATTGCCACAAAACCCTTTTTTTGCAGCAAGTGAAATATGACGGTTGGTCTCACAACGGCTCAAGCAGATTGAAATTTTGCGAGTCTCTCCCATCAAGCAACGCGCCCTGTCCGTGATTTGCTAAGCAAAACATACATCACACATTATACCATGGCTCAACGAACACCAAAGGAGACTGTGTGTACGTATGGTTTATTCAAGCGTAAACATACAAAGCACGCCTTCCTCGGTCTGGGAAAGCAGACCAAAGAAACGAACTAATCAATTAACAAATTATTTACAACGCGAAATAAAGCCTCACAGTCGTTAAGGTGTAAAATAGAAAGTAAAGGTCCAATGACAGTGACCTGGGGCACTCCCGATGTTACTGCTATGGAGGTGGATGAATGGCCCTCTCTGTGACTACCGTATACTTGTTGGGATCTTTTTGAGATTTAAAGGTTTGCATGTGAAAGGCAATATGTAACTGGTTTGCGGTAGCACCATGTATTAAATCTCTTTTGTGAGTTTTTGTATGGTTCTGAAAAGAACCGGAGGGAACTCAACGTTTCGGACAGGAGCCAGGCCGAACTCATCACCAGCATCGAACGTTGGTACCCCTGCCGCATCAGAGAAGCCATTGAAATCTTCAAGTACCGCACACGGTTCCCCAAGACATCGGTTTCTCCATCAGCGACATCTGGGGGCCCCATCCTTACCTCCCAGTCCAATGGGTCTCCTATACCATAGGACAACTTAGTTCTCTAGCCTATGGGTCCCCTATACCCTTGGAAACCTCCCCCTTGGCTCCCTTCCTTCAGACTGACACGCCTCAATGATCATCCAGCATCCCCCAAGCCCTGCATGAGTTTGCCACTTCTCATGCTTCATCGCTTCCAGACATAAGCCCGCTTCACCGTTGGAATCCCTCAGTCTCCTGACGACGAGCAGAGCATACTGTCCGAAACGTTGAGTTCCCTCCGGTATTTTTTAGAACCACACAAAAACTCACAAAAGAGATTGAATACATGGCGCTACCGCAAACCAGTTACCTGGGATCTTTTTGTAAGAAAACCGCTAATGCAGTCATACAAGGAAACAGACATCCCAGCATGTATAATCTTTAACAATAACCTTTGATGAGGTACTCGGTCCAATGCCTTGCTAAAATGCCTTGCTGTAATGATTACATCAACTTGCCCTTTGTTGTCTAAAATTTTAACAGTCAGGGCGAGTTGTGTTTCGCCTGACAGACCTTTGCGGAATCCATGTTGTTCATCATTGAGGACGCCATACTCATCGAAGTGACCTGTGATGTTTGAGTGGATAATAATGTTCAAACAACTTGCAAGGGACAGATGTCAGGGACACAGGCCTGTAATTTGCTGGATCTGAGCGGTTCCCTTTTATAGAAATAGGAGAGACATTGGCTTTTAGCCAGTCATCCGGTAATTCCCCTGTGTCAATCTGCAGCTGAAAAATTTGTCTGCACATTCCTTCAGGATAACTGGAGAAATGCCATCGGGACCTGGTGTTTTATGTGGGTTCAGCTCTCTCGGCAGTTTCTTCTTGACGCCCTCGGTTGAAATAGTAATCTGAGACATTGGTTGAATCTTTTGACTGTTGGGGCTTAGAAGTTCATCACAATTTTCTTTAGTAAAAAAGACTGAAATTGACTATTCAGGACATTTGCCTTGTCTTCAGGAGTTGTAGCGATACCGTCAGCATTGTTGAGTGTTGAAACACCGGTTGAGTTTTGTCTAAGATTCTTAATACATTTCCAAAAAAGATTGGTATTATTTGATGTTAAATGTTCACCAACGTCTAGCAGATAATCGCTACGTGATTTCCTTAAACTCCGGTCTAAAAGGCGACGTAGCTGCCTGAACACCTCCCAGTCAGAAGTGGCACCCGTCCTTTTTGGCTTTGTCGTAGGCTCGACGTTTATGATGATGCGCCCTTGTGAGAGTATTTAAACCAAGGAAGGCTACTGCTGGTGCTGATCATCTTAACGGGGGATGTATCTCTTCATTGCAGCTGTCGGTGCATGTTTAAAACCCAACCACAGTTTACCTGCAGACTGGGCCGAATACACCTCGCTGGTGATGGAGTCAGAATATTTATTTAGGTCGTCATTTATTTTGGTAAAATTTCCTTTTTTGAATAAGAATATCTTCTTACGTGGCTGTCGGATTCTTTGAGCGGCGCTATACGATCTTTGGTTACAATACAGCACAGATTAAAAAACAAAAATTCAAAAACAATACTAATAAAGTCGAACCTCAAAATGAGCAAAAATCGGCCAAAAGCAACAAAAAATATCTTAAAAGCCACAAGCAATAAGTAAAAAAAAAGTGGATGCACATAAAACACGAATATTAAAAAAGATTAAAAAGCTCATCTGAGCACGACGTCGATATCTCTCACTGTATAATGAATCACACCAGGTTGTCCACCCAGATCGTCAACTTCCCTGACAAATCGCCCCCTCAACTCATACAAAGGCCCAGTCTTTCAGATATCCCCACAGAAAGAAAAGAAATCCGGGGTGAGATCCGAGGATCTCGGGGGCTATTCCGTGTCTTGATGCAGAGCAATAATTCTTTGTCCAAATAGTTCCTGTAACCACTCTCGTACGACGATTCTTCGATGGGCCGGTACCCCATCTTGAGCCCACCACAAGCGACGAAAATGCCTTGTTGCTGTCTTTCGAAATGTTGCTCCAACTGGGGTACACGATCAGGTCATTGATCATTTGAAGATAGGCTTCTCCATTCAAGTTTCCCTAAAAAAAGGGTACTAGGACCAACCATAAATTTAAGCCACTGGACACGAAAGTGGTGCTCAGCCCTCACTTGAGCCTTTCATAAAAGTGTTCACTCACTGCTCTGTCAACCGAAAACATTAAGACATGATCAATGTGACATTTGAAAGAGGAGATCCGGGTATAATATAGGAAATATCCCTTGTTTTAATTCGTGCCCTGCTTTAGTTATAATTAACCTTAAGATCTCGGTTTCGGTTTTTTTTAACCACCCTATACTCTGTGTCTCTTGTGTATCCTGGGGAATTTTTTAAAATGTGTGCTGATCTTTGTGTATTTTGGTGCATGTAAAATTCAATGACCCATACAGTGTATAATGACAGGGGGGAAATTGTTGGGGGGGGGGGGGGCACTGCAATAGCCGTCCCCTCCCCCCAAAAAAAATATTGGGGGACGTATAGGATGCAGCTAGCCTGACATTGCCATAGACACCCAGTACTGCTTACCCATCACACAATATTATGGGAGCCGACTCATTGGAAAAGAGGAAGAGGGCGGCCCAAGCTGACCTATGTGGATGTCCTGAAGAAAAATGCGGTGGTGGAGACGACCAGCGAGCTCATCGGAAGCTTGATGCTTGCGTCCGGCTGAGGCCGCCTTAGCAGTAGTCTTGGTTCAAGACGTTGTCACGTATATACGCGATAACCGGCCGCCGCGAGAGGGCGTTATCACAACAAACTATTAAGCCACGAACCGCCAGTAACAATGTCTTGGGAATTTCGTAGAAGCCGTGTTGTGCGCACGCACCTGCTTAGCCTAATGTTGCAGCGCGCAATATGTATAGTTTGCATAATACATAAAAATGCATCATGCATAGTCTAACCCCTTGACTACTACCGCCCGAGTGCTAGTGTTAGTATGAAGATCAAGGTACAGGTCCGTGCTATTTAGATTTTTTAGTAGGGCCGAGGGGAATGAACTAAAAAGTTCCGGAATGATGGAACAGAAAACCTTAACGGGGCTGAATATGATATATTATAATGGTGCTGAGGAGACCTTGTTTTGTGATTTGATTTAAATATAAAATTAAAAAAGGCCGTGATAATAATAAGACAAATAGATCACGAGGCCCTAGTCTTTACGGCCGGGAAAAACGGAGATTGTCATACTCTGGTGATTCGATTGTCACACAGTTCAATGATACGCACTCTAGATCTCCTGCAGGTTTTCTCCACTGGAGAAACCCAAACAAAATTCAGGCTCATGTTTGCTTTGAGGCTGTATATGGACGCGAATCCCCGTACCAGCGGTTTAACTTTTTCTCTATTTCTCCCTAGGCTTTCCTAGGGAGCCAATCAGCGATCGCAAAACGGACATTCTCCATGGTGTGTTTGCCGACTGGGTTCGGTAAACACTTAATTTTTCAACCTGTGCCTCTCTGTTCTGTTTTGATTTCAAGAACAACTTCGCCTCCAATTTCCAAATCACTCCTCACAGCCGATCTTAGTATAGGTTTTCCCAGCTTTTTAAAAACATTTATATATTGGATATCCCCAATAAAAACTATCAATTTCACGTCTATTTAACAGAGACATATGTTTTGCATGTTATTTGTTCCTTCCAAAGATCCTAGTATAACTGTACTAGCTATACGCGGCGCTACACGATCTTCGGTTTCTTCCCACAAATCAGACACAATCGTATGTACATGTATGTCATGGGGTCGCCGACTGCATGAAGCGCCATATGTTGTTCGAAGGTTATGTGACACTGATGGTTTTATTGGGGATATTGTTGGGGATTATACTTCTGCATCACAACATGTCATGTTTGATTCATGTCACAAGTAATACTCAAAAGCACTGTCGAGAATCACGGACGCATTTTTCAAAGTGAAATTCGTACTCTGAAATTAAGTTCAATATATGGTTTATGATGGTTTTAAATATCCCTATTTCCATTCATATTTGCCCAAACCACTGTTTCCTACGTATTTGCCCCAACCTCTCTATAACTGGATGTAAGATTCGCCATGAGTAGCATAGCTCTTACCCCGATTGTACTGAGACATAAGGCTCCCGGACTGCAAAAATTCCCGTCCTCGGTCGGCTGCTAAAAAGGGCCTCGTGGGCTTGCTAAAAACAAACGAATTAATACTGACCCTGAGCGTCCTTCTTCAGCACCTCGTCGGTCAGGCTTTATCCTAAGCCAACTTGAGAGGTTTTGTCATGTATGATACTTCTAGGCTGCGACGAGTGATTTGGAAATTGGAGGCGAAGTTGTTATTGAAATCAAAACAGAGAGGCACAGGTTCAAAAATTTAGTGTTTACCGAACCCAGTCGGTAAACACACAATGAAAAACACAAACCCTTCCTGCATAGATGAACACACGAAACGGTCGTTCCCAGTCACAGTTGTTGTGCGATAATCGCATATCGCGCGCTTGGTGACCTGACAGTGCTCGCCGGGCCATGCATGCATACATTTTAGCCCCAGATCCCGACCCGTTAATTATATTCAGGTCATCACATAATTCATATGCATGTTCGTTTTGGAATCGCTGATTGGCTCCCTAGGAAAGCCTAGGGAGAAATAAAGTAAAAGTTAAACCGCTGATGCAGGATTCCCAAGGCGATAGTGCGAGTTCATGAGTTAGTCTAATCGTACCGTCAGAGGGCGCACTGCACGGAACGAATAAACGCGACGCTACACGATCTATTATCGATCACTGTCGTCTTGAACCAAGACTACAGCGGCTCTGGCAGCAAGCAAACCGCTACAATATGTTTGTGCAGTCAAGCGTAACATATACACAATAATCTAACAATGGATTGAAACTGCACAAACAGCGGTCAATTGCGTCATCCGGCCTGGTGGCACTGTTTTCTTTTTTGCGCCATATTCCATCATCTGTACGCAAGGGGTTTTAATACGCCAGCGAAGCGCACGCATGTTGGCAACTGAACTGTCTGCGCTATAACACCGGACGAATAATAACAAAAACCGTACAAATTGCGTACTAGATTTCAAGTCTAAAATTTCTTCAGCACGCGAACGGGGTTTCGACTCTATTACGAAGCAGAATTAAAGTAAAAAAGATTGGAACTTATTTTTTTTTTACAGGATGTTTTTGAAAATCGAACCTGTTTTTAAATTTAAAGCATTTTTTAAAAGAACGTGTTTTGAAACATCGAACGTGTTATTTTACCGACCGAATGCATTTTCCAAAACCCAATGAAATTTTACAAATCCTGACGTGTTTTTGTAACTCGAATGCATTTTCCAAAACCGAATGAAATTTCACAAACCTCACCAATCGAATGTACCGGTATTTTCCCCGACATAAAACAGCCGCAGGTTTTGAATTTCCTCCGAAATCTCATTGCCTCCGAATTTCAAAAACATTCGATCTTTTTGACAGTGTTCGGTTCGGGTTTTGCCGAGTACCGAACTACACCTGAACCTTTCTTTGATTCGGAGGTAGTCTTGGCCCAAGACGTTAGGCAAGTCTTTGCATGGCGACCTGTCGGAAGTTAGCCCCCTTCGGTCCGCGATAAAGCCCGTCGCGAGTAGCCCGCGATTCAGCGCGCGATTCACCCCGCGATATTCACCCCGCGATATTCACCCCGCGATATTCACCCCGCGATATTCACCCCGCGATATTCACCCCGCGATATTCACCCCGCGATATTCACCCCGCGATATTCACCCCGCGATATTCACCCCGCGATATTCACCCCGCGATATTCACCCCGCGATATTCACCCCGCGATATTCACCCCGCGATATTCACCCCGCGATATTCACCCCGCGATATTCACCCCGCGATATTCACCCCGCGATATTCACCCCGCGATATTCACCCCGCGATATTCACCCCGCGATATTCACCCCGCGATATTCACCCCGCGATATTCACCCCGCGATATTCACCCCGCGATATTCACCCCGCGATATTCACCCCGCGATATTCACCCCGCGATATTCACCCCGCGATATTCACCCCGCGATATTCACCCCGCGATATTCACCCCGCGATATTCACCCCGCGATATTCACCCCGCGATATTCACCCCGCGATATTCATCCCGCGATATTCATCCCGCGATATTCACCCCGCGTTCTTCACCCCGCGTTCTTCACCCCGCGTTCTTCACCCCGCGTTCTTCACCCCGCGTTCTCACCCCGCGTTCTTCACCGCGCGTTATTCACCCCGCGATATTCACCCCGCGATATTCACCCCGCGATATTCAATAGGGCCCGCGATTCGCAATAGGGCCCGCGATGCGGCCGATCAGGGCATGATTCTGGACTGTTAAACACCAAGAATAACTCTACGAAACTTGTAAGAATGCTGTAAGAATATCCATAATTAGTTAGGAATACAACAAGAATAAACCAAGAATTGCAATTGGTTCCCGAATCACCCCGACAATTTTGAACATGTCCAAAATTGTCGGGGCGCTTCCCGATCTTTCACCGAACTAACAGAATCATCCCGAGGCAGCCAAGAACCATTCCCCGATTTACTCAAGAATTGCTATTCGCGGCGATTCGGCTTAAAAATCGGGAATGTGTGAACCTAGCATTAACAGCAGCAGCAACAGCAACAGCAGCAGCAGCAGTGTCCCCCGTCCCCGGGGATCGCCGCCCATGTCCCACAGAAAAGACGCGCGCTGTGAAAATGCGAAGATTACGGTCAGGCCCGCACATTTTGGCTGATCTGTGAAGTTTTAATTTGGTCTACTTTGGGGGAGGGATATTGCGTGAAAAACCTGAACATTCCGAATTGGGCCACCACTTTCCCCGGCCCACTGACCTGTGCACAAAATCGAGCTATGCGCATCCGGAAGTGGCCACTGGCAGTGATCGGCCTGCTGTTGCATTTTCATTTCTGCTTTGAGTTTTAAATATAATTAAGGCATACTTACCAATGGGTTCTCATTCATAAATGCTACTTTAGGTGAAACACCGTAGTCTTGAAGTCGGGGTACCACTCCTTGCAAGTTGAGTTTGGCGGTATCCTCCTTCGAAACGGCCATCCTGACAATTAACCCTAACAGTCCTGAATCCTCCAATTTCAGTATGATTTTCCAAACACCCTGCATGCAGGGAGTTATATCCTGCTCACGTTTTGCATGTATGCCAATAGGATCGGAGTGACGTATACGGTTGCATGGTGTACAGACTGTGGCTTTGTCTGGAATGTTCGGTGATCCATCTTTTGGGTTTTGTTGTGTTATAGTTGCCTAGATTTGTTGAATGACTCTTTGTATAGCCATATAGCAAGGCCGTGAAATATGAATAAAATAATCGATGCATTGACGGCCAATGAAAAGAACGTCCGTCGGGCCTTGTAACAACATTAGAAAAATAATTCCCAACATAAACAAAATAACCGTCCCGTCATGTCGACTCAGTTTAAAAACATTTAGTCAATTATGGTATAATTTCACGGTGAAAAAATCCTTATCCAGGAGTCTCTCAGTTTTTGTGACACTACCGGTACTGAAAATTATAGTTTGAATCTTAATAACCTGTCAAATTCTTTTCAATTTTTGTCAGGTCAGCCCTTGAACATTTTTGCTAATTATCCCCAGAAAGTACCACTCTCGAAAATGTGGTTTTTCCAAAACCGGCTATAGTCATTTTTCATAAAGCATTCTTCCACTTGCCAAGCCAAATAGGACCAATTTTAAAGCCAAAATATATCAAGTCTGCACAAAAGTTGAAGCAAAGAACCCCCAAGTTATGATAGTTGATCATAATTACACAATCTATCAATTGCATGACTCCCAAATGTGTATTATTTTTTAAAAAGTTGTTTACAATGTATGGTAATCAGTTTGGCGCAGCCATTTTGGCCTATTTTAGTGTGGTGCACCCCGAGATGGTTTACTGAGGGCAATCAACCGTGAACACGTATCCGCGGCGTATCGAATACGGGGTGGGATAGACGAGTGGTGGGGTATTCTGCAATTGTGCCTCAAATTCCACTCCCCGCACCCCCCCCCCCCCCCCCCCCCCCTGCCCGACTTACCTAAACCATGGATTGGCTACGAACTAAGGCTGGCTTGGTGGCATCGTTCGATTCCCGTCCTTACGGTATGTGTGTGCGGGGCCGGGGATGGGTGCGAAAAACTCAGAGGGGCAAAGGAATAAGAAACAAAACAAAACAAATGAAAACAACCCATTTTCAGGATTGTAAGGACATCGACAGTGCATCAAGGTGCTTAAATTAAATTATTTAATTTCAACGTAGGGTATCAACGTCCGGTGAATTAGGCCAAGTAAAAAGAAACATGTTTAGTGTCCGGGTTTTTAAAAAGAAAGAAGGAAGAGGGTTTTTCTATTTTCAAGATGGCCGCCATTCCTTTTTAAATTTCCGACAACCGAAGGTTTTTCAACTGGTCAAAGACACAAAAATGAAAGAGACATGTTGGACAAGAGAATCATGTTTACAGTGGCTTTTAATTTTATAGTTTTAGTAAGCTTATATTGTATTTTCCGATGGATAGGTTGACATTTTAGGGGTTTTCACCTCATTTTTCACTGGTAAAATTGTTAATATCCTGAGGACGGACAGAGCACACTCTCCGAAACGTCGAGTTCTATTCTCACCCCGGTTCTTTTCAGAACCACACATCTTCCCAGAAGAGATTATTTTTCACATGGTGTTACCCGCAATTTTATGGTTTACTTTCTTGGTAAAAATACAAAAACTAAAATCCAGGCAGCCCCCAAAAAGGAAGCGGGCGTGGACGCTAAATATGTTTTTTTTAACTTCGCATTATTATTTCAAGTCATTTCAAAACAGACGGTTACAACCAATCTGTAATTATTTGTTGAGCACTTTAATGACTAACGTAAAACATAAATTTTGCATTTTAGAATGGTCACCACTTCTTTTTAAAAAGGGGGTTACTTTTGAGTGAAAATACAATTGACTATATTCTGCACAAATGCAATCTTAGGGGCGACGCCGACCTGCCACTAACTACCCGCCAGCAGACCATTTAAATAAAGTACCGGTGTCATACCCGGTGTACACGCGAGCATAACGCTACGTTGGCAACTCTGTCCGAGTATATAAAAATTATATCCTGATAATCCGCCCTAATTCCATCTGATGAAGTAGTTGTTGCTACGAAAGCTTATGCAAGATATGTGTGTTAAATTAGTCATCGAAGTGCTATGTTGACTAACGCAGCTGCCTATAGCAAAGATGTTGAATACCGGTACTGTTTATTTTCTATATCAATGTAACTTACATAAATTATTAGCAAACCTAATTCTTCCACAAAAATAGTGTATCTCTAACAAGTATCAAACGTTAAACTCGCACAAAAGAAATCATGCAACTGGAATGTTCAACAGTTGAACAGGTATTGTGATAAAACATCAGTGAATGAAAACGGACGCCTAAAACAACATTTATCATTAAAAAAATAATTCAAATTATTCCTTTGTCCTCTTAAGCTACTTTCAAACAATATATGTCCTAAAAAATGATACAGTAATCATTTAATACAGAACCCTGGCAGGCCCAACGTGGGCGGGGGACAGGTGCATAGCATCCAACATTTCCGAAAAATGTAGCAAATTTTCGATGTTAATTCGTAATTCCAAAACAATGGTTAATTTAGGACACGCTTTATAATTTTTTTCATAGAGCTTTATTAAATTACTTTATAACCACCTCTTGCTGGTTCTTTATCCTGGTTGGCTGAAACACGGTTACGTAGATTCACTTATATAGACTAGCGCATAACATTTGCGTTAGCGTGAACTAAATGCGCGTCAAAAACTCAAGACATCGCGCGTGCGTAATTTCCGGAGTATAGTGCCTGATCGGGCACTATACTCAAAATTGTTGACTGGTTACATTTATGTGATTGGACAATAATTCACAAGCTGCGTTGACGCGATTCGACCGTGATAGGTCAATTGTTGAATTTGCTGACAATTTAATTGACCTATCGCCGTTTACGAGTTAACCACGCCCCTTAGACAACCCTATGAGAATTTGATGTGGTAATTTGTGTTTGTCTCAGATTTTGCGCGTTCCACGTGTGATTGGACACAAATTCACAAGCTGCGTTGACGCGATTCGACCGCGATAGGTCAATTGTTGAATAAGCCAGTTCGGTATCTCGAAAGTCAAAGGTTATTCGGGATAAAATTGCTGACGTAATGTCACGCAATGTTAGGCGAACGCCCATTCTGATTGAATTTAACACGTGCGCGTTGTGCGACCACCTTGCGCGTTCATACGCGCGCGTTAGGTCACGGGTCATTTGGGATAACTATGTCTGTGCACATGCGCAGTTGAAATACCGAACTGGATTATTAAAACAGTTCAATTACAAAAACCTGAAAAGTTTCTTTTCTTATTATATATTTTGGAGAGAGGTGTGTTATAAAACACATATGGACTCACTAGCATAATTCGGTCACTCCTATAGTGCACGTCTATGTCCCCCTCGAGCCTGTGAGTGACAAGAAGAGGGTCCTATCTTCTGGTCACTCACAGTCCCTCGGGGGCGCATAGACGTGCACTAGTGACCTCATTGCCAGTCCATAAGTGTATAATAGAGCGCTAAATCCTCATTCTTAAGCCCGGTTCATACTTCATGCGAATGCGAATGCGAACCGAATTTGACTTCATGAAACATTCGCAGCGTTGAAATGTGTTCAACTTTGGGAATTCGCAGCGCGAATATTTGGCGTTGACGTCATAAAATCGCTTCGCATTCACATTCGCATGAAGTATGAACCGGGCTTTACGCGTGGAGGATACTTTAAATCCTTCCTGCGGGCAGACATTTTGAATTCGTGTACGTACTTTGCAGAACATATGGAGTGAATTTTAAAAGTGTACTCTAAATGCGACGCCGCGCGGAAACCACTTAGGGCCTATAACGCGTCGTGACGGTTATAAAACGTCACGGCAAAAATCATCTGCAGCGGATATGCGCACGTACGCGTTTGCGTTGTTTGCGCAGAGCAAAAAGAAACGCTCACTTACTGCATGTCGGTTTTGGATGTATCGGCTTCGATAACGCAACTGTATATAATACAAACGCAGATATGCAAATAGCCTTACAAATCCGTACACAATTTCCAGGGTTTTTTCTCGAAACGCTGGCCTCGGCTTGGCTTCGGCTTCGTCTCCGACTTCTGAATAACTGAGAAGCAAACCAAATGGAAATATTCTAAATTTTGGTACATGTTCTGCTTCAGGAACATTCATTCGGTTGATTATGAAAGCAAAAATTAGAATACTTACATTTTGTTTGCTTCTCAGATATTCAGAAATCGGAGACAGCGAAGCCGAAGCCAGCGTTTCAAAAATACCCTAGTTTTCCATAGGTTTGTACACAAACATGGATGCGCCCAGCAGGCATCACTTTGTACACCGAGTCAGCGCTCTATAGTAACTTAATATAACTCTATGTTTTTTTTCTACAAGTATCATCCGTTGGCCCCCAAAAGTAATAAATCTCGAGAGTTTTCTTACTCTACACACCTACCTTAAGTTGCAACCTTATTGTGGCCGCTTGAATACAAGGTGTTGTACTTTTTCTTATACTTCTTTTAATATTTACAAAAACCCTTTTTTGTGTGCTAATGCCACTTTCAAAGTGTTGGAGAATATTATTAATGGCATTAAATGCTTAGCTATGGTGGCCCTGAAGGGACATCGGAAATCGTGAATATTGACGTCAATATTCACGACTTGCCCCAAATCGTGAATATTCACGTCAATATTCGCGTCAAAAATGTGAGGTACATTTCCTTTTTAGTAAAAGGTACTGCCTTTTCAGAAAATCTAATATTTTCTGAAACCAATTAATAAAATAATATCTCATTTTAAACAGTTATTTTATGAAAAATGGAAAGGTAAAATAATGTGTTCGTGTACTTAAGTGTGCTAACTGGTCTTTGTTGGAAAAACGTAACCTAAACAACTGAGTTTTGTAGAAGATATGAATTTCTCTCTGCTTATTTTGCACACTTTGTGTATCCTATACATCAGTACATAGATTATAAATCTTCACGGGGCCTGTGTGGGCCGGGCTGTGCGTTCAACCTTGAAACTCCTCACAGAATTCTGGGCCCGTTCTACTTGCAGAGTAGGGGTGTTATGGAAAAGGTGTTGAGGACGCATTCGTGACAAGTGCAGGAACACATACAGCAGTATTGTTACAACAAAGTTGTAAAAGCATGAAGTAAAATCATAAATAAGTTAAATGTCTTAACAAGGAATATGTGGCAGTCAACTTAAATGTAGTGTACACGATTGGTAATCCTCAATATTTTTTACTGAATTATTACGAAATACCTTACTAGACTGTAAGTTAATAGTAGTCTCAATCATCCTGTGAAATGATGGCACCAGGTGTGCTGTCGTTGTCAAGAAAAGTGGAAATCGTTGGAAAACTGCCCTGTAGCCTTTAGTCAAGGCGCGCGTGGCTTCCCGGACGAGTGCCCCCCCCCTCCCCGGACCATAGATAAAGAATAGACGAGTTCGATAATTCTCAGGTCAAAGGTCAGCTGTACCAAATTCCGCCTCGTCGTATCGGCCTTTTACGTAGTCTTGGTTCAAGACGACAGTGATCGATAATGGATCGTGTAGCGTCGCGTTCTTTCGTTCCAGGCAGTGCGCCCTCTGATCTGACAGTACGATTAGACCAACTCATGGGCTCGCATACTGCTAAGCGCCGTAACATTTCTATTAAAATAGCATCAGAGTCGTATCTGTACGTGCATATATATTTTTTTCGAATACTCGAACCGGCAAAAAACTATTCGAATATTCGGTTGATGATCGAAATTCGAATATTCGCTATATTCGGGACAGCCCTAATTTAAGCTGCCAGGCACAACAATATTTGCTTAGCACAAACGTTTTGCTTAGTTACCAGCCCAAAACTCCATGTGATTTTCATGCTAAGCAAACAACAGCTGAATACCAGTCACAAGCAATATACGGTAGGCCTACATCACATAAACAATTTTGGTTGGCAATCCTGTTTTTACCAAGACGGACTTTTCATGCTAAGCATTTTTTTTTGCTTAGCAGCTCCATGAAATTGGCCCCAGGGCACTGGGAACGTCTGATGCGCGCACGGCATTCTGGGTAGCGTACAATGACCTATGGGAATTGCATGCAGCGCTGTGAAAATGAATGGCGACACTGGAATGATGACCCCACCTGGGCCCAATTTCATGGCTCTGCTTACCGTTAGCGAAAAATCCCCGCTTACTGTAGCAGAAAATTCTGTGCTTACGGCAAGCGTATTTCACGCGTTAGCGGGGAATTTTGGTTCCTGAGCATGCGTACATCCCGTAACTAAGGATTCTGTGCTTACAGGGTTAGCGCAGAATTTTCCCGCTAGCGCTGTTAGCGCAAAATGGTGATCGTAAGCGCGGAAAGCTGTTGTTAGCAGAGCCATGCAATTGGGCCCTGGACACAGGACATACCGTACAAAATATATCCAATCAGAACTCAAAGCGCATGACAGGGGCGGAAACCTAGGATTTTTTGCAGGGGGAGGGGGTTCTGAAATTTGCCCAGAAAAGTGACTCCCAAAATGTTTCGTTTGCAAATTTTTTTTTACAAGCGGGGGGTGGGGGGGGGGGGGGGGGCTGAGACACTTTCTCACCGTTGGTGGCGCCATTTAACCTCTTTGTTTTGTTTTTACCCATAGGCAAAATATGACCTGTACTTTGCTTTTCTGGTTTGCAACGTAGGCCCCTACAATCAAGCAAAAAAAAAGAGAATGGCAACGAGCAGGGGGGGGGGGGGGTCCCCCCCCCCTGCATCAGACGTTCCCAGCGCCCTGTTTGGGCGGTTGGTACGAGCGAAACGCGAACAACGATCGATTCACTTCACGTCTTGAACAAAAACTAGATGACTCCCTGCATCCCCTCTGAACGTCTTACAGGGACACATTGCCTTCAATTGTCATGAAATGTTGCTGTTTGGAAATGTTCCTTATCTTTTGTAAGAGTTGTTCATGCAAAAAACACGTATAATGTGTTGTAATTAATAAGTAGTGATTACAAAACAAAAAATTGGCCTCTGACCCCTGACATCTGACCCGCGAAACATAGACTTATTTCCAGTAGTAAATACCACCGTCTAAATAATGCGCAAAATACGCTGCAAGAGTCTTTAGGCTGGCGCCTTGTGAACCATTCTCTAACTCGCGACACATATCGCCAGTGCTGCGCGCCGTGCCACAGTACAACAACATGGATCAACAGAACGTAATTCAACCAGCTGCGACTGGAAATACGACTGGTGAACACGGTCCGCCATTTTGTGGAGTCAAAAATTTGGTTCTACAAAATGGCGGACCGCTATTTGTCACGAAATTAAACAAAAACCACGCAATTTGAAGGGATAGTTATGTGAATCTTTATAAATTATTCTACTTTTAAAAAAGCTTCCCAACCATATCCATTTCAGTTTTATAGCCCAAATCGCAAAATCCAAAGCAATGTGTCCCTTTAATTACAGAGATGTAGTCGAGTCCATCACAAGTCCATCACAAGTCCCTGCAAGTCCCTGCAAGTCCCTGCAAGTCCCTGCAAGTCCCTGCAAGTCCCTGCAAGTCCCTGCAAGTCCACCACAAGCCCTCCAGTCCTAATCCCAATCACAAGCTATTCAAATGAGCTTTGACAAGGGCATTCCTTTGTCATTGTTCATCCAGTTACTTGTGACTGGCTTTATGAAAGGACTTCTGACTGGGCTTGCGAAAGTACTTGTGAAAGTACTTGCAGGGACTCGACTCCAACTCTGTTTAATTATGAACCAAAGAAAATATTAACGGTATTTGTATCTGTGTCTGTAGTGGTGGTGGTGGTGGTGCCGGGGGGGGGGGGGGGGGGGGGGGGGTTACCTGTGCTTTACGACTATAATGATATTGGAAAGAGGGTGGGGATCATGCCCTTCCCCAGCAACTCTTACCCTGTGACGTCACAACAAGGAGTGCCGCCATCTTTCAGCGGCTACAGGTTGTTGGCTTATCTCATTACGTTTCAAATTCGGAGAAGATCCACCTTGAAAGTTCCATGGGTTAGGCCTGCAGGTCGTAATTGTTTTTTTAAATCGAAAAGTTCCATTCCAAAAGATCCATAATAATAATAATAATAATAATAATAATAATAATAATTTCTCAAAATTTTGGGAATAATTTTTCCTCCCAAATCCACTAGCCCGTGGATATCAATTTGAAATGAAAGGCGGCATACCAAATTGTAGCGCCCCCATTTTCGGAAAGCAAGCAATCGCATTTGATTTTTTGATGTGGTTAGTATATTTTAGGTAAATTGTCTCTGTTTTGAGTCCAATTTTTCTCAAGAAAGGCCCAAAGAGTGTTATTAAAGGGTGCATGCCACCATTAATCTGAAAGTCACTGCGCGCCAGCTCATTAATATTTTGTGATCCTTCAGGTAAGAGGTCCCTGTGGCCTATAAATGGGACTGATTGTAGAAATATTTGTGGAGATCAAGCATTTTTGACTCGTGGCTTCCAACTCGGGGATTCCGTTCACAAAAAAGAGCAATGTGTGGGTCTATTTGGCATAGAGGCGGGGGGGGGGGGGGGGCTACATTTAGACCTCTGCCTCTAGGCCACCATTTCAAGGATGGTTTGGGGAGGAATAAAAAAATATTAGTTCGGTCAACTCTACTAAAATTGAAAAGAAAATGATCCTAGGGGTCTTAATCTTCAATTTTAAGTGAAAAACACATTGCCACGTTACTCCTGGGCGTCACCAAGCGGCGCTCTTTATGGGTGCACCACACTAAATAGGCAAAAAAATGGCTGCGCCAAACTGATTAGCATAGATTGTCAACCCACATCTCTTTTGAATAATAGATTTGGGGGGGGGGGGGGTCATGTAATTGATAGATTGTGTAATTATGATCAGCTATCATAACCTGGGGGTTCTGTGCTTCAACTTTTGTGAAGACTTGATAAATGTTGGCTCTAAAATTGGTCCTATTTGGCTTTGTCAAGTGGAGGGATACAGTATAAAAAATGACAGCTAGCCGGTTTGGGAAAAACCACATTTTTAGGGGTGGTACTCTTTGGGGACAATTAGCAAAAATTCCAAACGTCTACCCTGCCAAAAATTAAAAAGAATTTGACAGATTAAGATTTAAACTATAATTTTCAGTAGTGTCACAAAAACCTGGATAAGGATTTTTTTCACTGTGAAGTTAGTGGATTTTACACTAAGGTCAATGGGAGCTGGTTTATTTAGTGTGGTGCACCCCTATGAGCGCCGTATATAGTGGGTGCATGCCACTAAAACTCTGAAAATCAATGCGCGCGAGCTCATAAATATTTTGTGATCCCTCGGGCAATTTTTAATAAGAGGTCCCTGTGTCCTATAAAATGGGACTGATTGTAGAAATATTTGTGGAAATCAAGCATTTGTGACCCGTGGCTTTCAACTCGAGGGGATTCCGTAAAAAAAGAAGACCAATACGTGGATCTATTTGGCATAGAGGCGGGGGGGGGGCCTATATTTAGACCTGGGCCCAGAGATGGACCACCATTTTAGGGGTGGTTTGGGGGGGGGGGTGGGGGAGAGTATAAAGCCCGCCGCACACCAGAGCTATCTGCTGAGCAAAAAATCATTCAAAGCCGTTTGCTCAGCACGTAGCTAGCTCACCGTGCGCGGGCAATTTTTGGTGCGTTTTCTGCCTCGCGAGGCCGTGACGTGAGGCAAATATCTGTCATGTTGGATTTTTTTCGCCTCGCGAGGCGAAAAACTCACCGTGTGCGGGCAACCTGAGCTAAGTGCTGAGCAAAAAAAATGAACTAGTCAATGAAAGCGCATACTCTGGGCCTGTTTGTTTCACACAGATCCGGATCGCGATCAGTGATCCGGAGCTTCGAAAGCTGCCCCGGGCCACGTTTTTAGGGATCCTGCTCGCGAGGTAGGTTCGCAAGATCCAAGATGGCGACATGCGAAACGGACAGAGAAAAAGTGACGGTTTTTTTTCGTAGATTTGAAGCATTTAATGAGCTTTTTTGACAGTATTTATTCATAAATATTTTACAGTGTAATTTTGTTATTAAAGCTATGTACGATATATTTACTTTTCTGGAAATACTAGATAGTTTATCATAAAAATAACCCTACAAAATCTGAAGCAGACGACATTTTGTTAGTACAAATTCTCCCAGCATGCAACTCTTATGATTTTAACTTAACGAAATTTAGCAAACGAAAACTAAGCAAATCAAATACAATATTGACTAACGAAATCCATTTCCAAAATAGTTTATTAAGGTGTCTTATCTAAACTCAACTAACAAAAGTTACACCCTCCAGGTCCAACGCTCCAATGCCAACTGCCCCGAAACCACCGCGCGTGGCGCCTTATATAGAACTGGGCGATACCAAATGTTACTAAGAGGGGTGGTATTAAATTAACATATATATGAACTCCACAACATACGCCACCCCTAATGAAATTGGCTCCTGGCAATTTAAATATCAATTAACAAATCTTACTTTTTATAATTAACAATTTAACATAACTTGATTCCTGTGGTAAATTAATCGTCTCCCATCGTAAGTCTTGTCCACACGAAAGAGGGGCTGTTACAACTGATAATGTAGTAACCGACGGATAATGTATCACAAATTGCCTGACAGTGTATCACCAACCGATAATGTATCACAAATTGACTGATAGTAGAATTTCTATCCGATAATGTATCACGTGTCGACGGATAATGTAGTAGGAAAAAAACTCTAACCGATAATGTATCATCACAGAACGGATACTGTATCAACCGATAACGTATCAAGAAATCAACCAATAGTGTATCAATGTGGGGGAAAAGGTATACAAAACTTGTTCATCCAGTGATCGTACAATTCCAGGCTCTATAATATTTTATCTAGTCTAAAAGAACATACACTAACATACATACTGCACCAAGAGTTGGATTTTCTTTGTTATGGAGAACGACACACGCGCCCTTTATATTTACGATTTCTTGCCATTCAGCAGTACAAAGGGCGCGTCCATACTGTTCGAAGTTCCCGCGACATCCGGGAGATTATGACGTAGTGTCCGCACCTCAATGGAAATCCATGGTTGGCTACGTGCGGTATGCACTGGTATCACACCTAGACGCAGCTTAGTGCATATGAATACGTATGTTTTATAAGGCGCCCGACTATTGCGTGAATGCGTAAGGCTGATGTTTAATTTATCGTGTTTTTTTGTATTTTTTTAGAAGAGCACAAAGTCTGTTCTGGTCGGAAAGAAAATATGTTAGGCACTGCATCATCTCGAAGATTCTTAGCCTACCCCAGGAGAACTGCCTGCCGATTTTCCTCAAAGCAATCCGGTTCGAAGTCGTCGCGTTTTTATATTGTTCAGCCATTTCTTACAAATATCCGGTCGTTTGACTTTGGGGGATTGGGAATTTGGAAGAAGGCGCTGAGACCTTTTAGAGAATTCGGTATATTTGAGCAGCCAAAAGCTTGCCAAATCGTCATAATGTTGCTGTACTACAGCACGACCGAGTTTTGCTTTAGCAGTCAGGCAAAAATTCGCCAGGAATATGGAAAACAGACGTGCGTCATCGTCAAGGAACAACACTGCCGCGTTCTCGTGTGTGTTGCATGTATGGACAATGGTTCACTGCACTCGCACAGCTCAGGCTGCGGGGCCGGCCAGGTACCGGCCGGCCGGCTTGGTTGTGCAGCCACTACGTCACAGTATCCCGGATGTACCGATATTCTAGAGCAAAAGGGCGGCCCGCATGACGGCAGGCGCGTTATGAAAAAAACTCCGGTTTATACGATTACCGAAACCAATCAAAATGAAATAAAAAGTAAGTCACAATTGCAATTAACGTTCTTTAACATTATGTTATTATAAACTCAGGGTGGACTTTCCCTTTAACTCACAAGAGGACGCAAGAGGGTGCTATTTCCGGCACTATTCTGTGATTGTATTGGCTACCAGGCCGACAAAAACCACGATCACAGACTTGGAACCAAGTCTATACTCTCCGCGGCTTTCTTCAAAACGGTTTATGGTATAAAGTTGTAACCTTGATTTAGCATCAACCCATTCAAAGGTGTACATATATCTATGGCGCCATGATGACGTCATCGGGTATCAAATACAACCGATTTCTGCTCAAAATCAAAATAATTACTTTTAACAAAAACTGTTCAAATGAATGGTGTGTTTTCAATCTTCATGATTAGTAAGACATTGCCTTGGGCAATATTTTTGCTCCCCGGGCATGATGCTGTTTGACCTTTTTTCCGGTGTTACCTAAAGTGTAATGAATTTAATATAACTTGAAAACGGAAGCATTTCACTACACACAAGCAAATTGTTAAAGTATTACGTTTATGCAACATTGCTAATATATCGTGACTTTGGGCGTGATCCCAGGCCACATGGCAATTACGGGTTTATGGCTTCTGACCACAGCGCCCAACGAACAAAAATATTGACTAATTTTGAGGAAGCGCCAACATAGGGCTGGTAGTATTTATGACATGCTTGACACCTGAATATCGCCCTCTAGGTTCACCTTCAACTTGAAAAATGTCAGAATAATCCGAAATCAAAATGAGTTATTTCAACAATTTCAGAACTTGACAATTCCGCAACCTTTGACAATATGTCCCAAGTTTGCTTAGTTTTGATATTACAAGTATCATTTTCAGGTTCCTCCTTGTTACAGTTTTTTGCAGACACGTCATTGTGGTTTTCAGCAATGTCTAAAGTCGCAAATGGCTTTAAATCACAAGGATTTACCAAAGTAAATGTACCTAGCTTAGTACGGGGATATAATGTTACAGGATCTGATGAAACATTCATAGCTAACACATTAACTAATTTGTCCTTGTTGATGACTTTACTTACAGTGTGTGCCACCATCACGCCCAGTGCCGTAGCATTCCTTCCTGCCTGACATAACCCAATGTATTCACTGGAAGTGGGTTAGAAACCTTAGCACAAATAATTACCCGTGATCGTGGAGGAAGCACATAACTGTCAGTAATTCGCAATCGACTTCTTTTTAAGACGCAATTTTCGTGTTCCAAAATTGATGTTAGCACTTTGTTTGTTCAAAAATTGGGAACCTAATAATACTTGAGGTGAGGTTACGAACAACATGAAAATCAATAGAAAAACAATGATTGTTAATTACAACTGGCAAAACAACAAAACCAACAATATCCAAATTATAATTATTTGCAGTCTTAGCCGTTGTTACGCGTGGTTCTTCCATTAAACTTTTCAAAGACGACATTTCTTGTTCCAACCACTCATTATCAATTAAACAAATGGAAGCACCGGTGTCAACAAGTGCTTCGACCTAAGCTTAGCGTCATAAATTGAAATGGTGATACTGTTCGACAATTCTAAGTCTATCTCCACACTATCACATTGTTTTTCATTTTCATTCGAATTACCGTTTTGCATTGCCTCACCAGTCTGATTCACTGTATCTTTTGACACATTTTCCTTTGCAGGGGGGGCTGGTTAGTTTAAAGGATTACCTTGAATATCACTTGTTGCTCTACAATTCCTCCATTTGTGTCCTTTACGACCACACCTATATGGCAAGTAAAAGAATTAGAGCGATTATTCCAACGGGTGCCCATCTGACCGGAACGATACGTTTTGGTTGTCCAAGTTCAACACACTGTTCCAATCGCTCTAATCTACCTGCCATAGAGTTGATCGTATCTTTCAAGGAATCTATTGATGCATGAATAGCATTCACAGAGGCACTCACATTTTGATCATTCCGTTCAGGAAAGTATTTCTTACCCTCTTGTGCGGTTTGCTGTACTGAAACACCAAGCCTAGCGAAGTCCAAAGCATCATGAAAAGACTTGGGCTGCGTTGAAAATACAAAGGCTCGTAATTCTGGCAGCAAACCACGAACAAAAATAGAAAGACATTCGGCACTTGATTTCTTTATTTGTTGGCACATGCGCATAATGTCTGAGGCGTAATCATCCATTGATTCAGAAGGCAGCTGTTTTCGTTCTAACAATTTCGTTTCAATTTGCCACACCCATGAGTCGCCTTGAAAATGATCTTTCAAAACTTTGTGTATATTTTCAACAGAATTTTTAAATTCCTTAGAAACAGTATCAAAAAATATACGCGCATAGCCATCAATTCTAGAAATCAAGGCCAATACCTTTTTAGCATCGGTAAAATCTCTCAAAGCTGCAATGGTTTCACATTTTGCAAGGAATTCATCGACATCCTCATTAGGATTGCCGGAATATTTAATCCCAGAGGAGGACAAATCATATTTATTTGACATGTCTGGTTTTTCTTCAAAACTATTCTCCACAGATAACACTTGACAGTGAATAATACATAAGATTTCCAGGCATTCGGAGTAGTAATAAATTTGCATAAATTCCGTGCATATCTCACAGATAAATAACAACAATACAAATTCGCCAAGAAAAAAAATACCCGCTTTAGATAGCCATTTTGAAATCAGCTTGATGCCATCTTAGAACTAGTGTACTCACCAAAGTCGTCAAGGACAGCTGGCAGGAGCGCTGGACAAGGGAAAGACCCGTGGGGTTGCTAATACATGTACCGGGATCTTCCACTATTTCTTATGATGTTAAAGAAACCATGCTTCTCAAACTGGCCGGATCACATTTTATTTCATAAATAAATTCATTTATATGTATTAAATGTGAATTAAAAGCCAAACTGGTTTAAGTGAAGTTTTAGTGTGATTATTTGCCGCCCAAAAATTGACCCCCCCCCCCCTTTTTGGAATTTGTTGAAACTCAAATTGAGGGCGCTGTTCGTGACGTAGACCAATGCACCGAAATTCATGGATCGACTCGATAGTCTGGACCCGTAAATGACGCATGTACATTGTATACACACTAGGTCTACACGTGCAATTTCGTAAGTTGCAACAACTATTACATCGAACTCACCCTGATATTTTCTCTTTTAGCAAAGGCTCTTCGGGGAATAAGCCGTTTAACTGCTTTTGCCTGTACCTTACTCACATCTGGGAACTTTGTTAAGATGGCAGTGGACTTGAGCATATTTTTAATGGTCATTCCATGATTTGAAAATACCAGTATCGAAACACGACGGCTCAAAGTGGTCGCTACATAACGCTGAAAAGCTGCTGGGCCGGACCACTTCGCTCTTGTCACCTTCACTTTCGCCGTCCAAATTCTCCGATATTTCGCATCAGTTGGAAATAAATGAAGGCTTACTCCATCCTTCGTTGTTTTGATGTACCCAGCAGCCACACACCTTGTCGGCATGGCCGAAAAACCACTATATTTTGCTTAGATTTTGGACGAAGAATGTTCGCCGTTCTGCACACACACTTACATACACTCAATGCATACGCGTGATGCAGCATAATCTGTAATGTGCCTCGATCTACGTCACACACTTATGTTAATGAGGGTTCCACTCAGGGGCGGAGTAGCTTGGACAAACATTTTCAAAAATTGTTTTCTCATATTTAATCTGGGAAATAATTGTCTCTGGACACAAAATATCATTGTCAAGATAATACTTTATTGTTTTAAGCAGGAATAATGCAATATAGATTCTAAATCATGTTTCCTTTAACTTAACCGGGAACATTTGGGAAAATTAGCAAACGAAAACTCAGCAAATCAAATACAATATTGACTAACGAAATCCATTTCCAAAATAGTTTATTAAGGTGTCTTACCTCTCAAAACTAAAACTGAACTCAACTAACAAAAGTTACACCCTCCAGGTCCAACGCTCCAATGCCAACTGCCCCGAAACCACCGGGCGTGGCACCTTATAAAGAACTGGGCAATACCAAATGTTACTAAGAGGGGTGGTATTAAATTAACATATAAATGAACTCCACAACACTCTAATATCTCTTTGAGATCCTCAAAAAGAACTACTTTCCTCACCGAGTCAAAGCCTTTGACATGTCGAGCAACAATGGGTGAAGTTTATAGCTATCGGCTGTGATGGCCTTCTCTGATAAGATCTTTAAGGCAAAGACCTGCTCAGTGGTGCCTCTGCTGTGTCGATAGGCTGCTTGGGAAGCTGGTATGTGGTCGTCTAATCTGTCGGCGATTCTCTTCGTCAAACAAATGGCCATAATATTTTCCAGATACTTGTCAGAAGAACGATTGGTCTTATGTTTACTGGATGCCCCTTTGGTTTGCCTGGCTTAGGAAGAGGAACGAGAATACCTTGATGTCGTCAGGGTAGATGCCAGTGCTAGCAGTTTCATTCAGATTTCGGGCAATTTCTTAAGCAATTATCTCGGGTCCATACTTCAGCAATTCGGCACTGAGATTATCTTTTCCAGCACTTTCGCAATTTTTTTAAATGATTGAATCGCCTTTTTAACTTCTATCTTGGTGAAGGGTTTGCTTATCATCCGTGGTGGAAATTCTTCAATTATAGCTTCACCATCCAAGTCAAACTTGCTTTGAAACCTTCATGCACCAGCTTTTCAACAATAACCTGCCTAACGCTACCTGTTCAATGTTTTGTAAAAATCAGGATATTCACATCACTTCACGTTGTCAGGACTTTCATCAGACCTGGGCTCGAACCACTTTAGCTAAAAGCAACTGTCAAACATGAAGGGCCCAAGCTGTGGGATTCCCTTAATCTTTCTGTTAAAAATATATCTAATGCATCATTATTTAAACGTAAATTCAAAACCCAATTAATTAACAGTTATTTGCAGGCAGAATAATCCTTTTGGTGATAACAGGCCGAAACAACAGAACAATTAAAAACCCGGGTTAAAACATATCTGTTCAATTTGTACAATTGTTGAATTCATGTATATTTCTGATAGCCTTGAAATATTTTGTAGAGTCATTTTTCTGGTTTTCAATTTCTTCAGCTTTTCTTCTCAGTTCTTGTTCATGTATCTCTTTCTTTGTGTTATGGAGTTTGGTGAGAACGCAATTTCATTCCTTCACGGCAAAAATCATCTGCAGCGGATATGCGCACACGTTTGCGTTGTTTGCGCAGAGCAAAATGAAACGCTCATTTATTACATGCGTTTCGGTTTTGGGCGTATCGACTTCGATAACGCAAAGTTCTGTATGTATAATACAAACGCAGATATGGAAATAGCCGTACAAAAGCCGTATATACGAATTTCGAGTTTTACCATAGCTTTGTACACAAACATGGATGCGCCCAGCAGGCATCACTTTATACATCGAGTCAGCGTTCTAGTAATTTAATATAGCTCTATGTTTTATTCTACAAGTATCATCCGTTGGCCCCAAAAAGTAATAAATCTTGGAAGTATTCTCACTCTACATACCGTTCCTTAAGTTAAAAAAATATAATAAATGTCACCTTTCATCACAAACGATTGTGGCTGAATAAATGAATATAAGGTGTAGTAGCCTACTTTTTCTTATACTTCTGTTAATATTTACAAAAAAACATTTTGTTGGTGCTAATGCCACTTTCAAAGGTTGGAGAAATAATGATTAACAGTATGCCTAGCTGAAAACGGATACTTTAAGAACCATGCCACACTTCATCAAGGTTCTTATGTTTGTTTTGGTATTGAGAATTTGGTATACTGTCTGCAATGCACACGTCGACAGTAAGATTCACCTCTCGAAATAAATTGTTTCTAAAATTCAATTAGTTGATCTCTGTCCCTTCATCTTCTCGGTGAAAGGCATCAAAAACTGAGTTCCTCAGGGCTTTCAAACATTGCATAAAATCTGTAAAAAGATGGACCGAAAAATTAGATTTGCAAAAAGACCACCAACAAACAAACAAACAAACAAACAAAATAGTAATAACCCTGCAATTAAGAATGTGCAGCAACTTCAATATCTCAATCTCTACCTCCGCATTGGTAGAACATTAGCCATTAACCTTTAAAATAATTTTTCGGGGTGCGACATCCCCAAAACCGCGGATATAGCATCTTTAATATGGTCCAATGTCTCTAAGAAATTGCATATGATCCCAAAAAGAAGAAACAAAAAATAACTCCTAAAATACAACATAACAAAGCGATTCCAGAAATGATGAACCAAGCCATGCACTCGCAAACCATTTCCTGGGATTATTGATCTAGAAATTGGATAAAACTAATGTAGGCCTACCTGTTTTCGCTGAGCCCATGGAAACTGACCGATTTATCTCTCTGCGACGAGACATAACAATCACGTACCTGCAAATTAATCAAGAGATTAAAGATGTTCAAATTGCCGATTTTATGACGGACGGATTTTGAAGGAATACGGACAAAATGCTTGTTCGTATTTGCAGGAGCCCCGATACCCCCCCCCCCCAAAAAAAAACCCACAAAAAACCCAAATCTCTCAACGTTGCTCTAGTGTAACACCTCATTTAAAGAGCAACTAAAACGCCGATTACAATTTTGACTTTTTGGACTTTTCTGACAGTTTAAATACTCTTTTAACTGATGGAGATTAGTTTGCAGACGAGAGGGATTTCTTATTTAAAAAAAAAAGGTTGTTGTTATTCTGAACTATTTATCCTGTTTCGCGAAAGCTCATTATGTATGTAAATGTTGTACGTAACCCCGTGACGTACACGTGTAGAGTCGGTTGATGCTACAGCTACACTTGTGCATGTACGTACGTGGAGTTGATGCTGCTGGACGAGTTTTTGTCGACATAACTCCTCCGTTTTCCCGTATTTTGTCTAATTTTGATATTATTTCAGTATGAGCATGGTTCTGAGATAATCATTATGCCTCGATCGTGTGTGGTTGGGGGTTGCACGAGGAACAGCGACAACAACCCTGACTTAACCTTCTTGCGATTCCCAGTGCTGAATGGAGTTCAAAGGCGACAGTGGGTCCGCTTTGTAGACAATACAATAGGTCGAAAATATGTGCAGAACGTTTCGCCAAAGACTGTATAGTGTTAGTATGAAAACTCAGCTGGGTTTGAAGGCACAATTCCGTTTGAAGGCTGGAGCAATTCCAACTCTAAAGGCACCGAGCATTCCAATCCTGTCCCGGACTCACGCGCCCCCAGACCACCACGACGACGTTCCCTGCGGTTGCCGGCTCGAGCAGCCAGAGCCCCGGCCGTCCTGTCCACGCTCGCTTGACTCAACATATGCATTGTACACGAACGGTACAGGCTGCATGCGATTGAGTCTGGTACCTTATAACAGAAATTGTGTGTATAGTTCTGAAAAGGTGCGGGTCCTTATGAGGGCAACCTCGTTCCCATAGCTTACTTTATTTTCAACCTCGTTTCCAATAGTAAGCCCTGGGATGGGAAGTCCTTACTCGTGCCCTGATTGGATAGTGAAAATACAGCATTAGCTTATTAGCATATAGAGAAATTAAAACCGTACAGTTGGTGATTCCACTGTATTCTTGATGAAAGTTTGCCGGCGCGGCGCGCAGTGAAACTTTTGTTGGTATTTGTTAACGTTAGTAACTTTTCTGTATTCTCTGAAATGTCTGCAGTGGCGACGCCCAGCCCCTCAAAAAATACACCCGTCAAATCTGATACTTGCATCTTGTGTTCCAAAAGCGACAATCGTGGGACGCACATCTGGAGAGTCAGTGGACAAAAAAGTTTTCCGCAATTGCTTTCACCATAGCTTTCACACTGAGTGACACAATATGCCGAAGTTGCGGAACGAAGGTAAAATATAACGGTGCAGGATGCACGGGTCAACATCGCTAAACTGGCGTGCATGTAGCAGCAGTGGTTGTAGCAAATAATTCCTAAGATCCTCCTGGTGAGAGTGCTCCAGCTGCGAAACGACGGTTTTTGGTCCTGTCAATACCAACAGCAACGCCGCCCGACATGCCGCAGTGCAGTCCGAGGCATGTTGCCCCGAAAGCCTGTCCTTAGGCTTTATCAAAAGGAAGGCCGAAGCCTAATTTGCCGGCGAGTGTGTGCCACGTACGGAAACGCCACAAGGAAAACTGGTATCACAAGGGTATGTAAATTTGTTTTTTGTTCTTTTCATTTTGAGATAAATGACGCTTCGTTGATGCTCAACCATGTCAACCATTGTCAACCATTCTGAGAACCCATAAACTGCACGTAGTTTGCGGCCTTTTTACACGATTTTACAATCAAGCTAATCAATCTAGTACCAAAAAGCCTGTGCTGTGAATGCGACGAAGATGTAAAGTTTAAGTATTGCCATCAGACTCATCAGACGCTTTTAGACTCATAAAAAACTTGTTATATTAGTTTTGGGGAGGCATAAACTATCAGATAAGTCCAAAAAGTCACAATTGTAATCAGCGTTTTAGTTGCTCTTTAAGACGACTCCCACGGGAACTGAATTATTGGCGGTCGACCAATAATTCAAAATTAAATGTTATAGTTGAATGAAGGTGGATCTATTCGTTCAATGTCTCATTTGGAAGCTTATAATTTTGGTAATGCTTTAGACAATTAACAGTTCAATCTGAGAAGAAATTTCTCGGGATGCCACGCCCAATTCGTCTTACTCGGCTACCAAGTTGATGTGAGAGGAGCGGAAATCCGCAATTGCCTGCAGACAAGCGTTGTAAATCTGTAGCGCTTTGGAATTCCGCGTGAAAGTTGCTGTAATCGGAAGAATGAGACAATTATTCCAATATTAATGAACAATTATGATCAATTCATAATCAATATTGACTCATCAATTAGCAATGACAACAATGGGGATCAATGAAGTTCATTAATGTTGAGATATAACAAGAAGATATGTTTGTTTATATTCCTTTGGTTAAGTTGTTGGGTTTATGTATTTAATTTGGGAGAAGTAGCACCAACAACGGTCGTGCAAGCTGACGCAAAATTGATATATGTTTGGGTGTACTGAGCGGACGATAGCGTGACCCTTTATGCCGATGGACTATGCTGACGTTCAGGGTAAACCTGTATTTAGCTGGACACTTTGTTGACTTAACACCAAATTCCACCACTTATTGATAAGGATTAGGTATTTACATGACCAGCATGACCACCTTGTCTTGTAACTTACCAAAATGACAAATGGAGGGTCCGTCGGCCAGTGCTTGGAGGAAATCACGGTGCTTAGGCAGTATGTTCGTCCGATAGTCGGTATACACCTTTCCTGTGCAAAGTTGTAGTGCATTATAGGGTTAGGCTAGTCACCTATAATCTCACCATTTAGGTATGTTTGCTTTAGGCCTATGCTTTTTTCATTGATGACAGTAATTTTAGAAGCAATACCTTCACTCGGTTTGTGGATAACGCCCAACGCAACATCAAGAGACATCATCATGGGACTTTGGCCTGCACTGCCTCCACTCAACTAGAAAAAAAACGAATAATAAAAATTTAAAAACCACTAAATGCTCGCATATAGTGTGATTTATAACAATAAAATGTATCGTCCAATAAAATTAACCAACCAACCAACGGACAGGTAGACCGACCGACCGACCGAACGAACGACCAACAGACACGCATCCCAACAGGCACAAATTATTACACAACACAAAGTACCTCTTTCAAAAAGAAAATATACAAAACTTTTGTTTGGTGAAGTTGTGTTGGGTTGCATATATGTTAGGTTAGGTTGAATTGAATTTTTACAGTAGTCTCTTTTGAATGAGTAACCTCGTCGCCAGGTACTTACACAAACTGGTTCTTGACTTATCCCTTTGTATATGAGCCCCTTCCATCCCTTGTTCCGGAAAGCAGGGCTGTTCCATCTAAGACGATATCCAAAAACGTTCTTAGTTAAAATCAAACTGATTGAAATTAGTTTCAAATCATATTCTGGAGTTCCAAACACCAAGTAGGTCGTTTATTTTTTGTGTTCCTTATTTCAAATTGGTGAGTCTTATAAGATTCAGTAATGAATAAGAGTTATGCGACATTCTCTCTTCATCTTAATTCTTACCCAGCCAGAAATGGACGCAAAATGTTATAGAATACCGAAGGTCGACATTTCTCTGTGACAAACAAGACAAATTCAAACAGTTACAAAGTTTCACTCGCAAGTCTCTGCCACGCGATCTTGCGAAAATTGAGGAGAATCTCATTACAATGTTTCCATAAAATGTTATCGCTAAATTCTGAAACAAAAGAAGCATTTAAATAGTTCGATAACGATAATTCTAAAAATCTGAAAAGAAATTAGACAAGGCTCGGAAATGAGCGTGAGTCGTGTTTCACCTCTCATCCTAAGCAGAGATGTTCGCATTTTCCTGATGGCTTTTTCTACCTTCTCCAGAGCTGCAATGTATATATCCACATTCAGGTCTTTCACTGCCTTTGACGGACAAGGAGAAAAGGAGAACAAAAAATAGAAATTGTTTATGAAATTTCAGATATAATTCATTTACAAACGATAACACCAATACTGTTTCAGCACCATTTTTCAGAATATTGAAGCAAAACAAGTAATGCGTTCAAATTCGTCCCCAACTTTACCTGCACCTGCCTCTATTTCCAGCGTTTGCACCTCTTTGTTTACTTTCCCTTTGATCTCTTCCTTTGATGTTTCTTGAGTATTTAAACCACACCCCAGTTGCTTTTGTCCTTCATGCTTTGTCCTTCCCATTTTATCTATATACACTAGTGTCTTTCCAGACTTATGTAAATTAACCTTTAAATAAGATTCTGATCAGAAAGAAACGTCATTGCCTCCTAATTTGTATTACTTAAATTAAATGAATACAAATGAGAAATGAGTAACCATTTATGAGATCAATGAGTTTCCACCTGTTGAGCTTGAACAATGCCACAGATAGCTGGAGCGCAATCCATTTCAACCTGAGCCGTCACCATGAAAAACCACGACTGTTCGTCACCGCCAATTAAATCAATGATGGGCTTCATGTTACTGCAATCAAATCAATCAAATATTGGAATCAGATAAAAAAGAAATCAAATCAAACTAAACCGAACCGAACCGAACCAAACCGAACCGAACAAATCCAATTCACTGTCAATACTCACTCTAACACCACAGGTCCTTCAGTATCGATGAGTTGCCAGTTCTGTTGCACGGTATTAAACTGACAGCAGCTAGGGTCGATACCAAGAAGTTCAGAGACTCGCCAGTAGGGGACAGCAATGCATTCCGGAAGAGACTGTGAATTAAAACGACAACCCAATCAGCCGCAGATTTATAAGAAGACCACTGTATGCACCAGGAAATCGTCTGGCTATGAGTTCAGGATTCTTGATCCCACAACTGCCACCAATTTGTGCTCACGGGCAATATTGAAGGAAACTCGGTTTTCTTGTTTAAGCTTATTTAAGATTTACTTTTGCAGGGAACTACGGTGTTAATATTAAACCATCAGTTCAATATAGATACCGCATGGTGTAAATTTAACACCATAGTTTTGGAAGTGTAGTCTTACTTAATGAATTTCAACTGACCTCTGGAATGCCTTTTTCTCCATCCATCCAGACATAGCACTGTGTGATAGCACAAAGAACAACGTGTGCAAGGCGCCACTCAGCTTCGGCAAGTCGTTGGAAGTCAAGAACAGGGATCTACACATAACAAGCAGCTGACCGTTACACCGGTTATACTCCACAGAATGATTAAATACCAATTGTATACACCAAAAAGCTAACGAAATATTGGTTCAGAAACGCAACCCCTTCCCTCCAAAATTCTGCGCACGTGCTTGAGGATAACTGCCTTGAAATTTGGTCAATTATTAGCACAGGTTGGACGTCTTCATTGCATTACGACTGCGTGTGTAGTGCAGTGAAGAAGTCCACTTGGGCTAGTCCATTCCTGCACTGCATTGCACGGTATGACATGGCACGGCATGGCAATTGCAAACTCGCTTGGCGTGCCTACTTGAATAACGCGTGCGGCCGGTTTGAGGGTGGGGAACAAAATAATCGCAAAATTGGTCTTCTACACCCCAAATAGGACAAGAAAACCATGTACCGTATATTGAAGAGCGCCCTCATCCTGATGCCTTATACTTTAAGAATTTTTACCTTCAATACTTCCTCTCGAATAGTTCCTTCTTCAACCAGTTGGGGAAGTCTTGTGGCTACATTCCACCATGGATCAAAGTAATCTGGCAGCTTCCGCTAAAAATTGTCCAGAGAGAAAGATTCGGACTTGAGTTGTAAACTATGGACATTATTTCGTCAGAGAACAAAATACATTATCTCTTATTTTTGTACAATAAAAAGATCGCAAGTTCTATTCTGTTTTTTCATTGATGTTTTCAAGATCTTAGATGGTCGTTAGGAAAGTCATTAGTGCATTAGTAATTTAAATGCATTTTAACAACGCCCCATACCCTATTTTACGGTTGAACAACATGCTCCGTTACTCAATGTGCCGGTTCCATTTGTAACAGGGACGCATATCCGGCACGGGTTACTTGAAGGGAGTACTTTAAATTGTCATATCTTTTAATGGAATTGAAAACGCTGCCAGATCACAATCGTTACAATGCCCTCGGCTTTTTGTTGACAAATTGCAACCCCACTCCCCCACATAAAAACCTGGAAAGACCACCGACAGATAGCGTTGGTTTATGTTTGCGTCTGCGGCTACAAAGGAACTTACAAACGCCCTGTGTATATCCCAAAGCAGTGGCGGCGATTTCTTGTCATGGTTGGGGGGGGGGGGGGGGGGGCGTGTCGGAGGAAAAAGCACACAACCAACAATAACAATGTTTGTACTACAGGGTGGATAAAAACCGAGATATTAATGTTAATTATAACTAAAGGAGGGCACGTATTAAAACAAGGGATATTTCCTATGATAGACACGGGTCTGCTCATTCAAATGACACCTTGATCATGTCTTAATGTTTTCGGTTGACTGAGCAATGAACAATTTTATGAAAGGCTCAAATGAAGACCTTCCACCACTTTTCATTTTCTGTTTTTAAGTGGAGTCATTTGTGACGCAATGGTTATTGATTAACACTTAATAGCCAGGTTGAACATAACAAAAGAAATATTTTCTCATGAACAGAATGTTCTATTATGTGTTGCCATGTTTGTTGTTGTTGCTTGTATACTGAAGGGCCAACGCCTAAAGTTGCAAACCAGAAAAGCAGAAACCCTACAGGTTCAGGTCTTATTTTGCCTATGGGTGTATATAAGAACAAAACAAAGAGGCTAAATGGCGCCAACAATGGTGAAAAACTGTCACCCCCATCCCACCCCCGCTTGTAAGTTTTTTTTGCAGACGAAACATTTTGGGAGTCACCTTTCTGGGCAAATTTCAGACCCCCCCCCCCCCCCCCCCTGCAAAAAATCCTGGATCCGCCCCTGAACATGTCCCCGTTTTCTCTAATACACAAATCTGTATCTGTATCAGTATGGTACTGCAATCAAAACTCCACAACGGGATATACGGCGCGGTTGCGCTGCAGGGGCGTAGCGGCTAGCAGAGGAACACATTTGTATTTGTGGGGCCCCCCTTATGATTGATGACAGCTTCATCCCTTGAAGTTTGGACTTAAATGATTTCACAGAAGTAGCTTCCCTGACATTATGCAGGAAGTGAGTTCCACTCAGCTGTTGTTTTGGGTAAAAATGAGTATTTATAGCAGTCTTTTTTTATATGGGGTGGACGAAGGAAATAATAGACGTTGATTTTCTGGTAGAGATTTTCCCGGGTCAGGAAAAACTCGGTTGTGATCGAAATCAATTGCAACTTTGTGGTGAATGGACTTATAAAGCAGGGTCAGTCGAGATATTGTCCTACGTTCCTCCAACGATTTGTATCCAAGATTTGCGATCATTGAAGAGACACTTAGCAAGTTCGATCAAGGACCACAAGTTAACTAGCAGTTGGTTCGTGACGTATACGTAGCGCATGAGCACTGAAGTTGAAGTGCGAACGACTCTAGTCAAACTGTTGTCATTTCAACGCGACAAATGAGAAAATGGCGGTGGCTATAGCTACTTTGTTTACGTTTTTGGACGAGTTCATAGATGAAAGCGAGACGGACGATATTTGCTCAGTATATCAACAATGTCTCAAGTGGTAACGTGTGCATTATTTCAACATGTTCAAAGAAAGACAAAGTAACAACAAATGATCGTTCACTGCTGCTGAATATTTACGTTTTTTCCCGCCATTTTTCTGATAACTGGTCCTCTCTGCACTGTGCTATTAAAACGGCTATTGGTAACCAGCGATGCGACCAACCTCGGTAGGCTGGTCGCGAATCGTCGACTAGACTAGTCCAACCATCGTCGACTAGCGTGCGTTCGATCACAGTTAGTCGAACTATTGTTAACTATAGTCCTTGATCGAACTTGCTCACTGCTTGTACGTCTGAAATCGTTGTGTATAAATCTGGCCGCTCTACGTTGGACCGCTTCCAGTTTGTTTTTGTATTCCTGATGATGTGGGTCCCACATGCGCGCAGTATTCTAATTCGGGTACGACCAAAGTCTTGTATGCTATTTCTTTAACCCTTGGGGAACAGCTGAACAAATTTCCTGCACAGCAAGTCAAGAACTTTATTTGCTTTGGGGTTCGATTTACTTATATGTTGTGTTCTGCCTAGTTCAATTTGTTGTTTATTTCTACCCCCAAGTGTGATTTGTGGCCGTTTGAAGAAGACTGTCGTTCATCTTTAGGAAGACAAAAGGGGTTTCCTTTTTGTGGGTTACGTGCATGGCATAGCATTTGGCAGTGAAACTCATCTGCCACCTGGACTCCCAATTGCAAAGGACGTCGATGTCATTTTGTAACCTACAGCTATCTTTTAGTGTACGAACAATATAATTATGCAATCGTCTGCCAGAAGTTTCACTTGTGATGAAATTCTTTCTGGAATATCGTTGTAACGCGCGCCTGGAAATGCGAAGCGAAACAAGAAATGTTCTCGGGCCGTTTGTCACCCTACTCGGAAAGAAACACGAAATGACACTTTCAATTAAATTCTGAAGAAAAAAAATTGAATTAGAAAATAAACAGTTAATCAAATTTCAGAGAGAGAACATAATGTGTACAAAATTCAATTTCGATATGCAGCAGTAAACATGAAGGTCTCGTCAGACCATGCAAAAATACTTCCAACTTTAAACATTAATCTGACTCTTCAGATTTGTTTTAAAAGAAGTGAAATATTCCAATCAAAATCACAAACTTCAATCCAAAAACAAATTACGTTTAAATCGACTATGAATCTTTACTCCTCGCTTGCTTTCAAACAGTTAACTTTATATCATTCACAACATTTGGGAAAAAAGAATTTAATTCAAAACTCTCTGAATTGACTCACAAGTCTACGGTTCAATGGTTCTAAATAGCAAAAATTCTCAAAACTATAATATTCAAAATGTGTCCGATCTTTTCAATTTAAACTTCACATCTGCCAAAACAAAACTCAAAACTCGTAACACTTGTTACGTAAAACATGATTAAAAAAACACATTATCGAACCATATAAAGATGGCAACTGCCTTCATCAAATTCGTCAGTATAAATGTTGATCAAAAACCAGGTTTCACAATAAATATTATTTTAAATGGGCCCGCCATGGTTTGCGCGTTTCGCGATATACCGGTATGACTCAAGTGTCCGGACGATGGGATCTTGGTCACTTGGTCACGGGAGGTCCTGCCGTCTGTTGTGATCGGCGCTTCCCAGTACTTTATGCTGATCGTGCGCCTGCGCTGCCTTATTTGGCCTGATTAATTCATGCATGAATGAATGTACTGAAAAGCGTTGTTTTGTTTGCCACTGACATTCTCGCTTTCAACCCGGAAGTGCGCAGAAGGGGCTAATGTGAAATTCCTCTATAGTATGCCGCCATGCATCAACAGCTCCGGTCAACAGGAGTTTGGAGGCCGCTGGTCCGTAGGACAAGGACACATGCGGTCAACCACTCAGCTCGGCTGTCGTCCACGGCCGGAAACCTGGCCCACGAGCCGTCTGTAATTATTTGTAAAATACATCTCTCTAATATTTTAAAACTAAGAATTATCTGGAATATCGTATCTGATTAATACATTCGAATCAATTTCCTTTGATCCAAAACGACGTCAAATGAAAGCAAAAATTTCTAAAGACATCAGAATACCACAAAATTGTCATTTCTCAAATTTATAAGAAAATACCTATTCCAATAATTCCAATGAAATAAACAGTGAAACAATTAAATAAATCGATTAATCGGAAACAACTGACAATCATCAAGGATTTTCAATCAAAATTCAAATGCTGACGTTATCGGGCAAAAATCACACTTGATCTTACGTAATTTCATAAATAGCCAAAATGTAAGATTTATATCCAGCAATGAATATCAAGTAAAATAATTTTGGCAATTCTCACGGTATAAACAGGCAAATATTGCCAAAAAAACCTGTTTTTGCAGCAGGCGAAATCTGACGGTTGGTCTCGCAACGGCTCAAGCAGATTTAAATTTTGCGAGTCTCTCCCATCAAGTAACGCGCCCTGTCCGTGATTTGCTAAGCAAAACCATACGTCACACATTATACCATGGCTCAACGAACACCAAAGGAGACTGTGTGTACGTATGGTTTATTCAAGCGTAAATGTATACAAAGCACGCCTTCCTTGGTCTGGGAAAGCAGACCAAAGAAACGAACTAATCAAGTAACAATGGAAATAATCAAATTATTTACAACGCGAAATCAGGCCCCACGGTCGTTAAGGTATAAAATAGAAAGTAAAGGTCCAAGGACAGTGACCTGGGGCACTCCTGATGTTACTGCCATGGAGTTGGATGAATGGCCCTCTATATATGACTATACCGTACTTGTTGGGATCTTTTTGAGATTTGAAGGTTTGCATGGTGAAAGGTAATAGGTAACTGGTTTGCGGTAGCACCATGTATTAAATCTCTTTTGTGAGTTTTTGTATGGTTCTGAAAAGAACCGGAGGGAACTCAACGTTTCGGACAGGAGCCAGGCCGAACTCATCACCAGCATCGAACGTTGGTATCCCCGCCGCATCAGAGAAGCCATTGAAATCTTTGAGTACCGTACACGGTTCCCCAAGACATCGGTTTCTCCATCAGCGACATCTTGGGCCCCATCCTTACCTCCCAGTCCAATGGGTCTCCTATACCCAAGGACAATTAGTTCTCCAGCCTATGGGTCCCCTATACCCTTAGAAACCTCCCTCTTCGCTCCCTTCCTTCAGACTGACACGCCTCAATGATCATCCAGCATCCCCAAGCCCTGCATGAGTTTGCATCCTTCTCATGCTTTATCGCTTCCAGACACCATAATAATAATAAAAATACCTCGTATTTATAAAGCGCCTTTGCCCAAGGATTCAAAGCGCTGTAAACAAAATCAATTAAAGTAAGGAACAAGTGAAATCAATACAGATAGGTTTTTAAGAGTCCCTTAAATTGTTCAAGATTTGAAGCATTCCGGATAGTCACAGGGAGAGAGTTCCATATTCGGGGCCCAGCAACGGAGAAGGCGCGGTCCCCTATATTCCTGGTCGTGCGAGGGATGAGCAAGTTTGCCTCAGAGCGGAGACCTTGTCGGTTTGGTTTGCTGAGGTCAATAACATCGGAAATGTATGATGGGAACGTGTTGGACATGATTTTTGTACATGTTAACTGCTGTCTTAAAGACGATCCGTTGGTTAATTGGGAGCCAGTGCAATTGAGCAAGAAGAGGTGTCGCATGAGAGTACTTTGGCTTCCGGAGGATAAGGCGAGTAGCCTTGTTTTGAAGTTTTTGGAGACGGTCGCAATCTTGTTTCGTAATTCCGTTGAGAAGGGAGTTGCAGTAATCCAGGCGAGAAAGTACCAATGCCCACAACGGCATGACAGGTGTCGAAGTCGAGGTACTTATACGAATCAATGAGATATTGCGAATATGATAGTTTATGGACCTGCAAATCCCAGTGACATGATCACTCATCGACATGGAGTTGTCAAATGTTACGCCTAGATTACGAACAGATTTCACAGGGTTTATGATAGTGTTATTAATGGAGATGGTAAGATGTTCAAGACGTTTCATGAGACGAGGTGACGATGCGATGAAAAATTCCGTTTTATTTTCATTAAGCATGAGTTTATTATTGAGCATCCAGGCTTGGACATCCTTGATGCAATTAGAAAGTCTGAAGAGACCACACTCGGCATCACCTGGAATAGTTGGATTGAATTCAAGGTAGATTTGAATGTCATCGGCGTACATGGAAATTTACTCCATGTCTACGAATGATGTCACCTACAGGAGTTATATACATAGTAAAGGCACGTGGCCCAAGGACTGATCCTTGAGGAACTCCATAGTGCATATTGCAATAATCGGAAGTAGCTTCGGCAATACAAATTCTATATCGTCGTCCAGACAAATATGTTTAAAAAAACATTTCAGGGCAGTCCCGGTGATTACAAACCGGTTGCGGAAACGTTGGAGCATGATATCGTGGTCTAATGTGTCGAAAGCAGCGGAGAGATCTAGCATTACAACGAAAATTGCCATCTTATTGTCCATTGCACGAAGGATATCATTGTGCACTCTCAGTAGAGCAGACTCGGTACTATGGCCTCTTCGGTAGGCTGACTGTAAGGGTTCAAGCAGATCGTGGTTATCAAGATACTGTGTTAGTTGTGATGAGACCACTGATTCAATAAGTTTACCCTGATAGCGCAAATTGGAAACTGGGCGATAGTTCTTAAGAGCATCCTTGTCAAGCGATGGCTTCTTAAGAATAGGAGTAATCGCTGCCTCCTGTAGTTGCGTAGGAAAAACACCCGTGTGTAGTGAGGTGTTGACAATCTCAGTCAACTTTGGAAGCAGTGTCGTAATATGACGCTTGAAAAGCCATGTCGGAATCGGGTCCAAACGACAGGATTTGTTTGTTGATTGGCGAACGATCTTCAAGAGGTCATCCGGGGTAACGGTATCAAAGTCAGCAAACTGAGAGTGCAGTTGTAGGCCACGGTCATCAACCAGTTGCATATCCACCAGCTGATAATCATCAATGTATGACCTGATGGTGTCAACCTTATCACCAAAAAATTGACCATATTTGTTGGCTAACGCACAGGGTGAGAGTGAAGTGAAAGGCATCTGCAGGGGATGTGCGATCAGATGGTTCAGGATGCGAAAATTTTCCTTGAGAGTCGATTTTGCCAGGGAGTCCTTGTAGAAATTTGTTTTCACCTCAGTGAGGGTCTGACAGACAGTACGTTTGGCCATGTCGAAAGAAAGTCTATCAGTGTGAGATCTGGACTTACGCCATTTGCGTTCCGAACGACGTCGTTCACGTCTCGCTTCATCAATCAGGTTGTTGTACCACGTGGGTCTGTGTCGCCTGGGCTTGGTAGAAGTGGACACAGAAGCATGCGTGTCGAGGACTGTGGTAATGGCAGAATCCAGTTTATTAACAAAATCGTCAATATAAGTCCCTTCACCGTTGGAATCCCTCAGTCTCCTGACGACGAGCAGAGCATACTGTCCGAAACGTTGAGTTCCCTCCGGTATTTGTTAGAACCACACAAAAACTCACAAAAGAGATTTAATACATGGCGCTACCGCAAACCAGTTACCTGGGATCTTTTTGTAAGAAAACCGCTAATGCAGTCATACAAGGAAACAGACATCCCAGCATGTATAATCTTTAACAATAACCTTTGATGAGGTACTCGGTCCAATGCCTTGCTAAAATCTGTAATGATTACATCAACTTGCCCTTTGTTGTCTACAATTTTAACAGTCAGGGCGAGTTGTGTTTTGCCTGACAGACCTTTGCGGAATCCATGTTGTTCATCATTGCGGGACGCCATACTCATCGAAGTGACCTATGATGTTTGAGTGGATAATATGTTCAAACAACTTGCAAGGGACAGGTGTCAGGGACACAGGCCTGCAATTTGCTGGATCTGAGCGGTTACCTTTTTTAAAAATAGGAGAGACATTGGCTTTTAGCCAGTCATCCGGTAATTCCCCTGTGTCAATGGACTGCAGCTGAAAATGTTGTTGCAGGAGTGGGGCAACACTGTCTGCGCATTCCTTCAGGATAATTGGAGAAATGCCATCGGGACCTGGTGCTTTCTGTGGGTTCAGCTCTCTCGGCAGTTTCTTCTTGACGCCCTCGGTTGAAATAGTAATCTGAGACATTGGTTGAATCTTTTGACTGTTGGGGCTTAGAAGTTCATCACAATTTTCTTTAGTAAAAAAGACTGAAATTGACTATTCAGGACATTTGCCTTGTCTTCAGGAGTTGTAGCGATACCGTCAGCATTGTTGAGTGTTGAAACACCGGTTGAGTTTTGTCTAAGATTCTTAATACATTTCCAAAAAAGATTGGTATTATTTGATGTTAAATGTTCACCAACGTCTAGCAGATAATCGCTACGTGATTTCCTTAAACTCCGGTCTAAAAGGCGACGTAGCTGCCTGAACACCTCCCAGTCAGAAGTGGCACCCGTCCTTTTTGGCTTTGTCGTAGGCTCGACGTTTATGATGATGCGCCCTCGTGAGAGTATTTAAACCAAGGAAGGCTACTGCTGGTGCTGATCATCTTAACGGGGGATGTATCTCTTCATTGCAGCTGTCGGTGCATGTTTAAAACCCAATCACAGTTTACCTGCAGACTGGGCCGAATACACCTCGCTGGTGATGGAGTCAGAATATTTATTTAGGTCGTCATTTATTTTGGTAAAATTTCCTTTTTTGAATAAGAATATCTTCTTACGTGGCTGTCGGATTCTTTGAGCGGCGCTATACGATCTTTGGTTACAATACAGCACAGATTAAAAAACAAAAATTCAAAAACAATACTAATAAAGTCGAACCTCAAAATGAGCAAAAATCGGCCAAAAGCAACAAAAAATATCTTAAAAGCCACAAGCAATAAGTAAAAAAAAAGTGGATGCACATAAAACACGAATATTAAAAAAGATTAAAAAGCTCATCTGAGCACGACGTCGATATCTCTCACTGTATAATGAATCACACCAGGTTGTCCACCCAGATCGTCAACTTCCCTGACAAATCGCCCCCTCAACTCATACAAAGACCCAGTCTTTCAGATATCCCCACAGAAAGAAAAGAAATCCGGGGTGAGATCCGAGGATCTCGGGGGCTATTCCGTGTCTTGATGCAGAGCAATAATTCTTTGTCCAAACAGTTCCTGTAACCACTCTCGTACGACGATTCTTCGATGGGCCGGTACCCCATCTTGAGCCCACCACAAGCGACGAAAATGCCTTGTTGCTGTCTTTCGAAATGTTGCTCCAACTGGGGTACACGATCAGGTCATTGATCATTTGAAGATAGGCTTCTCCATTCAAGTTTCCCTAAAAAAAGGGTACTAGGACCAACCATAAATTTAAGCCACTGGACACGAAAGTGGTGCTCAGCCCTCACTTGAGCCTTTCATAAAAGTGTTCACTCACTGCTCTGTCAACCGAAAACATTAAGACATGATCAATGTGACATTTGAAAGAGGAGATCCGGGTATAATATAGGAAATATCCCTTGTTTTAATTCGTGCCCTGCTTTAGTTATAATTAACCTTAAGATCTCGGTTTCGGTTTTTTTTAACCACCCTATACTCTGTGTCTCTTGTGTATCCTGGGGAATTTTTTAAAATGTGTGCTGATCTTTGTGTATTTTGGTGCATGTAAAATTCAATGACCCATACAGTGTATAATGACAGGGGGGAAATTGTTGGGGGGGGGGGGGGGGGGGCACTGCAATAGCCGTCCCCTCCCCCAAAAAATATTGGGGGACGTATAGGATGCAGCTAGCCTGACATTGCCATAGACACCCAGTACTGCTTACCCATCACACAATATTATGGGAGCCGACTCATTGGAAAAGAGGAAGAGGGCGGCCCAAGCTGACCTATGTGGATGTCCTGAAGAAAAATGCGGTGGTGGAGACGACCAGCGAGCTCATCGGAAGCTTGATGCTTGCGTCCGGCTGAGGCCGCCTTAGCAGTAGTCTTGGTTCAAGACGTTGTCACGTATATACGCGATAACCGGCCGCCGCGAGAGGGCGTTATCACAACAAACTATTAAGCCACGAACCGCCAGTAACAATGTCTTGGGAATTTCGTAGAAGCCGTGTTGTGCGCACGCACCTGCTTAGCCTAATGTTGCAGCGCGCAATATGTATAGTTTGCATAATACATAAAAATGTATCATGCATAGTCTAACCCCTTGACTACTACCGCCCGAGTGCTAGTGTTAGTATAAAGATCAAGGTACAGGTCCGTGCTATTTAGATTTTTTAGTAGGGCCGAGGGGAATGAACTAAAAAGTTCCGGAATGATGGAACAGAAAACCTTAACGGGGCTGAATATGATATATTATAATGGTGCTGAGGAGACCTTGTTTTGTGATTTGATTTAAATATAAAATTAAAAAAGGCCGTGATAATAATAAGACAAATAGATCACGAGGCCCTAGTCTTTACGGCCGGGAAAAACGGAGATTGTCATACTCTGGTGATTCGATTGTCACACAGTTCAATGATACGCACTCTAGATCTCCTGCAGGTTTTCTCCACTGGAGAAACCCAAACAAAATTCAGGCTCATGTTTGCTTTGAGGCTGTATATGGACGCGAATCCCCGTACCAGCGGTTTAACTTTTTCTCTATTTCTCCCTAGGCTTTCCTAGGGAGCCAATCAGCGATCGCAAAACGGACATTCTCCATGGTGTGTTTGCCGACTGGGTTCGGCAAACACTTAATTTTTCAACCTGTGCCTCTCTGTTCTGTTTTGATTTCAAGAACAACTTCGCCTCCAATTTCCAAATCACTCGTCACAGCCGATCTTAGTATAGGTTTTCCCAGCTTTTTAAAAACATTTATATATTGGATATCCCCAATAAAAACTATCAATTTCACGTCTATTTAACAGAGACATATGTTTTGCATGTTATTTGTTCCTTCCAAAGATCCTAGTATAACTGTACTAGCTATACGCGGCGCTACACGATCTTCGGTTTCTTCCCACAAATCAGACACAATCGTATGTACATGTATGTCATGGGGTCGCCGACTGCATGAAGCGCCATATGTTGTTCGAAGGTTATGTGACACTGATGGTTTTATTGGGGATATTGTTGGGGATTATACTTCTGCATCACAACATGTCATGTTTGATTCATGTCACAAGTAATACTCAAAAGCACTGTCGAGAATCACGGACGCATTTTTCAAAGTGAAATTCGTACTCTGAAATTAAGTTCAATATATGGTTTATGATGGTTTTAAATATCCCTATTTCCATTCATATTTGCCCAAACCACTGTTTCCTACGTATTTGCCCCAACCTCTCTATAACTGGATGTAAGATTCGCCATGAGTAGCATAGCTCTTACCCCGATTGTACTGAGACATAAGGCTCCCGGACTGCAAAAATTCCCGTCCTCGGTCGGCTGCTAAAAAGGGCCTCGTGGGCTTGCTAAAAACAAACGAATTAATACTGACCCTGAGCGTCCTTCTTCAGCACCTCGTCGGTCAGGCTTTATCCTAAGCCAACTTGAGAGGTTTTGTCATGTATGATACTTCTAGGCTGCGACGAGTGATTTGGAAATTGGAGGCGAAGTTGTTATTGAAATCAAAACAGAGAGGCACAGGTTCAAAAATTTAGTGTTTACCGAACCCAGTCGGTAAACACACAATGAAAAACACAAACCCTTCCTGCATAGATGAACACACGAAACGGTCGTTCCCAGTCACAGTTGTTGTGCGATAATCGCATATCGCGCGCTTGGTGACCTGACAGTGCTCGCCGGGCCATGCATGCATACATTTTAGCCCCAGATCCCGACCCGTTAATTATATTCAGGTCATCACATAATTCATATATTGCATGTTCGTTTTGGAATCGCTGATTGGCTCCCTAGGAAAGCCTAGGGAGAAATAAAGTAAAAGTTAAACCGCTGATGCAGGATTCCCAAGGCGATAGTGCGAGTTCATGAGTTAGTCTAATCGTACCGTCAGAGGGCGCACTGCACGGAACGAATAAACGCGACGCTACACGATCTATTATCGATCACTGTCGTCTGGAACCAAGACTACAGCGGCTCTGGCAGCAAGCAAACCGCTACAATATGTTTGTGCAGTCAAGCGTAACATATACACAATAATCTAACAATGGATTGAAACTGCACAAACAGCGGTCAATTGCGTCATCCGGCCTGGTGGCACTGTTTTCTTTTTTGCGCCATATTCCATCATCTGTACGCAAGGGGTTTTAATACGCCAGCGAAGCGCACGCATGTTGGCAACTGAACTGTCTGCGCTATAACACCGGACGAATAATAACAAAAACCGTACAAATTGCGTACTAGATTTCAAGTCTAAAATTTCTTCAGCACGCGAACGGGATTTCGACTCTATTACGAAGCAGAATTAAAGTAAAAAAGATTGGAACTTATTTTTTTTTTACAGGATGTTTTTGAAAATCGAACCTGTTTTTAAATTGAAAGCATTTTTTAAAAGAACGTGTTTTGAAACATCGAACGTGTTATTTTACCGACCGAATGCATTTTCCAAAACCCAATGAAATTTTACAAATCCTGACTTGTTTTTGTAACTCGAATGCATTTTCCAAAACCGAATGAAATTTCACAAACCTCACCAATCGAATGTACCGGTATTTTCCCCGACATAAAACAGCCGCAGGTTTTGAATTTCCTCCGAAATCTCATTGCCTCCGAATTTCAAAAACATTCGATCTTTTTGACAGTGTTCGGTTCGGGTTTTGCCGAGTACCGAACTACACCTGAACCTTTCTTTGATTCGGAGGTAGTCTTGGCCCAAGACGTTAGGCAAGTCTTTGCATGGCGACCTGTCGGAAGTTAGCCCCCTTCGGTCCGCGATAAAGCCCGTCGCGAGTAGCCCGCGATTCAGCGCGCGATTCACCCCGCGATATTCACCCCGCGCGATTCACCCCGCGATATTCACCCCGCGATATTCACCCCGCGATATTCACCCCGCGATATTCACCCCGCGATATTCACCCCGCGATATTCACCCCGCGATATTCACCCCGCGATATTCACCCCGCGATATTCACCCCGCGATATTCACCCCGCGATATTCACCCCGCGATATTCACCCCGCGATATTCACCCCGCGATATTCACCCCGCGATATTCACCCCGCGATATTCACCCCGCGATATTCACCCCGCGATATTCACCCCGCGATATTCACCCCGCGATATTCACCCCGCGATATTCACCCCGCGATATTCACCCCGCGATATTCACCCCGCGATATTCACCCCGCGATATTCACCCCGCGATATTCACCCCGCGATATTCACCCCGCGATATTCACCCCGCGATATTCACCCCGCGATATTCACCCCGCGATATTCACCCCGCGATATTCGCCCCGCGATATTCGCCCCGCGATATTCGCCCCGCGATATTCACCCCGCGATATTCACCCCGCGATATTCACCCCGCGATATTCACCCCGCGATATTCACCCCGCGATATTCACCCCGCGATATTCACCCCGCGATATTCACCCCGCGATATTCACCCCGCGATATTCACCCCGCGATATTCACCCCGCGATATTCACCCCGCGATATTCATCCCGCGATATTCATCCCGCGATATTCATCCCGCGATATTCACCCCGCGTTCTTCACCCCGCGTTCTTCACCCCGCGTTCTCACCCCGCGTTCTTCACCGCGCGTTCTTCACCGCGCGTTATTCACCCCGCGATATTCACCCCGCGATATTCACCCCGCGATATTCAATAGGGCCCGCGATTCGCAATAGGGCCCGCGATGCGGCCGATCAGGGCATGATTCTGGACTGTTAAACACCAAGAATAACTCTACGAAACTTGTAAGAATGCTGTAAGAATATCCATAATTAGTTAGGAATACAACAAGAATAAACCAAGAATTGCAATTGGTTCCCGAATCACCCCGACAATTTTGAACATGTCCAAAATTGTCGGGGCGCTTCCCGATCTTTCACCGAACTAACAGAATCATCCCGAGGCAGCCAAGAACCATTCCCCGATTTACTCAAGAATTGCTATTCGCGGCGATTCGGCTTAAAAATCGGGAATGTGTGAACCTAGCATTAACAGCAGCAGCAACAGCAACAGCAGCAGCAGCAGTGTCCCCCGTCCCCGGGGATCGCCGCCCATGTCCCACAGAAAAGACGCGCGCTGTGAAAATGCGAAGATTACGGTCAGGCCCGCACATTTTGGCTGATCTGTGAAGTTTTAATTTGGTCTACTTTGGGGGAGGGATATTGCGTGAAAAACCTGAACATTCCGAATTGGGCCACCACTTTCCCCGGCCCACTGACCTGTGCACAAAATCGAGCTATGCGCATCCGGAAGTGGCCACTGGCAGTGATCGGCCTGCTGTTGCATTTTCATTTCTGCTTTGAGTTTTAAATATAATTAAGGCATACTTACCAATGGGTTCTCATTCATAAATGCTACTTTAGGTGAAACACCGTAGTCTTGAAGTCGGGGTACCACTCCTTGCAAGTTGAGTTTGGCGGTATCCTCCTTCGAAACGGCCATCCTGACAATTAACACTAACAGTCCTGAATCCTCCAATTTCAGTATGATTTTCCAAACACCCTGCATGCAGGGAGTTATATCCTGCTCACGTTTTGCATGTAGGCCAATAGGATCGGAGTGACGTATACGGTTGCATGGTGTACAGACTGTGGCTTTGTCTGGAATGTTCGGTGATCCATCTTTTGGGTTTTGTTGTGTTATAGTTGCCTAGATTTGTTGAATGACTGTTTGTAGCCATATAGCAAGGCCGTGAAATATGAATAAAATAATCGATGCATTGACGGCCAATGAAAAGAACGTCCGTCGGGCCTTGTAACAACATTAGAAAAATAATTCCCAACATAAACAAAATAACCGTCCCGTCATGTCGACTCAGTTTAAAAACATTTAGTCAATTATGGTATAATTTCACGGTGAAAAAATCCTTATCCAGGAGTCTCTCAGTTTTTGTGACACTACCGGTACTGAAAATTATAGTTTGAATCTTAATAACCTGTCAAATTCTTTTCAATTTTTGTCAGGTCAGCCCTTGAACATTTTTGCTAATTATCCCCAGAAAGTACCACTCTCGAAAATGTGGTTTTTCCAAAACCGGCTATAGTCATTTTTCATAAAGCATTCTTCCACTTGCCAAGCCAAATAGGACCAATTTTAAAGCCAAAATATATCAAGTCTGCACAAAAGTTGAAGCAAAGAACCCCCAAGTTATGATAGTTGATCATAATTACACAATCTATCAATTGCATGACTCCCAAATGTGTATTATTTTTTAAAAAGTTGTTTACAATGTATGGTAATCAGTTTGGCGCAGCCATTTTGGCCTATTTTAGTGTGGTGCACCCCGAGATGGTTTACTGAGGGCAATCAACCGTGAACACGTATCCGCGGCGTATCGAATACGGGGTGGGATAGACGAGTGGTGGGGTATTCTGCAATTGTGCCTCAAATTCCACTCCCCGCACCCCCCCCCCCCCCCCCCCCCTGCCCGACTTACCTAAACCATGGATTGGCTACGAACTAAGGCTGGCTTGGTGGCATCGTTCGATTCCCGTCCTTACGGTATGTGTGTGCGGGGCCGGGGATGGGTGCGAAAAACTCAGAGGGGCAAAGGAATAAGAAACAAAACAAAACAAATGAAAACAACCCATTTTCAGGATTGTAAGGACATCGACAGTGCATCAAGGTGCTTAAATTAAATTATTTAATTTCAACGTAGGGTATCAACGTCCGGTGAATTAGGCCAAGTAAAAAGAAACATGTTTAGTGTCCGGGTTTTTAAAAAGAAAGAAGGAAGAGGGTTTTTCTATTTTCAAGATGGCCGCCATTCCTTTTTAAATTTCCGACAACCGAAGGTTTTTCAACTGGTCAAAGACACAAAAATGAAAGAGACATGTTGGACAAGAGAATCATGTTTACAGTGGCTTTTAATTTTATAGTTTTAGTAAGCTTATATTGTATTTTCCGATGGATAGGTTGACATTTTAGGGGTTTTCACCTCATTTTTCACTGGTAAAATTGTTAATATCCTGAGGACGGACAGAGCACACTCTCCGAAACGTCGAGTTCTATTCTCACCCCGGTTCTTTTCAGAACCACACATCTTCCCAGAAGAGATTATTTTTCACATGGTGTTACCCGCAATTTTATGGTTTACTTTCTTGGTAAAAATACAAAAACTAAAATCCAGGCAGCCCCCAAAAAGGAAGCGGGCGTGGACGCTAAATATGGTTTTTTAACTTCGCATTATTATTTCAAGTCATTTCAAAACAGACGGTTACAACCAATCTGTAATTATTTGTTGAGCACTTTAATGACTAACGTAAAACATAAATTTTGCATTTTAGAATGGTCACCACTTCTTTTTAAAAAGGGGTTACTTTTGAGTGAAAATACAATTGACTATATTCTGCACAAATGCAATCTTAGGGGCGACGCCGACCTGCCACTAACTACCCGCCAGCAGACCATTTAAATAAAGTACCGGTGTCATACCCGGTGTACACGCGAGCATAACGCTACGTTGGCAACTCTGTCCGAGTATATAAAAATTATATCCTGATAATCCGCCCTAATTCCATCTGATGAAGTAGTTGTTGCTACGAAAGCTTATGCAAGATATGTGTGTTAAATTAGTCATCGAAGTGCTATGTTGACTAACGCAGCTGCCTATAGCAAAGATGTTGAATACCGGTACTGTTTATTTTCTATATCAATGTAACTTACATAAATTATTAGCAAACCTAATTCTTCCACAAAAATAGTGTATCTCTAACAAGTATCAAACGTTAAACTCGCACAAAAGAAATCATGCAACTGGAATGTTCAACAGTTGAACAGGTATTGTGATAAAACATCAGTGAATGAAAACGGACGCCTAAAACAACATTTATCATTAAAAAAATAATTCAAATTATTCCTTTGTCCTCTTAAGCTACTTTCAAACAATATATGTCCTAAAAAATGATACAGTAATCATTTAATACAGAACCCTGGCAGGCCCAACGTGGGCGGGGGACAGGTGCATAGCATCCAACATTTCCGAAAAATGTAGCAAATTTTCGATGTTAATTCGTAATTCCAAAACAATGGTTAATTTAGGACACGCTTTATAATTTTTTTCATAGAGCTTTATTAAATTACTTTATAACCACCTCTTGCTGGTTCTTTATCCTGGTTGGCTGAAACACGGTCACGTAGATTCACTTATATAGACTAGCGCATAACATTTGCGTTAGCGTGAACTAAATGCGCGTCAAAAACTCAAGACATCGCGCGTGCGTAATTTCCGGAGTATAGTGCCTGATCGGGCACTATACTCAAAATTGTTGACTGGTTACATTTATGTGATTGGACAATAATTCACAAGCTGCGTTGACGCGATTCGACCGTGATAGGTCAATTGTTGAATTTGCTGACAATTTAATTGACCTATCGCCGTTTACGAGTTAACCACGCCCCTTAGACAACCCTATGAGAATTTGATGTGGTAATTTGTGTTTGTCTCAGATTTTGCGCGTTCCACGTGTGATTGGACACAAATTCACAAGCTGCGTTGACGCGATTCGACCGCGATAGGTCAATTGTTGAATAAGCCAGTTCGGTATCTCGAAAGTCAAAGGTTATTGGGGATAAAATTGCTGACGTAATGTCACGCAATGTTAGGCGAACGCCCATTCTGATTGAATTTAACACGTGCGCGTTGTGCGACCACCTTGCGCGTTCATACGCGCGCGTTAGGTCACGGGTCATTTGGGATAACTATGTCTGTGCACATGCGCAGTTGAAATACCGAACTGGATTATTAAAACAGTTCAATTACAAAAACCTGAAAAGTTTCTTTTCTTATTATATATTTTGGAGAGAGGTGTGTTATAAAACACATATGGACTCACTAGCATAATTCGGTCACTCCTATAGTGCACGTCTATGTCCCCCTCGAGCCTGTGAGTGACAAGAAGAGGGTCCTATCTTCTGGTCACTCACAGTCCCTCGGGGGCGCATAGACGTGCACTAGTGACCTCATTGCCAGTCCATAAGTGTATAATAGAGCGCTAAATCCTCATTCTTAAGCCCGGTTCATACTTCATGCGAATGCGAATGCGAACCGAATTTGACTTCATGAAACATTCGCAGCGTTGAAATGTGTTCAACTTTGGGAATTCGCAGCGCGAATATTTGGCGTTGACGTCATAAAATCGCTTCGCATTCACATTCGCATGAAGTATGAACCGGGCTTTACGCGTGGAGGATACTTTAAATCCTTCCTGCGGGCAGACATTTTGAATTCGTGTACGTACTTTGCAGAACATATGGAGTGAATTTTAAAAGTGTACTCTAAATGCGACGCCGCGCGGAAACCACTTAGGGCCTATAACGCGTCGTGACGGTTATAAAACGTCACGGCAAAAATCATCTGCAGCGGATATGCGCACGTACGCGTTTGCGTTGTTTGCGCAGAGCAAAAAGAAACGCTCACTTACTGCATGTCGGTTTTGGATGTATCGGCTTCGATAACGCAACTGTATATAATACAAACGCAGATATGCAAATAGCCTTACAAATCCGTACACAATTTCCAGGGTTTTTTCTCGAAACGCTGGCCTCGGCTTGGCTTCGGCTTCGTCTCCGACTTCTGAATAACTGAGAAGCAAACCAAATGGAAATATTCTAAATTTTGGTACATGTTCTGCTTCAGGAACATTCATTCGGTTGATTATGAAAGCAAAAATTAGAATACTTACATTTTGTTTGCTTCTCAGATATTCAGAAATCGGAGACAGCGAAGCCGAAGCCAGCGTTTCAAAAATACCCTAGTTTTCCATAGGTTTGTACACAAACATGGATGCGCCCAGCAGGCATCACTTTGTACACCGAGTCAGCGCTCTATAGTAACTTAATATAACTCTATGTTTTTTTTCTACAAGTATCATCCGTTGGCCCCCAAAAGTAATAAATCTCGAGAGTTTTCTTACTCTACACACCTACCTTAAGTTGCAACCTTATTGTGGCCGCTTGAATACAAGGTGTTGTACTTTTTCTTATACTTCTTTTAATATTTACAAAAACCCTTTTTTGTGTGCTAATGCCACTTTCAAAGTGTTGGAGAATATTATTAATGGCATTAAATGCTTAGCTATGGTGGCCCTGAAGGGACATCGGAAATCGTGAATATTGACGTCAATATTCACGACTTGCCCCAAATCGTGAATATTCACGTCAATATTCGCGTCAAAAATGTGAGGTACATTTCCTTTTTAGTAAAAGGTACTGCCTTTTCAGAAAATCTAATATTTTCTGAAACCAATTAATAAAATAATATCTCATTTTAAACAGTTATTTTATGAAAAATGGAAAGGTAAAATAATGTGTTCGTGTACTTAAGTGTGCTAACTGGTCTTTGTTGGAAAAACGTAACCTAAACAACTGAGTTTTGTAGAAGATATGAATTTCTCTCTGCTTATTTTGCACACTTTGTGTATCCTATACATCAGTACATAGATTATAAATCTTCACGGGGCCTGTGTGGGCCGGGCTGTGCGTTCAACCTTGAAACTCCTCACAGAATTCTGGGCCCGTTCTACTTGCAGAGTAGGGGTGTTATGGAAAAGGTGTTGAGGACGCATTCGTGACAAGTGCAGGAACACATACAGCAGTATTGTTACAACAAAGTTGTAAAAGCATGAAGTAAAATCATAAATAAGTTAAATGTCTTAACAAGGAATATGTGGCAGTCAACTTAAATGTAGTGTACACGATTGGTAATCCTCAATATTTTTTACTGAATTATTACGAAATACCTTACTAGACTGTAAGTTAATAGTAGTCTCAATCATCCTGTGAAATGATGGCACCAGGTGTGCTGTCGTTGTCAAGAAAAGTGGAAATCGTTGGAAAACTGCCCTGTAGCCTTTAGTCAAGGCGCGCGTGGCTTCCCGGACGAGTGCCCCCCCCCCCCCCCCCCTCCCCGGACCATAGATAAAGAATAGACGAGTTCGATAATTCTCAGGTCAAAGGTCAGCTGTACCAAATTCCGCCTCGTCGTATCGGCCTTTTACGTAGTCTTGGTTCAAGACGACAGTGATCGATAATGGATCGTGTAGCGTCGCGTTCTTTCGTTCCATGCAGTGCGCCCTCTGATCTGACAGTACGATTAGACCAACTCATGGGCTCGCATACTGCTAAGCGCCGTAACATTTCTATTAAAATAGCATCAGAGTCGTATCTGTACGTGCATATATATTTTTTTCGAATACTCGAACCGGCAAAAAACTATTCGAATATTCGGTTGATGATCGAAATTCGAATATTCGCTATATTCGGGACAGCCCTAATTTAAGCTGCCAGGCACAACAATATTTGCTTAGCACAAACGTTTTGCTTAGTTACCAGCCCAAAACTCCATGTGATTTTCATGCTAAGCAAACAACAGCTGAATACCAGTCACAAGCAATATACGGTAGGCCTACATCACATAAACAATTTTGGTTGGCAATCCTGTTTTTACCAAGACGGACTTTTCATGCTAAGCATTTTTTTTTGCTTAGCAGCTCCATGAAATTGGCCCCAGGGCACTGGGAACGTCTGATGCGCGCACGGCATTCTGGGTAGCGTACAATGACCTATGGGAATTGCATGCAGCGCTGTGAAAATGAATGGCGACACTGGAATGATGACCCCACCTGGGCCCAATTTCATGGCTCTGCTTACCGTTAGCGAAAAATCCCCGCTTACTGTAGCAGAAAATTCTGTGCTTACGGCAAGCGTATTTCACGCGTTAGCGGGGAATTTTGGTTCCTGAGCATGCGTACATCCCGTAACTAAGGATTCTGTGCTTACAGGGTTAGCGCAGAATTTTCCCGCTAGCGCTGTTAGCGCAAAATGGTGATCGTAAGCGCGGAAAGCTGTTGTTAGCAGAGCCATGCAATTGGGCCCTGGACACAGGACATACCGTACAAAATATATCCAATCAGAACTCAAAGCGCATGACAGGGGCGGAAACCTAGGATTTTTTGCAGGGGGAGGGGGTTCTGAAATTTGCCCAGAAAAGTGACTCCCAAAATGTTTCGTTTGCAAATTTTATTTTACAAGCGGGGGGTGGGGGGGGGGGGGGGGGGGGGGGGGGCTGAGACACTTTCTCACCGTTGGTGGCGCCATTTAACCTCTTTGTTTTGTTTTTACCCATAGGCAAAATATGACCTGTACTTTGCTTTTCTGGTTTGCAACGTAGGCCCCTACAATCAAGCAAAAAAAAAGAGAATGGCAACGAGCAGGGGGGGGGGGGGTCCCCCCCCCCCCCTGCATCAGACGTTCCCAGCGCCCTGTTTGGGCGGTTGGTACGAGCGAAACGCGAACAACGATCGATTCACTTCACGTCTTGAACAAAAACTAGATGACTCCCTGCATCCCCTCTGAACGTCTTACAGGGACACATTGCCTTCAATTGTCATGAAATGTTGCTGTTTGGAAATGTTCCTTATCTTTTGTAAGAGTTGTTCATGCAAAAAACACGTATAATGTGTTGTAATTAATAAGTAGTGATTACAAAACAAAAAATTGGCCTCTGACCCCTGACATCTGACCCGCGAAACATAGACTTATTTCCAGTAGTAAATACCACCGTCTAAATAATGCGCAAAATACGCTGTAAGAGTCTTTAGGCTGGCGCCTTGTGAACCATTCTCTAACTCGCGACACATATCGCCAGTGCTGCGCGCCGTGCCACAGTACAACAACATGGATCAACAGAACGTAATTCAACCAGCTGCGACTGGAAATACGACTGGTGAACACGGTCCGCCATTTTGTGGAGTCAAAAATTTGGTTCTACAAAATGGCGGACCGCTATTTGTCACGAAATTAAACAAAAACCACGCAATTTGAAGGGATAGTTATGTGAATCTTTATAAATTATTCTACTTTTAAAAAAGCTTCCCAACCATATCCATTTCAGTTTTATAGCCCAAATCGCAAAATCCAAAGCAATGTGTCCCTTTAATTACAGAGATGTAGTCGAGTCCATCACAAGTCCATCACAAGTCCCTGCAAGTCCCTGCAAGTCCCTGCAAGTCCCTGCAAGTCCCTGCAAGTCCCTGCAAGTCCCTGCAAGTCCACCACAAGCCCTCCAGTCCTAATCCCAATCACAAGCTATTCAAATGAGCTTTGACAAGGGCATTCCTTTGTCATTGTTCATCCAGTTACTTGTGACTGGCTTTATGAAAGGACTTCTGACTGGGCTTGCGAAAGTACTTGTGAAAGTACTTGCAGGGACTCGACTCCAACTCTGTTTAATTATGAACCAAAGAAAATATTAACGGTATTTGTATCTGTGTCTGTAGTGGTGGTGGTGGTGGTGCCGGGGGGGGGGGGGGGGGGGTTACCTGTGCTTTACGACTATAATGATATTGGAAAGAGGGTGGGGATCATGCCCTTCCCCAGCAACTCTTACCCTGTGACGTCACAACAAGGAGTGCCGCCATCTTTCAGCGGCTACAGGTTGTTGGCTTATCTCATTACGTTTCAAATTCGGAGAAGATCCACCTTGAAAGTTCCATGGGTTAGGCCTGCAGGTCGTAATTGTTTTTTTAAATCGAAAAGTTCCATTCCAAAAGATCCATAATAATAATAATAATAATAATAATAATAATAATAATTTCTCAAAATTTTGGGAATAATTTTTCCTCCCAAATCCACTAGCCCGTGGATATCAATTTGAAATGAAAGGCGGCATACCAAATTGTAGCGCCCCCATTTTCGGAAAGCAAGCAATCGCATTTGATTTTTTGATGTGGTTAGTATATTTTAGGTAAATTGTCTCTGTTTTGAGTCCAATTTTTCTCAAGAAAGGTCCCAAAGAGTGTTATTAAAGGGTGCATGCCACCATTAATCTGAAAGTCACTGCGCGCCAGCTCATTAATATTTTGTGATCCTTCAGGTAAGAGGTCCCTGTGGCCTATAAATGGGACTGATTGTAGAAATATTTGTGGAGATCAAGCATTTTTGACTCGTGGCTTCCAACTCGGGGATTCCGTTCACAAAAAAGAGCAATGTGTGGGTCTATTTGGCATAGAGGCGGGGGGGGGGCTACATTTAGACCTCTGCCTCTAGGCCACCATTTCAAGGATGGTTTGGGGAGGAATAAAAAAATATTAGTTCGGTCAACTCTACTAAAATTGAAAAGAAAATGATCCTAGGGGTCTTAATCTTCAATTTTAAGTGAAAAACACATTGCCACGTTACTCCTGGGCGTCACCAAGCGGCGCTCTTTATGGGTGCACCACACTAAATAGGCAAAAAAATGGCTGCGCCAAACTGATTAGCATAGATTGTCAACCCACATCTCTTTTGAATAATAGATTTGGGGGGGGGGGGTCATGTAATTGATAGATTGTGTAATTATGATCAGCTATCATAACCTGGGGGTTCTGTGCTTCAACTTTTGTGAAGACTTGATAAATGTTGGCTCTAAAATTGGTCCTATTTGGCTTTGTCAAGTGGAGGGATACAGTATACAAAATGACAGCTAGCCGGTTTGGGAAAAAACACATTTTTAGGGGTGGTACTCTTTGGGGACAATTAGCAAAAATTCCAAACGTCTACCCTGCCAAAAATTTAAAAGAATTTGACAGATTAAGATTTAAACTATAATTTTCAGTAGTGTCACAAAAACCTGGATAAGGATTTTTTTCACTGTGAAGTTAGTGGATTTTACACTAAGGTCAATGGGAGCTGGTTTATTTAGTGTGGTGCACCCCTATGAGCGCCGTATATAGTGGGTGCATGCCACTAAAACTCTGAAAATCAATGCGCGCGAGCTCATAAATATTTTGTGATCCCTCGGGCAATTTTTAATAAGAGGTCCCTGTGTCCTATAAAATGGGACTGATTGTAGAAATATTTGTGGAAATCAAGCATTTGTGACCCGTGGCTTTCAACTCGAGGGGATTCCGTAAAAAAAGAAGACCAATACGTGGATCTATTTGGCATAGAGGCGGGGGGGGGGCTATATTTAGACCTGGGCCCAGAGATGGACCACCATTTTAGGGGTGGTTTGGGGGGGGGGGGGTGGGGGAGAGTATAAAGCCCGCCGCACACCAGAGCTATCTGCTGAGCAAAAAATCATTCAAAGCCGTTTGCTCAGCACGTAGCTAGCTCACCGTGCGCGGGCAATTTTTGGTGCGTTTTCTGCCTCGCGAGGCCGTGACGTGAGGCAAATATCTGTCATGTTGGATTTTTTTCGCCTCGCGAGGCGAAAAACTCACCGTGTGCGGGCAACCTGAGCTAAGTGCTGAGCAAAAAAAATGAACTAGTCAATGAAAGCGCATACTCTGGGCCTGTTTGTTTCACACAGATCCGGATCGCGATCAGTGATCCGGAGCTTCGAAAGCTGCCCCGGGCCACGTTTTTAGGGATCCTGCTCGCGAGGTAGGTTCGCAAGATCCAAGATGGCGACATGCGAAACGGACAGAGAAAAAGTGACGGTTTTTTTTCGTAGATTTGAAGCATTTAATGAGCTTTTTTGACAGTATTTATTCATAAATATTTTACAGTGTAATTTTGTTATTAAAGCTATGTACGATATATTTACTTTTCTGGAAATACTAGATAGTTTATCATAAAAATAACCCTACAAAATCTGAAGCAGACGACATTTTGTTAGTACAAATTCTCCCAGCATGCAACTCTTATGATTTTAACTTAACGAAATTTAGCAAACGAAAACTAAGCAAATCAAATACAATATTGACTAACGAAATCCATTTCCAAAATAGTTTATTAAGGTGTCTTATCTAAACTCAACTAACAAAAGTTACACCCTCCAGGTCCAACGCTCCAATGCCAACTGCCCCGAAACCACCGCGCGTGGCGCCTTATATAGAACTGGGCGATACCAAATGTTACTAAGAGGGGTGGTATTAAATTAACATATATATGAACTCCACAACATACGCCACCCCTAATGAAATTGGCTCCTGGCAATTTAAATATCAATTAACAAATCTTACTTTTTATAATTAACAATTTAACATAACTTGATTCCTGTGGTAAATTAATCGTCTCCCATCGTAAGTCTTGTCCACACGAAAGAGGGGCTGTTACAACTGATAATGTAGTAACCGACGGATAATGTATCACAAATTGCCTGACAGTATATCACCAACCGATAATGTATCACAAATTGACTGATAGTAGAATTTCTATCCGATAATGTATCACGTGTCGACGGATAATGTAGTAGGAAAAAAACTCTAACCGATAATGTATCATCACAGAACGGATACTGTATCAACCGATAACGTATCAAGAAATCAACCAATAGTGTATCAATGTGGGGGAAAAGGTATACAAAACTTGTTCATCCAGTGATCGTACAATTCCAGGCTCTATAATATTTTATCTAGTCTAAAAGAACATACACTAACATACATACTGCACCAAGAGTTGGATTTTCTTTGTTATGGAGAACGACACACGCGCCCTTTATATTTACGATTTCTTGCCATTCAGCAGTACAAAGGGCGCGTCCATACTGTTCGAAGTTCCCGCGACATCCGGGAGATTATGACGTAGTGTCCGCACCTCAATGGAAATCCATGGTTGGCTACGTGCGGTATGCACTGGTATCACACCTAGACGCAGCTTAGTGCATATGAATACGTATGTTTTATAAGGCGCCCGACTATTGCGAGAATGCGTAAGGCTGATGTTTAATTTATCGTGTTTTTTTGTATTTTTTTAGAAGAGCACAAAGTCTGTTCTGGTCGGAAAGAAAATATGTTAGGCACTGCATCATCTCGAAGATTCTTAGCCTACCCCAGGAGAACTGCCTGCCGATTTTCCTCAAAGCAATCCGGTTCGAAGTCGTCGCGTTTTTATATTGTTCAGCCATTTCTTACAAATATCCGGTCGTTTGACTTTGGGGGATTGGGAATTTGGAAGAAGGCGCTGAGACCTTTTAGAGAATTCGGTATATTTGAGCAGCCAAAAGCTTGCCAAATCGTCATAATGTTGCTGTACTACAGCACGACCGAGTTTTGCTTTAGCAGTCAGGCAAAAATTCGCCAGGAATATGGAAAACAGACGTGCGTCATCGTCAAGGAACAACACTGCCGCGTTCTCGTGTGTGTTGCATGTATGGACAATGGTTCACTGCACTCGCACAGCTCAGGCTGCGGGGCCGGCCAGGTACCGGCCGGCCGGCTTGGTTGTGCAGCCACTACGTCACAGTATCCCGGATGTACCGATATTCTAGAGCAAAAGGGCGGCCCGCATGACGGCAGGCGCGTTATGAAAAAAACTCCGGTTTATACGATTACCGAAACCAATCAAAATGAAATAAAAAGTAAGTCACAATTGCAATTAACGTTCTTTAACATTATGTTATTATAAACTCAGGGTGGACTTTCCCTTTAACTCACAAGAGGACGCAAGAGGGTGCTATTTCCGGCACTATTCTGTGATTGTATTGGCTACCAGGCCGACAAAAACCACGATCACAGACTTGGAACCAAGTCTATACTCTCCGCGGCTTTCTTCAAAACGGTTTATGGTATAAAGTTGTAACCTTGATTTAGCATCAACCCATTCAAAGGTGTACATATATCTATGGCGCCATGATGACGTCATCGGGTATCAAATACAACCGATTTCTGCTCAAAATCAAAATAATTACTTTTAACAAAAACTGTTCAAATGAATGGTGTGTTTTCAATCTTCATGATTAGTAAGACATTGCCTTGGGCAATATTTTTGCTCCCCGGGCATGATGCTGTTTGACCTTTTTTCCGGTGTTACCTAAAGTGTAATGAATTTAATATAACTTGAAAACGGAAGCATTTCACTACACACAAGCAAATTGTTAAAGTATTACGTTTATGCAACATTGCTAATATATCGTGACTTTGGGCGTGATCCCAGGCCACATGGCAATTACGGGTTTATGGCTTCTGACCACAGCGCCCAACGAACAAAAATATTGACTAATTTTGAGGAAGCGCCAACATAGGGCTGGTAGTATTTATGACATGCTTGACACCTGAATATCGCCCTCTAGGTTCACCTTCAACTTGAAAAATGTCAGAATAATCCGAAATCAAAATGAGTTATTTCAACAATTTCAGAACTTGACAATTCCGCAACCTTTGACAATATGTCCCAAGTTTGCTTAGTTTTGATATTACAAGTATCATTTTCAGGTTCCTCCTTGTTACAGTTTTTTGCAGACACGTCATTGTGGTTTTCAGCAATGTCTAAAGTCGCAAATGGCTTTAAATCACAAGGATTTACCAAAGTAAATGTACCTAGCTTAGTACGGGGATATAATGTTACAGGATCTGATGAAACATTCATAGCTAACACATTAACTAATTTGTCCTTGTTGATGACTTTACTTACAGTGTGTGCCACCATCACGCCCAGTGCCGTAGCATTCCTTCCTGCCTGACATAACCCAATGTATTCACTGGAAGTGGGTTAGAAACCTTAGCACAAATAATTACCCGTGATCGTGGAGGAAGCACATAACTGTCAGTAATTCGCAATCGACTTCTTTTTAAGACGCAATTTTCGTGTTCCAAAATTGATGTTAGCACTTTGTTTGTTCAAAAATTGGGAACCTAATAATACTTGAGGTGAGGTTACGAACAACATGAAAATCAATAGAAAAACAATGATTGTTAATTACAACTGGCAAAACAACAAAACCAACAATATCCAAATTATAATTATTTGCAGTCTTAGCCGTTGTTACGCGTGGTTCTTCCATTAAACTTTTCAAAGACGACATTTCTTGTTCCAACCACTCATTATCAATTAAACAAATGGAAGCACCGGTGTCAACAAGTGCTTCGACCTAAGCTTAGCGTCATAAATTGAAATGGTGATACTGTTCGACAATTCTAAGTCTATCTCCACACTATCACATTGTTTTTCATTTTCATTCGAATTACCGTTTTGCATTGCCTCACCAGTCTGATTCACTGTATCTTTTGACACATTTTCCTTTGCAGGGGGGGCTGGTTAGTTTAAAGGATTACCTTGAATATCACTTGTTGCTCTACAATTCCTCCATTTGTGTCCTTTACGACCACACCTATATGGCAAGTAAAAGAATTAGAGCGATTATTCCAACGGGTGCCCATCTGACCGGAACGATACGTTTTGGTTGTCCAAGTTCAACACACTGTTCCAATCGCTCTAATCTACCTGCCATAGAGTTGATCGTATCTTTCAAGGAATCTATTGATGCATGAATAGCATTCACAGAGGCACTCACATTTTGATCATTCCGTTCAGGAAAGTATTTCTTACCCTCTTGTGCGGTTTGCTGTACTGAAACACCAAGCCTAGCGAAGTCCAAAGCATCATGAAAAGACTTGGGCTGCGTTGAAAATACAAAGGCTCGTAATTCTGGCAGCAAACCACGAACAAAAATAGAAAGACATTCGGCACTTGATTTCTTTATTTGTTGGCACATGCGCATAATGTCCGAGGCGTAATCATCCATTGATTCAGAAGGCAGCTGTTTTCGTTCTAACAATTTCGTTTCAATTTGCCACACCCATGAGTCGCCTTGAAAATGATCTTTCAAAACTTTGTGTATATTTTCAACAGAATTTTTAAATTCCTTAGAAACAGTATCAAAAAATATACGCGCATAGCCATCAATTCTAGAAATCAAGGCCAATACCTTTTTAGCATCGGTAAAATCTCTCAAAGCTGCAATGGTTTCACATTTTGCAAGGAATTCATCGACATCCTCATTAGGATTGCCGGAATATTTAATCCCAGAGGAGGACAAATCATATTTATTTGACATGTCTGGTTTTTCTTCAAAACTATTCTCCACAGATAACACTTGACAGTGAATAATACATAAGATTTCCAGGCATTCGGAGTAGTAATAAATTTGCATAAATTCCGTGCATATCTCACAGATAAATAACAACAATACAAATTCGCCAAGAAAAAAAATACCCGCTTTAGATAGCCATTTTGAAATCAGCTTGATGCCATCTTAGAACTAGTGTACTCACCAAAGTCGTCAAGGACAGCTGGCAGGAGCGCTGGACAAGGGAAAGACCCGTGGGGTTGCTAATACATGTACCGGGATCTTCCACTATTTCTTATGATGTTAAAGAAACCATGCTTCTCAAACTGGCCGGATCACATTTTATTTCATAAATAAATTCATTTATATGTATTAAATGTGAATTAAAAGCCAAACTGGTTTAAGTGAAGTTTTAGTGTGATTATTTGCCGCCCAAAAATTGACCCCCCCCCCCTTTTTGGAATTTGTTGAAACTCAAATTGAGGGCGCTGTTCGTGACGTAGACCAATGCACCGAAATTCATGGATCGACTCGATAGTCTGGACCCGTAAATGACGCATGTACATTGTATACACACTAGGTCTACACGTGCAATTTCGTAAGTTGCAACAACTATTACATCGAACTCACCCTGATATTTTCTCTTTTAGCAAAGGCTCTTCGGGGAATAAGCCGTTTAACTGCTTTTGCCTGTACCTTACTCACATCTGGGAACTTTGTTAAGATGGCAGTGGACTTGAGCATATTTTTAATGGTCATTCCATGATTTGAAAATACCAGTATCGAAACACGACGGCTCAAAGTGGTCGCTACATAACGCTGAAAAGCTGCTGGGCCGGACCACTTCGCTCTTGTCACCTTCACTTTCGCCGTCCAAATTCTCCGATATTTCGCATCAGTTGGAAATAAATGAAGGCTTACTCCATCCTTCGTTGTTTTGATGTACCCAGCAGCCACACACCTTGTCGGCATGGCCGAAAAACCACTATATTTTGCTTAGATTTTGGACGAAGAATGTTCGCCGTTCTGCACACACACTTACATACACTCAATGCATACGCGTGATGCAGCATAATCTGTAATGTGCCTCGATCTACGTCACACACTTATGTTAATGAGGGTTCCACTCAGGGGCGGAGTAGCTTGGACAAACATTTTCAAAAATTGTTTTCTCATATTTAATCTGGGAAATAATTGTCTCTGGACACAAAATATCATTGTCAAGATAATACTTTATTGTTTTAAGCAGGAATAATGCAATATAGATTCTAAATCATGTTTCCTTTAACTTAACCGGGAACATTTGGGAAAATTAGCAAACGAAAACTCAGCAAATCAAATACAATATTGACTAACGAAATCCATTTCCAAAATAGTTTATTAAGGTGTCTTACCTCTCAAAACTAAAACTGAACTCAACTAACAAAAGTTACACCCTCCAGGTCCAACGCTCCAATGCCAACTGCCCCGAAACCACCGGGCGTGGCACCTTATAAAGAACTGGGCAATACCAAATGTTACTAAGAGGGGTGGTATTAAATTAACATATAAATGAACTCCACAACACTCTAATATCTCTTTGAGATCCTCAAAAAGAACTACTTTCCTCACCGAGTCAAAGCCTTTGACATGTCGAGCAACAATGGGTGAAGTTTATAGCTATCGGCTGTGATGGCCTTCTCTGATAAGATCTTTAAGGCAAAGACCTGCTCAGTGGTGCCTCTGCTGTGTCGATAGGCTGCTTGGGAAGCTGGTATGTGGTCGTCTAATCTGTCGGCGATTCTCTTCGTCAAACAAATGGCCATAATATTTTCCAGATACTTGTCAGAAGAACGATTGGTCTTATGTTTACTGGATGCCCCTTTGGTTTGCCTGGCTTAGGAAGAGGAACGAGAATACCTTGATGTCGTCAGGGTAGATGCCAGTGCTAGCAGTTTCATTCAGATTTCGGGCAATTTCTTAAGCAATTATCTCGGGTCCATACTTCAGCAATTCGGCACTGAGATTATCTTTTCCAGCACTTTCGCAATTTTTTTAAATGATTGAATCGCCTTTTTAACTTCTATCTTGGTGAAGGGTTTGCTTATCATCCGTGGTGGAAATTCTTCAATTATAGCTTCACCATCCAAGTCAAACTTGCTTTGAAACCTTCATGCACCAGCTTTTCAACAATAACCTGCCTAACGCTACCTGTTCAATGTTTTGTAAAAATCAGGATATTCACATCACTTCACGTTGTCAGGACTTTCATCAGACCTGGGCTCGAACCACTTTAGCTAAAAGCAACTGTCAAACATGAAGGGCCCAAGCTGTGGGATTCCCTTAATCTTTCTGTTAAAAATATATCTAATGCATCATTATTTAAACGTAAATTCAAAACCCAATTAATTAACAGTTATTTGCAGGCAGAATAATCCTTTTGGTGATAACAGGCCGAAACAACAGAACAATTAAAAACCCGGGTTAAAACATATCTGTTCAATTTGTACAATTGTTGAATTCATGTATATTTCTGATAGCCTTGAAATATTTTGTAGAGTCATTTTTCTGGTTTTCAATTTCTTCAGCTTTTCTTCTCAGTTCTTGTTCATGTATCTCTTTCTTTGTGTTATGGAGTTTGGTGAGAACGCAATTTCATTCCTTCACGGCAAAAATCATCTGCAGCGGATATGCGCACACGTTTGCGTTGTTTGCGCAGAGCAAAATGAAACGCTCATTTATTACATGCGTTTCGGTTTTGGGCGTATCGACTTCGATAACGCAAAGTTCTGTATGTATAATACAAACGCAGATATGGAAATAGCCGTACAAAAGCCGTATATACGAATTTCGAGTTTTACCATAGCTTTGTACACAAACATGGATGCGCCCAGCAGGCATCACTTTATACATCGAGTCAGCGTTCTAGTAATTTAATATAGCTCTATGTTTTATTCTACAAGTATCATCCGTTGGCCCCAAAAAGTAATAAATCTTGGAAGTATTCTCACTCTACATACCGTTCCTTAAGTTAAAAAAATATAATAAATGTCACCTTTCATCACAAACGATTGTGGCTGAATAAATGAATATAAGGTGTAGTAGCCTACTTTTTCTTATACTTCTGTTAATATTTACAAAAAAACATTTTGTTGGTGCTAATGCCACTTTCAAAGGTTGGAGAAATAATGATTAACAGTATGCCTAGCTGAAAACGGATACTTTAAGAACCATGCCACACTTCATCAAGGTTCTTATGTTTGTTTTGGTATTGAGAATTTGGTATACTGTCTGCAATGCACACGTCGACAGTAAGATTCACCTCTCGAAATAAATTGTTTCTAAAATTCAATTAGTTGATCTCTGTCCCTTCATCTTCTCGGTGAAAGGCATCAAAAACTGAGTTCCTCAGGGCTTTCAAACATTGCATAAAATCTGTAAAAAGATGGACCGAAAAATTAGATTTGCAAAAAGACCACCAACAAACAAACAAACAAACAAACAAAATAGTAATAACCCTGCAATTAAGAATGTGCAGCAACTTCAATATCTCAATCTCTACCTCCGCATTGGTAGAACATTAGCCATTAACCTTTAAAATAATTTTTCGGGGTGCGACATCCCCAAAACCGCGGATATAGCATCTTTAATATGGTCCAATGTCTCTAAGAAATTGCATATGATCCCAAAAAGAAGAAACAAAAAATAACTCCTAAAATACAACATAACAAAGCGATTCCAGAAATGATGAACCAAGCCATGCACTCGCAAACCATTTCCTGGGATTATTGATCTAGAAATTGGATAAAACTAATGTAGGCCTACCTGTTTTCGCTGAGCCCATGGAAACTGACCGATTTATCTCTCTGCGACGAGACATAACAATCACGTACCTGCAAATTAATCAAGAGATTAAAGATGTTCAAATTGCCGATTTTATGACGGACGGATTTTGAAGGAATACGGACAAAATGCTTGTTCGTATTTGCAGGAGCCCCGATACCCCCCCCCCCCAAAAAAAAACCCACAAAAAACCCAAATCTCTCAACGTTGCTCTAGTGTAACACCTCATTTAAAGAGCAACTAAAACGCCGATTACAATTTTGACTTTTTGGACTTTTCTGACAGTTTAAATACTCTTTTAACTGATGGAGATTAGTTTGCAGACGAGAGGGATTTCTTATTTAAAAAAAAAAGGTTGTTGTTATTCTGAACTATTTATCCTGTTTCGCGAAAGCTCATTATGTATGTAAATGTTGTACGTAACCCCGTGACGTACACGTGTAGAGTCGGTTGATGCTACAGCTACACTTGTGCATGTACGTACGTGGAGTTGATGCTGCTGGACGAGTTTTTGTCGACATAACTCCTCCGTTTTCCCGTATTTTGTCTAATTTTGATATTATTTCAGTATGAGCATGGTTCTGAGATAATCATTATGCCTCGATCGTGTGTGGTTGGGGGTTGCACGAGGAACAGCGACAACAACCCTGACTTAACCTTCTTGCGATTCCCAGTGCTGAATGGAGTTCAAAGGCGACAGTGGGTCCGCTTTGTAGACAATACAATAGGTCGAAAATATGTGCAGAACGTTTCGCCAAAGACTGTATAGTGTTAGTATGAAAACTCAGCTGGGTTTGAAGGCACAATTCCGTTTGAAGGCTGGAGCAATTCCAACTCTAAAGGCACCGAGCATTCCAATCCTGTCCCGGACTCACGCGCCCCCAGACCACCACGACGACGTTCCCTGCGGTTGCCGGCTCGAGCAGCCAGAGCCCCGGCCGTCCTGTCCACGCTCGCTTGACTCAACATATGCATTGTACACGAACGGTACAGGCTGCATGCGATTGAGTCTGGTACCTTATAACAGAAATTGTGTGTATAGTTCTGAAAAGGTGCGGGTCCTTATGAGGGCAACCTCGTTCCCATAGCTTACTTTATTTTCAACCTCGTTTCCAATAGTAAGCCCTGGGATGGGAAGTCCTTACTCGTGCCCTGATTGGATAGTGAAAATACAGCATTAGCTTATTAGCATATAGAGAAATTAAAACCGTACAGTTGGTGATTCCACTGTATTCTTGATGAAAGTTTGCCGGCGCGGCGCGCAGTGAAACTTTTGTTGGTATTTGTTAACGTTAGTAACTTTTCTGTATTCTCTGAAATGTCTGCAGTGGCGACGCCCAGCCCCTCAAAAAATACACCCGTCAAATCTGATACTTGCATCTTGTGTTCCAAAAGCGACAATCGTGGGACGCACATCTGGAGAGTCAGTGGACAAAAAAGTTTTCCGCAATTGCTTTCACCATAGCTTTCACACTGAGTGACACAATATGCCGAAGTTGCGGAACGAAGGTAAAATATAACGGTGCAGGATGCACGGGTCAACATCGCTAAACTGGCGTGCATGTAGCAGCAGTGGTTGTAGCAAATAATTCCTAAGATCCTCCTGGTGAGAGTGCTCCAGCTGCGAAACGACGGTTTTTGGTCCTGTCAATACCAACAGCAACGCCGCCCGACATGCCGCAGTGCAGTCCGAGGCATGTTGCCCCGAAAGCCTGTCCTTAGGCTTTATCAAAAGGAAGGCCGAAGCCTAATTTGCCGGCGAGTGTGTGCCACGTACGGAAACGCCACAAGGAAAACTGGTATCACAAGGGTATGTAAATTTGTTTTTTGTTCTTTTCATTTTGAGATAAATGACGCTTCGTTGATGCTCAACCATGTCAACCATTGTCAACCATTCTGAGAACCCATAAACTGCACGTAGTTTGCGGCCTTTTTACACGATTTTACAATCAAGCTAATCAATCTAGTACCAAAAAGCCTGTGCTGTGAATGCGACGAAGATGTAAAGTTTAAGTATTGCCATCAGACTCATCAGACGCTTTTAGACTCATAAAAAACTTGTTATATTAGTTTTGGGGAGGCATAAACTATCAGATAAGTCCAAAAAGTCACAATTGTAATCAGCGTTTTAGTTGCTCTTTAAGACGACTCCCACGGGAACTGAATTATTGGCGGTCGACCAATAATTCAAAATTAAATGTTATAGTTGAATGAAGGTGGATCTATTCGTTCAATGTCTCATTTGGAAGCTTATAATTTTGGTAATGCTTTAGACAATTAACAGTTCAATCTGAGAAGAAATTTCTCGGGATGCCACGCCCAATTCGTCTTACTCGGCTACCAAGTTGATGTGAGAGGAGCGGAAATCCGCAATTGCCTGCAGACAAGCGTTGTAAATCTGTAGCGCTTTGGAATTCCGCGTGAAAGTTGCTGTAATCGGAAGAATGAGACAATTATTCCAATATTAATGAACAATTATGATCAATTCATAATCAATATTGACTCATCAATTAGCAATGACAACAATGGGGATCAATGAAGTTCATTAATGTTGAGATATAACAAGAAGATATGTTTGTTTATATTCCTTTGGTTAAGTTGTTGGGTTTATGTATTTAATTTGGGAGAAGTAGCACCAACAACGGTCGTGCAAGCTGACGCAAAATTGATATATGTTTGGGTGTACTGAGCGGACGATAGCGTGACCCTTTATGCCGATGGACTATGCTGACGTTCAGGGTAAACCTGTATTTAGCTGGACACTTTGTTGACTTAACACCAAATTCCACCACTTATTGATAAGGATTAGGTATTTACATGACCAGCATGACCACCTTGTCTTGTAACTTACCAAAATGACAAATGGAGGGTCCGTCGGCCAGTGCTTGGAGGAAATCACGGTGCTTAGGCAGTATGTTCGTCCGATAGTCGGTATACACCTTTCCTGTGCAAAGTTGTAGTGCATTATAGGGTTAGGCTAGTCACCTATAATCTCACCATTTAGGTATGTTTGCTTTAGGCCTATGCTTTTTTCATTGATGACAGTAATTTTAGAAGCAATACCTTCACTCGGTTTGTGGATAACGCCCAACGCAACATCAAGAGACATCATCATGGGACTTTGGCCTGCACTGCCTCCACTCAACTAGAAAAAAAACGAATAATAAAAATTTAAAAACCACTAAATGCTCGCATATAGTGTGATTTATAACAATAAAATGTATCGTCCAATAAAATTAACCAACCAACCAACGGACAGGTAGACCGACCGACCGACCGAACGAACGACCAACAGACACGCATCCCAACAGGCACAAATTATTACACAACACAAAGTACCTCTTTCAAAAAGAAAATATACAAAACTTTTGTTTGGTGAAGTTGTGTTGGGTTGCATATATGTTAGGTTAGGTTGAATTGAATTTTTACAGTAGTCTCTTTTGAATGAGTAACCTCGTCGCCAGGTACTTACACAAACTGGTTCTTGACTTATCCCTTTGTATATGAGCCCCTTCCATCCCTTGTTCCGGAAAGCAGGGCTGTTCCATCTAAGACGATATCCAAAAACGTTCTTAGTTAAAATCAAACTGATTGAAATTAGTTTCAAATCATATTCTGGAGTTCCAAACACCAAGTAGGTCGTTTATTTTTTGTGTTCCTTATTTCAAATTGGTGAGTCTTATAAGATTCAGTAATGAATAAGAGTTATGCGACATTCTCTCTTCATCTTAATTCTTACCCAGCCAGAAATGGACGCAAAATGTTATAGAATACCGAAGGTCGACATTTCTCTGTGACAAACAAGACAAATTCAAACAGTTACAAAGTTTCACTCGCAAGTCTCTGCCACGCGATCTTGCGAAAATTGAGGAGAATCTCATTACAATGTTTCCATAAAATGTTATCGCTAAATTCTGAAACAAAAGAAGCATTTAAATAGTTCGATAACGATAATTCTAAAAATCTGAAAAGAAATTAGACAAGGCTCGGAAATGAGCGTGAGTCGTGTTTCACCTCTCATCCTAAGCAGAGATGTTCGCATTTTCCTGATGGCTTTTTCTACCTTCTCCAGAGCTGCAATGTATATATCCACATTCAGGTCTTTCACTGCCTTTGACGGACAAGGAGAAAAGGAGAACAAAAAATAGAAATTGTTTATGAAATTTCAGATATAATTCATTTACAAACGATAACACCAATACTGTTTCAGCACCATTTTTCAGAATATTGAAGCAAAACAAGTAATGCGTTCAAATTCGTCCCCAACTTTACCTGCACCTGCCTCTATTTCCAGCGTTTGCACCTCTTTGTTTACTTTCCCTTTGATCTCTTCCTTTGATGTTTCTTGAGTATTTAAACCACACCCCAGTTGCTTTTGTCCTTCATGCTTTGTCCTTCCCATTTTATCTATATACACTAGTGTCTTTCCAGACTTATGTAAATTAACCTTTAAATAAGATTCTGATCAGAAAGAAACGTCATTGCCTCCTAATTTGTATTACTTAAATTAAATGAATACAAATGAGAAATGAGTAACCATTTATGAGATCAATGAGTTTCCACCTGTTGAGCTTGAACAATGCCACAGATAGCTGGAGCGCAATCCATTTCAACCTGAGCCGTCACCATGAAAAACCACGACTGTTCGTCACCGCCAATTAAATCAATGATGGGCTTCATGTTACTGCAATCAAATCAATCAAATATTGGAATCAGATAAAAAAGAAATCAAATCAAACTAAACCGAACCGAACCGAACCAAACCGAACCGAACAAATCCAATTCACTGTCAATACTCACTCTAACACCACAGGTCCTTCAGTATCGATGAGTTGCCAGTTCTGTTGCACGGTATTAAACTGACAGCAGCTAGGGTCGATACCAAGAAGTTCAGAGACTCGCCAGTAGGGGACAGCAATGCATTCCGGAAGAGACTGTGAATTAAAACGATAACCCAATCAGCCGCAGATTTATAAGAAGACCACTGTATGCACCAGGAAATCGTCTGGCTATGAGTTCAGGATTCTTGATCCCACAACTGCCACCAATTTGTGCTCACGGGCAATATTGAAGGAAACTCGGTTTTCTTGTTTAAGCTTATTTAAGATTTACTTTTGCAGGGAACTACGGTGTTAATATTAAACCATCAGTTCAATATAGATACCGCATGGTGTAAATTTAACACCATAGTTTTGGAAGTGTAGTCTTACTTAATGAATTTCAACTGACCTCTGGAATGCCTTTTTCTCCATCCATCCAGACATAGCACTGTGTGATAGCACAAAGAACAACGTGTGCAAGGCGCCACTCAGCTTCGGCAAGTCGTTGGAAGTCAAGAACAGGGATCTACACATAACAAGCAGCTGACCGTTACACCGGTTATACTCCACAGAATGATTAAATACCAATTGTATACACCAAAAAGCTAACGAAATATTGGTTCAGAAACGCAACCCCTTCCCTCCAAAATTCTGCGCACGTGCTTGAGGATAACTGCCTTGAAATTTGGTCAATTATTAGCACAGGTTGGACGTCTTCATTGCATTACGACTGCGTGTGTAGTGCAGTGAAGAAGTCCACTTGGGCTAGTCCATTCCTGCACTGCATTGCACGGTATGACATGGCACGGCATGGCAATTGCAAACTCGCTTGGCGTGCCTACTTGAATAACGCGTGCGGCCGGTTTGAGGGTGGGGAACAAAATAATCGCAAAATTGGTCTTCTACACCCCAAATAGGACAAGAAAACCATGTACCGTATATTGAAGAGCGCCCTCATCCTGATGCCTTATACTTTAAGAATTTTTACCTTCAATACTTCCTCTCGAATAGTTCCTTCTTCAACCAGTTGGGGAAGTCTCGTGGCTACATTCCACCATGGATCAAAGTAATCTGGCAGCTTCCGCTAAAAATTGTCCAGAGAGAAAGATTCGGACTTGAGTTGTAAACTATGGACATTATTTCGTCAGAGAACAAAATACATTATCTCTTATTTTTGTACAACAAAAAGATCGCAAGTTCTATTCTGTTTTTTCATTGATGTTTTCAAGATCTTAGATGGTCGTTAGGAAAGTCATTAGTGCATTAGTAATTTAAATGCATTTTAACAACGCCCCATACCCTATTTTACGGTTGAACAACATGCTCCGTTACTCAATGTGCCGGTTCCATTTGTAACAGGGACGCATATCCGGCACGGGTTACTTGAAGGGAGTACTTTAAATTGTCATATCTTTTAATGGAATTGAAAACGCTGCCAGATCACAATCGTTACAATGCCCTCGGCTTTTTGTTGACAAATTGCAACCCCACTCCCCCACATAAAAACCTGGAAAGACCACCGACAGATAGCGTTGGTTTATGTTTGCGTCTGCGGCTACAAAGGAACTTACAAACGCCCTGTGTATATCCCAAAGCAGTGGCGGCGATTTCTTGTCATGGTTGGGGGGGGGGGGGGCGTGTCGGAGGAAAAAGCACACAACCAACAATAACAATGTTTGTACTACAGGGTGGATAAAAAACCGAGATATTAATGTTAATTATAACTAAAGGAGGGCACGTATTAAAACAAGGGATATTTCCTATGATAGACACGGGTCTGCTCATTCAAATGACACCTTGATCATGTCTTAATGTTTTCGGTTGACTGAGCAATGAACAATTTTATGAAAGGCTCAAAAGAAGACCTTCCACCACTTTTCATTTTCTGTTTTTAAGTGGAGTCATTTGTGACGCAATGGTTATTGATTAACACTTAATAGCCAGGTTGAACATAACAAAAGAAATATTTTCTCATGAACAGAATGGTCTATTATGTGTTGCCATGTTTGTTGTTGCTTGTATACTGAAGGGCCAACGCCTAAAGTTGCAAACCAGAAAAGCAGAAACCCTACAGGTTCAGGTCTTATTTTGCCTATGGGTGTATATAAGAACAAAACAAAGAGGCTAAATGGCGCCAACAATGGTGAAAAACTGTCACCCCCATCCCACCCCCGCTTGTAAGTTTTTTTTGCAGACGAAACATTTTGGGAGTCACCTTTCTGGGCAAATTTCAGACCCCCCCCCCCCCCCCTGCAAAAAATCCTGGATCCGCCCCTGAACATGTCCCCGTTTTCTCTAATACACAAATCTGTATCTGTATCAGTATGGTACTGCAATCAAAACTCCACAACGGGATATACGGCGCGGTTGCGCTGCAGGGGCGTAGCGGCTAGCAGAGGAACACATTTGTATTTGTGGGGCCCCCCTTATGATTGATGACAGCTTCATCCCTTGAAGTTTGGACTTGAATGATTTCACAGAAGTAGCTTCCCTGACATTATGCAGGAAGTGAGTTCCACTCAGCTGTTGTTTTGGGTAAAAATGAGTATTTATAGCAGTCTTTTTTTATATGGGGTGGACGAAGGAAATAATAGACGTTGATTTTCTGGTAGAGATTTTCCCGGGTCAGGAAAAACTCGGTTGTGATCGAAATCAATTGCAACTTTGTGGTGAATGGACTTATAAAGCAGGGTCAGTCGAGATATTGTCCTACGTTCCTCCAACGATTTGTATCCAAGATTTGCGATCATTGAAGAGACACTTATGCGGTGGTCACATCTTACGGTCTTGAACGTAGTTGAACGTAGTTCATTTGACCATAGTAGACCGTAGTGCAACTACGTTCAACTAGGGTGAGGTAGGGTGAAGTAGGGTCGAACTAGGTTCAAAATAGTCAAAAGAGCAAATATAAAGAACGGTTAAGTAGGGTGAAGTACGTGCAACTACTGTCGACTACGTTGAACTACGTTGAACTGCGGCCAAATCAGCTACGGTTTACTAGGGTTGAACTACGTCTTACTACGGTCACCTACGTCGAACTTCGGCCGAACTACGTGTGCACTACGTGCAACTATGGTCAACTAGGGTCAACTACGCGGCCGCGTCTGCGTAGTGCGGGTTGGCCACGGCGTGGGGACAGCCATTGCGCTTTGAGAAGTCAGAGAGACAAGACTGCTGTTTCTTATCTGAACTTGTCTCTTTTTTTTGTCTCACTTTTCTACTTCTGACATGCCTGCAAGGAAAAAGAAGGGAGCCCCACGTCAGAGTGCTGCTGCTGCTGCTGCTGCTGCTGGGTTGGGGGTCTCCTGATTTCAAGAAGGGCAGGGGGGTGTTCTTCTTTCTTTCTTTTTGGGGGGGGGGGTTAAAAACATGACATGAGTTTGTGTGCCCCTGGTCATTTTTTGGGTTTGGGGGGGGGGGGGGGTTCAACCCACTCATTTTTAGAGACGCTGGTTCTGCCATGGAACCGAGCCAGCTGGTGACGTCAGGTAGTGCTTTAGGTATAGCCTCTGCCTCTTTGCTTCCCTGCTGTCGCGGTTCCCACACTGTGGTTGGGTGAGGTCCAACAGGTTGGCATTGGCCCGCCAGGCACCATCGACGAGGTTGTGCTGAGCATCCTCCTGGTCCACAAGATGCTGGTCTGCAGCAGGGTTCCTCACCCTCAGGTAGTTGTGCAGGACGACACACGATCTCACTACGAGGGCTGCAGTATCCACATGGACCTGGAGGGTGGAGAGGAGACATCGGAAACGGTTGGCAAGGATGCCAAAGGCGTTCTCCACCACACGACGGGCTCTGGACAGCCGGTAGTTGAAGACCTGTTGGCCGTGGTCCAAACCGCGTCGAGGGAAGGGTTTCATCAGCCAGGTCCTCATGGCGAACGCGTCATCCCCTATGATGTAGTACGGGGTGTTCAGATCATCCCCTGGTAGCGGGTCTGCATCTGGGACACCCAGGACACCACCCTGCAGAGCTTTGCGGAAGTCGCAATGGTTCCAGATCTGGCCATCCGAGCTGGAACCCACGTCTCCAATCTGTGTCCACAGGAAGCAGTATTGGGCATCCACCAAGGCCATCAGTACAATGGAGTCAAACCCCTTGTAGTTGTGGTAGGTAGACCCCGAGTGGGGTGGCTTCTTGATCTGGATGTGCTTCCCATCCAGAGCACCAAGGGTGTGTGGGAACTGCCACTTCTGCTGAAAGGCCCGAGCCACCTGCTGCCACTCTTCAGCTTCTGTGGGAAGCTTGACAAACTCTGGTTGCAGGACCTCAACCAGAGCCTGACACACATCAACAATGAGGCCTGATATGGTATTGTGGGCGACCCTGAAGCCGAACCTCAGGTCTCGGTAGTAGTTCCCAGTGGCCAGGTACCTGAGTGTGAACGCCAGCTTTAGCACAGGAGAGACGGGGCGCCTGAAATAGGTGGTCTGTTTGGTGATCCTCCTCTCTATCCTGGACAGGATGTCATGGAAGGTGGCTACATCTAGACGCATGAACTGCTGGAAGGCCTGGGGGTCCTCCAGTTGAAGCTCTGTCATCAGAGCCTCATATACTGGCCGTGGAGGGGTCTACGCAGCAGCCAGTCCCTGGTCCACCATCTTCTTTGTCTTCTTTCCTCCCTCCTTTCCTGTTCCTCTAGCTCCTCCAACTCCACAAGGTCTCTTGCCAGACCAGCAAGTTCCATGTCGACCTGACCCAAGTACTTGGCCATCCTGACTCTGTCACCCATTGTGTTTGTATGGAGTTGAAGAAGTAGAATTGAAGCATGAGCAGACAAGACTTCTGTCCTCCAGGAAAGGTTAGACCGACTGCAGGGACCATGTGGCATGCTGGCCCCCTTTTATATCGTCCAGGAACTCCTAAATTCAACCTTACTGCACCCTACATGACTCTACTTCACCCTAGTTAACCCTACGCGTTGTACTTAACCGTACTGTGAACGTACTTCAAACGTAGTTCGACCGTAGTTGACCGTGCCTCAACCGTAGTGCCGTGGTTACTACGGTCAACTACAGTTAACTACGGTCCACACTACGGGCAAGTAGGGTCAACTAGGGTCAACCAGGGTTAACTACGTATATACTAGGTTTACAGTACGGTATAGGCATTCAAGGTGACCGTAGAAATATTTTCAACATGTTGAAAACTTTTGGGCTAACTACGGCCAAATCATGGCTTTCCTCAAGGTCTAAGTACGTTCAGAAGTACGGTCCACTACGTTTAACTACGTTTAACTACGTTTAACTGCGACTGCTAGGGTCAACTGCGGTCAACTACGGTCACACCATACTACGTTCAAGTACGTTCAGGACCGTAAGATGTGACCGCCTCTTTAGCAAGTTCGATCAAGGACCACAAGTTAACTAGCAGTTGGTTCGTGACGTATACGTAGCGCATGAGCACTGAAGTTGAAGTGCGAACGACTCTAGTCAAACTGTTGTCATTTCAACGCGACAAATGAGAAAATGGCGGTGGCTATAGCTACTTTGTTTACGTTTTTGGACGAGTTCATAGATGAAAGCGAGACGGACGATATTTGCTCAGTATATCAACAATGTCTCAAGTGGTAACGTGTGCATTATTTCAACATGTTCAAAGAAAGACAAAGTAACAACAAATGATCGTTCACTGCTGCTGAATATTTACGTTTTTTCCCGCCATTTTTCTGATAACTGGTCCTCTCTGCACTGTGCTATTAAAACGGCTATTGGTAACCAGCGATGCGACCAACCTCGGTAGGCTGGTCGCGAATCGTCGACTAGACTAGTCCAACCATCGTCGACTAGCGTGCGTTCGATCACAGTTAGTCGAACTATTGTTAACTATAGTCCTTGATCGAACTTGCTCACTGCTTGTACGTCTGAAATCGTTGTGTATAAATCTGGCCGCTCTACGTTGGACCGCTTCCAGTTTGTTTTTGTATTCCTGATGATGTGGGTCCCACATGCTTGCGCAGTATTCTAATTTGGGTCTGACCAAAGTCTTGTATGATATTTCTTTAACCCTTGGGGAACAGCTGAACAAATTTCCTGCACAGCAAGTCAAGAACTTTATTTGCTTTGGGGTTCGATTTACTTATATGTTGTGTTCTGCCTAGTTCAATTTGTTGATTATTTCTACCCCCAAGTGTGATTTGTGGCCGTTTGAAGAAGACTGTCGTTCATCTTTAGGAAGACAAAAGGGGTTTCCTTTTTGTGGGTTACGTGCATGGCATAGCATTTGGCAGTGAAACTCATCTGCCACCTGGACTCCCAATTGCAAAGGACGTCGATGTCATTTTGTAACCTACAGCTATCTTTTAGTGTACGAACAATATAATTATGCAATCGTCTGCCAGAAGTTTCACTTGTGATGAAATTCTTTCTGGAATATCGTTGTAACGCGCGCCTGGAAATGCGAAGCGAAACAAGAAATGTTCTCGGGCCGTTTGTCACCCTACTCGGAAAGAAACACGAAATGACACTTTCAATTAAATTCTGAAGAAAAAAAATTGAATTAGAAAATAAACAGTTAATCAAATTTCAGAGAGAGAACATAATGTGTACAAAATTCAATTTCGATATGCAGCAGTAAACATGAAGGTCTCGTCAGACCATGCAAAAATACTTCCAACTTTAAACATTAATCTGACTCTTCAGATTTGTTTTAAAAGAAGTGAAATATTCCAATCAAAATCACAAACTTCAATCCAAAAAAAGATTACGTTTAAATCGACTATGAATCTTTACTCCTCGCTTGCTTTCAAACAGTTAACTTTATATCATTCACAAAATTTGGGAAAAAGGAATTTAATTCAAAACTCTCTGAATTGACTCACAAGTCTACGGTTCAATGGTTCTAAATAGCAAAAATTCTCAAAACTATAATATTCAAAATGTGTCCGATCTTTTCAATTTAAACTTCACATCTGCCAAAACAAAACTCAAAACTCGTAACACTTGTTACGTAAAACATGGTTAAAAAAACACATTATCGAACCATATAAAGATGGCAACTGCCTTCATCAAATTCGTCAGTATAAATGTTGATCAAAAACCAGGTTTCACAATAAATATAATTTGAAATGGGCCCGCCATGGTTTGCGCGTTTCGCGATATACCGGTATGACTCAAGTGTCCGGACGATGGGATCTTGGTCACTTGGTCACGGGAGGTCCTGCCGTCTATTGTGATCGGCGCTTCCCAGTACTTTATGCTGATCGTGCGCCTGCGCTGCCTTATTTGGCCTGATTAATTCATGCATGAATGAATGTACTGAAAAGCGTTGTTTTGTTTGCCACTGACATTCTCGCTTTCAACCCGGAAGTGCGCAGAAAGGGCTAATGTGAAATTCCTCTATAGTATGCCGCCATGCATCAACAGCTCCGGTCAACGGGAGTTTGGAGGCCGCTGGTCCGCAGGACAAGGACACATGCGGTCAACCACTCAGCTCGGCTGTCGTCCAAGGCCGGAAACCTGGCCCACGAGCCGTCTGTAATTATTTGTAAAATACATCTCTCTAATATTTTAAAACTAAGAATTATCTGGAATATCGTATCTGATTAATACATTCGAATCAATTTCCTTTGATCCAAAACGACGTCAAATGAAAGCAAAAATGTCTAAAGACATCAGAATACCACAAAATTGTCATTTCTCAAATTTATAAGAAAATACCTATTCCAATAATTCCAATGAAATAAACAGTGAAACAATTAAATAAATCGATTAATCGGAAACAACTGACAATCATCAAGGATTTTCAATCAAAATTCAAATGCTGACGTTATCGGGCAAAAATCACACTTGATCTTACGTAATTTCATAAATTGCCAAAATGTAAGATTTATATCCACCAATGAATATCAAGTAAAATAATTTTGGCAATTCTCACGGTATAAACAGGCAAATATTGCCAAAAAACCCTGTTTTTGCAGCAGGCGAAATCTGACGGTTGGTCTCGCAACGGCTCAAGGAGATTTAAATTTTGCGAGTCTCTCCCATCAAGTAACGCGCCCTGTCCGTGATTTGCTAAGCAAAACCATACGTCACACATTATACCATGGCTCAACGAACACCAAAGGAGACTGTGTGTACGTATGGTATATTCAAGCGTAAATGTATACAAAGCACGCCTTCCTTGGTCTGGGAAAGCAGACCAAAGAAACGAACTAATCAAGTAACAATGGAAATAATCAAATTATTTACAACGCGAAATCAGGCCCCACGGTCGTTAAGGTATAAAATAAAAAGTAAAGGTCCAAGGACAGTGACCTGGGGCACTCCCGATGTTACTGCCATGGAGTTGGATGAATGGCCCTCTATATATGACTATACCGTACTTGTTGGGATCTTTTTGAGATTTGAAGGTTTGCATGGTGAAAGGCAATAGGTAACTGGTTTGCGGTAGCACCATGTATTAAATCTCTTTTGTGAGTTTTTGTATGGTTCTGAAAAGAACCGGAGGGAACTCAACGTTTCGGACAGGAGCCAGGCCGAACTCATCACCAGCATCGAACGTTGGTATCCCCGCCGCATCAGAGAAGCCATTGAAATCTTAAAGTACCGCACACGGTTCCCCAAGACATCGGTTTCTCCATCAGCGACATCTTGGGCCCCATCCTTACCTCCCAGTCCAATGGGTCTCCTATACCCAAGGACAATTAGTTCTCCAGCCTATGGGTCCCCTATACCCTTAGAAACCTCCCTCTTCGCTCCCTTCCTTCAGACTGACACGCCTCAATGATCATCCAGCATCCCCAAGCCCTGCATGAGTTTGCATCCTTCTCATGCTTTATCGCTTCCAGACACCATAATAATAATAAAAATACCTCGTATTTATAAAGCGCCTTTGCCCAAGGATTCAAAGCGCTGTAAACAAAATCAATTAAAGTATAAGGAACAAGTGAAATCAATACAGATAGGTTTTTAAGAGTCCCTTAAATTGTTCAAGATTTGAAGCATTCCGGATAGTCACAGGGAGAGAGTTCCATATTCGGGGCCCAGCAACGGAGAAGGCGCGGTCCCCTGTATTCCTGGTCGTGCGAGGGATGAGCAAGTTTGCCTCAGAGCGGAGACCTTGTCGGTTTGGTTTGCTGAGGTCAATAACATCGGAAATGTATGATGGGAACGTGTTGGACATGTGTCTTAAAGACGATCCGTTGGTTAATTGGGAGCCAGTGCAATTGAGCAAGAAGAGGTGTCGCATGAGAGTACTTTGGCTTCCGGAGGATAAGGCGAGCAGCCTTGTTTTGAAGTTTTTGGAGACGGTCGCAATCTTGTTTCGTAATTCCGTTGAGAAGGGAGTTGCAGTAATCCAGGCGAGAAAGTACCAATGCCCACAACGGCATGACAGGTGTCGAAGTCGAGTACTTATACGAATCAATGAGATATTGCGAATATGATAGTTTATGGACCTGCAAATCCCAGTGACATGATCACTCATCGACATGGAGTTGTCAAATGTTACGCCTAGATTACGAACAGATTTCACAGGGTTTATGATAGTGTTATTAATGGAGATGGTAAAATGTTCAAGACGTTTCATGAGACGAGGTGACGATGCGATGAAAAATTCCGTTTTATTTTCATTAAGCATGAGTTTATTAGTGAGCATCCAGGCTTGGACATCCTTGATGCAATTAGAAAGTCTGAAGAGACCACACTCGGCATCACCTGGAATAGTTGGATTGAATTCAAGGTAGATTTGAATGTCATCGGCGTACATATGGAAATTTACTCCATGTCTACGAATGATGTCACCTACAGGAGTTATATACATAGTAAAGGCACGTGGCCCAAGGACTGATCCTTGAGGAACTCCATAGTGCATATTGCAATAATCGGAAGTAGCTTCGGCAATACAAATTCTATATCGTCGTCCAGAAAAATATGTTTAAAAAACCATTTATGGGCAGTCCCGGTGATTACAAACCGGTTGCAGAAACGTTGGAGCATGATGTCGTGGTCTATCTAATGTGTCGAAAGCAGCGGAGAGATCTAGCATTACAACGAAAATGGCCATCTTATTGTCCATTGCACGAAGGATATCATTGTGCACTCTCAGTAGAGCAGACTCGGTACTATGGCCTCTTCGGTAGGCTGACTGTAAGGGTTCAAGCAGATCGTGGTTATCAAGATATACTGTGTTAGTTGTGATGAGACCACTGATTCAATATGTTTACCCAGATAGCGCAAATTGGAAACTGGGCGATAGTTCTTAAGAGCATCCTTGTCAAGCGATGGCTTCTTAAGAATAGGAGTAATCGCTGCCTCCTGTATAGTTGCGTAGGAAAAACACCCGTGTGTAGTGAGGTGTTGACAATCTCAGTCAACTTTGGAAGCAGTGTCGTAATATGACGCTTGAAAAGCCATGTCGGAATCGGGTCCAAACGACAGGATTTGTTTGTTGATTGGCGAACGATCTTCAAGAGGTCATCCGGGGTAACGGTATCAAAGTCAGCAAACTGAGAGTGCAGTTGTAGGCCACGGTCATCAACCAGTTGCATATCCACCAGCTGATAATCATCAATGTATGACCTGATGGTGTCAACCTTATCACCAAAAAATTGACCATATTTGTTGGCTAACGCACAGGGTGAGAGTGAAGTGAAAGGCATCTGCAGGGGATGTGCGATCAGATGGTTCAGGATGCGAAAATTTTCCTTGAGAGTCGATTTTGCCAGGGAGTCCTTGTAGAAATTTGTTTTCACCTCAGTGAGGGTCTGACAGACAGTACGTTTGGCCATGTCGAAAGAAAGTCTATCAGTGTGAGATCTGGATTTACGCCATTTGCGTTCCGAACGACGTCGTTCACGTCTCGCTTCATCAATCAGGTTGTTGTACCACGTGGGTCTGTGTCGCCTGGGCTTGGTAGAAGTGGACACAGAAGCATGCGTGTCGAGGACTGTGGTAATGGCAGAATCCAGTTTATTAACAAAATCGTCAATATAAGTCCGCTTCACCGTTGGAATCCCTCAGTCTCCTGACGACGAGCAGAGCATACTGTCCGAAACGTTGAGTTCCCTCCGGTATTTGTTAGAACCACACAAAAACTCACAAAAGAGATTTAATACATGGCGCTACCGCAAACCAGTTACCTGGGATCTTTTTGTAAGAAAACCGCTAATGCAGTCATACAAGGAAACAGACATCCCAGCATGTATAATCTTTAACAATAACCTTTGATGAGGTACTCGGTCCAATGCCTTGCTAAAATCTGTAATGATTACATCAACTTGCCCTTTGTTGTCTACAATTTTAACAGTCAGGGCGAGTTGTGTTTTGCCTGACAGACCTTTGCGGAATCCATGTTGTTCATCATTGCGGGACGCCATACTCATCGAAGTGACCTATGATGTTTTAGTGGATAATATGTTCAAACAACTTGCAAGGGACAGATAGATGTCAGGGACACAGGCCTGTAATTTGCTGGATTTGAGCGTTACTATATGCGTTACTATAGCGAATTTCCCCCCTTGAAAAAAGCTATCCCCCCGTCCCCCCCCCCCCCCCCCCCCCTTACGAAGAGCCTGGCTACGCCACTGCGTCAGGGTGCCGCGGCGGCTCTGGCAGCAAGCGAACCGATACAATATGTTTGTGCAGTCAAGCGTAACATATACGCAATCATCCAACAATGGATTGAAACTGCACAAACAGCGGTCAATTGCGTCATTCGGCCTGGTGGCACTGTTTTTTTGCGCCATATTCCGTCATCCGTACGCAAGGGGTTTTAATACGCCAGCGAAGCGCACGCATGTTGGCAACTGAACTGTCTGCGCTATAACCCCGGACGAATAATAACATAACCGTACAAATTCCGGACTAGATTTCAAGTCTAAAATCTCTTCAGCACGCGAACGGGGTTTCGAAAACACACCCTCGACTCTATTACGAAGCAGAATTAAAGTCAAAAAGATTGGAACATTTATTCTTTTTAAACGGAATGTTTTTTGAAAATCGAACGTGTTTTTAAATCTAATGCATTTTTAAAAAGAACGTGTTTTGAAACATCGAACGTGTTCTTTTACCGACCGAATGCATTTTCCAAAACCCAATGAAATTTTACAAATCCTAACGTGTTTTTGTAACTCGAATGTATTTTCCAAAACCGAATGAAATTTCACAAACCTAACATGTTTTTGCGATTCGAATGCATTTCCCAAAACCTAATGAAATTACAAACCTCACCAATCGAATGTATTTTCCCCGACATAAAACAGCCGCAGGTTTTGAATTTCCTCCGAAATCTCATTGCCTCCGAATTTTAAAGACATTCGATCTTTTTGACAGTGTTCGGCCCGGGTTTTGCCGAGTACCGAACTACACCTGAACCTTTCTTTGATTCGGAGGTAGTCTTGGCCCAAGACGTTAGGCAAGTCTTTGCATGGCGACCTGTCGGAAGCTAGCCCCCTTCGGTCCGCAATAAAGCCCGTCGCGATTCACCCCGCGATATTCACCCCGCGATATTCACCCCGCGATATTCACCCCGCGATATTCACCCCGCGATATTCACCCCGCGATATTCACCCCGCGATATTCACCCCGCGATATTCACCCCGCGATATTCACCCCGCGATATTCACCCCGCGAAAATTGTCGGGGCGCTTCCCGATCTTTAACGATCTTTCACCGAACTAACAGAATCATCCCGAGGCAGCCAAGAACCATTCCCCAATTTACTCAAGAATTGCTATTCGCGGCGATTCGGCTTAAAAATCAGGAATGTGTGAACCTAGCATTAGCAGCAGCAGCAGCAGCAACAGCAACAGCAGCAGCAGCAGCAGTGTCCCCCGTCCCCGGGGATCGCCGCCCATGTCCCACAGAAAAGACGCGCGCTGTGAAAATGCGAAGATTACGGTCAGGCCCGCACATTTTGGCTGATCTGTGAAGTTTCAATTTGGTCTACTTTGGGGGAGGGATATTGCGTGAAAAACCTGAACATTCCGAATTGGGCCACCACTTTCCCCGGCCCACTGACCTGTGCACAAAATCGAGCTATGCGCATCCGGAAGTGGCCACTGGCAGTGATCGGCCTGCTGTTGCATTTTCATTTCTGCTTTGAGTTTTAAATATAATTAAGGCATACCTACCAATGGGTTCTCATTCATCAATGCTACTTTAGGTGAAACACCGTAGTCTTGAAGTCGGGGTACCACTCCTTGCAAGTTGAGTTTGGCGGTATCCTCCTTCGAAACGGCCATCCTGACAATTAACCCTAACAGTCCTGAATCCTCAAATTTCAGTATGATTTTCCAAACACCCTGCATGCAGGGAGTTATATCCTGCTCACGTTTTGCATGTAGGCCAATAGGAGTGACGTACGGTTGCATGGTGTACAGACTGGCTTTGTCCAGAATGTTCGGTGATCCATCTTTTGGGTTTTGTTGTGTTATAGTTGCCTAGATTTGTTGAATGACTCTTTGTATAGCCATATAGCAAGGCCGTGAAACATGAATAAAATAATCCATGCACTGACGGCCAATGAAAAGAACGTCCGTCGGGCCTTGTAACAACATTAGAAAAATAATTCCCAACATAAACAAAATAACCGTCCCGTCATGTCGACTCAGTTTAAAAACATTTAGTCAATTATGGTATTGTAACGGGCCCGGAACACCCGTTCAGAGAATGATTGTTCACACCCCTGGTACTGTAGATGCGATACCCACCGTATACTTACGGCTCGACGGCTGTTCACTGCGGAGCTCAGCGCACGTTGGCTACAGAGGGCGTGCTTCACAGAATCCGGTAGCTGCCCGTGTACGTGTGATGAAGGTTTACAAAAATGGGCGGAGATTGGAAAAGGGGTTTAGGGGAAGGGCGTCTCGAAGGTCAAACTATATGGACGGGGCCATAGGGGAGGGGGTATAGTTGAGAATCAAGGCCATCATCGTTGTTTCAGTCACACCGTAGAACCAATCCTAATTAATTATGTCGACAATTGCAGTATTCATGAACGGACATACATAAACAACTTGACACACGGGTCAGACAATGATGCTCAGCAGACAATGTAGAAATTGTAGCGAGGAAACCATCTTGTATTTCAACGGCAAATCAGTATAATTTATTCGAAGAATCTCACGGTGAAATCAAATCATCAATGGAGAAATTACATTCAATGTTCACTGTTGGATCGAGTTGAGTGACCTTTTGCATATCGCCATCAGTGGGGAAACTGGCCTAACACAAACTGTGCTTGGCGCTTGCATTCATATTACGTGGCTCAATTAACTTGCTATTAACTTCACGGCTCTTGTAACCGACTTATTCTTGTATTAATCTTCACGGCTCTTGTAGTCGACTTATTCTTCTATTAATCTTCACGGCTCTTGTAGCCGACTTATTCTTGTATTAATCTTCACGGCTCTTGTAGCCGACTTACTCTTCATGGCACTTGCTAGCCGTCTTGTTCTTCTTCGCTGGGAACTGTTCTGGAAGCGAACAGTTCCCCGAATGTAAAAAACGTGCGCCTTATATACTTTTTGGCAGCGTAAATCTAGGTCAACGCACTCGGATTGGCCAGACTGCGCGTAGCGTATGCAAATTAGTCACTCACATCGATCAGTCGATTGCATAGAAGTATGTACAGTATTTGTTTTACGTACAAATCCTAATTACTGCACAAAATATATGTGTGTGTTCGGCATTACGTGCATTGTGAACAAACTCACAGCGGTCCTTAACCAGTTACGTTATGCATACATCACTGTCGTAAACTCGCTCAACTTTCTGTAGGGAATAACAACTTTAAGTTCATTGGTAAGTCATCTAAGTTAATTAAATGCATCTATAATCATCAAGGATTTGTCATGAATTCTCACGAACAGTGGGTAAGTCTAGTCAGTGACAATAAAATGTGAACTTTCAAATAAGCATCATCTTTGACTGTATCGTTTAAAGACAAACTCTAACCTTACTTAGCTGAATCTATTTCACTCATGGGTAGGTTGTAATAAAAAGAAGCGATTTTTGTTACACTCTCCCCTACTTAAGATACAAATGCGTCCTCGCATTTAAAATTAGCATCAAACTACATGTATGACAAAAATCTGAAATTGTTAAATACACAAAAGCTCAATGTTACACAAAACTTCCAGCATCTCCCTTAATTCCGGTCACTTACATACAAATCCACTTTCAAATTTTAAATCTAATCCAATATGTTTAAAATTCCAAACAATATTGAACAGTTTAGGGTATTTCGGCCGCAACTCTAAACATGTAACAAATCAATACCCTGAACACAAATTTGATGAACAATTTCAAATTTAAATTGATTGTAGTTAGGCTTATGTCAAAAAGCTTGTTAGTTTTAGAGTTCAATTTAGAAATTCTTCAAAGTTATAGTCCGCAACCAAAGTAATTTAACATGTTTAATGTATCCTCAATGTTGAATTCGAATATAATTTTAAATTTAACTTTCAATTTATCTTTAGCATGTTTAGGCCCCTAACGTTAGTCCCAGACTGGCTAGAGTTTACATTTCCTTAGTAACGTTAGTATGTAGTAGTCAACGGTGGTCAATTAAGTTGGTCTATTTTTCATATACATCACTTCTCAGTACAGTTCAGTTAAATCATAGAGCAAGGAAATACACTTAAATTCAGCCGTGCCAGAACCTATTACATGTATAACGTTAGCCTAACGTTAGACTAGTACAATCATGGAGGACGGATCCATGGTACAATACGTAAATACGCTGTGCTGACGCAGCCTAATCGAGAACAAATCCCGACATCTATAATCAAATTTCTTGTCAAAAACGTCCAGAAACGACACTTAATTTACCTTAAACATTCTCTGCCTCAGCATCTAGTATAAGTTTATGATCAGAAAATACAGCTAACAGTTCCGAAATGTTCATTAAACTAACTTTTCTTGCAAAAATTCGCTGCATTCCACGCACAATCACTGTCCGCCATCTTGTTCTATAGTAAAACTTGAGCAATGCATCATGGGAAGGCGGCGTGAAAATGCCGCCAAAGTCAAATAGCCACTTTTCGCCACTTTTTGACCACTTCAGCGGTGCGCGTATGGGAAATGTATCAAAATTGTATTAATTTCACTACACAGTTTTATGCTGGCTATCGATAACGCACAGATATGACAGAAATATAAATGGACTTGTCAATTTTATCGGCCAATAAAAATAATAAAGTCAAGTTTTACACCAGTTTTTGTGCACTTCCCTAGGCATTTTGGAAATATGACAAGCATAAAACGAAGCCTCAGGTTTCATGGAATCGAGGAATGATTAATTTACAGTTTATCAAACTGGTATTTTACTAGTAAAATCTCAGGCCATTTTGTCTCGGATTTAGGCCAGTATCCTTTAAAAACAATGCTAACATTTTAATCTACATTGAGGGCCCAAAACGTCTTAATTCAATTCTAATTTATAATAGGGGCCTAACACATACAATTTAATAATAAGAATTAGGGGGGTCCTATTATATTTACGCCTCGTGAACTTGATGATCCCGGTTCCAGATTCGTGGGGCCACCGGCTTGGAGGGCAGGGTGTACTCCGTAAAGCTAGATGAAAATATACGGCCGTCGGGGAAGGTGGCCGTTTCCGTCACCATGCGGATCGTCATGCCAAAATCAATGGGATAGAGTACATCCTCCCTCTTCCTTCTTGCGCTGGGGTCCTCGCAGGCTTGCTTCCTCATCCACTCTACTTCTGCTCCCGCGGTGGTCCTTGGCGCTGTCTTGCGGCGACTTCTGCCGAACCGGGGGTCGTTTGGGGGCAGGCCCTGAGGAATTTCAGGTTCCGGAGTCGGGGGTTTGGCCGGAGTTTCCTCAGCTGCAGGGGATTTCTTTAGTGTGTCGGGCTCGGCGGGAGGCTCGTTGGTACTAGCTGGTGATGGGTCTAATGCCACCGCCACTGCCATTGAACTTCCCTCAGACTCAGGATGGGGAAGCAGGTCTTGAAGATTTTCTTCCATGGTTTCCACCCACTGGGTCATGGGGGAGAGGGGAGTCGGCGGGACATCAATAGACTGGTCGGCGGGAAGAGGGGATGGTACTTCCTTCTTTGGGGGGCTGCTTGCTTCTTGAGATAGGGGGCTGGGGGTCGTCAGGCTCTCCATTATTTCCATCAGCTCTGCCGTGGTAAGGGTCGGACCAGTCGGCTCGGTGGATGAAGCGTCCAACTCGTCTGCAGAAGGAGAGGGATGGAGTTGGATGTATTCCTCATCCACTCGCTGTAGGGTCGCCTGAGGTTGAGGAGGGGGATTGCTTGGTGCAGAGGGCAGATTTCCTGTTGGCCGTGGCCTCGGTTCCTCTCTCGCTCGCCGGTCACTCCTCCCTGCGTCCCTCGTTCTTGGACTCTGTTTTCCTGTCCACGGCCTAACTCGCCTTCGCTCGCCTCCGCCATGCATTCGACGGCGATGGCGGTCGTAGTCGTCTCCATTGTGGGTCTTGTAGTTGCACAAGCCGCATCTCCAGCTATCGTCCCGGCTACGATGCATTTGCTCTGTATGGCGTCTCAGGTCCCTCCAGTTTCGGAAGATGGATTTACAGAAAACGCAGTTGAACTTCATCTTGCTTCTGTGTCAATGACCAGCTGGCTGCAAATGATAATGTTCTATCGTCGACTGGCATGGTGCGCGCGCTCAACCTTATGGGTGGAGCTAGCTGTCACGGATATGTAAATTCGCCCGTGGTGGCCACGCCTCAATTCAGTACAGGCTTTTGCGTACTGCTCTACTCTTCACACTTACAACTTGCAAATTTAAACTTAAGGCTTTTTCATTACATTTATCTAGTGGTGGCGCCTGTTCGTTGGTTGTTTTTATTTATTTTATTTTATTTTTTTTTTATAATTAATTCATTCTTAGTAGCGCCTGTATTCTCGAAACTTCGCTGGAACTTTATGATTTCGCTGACTTCTCCTGGGCTCTGGATTTCTACTGTTTCCCGGTGTTTCTGCCGTGATTGAATCCTCAAGTCCACTTTTAGGCCGTGTATCTTCAACTTCTGCCTCGAAAACTGTCCACAGTTCCTGTGCAGGATCAATTTCGCAAGTTTCACTAACTTTTGAGCTTTCTGGCTGTGAAGACGGCAGCCATGTTGGTGGATTTTCACCTTGATACGGCTTCAAACGGTTGCAATGAACAACCCTTGGTTTGGCCTTGGCTCCTTTCTGTATGCGGTATGTGACATCGCTGAGTCTGGTTGTTACCACATAAGGGCCATCCCATGGTCGTTGTAGTTTTGGGCAGTATCCCTTCCTCTTCCGTGGATTATGAAGCCACACTGCGTCACCTACGTGGTATCCTCCTGAGTTGGCTTTATGATCATAATTTCTCTTCTGTCGATCACTGGCTAACTTTAAGTGTTCTCGAGCATACTGATGCACCTGTTGTAGCCGATTTTTCAGTTTTTCTGCATATTCATCTGGCTCGTCGCAAATGTCGTCATCATCAACTTGTCCTGTCAGTAGATCAGCTGGAAGTCGAACGTCTCTACCCATCATCATTTCGCTGGGCGTACATCCCGTTGTCTCATGCACGGAAGTCCTGTAGGCCATCATGACGTAGGGCAAACATCTATCCCAGTCCCTCTGGTTGTCCGACACAAACATCGACAACATGTTTTCCAAGGTCCGGTTGAAGCGTTCTATCATTCCGTCCGATTGGGGGTGAAGGGCTGTTGTCCTGGTCTTCTCTATATTCAGTGCTAGGCAAATTTCTTGAAACAATTTTGATTCAAAATTTCTGCCCTGATCTGAGTGTATTTGTAGAGGAACTCCATATCTGCAAATAAACTCTTCTATTAACACGGTAGCTACAGTCTTTGCTTCTTGATTCGGAATTCCATATGCCTCAGTCCACTTGGTAAAATAATCACCCACGACTAGGATATATTTATTACCGTCTTCTGTTACAGGCAATGGTCCCATCACGTCGATTGCAATTCTTTCCATAGCAACACCAACGTTATACTGTTTCATAGGACTTTTGTGTTTTCTCAACGGCTGTTTCCGTGTTGCACATACATCGCAGGTTTTACATAGTCGACTTACATCTTGTCGCCACTCATACCAATAATATCGCCGTTGAATTCTGTCTAGCGTCTTGTTTCTGCCTAGATGACCTGATGTCGGGTCGCTGTGGAGTCGCTGCATTATCTCTCGTCTGAGCTCCGTAGGGAGGACTAACTGCCATGTTATCCTGTCCCCTCTCTCAGATTCCCATTTTCTGTACAGCACACCGTCTCGCATTTGTAGGCGGTCCCACTGCGTCCAATATCGTTTAATCACTTCGCCACTTGGGGATACTTCACTCCATTTAGGTCGCACATCTCGGGACTCTTTCCATCGGATTATCTGTCCGATCGCCTTGTCCTTTAACTGCGACTGTCTCAAGTCTCTGGCTGTGCACTCTACATCATCTTCTGACTTCTTTGAACACGCTTCACCACGGCAAACGTTCACGGCTACACATCCCCGGCTGTCCTGCAGCCCCTCACCATCTCCGGACTTCTCTCCAGGGTCATTTTTGCCCAAAGAATCCATGGCGGCGTGTGTATCATGGTCATCCTCAAACCAACCACCGTTCCAGAACTTCTCTTGCCGATTCTCCTTGGGTTCCTCCAAGTCCATGATAGCGCACCGTTGGGCCTCTTCTACCCTCGTGCCATCTCGAGAATCATCATCTCCCTTATTGCCACTATCCCCGTCTGCTAAATTCACATCACAGTCCACCTGTGTCGACATCTGGCTCCCATCTTCCATTTCGGTATGAGCCAATGATTTCTCGTCTGTTTTTCTTGTTTCATGGTTACGAGGAATTCTCATACTGTGTGTAATTTGTCGTGGCGCCGAATTACGCTCAACTCTGTCACACTGTTCACAATCATCGCAAGGCCGACGAGATAAGCCGTCTGCATTCCCGTGTTTTATGCCAGGTCGATGCTGTATGTCAAACGTGTATGTACTCATTACCTCCAACCATCTTGCTGTCTGACCCTCGGGGTTCTTGAAGTTCATCATCCATCTTAATGCTCCGTGGTCACTTCGTATCAGAAACTTTCTCCCGTACAAGTAATGATGAAAGTGTTTTGTTGCCGCCACTACTGCAAGAAGTTCTTTCCGTGTGACACAGTATCTGCGTTCAGCTTTCGTCAGCGTCCGGCTGAAATACCCGATGACCTTCTCAGTCCCGTCTTGCATCTGCGATAAAACCGCACCAATGCCGAAGTTACTTGCATCTGCATCCAAGATGAAACCACTTGCATCATCACTCACAGGATAGGCTAGAATCGGCGCTGATGTGAGGGCTGATTTTAACTGTCTGAAGGCTGTCTCGCATTCTTCCGTCCATATGAAATTTTTCTGTTTCTCTGTCAGTCGGTGGAGTGGCTTTGCAAGTTCAGCAAACCCTTTCACAAATCTTCTATAGTACGAGCACAATCCAAGAAAGCTTCTGACATCAGTCACGTTCCTTGGAGTCGGCCAGTCTTGAACTGTCTTGGTCTTTGACTTGTCGGTGGCAATTCCCTTTTCTGAAACTTCGTGTCCTAAAAAGGAAACACTTCGCTGAAAAAGCTGGCACTTTTTCGGGCTCAACTTTAACCCTGTGGATTTCAGTCTTACTAGAATTTCTTCAAGTCGCTCCAGGGCCTGTTGAAAACTTCGTCCGTATGTCACAATGTCATCTAAATAGAGCAAACAAGTTTGCCACTGAAGTCCTGTCAGTACTCTTTCCATCAATCTTTCAAAGGTGGCGGGCGCGTTGCAGAGACCAAAGGGCATGACTTTAAACTGGTAGAACCCAAGTCCATTGCCTGCAATAAAGGCTGTTTTCTCACGGTCCTCCTCCGTCATTTCAACTTGCCAATATCCACTCTGAAGGTCTAGTGTTGAAAACCAAGTAGAACCGGATAACGCATCGAGGGTGTCGTCAATCCTTGGTAGCGGGTATGAATCTTTAACTGTCACGGCATTCAACTTTCTGTAGTCCACGCAAAACCTGATAGTGCCGTCTTTCTTCTTCACGAGAACTATGGGTGACGCCCATGGACTCGAAGATGGCTCAATTATACCCTTCTTCAACATCTTGTCCACTTCTGCCTCAGCCTCCGCTCTCTGGTGAATTTGCAATCGCCGGGCTGGCTGTCGTATTGGTGGTGCTGTGCCTATGCCAATGTGGTGCTTGTATACCGACGTCTTGCCCAAATCTTCAGATGAACTTGCAAACGCATCTTGGTGACGCAGCAGAAGTTTCTTGAACTGCTCCCGTTGCTCTCCATCAAAGTTTTCGCTGCACCTTGTGAACAAATCAGCTAAATGATCTGGTACGATAGGAGTCACTGGTTGCTCCTCACTTTCACGTGTCTGGCAAACTGCGGTGCGTGTTCTCTCTCTTTCCACGTCCATTATTATTTCTGCTACTGGCTCGCAGGTGGCAAGGTTTGTCCCTTGGAATATCTTGACATACTCATCCTTCAAATTCAGTAGACGCACCGGTACTTGTTTCTCCTGTGTATCAATTAATGCCTTAGCAACAATCACCTCGTGATTCTGTACGAACTTCGCAGCTGGTTCCATAATGGCCATTCCAACCTCAGTTGTTCCCACTATCCTGCCAAGAAGAATTACTTCGCCTCCTGGTGGAATACAAACAGTCGTGTCTGCTACTACACGGCAAACTGTCATCTGTGGTTTAGCTGAGCATTCTACTGATGCTCCTTTAAATTTCATTACTCCTTTGCCACATTCCAGCTGACAGTTGTATTTGCTCAAGAAGTCGTATCCCAGGATACCGTCGAGTTCAATATCAGCTACCCACACTTTATGTTGAACTTCTGTTTCATCGTCAATGTCAATGTTGATATTAAACTGTCCTTGGCCCTTGAATGAAAGTGGTTTACCGTCTGCCATCACCATTTCAATTGTTTTGCTTTCCAGCGTCGGTCTCTTCGACTCTGGAATCTTGTAGTAAATGTCCGGCTTTATAATTGTGATGTTAGCTCCCGTATCTACTAAGAAAGTAACCTCTATATTTTCAATGCAACCTCGCATGTATAGACCATCTATGCCGGTTGCCAAGGATCGTGTTGCTAATGCTGGTTTGTTCTGTTCGGGCCTGCTCTGTTTAGTCGAGCGTTGGCCCATTGGCTCGACTGCCTTCCGTTTCCCTGCTGGTCTGTTTGGTTGAACTTAATCGGCCGTTGCCGGGGCTGTGGACATTCTCTGCTGATATGGCCAAAATCATTGCAGTTCCAACACTGAATTATTGGTCTCCGATTTTCCCTTCGTTCTTGCATCAGCTGTGTAGGGGCTCTTGTGTTATTCTGCACAGAATTCGACTTGTCACAATTAAGCTGTCCCTGTAGATTTTTCAAACCATCTGCCAATATTTTCTCGATATTCGTTTTCAATGATGCCATCTGTCTCTGTAGACTGGTTTCGTCACTCTGCCGGCCGTCATCCGCGTTAACGATGCGGGAACTGGGCTTTCTTTGCCCGTTCCTTTGTCTATCAGCCGCTTGAAAAGCTTCTAGCTCTACAGCTACTCTCACTGCTTCTTCAAGGCTTTCTGGCCTAGATTGGAACACTCTCCATCTAACATCAGAATCTTGTAACGAATCAATAAAATGCTCTTTGGCAAGAGTCTCCCGTAGTTGATAATTAGCAGATGGATAAGCTTGCCTTGTCAATCGTCTCACTGCTTGAGCAAGTTCTGGTAGTGTTTCTTCACGTTTCCTTATTCTATTCTTCAGCTGTACCCGGAATAATTCTGTCTGATTTTGGGGTCCGAATCTTTGCCCCAGTGCTGCTGTGAGGGCACTGTAATTACGTCTTCTTTCATCTTCTAAATCTCCCAACACTGATTGTGCCGATCCACGAAGACTCGCTGCTAGGTAGACTGCTTTTGCCGATTCTTCCCAACCGTTCAGCTCTGCTAATAGTTCAAACTGTACCTTGTAATCAGTCCATGAAGTAGACCCGTCAAACGTGGCTGGACGAACCCTTGGTTTTTCTGTAGTACTGCATCTTGCCTTGCTTGGTCCGAAATTTCCATTCATCACTGGGGTACTTTGCACTGGAGTCAGACTTAGTTCACGAATCTTCAAAGCCTCAATCTCCTTCTTCAAATCTTCGTTTTCTTCTCTCATTTTCCTGATTTCTTCTTGCTCCTGCTGTAAACTATGTGGTACTGATGTGGATGCATCGCCTGCCCCAATGATGACTAATTCTGCAGAACAATCTTCATTCTCAATTCCTTCCGGGATGGGTCCGAATTGGATCTCGGGGTCTGAAGTCTCCATTTTCCTCTTCTTTCTTGGTAGCGTAGTCTAATGTTGAATCAAAAATCCTTCAGTCGAGATCCCACCGCTGCCACCAAACTGTAACGGGCCCGGAACACCCGTTCAGAGAATGATTGTTCACACCCCTGGTACTGTAGATGCGATACCCACCGTATACTTACGGCTCGACGGCTGTTCACTGCGGAGCTCAGCGCACGTTGGCTACAGAGGGCGTGCTTCACAGAATCCGGTAGCTGCCCGTGTACGTGTGATGAAGGTTTACAAAATGGGCGGAGATTGGAAAAGGGGTTTAGGGGAAGGGCGTCTCGAAGGTCAAACTATATGGACGGGGCCATAGGGGAGGGGGTATAGTTGAGAATCAAGGCCATCATCGTTGTTTCAGTCACACCGTAGAACCAATCCTAATTAATTATGTCGACAATTGCAGTATTCATGAACGGACATACATAAACAACTTGACACACGGGTCAGACAATGATGCTCAGCAGACAATGTAGAAATTGTAGCGAGGAAACCATCTTGTATTTCAACGGCAAATCAGTATAATTTATTCGAAGAATCTCACGGTGAAATCAAATCATCAATGGAGAAATTACATTCAATGTTGACTGTTGGATCGAGTTGAGTGACCTTTTGCATATCGCCATCAGTGGGGAAACTGGCCTAACACAAACTGTGCTTGGCGCTTGCATTCATATTACGTGGCTCAATTAACTTGCTATTAACTTCACGGCTCTTGTAACCGACTTATTCTTGTATTAATCTTCACGGCTCTTGTAGCCGACTTATTCTTCTATTAATCTTCACGGCTCTTGTAGCCGACTTATTCTTGTATTAATCTTCACGGCTCTTGTAGCCGACTTACTCTTCATGGCACTTGCTAGCCGTCTTGTTCTTCTTCGCTGGGAACTGTTCTGGAAGCGAACAGTTCCCCGAATGTAAAAAACGTGCGCCTTATATACTTTTTGGCAGCGTAAATCTAGGTCAACGCACTCGGATTGGCCAGACTGCGCGTAGCGTATGCAAATTAGTCACTCACATCGATCAGTCGATTGCATAGAAGTATGTACAGTATTTGTTTTACGTACAAATCCTAATTACTGCACAAAATATATGTGTGTGTTCGGCATTACGTGCATTGTGAACAAACTCACAGCGGTCCTTAACCAGTTACGTTATGCATACATCACTGTCGTAAACTCGCTCAACTTTCTGTAGGGAATAACAACTTTAAGTTCATTGGTAAGTCATCTAAGTTAATTAAATGCATCTATAATCATCAAGGATTTGTCATGAATTCTCACGAACAGTGGGTAAGTCTAGTCAGTGACAATAAAATGTGAACTTTCAAATAAGCATCATCTTTGACTGTATCGTTTAAAGACAAACTCTAACCTTACTTAGCTGAATCTATTTCACTCATGGGTAGGTTGTAATAAAAAGAAGCGATTTTTGTTACAGTATAATTTCACAGTGAAAAAATCCTTATCCAGGAGTCTCTCAGTTTTTGTGACACTACCGGTACTGAAAATTATAGTTTGAATCTTAATAACCTGTCAAATTCTTTTCAATTTTTGTCAGGTCAGCCCTTGAAAATTTTTGCTAATTATCCCCAGAAAGTACCACTCTCGAAAATGTGGTTTTTCCAAAACCGGCTATAGTCATTTTTCATAAAGCATTCTTCCACTTGCCAAGCCAAATAGGACCAATTTTAAAGCCAAAATATATCAAGTCTGCACAAAAGTTGAAGCAAAGAACCCCCAAGTTATGATAGTTGATCATAATTACACAATCTATCAATTGCATGACTCCCAAATGTGTATTATTTTTTAAAAAGTTGTTTACAATGTATGGTAATCAGTTTGGCGCAGCCATTTTGGCCTATTTTAGTGTGGTGCACCCACTGATCTCTATATAAACTGGATAGCTCATTGGCCATTGCGCGCTGTACATGCAACTGAAGCCAGCACCCGCCATATTACCACTCCCAATTTACCACTAATCGCTATGTAAGTAGAAAGAGGATGAAATGAGATCCTGGGGACAAGGTTGGAAAACCTGTTGTATTGGGAGTGAAAACATGGCGGACGGTGGCCTCCACTTGTAAAGCTGATGCGCTATCCAGTTCATAATGAGATCAGTGGGTGCACCCCGAGATGGTTTACTGAGGGCAATCAACCGTGAACACGTATCCGCGGCGTATCGAATACGGGGTGGGATAGACGAGTGGTGGGGTATTCTGCAATTGTGCCTCAAATTCCACTCCCCGAACCCCCCCCCCCCCCCCCCCCCCCCGACGTACCTAAACCATGGATTGGCTACGAACTAAGGCTGGCTTGGTGGCATCGTTCGATTCCCGTCCTTACGGTATGTGTGTGCGGGGCCGGGGATGGGTGCGAAAAACTCAGAGGGGCAAAGGAATAAGAACATATGGAAAAGTTTCTGTTGTTTTTGGCCACTAAACTTGCGTGTGTGAATGAACTTATTCCGCGCGTACACAGACTAGACCATTATTGCGCGGGGGTGCCCTAGATATATACGCGGCAAAAATATGCGTGCGCCTCGGTGGCTGGGCTACGTTATGAAAAATATGGACTTTGTTTCATGGCTAATACCATCACCACACAATAATTGAAAAAGATTATATTGTGCCTAGCCTATGCGGTTAAGCAACAGTCTTATACGCTATGCGTAAATACATGTGTAGAGTGGGCCTACCCTACGCACAAAATGGGATAATCGCTCACGTGCACTGCTGAAAACTTTCCTAACATGCACGGCAGACTTGTTTGTTTCGTCCTTTTAAAGTCGCTTTCACCTAAAAGTTCAAAAGAATTACCGCGTAATGTTCTACATGAAATTCTTATTCTTATGATATAAATAAGAGGGTATAAGTCAAACAATTTCCGCTTCAATTTACCCTGTAAACTTTGCCTGCTCGCTCCATCCATGGAACTCAGTTTGCACGCATCAGCGCAACACACGTGCATACGTACACCTCGTACGCACGTACGTACACAGAACCCACGCTAGGTGATTTTGAAAGCTGCATTGTTATTGGCCATAAAAAGTCCGGTTTTAGATGTCCGCCAATCAACATGAACTTAACATAACTTGAAAGAACAATCCGTCATGAAGCAAATACCGCTTGAACTGCTGCAATCGGCCAAAGGATGGCGCTGTTTCACCATTCTCAACAAAACAAGGCAACCATATAATGGGCCGTGCTACATTAAAAAGGACTGTTGAACTGTTTTTAAATCGCACAAGTCCGGTTTTAAAGAATATTATTTTCTTTAAAGATTTAGAACATGTAAAGATGACATTTTTAAAAAACTAATACCGTTTGAACTGCTCATATAAATCACAAGGAACGAAAGATGTTTTAGTTGTTAGGCGAAAATCGTCGGAAAAGTTTATGGCGCGCGCTTGTTTATAAAATTGTGTGTCGAAGTGGCCGCAACTTTCCCATATGACAAAACAAAACAAAATAATGAAAACAACACATTTTCAGGATTGTAAGGACATCGACAGTGCATCAAGGTGTTTAAATTAAATTTAATTTTACCGTAGGGTATCAACGTCCGGTGAATTAGGCCAAGTAAAAAGAAACATGTTTAGTGTCCGGGTTTTAAAAAAAAAAGAAGGAAGAGGGTTTTTCTATTTTCAAGATGGCCGCCATTCCTTTTTAAATTTCCGACAACCGAAGGTTTTTCAACTGGTCAAAGACACAAAAATGAAAGAGACATGTTGGACAAGAGAATCATGTTTACAGTGGCTTTTAATTTAATAGTTTTAGTAAGCTTATATTTTATTTTCCGATGGATAGGTTGACATTTTAGGGGTTTTCACCTCATTTTTCACTGGTACATTTTTTAATATCCTGAGGACGGACAGAGCACACTCTCCGAAACGTCGAGTTCTATTCTCACCCCGGTTCTTTTCAGAACCACACATCTTCCCAGAAGAGATTATTTTTCACATGGTGTTACCCGCAATTTTATGGTTTACTTTCTTGGTAAAAATACAAAAAAAACATCCAGGCAGCCCCCAAAAAGGAAGCGGGCGTGGACGCTAAATATGTCTTTTTTAGCTTCGCTTTATTATTTCAAGTCATTTCAAAAACAGACGGTTACAACCAATCTGTAATTATTTGTTAAATACTTGGACAGATAGCACTCTAATGACTAACGTAAAACATAAATTTTGCATTTTAGAATGGTCACCACTTTTTTAAAAAGGGGGTCACTTTTGAGTGAAAATACAATTGACTATATTCTTAAATGGGGCGACGCCGACCTGCCACTACCTACCCGCCAGCAGACCATTCAAATAAAGTACCGGTGTCATACCCGGTGTACACGCGAGCATAACGCTACGTTGGCAACTCTGTCCGAGTGTATAAACATTATATCCTGATAATCCGCCCTAATTCCATCTGATGAAGTAGTTGTTGCTACGAAAGCTTATGCAAGATATGTGTTTTAAATTAGTCATCGAAGTGCTATGTTGACTAACGCAGCTGCCTATAGCAAAGATGTTGAATACCGGTACTGTTTATTTTCTATATCAATGTAACTTACATAAATTATTAGCAAGCCTAATTCTTCCAAAAAAATATTGTATCTCTAACAAGTATCAAACGTTAAACTCGCACAAAACAAATCATGCAACTGGAATGTTCAACAGTTGAACAGGTATTGTGATAAAACATCAGTGAATGAAAACGGACGCCTAAAACAACATTTATTATTTAAAAAATAATTCAAATTATTCCTTTGTCCTCTTAAGCTACTTTCAAACAATGTCCTAAAAAAATATACAGTAATCATTTAATACAGAACCCTGGCAGGCCCAACGTGGGCGGGGGACAGGTGCATAGCATCCAACATTTCCGAAAAATGTATCAAATTTTCGATGTTAATTCGTAATTCCAAAACAATGGTTAATTTAGGACACGCTTTAACATTTTTTCATAGAGCTTTATTTCATTACTTTATAACACACCTCTTGCTGGTTCTTTATCCTGGTTGGCTGAAACATGGTCACGTGGATTCACTTATATAGACTAGCGCATCAAATTTGCGTTAGCGTGAACTAAATGCGCGTCAAGACATCGCGCGTGCGTAATTTCCGGAGTATAGTGCCTGATCGGGCACTATACTTAAAATTGTTGACTGGTTACATTTATGTGATTGGACAATAATTCACAAGCTGCGTTGACGCGATTCGACCGCGATAGGTCAATTGTTGAATAAGCCAGTTTGGTATCTCAAAAGTCTAAGGTTATTCGGGATAAAATTGCTGACGTAATGTCACGCAATGTTACGCGAACGCCCATTCTGATTGAATGTAACACGTGCGCGTTGTGCGACCACCTTGCGCGTTCATACGCGCGCGTTAGGTCACGGGTCATTTGGGATAACTATGTCTGTGCACATGCGCAGTTGAAATACCGAACTGGATTATTAAAACAGTTCAATTACAAAACCCTGACAAGTTTCTTTTCTTATTTTATATTTTGGAGAGAGGTGTGTTATAAAACACATTATGGACTCACTACCATAATTCGGTCACTCCTATAGTGCACGTCTATGCCCCCCTCGAGCCTGTGAGTGACAAGAAGAGGGTCCTATCTTCTGGTCACTCACAGTCCCTCGGGGGGCGCATAGACGCGCACTAGTGACCTCATTGCCAGTCCATATGTGTATAATAGAGCGCTAAATCCTCATTCTTAAGCCCAGTTCATACTTCATTACTGTGCTTTACGACTATAATGATATTGGAAAGAGGGTGGGGATCATGCCCTTCCCCAGCAACTCTTACCCTGTGACGTCAAAACAAGGAGTGCCGCCATCTTTCAGCGGCTACAGGTTGTTGGCTTATCTCATTACCTTTCAAATTCGGAGAAGATCCACCTTGAAAGTTCCATGGGTTAGGCCTGCAGGTCGTAATTTTTTTTTAAATCTAAAAGTTCCATTCCAAAAGCTCCATAATAATAATAATAATAATAATAATAATAATAATAATAATAATTTCTCCAAATTTTGGGAATAATTTTTCCTCCCATATCTTCTAGCCCGTGGATATCAATTTGAAATGAAAGGCGGCAGACCAAACTGTAGCGCCCCCAGTTTCGGAAAGCAAGCAATCGCATTTGATTTTTTGATGTGGTTAGTATATTTTAGGTAAATTTTCTCTGCTTTGAGTCAAAATTTTCTCACGAAAGGCCCCAAAGAGTGTTATTAAAGGGTGCATGCCACCATTAATCTTAAAGTCACTGCGCGCCAGCTCAATAATATTTTGTGATCCTTCAGGTAAGAGGTCCCTGTGGCCTATAAATGGGACTGATTGTAGCATTTGTGACTCGTGGCTTCCAACTAAAAAAAGTTCACAAAAAAGACCAATGTGTGGGTCTATTGGCATAGAGGCGGGGGGGGGGGGGGGGGGGGGCTACATTTAGACCTCTGCCTAGAGATGGGCCACCATTTCAAGGATGGTTTGGGGGAGGGATAACAATAAATAATTCGAATCAAAAAATTAGCTGGCCTGACGTTTCGAACTTAAGCAAGTTCTTTCTCAAAGGCAAATGACAGAGTACAAGAAACAAACATAGAAATATTTGTAGAAATATTTGTGGAAATCAAGCATTTGTGACCCGTGGCTTTCAACTCGGGGGGATTCCGTAAAAACAGAGAAGACCAATACGTGGGTCTATTTGGCATAGAGGGGGGGGGGGGGGGCCTACATTTAGACCTGGGCCCAGAGATGGACCACCATTTTAGGGGTGGTTTGGGGGAGGGGAGTATAAAGCCCGCCGCACACGAGAGCTATCTGCTGAGCAAAAAATCATTCGAGGCCGTTTGCTCAGCACGTAGCTCACCGTGCGCGGGCAATTTTTGGTGCGTTTTCTGCCTCGCGAGGCCGTGAGGCAAATATCTGTCATGTTTGATTTTTTCGCCTCGCGAGACGAAAAACTCACCGTGTGCGGGCAACCTGAGCTACGTGCTGAGCAAAAAAAATGAACTAGTCAATGAAAGCGCATACTCTACTATTCACGTGGGGCGTAATCATACATGCAGCCTTTATATTACGTGTTTTATGAGTCAATGGGATGGAACTTTTGGTTCAGGGAGCCGGAGGTGATCCAGAGCCGAACGAAAACAAACAGGATCGCGAACACTTTAGGGCGCCCTCTCGCTATATGTTGCATGCTGGGAGAATTTGTACTACACAACAAATGTCGTCTGCTTCAGATTTTGTAGGGTTATTTTGACGATAAACTATCTAGTTTTCCCAGAAAAGTAAATAAATCGTACATAGCTTTAATAACAAAAATACACTGTAAAAGAATTATGACTAAATACTGTCAAAAAAGCTCATTAAATGCTTTAAATCTACAAACAAAATACCGTAACTTTTTAGTCTGTCCGTCTCGCACGTCGCCATCTTGCGAATCCACTTCACGAGCAGGATCCCTAAAAACGTGATTCGGAGCAGCTTTCGAAGCTCCGGATCACTGATCGAGATTCGGATCTGTGTGAAACAAACTAAAACAGACCCCCAGTGGAGTGGATGGAACCTGTTAAAGAAAACATGCATGGCGGCGCCCATATGTAAACATGGCGGCGCGCAGTAAACATGGTGGCGAGGACGGCCATTCAGACTCGCCAATAACCAAAAGGCATTTTTTAAAAGATGAACTGGTTGGTGAAAAGGATGGAAGTTATTGAATGGATAAATCAAATCAAAAAGAATTCAATTAAGATTTTTTTTCAGAGTTTTCCCTTTTTATTACTATGATTCTCATATTTCTTTCGCCTTGAAGAGGGGTCCAGGGTTAATTGTTTGCAGGGGGGTTTCTTAATATTTTCCCTACATTTTCCTAAAAAGTTGACCCTCAAAATGTTTCGCCTGCGAACACAATTTTACAAGCGGGAGGGGCACACACCTTCTCAACGTTGGTGGCGCCATTTGGCCTCTTTGTTTTATTCTTACCCGTACAAGCAAAATGAGACCTTTACAGGTTTTGCTTTTCTGCTTTGCAACTTTAGGCGTAGGCCCTTAGAAAAAAAAAAAAATCAATAAATCGGCAACGATCGGGGGGAGGGGGGGGGGGGGGGGTTCTACGGCCAAAATTGTCAATAAAAAGTCATCAGGAATAAAAGGTTCCAGCCTATCGTTAAAAAAAATTGTTTTTACACATTTTAAAAAATCTTTTCAGGCTTTTAACCAATTAATACTGACCAATTTGTTTTATTCATTCGTTTTAAATTGAAGCAAACGAACATGCCTGAAAGATCATGTGGTTAAATAGATTGGTGTGAATTCAGGTAGCGAATGCCAGTTGAGTCAAACAGAGAATGCGCAACAGAATTTACTCATACAATACAAAATATAAATGACAAAATATAAACAAAAGTTCTAATTAAAAAATAATTTTTGATTAGGTTGACGAATTGAAAATAATTTGACAGCAATAATTTCAACGTAAAAAAAAATAATATTTACGATGCACAATTATAACATCCGATCTAAGAGACTCGGCCAATAATTATATACCCGTATTAATCTACAAGTAATTATGATTGCAATGGGGTGGGTCCAGAAATTTAAATGATTCATACGATATGGAATGCTGCACGATGACTGGATCACACTGTACGGTTGGTGCATCATACAGAAGCAATGCACAAGGAACAATCAAAGTTTACTGCCATCATTAATTTACATATGAATAGTTGCCCGTTGTTAATTGGTCTATTGTTAGCACGTGATATCTGTTGGCTGGCGACGTCAGTTGAATGACGTTGTAAACAAGAGAACAGCCAGCGTGTATCCATAGAAACCCCAGGCAAATTCCTTAGCGTGTAGACTGCATGCATTAACCAGCCGTACGCATAACACTGCTGCATAATCACCGCGAAGCTGCCATATTGGATTCGTAATCAAGAAAAGACTTGCAAATATGATCACCGAAAAACAAGCTATTGTATGACAAAATGGTGGAGATCGGTACTGTCTGGGACTGATATTTGTGTAATTTATATCCAAGCAGAACATGATCGATGCTACGATGGTGGATACCTACTCACTTTCGAGAAAGCCCAATGTGAATTTACAGGGGGCTTCTCGAACTCGGTCGCTAACGACTGGCGAGCCGCTTTACCCAGCACACATCACGGAGAACACGGCACGGACAGTAGGCAACGTAAACCATGCACAACATGTGGAATTACCACCGATCAAAAGCCATACCATTGGTGGATCTAAAGTGCAGAAGACAAGTGAGAACATTCCCAATGGCATCCAAGTTCAACAGTTATTTGAGCCGGACGATAATCACAACTACAAACGTCAAGTCCAACCGGGAAAGGGACAAGTGGCCAACGGGGTGGTGGCAAATCATGTCAGGCGACCCTCAAGTGACAACAGCACGGACTCGAAAAGCAACTCCGCCAAGCATCGCTCATTACCCATGACACCAGAAGAGGCTATGAAAATGTACATGCACAAACTCACTTCCTACGAACACCACGAAATCTTCAACAACCCACAGATTTATTTTGTTGGACCAAATGCGAAGAAACGACAAGGTGTAATTGGGGGAGCCAATAACTGTGGTTATGATGACGATCAAGGGTCGTACATCCACGTACAACATGATCATGTTGCATACAGATACGAAGTCTTGAAGATTCTTGGCAAAGGAAGCTTTGGTCAGGTGGTTAAGGTTTACGATCATAAAACCAACCAGCACATCGCCATCAAAATGGTTCGCAATGAGAAGCGATTCCATCGACAAGCACAAGAAGAAATCCGCATCTTGGAACACCTCAAAAAGCAGGACAAGGACAATAATATGAACATTATACACATGATCGACAGCTTTACCTTCCGCAACCATATATGTATCAACTTTGAGTTGCTCAGCATGAATCTCTATGAACTGATCAAGAAGAACAAATTCCAGGGATTCAGCCTGCAGTTGGTGCGGAAATTTGCCCACTCGTTGTTGCAGTGTCTGGATGCATTGCATCGAAATCGCATCATTCACTGTGACATGAAGCCTGAGAACATCTTGCTGAAGCAGCAGGGACGTAGTGGCATCAAGGTGATAGACTTTGGATCCAGCTGCTATGAGCATCAGCGCATCTACACCTACATCCAGAGTCGTTTCTACCGAGCTCCTGAAGTTATCCTTGGTGCTCGCTATGGCATGCCCATCGACATGTGGAGTCTAGGATGTATCTTAGCTGAGTTACTGACTGGCTATCCACTTCTACCAGGTGAAGATGAAGGGGATCAACTAGCCACCGTCATTGAACTTCTAGGAATGCCCCCGCAGAGGCTTATTGAGCAGTCCAAGCGAGCCAAAAATTTCATCAACTCCAAGGGTCACCCACGCTACTGTACAGTCACTACTCTCCCAGATGGTACGACCGTTCTCAATGGTGGACGGTCCAGACGAGGCAAGGTTCGTGGACCACCAGGCAGCAAGGATCTCGTCAAGGCCCTCAAGGGTTGTGAAGACCCACTCTTCATAGATTTCCTGAAGAGATGTCTCGATTGGGATCCTCAGAGTCGTATGACACCAAGCCAGGCACTACGTCATGCATGGCTGCGTAGAAGGCTGCCCAAACCACCCACAACAGATGCATCGTCTGCCAAGCACAAGAGGCATGGTTCATCAGCTGTAGCCAAGCTTCCACCGACTGGGCAGAACATGAGTGCCAAGACTCGTCAGGCTGGAGATCCAACTACTCGTACAGTCCTACCCAAGATTGTCACATAAGAAATGCCAAAGACTGCCTTGGGTATTGCAGAATACATTACATTGCAAAGTGTGATCTTTCATGGCAAATGTTTTTAAATTTACCAAAGACCAACAGTATCTGGACTTTCAGAGTGTGTGTGTTTTCTGGGAATCTTTAGCAAATTCAAAGGGAAGGGAATGAAAACGATCTGTTTTATGGTCCTTTGCGGAATAAAAATGCTATTAATAATGTTAATTTCATTTCTGGAACATCAAATTTTAGAAATGGTTTTTACACATTTTTAAAAATCTTTTCAGGCTTTTAACCAATTAATACTGACCAATTTTTTTGTATTCATTTGTTTTAAATTGAAGCAAACGAACATGCCTGAAAGATCATGTGGTTAAATAGATTAGTGTGAATTCAGGTAGCGAATGCCAGTTGAGTCAAACAGAGAATGCACAACAGAATTTACTCTGCATGTGTGTAAAATTGTGTACAAAATGTATAAATTTGTAGATATAAATATATTTTTATGTGCACTTTTTATCTGATTCCATGCGAGAAAAGAAAGGCTGTTTGGTATTCTTTGTTTGGCCCGAGTGTTTTACAGAATTTTAAGTTGAATGAGACATTCCCAGACAAGTCCATGTTGGTGTTTTCAATCTGTAAGCTTTTTACTCACTTTGCTAATGAGTGTACTGATTTGGGCTATGTTGTTGAGAATGTTCCATGTTGATGTTTTGAAGCATCTTACCAAAAACAACTGAATGTCTTTTAGTTTGTGAATTTTATGATCACATTGTACAATTGTCATGATACGTGGTACATAGAAGGCCTACTTAAAAGAACAAAGTCAAACTGACACGTATTCCGATATTTTTCTCAAAGTTTGTAAAATGTCAACAAAGTTAAATATATACAGGGACAAAAAGAGTCTTAAAAGGTAAAAAGAGTTAGTCACCAGTGATTTTCACTGTGTACACATACACGTACATCACTTGTTATTCACACTCATTTCACAGCTAGCCAGACAAGCACTACACAGGCCTTTGTATACATGTATCCAGAATGGACTTTCATGCACTATTGTCCCATTCCTTCACAGTGCATAAAATGACTGTGAAAGGACACAACTAAAAGAAGTGTATACATAATGATAATTCAAATACACTTGGATTCTGTTCAATGAAATTGCAATGCATAGCTAGGTTTTGTTACTGCACTATTTTCACAAATAAGTGGGGGAAAACTTATTGTTTTATGGATTAGGGTTTATATTTCTTACCGGTTGGATGAAGGCTATAACTTCAAGCAGATAGAAGCATATGTATGTAATGTGGGTCATGTGGTTCAAGGTGTTTCTTATTGTCATTCACAGACTATGAATTCTTCCGTGCTTTTATTCTCTACTTCACTCTTTCTTTACCCTAGCATTCTGGCCTTGAACTTACTGAATCGGTTGATTTTAAGAGGATCAGATTTCTGTACATCCATATAAAACCACAATCAAAGGCTTTGTTTGGGAATGAGTTTTGGACAGGAAAAAAATCTTACTATAAAAGCTAAAGCCCTGTCCGCATTGGACTTTTTTTTGTAAAACTTACCGAGACGATGGGTACTTTTCCCATTTTAAGTCCAGTGCGGACAGCCTAGGACGTTTTCCTCTCAGTTACTTTTCCTGAGTCCAGCGGTTACTTCTACTGGGCAACTGCTGCCCAGGAAAACTGACCAGGTAACTTTTCCTGAGACGATAAGTCCAGTGCGGACAGTGCGAGTCGGTAAAAGCGGCTCAGGAAAGCGTACATCCGGCCCGAGTGCAAGGTCATGCTGCACAGGGACACCACGCATGCGCTTTGCATTGTCTCACCGCGGTGCGGTGCATATGTGGCAAGTTTCCAAATTCCAGTGCGTTGTTCCTCTTTTGGTCGCAATCATGGCTTATTTTATTATTGATACAGTCGGAAGTTTGATTAGTGCTAAAGACGTAGGCCTACGTGTACACATCGGCCGGAAAAATGAAAAGGCACGCGTGATTTGGGTCAATCGCGTCAATGTAGAAAGGTCACGCAAAGCGCCCTCATGAGTCCTTATATTGACAGCTCGGTTAACTTCTACCACGGTCTCGGTACAAATTTTCCGTGTCAAAAGTCCAAGTGCGGACAGTGGTCACATGTGACCTTTTTTCATTTTACAATCGTCTCGGTAAAACCTTAAAAAAAACAACTCCAGTGCGAACACGCTTAAGGTTATCTAGTTTGCAGTACATCTGTCCTTCAGAAGGTTAATATCTTCAGGACTAATCAGTTAAGTTTCCCCCTTTCTGTTGTAAAAACTGTTCATGAGCAAGCGATTTTCTGCTAAAACAATTGATTTTGTTTTTACTGACTTGTAAGAGGTCATTGTCATTTAACAGGGCTCTGTGCACATTATAACAGTGAAACAGACTCTTCGACACAGATCTAAAGGTCGGTACGGAATTCAGAATTTTCACAAAACAGAAGTGTCATTTTTGAAACGGGAAAACATTAGCTGTACTTCCTTTACAATGTACAAGTACCTCACATGTTCAGTACATGTATGTCGTGTGTGATCTGAAAAGGAATTGAGGCAATCAGGAGAAAAAATTACATGTAGGGGCAGGTTAAGAATTGTTTATGCTGTGTGGTGTGTCAAACGTTAAACCTGCTCCTGAATTAATTCCATCATCCATTCACCTGTGTATAAAATGCGCTGCTAAGCCCAGATGTGTACATTAATTATTACTATGGCAACGGGCACTTGCTACCATGACAATATTCCCTCAGGGTCTATTCAATTTTGTTCAGTACACATCAGTGCATATGTACATGTACATGTCTAGCAAACAATATTTTGTTTTGTTTTGTTATCAGATGAGAAAGCAGGTTATTTTTCAAGAATACTGGTGTGTGTTATATGACATTTACATATACATGTAAGTTATTCCACATCACGAGAGACACTTTGCACACCCTCAGAATCCATCCCACGTCAGTACATACATGTACATGTACCTCTGTGTTATGGCTTGACACTGCCGATGTTTTCATGTTTTTCGCAATTGGAAACACCGACATCTAAGATGTAAAATATTAATAGTCTTCTAAATATTTCCAGTTTCTCACTTTCAGTATTCACTGGCACTGTTAAAATGTACACTGACAGATTCAGTGGTGCACCTTATGACACTGCAATTTTATGTATCAACTTCAAAGTTATTTGAAATGAGATTCCTTGTATTATTTAGCCGTGAACATCCTGTTCTAGGCTGTGATATTACAATGTACTTGCGATGCTGAATATAATGATGCACTTTTACTGGCCAATAAAACAATTAATTTCATTCCTAAACTGCAAAAGTATACTCAGTAACATTTCTGATGGTTGCATTCTGGCTAATGCCACAAACCATTAAATATAAATGATATACACCGAGTGAATTATAAAATATACCATCAAAATATAATTTTGAAATGTATTTGATTATTTTTGGAGTATGTAAACTTGGAGTTACACGAACGTGTATACATGTACATGTAACGCGTGGTGTAGAAGGGCAACCATGGATATTTTGTTTGCATAAATTCGTGGCCTTGGATAGATTTGATTTGCAGTGTAAATCGCATCTTCAACTTTGCCCCATCTGAGTTGTTTAAAGCAAGGTGAACCTTGTAACCACAGATAACAATGGTGAATCTTTTGTAAGTTGAAGTTTGATCCTGGAGATTAAGCACCTTCCTGTACAAGCACTTCAGTATATCCCAGTTTCCAGTTTATGTTTTGGAATCCATAGTCGCTGCATTGGGGCAGAAACTGAAAATTCACATTCTGAAAAGAAATTATTGGTCTTGCACAGAATTCAACAATTACATGTTTCATGATCCAATTATGTCGTCGTTAGACCGAGTAAATGTTTGCACATGTGAAATGTTACTGGGTACAATATGCAGATTGCATTTTCTGTCTGTGGGTTAATGCACAAGTGATTCTTAGCTCTCCGTCCATTAAATTAAAAAATGCAAGATATTTGGGGTTTGTAAATGAGTACGTGTTTGCCAGTTGTGTGATTGAATTGCACAGAATTTAATTTGTTTTGGTATGTACAGGTGCATAGTGGAATCGCGTTTGATTCAAGAGTACTGAACCTCACATTGGTACGGTTTTATGTTTCCGTTTGTGGTTTGTAAAACATGTGTACATTCATTTATCTTCAAATGTACAAATAAAATATGAATATGACTACGAGACCCAGTATACTGAAGAGCACTTCGTATTGTTTTATTTATATCAGCATGTTCGAGTTGGGGGGGGGGGGGGGGTACTGTGAAGGAGAACCATCCATAAATGGAAGACAAATGGTGTAGGGACGGGGGTTGAAATCAACCAAGAGGGTTCAGAGTGGGTTTGGGGAGGGGGTAGTCAGACCATTTTTATGCTGTGCAACATTTTCTATTGGGAAGGAAGTGGGTGTGAGCATGGGCGTTGCCAGGATTTTTTCTAGAGGAGGGAAAAATTCCCCAAATCATTTTGTTCCAGGTTGGGCGAGGGCGGGACATTTGACCACCTCACCACCATTGACACCCTGGATGCCCATGTTGTTAAATGTGCATTCAATTAACAGTAATGTGACACTTCGCCGCCTTTTTACATTTTTTGTCTCCTTTTTTCAGTTTCCTGGGGTGGGGGGGGGGGGGGGGGGTGGGGGTTTCTGACCCCTTGCGATGCCCATGCTTATGAGGATTGGGGGAGGGGTAAACAAAAGGAGGCGTACAAAAGTATATAACAAATGTACAACAAAAAGGGTAGGGGGTGTAAACTGGTGGATGCTACGCTACAAGCTATAGGGTTGCTAAAATGAGGGGTGGGGTGCAACCAATGGAGGAGGTTCGTTTGAGGGAGTGGGGGGATGCAACTATTTTTATTTGGGGGTGGGTACGGTACTACAAGATTGCTAGATAATTTATTGTTGCAGTCTGTAATGGGCTGGAAGAATATTCTGAATATTGCACACATGATTGCAGATTAAATTCTCGGGGATTTTTATCCACCAAAAAGAGATGATTTTTTATTTTGTTTGGTAGGGGAGGGGCCAAGACAAAGGTTAATTTAGGCGGAGGGGGATTTTAACACCCTACTTCGGTGTAGGTATCCAGCGGGAGGGGTAAATTTCCCCCTCCCCATCCATCTCTCTCAAGAAACATTTTGTTATAATGTCCAGAGGCTGTATGTCGGGGCATTATACGTGTACGTAACAAACTACTTCACTCCAAGCATGGAGGAATAGGACACATCCTCCATGCTCCAAGCGTGTGATGCACTTCTGCATTTTTACGTGACCTCTGACAATGAGTTTTTGTTGTCATGACTATAGAGAACAATCACACAATGCTATAACCATAGAGCAAGGAACAGTGCTATAACGACCATGCCTCGCGCGGTATATATAGCACCGGCGTCACTTCTATTTCACGACCATAAAATATTAATGAGGCGGCACTGTCCATCATGAAATTCGGCTATTATGCAACAACTGCCGAGTCGGGCATTCACTATAGCATGAACCATAGAGCAAGGCCCCCCATGAACATCGACAATCAAGAGCTGACGGCACCAAGTGGAAGTGAAGGGGTGGGGTGGGGCAGTGGCGCAGCCAGGTTTAGGGGAGGGGTTATGGCTACTTTTAAGGGGGAAAAGGAGCATTTGGAAAATTTCCACCCCAAGACAATATTCCCCACGTGATACAATCCCGATCCTACATTACACGAAAAGTGACGTACAAACCCCCACCTTCCCCAATGGCCTAGCATCGGCGGTTTCATATTTTTCTGCGGGCGGGGGTTGTGTGTGGGCCGTGGACGGACGGGGAGAGGTCGAGGCTTGGGGCCAATTTCATAGAGCACAAACAAACTTTGCCGAGTAAAATCAGATTACCGGTCGAAATCTCCACGTAAAGTATATTGCTTGTGACTGGTATTTAGGTGTTAATTGCGTTATCACGACAATCACACGGAGTTTGTCTTAATAAAATAAGGTTACCGGCAAAAACTCCATGCGATGCAGGGGCGGATCTAGGTTTTACCCAAGGGGGGGGGGGGGGGGGGGGGGGGGGGGTTTACCTGAGGTGATTGGCCTACACACCCCAGCGTGCCGATTTTTGTACACCCGACACTGGTTTTTTTTTGTTTTTTTTTCAGCCCAAGGGGGGGGGGGGGGGGGGTTTAAACCCCCCAACCCCCCCCCCCCCCCCCCCGTAGATCCGCCACTGCGATGTATTGCTTGTTACGAGTATTTAGTTTTGGAGTTTTGGCTTGTAACCCGATTTTACTAATAAGTAAAGCTTTTGTGCTTAAGCAAATTTTGTTCTTAAGCAGCTCTATGAAAGGAAGATTTTTGTGCTTAAATTAGCTCCTAGTTCCGACGGGAAAAAGACCTCTCCTCGAGCCTCCCACTATGCCACGTAGGGATGGGGGGGGGGGGGGGGGGCACACAAGCAATCATCATTGAAGACGGTTTGAGCTCATTGCGTATTTAACAGACAAACATAAAAGTTGGAAATATTCCTATCTAGGACTTTAGGAAGAATAACTTCCTTAGTCTAGTCCTGGACTTAGGAACAATTATTCTTCCTAAATCCAAGATAGGAATATTCTATCTTTTATGAAATAAAGCCCTCATCTCACAATACGGCCTTATACCTCTCACAGCAAATGCATCGTTTATTTATCTTTTATATTAAATACACTGTAAGGAAACTAATTTTCACAGCAACTGCGATGACTAACATAGATTCAGTATTAACGTGGTGACACACCCAGCTAAAAAATGCACGGTAAAATCATGCATGTATAATTATGCGGGACAATTACAGTTACATGTATATGTATGCAAACTACTGGGTGTGGTGTCAAGTTGTATAGGGTCTACGCACTACGCATGCACACACTGCGGAATTGGAAAGATAGAAATTGATGGAAGTCTCTCCGGGCATGGATGAAGGAAATGCTCCGGGGGGACCAGGATGCTGCTGCTGCTGCTGCTGCTGCTACTACCACTACTACCCTACCCCCCCCCCCCCCCCCCCCCCCCCCCCCCCCTCCCCCCCCCCCCCCCCCCCCCCCCCCCCCCCCCAACGACATCCGAATGAGGTGAACGCTATGAGATTTAGGAATTGACTTCCCTTAAAACAAAAAAAAATTCTTCCAGAGCCACGAATTAGAAAAAAAGAAACGTTTAGGAAAAAATAATTTGCGGACGAGACGGGGTTGGCGAGCGAGTCTAGATGCTACACTGAACGAACAAGCAATGACTCCTTGCTCTATGATCAGAACAAAAGGTTTCCGGTTACTGTCCCCAATGCCTAGCACCCACCCGTTCACTTTCATGGCACTGAGGTGATCACGGTGCGCACAAAATCAAAGTTCGGAGCGCAATTTCATTTTCCTTCTTGATGGTAATGAACCAAGGACGAAAGTGGATACAAAGACCCGTACGCAGATTCTTTTGGGGCGTTATGTTATTTTCTAGACCACACTATTTTTTGATTGAAAAGGCGACTCTGATTTATTTATTTATATTTAATTTATTTAATTTAAAGTAAACAAATTGGGGGGGGGGGCAGCAGAGAACACATGCATTTTGAAAAGCCATGGGCTGGTAGTTTTAAACAGCCTTTAATGTTTGCATATTGAAACGTCCAATTAAAATGCATTTATCAACACACACAAGATAAGGGGGGGAATTCTTCAATTTATATAAAATATATATACATGTATTGGCTTCTTAATACGAAGGGGGGAGTGGTGCGTTAGTACACCTCCCACCAGTACGGGTCTTATAACTAAAGTGTTTCAAATATAATCGTAATATTTTCTTTTTATATCTTGAGTTCTATATATATATTATATATATATATATTTTTTTTTTATGTCATTTTTTTCAATAACTGTGATGTATGTACTTTCTTACGCAATTCGACTGTTTGGCCGCCCTGTTTGAATTTTAATAAACCAATAATAATAATAACTCCAAAGTCCCAGAGCTACCAGCCAAACAAAACTGACTGAGCAATCGCAGGGGGGGGGGGGGGGGGGGGGGGGGGGGGCACTTTAGTACAAGCCTGTCAAACCTATGGTCAAACTATCAACAAAGCCCCAAAGCCAATTATGTCTGTCCGGTAAATCAGTTGCGTCTACAGGTATCAATTCCTTCCTCCATGGGTGAGCCAACCAACTTCCTTCTCGCTGTCCGTTTATCGCCACCTGTCATTAAAGTCCACGACAGCAACACAAGTATTTGCTCACTTTGGTGCGCAGAATGCCAAAGATTACACCTTCACGTCACATGCCAACCTTATGATAAATCGTACATTGATAATCACCACAATTTGACAAGAACTTGGCGTACGGTTTGTAGACGAAGAGAATGGAGAAAATTAATGGGAATGCCCGACGGTGGTTCCCAAAATACACGCACAAGGTGTTATTAGGGGAGGGGCAATTCCGCAAGCGAACTCAAGGGAAAAAACAGTTCATGAGTGTGCAGTGATTGGTTGGTTGGTTGGGTGGGTGGGTGGGTGGGTTGGGAGGGGCTGTTACCTTTCATTGAAGAAAAGTATTTCCAAGCAGTCAAGTTTATGCTTTCATACACTCATCAGTTTCTAAATGCAAAACAAAAGACGAAACAAAACCACTACACTTCAGATAGAGTGGACACTACATATATTGTACATGAATGTACCGTACATAATGAAACGACAAGTGAACTATGATCAATACAAACAAAATCACAATATAATCCAAATTTTACTATTTCGGGTGATTAAAGATAGCGTTTGTAACAACTAAATGGAATATACAGACTTGTTTCAGTCTATTTAATAGTGTAGCTACATATATATGTACGGAGTAAGATACAGCTACTGTCGATCAAGGAAACATGTTTTCAGTGAATGATTACATGTACGCATGGATTCCTTCCTCCATGATGGACGTAACCTTATTTTTTAGAGCATTAGCGGACCACACAACTTGACTGGAACTAAGTCAATTCCAGCCACAACAATCTTCTGATAATTAATATATGCAACATTACAGATGCTCATCAGCTACCTTGCTAAAAGCGAGATATACTACTGTACTTATTTGCCATTAAAACGTGTAGGTTATAAAACATAGAACAGTCTTCCCAACAAAAATAGGAAGAATTGCTACTAGTTTTGGTATTCATTATATCAAAGAAAGGTTATTTCAATCTGATCAATGCAAACGCTTATAAATCTATGACATGTAGCTAGGTGTCAGTCAGTCTATGTATTTTTGGTTGGTTTTTTAAAGTTGTTTTTGTATAACCACATAGAGAACTTATCAAAGAATTAGTCAGGTACAATGTACCATGCAATACCTGTGTAGTGTTCATCTCTCATTCTAGCTGTCTGCATTACATGTAGTACATGTATCTTGAGTACAATTCAACACATCTGAGTTGCTAATGAGCTTGTGTCTGTCAATACTTTACACTCATACATTCAAATTAGGTTGCATACGTCTCTCTCAAATGACGTCATACTACAGATTGCCACGTGCATCGGCATTTTGGGCGTCAAATTTTCGTGACGCGCATCGGCTGCGCCGTATTTTGAAGAAATTTCGAGCAACATGCACGCGCGTTTCAGAATATTTTGCACACTACGCGCACACGCACCTGATGGCGTTGAACACACAGTTGTAATTTTCCTACGAAGATGGCGTCCTATGAGAGAGATCTATAGATGAAGCCATGCTGCCTGAAGGGACAAATTAACATGGGGGCAGCTAACGCGGCTAAAATTGGGAGTCGGATACCCGACTGAAAAAAGCATGAATAGGGCCTACCCGGGTACCCGTTAAAGAAAGCCAATCCCAACAATTTAATTTCAGAAACTGCTGTTTGTAAAGGTCCGCACGTTAATACTATCACATCGGTGCATCAATGCAGCAAGATGCAAGTGTGTAGAGTGAGCTCTCTAGCTTTACAATGTAAATTGCATTTTCGCAAGCGTCATAAATGTTAATCCGTTTTCCCCACGTACCCTGGTTTTCATTTGAAAAATTCCCCACAAATGGCATTAAAAAACGTTTATTTTCATTGTCTGAGACATTACTGAGTGAGTAATATGTTAATTCGGCTACGAGATCTCGATTCCATAATCTGGAACCGGCTCCTGGTACTCGGGTACCCGGTTCGGATGCACAGCCCTAATATGTCAATGCTTCGATTTTCTTCCTCAGTTCTCCGTAAATATTAAACTCAAAAAAGTTTTACACTCAAACCCTGGAAAAAGGTTAGGTAAGTTACCAACAAGATTAGATTTTGGGGTATTTCAGGGCAATGTGTGCCTTTAAATTTGGTTATGGAGTCTGCCTGAGTATTAACAAATACATCTCGTTTCTATTTCTGATTAGAATTAACGCTGAATGCAGGAATCCTTAGAATGTATTGAAGATGCCTATACACGTATATTACGAAAATGCTATGAACGAGCTGGATTTTATACTTGACAGCTTGATCAACAGGCAAATTATTTCTTCAATGTAATATGATATCTCAATGTCTTGTAATGTTAAGAAAATAGGATTCTCTTTATTGTGTCAGGTGAGATTTATTATTGGAGCTTAATAATAATAATAATAATTAATCTCGCTAAAATGCAACATGCAGATTGTAATTAGCAAGCAAGTGGTAATGTACATGTACTTCAATTCATACATAATTGGAGTAAATCCACCATGCTGACTTTCTGTCTGCGGCCTTTGTGTATGCCTCATCAACTTCAAGCTGCAACACCGTACTGCAGTCAACGTCACTGTCTTGGTGTATCTGCCAATGAAATCACAGAAATGTTTGGAAAGTAAGGCACAATGTTATCAGCCAGCTGGCAAAAAAATTATTTTAGGCACTCGGATTGCATTTCTCCTGAGGATGCCAAGTGATATCTGTTAGTAAATTCACTCGATCTTATTTAGATGCATGAATTTGGAAAATGAGCCCCTTAACCCTCACCACCTAGGTATTTTTACTAGGAAGTGTCCTCAACCTGTCAAAATCCAACACTGTATACCTATGGCACATGCTTTGGAGTTAGAAAAATTGGGGCATCATAGCTCCATGTAAAGTAATGGTGCCAAGGCCCTGCAGTACTGAACCCATCAAAACTTGACAAAACCTGCTGTTGGAGTTTGCAAGGCTTGGGGTAGTTGGGGTTAAAACAAAACACATGTGGGTACTAAAAAAACAATGTATCAGTAGTCGTGGAATCCTGCCTGGACTCGTCCAAGTCCAGGCATAGGCATGACTCCAGGACCATAATTATATTAAAAAGGACTTTAGAATCGAGCTTTAAGTCTGACTATGTTTGAGCAAGGGTTTTACCCAAGTACAAATTTTAGCTTTTTTTTGTTTTAGAACTGCTGGTGGACGACTAAACACCATTTGTTCACTTTTTTTGTGCATGGTAATCAAATCACTTGACTAAGCCCCGTCAACTAATGACCAAACTGGGCACTGTACAGTGACACTCCCTCCACACACGAGAAAATTCAGGGAGCACCTTGTCCGAGGAGAGCTTTACATGCATGTAACAAAGTACCTTGCTTCTTCAAATCAGTATATGTGTGCCACTAGCTGTTTATTAGCATGAGTGTCATCATTTTGTACACATGTACATGTAATGGCTTTTAATCCATATATTCATAAATGCCTCAGCGAGTTTCACTATCCCTATTGGTCGAGAGCCTGTCACGTGGTTGTGTTTAAATAAAGGAATAAATATGTGCCGGGCCGGTTTTAAACAAGTACGTTTAAAACCGCCTTGGGGCCTGGAAGCTGTTAATGACCAGAGGCAAAAATTCCCACTCATAAAATACCTTTTTCTATAATTCAGCAAAAACCATCAAAAATTATAAATTTCCAATGATTTTGTTCAAAATGTTTGCCTTGTTTTGTAAAACACCCCTTTAGCTATTTAATGGTTTGTGTCTCACGCGAGTAGTGCTTACAAATTCCATACGTGGAAATTGACGCTCGTGTGACGCGTGCGATGTGGCGTGATGTGGTGAAGAATGCAGCGTTGCCGGTGTAGTGTGAATTTATGCACTCCAAATACAGACTCATCGGTAGTATTGCGTTTGCGTAAATAGGAGAGTGACTGGTCGGGCAAGTGTTCAACCAACAGAAGGGAGCAGATTTTTAAGGAGTCTAAATTTCGTGTGACACCGCAAAAAAAGTGTTTAAAACCGGTTGGTGTTTTATCGGCCGTTTAAAACCACCCACGTGACGAGGTCTCAACGAATAGGAACAGGTAAACTGTCATAGGTATTTATGACTGCCATTTCATGTCCGAATGGTCATAGACTCACACCTGGAGCCTGGTCCAAGACATTCAAACATAAAGACAGTACTCTGAAATCTGAAATTTAATCTACATTCGAGCCAGGGCTTAAGTCAAGCCTGGGCACAGGTTCTGAACTCAATGGGACTTCAAGTCCACTTTTTTTACTGTTTTTGCCTCAGATTTGAACACTACCTACTAGCAGCAATTAACACCTTTCTATTATATGTGAATACAGAGGCAATGGACAGAACTAACTACAGCACATGCTGCTACTTCAACTCACTGTTACCCTTTAACTGGTTCCAGAGATGCGTCTGTGCCGCCAGCACAGGCATCCGATATTAATCAGAACCTGGGAAGAATCAGGTTAGCATAACACACATCCATTCATCCTACGGTCCATTCAAACTACACGTATTCATTCAATTTGCTTTTACGATAAGTGTCAATTCTGCCACAATAACTGTACCACAGGTCAGTCATAGAACATGATAAATTAAACAAAATGATTCCTTTTTGGAGTTCAGGCACTTTAGGCCTTTTCACACTAGAGTGCCGAACCCTGGGGCGAACTCACCACGGGGCGGGCCTGGGGCCGCGCCAGCGTTTTCACCCCCGAGTTTAACCCCGCATCATTTCACAATCGTTTCGCGCAAACCTACCTCAGCCAACCACGGGGCGAGCTCGCCCCGGGGTTGGGCATGAGCGTTTCACACTAGTTTGTATTTCATCGACCCCCAGCTGGCCAGTAAATTCCTAACTTCCTCCTAGCTGAAAATAATTCCTGAGATTCTGGGAACAAAATGACCAACACAAAAGAAGGGGGGGGGGGTCCCTATTGTGCTTTAGAATAATGGCGCTGCGCTTTCAGCAAAGCTGTACAATTAACAATAGCGCACGCTTTTACTTGACCTTTGGAATTCTTTTGTCGGGAGCACCTGTTTCTCAACCCGGGTTGTACGAAACCCCGCACGCGGTTCGACATTTCACACTAACTATTTCGCCCCGGGGCCACCCCCGCGATCGATCTCACCCCGGGTTGAAAAATCTCACCCCTAAAAAAATAGGGCAAAAGTAGGATTTTGGAGGACATAAAAGTTGGACTTTTGCAGGCTTTCGGGAGTAGTTTTCGTTGACACTCACCCATGTCCACAGCATCACAAGCCTCACTTGGCATGTTCTGTACTTACAACACTTGTGCTCCATCCTCAACTAAGCTCTTGGAAGTAAAGTTGCAGTATTTCTGCACCCAAGCCCCCCATTGTGTGACTTGGATATGGATTTTGATGGATTCAGGTAGGTTAGGGTTAAAACACAGATCAAAGAGATTTCCAAACTGCATACAACTTCCAGTCCTATATACTTCCAAGTTTGTATAATAACAAACCTTCCTTTGACAGTCTCACCTGTACGTTATTATTGTCCACTACGACAGCAGACCAAATGCCTACACTGCAAGTTCTGACAACCACTTGCTGTGTCTGCATATGGACCCTCCAAGATGTTATCACAATAGAAGAACTCTTCATGATCCAGACCGGTACAAGCCGCAGCTAACTGGTTCAGTCCGGCTGAGGTCACATTGGCACAGCCGGAGAGATCCAGATGCTTCAGATAGGGCAGGCTTCCAATGTTAGCTAAGTACCTGATGAACAAAATCAGTCAGTCAATAAATTAATCAATCAATCAATCGATCACTCAACCAACCCACAGACTGACCAGCCGACCGACCAATCAAATCAAATCAAATCAAATCAAATCAAATCAAATCAAATCCAGAATTGAACATAGTTTTTTTTTCCATCTCAAGCCTTCCCAAAGCAACTTCTCAATTAGCCTTTTAGAGGTATGGCGGACACAATAGGAGGGCGCTATTTGATTTGGGTAAACATTTTGAAAACACAAATTCCAGTGAAAGTCAGAATCAGATATTGTTTTGAGTTAAAGTACAATCCATAGTACAATCCATAGATCATGCCTAATCTTCACCTTCAAAATTTCCTGTGTTTTAACAAAAGGTATACCCAAATCAAATAGCGCCCTCTCCTATTGTGTCCGCCATACCTCTAAAAGGCTAATAGTCTTCATATCAGTCAAGCTGCATATGTTTATACAACCATAAATTTGCCAATCAAAAACTGGTGATTTTGCCTCTCCAGGTGCCAAATTGGAGCCAACTACCCTTTCTATCAAAACCTATCGAGTGACAGGTTGAGACACACAAGCTGTGGGACAGGAGGGGGATTTGGTTTTTCAAATAGGTTGTGATAGTTATAATAGCAGGAGGGTTTAAGGGAATAAATATGTGCTGGGCCGGTTTTAAACAATGTTTAAAACCGCCTTGGGGCCTGGACGCTTGATAATGACCCGAGCCGAATGCGAGGGTAATTTAGCAAAAACCTCAAAAATTTCCAATGATTTTTATTTTCAATTTTTTTTTACCTTGGTTTGTAAAACACCCCTTTAGCTATTTAATGGTTCGTGCCTCACGCAAGTGATAAACATTTCCTGATATGTAAATTGACGTGCGCGTGATGCGTGCGTGACATATGGCGTGATGTGGCCCAGAATGCAGCAGTGCTGGTGTAGTGTGAAATTATGGACTCTAAATACGGACGCAACGGTAGTATTGCGCTTGCGTAATTGGGAGAGTGACTAGTTGCACGAGTGTTCAACCAATAAAAGGAACCAGATTTCACAAGAGTCTAAATTTCGTGTGACACCGGAAAAGTGTTTAAAACCGGTTGGCGTTTTAATCGGCCGTTTAAAACCACCCACGTGACAGGCTCTCAACCAATAGGAATGGGTAAACTGTCTTACTGTAGGTGTTTATGAATACTCAATTTACATGGGCATGCTGTGTCAACATGACAATATTTTCAATAATGAGAGGTTCATATGAGCCATGTGTACTGAATCTGATGAACTGAACTCATAAAGCATGCTTGGAGGATGGACAAGACCAATATTTTGTACCAGTGCCATCTTTTGATTTGACTGTGGTACTTTTGCATGTAACCAAGAAGTAAATTAGGAGCATCTGAAAAGTTGGAGCGCTTGGAACAATCTACCAGGAGAATCACTTGGCAACATCACGAGGAATACTTGTTTTTGGAAACAACGGGTGATCCCGTTTAGGAACACTGGTGTATGTGCGTACAATGCTTACTCCGGAATGGCCCATTCCACCCAAAGGGGGAAGGTGAGTGAGTTGGTCTCACCAACAGTGGAAGTAACTCCCCCCTTGGTCTATAGGTCTGAAAATTGGGACAATTAAATATACATGTATCAAAGATTTATCCTCTATTTAGATCTGGACCTAGGAAATCCGTATGGGTGGTGGGGCTGGCAACCTAAAATGTGGCCAACCCCACCACCTCTGTTGTAGCCCTTTAGTTAGAATGGCTTTTAGCCTTGTATTGGGCGACTTCCAAATACAAAAAAATAATAAATAAAGTTGCAAACACAGTACATTCCAAACTGGCACACAAAGTGTCCCCAAAATGGAACGGTAACATTCCGACTTTGAAATGGTTGGTTAGGTATAACACAAACCTCATTACTCAGGACACATCATTCTCACCTTAGTCCCTCATCAGAGATTCTGTAGCACCCAGCGAAGCTCAGGAACTCCAGCTGACTACTGCCATTCACTGACTGGAATTCCCCGTGTTCCTCTGAAGTATCCTTCATCTTCAAGGTGTTGGGGCAATGAGTCCTATGGGTAGCATCAGACCCAATCAGATTGCCACAACAACCTTCAGTCCTGAGGCATGTATCTAGATGACTATTTAGGCTATTCCTTTCATTAAGATTGTCATGAAGAGCTTCCGATGTCTGTGTCTGATTCAAATAGTGTCTTGTGATGCATGATCCATTTCCAGGTCTGGCACCTTGGCTCGCATGGTTAATATTCACCTTGTAGGAGTCACAACCATTAAGAGCTGTCTTTTTAACACACTCTGGCTTGGTTCGGCCATTTTTGTCTTTTGATAACTCATCGATGGAAAGCACTTCACAGCAATGCTGACCGCAGTGATCACTCGTGCATGATTGCCCTTCAGTCCTGACGAAGGTCTCTTGGATTGGCTCTTCCATTTCCACAGGTTGTGAGATTGCGACCGAGAGACGTTTGAGAGTAGTGTCCGTAATACTGGTGCATCCAGAAAGATTCAGATGTTTCAGCTGTCTCCCAGACCCATTCTTACCGAACCTGTTGTAATAAAAAGGCAGAATTACCATGGCAATTAGCAATATAAGTGTCCTATCGCCGTTTGCGAACTAAACACGCCCCCAGACAACCTTTTGAAGTTTTCTGCCAAATTCTTTTTTTCAGAGATTTTGCACATTCTGCATTGAACGACAGTTGTGATTGGACAATATTCCCAAGGTGCTTTCACGTGATTCTAACGCAATAGGTCAGATTTACAAAAATGCTAATCACAACATAAGCTCACATTTCCTCACGTGCATGTAGTTTCCCTTTTATAGAACCCCTTTTGTCAAACAAATTGAAAACCAAACAGGCAAATTCTACCAGTTGAGTTAGCATGTTGTGCTTACCCCTTGCGGTCTCTGTGAAATGGATTTAGTTAACAACAATCATGTGCTTAACAGCATCATGAAACTGGACCCAAATTTCAGTGCAACCTGCAGTGAGTGCATCTTAAGCCTAACCACCTTCAGGTTCTCATGGCACCCTGCTGAATCCAACAGAATCCAACAGCGAGAATAAAAGATCTTTTGTTAACCAGTTCGCGTCGGAGGACGAGTTAACACACACTGGCTGTTTTTATACACGGGCACGGCTGACGGGTTAAAACGTCAAGCTTGCCTCAACTCACCACACAAAGTCCGAGAAGTCTGTGGAGGCGGACCGTGTGTTGAACTTGAACTTGGCCACTGTGCACGGCCTGTTCTACAATTTACGCTTCAGTGGGCACACCGGAGTATTGAAATATATGAGGTTTCGGCAAGAAATATCATACAAATACTGTTGAAATGACTCTTGCAAATCAGTATTTGTGGCATTTGGCTGTATATCAGAAGTTGGCTGCTATATTTAGATTTCTTTGAAAACCGAAATTTTCGGCAAAAATAGTCCCGGCGTGAACAGGTTAATAGCCCACATCAACAAAATCCACAGAAAGTACTGTTGGAAATTGTTGGATTAAGCATGGTTACGGCTGAGAATGAGACTTGGATGGATTCTTCCTACCCTTTGAATGCAATGTCGGAGACTTTGGTGAGTGACAAGTCAAGGTGTTTCAGGTTTGGAGTGTTGGACAGCAATCTGTACACCTAGAGAGAAACAAGAATAATGTAACATTTGTGAATATGGAGATTTATGACAAGGAAAACATAATATTCAAGCTTGTAGGGTCTAAAACAACAATCCTGGGCCCATGTTCACAGATTCCTTAACACCTACGATTATGACCCCCTTTAGTGCAGAATTTTATGTAGTCAATCCATGAAATTCAGCCTTGTGCAGAAATATTTTTTTTAAAAGATGACTAGTTTATAGCAGAAGGGTTTCTTTTTAATGTGAAAATAGAATTTGCATCAAGGATAGCGTACATAAACAGATATATTGGCCCATCTCAACATGTAATTAAACACTGTATTCTCAGTGCTTTCCGAGAGTCTGTGGGGGAAAATTTCAATACATTACTCGGGTGGGACTTGAACCCACAACCTCCTGCTTTACGGGTGTAGATGTATAATGGGTTCAAACTGGGTGGCCATCCAAGTAAGCCTGTTAATTGCTTTTTCCCAAAAGCTCAGGAACACTGAGAATGCAGGCTAGAACACAGGCTAGAACACAGATGCTAATTTACCATCTTTTCAAAAGCTTACAATGTGAATGTAATTTTCAGAATCAATGCACAGTGAGGCTCTGTAATGACCTCAAAGGCGATTCATTGAACCACCAACCATTTCCAGACATCATTGAAATCTTGGGGATCATAATCTATTGCAGGCAGAACACGTTCCCTCATCTAGAGACAATTCCTATTGGTAAAGATGTGTATAATGATTCTTACCACAGCATTATTGAGCCCCTTGCTCTGCGACAACATCAACGTCTCTACTCCGTGACCAACGATGGGAATCAGATACTTAGCTATCCCATCTAGCATCTTGGCTTCACGACGAATGCTTATCACTGATTGGCTGATTTCACAACTATCCACGTCACTATCTGTTGAGGATTCGGATTCATCAAAGTCTGCATCCTCATCCACAGTGACGTAATTGTCTTCCTCATCGTCTTCACCAGCATCAGGAATGTCTTGATTGGAATCATTAACGATGAACTGCCAATCACCTGTTAACGAACACATTACACACACTGTCAATGTAAAGTCTAGATTCTGAAAATGAAAATAAGGCTAGAGGTAGAATTTATCAGATTTACATCGTCGATTTCTCCTCTTAAAATTTCTTTCTTGCCACTCAACTTACAAACTGAACATCTTCCTCACCAATAGGCAGTCTATACAACTGTATGATAAATGTGATGAGTGGTTTTGCTGCATTTAATCTGCACGGTCCATTTTATTTTTTAGTTGTATAAACAAGGTTACAATTATATCTTTGACTGATTCAAGCCGTGATTAAAGATGACATTTTGGCCACACATTATAAACCTGGTGCTCAGGTGCAACAAAATTAAGTTAAGTTGTTATAGAAATTGTAGAGTTAAAAAAGAAAGTCTTCAAGGAGAAACTCAAATTAACACCAATATTTAATTAAACAGAGATTACATGCGTAGGTACATACCACAAAACTACAGAATTTCACAATGGCTCTGGCCTCTAAAAATCTTCATGGGAAATCAACGACACTGTATGGATGAATGGAACTCCAGCAATGTAGCTAAATGCAAATGTAACATATGTTGAATCTTTTGACATTTCTTGTAATACTACATGTATGTTAACCCTAACCTTCCCAAATCCTCCAAAATCCTCTTTGCAAAATGGAGGAATTTGGAGGATTGAGGTTACTTGGAAGTTGATGCATCGGAGGATTTTGCAGGATTGAGGTTACTAGGGGTTTTTTGCCCCTGCAGGAATATGGAGGATCCAGGTTATCAGGCTCAATGTGATACATGAGGATTTTGGAGGATTGAGGTTACTAGGGGTATGCAAAAAACCCCTAGAGGATTTTGGAGGATTCGTGCTATGGTCCCCATAAGAGGATTTTGGAGGATTCAGGTTATATGGAGTTTTAACACTTTGAAATCAGAGGATGTTGGAGGATTCAGGTTACATGGGGGGAAAATGATGTAGGGAGTTAGGGTTAAAGGCAGTGTACATGATTGGTCATTGTTGCAATTTTCAGAAATGGGCGGATTTGGGGGTTATTATTTTATAGAAAATATCGTTCCACTGACCTGTTCAGAGTATTGCGTTGTTGAATGGCGAAAATAAAACGAGAGAAAAACAGCGCTCGTTTCCAACCGTCGGGCGGATGATAGCCTTTAGTCAAGGCGCGCGTGGCTATCTGGGCGCGTGACGCACCCCGAATGCCAGCATGTCGGGGCACGCCACTCGTAAGGGTAGCTACGCGCGCCTTGACTAAAGACTACAGGGCAGTTTTCCAACGATTTCCAGCTGGAAATCGTTGTAAAACGATATAAATTTCCATTTTCCTTGACAACGCCGGCACACCTGGTGCCATCTTTTCACAGGATGATTGAGACTACTATTAACTTACAGTCTAGTATAAGGTATTTCGTAATAATTCAGTAAAAAAAAATGGGAGGATTACCAATCCTGTACACTACCTTTAAAGCGACTCCATTAGAAAATAAAATGCCTATTGGAACATTTCTCAGACATCAAGACCAAAACAAGAGAAATCTTGGCATTGCCCATCTTATTTACCACAAAGATACTGACCTTGAGCCCATCTGACTGGGTGAAGACTCTTCCACAGTGTCCCATCCATTGCAAGCTGTCTCCACTGTGTGTTAACCTGTGCACAGTGGCACAGATCCTTAGGGTTCAGATGAGAGAAGATGTATAGCAGGACCTCCGATGGTAAACCTACTATCTTACACTGGGCTGCATCTTCCTCGTCATCACTCTTGACTTCATCCACTTTCTCTGCTGCATTCAAGCCGATCAAAAGGAATCACTCAATGCATTACATTCTGCTCATTACAAAAATATGCAATTATGCAATGCATAAAATTATCATCGTAGCATGCAACTCTACACTTCACACCATTTGGGCAAATTCAACTTAAAAAGATAAACCATTTAATGTTTCAAATATTTTGTCATCAATTAGTTCAAAAGAAACCCACGTTGACAAGATTTGCTACGAACGTTTTCTTTCAAACTCTTAAACTGTGTGCATTCAAAATTCATAAATGATCTTGATAAAAAATAAAGTATCAACCATGTGCCAATAAGTGTCTGATTAATCATAAAGGGATACATTGCCTTGGAGGAAGCCCAGTTTGGCCATAAAAAGTGTTTATCCTACGTTTGCAAAGATCATTCAAAAGTAGAATATGGGTCATCAGGCCTTGAAATTGGTAATTTTTAGGGCAAGGCCACTTTGGCCTTGAATAAAGCAAAATTATGGAGGGCACCAAGGCCAGTAAGAAGGGCACCAAGGCCAAATTATATCTGCAGAAAGGGCACGGAGGGCGCGGCATTGTTGATTTGTTTTCGTTCAAAACGTATTTAACTAAGAGTAAGAGTAAGACTATGAGGCCAAAAACATACTGCTTCCGATCACATGGGTATTCAATTATATGTGAATTTCAGCCTAAACTATTTCCGTTTACGCTACGAAAGCTATAACAAAAAATTGCCACAAAAAATGATCAAAACTTGCCTTAATTAATGTCAAAAATATTCACGGTCGATAATTCTTAAAAATCATGGAGAATTTATGGTGTACACATCACAATGCACAATGCTAACCATGATGGGAAACTGGCCAACACTGTCCGTTTATCGTACGGTGGTAGGCGTGCGTGATGCACTTTGTGTGGCGGCCGATGAACCTCGTGTTGCGGCAGGAAATGTCGGGGAAACACAGTGCGGTGTACGAGCAGTACAACCTCGAAATAAATTCATGAACACGGAGAATGCATACACAGACAAAATAGATCAAGTTCTGTGAATTAACGTGCAGAAATCTTCTTTCTCTATCGAATTTGTTAGCCTAATTATTCATCGAAACCTTTGACAATCGGAACACCGCGTGTTGTGACCAAAGTTCATGAAGTTACTGTATGTAGCGCGCCGAAGGCGTGCTTCATAGCGCCGTCTACAGGGCGCGTTTCCTCGTACACGAACATCGATGCCTATGTGAGGCGCACACGTGCAAGTACTGAGAAAAAGAAAGTCAGTTGACTGCACGTAAACATTGCCGTACATGTACATACTCCTGCTGATTTGTGTGTACGTATGAATACACACATTTAATCTTGCGGTGGGGGTGTTGATGCTTGAAGTATCGGCATACTCCGAAACTAGCTGGACCAGATTCAATTTGTGTGCAAAGTATGTGCATATGCTGCACGTATTGTGTGCATGTGATTCTGTACGATCGCCAACGTGTTGTGCAGCGAGATTTTATGAAGGGCTGGCAGGCATGACATCGAAAAAACAAATGATATGAAGGATTGTAGTGGCTGTATTTTTGCAAAAAGGGCACGGCGGCCAAGGTAAATATGGGGCAAGGCAAAACTGGCCGTGAAGACGGAGATTTTTTGTGGGGCACCTCGGCCAGTAAGAAGGCAACGACGGCACTGGCCGTCGTGGCCGTCGTTCATTTCAAGCCCTGGGTCATTCCATGAAGTTGGTACACTTTTTCACACAAGTTGTGAAATTTTGAGGATTTCTTCACATTCACAGTTATTCATATACCCAAAACAGATTATGTGTGTCCGAGCAGCACTAATACCCAATTCACAACATGAATTTTACAAATCAAATGTATTTTCTTCATACACGATACGGATAAACTATCACACCGTAACAGGACACCAAGTCTTTTGGTGTCCCTGTTACATGTGAAACCAGTACCTTACTTTTGGCATATCTTAAGAACTTTCTTCAACACTTTCTTTACTAAACCACATTCTGTGTACTTACAGATAGCAATATTGAACAAATGGAAGTCAGACGTTTGCAATTGAAATTTACAGTGATATGGTACAAATAAGCTATGGGTTTTACATGTAACATGGACACCGGTGTCTATGTTACATGTGAAATCCACAAAAAATCATATTTTATGCCTCATATCTACTGAAGAGGTCTGATTTTCATATCTTTCCATTAGAGAGATATATCCTTAACTAGTTCATAAAATGCAGACATGTTCAAGGCAAATCAATGGAAATATGTCAGAAAATGTGTTTTACGGTTTCACATGTAACACGGACACCATTTTTTTCATTCACAGAATGACCCATAGGCCTATATCTACCAGCTTTCTTAGAAGAATCGCAAGTTTCATATCCTAATATGACATGTACTTATAAGTTTATAAAATTAGTAACAATTAGACAAATTAATAAAAGCAGAGAGAATATAATGACATTTTAAGGTACTGGTTTCACATGTAACAGGACACCAAATTTGGAAGAATGTCACACACATTTTGACTATATATCTTCATCAAGTGTGAAAAAACAATCCAACGAATCCTTTAATCCCTCAAAACTTTATTTGTGCAAATTCATGGACATGTCTGACTTCCTTTTGAAAAAGTTTTTAAAAGGCAGTCTCACAAAATTGGTCACCTTTCAAACAGCAGTATTTTATCTCACTCCTAAAACTGTTTGGACCATAACTACGACCAGGATCCTTTGGAGTAACCTGCTTACCAATTTCATCCACTTTGCATTCCTTGTCACCATCGTTGCAATACTTGGTGTGCAGTACATGTCTCTCTATCACATCATAACGAATCCGTTTCAACTCCTCATAGGTAAAGTACTGCATCAGCAATGGTTGAAAACACTGAAAAGTGAACAAAATGCAAATGTTATAGTTTGTCACTAATGAAGAAATTGAACAAAAATAACGTGAAGCAGAAAGAGTAGAGGGGTGGGCGGGGTGTTGGAGGGTGGTTTTGAAGGGGGCATTAGGAATTTGGATTTTGTTGCATAATAGCAGGCTTCTCATTTCAGATTTGTTGGAAATTGTTGGATTTAGCAGGGCCATACACAGAGGGGAAAAAGGGAGACACTGGGCCAAAATCTGACCATCCCAAAATGCTTTAAAACTGCTGTTATTAGAAAGGGAAGATTCCAGGGGTTACTTTTTAGATCAACTGTCTAGCCCTTCGGGAACCGTTTTTATTGAATTTTCAAGTCCAGAGAAACAAAACGTCAGGAAATAAATAGTCAAATATCTAAATATTTTAAACTTATGTAGAGAATATTTAAAAAATTGAAATTAAATTCCCAAAACATACTGTACACCTTTGTATGGTTTCTACCCATCCTGGAGGTATTTATTGACTACAATATATCAAATTTTACCTAAAATCGGTTCAGAAATAAAAATTAATAACATGCAAATTCTTTTTTCAGGGCACTTCGGTTCAGTTGTGATAAGTGATACATGTATGTTTGGAACAACATATCAAAAAATTGTCATGGGCTACTTAGCCATTTTGGGGAAAATATTTTCTAAAGTTTCCGGCCTCGGCCAGATATTGCCAAATATACCAAGGTCGGGAAAACCACAAAATATAGAAAATTTGAAGAATTTTTTTTTTGAATTTTTAAACCCTTTTGAAAACAGCTGAACTATGTTAATTAGAGAATTTTCTTTTGTCTATTTGTGCCTTAACAGAAAAAAAAACATTAAAAAACAAAGTAATAAATATTTTATCAGATTAAGAATATCGTAGACAGTTTATTCTATACGACTAAGAGGGAAAGTGGCTGTACATGTAGTTAGTGAAGATGTTTTAATACAAACCATTGTTGTGATATCTAATTCTAATTACCTCCTCCTCCTCCTGCATGTGAGGAAGGAAATCTTTGGTGAAGACTTCAAGTGCTTCTCTGATATTCCTGCCGATGGTTATCATTTCACTGGGTGAGTGGCAATGCTCGGTTCGTTTACATTCATCCTCCAGCAGGCACTGCATCTCGCTGAGACGATTGTCAGAGTGAATTTTGTAGACGGCTTGGTTCTCAATCTGCAAATTAGCCATCGAGTGCAAGGTCAGTAAGTGAATAAAATAATTACATCTTCACTGGTCGACAATACCTTCAGTTGGGGGCTTGGGGCATAGCTGATGTTAATGGCTGAGCTTAGGGAAAGTTCCATTAACCCTCCTACTGTTATAACTATCACAACCTATATAAAAAAAAAACCTTCCTCTCCCATAGCTTGTGTGTTACAACCTATCACTCGATAGGTTTTGATAGATAGGGTATCTGGCTCCATTTTGGCACAGGGAGAGGGAGGGTTAAACATGTTAACAGCAGCCAATGGTTTTGCCAAAGTCATCACTGAAAAGTACAGGGTCATCATACTATTATCCCCATTCATGAATCTTTCTTTAATCCTAACTACCCCAAGCCTTACAAACTCCAACAGCAGGTTGTGTTGAATTGGCACCATTACTTTACATGGAGCTATGATGCCCCAATTTGTCCGAGTCCGAAGAATGTGCCATACTGTAGGTACATGTATACTGCACAGTGTTGGATTTTGACAGGTTGAGGGCACTTCCTAGTAAAAATGCCTAGAAGGTTAGGGTTAAAAGGGTTAACATAAGAACCTCATCGATCTTCATTGAAAGAAATAAGTTCTCTGCAATTACACAAGGATTTGAAGGTTTTTCTGTTGTGTATCGTAAGCACACACAAGCGATGCGGTGTTGTACAAGCACTTGTCTGGCACACAAACTTCACTGCTTTTTTAAACCCAGGTTTCCCATCTTTACACACATTTTTCTCACTGGACATTGGATGATAACTGTTCTGATATATGTATCTACACATGTGTAGATACATGTACATTGTATGTTTACAACTCTTGCCTATATTGATATAGCCCACTGATATGGCATCCTAGCGCACGGAACTGCACGGGAGGACTACAGTGTATGCTAGAAATTGAGGTTCAACATTTACAGTTTACATGCATAAATGTGACCCGCTCTGCAAAAAGGGCACATAAGTCCCTGTATGCTTTTACGCGTAATGGGCCGTTTTATGTGAAGAGGGTGAACAATTCTTCAAACAAGTGATTTTCAAGGGAGGGATTAATTTTTCATCTTTGATACCTATATTATCCTAGTTCATAACGAAAATATTTAATTTCAATGAATAAAGTTTGAAAACAAAATGTGTTTGTGTCGAGTGCTTCAATCTACATGTATTGCTTTGCTTTTTGTTTTTCTAAATGGCTTGTTTCTCCTTAAGTCGTTTCAAGAAATTCCTGACAACAAACATGCACATTTTCAAATATCTCGCGAATGCAAAATGCGGCAGGCCTCGGACATTTTTCGAATTTTGCAACATAATTGCCCTTTTTTTGCAGAGTGGGTCACAAATATTCTTGGCATCATCTCTGCCAACAGTTTAATAGTCCATCTTTCCCGAAGGATAGAAATATTCCTCCATAAATGTAAAGAAAAGGAGCCATTTCCGGCTCAAAATCATCTCAATGCGACACCGACTTCACAAACAAACGGAGAAATACCTTGTCCACTTGTCTTGAATGTTCATCAACAGAGGGTGTAATTTACAGGCAGTCAATGCATGCACTGTGCATGCCACGCAATAGATATCATGTACATTGTACACATACCTGTACATATACAAATGTACATAGCATGCGGCAGGGTATTGCTCCTCTTGTTTGTGAAGTCAGCATCACACCGAGATGATTTTGAGCCGGAAATATCTCCTTTTCTTTACATTTATGGAGGAATATTTCTACCTTTCGGGAAAGATGGACTATTAAACTGTTGGCAGAGATGATGCCAAGTATATTTATACAGGTACACAGTGATTTTTTTAACCTGAATTTCTAGCATAGTCCTCCCGTGCAGTTTCATGCACTAGGACGCCATATCACTAGGGCTAATATTGATAATGCATCCTCAACACACACAGGCTTCCGAAGTCCAAACCATTTAAATGGATCAACTATAATGTATAACGGCTAATAACATACCTTGAGGAAATCAAGACGATGTCTGAGTTTCTGCATGATACACTCATTCTCGATACATTCATGAGTCTTGAATTCTCTGAATGTGGATCTTAGACTCCAGAGTAATCCTCGTAGATCAGCATAGTTTGAGAAGTCAGTTGCAGTCAACTACAAGATAGAAAGAAAACGAAGACATAAGTTGGACATTTTGAAAATTGAGATTTCCAATCATTAACCCTCCTGTTCTCAAAGCCAAAATGGAGCCAGCTACCCTATATATCAAAACCTATCAAGTGACAGATTGAAACACACACAAACTGTGAGAGTTGGTGTTTAGAGTTTTTGATAGGCTGTGATATAAGTATAGGAGGGTTAATAAACTATATAATGTAAGATTTGTAATAAGGCTGTTCGATATGATGATATTTCCCGATATTTCGATTTTTTTTCATATATCGAAAATCGAATCAGCCCCTGTTAAAACCCCCAAAATATTAGGGAATTTGATATACCGAAGAATATCGCGATATACACATACACATTGTATACATGTAGGTAGCTTTTTGCGGCATTGAAGATTTTTCTAAGTGTGTATTAAGTGTGGATTAGTCCAGTTTACCTTGCTCAAAATTCTAGTTATTTCCAATAAATTTGACGCCAGAATAGTACATAACATATGATGTACTAAATATGTGTCGTTTCTTTGGTCGTTTCTTTGATCGTTTTCTAAACACCGACATGACCTCTCCATCTTATCTCTGCACTGTTCAGTATAGCGCAAGTGCATGGATTGCATCGTTGGTGTAGTCTTGGTCAAGAGCAAACAGCACTGAATGCTACCGTCTTATTCCCAGTCCCGCAGCCAACGCGTTGTGAACTTCGTCTTGAGAAGAGACTAAAACCTGGGGTTATGACACTTGTTGCAATAAGGCCAACCCCTATAGCGCATCTGCGCATTGGTTTGTTGGTGTAGCCTTGGTTAAGTGCAAGCAACCACACTGAACGCCACCCTCTTATTCCTATTGTACAATGCACGTATGTACACGCAGCTAACGTGTAGCAAACTTGACCATTGATGTTTCAACCAGGCGGTATGTGCGATCAAGTCTATGGTGAGGACATTAATAAATTTGTGAGGGTGCTCTTCATTTGGTGACTCATTTTCTGAACAGGAAATTGTGATTAAAAATTGGATGTTTTTTTTTTTGCATTCTTACAGCTTTATTTAAATTAAAATATCAGAATTGTTGAAATCATGATTGGCATTTTTCATTGAAATATAATACTGCCTTTTCATTGAAATAAGGTAGGGAGTATGGCGCTGTCTTTTTTTAGCTACATGTACTTGTCACACATTCGATATCAATGGAAAGGGAATTACAAGACAAATTATATGGTATGAAAATTAGCTCGACGGGTCCTTGCATTAGAGCTACATGTATGGCACTTTAAAGGTGTAATTTCTGGGTGCCGGTGTCCGTAAAAGTGGAGACCATGTCATGTGCGCCTTAAACGTGCTGACATTGTTATCGATAGCACTGTGTTAACGAAGGTCTAATCTGTCTATGCATGAATGCATTTTGAGGCATTTTCTTTGGTTCAGATTTTATTGAGACGAATTTTTCGATAATATTTCCAAAATTGTAGTATCTTATATCAATGGCAACTTATGAAGTAACTTTCTCACCTCCAAGTTTGTGAATTAAGTAGGCCTAAATGAATAAACCTTTTGTCCATATACTTCACTTTGCTGTGTTTTGGACTGCTCAAAATACTAATTGTTTGAAGACCCCTAATTTTGCACGGGTTCAGATATACGGTCCAAAATGGTGGAATCCCTAAATAAGGCATGAATAAAGACAAAGATTTTAAGAAAATGTGAGTTTTACTTTTAAGCATTCGTCATAATCTGCACTCTAATTTGTGTGGAAAATAATCACAATTACTCTGCATTAAAAGTACATATTTCAGGGACCAAAAAATATCTGCTTTAAATCAATTTGTCTTTACTTTGCAAAATCCGATGGAATCCAAACTTGAATCAAATTGTTTCTTAATATGACTATCAAACTACATCAAAAACAAATGTATCGTGCCACCAGCTATATTCGCAAGTAGGCAATATTCGCGCACCACCTTTCTCCATCAGGCAAAATAAAAACATAAAAATGATTCGCGTCCCCGCCCGCTTCCTTTGTGGATGCCGCCTGGATTTTTAAAATATTTTTACCACAGAAACATTATGTATAAAACCAGCATGAATTCGTGCAGGAGCCGCGTCGTCCACCTAGGAATCAGTCAAGCATAGTAAATATTGTAGCGCCCTCTTGTGTTGTGCTGTGTCGCGAAAACGAATTTGGCACAAGAAGCTGAAGAAGAAGAAGGAGAATGCGACGCGGCTAAAAACAAGTGTCAACCAGTCAATCGGAAAATAAATACTTGCGAGTCGGAAGTTTTCATTATAGACTTTGTCGGTCACTTTCCACATGTAGTCGATCGTGCGATCTCTAAACACGTCTTTGTGAGAGTGTAAGGCTGCGTCCGAATTTCTTGTCTAGGGCTATTGTCTAGGTGTTCGTCCATTACAAATACGCGCGATGTAGACGTAGCTGTAGCTCAAGATGCTCATTTCTGACACGGCCTAAGTAACCCACTGCAAGTCCAGCCCTAGTGCATATTTCTATAGTTTTCAGCTAGTCGTTTCAACCCGAATCCTTCAACACGCACTGCATATAGGAATGTAGGTTGACATCGAAGCCAAATGCGACGGGTCTGAGACTAGCTCACGCGCATGAGCATATGTACTGTGTGCTCGTCTCAAGTCCTCCCTCTACCAGTCTGCTCTAGACAATACGAGCTTGACTTAGCTGAACCGGGTAAATAACTAAATACACTGTATATAGAGTCAAAGACAAGGAGGAGCGTGTTGAGTCATGTGAGACCCTAACTATCGATCTCCATTTTATATTAATTTAGTACATGTACTAGTTGGTGATATTAACATGGTGCTGACCTTATGCAGGACATGGTGATATACAAACATACTATTAAGTATTAAAACAGTTCTCTTGTCCAACATGTCTCTTTCATTATTAATGCGTCTTTGAACAGGGAAACACCAACGATTGCCAAAATTCTTTTTAAATGACGGCCATCTTAAAAATTAAAAATTAAAAAATAAAAATAAAAAGCCCCTCTTCCTCCTTTTTATGAAAACCCGGACGTGAAACATGTTTTTTTTATTCGGCCTAATGTGAAGTAATTAATTAGTAACTAAATCTGGTTCCACGTGGCTCTCGTATAATGTGACGCAATGACCTTTGCGCTATGCCCGAATATGGGCTACATCGATTTCGGCACTACAGAGGCAGTGCGTTTGAGGATGACAAGATTTGTTGTGCACTGATGACACTTGGCTGCCTTGGAATTGTATTTTCTGTCAGGTAGCAACACTGGGAGAATAGAAGTATAGTCAAAGACACTACTTATTTTGTTCACGTGAGTAAAATTTCCTTGTGGAGCTTAGGTGCGCGAAAATTGCCAACTCGTGGATACACATATTGTTTTTAGGGCCTACATGCGTGACTATATAGTCGCCACGTCCCTATTGTCGCCACCTGTTACAGAAAAGGGTGTATGTTTTGATCACAGGTGATCTAAAGGTCAAAGTAGATTATGCTAAATAGCCTGCCTATTGATCCTCCAATCACAGCCTGTTATCTTGACCCCGCGCGTTTCATGCCAGTTTCCCGACGCACCGCTGCTTTTAAATCAATTTTGGGTCCACCTACATGTACGACTTACGACAGGTAGGTAACAATGTTTATGTTTGCGTGTATTCATTAGTGTACACAGATCGTTTGTAATAGCATTAACGCAGATTTTCACAGTTTAATCGTATTTAAATAAGAAAATTATGTAGTGGTGACTATATGGCCAGTCTGCGTCAGTCTGCCTGGCGAAATTAGGGCAAGTGGATAAAATCAGAATGCACGTATTTTAAATGGGCTGACGTAAACCGCCGTGTTACTGGTATAAAACTGCAGTGTTCATAGATTGTGTCCATGAATAAACTTAATATATTTTATAATATACTTTATATAATAAATGTGTCAAATTTACTTAAGAAACAGTCAAACTCATCTTCCTTACTTTAAAGACCTTTATTCTTCACTGGGTTGCTAAAAAGAAGGATAGAGCTATAAACGCTCCATGAAAGAACTCAGCAAATTTTATCTACAGCTGCGTTCGAGCGTGTTATTCTTGATACTCGCGGATGCAGGAAAATGTTGCGTGCGCATTACTCCCGGCGCAGGAGTATACTCGGTTACCCTCAGGTCATACTCCTGCCGTTCGTGTGCTCAGGAGGTATACTCGTGTTAGCACGAGTAGCACGCTCTAACGCAGCATACAAACAGTACAATAATGTACATTCAGACTGATACTCCGCCGTCAAAATATATGAATGGAAATTTTTAACTCTGCCCACATTATCATCGGGTTTCAGCAACCAATGGCTTCACTTCAATAGTACTTTACTCCCACCCACTCCGGTGAACGTACCATCTGGCTTTTACAACAAATGCTTTTACTCCCTTCGTTTTAATTGCATTTCATACGAAGGTACCCACGACTGTGGCTATTGTGTTTGTGATTTTCCAGAACAAGAAGTGCAATTGATGTAACGGCGACCTTGTGAACAGGTACTTTAAAGTCGCCACCTAAATGTGGTTGACTTTGACGCTTTGTATCCATGAAACTATTTGAGGCAGTATGACAGGACGATGTTGAAATGGAAGCAAACATGCCAAGGTATGCTGTGAAAACCTGAAAAAAGGTAAAAACAACACCATTGTTAATGTACAAATGTATGACCAAAAATGAGGGTTTGGGTGGCGACTATATGGTAAGGACATTAATAAATGTGTGAGAGCGCTGTTCGTTTGGTGACTCATTTTCTGAATAGGAAATTGTGATTAAAAATTTGATATTTTTTTGCACATTCTTACAGCTTTATTTTAATTCAAATATCAGAATTTTTGAAATCATGATTGCCATCTGCCTTTTATTCATTGAAATAAGGCATGAATAAAGAAAAACAGTTGAGAAAATGTGAGTTTAAGCATTTCTGTCATAATCTGGACTCCAATTTGTTTACAAAATAATCACACTTTACTCTGCATTTACCATACACATTTCAGGGACCGAAATATCCCTGCTTTAAATAATTTTTTCTTCGCTTTACAAAATCCGATGGAATCCCAACTTGAATCAAATCGTTTCTTATGACTTTCTCTTCAAATTTACATCAAAACCAAATGTACAAAATGTATTTGAAAAATGTATTAGTCTCCCTATATATGGTCACGCACGTTAGGCATACCCTCCATCGGTATCCCCTACTTCTAGAAACTAGAAGGCACCTCCGTGTGCCTTCTACTACTAGTTCAAGCACTCTTAAGGCCGTAACTCAATGGGAATAAACCTTTTTGACATTCTCAATGCATTGTGGGTTTGGAGGCCAAACAAACCATGTAATTTATACACAAACCTATGGCACTGTGAACCAGTCCAAATATTAATTGATTTTATGCTAAATATCTGTCATGATTTGAGCGATACCCTTTTCACATATCTTTGCATATAACATAAGGAAAATAATAACCAGAAAAATCAATTTTAAATGGCAATAAAAATAAAGGAAATAATTGGGGAATCCCTCTCAGGGTACCAGTTACTGATGAATGAACATTTCTGGAACTAGAACGGCTAATAATGTCACATTATTAGCCAATCAGAAGAGGATTTTTGAAAGCATGACAACGAACATGTGACCAATGCGACCAATCACGTCCGTTCTAATGTGCTTGCTCTTCTATAATGCCAGTTTGGCTGATGCAGTTCCCATGAAGCTTTGAGAATGTCGAAAAGGTTTATTGGCATGGCGCTTTGATAGACAAATTACTTCATTCCAGAATTCCACCTTCTCTATCAAAATCTCTATCAAAACCCGTCCTGGCTGATCCATATCTCTCTAAAATTTGGGAACAATGGTTTTTGGAACATGGGACCGACAAATTTCCGACAAATCAGAGCTTTTACTCACCATCCTCCCGTTTTCCACATGAGGAAATTCACACCGTACACTTTGTGTGCATGCACACCAGTTGCACACAATGCGCACGCGCAGGGGTCGAAGGCCGACCTCCGTATATCGGCTCGACTATTGTCGGAGGTGGGGTGGGAATATCTTGCTTTTATCGCGCGAGTCTAATTTGCAAGTCTGAGGAACAAAATACTTCCATTTGAAATTCATGCATGAATCCATCTATTCACCGACATGGATGTACTGTAACACGGATGGGCACGGCGCGGTAGGAAACAAGCGCGGTGCTCAATGGTTGGCTCAGCACGCACGTGCTCGGCTGAGCTGGTGACATCACAGAAACCATGCGGCATGGGCACGCAAATTCGTACGCACACACGTACGGTCGGTGCACGCACGTACGGCCGGTGCATTCCGAGCCGTGGAAATTCCGAGACGTACATACACGTACGACCGCATACGGTCGGATCCGTACGTGCGCATCAAAATCCCCATCGAGCATGCAATCCATGCATATTCACATGGCGCACTCAATTTCTCAAATGCACTCATCCCATGGCATCGTACTTTTGCCAATAAAGTAATGCATCACGATGACACGATCACATTCAGCCAGTGGCGCGGTTTCCTATACTAAAATGGTAACAAAAATATTACTTACCAAACTTACAAGATCACCAAGGAACCCGCAAGTTGTTCAGCCTCAGGTTGACATCAAAGAAATCGAATTAAAAACTGAAGGAAACCACTAAATCGTATGATTTTGGTACCATTCGAAAGATCGTCGTGAGCTCGATCGAAGTAGAAGCGGATCGAATTACTGACGTGAAGTATGTGCGCGTGCGCGCGACAATTTCATTCATGAAAACTGCCTTATACGGCGAGTATGATGACGTCATATAATGAGGCGGTTGTGTACTGTGGCCCTCTCGCAGCGTTCCATGCCAATTCATGTAGGTCATTTTTCGCTGTGCGGAAATTTGTCGGTCCCATTTTCCAAAAACCATTGTTCCCAAATTTTAGAGAGATATGGATCAGCCAGGACGGGTTTTTAGGGGAAGATTTGATAGAGAAGGTGTAATTCTGGAATTGGAATGAAGTAATTCGTCTATCAAAGCGCCATGGATGCCAATTCCCATTGAGTTACGACCTCAATGGTTTCCCCAAACGAAATGGCAACAAAACCTACCTTGTCCGAATACATACGGACCAACTCTTTCATACGACTGTGTGGGCCGGAAAACACGTCCACTTCCCTCGGTGCTGGCGCCATTGTGAACTTTAAGATGATAATAATTTGCAGAAATCAAACCACAGCTCACCTACATCATGCCTACACATGATGTACATGTATGAATGACATGTACAAAATATTATCATGGCGATCGCGATTTAGTTTAGGTCTGGTTTCAGCCGCAACGTGTTGAAATTACGCGTAGAAAGTCCAATTATTTCTCAACAAGTATAAGGCTCGTTCCTAGATTTTCTTTTCAATAGCTTAATATCACGGAATTATTTATTGGTTTCTCTTTAAATATTTATGATTTATAACCGCTACAGGGTAACTTAGGATTTATTGTTGACTCATTGTTGTAGATCATGTACATATCAATTAATTAATTAATTAATTATTATTTTTCAAATAATCAAGCTTTACATTAATGTATACATTTTATTTTATTTTATTTTATTTCACTCTCGGTTCATCGCTTTATCTGTTGTTTTATGTTTGTTATAGTCTCTGTTATGTATTCATTGATCAGTTTGTTCCTTGTTATTTATACACAGGGGACTCGCACTCGACAAGCTTTGCTTCTTGCGGGTCCCCTCCATCCCTGATTTATATTTCTTATTTTCAATAACATTATTAATTAAATTTTGTTCTTTTCTTTTATAATGTGATTAATTATGTATTTATTTCTCTGCTTGGATGAAAATAAAGTAAAGTAAGTAAGCAATACTACGCGACGGGGCCGTGATCAGACTACATCTTGTGAAGTTTATTGACCTCTTTACTACGTCACTGTATTCGCGCGCGACACAATGACCGCCCTCTCGTGATTGAGTTAGAAATTCCCCAGTGCGTCCATAGTAACAGCACAATAAACATTGACATGCAGACCCTGTTGATGTTACCGTGCGTGTGGAGCCCCTGATCGTCAGGAAATCGTCTTTTTCCACACACTTTATAAGATTTGAGGTACTTTAAAAGAATCAGGTGGTGTTAACTAGTTTCTGACGTAGATCGCGCCCAAGAAATCCTGCACCATGAGGGAACTGTTCGACGTTCAACGCCAGAACTTCTGGACGGAATCTATACACAAGGAAGCATACACTCGTCTGGCATGGCACGAGAAATACAGCAAAGAGTTCGCCAGGGAAGCTCGCCAAGGCATCGCTCGCAAACACCGCCCAAACATGGTGCCCCAGGTCGGAGCGAGCATGAAGGCTGCCAAGCCGGCTGAAGAATCCCAAAGCCTGGGGGATCTCGCAGCCAAGAAAGAAGCAAGAAAGAAAGACTTGGCGGCAGTGGCAAGTCATGATCCGGATGCCTTGCTGGTTGAAATGAGGTCTGTCACACCAGCAATCAAGAAGCAGCTATACAAAGGTTTCAGCAAGGAAGGTACTGGTCGCTACGCCTACCTACAGATCCGGAAGCTGAAGAAACCCGAGGCCAAATATGACTTTCCCATCACTAGCTCCTGGGAGTATGGCTGGAGACTGGATGATGTTGTCAAGGAATTCCGAGCACCTGCTTTTGGCCGATCTCGTATTGTCAAAGACTCATTCTACCGTACCAATGGAATCTTTTAATATTAAACTTAAAGTCATCGCCTTCAATAATTTCAAGAGACTTTGTGAAATTTTCATAGAATTTGTTGAGATAGTCCACATTGCAGTAAATCCATTAAGATAAAACATAAGGCATTTTCAAGAGAACTTCCATCTGTGTAATCGATCTTCCCCTTTTGTATATGAATGCATTTTTGAAAAGAAAATTCTTAATTCTCAGTGCAGCTACACATGCTGATGCGCAAGAACAATTGGCATGCTTCAGTGTTGAATTACATCGAAGATCGTGAAATGAATGAAAACCTGTATAGCCGCAGGTACATACGCACTGGTACATTTGTAGACATCAACATTTATTTAACAAGATCCAAACTGTGACTTTAATAGGAATGCATAAAATAAACAAATAGAATGCTTTGTTTCGGTGAAAGTTGAAGTATAAGTGTTAATGTAGCTAAGCAGTATTACTAGTTAACAGGGGTGGACATGCAATCTGTTCTTGATTATAGCAAGACAGAAAGATACATATATTAAAAAATTATTGTATGACAAACTTCTGCACGTAATTAGCTCAACAGTATCTGGTTAAAGTAAAATGATTGTAAAATGTTTCTTAAAAGTCAGGCCTACATGTACATGTAGAGCAGCAATTATAATGGATTAGTTCTGCGGTTTCAGGAAAAGTTATGTAATTCAGAATTGAAAACAAAAATTGTGAAAATGCAGTTGGATTGTGACTGACCAGCAACTGCAGACAGGGCATGATACATTGCTAACATGTGGTTGTTGTAATTGGGTGCTAAGGTTAAGAGATGATGGCATGTAGAGGAACGCCTGGCAAGGAATTCAGGTTCAGAATTTAATTGTCTTGCCAGGTTTCAAACTGAAGTACAATTGTAAATGTACTTGATGAACAAACCTTCATTTAGCCACACAGACACAGGCTTACTTACCTCTCTTATATTTTTCTACAGTACAGTGCATGTTGGAATTTGGGCAGAATGCCAGATATTGGTGTACAGGTTATATTCTAAAATATAAAGTTGCTTCCAGACGTTGGCTACTTTTCAAGTTTCATCAGGAAAGATTCTTTGTTGGGATTAATTCAAGCTTAGACTAATTAATTTAAAGCACATTGAAAGATTTACAGCAGCAATAAAATTATTAATGCGTTTTTTGCAATGTTTGTAAATGTGTTTACTACATATTTCTTGTTTAATAGTACAAGTATTGCAGTATACCAAGCTTCGCCAATAAAACAGTGCATGCATGCATGTATCATTACATGTATGTCATGGGAATTTTCGGGTTGTAAAGCATGCAGTGCGTGTAGTGTATTGTATTGTATTGTATTGTATTACATCAGGATATCCCATGGTATTTAGTGAAAAAGTCCAACAACGTGTGGAATTAGATCCCGTTAGTCAACGGAACTAACATTGTGCTTGTTGAAGTCCAGATTTGTGGCCACACACCGGCGACCACCTTGAAATCAATTGATGGATAAAATAAAGTTATCGCCGATGTACGGAAGCATTAAAGGGACATTCATGTAGTGACAACAAATACTTAGGACGCCCTGCTAAGTACATCTCATCTGCGCCACCGTGTCATGCTATGACTATGAGACGGCGTAAAATCGGCGGCTTGGATGTATAGGCCTTATTAAAATACAAACTGCATCGTAATCAATTTAGAACTTATTTGGGAAGGGGAGGGAGGCGGGGTGGGGGATGGAGCTAATCCACAAGAGGGTTTGCTGACCCAATTAAGAGGCGTGCACAGGTTTAGCAGTTTATACATTAGTAATTGTACAGTGGCAAAAGAGAAAACGACTCTGTTCTAATGTACGAATAATATGCGCGGGCAAAGGTCAACAGAGGGCGGTATCCAGAATGGGAGACTTTTGAGACGCTAGCTGGATATCGGATGGGGGCGCGGCAGGCATGCACCCACTGATATCTATACACTGGATTGGCAGCGCAGCAGTGATTGCCTATGCGTGAATTGAAGCCACCGCGCGGCCATCTTGCTATATTCAAAACAATGGCCGTTTTCCAAGCTGCGGCTTCAGCTCCGTCTCCAACTTCAGCCCATTCATAAACTACATGCATGAATGCAGTTTGGCAATGGGCTGAATTCGGAGACGGAGCTGAAGCCAGGGGCTTGGAAAACGGCCATTGTGTTGAATAGCAAGATGGCCGCGCAGTGGGCTTCAATCGCGGAGCTTCGCAGCCAATCCAGTGTATGATCAGTGCATGCACCAGACAAACCGGTCCTTTTTGCTAGATCTGAGCATGCGCGCGTAGTTCTGAGCATGCGCACGACTTGTAAGTCTAATGGAAAAGAACCGATATGTCTGCTACCACCGTCGTCTCAAAGGTCTCCCAATGGACTCGCATTTTTACCATATGGATTCCTTTGGGGAACTAACCCATTGAGCAGGTTTTAATGTGCAACCTCCATGAGAGAACGCAGCGAAAAAAACTTTAAAATTTGCCCTTTTTCGCATCTGTCGCCACCACTACATTATTCAACAGAGTATACCTTAGATCTTGCTACATTTTGACCCAAACATTGCATTCTTTCAGAAAATGATAGAAAAACTGAACAAAAACTTGATTTCCCCTCGCGTAAATCATGTTAAACACTGCATTAAAATCTTCCCGTTTTGTGTTTAAAATACGCGTTCAGCCAAAAACTGGTCCAATAATATTATCATAACCTATAGACCGGGAGCCCAGGGGGGGTCAGCCTAGCTGGAAAGTTAACAATTTTCCATGTATATAGCAATGATCCACGTGCATGCCGATGTAAGGAAATGGACGTCTCCCGAGCACACTGTGGTGGGTGTGGTCAGGAGGGCCATGATGACACCTAGCTGGTGAGTTAACCCGATGAAACCTACTGGAAAATGTTCGGCATAGTCCCAGGTATCATGAATGGCCACTGCCAGACATTTTCAGTGGTGAAGTGGGCCCACCAGACGAAAAAAAAACATTACAGGAGGGGGCGTGGCCGTAACCCCCTCCTGTTCCTTTTCGCTGATACAGTTGCAACGCGGCGACAGAGAAAAATGTGAAACCAGTTTCTATAGATGTCTTGACACTTGTAGAAAATAAAAGATCAGACTTATTAACTTAAGAGCTCGCGAATAGTGCGGAGGGGGCGTCACGAATGGGATGAGTCACAAATGAATTATAAACCTTTATTGAAATATGTAAAACACCTCAAAATGGAACTTAGGTCTATACTAGGTCTAGGTTACCAAGCCCAAATTAACAATTATGCATATTATTTGACAATAGAAGAAAGAAAAACAAGCATGCAGACATCATATGCATAACCTACAAAGTCATCACATTCTATTTTGATATCAACAGTGATACCAGGGTCGTGCGCGCACAATGGTGTAAATCCGTGTCGGCGAGTGGGAGGGATGGGAGATGACCGAAATAGAGCCTGAAAGTTCACCCCTGTTGGCGCGCATCCGGAGACCTTGAATAGGAAAATTAACGTGAAGAAATTGAAAAATTTACAATTTTTTGGGTACATTGATTTCTTTAGAAAATCAACCCCAAAAATGCCTTTTTAAATTATTGTAGGTTTCCCGGCCAATTTGCGATTTTTTTCTGATTATTTTCGTTATTGGTCATTCAAATTCGCGTGGTTTTTACACATCTGATCAAAATAGGTTTCTTTTTCACTGTTTGGGCATTCCATTTCAATTTTTAAGCACCCACGATTTTGTTCCTAATGTTCGTTTAGGGGCATTCTTTTTCGTTTTGGGCATTCAAGACTTCATTTTTGCATTCTGACTGCTGTGGTGTGGGATGTGACGTTTTTAACACCCGAGGGATGCATAGCACCCGAGGCGAAGCCGAGGGTGTTATGCGTCCCCGAGGGTGTTAAAAACGCCGGCCTATCCCACATCACAGCAGTCAACAATTTTTTTTGTTTATATCGCCAACCCAGTTTTTTTTAGCTCAACTTGCCTTGCTCGGTGGAAATTAACTCAAACAAATCACGCGATCAAAACAGCTGATCGTCTGCTAGTTCGCTGCTCCCATTATAGTTTACTATCAAAAAATTAGCTGGCCTGACGTTTCGAACTTAAGCAAGTTCTTTCTCAAAGGCAAATGACAGAGTACAAGAAACAAACATGTAGGGAACACACATGCATGAGGGGGTGGGTGGAGAAACACAAAAGAGGGATGCAAGGGAGCATGGCAGTGGGTAAACATCAAAGAGAGAGGTTTGGGTAAGGATGAATGCGGGGAGGGATTAGGATGAAGGTTGAAGCTGGGGAATTGGACAAAGGAATGTGGTTAGTGGCAAAGATAAACAGGAAATGGTAAGACAACCCCATTTGGCCAAGAGACCCCAAGAGGGTTTGCCAGGAGGATAATCTGTAAACAAATGACAATGGGGAAAAAATTAAAAGTTAATCATTCCCTTCCTGGATGTTTAGACCATGTGGTTGAATAGTCCGAAGACGTTTCATCCAAACTTTCTCTCGGCTGAGGCGAACTGAGTCCTTGCGGTGGAAAAGTGATTCTATGCCCTGTAGAATCATATCAGAAATGGAATGGTTAGGCAAGTTGAAGTGATGACCAACAGGGGTGTCAATTTTCTTGGTGTTTACAGTCGATCGATGGCCATAGAAACGCTTCTTGAGCGTGTTCTTGGTCTCCCCGACATACTGGATACCACAAACCCTGCAAGAAATGAGATATATGACATTAGAGGTGTTGCAAGTAATGTTGCCATTGGTTCTGTGAGTAGTTCCAGATGAATGGCCAGAAAAGGAGTCAGACTCCTGCATGTGAGTCTGGCAAACAACACACCTGGAATCGCACTTAAAAGTACCATGCTGTATGGGAGGGGATGCAGCCAAGGTGGGGACCTCGGCTCGAACAATCAGGTCTCGTAGATTGCGGGGGCGCCTATAAGCCAATATTGGGTTGTCAGGGGCGGCACGGGCAAGGCGATCTGAAGTATGAAGGATATGATGGTTGTCATTAGTTATTTTACGAAGGGGAGGGAGACTAGGATGAAAGGTGGTGACCAAGGGAATCTTGGGGTCGGCATTAGTGCTAGGTGTCTTTTTCTTGAGCGCAAAATCTCTGGTGATAGATTTGGCTCTGGCGATAGCACGTTGAACTTGGCGGGAGCTGTGGCCCCTGGCAACCAAGTTATTCTTCAGTACCTGTACATGATGGGAAAAGTCAGAATTATTAGAACAAATCCTTCTGAGTCTAAGTGCCTGGCTGAATGCTATGCCTGTCTTGCAATGCCTGGGGTGACAGCTGGAGGAGTGGAGGTACTGGTGGGTGTCTGTGGGTTTAGAATACAGATCAGTGGTTACCGAGTTGTCTTCCTTGCGGATGGTGACATCCAGGAAGTTGGTCTGATGCACTGAATACTCTGATGTAAACTTGATGGTCCTGTGGAAGGAATTAATGTGATTAATGAAAGTCTCCAGACTGTCCTGATCACTGGTCCAGATGAAAAATACATCGTCAATATATCTCCACCATACCCAGGGGCGACATGGTGCTGAGGCAAGCATGCGCTCTTCGAGGTCGCCCATGAAGAGGCATGCAAAGGAGGGGGCCATGCGAGTGCCCATGGCTGTACCGTGTACCTGTAGATAGTGTTTGCCTAGGAAGGAAAAATTGTTCTTGGTTAGTACAAGTCTCATGAGGGTGCCAATATCACTGATGGGTGGGGTTGTGTGTCCTGCCTTGGCCAGGGCCGAGGAACAAGCACGAATACCCTCCTCGTGGGGGATGTTGGTGTACAGGGATGAAACGTCAAAAGTCCCAATGATGGCTGTGCTGGGAATCATGTTCTTGATTCCATCCAGCTTGCGCAGAAAGTCTGGGGTGTCATGGATGTATGATGGCATCTGTGGAACGAGGGGTTTGAGAAAACTGTCAATAAACAGGGAGATACGTTCCGTAGGTGAACCATTACCAGAGACAATGGGCCTACCGGGGTTGCCAGCCTTGTGAATCTTTGGAAGGAGATAAAATCTGGCAGTCCTACAGTCAGAGGGAGAGAGAAATTTATGAGCTTTCTTAGACAGCTGGTCACGTGATCGCATATCGTCCAGCACCTGTTGTATCTCTTGAGAGAATGTACCTGTGGGGTCAGAGTCAAGGCAGATGTAGTTAGTATGATTGTTCAACTGGCGGTGGGCCTCGTCAATGTACTGATGACGATCCATGATGACCACAGCTGAACCTTTGTCGGCCGGCTTGATGATGATATCAGTACGGGAGCGCAAGGCATTCAACGCCAAGCGCTCCTCTCTGCGGAGATTGTCATGAGTTCTGTGGACAAAGTTATCAGGGTTAGTGACTTGAGAACTGACAACTTGAACATAAGTCTCGAGGGCTGGTACACGATTCTTGGGGGGTACCCAGGTACTTTTGACACGGAACGGTTCTGGGTCACATCGGTCAGAATCAAGGAAAAACTCTCGGAGACGGATCCTACGGTAGTATTCCGTGAGATCTTGGCTGAGCTCTACCTGGTTCACAGTGTGGGGAGTAGGACAAAAATTAAGACCCTTTGAGAGAAGTTTATGTTCAGCGTCAGATATGGATGATGAAGAAAGGTTAACTACAGTATTGGAAGGGGGTGGTGGTGTAGACTGGGGCCTGGGGCGTCTAAAGCGTCTCTGTCTGCGTTGATGTTGCTTGGTAAGCAAGCCACCAATCTTCTTGTTTCTCCTGTTAAGCAGAACAGAGTCAAGGTTAGATACGCTCTTATCAATCTCATCATGGAATTTACTGTATCTGGTGTCAGAACAACTGGATCTAAGTTCCGAGTCGAGGTGGGCAATATTCTGATGGAGGTTCTGAAGTGTAGTTTGACACTGTTGAGAGAGGACATTGATGAGTTTAATGGAGGTACCATGTAGAATTTGGTTCCATCTCCTTTGAAGAGGCGGTGAGAGGGTACCCAAGCAGGGAGAGGTAGATAATTGCAAACCTGTAGGGATAAATCGAGAGAGGGAGAAAAAATTGTAGTTATCTTGATGGTAAGAATAGCGTAAGGCCTTCTCCCTAGCCTTTCTGAGTTGCTGGAAAGTACAAACCGAGTTGTCCATACCTGTGGAAAAGGAGAAAATAATGTGGTTAGTACACAATACAGATGGTGCTGCTCATGTCTGTAGAGGGGATAAAATGATGTGGTTATTACAACATAAAAAACAGTTGAACAAGAAGACAAAACAAGATATACAAGTCAGAAAGGAGGATCACCACGAAGGGATACTGCAACAGAAAGGTATTAATATGAAAATGAATAAAACTGCTGCAAACTGCTGACTGACTGAATGGACCTGAAATATACAAATCAAAAAATTAGCTGGCCTGACGTTTCGAACTTAAGCAAGTTCTTTCTCAAAGGCAAATGACAGAGTACAAGAAACAAACATGTAGGGAACACACATGCATGAGGGGGTGGGTGGAGAAACACAAAAGAGGGATGCAAGGGAGCATGGCAGTGGGTAAACATCAAAGAGAGAGGTTTGGGTAAGGATGAATGCGGGGAGGGATTAGGATGAAGGTTGAAGCTGGGGAATTGGACAAAGGAATGTGGTTAGTGGCAAAGATAAACAGGAAATGGTAAGACAACCCCATTTGGCCAAGAGACCCCAAGAGGGTTTGCCAGGAGGATAATCTGTAAACAAATGACAATGGGGGAAAAAATTAAAAGTTAATCATTCCCTTCCTGGATGTTTACAGATTATCCTCCTGGCAAACCCTCTTGGGGTCTCTTGGCCAAATGGGGTTGTCTTACCATTTCCTGTTTATCTTTGCCACTAACCACATTCCTTTGTCCAATTCCCCAGCTTCAACCTTCATCCTAATCCCTCCCCGCATTCATCCTTACCCAAACCTCTCTCTTTGATGTTTACCCACTGCCATGCTCCCTTGCATCCCTCTTTTGTGTTTCTCCACCCACCCCCTCATGCATGTGTGTTCCCTACATGTTTGTTTCTTGTACTCTGTCATTTGCCTTTGAGAAAGAACTTGCTTAAGTTCGAAACGTCAGGCCAGCTAATTTTTTGATTTGTATATTTCAGGTCCATTCAGTCAGTCAGCAGTTTGCAGCAGTTTTATTCATTTTCATAGTTTACTATCGTCAACAGTGTAGGTGAAAATTGCGTGGGTACCAATGATACAGCTTAATAGCTATAAAGCTAGCTGGCTGATGTGATATCACGCTTGGAGTGTGCCAGTCGTTTTTATACAACACCTGAATAAATCCCAGCCATCCGATTGGTGGATCGTCGATCACGTCCATTTAATTATTCGTCCCATCGCACGACGCGAACCAGCACCGCCCAAAAAAATTCTATCACATGGTTCTATCAAACGGTAACGCGTTTGATAGAACTCCCCCGCCGCTACAACACGGCTGTCATTGGACTGGTTCCCGGTCCCTCCGTTGCCCTTCGGACTTCAAATGTATATTATATACATACGGGGACCGGGAACCAGTCTAGGCTGTCATTCACACAAAATGCCGGACGGTGTTTCCGAACCGCGGTTTGTTTTCCTATAAACAGACGACGAAATATTGGAACTCGTAGGCGATGCTGACGCTGCTAACACAAAGAGACAAATATGCAGTCAAACGATTAGAGGAATTTGCAAGACACGCAGGAACAACAATTAAAGCTTTAACTGATTCGGAACTGGACCACTTTTTGTCGCGGTTTTATGCGGGACTGAGAGTGAGAAGGTAAACGGTACGTTGTAACGTTACACCAAGAAATCAATGCATGCAATCTGTCGGATTTATTCAGGCGTTGTATAAAACAAATAATGAATGTTTCACATTCGTGCAATGGTAAGAATAATTTCATTCGGTGACAGATGGAATGTCCCATTCCACTCGGCTTTGCCTCGTGGAATAGAACATTCAATCTGTCACCTCATGAAATTATTCTTACCATCGCACTCATAAACATTCATTATTTGTATATTATAGACCAGACACGTGATCGTTCTAGGCCAATCAAAATACAGTATCCAAGACGGAGATATAACAATGAGTTTTGTGACATCCTAATTTGACGCGCGGTTGAAGCATTCAAATTAGCGAACGTCGGTGTGCATACGACGTATGATCATGCTTTTCTTTTCTTATTCATTTATGGACAATCATTTTCATAAAATGGTAATTCTAATTAATATAAAAATTTAATTGATATATTTTCTTATTGTCTTCTGGGGTTTTTGTAAAAGTTTTGTAAAACTTACGGAAAATTTTGTAACATTTATAATGTACCATCTGAACTGATATAAGAAGTGAATGATGTAACGAAGCAATGAAATAAAAAGGGCTAAGGAATTTTCTTTTTCACTGTTGATCTTTGTTTTAAATTTTTACCCAAAAAATAGGGGCATGCATTTGTATATTGACATGTTTATGAATCCTTTACCTTCTAACTTTGTTCGTTCTGATTCACCCATTGATCTGTTCATGTGCAAGACATCGGGCATTATGTTTGGCAATGGTTGTACCATCGGGAACACTTCTCCTGGGTAATTTGTTTTCTTGGGCCGATTCTATCAGACGATCACACCTCCCCTCCCCCCGTAGGCTCGCCATCTTACCTGTCTGAAGACTTAGGTAAGAAAGAGAGATTCATCAACGGATTGAAGATGTCAAATAATAAAAATGATTTTATAGGAATACGGACATGCAGGAATGTGGACATGCAGGAAAAAGTGCCTGAAAAAAGGTGAAATATGTTTGCCCATTGATGAAAATGAATGCCCGATCAACACCTTACTGTTGGTGTGGACGAAATTGAATGAACAATACGATATTTTTAATTTGAATGCATTTTTTATAGGCCCGAGTGAAGCTAAAAGACAATAGAATGCTCGGATAGTGAATTTGAATGAATATTTTGAATATAGAATGACGATCTGCGTGATCATTCAATTTCAATCTAAATTTAATGAGCCAGACGTTAAAGAGCAACTAAAACGCCAATTCTTTTTTTACTTTTTGGACTTTTCCGACAGTTTAAATACTCTTTTAACTGATAGAGATTAGTTTGCAGACGAGAGGGATTTTTTTATTAAAAAAATAAGGGTTGTTATTCTAAACCATTTATCCTGTTTGGTGAAAGCTCATTATGTATGTTAAATGTATGTACGTGACCCCGTGACGTACACTTGTAGAGTCGGTTGATGCTACAGCCAAACACTATGCATGTACGTACGTTGAGTTGATGCTGCTATTTTGTCTAATTTTGATATTATTTCAGTATGAGCATGGTTCTGAGATAATCATTATGCCTCGATCGTGTGTAGTTGGGGGTTGCACGAGGAACAGCGACAAAAACCCTGACCTAACCTTACTGCGATTCCCAGTGCTGAATGGAGTTCAAAGGCGACAGTGGGTCCGCTTTGTAGACAATTACAATATCTGATTTTGAGCTGTAGAAATGGTCAAAAATATGTGCAGAACATTTCGCCAAAGACTGTATTGATGATAGTGTTAGTATGAAAACTCAGCTGGGTTTAAAGGCACAATTCCGTTTAAAGGCTGGAGCCATTCCAACTCTAAAGGCACCGAGCATTCCAATCCTGTCCCGGACTCACGCGCACCAGACCACGACGACGTTCCCTGCGGTTGCCGGCTCGAGCAGCCAGAGCCCCGGCCGTCAACCTGTCCACGCTCGCTTGACTCAACATGCATTGTACACGCACAGTACCGCATGCGCTGCATGCGATTGAGTCTGGTACCTTATAACAGAAATTGTGTGTATAGTTCTGAGAAGGGGCGGGTCCTTAAGAGGGCTGCATAAGCAAAGTCGCCAGAAGGTCACCGCGCAGGTCCCAATAAAAGCCGACTGCAAACAAAGGAAAGTATGAATCATAACTAGCTTTTCAGCAGGAACAAGCCTACAACCCCAATTCTAAATGTGTCTCACAAAGATGTCAACACTTTAAAATATGTTTACCGTAGTGTTACACCTGAATCATGTGCAAAAAGCACAGCAAGTAATACTAGCCTTAGACAAAAAAATACGTATACAGACTCTACGTTAAACATTGTCGTATAATACATTGACGTCATATGTTTCTACACGTATACTTCAATACTCGCGCGATACGGCACGAAGTTGACCTCGGCCTTTTCTGAATCGAGTCAAAGTGGCTCAGAAGGAAAAGGCTCAAAAACATATTCTTTTTTTTTCAGAATCATGAAACTCGTTACATTAGTTTTGGGGATGCATAAACTATCAGATAAGTCCAAAAAGTTTTGGCGTTTTAGTTGGTCTTTAAAATGAACGAAAACATGGTGAAATTGGCCGGGAAAACCTATAGGCCTACTAGCATATCAATTTAAAGGAAACATGCTTCTCAAATTGACCGGATCACATCTTATTTCATAAATAAATTCATTTATATGTATTAAATGTGAATTAAAAGCCAAACTGGTTCAAGTGAAGTTTTAGTGTGATTATTTGCCGCTCAAAAATTGACCCCCCCTTTTTGAAATTTGTCGAGACTCAAATTGAGGGCGCTGTTCGTGACGTAGACCGAGGCACCGAAATTCATGGATCGACTCGATAGTCTGGACCCGGCCCGTATACACACACTGGGCATACACGTGCAATTTCGTAAGTTGCAACAACTAACATCGAACTTACCCTGATTTTCTCCCTTTTAGCGAAGGCTCCTCGGGGAATGGGCCGTTTAACTGCATTTGCCTATATCTTACTCACATCTGGGAACTTTGTTGGGATGGCAGTGGACTTGAGCATATTTTTAATGGTCATCCCAAAGGATTTGAAAATACCAGTATCGAAACACGACGGCTCAAAGTGGTCGCTACATAACGCTGAGAAACTGCTGGGGCCGGACCACTACGCTCTTGTCACCTTCACTTTCGCCGTCCAAATTCTCCGATATTTCGCATCAGTTGGAAATAAATGAAGGCTTACTCCATCCGTCGTTGTTTTGCTGCACCCAGCAGCCACACACCTTGTCGGCATGGCCGAAAAACACTATATTTTGCTTAGATTTTGGACGAAGAATTTTCGCCGTACAATGTACACACAATGCATACCCGTGATGAATAGGTAATGTGCCTCGATCTACGTCACACACTTATGTTAATGAGGGTCCCACTCAGGGGGCGAAGTAGCTTGGACAAACATTTTCAAAAATTGTTTTCTCATATCTAATCTGGGAAATAATTGTCTCTGGACACAAAATATCATTGTCAAGATAATACTTTATTGTTTTAAGCAAGAATAATGCAATATAAATCCTAAATCATGTTTCCTTTAAGGAAACTGATAAATCGCCTGATGTGAAAGAGAAATAGCGTGCCAAAAACTGACCTCTCACTTCCGAAATTCTAAAACACATACGGACTAGTGAAACTCAGTGTACTCGTACAAAGATGAACATTTATGAAATAATTTTGTGGCAATTGAAATAATTTTGTGGCAAGAACTGAAAGTTGAATAGAAGAATAACATTTCTTCTATGGCTAAATGTATTTGAATATAGGACTCGTGAGCATTTTCAAAAGGACGGTGAATGAGACTGTAAGCAAAACACTCAAGCCAGCCCGGCTAAATTTAGGTCAAAAATTAACTTCCTGTTTCGTGTTTGGTCTGCAGTAACATTGGCTGCCGCAGCAGAGGAAACACAGTCAGTCTTGACGCGGCAGCCGGGGCTTGCAGAGCGACCGTTTCCAGCAAGGAAGTTTGCACGATATTATTTCCGATCTCGAGTGTTATAATTACGCCATGGCTACAACATTTCAATTGCTTGTGTTTATGGCATCGTGTATTGTGTTGGTACACCTAAGAAGCAGGGATACGTGTGAAATATGTGAATGTAGCAGAAACAGCCCACGCATCGTAAACTGCAGTAGAAGAGGTTTAACGGAGCTACCAACAAGGATACCAAACGACACCAAATTGCTGTGAGTATTATCTTCTTTTCTTAAAACTTTGGTACAAGTGCTATTGCTATTTGCAATACTTTTACAGTGGGGTGGGGGCGACTGGGGGAAAATAGGGGCGAAGGTTTTTTATGGGGGCGCCCCTCCCCCACGCCCCTCCCCGGGCTACGCCGTTGCTAAATAGGCGTTCCATTACGAGCACGACAATTTTATAAAATTTAATAATATTTTTTTATTATAGGTCAGTTCCCGCGTGTTCAGAGCGATTTTCAAAATCTCGGCGGAATTGAATTCACTTTGTATCCAAATGAATGAACATTTTGCAAAAACCTGGCCGAGAAAACCTTTATTGTAATAACGACATGGCAATTCAATAGGAGACTTTTGAGACTCTGCATGGATAATTCACTATGGTAGTTCCCTAAACTTTGTATTTACTGAAACTATTTAATACAGACTGGATCTTATTCTATTGTTTTGGTACTTGGAGTTAAGCCCTTCAAATTAATAGTTAAATACTGAAATGTATTAGTATAGGTTTTCCGGCTATTTTAAAAATTTATCATTCGAATTCACCGTCTTTAATATTCAAATTCGTCCATCAGCATCGATTTAGTGCACTTCCATGGTTTAATTTCGTCTTTTGTCACACAATTGCAATTGTTGTTCAATCGAATTCAATCCACGAACACCCATTTTCGGCGAGGAATATTTAATTTCGTCTCGTCTACGCCGGGCAGTTTTATTCAGAAAACAAATTCGTCTTTTGCCACACAATTTAATGATAAGTTTGTTCAATTTCGACACTTCATTACGACATCTTCTGCGGTGGCATAAAGGTGAGGATAATTTCTCCACTATTTTTATGTTCTTTCCCTGTTATTCATAAATATAGGCCTATTGCTTGTTTCTTTCGAATCAATTTTCTTAAAAATATGTTAAAGACTCATTATAGGTAGCCTACACAGAAATGTAACAAAGGAAAATAAGGGTAATTGACTGTGTGTTTCTTTTTTGCATGGTCGTCTTTATTTTTTCACTCTTTTTATTCATTATATAACTGAAAAGAACTTTGTTTTGCTGTCCTTGTTTTACACTTTTGTTGCAAATGTATTGTTGCAGTTTAAATTAAAGTTTTCTGATCTCATACCATGCGAACATATGAGTCAAATTGTGCAGGAGGACAAAATATACATTGTAAATAGCACACGCCAGACTAATTTACTTAACAACAGTTTTAAATTGATTGGTATAAGACGAATTCAATCTCTGAATGCTGCCATTCGGTAACAGCTTAGACGAATTGGATCTGTAATGACGAATATTCTCGACACTGTGCTTGAATATGGTGACCGAACTTTGAAATTGAATGGTAAATGACTAAAATCGCTTTGGTAAAAGCATGTGAATTTTTTTTCTCGGACGAAATGAAATGTTCGAGTTGGTGAATATGAATGAAAAATGTTTTAAAATAGCCAGGAAAACCTATAGTAAAGTTTAATGGAAATATTATTTTCTGCAAATTAGGTCTTTTTGTCAGTAACTTAGTTGAAATGGGGAACATTTACTAATGCTGCAGATGCCTTCTATGTTACAGCAGATATAGTGTTAAACTTACAGTTTTGTCATCGTCTTTATATACGGGACTTGTGTAGTGTCAAAGTTGTTTACAGCCGTGTTAGTCAGCTAGATACAGATAATTATTGAAGGTAGTACTTTAATGACTAACTAAAATTGAAAACAATATGGCATAAGTTTTCGTAGCTATACAGCTACTTCATCAGATGAAGCGTTTAGTGTAAAAGCAAGTTGATTTTGTTGGTAAAATACGAAAATTGAAGAGGATGAGCAGGCGTTCAAAACAAGATTTTGTTACGTACTGGTTTCACTTTCGTTGAGTTTCATGTGCCAAAAACAAAGAAAGGAAGTATGACCTTGCCAAACTTGCACTTTCATGATCTATTTTTAGAGGTAAACAGTGCTAATGCATTCCCGGACAACTTAAAGGGACACATTGCTTTGGATTTTGCGATTTAGGCTATAAAACTGAAATGGATATGGTTGGGAAGCTTTTTTAAAAGTAGAATATAAAGATACACATAACTATCCCTTCAAATTGCGTGGTTTTTGTTTAATTTCGTGACAAATAACGGTCCGCCATTTTGTAGAACCAAATTTTTGACTCCACAAAATGGCGGACCGTGTTCACCAGTCGTATTTCCAGTCGCATCTGGTTGAAGTACGTTCTGTTTATCCATTTTGATGTGATGTGGCACGGCGCGCAGCACTGGCGATAATGTCGCGAGGTAGATAATTGTACCTGGCGATCATCTGATAGGTTCACAAGGCCACTGGCTGCGGCGCCAGCCTAAAGACTCTTACAGCGTATTTTGCGCATTATTTAGACGGTGGTGTTTACTACTGGAAATAACTCTATGTTTCGCGGGTCAGATGTCAGGGGGCAGCGGCCAATTTTTTGTTTTGTAATCACTACTCACTAATTACAACACATTATACGTGTTTTTTTGCATGAACAACTCTTATAAAAGATAAGGAACATTTCCAAACAGCAACATTTCATGACATTTGAAGGCAATGTGTCCCTTTAAAGTTCGGTATCATGTAGCACCGAGTATCTATTTCACCATGAGCTTGATTATAGCTTTGTATTGTAACGACACAAGAGGTTGGAATGGGGAATTGTGTTGAAGGAGTTGGCAAAGAAATGAAGAGAGGAGAAATATCCTCAGAATCTCCCTTCCAAATGTGTCTTCATTATATCACAATAATGTATAATTGCCAGGTTAAAGATTTAGATCTGGTCCACCATTTTGGAAGAGTATTTATACAGAAGGCCAATGTATCTTTTCTACAGAAATCTGGACGAAAATTTCATCCAAATAATTCCTAATGACGGTTTTCTGGAGTTGAAGTCGCTGACTGTTCTGTAAGTATTACCACTGGTGGGGAAACAGTGGGGGAAATGTGAAAATTGTGTTGAATAACAGAACATTTTCAATCTGCAAGTTAACATCTGCAAGTTTTTATTTCCTGTCCCAGAGACAGCTTCCTCTGCATGTAGGCCTAGTGTATATTCTATACTGCAATCACACAGAAAGTGCAACCTTTTTACTTTATAAACTCCGCTCGTGTTCATACTCAATCGTGGGAATTCTTTGAGCTTCAGTGGTAATTTTAAGGCATGTACCAACAGCCGGAAAGACCTGTTTACACTTGTCTTAAAGCAACAACTTGTCGAAGCCGTTAATAGTTACCTCAGTCGGGTTTTGAGGCAACGGGTGGGGAGGAACACAGTTTATTATGTGCCCCAAAAACATCACATAATTGGAAAAAACATCGTCCAAAGATACCCCCACTCCTTGCGGGACACGTCACGTGACGTGCACTGTTCATAGTCCATGCAAATAAGGTATATGCCTATGCCGTTCTGTATCTCAATGGGATTCTTTGTCGGGTACACGGTTTCCCTTCATGTTATGATATATTCTGCTTCAGGAGGAATCTCAATTCCTATACCCTAAATCTTTTTCTTTTTGTAGCTCCGTACCTCGAGTGGCTTTTTTAGCCTTGTTCGGGGCAAATTTGTATTTAAAAATAGAACAGTACTTTAAACAATAAACTTACGAAATAGAAAGTATACACTTGTACACCTCAGTTCTTGTATGCTGCACGTTTAAATAAATACGTCAAACAAACCACAGGGGAAACTGACTAGGTAGTTTGAATGAATTTTCAAAGTGAACAAAAATCTGGCAGGATATAGGAGCGGGATTTGAACCTGCGACATCCGGAATACCGTACCGGCGCTCTATCAGTTGAACTATCCTGCCCTGTTTTGTATAACTCCAGATTAATTTTTATTAATTTCTATTCTTTCGACTGCAGTCGGCTGATGAAGAACAACATAACATCTCCATTTGAGTTGCCAGAATCTGTTTTATTGGTGTGAGTGTTTGAAAAATTCGTTGACAATTAAATATACGTATATGTAGATATTAGAGATTTTTTAAACAGGTTTTTTTGGGGATGTTCTAAGAATTGGTCTTACTCGGTGATGGAGATTTGATTCTACCAAGCATTCATTTGACTTTGACGAGTAAAGAAAACAGTTGATAATCGAAATCATTACGTTTGAGTATTCTTGCTACAGATATGCCAGTGAGAATCACCTGCAGGACGTGAAGCCCATTCTGAAAAACGGAGTTCGCCTCCACTTGGCGTAAGTCGTCTACTTTATTGCCGAAGAATTTTGTTCGAGTCCAGTTTATTTTGCCAGCCCGTTTTACTGTGCTGGGTACACTTACCGGGCGAGTGTTTTCTTTTTAGTCCCCGTAGCATTTAAATTATAGGCGTGTCTCGGGCCCCGTATCTCGCCTTTTTTGAACACATGTTTGAAAATCTAAATTAGGATTGATTAAAAAATAGAAAATTTACACGGAACACTTTGCATACTTTTTCGACGAAAAACAAAATCCTATATAGTACTATGTTGCACAATGTACATAAGACCAGTAAACTTTTTTCATCAACAGAGATTTTAAAAACAACAATTTGAAAGTCATAGAAAAAGATACATTCAAGAGATGCACCCAATTACTAACCCTGTAAGTATCATTTATCTATAGCAATCGACAATTCATTTGGATCAGGCTGGCCCTGTATACCGTTTCTGCTGCTGCTGCTGCTGCTGCTGCTGCTGCTGCTGCTGCTGCTGCTGCTGCTGCTGCTGCTACTGCTGCTGCTGCTGCTGCTACTGCTGCTGCTGCTGCTGCTGCTGCTGCTGCAACTATTCCAAAATTGAATATACTGATGTTTGCAACTATTCTGAGATAAAATATATCTTATTTATCTTTAATACGAAGTTGGACCAATAACACAATGGGCCAAAAACCCACATACGAACGGGCCTACATTGACACGTCAAAAGTTTGTTTGTTTAATTTATAGAAACTTAGCCTACAACAAGATATCCGTAATCGAGAAGGGTGGGCTTGCTGGACTACGAAACCTGAATGAATTGTAAGTTTTCTCCTCGTCTCCAACCAACCTAGACAGAGTCAAATGATAAAAGGCTTCATATCTTGTTGGATTAAAAAATACATGAACAGAATGATCAGCAAACTGTCTGGGTTTCTTCTGACATCTCAAAAGTCGGGAGCGGTGTCATACTTGCAATATCATACACAGGCTTCTGTTTACGTCGTTATACATATAGACGTTTCACATACATGACAGCTTAGCTATTACGATTCCTGATTAATTTACAATCATTTAGCCTACTTGCATTTGACATATTGCAAATATCACAGCTAGCTACGTGTGATAGTGAATAATCTTCCTCCTATATTTCCCTTTTGGGGGTGCTATCTTGATTACATTTTTTGTGTGGTATTCCATATCCTGAGACAGACCAAATCCCATACCGTACTTTGGCAAAGTTTCGGAAGTCAAACCTTTTTGAGCCAAATTTAAGTCATCCACCAGAATGAAACTTGTCATACGTTTGAAAGACGCGAAGGAGCATGGGATTTTTAAATTAAATTTTGTTATGCAAACCTGGTTCAAAGGTCAGAGTGAAAGTATCCTCATTTCAATATACATTTATTAAGTCATCATTGTGCTCAATCAGTGATGTTTGATAGTTTTGTAATGCGATTCCTTTCAGAAAACTGGAGCATAACAACTTGACAGAGCTCGGACCAGATAACACGGAGGGATTACATTGCAAGAACTTGTAAGTGATCTCCATGCTTCATTTTAGATTATAATACACGTGTTGCAATTTATATTTATAAGTGTAACACCGAGGCAAACGCGACCAGCAACATTTAACAAAACAATCAAATTAAACTTTCCGAAAAAAATATTGAGAATGTTCGCCCAATAATTAGCTTAATATAATCAGTTAAAATGTCAACACAACAACAACGATAACTATATATATTCTCTCAACACCTTCATATTTCAAAACTCATCAACGTTGTTGATTTACGATACTATTTTCAATAATTCATTTGTTGTTTTAACCTCAAATTAAATCGAACGTACAAACACAGCGGAAGTTATTTATCTTTTAGCTCGTTTACAACTCATATAACTAAAGCTCACCACACATTTCTGTAAAACAATTGAAGATCAGACTGTATAATATTCGCCCTAGTAATGGGTACAAATGGCTTGAAAATATTCTCATTCAATAACAGCAGTCAAATAGTAGCGATCTGTCACACCAGGCTACCTGCAATATCTAATTGGGTCAAAGATGCGAGACATGTCATGATGTTAACCACCGACTCAGTTTGGCACTCTTTTTTCGGCTGACAAACTTATATGTTGGTTCTACCTGTTTCATACAACTAAAGGACATGCAAAAATAGTCTACATATGACAATGACAATTGGCTGTGACAATGTGTTATCATCCTGAACAAAACACGTCTTGATGTAGTTCAAACCAGCATAAAACAATGACTACTCAAATATATTTTAAAATAAGCACTTTTTTATCAGCATTTGATTTTTGACTCATGATTGTGATGTCTTACAACAACGCAACGTTGAACCAGCAAAGTCGGTGAAAAACGACCTTTCCGTTTATTTATAATAGATTAGATGATTTCTGTAGATGCTACACATGGCCTAATATTGATACAGTTCTTTATGCAAATCGCCAACCACAAAGCCAAACGCCACTCGAGGTGTGGAAAGTGTGGAAGAACCCGCCCCTCACACTGAAACAAGACAAGAATTACCCGCAGACCACGAATTCAATGCTCCAAACCACTAGGCCACGGAAATTCCAAGGTTATGCACTAACTATACAAACTATTTATGGATTACCCCTTGTTGTTTTCCTGTCAAAATAGGTGGATGTTTGATAATCAACTGCGAAATGTACGGCCATATACTCTCGGAGGGGTTAAAAGAATGTGAGTTTTAATTTACAATAACTGTTCACGGTAAACGCGATCCTCATGAAATATTAGGATTTTGATTATAAAAGGGGAACAGTATTAACAACTCTGGACGCTTCAGTGTTTTATAATATTTTAAAGTTAGACTTTTTCCTATAATATTCAGTTATATATAGTTTTTCCCGGCTATTTTAAAACATTTATCATTCGAATTCACCGTCTTTAATATTCAAATTCGTCCATCAGCATCGATTTAGTGCACTTCCATGGTTTAATTTCGTCTTTTGTCATACAATTTCAATTGTTGTTCAATCGAATTCAATCCACGAACACCCATTTTCGACCCAATTAGATATTTCGGCGAGGAGTATTCAATTTCGTCTCGTCTAAGCCGGACAGTTTTATTCAGAAACCAAATTCGTCTTTTGCCACACATTTAATGATAAGTTTGTTCAATTTCGATACACTTCATTACGACATCTTCTGCAATAGGCCTATTGCTTGTTTCTTTCGAATACATTTTCTGAAAAATATGTTATAGACTCATTATAGGTAGCCTACACAGAAATGTAACAAAGGAAAATAAGGGTCATCATTTTTTTTTTGCATGGTCGTCTGTATTTTTTTACTCTTTTTATTCGTTCTAAAACTGAACAAAAACCTGTTTTGCTGTCCTTGTTAATTTTACACTTTTGTTGTAAATGTATTGTTGCAGTTTAAATTAAAGTTAACATTATAAATTTAAATTAAATCTTTGTAAATAGCACACGCCAGACTAATTTACTTAACAACAGTTTTAAATTGATTGGTATCAGACGAATTCAATCTCTGAATGCTGCCATTCGGCAACAGCTTAGACGAATTTGATCTGGAATGACGAATATTCTCGACACTGTGCTTAAATGTGGTGACCGAACTTTGAAATTGAAAGGGTAAATGACTAAATCGCTTTGGTAAAAGCATGTGAATTTTTTTCTCAGACGAAATTGAATGTTAGAGTTGGTGAATATGAATAAAAAGTGTTTTAAAATAGCCAGGAAAACCTATAGTAAAGTGCAATATTACAGTATTTGGAGCATAAACCGCTTCCTGGCATGCAGGGGCGTCGCGAGAATTGTGATCGAATTGGAGGGGGATGTTATCACAATTTTGCCGACGGGGTGTGAGCAAAAACAGCGGAGGGGGGGGGGGGGGGGCGTAAACATAATTGGAATCGGTAGCTTGTCTATCAATATATGGAACGACAGTCAGATCAGTTCCTCGATGTATAGACCATGTGCCCTCTGACGTCAGCATTTGCATATATGCGCACTCATCGTGACGTCGCAGGTCAAACGACAATGCGGCGCAATAGAGGGCGGTTTAGATGTAAACAAACATGATATGGCACATGATCTATAGATCTTTCCACCCCGGTGACCAGTGAAACGTAAACAAAATCAACACGTGCAGACCGCCTTGGTGTGATCGTATTCTTATACCATGGTATTAAATCGCCAGTTAACCGGTCGCATGGTTTATAACAAAAGTACGTGTGTTACTCCAAACTGATGTACCCCGTGGAGTACATTACCTTGATCGTCCCCAGGGTTGCTCTGAACATCAACTTTAATAGAAGCAGATCCTGGAAAAGAGGTTTTTTTCCGCTGTTACTACGCGAACCACTGTCCTTGGTCCAATTCCATTTGCTCTTTACATGGTACCGCTGGAGGACATATTAACTCAATACGGTCTTAGTTGTGTTATGTATGCGGATGACATCCAGCTTTAGATAGCCTGCGACACACCGACGAATCAGTCACTGCCTCAATTGAGGCATGTGTCGATGATATCCGACAGTGGATGAGATCAAACTGGCTTGCTCTTAATGATAGCAAAACATAAATCATCTGGTTTTCGTCGAAGTTTAAGATTATGTCAGGTGGTGTGTCCGCGGTGGGTGTTCGGGTGGGTGACACCATTTGACACTCAGGTTCATCCATCTGTGACAGTGCGTAATCTAGGAGTGATACTTGATCCCGCTCTTAGCATGGATGCTCATATTGTTAATGTTTGTAGATCGGCATCATACGCTCTTTGGAGAATAAGGAAGATCCGTAATATTTTGGATAAATCTGCTACTGAAAAATTGGTTCATGCCTTTGTGACCTCTCGTTTAGATTATTGCAATAGCCTTTCTTTTTGGTCTTCATGCAAATCAAATTAGGAAACTGCAAATCATTCAAAATTCTGCTGCTCGTCTCCTGGTTAGATCCGGAGCGCGTATGAGTATTACTCCTATTCTTATTCAGCAGAGGATTCGCTATACAATTTTAGCTATATATCACCTACAAAATTATAAGAAATATTAATCCGCCAATCTACCTTAGTGAGTTACTGAAGCTCTGCATCTCACAGAGAGTCACAAGGCAGAGTGGCGAGATTCGTTTGCAGCCTCTGCCTCTAAACTTCACTAAAACTAAATACTACGGAAATCGAGCTTTTGCTGTTGGTGCTCCCAAATTATGGAATGAACTCCCGTCTAATATTCGTGATGTTCCTACGTATGAGTCTTTTAAAACTCTTCTGAAGACTCATTTATACCGCTCTTATTATTGTAGCTACATGTAAATGCTGTGGTTTCATAGTCTACTTGTCCCTCGTATAAAAGTCGTCATAAACAGTTTGTATTTTATTGTAGTATTATTGTAGTTTCTTTTACTATCTATGTAATTTGGTATATTTTTATTGTTTTAAATGATGTAAAGTGCGCAGAGATAATATGTATGTTGTGCACTTCAAACAAGAAATGATTAGATTAGATTAGATTAGATTTATAGTATATAGAGCCTGAAAGTTCACCCCTGGTGGCGCGCATCCGGAGACCTTGGATAGGAAAATTACCGTGTAAAAACTGAAAAATTTGCTATTAGTTTTCGTACATTGATTTCTTAAGAAAATCACCCCCGAAAAAGCCTTTGTAAAATGATTACTAGCATATCAATTTAAGGAAACTGATAAATCGCTTGATGTGAAAGAGAAATATCGTGCCAAAAACGGACCTCTCACTTCCGAAAATAATGACTAGTGAAACTCGGTGTACTCGAACAAAGATGAAAATTTATGAAATATTTTTGTGGAACAAAAATGCCGGATGTGAAAGTTCGTCAATAAAATTCGCTTTTTTACCAATCGTCAAGTATTTTTAGGCAAAATTCCAGTTTGAACATTTCTTGAGGTGGTTACGGTTAAAATCATTCTGCCAAAAAGGTATAAAGAAAAAGAGAAACCCAGTGTAAATTGCCATAGGCGGGCCGCGCGAGGTGAAGCTCTTAGCGTGACGTTTTACTTTCAGGCTCTATTTCCATGTAATGCGCGCGTAGGGAACATTAAAACGAAAGCTGTGATAAGTTTGGAAGATCTTCCGTTGCCGCCATTACTGTTTACGTTTCTTCTGCTCTTTCACGTTCCAACTTCTCGGGGATTTGGACAGGCATGTATATTTAATACCATGGTGTAACAAAACAATTGTCTGCTGTGATGATGTTGTCCATTGTGTTTGTAAACCCGAGGGGGCAAATGGTTTGCCCCCGAGGGTTTACAAAACACCGTGGACCACATCACAGCAGACAACAATAAGCCAATTCGGTATCTCAAAGGTCAAAGGTTATTCGGGATAAAATTGCTGAAGTAATAGACTATATCGCAAATACCACCTGGTTGAGACGTCACAATGGTCAAAAGGCATTGTAGGAAAGATAAAAATAGTCTCATTCCTCCCCACATTCCCTTTTAACCATTGTGGCGTACGTCTCAACCAGGCGGTATTTATATTTGCGAAGAAGTATATGTCACCCCATGTCAATGCCCATTCTGATTGAATTTAAAGGGACACATTGCCTTCAAATGTCATGTGACATTTTGCTGTTTGGAAATGCTCCTTATCTTTTATAAGAGTTGTTCATGCAAAAAAACACGTATAATGTGTTGTAATTAGTGAGTAGTGATTACAAAACAAAAAATTGACCTCTGACCCCTGACATCTGACCCGCGAAACATAGACTTATTTCCAGTTGTAAAACAGCATTGGGAACCAGACCTTCTTGTACCACACAATGCGTTGGCGCCAGGCTGGCCCCGCGGCCATCCATTTACGAGTACCGTCCGTGTCCCGCGACGAGACAGTCCCGATATCCCTACCATATATCACATAAGACGCGGGACAGGCTTTGCTTCACCCGGCCAGGCTACACAAGCTCCTTACAAGGCTTGCGGCTTGACCATTATGGAATAACAAAAGTAGGCTATTCCAACATGTATTTTTATTTATTACCTATACAAAAAGTAATTGAATATCACAAACAGACGGTTATTGTAATAATAATTGCCCAGACGTACTTCAACCAGCTGCGACTGGAAATACGACTGGTGAACACGGTCCGCCTTTTTGTGGAGTCAAAAATTTGGTTCTACAAAATGGCGGACCGTTATTTGTCACGAAATTAAACAAAAATCACGCAATTTGAAGGGATAGTTATGTGAATCTTTATATTCTACTTTTAAAAAAGCTTCCTAACCATATTGATTTCATGTTTATAGCCCAAATCGCCAAATCCAAAGCAATGTGTCCCTTTAACACGTGTGCGTTGTGCGACCCCCTTTTGCGTTCGCACGCGCGCGTTAGGTGACGCCGGTCATTCGGGATAATGTCATTGTGCACATGCGCAGTTCAAATACCGAACTGGCTTATTTAACACGTGCGCGTTGTGTGACCACCTTTTGCGTTCACACGCGCGCGTTAGGTCACGCGGGTCAATCGGGGAAAAAATTTCACTATGCACCGTGAGCATGAAATACCGAAATGGCCGGGGCGGGCACACTGATTTCTACACTAACTGGATAGGTCGCGCGTACATGTGATTGGATAGCGAGCCGTGAAGTCACCGGAAGTTGTTCAGCGGCCATGTTGGGATATTAAAAACATTTCGCCCGCGTCCAGACGACACTCGAATGCCACACTGAGACCGGCAGCAGCGGTGGTAGGTGAAATTGCATTAAAAATCCTTTGTAAATACGTAAACTTATGATATGAAACCCGAAGAATGTATGATCAGTGATCTAGTATCACTCATAATGCCAGCACAAAATAGGCCGAACAGTAACATGACGCGTCCAGTGACACGAGTACTGATTTATAGGCCTAGTTTATTGTTAAGGCCGCCTAGGGCATACGGGCTTTTCAATTTTAGGTTGTCATGGTTGTACTTGTACTTGTAGGCCCTCCCTACGGACAAAACCAGTTCAGGAGAAAAAATTAAGTCGAACATCAATTGAAACTCTGTGTACAAATCCTATCCATGAGGCTGGCCAAAGAAATTTCAAGTTTTTCCTGAGAAAATGTTTGAACTTTTCCCATCTAAAATAGCAGGCTGAAAACTTTGTTTTTACAATAAATTGCATCAGCCCTGCCCATGCTTCCTGATGATAATTTACACGACGTTTATAACAGGCAGTCAAGAAGAATATTCATGACATCAGTGATGTCCAACGTGTATATTCCACTGGAGTTGGCATTTCATTTATAGGCCTACCTGTTTATTTTGTCTCTTTGTACATTACAGCTAATTAAGTTGAACTCCACTTGCTACTACCATGGAGGATGCTACTACTAATAAGATGTCAGGCTGCACAGCTTACGGCTGCACAAATAGGGCAAACCGCTCTCATTATGACAGGGCTGACATTCCATAAGTAAGTTATGTTCCACAACAATTATTTTTCTTTTTATAATTTTACCATGTTTACGGGATGAGTTCCATTAGGATTAAATTCCATTTGAGGACCAAAAAATATAACCACACAAAATTAAAATTGTACCCAGTTTTATGCGCCTATCAATTGCTTCCCCCTCCCCCCCCCCAGGGGCTGCCCGAGGTCTTATGTGGGGGTTTGGTCATGTTTTTCAAGCCCCAGGGTGGGAATTTTGGTCACTCATTTTGCCATTGTTTCCCCATCATCAGAAGTAAAAACCATGATGTGGAGGTGCCCCACCCATGTATGTCGGGGATTGTCACTGAAATTTTGCCCCAGGGGTGGGGATTTTGTCACTTCAAAAGTGACAATTCCCACATCTTGGGTGGGGCAGCCGGGGGGGGGGGGGGGGGAAGGGGTGGTGTAAGGTAAGCAATTGATAGGCGCATTACTCTTACTGGGGCTGAGGAAAAACTTGGTAGGCCTATTCTGTGCACAGAGTTCAATGCAGTGCTTGAGTGTGGAATTAATTCTGCCGTTTAACGGTATACAATTTTCCAGTCATAACCCTACACATTTTGCTTGCCTGAGTGCAAAATTTCGGGCCAATTTTGTGACGGTCATAGGGCTTGCCTTTATTGGGACCACTGCACTGGTAATTCTATTTTAGCACAGTATTCAAGTCATTTATGTACCTTCATACAGATTTCCCCATAGCCAGCCAGAGAGGCTTAAAAAATGGACTGTCAACATGAGAAGAGAGAATTGGAAGCCATCAAAGAATTCACTTGATTGCTCAGAGCACTTTTTGGATGAGTGTTTTGACAGACCTGGGCAGACTCCGCCTTCGTCCAAATGCTGAACCCGCAGTATTTGCTTTTCCAGGTAGGATAAGCCTGAATGATTTTTTAATTTTTATTAATTTTTGTTTCTTTATTACCCAAGTTTAACCCTCCCTATAACTATCACAGCCTATCAAAAACTCTAAACACCAACTCTCACAGTTTGTGTGTGTTTCAATCTGTTATTTGATAGTTTTTGATATATAGGGTAGCTGGCTCCATTTTGGCCTTGAGAACAGGAGGGTTAAGGTGTATTTTGCGATTGATCATCTTTGAAAAATAATTTCTTGTCTTTCTTGGGCAAAAGTCGTTAATTTTTTTATGTTATTTATTTATTTCCATCACAATGCTCCAGACATCTTGTATTTAATTTTCTGCCAAACAAAATTCACAGTAAAGTATGTGTACTGAAAGAACGGCCCAATTCTTTTGAGCCGAGGGGAATAAAGTGCTGGATCACAAATTGCACCTTTCCTTTTTCATTTTTTAATTATATTAACTTAGAATCTGACCCTGATGGTTTTTTTTTTACCCCCCCCCCCCACCCCCCATTAGCTCTTCTTGCATTTCATATTTTGTTCCTCATTTCCATTCATGTGTTTACTTTCATTTCACAGGCTGGGGCATTGTGTGGGGTCCCTGTTACATCATGCACTTATAAATTAAATCCCTGCATGTTTTTGCTTCTTGTTATTGCATTGTTTGTTATAATTAAATTTTTGCTGTTTAATTTTCACAAAATAACGGGCACATATCCAAAGTATTCTCAACTTTTGCCACTTTTTGCAAGTTTATCATGCATGTCAGTGTTCTCCACGGGCCAAACTTTTTAACAGGGCAGCCTCTTACATGTTCACTACTGGAGGGCACTCTCAATAGTGCGTTTGCACGTTACTGCATGATCTGTTACTATTGTTCCCTTTTTGCATTTGTTCGTGTTTTCAGGTCTGCTTTGTGCCACAAGAACATGACAGTGTTTGATTCCTGAGTTACTGGTACATTCATGGGTTGGTATTTTTCTATGTTGATTCTTCCTGTTAGCGTTTGAAATTTTACCAACCACAATTTGACCATAAAACCTTGGAAATGTATACCACAAAATGATTGATTCATTGCATTCATCATCAAATATACATTGTAATGAAAAGTTCTGTAAAGCGACTATGAAGTCTTGTCATATAATTTTATTGGTGATTTGGAGAGTATGATTGACATGCATGTGTTATACTCCCTGGGCTCTGGAATAAAGCACAGCTGTTGCAATGTGCAGCTTTATTCCGCGGTGTGTATGACATCATGGCTGGGGAGATAACACAAAGCTGCCAAATAATTAAGGGAATTTTTAAGTATTTGTTTAAATCTTAAATGTATTACTATTCAGAAATCTACAAGCCGTAAACCAACCGCACGAAGAGGAACTTCAGACAAGAGTCATGAGACAGTTCAGACAGGTTCTCCCCATGCAGTTGAGCCACCAGCACCTCAGCAGCTCCATATTATGTCGGTGTTTGTGATCACAGTTATGCTGTGTTAGAGTCCCCTAGGAAACTTAAGCGTAAGTTAGACAAAGCAGTAGATGAACTGGAAACCTGTAAGAAGAAGTTGAAAGTTGAGCAACAAAAAACGTGACGTCTGAAAAAAAAAGGTTTCAAACTTAAACACAGTGATAGATTCTTTGCGTAATCAAAACCTTATATCAACCAACTGTGCTGAGATGTTGGAGTCAACCTTCAGTGGAGTCCCCAAGGAAGTCTTTCAAAGAATTGTTGAACATTCAAACACTAAACACAGTAATGCATACCCAGAAGACCTCCGTTCATTTGCCATGACTCTGCAGTTCTACTCGGCAAAGGCTTAAGAGTATGTGAGAAATTTGGTTAAAATTTAATTGTTATTCAAAGCAAATTGTACAGATGTTGTTAAACCGACATGGATTGACCCAGTCAGTTTTCTCAACAGCCACTTTTAGTAGGGTGGTCTGCCCTTTTAAAATTTCATGCTGGCCCTTTCAAATTTTGCTTTTCAATCACGGTTTTACAACAAAATTAACATTAACCCTTGCTTTGTTAACACAATTTGTGGTGTACAAATCTACGTTCATATCGCACAAATATCCAGTAACATGCGAGCACTCACAGTTGTACTATAGTAAGCCGTACAGGGTGAATTTGGCCCGTGGAGAACACTGCCAAGTATTAAATGTTAAAGGGCCATGAAATGTATCTTTGCATATTATGAAAAATTAGTATTCTAAAATGACATCGCAAATTTTGATTTTGGTTTCGAATTCATAGAAAATGTCTCTTTTTGTTGCTGAAATTTCCCTGCTGTATGTTGCTATATGCATGAGGGCATTCTTTATGTCACTGTGGGAGGCTGAGAAATATAAAGATTTCAATTGGAATTGTGGAGAACTGCTAAATTGCTGTTCTACAGTGATGTAACTGTGCTTATGTGCTTTAAATAATTATCTGATGTCTGCATTGACTTATAAAAACTAAATACATGTGACCTCACGTTTCAACCTTAGCAAGGTACTCTGAGGAAGACCTTATAAGGTCCTATTTTGTCATTTGTTTTTTGTAGACACCAGTGTGTAGAATACATAATAAGCGTGTTATTACTGTGGCAGCAGTTACTACATGTTTCTGTAGTGTATCAATGCAAAATAAAAGCAAGCAAAATTGAATCCATTGTGTGATTTACATTTCATTATTTAGTATATTTACACACGTGTGATTGGTATTGATTAATTTTAATTAATTTAAAGTTTCTGAAGTTCTTAGTTCAAGCTCAGACAGAATTCATTTTCATGTCCACCAGCTCGGCAAGAATTCTTTTGGGATCCCTTCCAAAGAAAATAACTCCTTAAGATGTTTGGGTTGATTCCATATCCAGAAACTAACTTAAGGTTCCACATCTAGACAATAATTAAGACCCCATGCACAAACTCTATGCGACAAGTTTTTCCTGAGAACACACTTGGAAATTTTCTCTCCTAATTTTGTTTTTAATCTTGCACTTTTAGTGTCTGCATATGGAATTTAATCCAAATTTTCAAGAATTTTCAAAACAACTTGTTTTTTGCCTTTTCCCATATGGTTTGTGCATGGGGTTATGTCCAGATGTGGAATTCTCTCCCCAAAATTCTTTTTTAAAAGAAGTGAATTTAGAAGTTAGAAATGTTGAAAATTTTTCTTGAAAATACTTGTCCGACATATCCCATAGACTTTGAACTGCATTGCAGCGTCTCACTGTGTTGATAGACGACCCATATCTTTTCCTGAGAATAGGCCTATTTCGCATTCAAACCTGGCGTTTTATAACTCTTACTGGTTATAATGTTTAACTTTATTTTCCTAATCAAACTGAATTGTTTCTGTGATATTCACTTTGTTTCCCTGACCTCTATTCGCTTCTTGTTCTCAGTCGCGCGCTACCGACGTACGTATGCCTGGCAATGTTTTTAATATCCCAATATGGCCGCGGAGTCACTTCCGGTTGCTTCACACGCAGAGCCGCGCGACCTATCCAGTTAGTGTAGAGATCAGTGGGCGGGCAGGGTGGGCGCCACCAACGTTAGGTCGTATCTCATTCCCTTCTAGTCTGGTTCCCTGACCAAAATATTCTGACTATTTCTGAGGAATATTAGGTCCGGTAGCCGCCATTGTCACGTGACGAAAAGTAGCATATTTCTGCCACTTTTCAAAAAATGTCTAAGTTTTCCGAACTTGTTTTCGGTAACATTCGGCTGTTAACGGCGATGTTCGCAATAACAAAATATCTGTCAGGCCCGTTACAGATCCTTGAATTTGAATTCTCAATTTTATATAAAAACTGAAAAATCAATGCCACACTCTTGCAGTATTTTGCCGACTGGATTTTGCAAGAATATTTAATTTGAATGATGCCACTACGTCACTCGGACTAACACGTACGTCATGATCTATTTTAAACCGTGGAAGCTACCTGACCTAAGATTTAGACGTCAGGGAATCTTCAGGTCAGGGAACCAGACTAATTTCCTTCGCGGACTGCATGGACACCCTGCACGATATGGGGGAAAAGGGTACTCCCCTTTTATCCCTATACCCTAAGCACACTCCAGATTATTGTTATCTAACACATCCCCCTAGATTTCTGAATAGAATTCCTGAGATTCCGGGAACACAATGACCAACACAAAAAAGATGGGGGGGGGGGGGGGGGGGGGGTCCCCTTTTCTCCCATATCGCGCTTCATATGACTGTATGGATACCCTGCACTATATGGGGGAAAAGGGTACCCCCCCCCCCTTTTTTTTCCTATACCCTAAGCACACACCAGATTACTGTTATCTAACACATCCCCCTAGATTTCTGAATAGAATTCCTGAGATTCCGGGAACACAATGACCAACACAAAAGAGGGGTCCCTTTCCCCCATATCGTGCTTCATATGACTGCATGTGGCTCACACAGCTGTAGGGGGCGACGCGACTTCCATGTGCCGCATGCGTGCAGGACCGACAGGGCATGCACGCGAGGACGGCCGGCCACTGGCCGAATTGCACCGACTAGTTCTCGGCGGCGGCGGGCCCTTTCACTCGGGTGTGGAATCGGAAATGATAGTGTCGGGGACAGAGGCAAAAACATTGTCTACTCGAAGACACGCATTGTTTAATCCAGAAGATAAGACGGGCCTGGCTGCTGTCAAACTCTGTCAAAGCTGCCCTGGTCTAGTTCCGAGGTTCAAACAACAATATCGCCGATTCTTTGAAACCGGTATCCGACTATGCAACTTCACAGCGTCGTTTACAGAAATTTCGTTGGGACATGGCATTCTTTTTCCAAAAATCGTCCCAAAAACGGTCATGTTGAACCAAGGGATTTCCTTCAAATGGTTACAGTTTAATAAAAATTTAGAGAGAAAAAATGAAATGTCAAAAATGCGTTTTTGAAACATAAACCATTTTAGCGCAAATTATAGGGGTCATATTAAAGTTTCAAAACCACTAACATTGTATTAACATACGTGGTCGCAGCATGCTTCATTGCATGACAAAATGGAGCAATTACAGATTGTTTTCGTTGATTTTCTTTACATAACTGACCAGTGTATACATTCTATATAGAAGAAAAGCGAAAATAATGTTGGTAGAAAAAAACATTAAAATTATGACTTTAAAACGGATATTTATTTTCACACTATTTCGAGCACCCCTATTTTTCGAATGGAAGAGGCACACAGACGGCCGTTCGTACACGGCTTAGGCCCCCGTCCGCCCCCCCCCCCCCCCCCCCCCCCGGAACTGACTTATACTAGGGGCGTGTTTGTTTCACGCAGATCCGGAGCGTCGAAAGCTGCTCCGGATCACGTTTTTAGTGATCCTGCTCGCGATGGGTTCGCAAGATCCAAGATGGCGACGTGCGAGACGGACAGAGAAAAGTGACGGTATTTTATCGTAGATTTGAAGCATTTAACGAGCTATTGTGACAGTATTTACTCATAATTCTTTTACAGTGTATTTTTGTTATTAAAGCTATGTACGATATATTTACTTTTCTGGAAATACTAGATAGTTTATCATAAAAATAGCCCTACAGAATCTGAAGCAGACGACATTGTCGTGTAATACAAATTCTCCCAGCATGCAACATATAGTCCTAGACAGGAGATTCGGACGCAGCCTTAGCCTTTTTGAGATACGGCGGACACAATAGGAGGGCGCCCCCCTATTGTGCCCGCCATATCTCAAAAAGGCCAATTGGAAGTTGACAAACTCGTTTCTCAAGTCCACCTCGAACAAAAATTGTATTTGCTTTACCGTATACCGCATACATCAGTTACCTACCACCAAGACTGCGACTGCTCTGTAAGTGTTTTTGTTTTAATTGTTTACATAACAGAAACATGGAGAACAATTTGTTGGAAGAATTACCATCAGGATTGTTTGTTGACCCATTGAGGCCGCATACTTCAAAACTTAGAGCGTGAGTATATAGATGGACTTGTTTTGGATATTAACTTGGGCTAGAAGGTGAAGATTTATGTTGATTTCCGATATGTCAGTTCTTGATACGTTTTCGGCAGACAAAATGTATAACGTATAAGTAACTGTAACGAATTAAAGAAAATAGCTGGGCCTAGTTTTGCCCATGCTTACTAAATTGCCGAAAATAACCAAGCAACCACGGTTGCTTGGTTATGTCCCAAGCTTCTTTACCGGTATCCATAAATTAGTTGACATCAAATTCTTTTTGGAGAGATGCTTTCAGAGACAGCACGTGACGGGCTAACTCTAAAAACAAAAGAAAGAAGCGGAGTTGGAAACTTGACGTTTTGACTTCTTTTATAGCGGTATTTATGAAGAAAGGTAAGTGTTTGTTTGCATGGGAGACCACTGGATTTAAACGGACAAGCTAGATACAACGTGACTTATTTTGCTGGTAAGATTTTAACTTTAAACCTTTACAGCATTGCTGTTCAATAAATTGATTTTTTTCTCCCAGTACTTTTCAAGATAATAGAATCCATCGTGTATCCCCCAGTGCGTTTCAAGGAGTGAAAAGTATAACAAGTATGTAAGTAAATAAGATATGTATTTGTAATCTTCAGCATAATGTGCACTTGAAACTTTTAAAAGTTTTGACTTAAGAGTTTTGTATACACATTCATCTCATAAAATTTTAAATTCATTTTAATTTTAATTTTGATAAACGGGCATCAGTCTTTGAATCCTCGTGGAGTAAAATAGCAGAAATTATAATGATGTGAAATTTCACTTTTAAAGCTTAACACTGAACACATGAATAAGAGTTGACCTGATATTTGAGCCCCGAGAATACCATTCAGCTCTAAAGAGATTGCATGTTAATGAGATTTTGTAAAAGTGAACTACAAGCATGGATGTAAACTGTTGACGCATCCATGACGCATGTGCAGTAAACCTCGGAAATTGTATAAGAACAACATTCTCCCCCAGACTTTTACTAATGTCAAATTATATATGCACCACCGGAAGGAAGCGTCACGTGACTTTGTACGTACGATAACATTATACGATAACATGTATTCACTCTATCAATTCCAGTAAAAAAACAAGATAAGGTTTCTGACGATTGAGTTTATACTGATTTTCAAACATTAAACATATTTGTGTTTAATTAATTGATTTTATACCCGATGACGTCATCATAACGTCATTAATTTTTGCATATCTTCAGTGTGGTTTGCATAATGTGTGTCAAATGTGAACTTGGTTAGTTTTCGTGTTATAGCTAAACAAGTCTGGAAAATAGAGAGAAAAAGAATAGAAGAACAATAATAATAGAGTCAATTCTTAGAAAATCAGTATAATATCAATTTGCTTGATTTCAACAAACACATTTCTACTAAAAACAATATTATATTAAATGTAGGCCCTAATGTGCAAAAACCCCAGCTGGCCGGCAAAACCCAAATTGACCACCAAAATATAGGCGCGTGTTGGAGTTACGTCAAAAGATATAAGAATGAATAAGTAAAACCATAATACAGAAGTTGTCTCGTTTCTATTATTCGGGGCCTCGTCTGTTGGTTACGGTACTAAAAGTCAAGGGTTGCTATAGCTTCTAAAACATTGCCAAAATGCAATACTTTGGGAATTTCCTGTTTGCTAAAACTTATACTTTATTGTACTTCAGAATACTACAACGCAACAAAATCGAGACTCTACCTGAGGATATGTTGGCTAACACGACAGTACAATTAACATTGTAAGTAGTGTTTAAATAGCAGAGTTCAAAGGAAATGCTGTCTGTCTGTCTGTTTGTTTGTCTGTCTGTCTGTCGGGCGGGCGGTAGGTAGGGCGGGCGGGCTGTCTGTCTGTCTGTCTGTCTGGTATTTTTCGTCGGGCTCACTGGACCTCTGCTGCTGAAGCCTAGGTCACACTGTCACGATGTTTTGCGACCACAGCCCCCGATTAGTCGTAGCAGTTTTAATCGGGGTGAATCGGGAGAAAAAATGTGTCCCGATTGCACCCTCCTACGAATACTCACGGTCCTTCTACGATGACACTACGAATATCGACGACCTCTGTACGTATATCGACGATGTCTGTACGATTTTGAAGCCGATTCATCACGACCTGCTACGGTCTATTACGGTGTACTGCGGTTCTCGTAAGATAGAGTCAGGACTAGTCGGGACTACTCTACGATTACAGCCGATTACAGCCGATTGCGCTAAGATCAGCAACGATTTATGACGATGGACCCACGACGTACCAATATTTGTCACGCTTCACTACGATTCCAGGCGAATTTTCGATATATATGGGTCCAAAATCTGGATCTGGTGAGTCATCGATGGCAGCGTGTAGAATGACTTGGTCAGCAGCGGCGCTCCCCCTTTTTTATACCGATCATTACGTGACATCGGGAAGATTCGGGAACAGTCGTAGCGCCATCGTAGAGCTACCATAGGCAATCGTGGGCGAATCGTAGCGTATTCTTGATAAATCGTAGATACATCGAAATCAATCGTCACGTAGTCGTGGTCAATCGGGACTAGTCGTCATATATCGTAGTGGAATCGCAGCTAAACCGTAGGGAAACCGTAGCATATGCGTAGAACACCGTAGAACATCTTAGAACAGTCGTGGATATTCGTAGTTATTCGTGATAAAAATAAACCACGATTGGCCACGGAAGGCCGCGGAAGGCCACGAATGCCTATACAAGATGGCGCTACGACTGTGTGTGCGCGATTGAGTTACGATCGCACTGCGACTGCCCTTCGGTTTGAAAAAATCGTAGCACCGCCACGACAGTTTTGAACAGTTCAAAACTGTCGGGGGAGTTTGCCGACCAGCCAATATTCATCACGACTCATCAAGATTCATCAGGGTTCACCATGATGCCGCTACGAGTATGTCCACGAATCACCTGGATTTTGTGAATCGTGGGCTATCGTCGTTAAAATCGTGACAATGTGACCTAGGCTTTATTTAGAGACATGCATAAAAAAATATGGAAGTTGTTATCCTATAAGAGAGTGTTTTTGTCTATTTACTCAGCAGTAACTCTATTCTTTATTGTTTTGACAAGGGACCTATCATGCAATAAACTGACTACGATTCCCGATAGACTGTTTCGGTCCCAGACTAAGCTGAAGAATCTGTTTCTACAGCGTAACAAGATTAAAGTTCTCAGCAACAAGGTCTTCCAAGGACTTCGATCTCTTCAAGAATTGTGAGTGTAGGCCTACAGTTTTATCTAAAGAACACTGTCTTGCCGTGGTATCTTTACAGTGTGGGGAACGTTTTCCCCTTCTCCCCAATTTGTGTATTTGGGGATTCAGGTTTGTACCTAGTGGTTCTTCCCTCGCCTTCCATGCATTGCTCTGACCCGGGTTCGAATCCCACCAGGGCCAAAATGGTAATTACATTTTTAGTCCCTGCCTGATTCCATGGGTTTTCCCCAGAATATCATTCTGGGGTTTTCCTTCCACTTCTAAAACTGAAAATTTTCTTCATCGGTTTCTTCAGGCTTTCGAGCTACAGTGCGAAGTGCGCTTTTGTGGAATCCTTAGTTCCATTACCAGAAAAAAATTTAATAGAAAACAGATCAATTAGAAAAAAATGTGTTGATTTTTTCTATTTACAAATTTGAGAATGACACCCCGTTTTCTGTTGGGTGTTGATGTGCGTTCACTATATGGACGAATGTGTACCGCATGCAGCCATAAAAAATTGAACTCCCCTCGGGACACCTTTTCAATTGTTTTTAAATTTGGTTTAGAAAATCTGGATACAAACTCAACAATAGCCATTCCCCCTCAAAAATAGCCACCCCCCCCCCCCCCCATCTTCCCCCAACCCCATGCACTAAAAAAGCACCTGGATATGCAATTGGTGTCTTGCAGCCAACTCAAGTCATGCATGTTGTTGTAATGTCCATTATACCTTCGTTAAAACCACATTTTGCAAGTCGTTCTCTCCTTCTTTTGGTTGCAGGATGATCTTTGATAATCCACTTATTGAAGTGGCGGACTGGATCTTTTATAATACTCAACTAAAAAATGTGTGAGTAAAATTATTTGATTTAGGTCAGTCCTCATTTATTGACGATCAATTCATATTCAGTCATTAATATTCTTCAATTTCCAGCTTGTTTTTACATTGCCAGAATGTACATTTCCATTAATTGTCTACTTTTCACAACAATTGACATGAAGTAGTCAAAGTCCCTGAATGGAACAGGCTGAACCAAAGGGTATATTTATAATCGATTTGATTAAACATGAGTTGTTGGCATAACATCGAGCTAGTGTTACTGTTTACTCGATGTCAGAGCCAACACTTTATCTAAAAAAAAAATTCTTTTCTCCATGGTGTTTACCCACCCACATGGTGTATACCCACCTTACTTCCTTACTTGACGCTCCACCATGCAAAGCTTATGGAGTTTATTTTGATGGAAAGTTAAGAAAATGTCTGTGCATAAAGATGACTGTATAACTCATACAACTGGTGCGTCATCACACTGTAGATACTCTGTATTTTCGATAAAGTTTCTCTCGTCCTATATATTTCCCATCTATTCAACAGGTACATGTTCCAGACGAATCTAACATCATTAGGAAAGAGACCATTTGCTACCGTCAATAATACAATCCAAACATTGTAAGTGAACATGTTTCATTTAACTGTCCACAACAGTTGAAATACTATATAATTATTTAAAAAAACAAACGAAAGTTGTCCTAATGAAACTGACGGTTTCGAAACTTATAAAAGAGTCCGTCAAAACAATCCACAAATTGTGTTTTACACAGACCTTTTGATACGACTTTCTTTGTGGGTTTCGGTAAAATAAACATTGATTTGTTTTTCCGCCAATAGGTCATTATATGGCAATCGTTTGGAGACCATACCGGATGCTGCATGGCAAGATTTATCTACTGATTCATATATGTAAGGATTCTCCCCCCCCCCCCTACCCCACCCCCCCCCCCCCCCCAAACCCCCCCAAAAAAACATTTTGGTAAATCTGCAGGGCATGTAACTGATGTTGCTGTTGTAAGTGATCATTTTCTGCAGGTTTATGTCCAGCAATTGCAACAAAATGCTCTGCTATTGAAGCAGCTATTATAGAAGGTGTTCCAGTGGCCTTTTTTAATACATCGTTTAATAGTTCCCCCTGTCCAAACTTCCAGGCACTCTACTCGCCTGGCCGTCTCATCACATCCTTTCACTGTTATTGTCCCAAAGGCTATAATATCTTACTGTGAGATACTCTTTTTTCCTTCGTACTGCCTCTATTTGGAACTCCTTACCTGTTACCTACTTGACTTCCATCTCTTTCAAAATCCAAACGAAATTTGAATAGATACCTTTATCCCTGTGATTTATTTCTTTCCTTGTCTTTTGTTGCCCACACCATGAGCGGCCTTTTTCGCCTAGCGATACTCATAAAAATAACCGCAACGCAGAGTTGGTAAAGAAATACCACCAGTGTATCACAACATTACATACAATTAAAGTCAATTTCCAACAATTTCATCATTTCAGTTATTTCATGTTTTCTTTGTTCAGCTCTGTTGACAACGTGTTGAGGTTTGCTCCATCCACAAATCGAACCGACCTCAAAATGTATGTAGTAATGCATGAAAGTGTATAGTCTAATAGTGATTACCGGTATTGTATGTCGTAATATTGTGATGATAGAAGGATTTTTCCAACGCTGAAAGTCGAGATTCATCAAACTTTCAGTTTCATGCAACAAGAAATAAAGTTATTCAGCGACTTCACACGCACACAGTCATGTAAACGGGTGCAATCGTAGACCTCCCATTGTTCCTCTTTTGTTTATACTCTAACTTTTTCGGAAGGCCTTCTATTGGTTTTGTACACGATTTTCAATCGTGGACGTTAGGTCAAACGTGGACCCTTTGTCTACGCTCGAATTCTTTTGTCCTAGGTCCACGATTGCCGGCATATACAAACTCACATTTAGCTCGGTCGTGATAGTGGGCCACATTATGTAATGATCAACATTACTAGTCGGCAGTATGAGCTCCGTGCGCCAACAAAAGAGGGCGCTTTTTCACCTAGCAACGATGTCCCATGGGCGGGTCACATACAATTTCGCTGGTTTTACACACGCCATTCCTCGTTCATGTGATGCACGTATACCAGGGGGATTGGATAGTCTGTTCACGGACTTTTTTTTCGCGGTTATGATTCTGAATATAGAGGTGGGAATCAGACACTCCATAACCCAAATTAGGCTGCGTTCGATTACGTATATATAGCTCACCCGAGTCGACTCGAGTTAGACCCCTGGGCGTATTCGAAACCCTGTTCTCGGGTAATCCGTGTTCTCTCAGGCTGGTTGCCAAATAAGGAGCGTCAAAAGAGCGTGTGCACCCTATACTTTCCATGGATGGGCTACTAAATTATGCGCTAAATTAAAATAAATTTCCATACTAATTAGCTACAGCAGTGCTTGTAAGCAAGGGCGTGCTGTTACATAACATGGTCATTTTCACGGCGTGCCCTTGCAGATTAGCCCTGGTGCTCAGTCATCATGTGCGGATCCAAATAATGAAGTTTATATTCATACTAAAGAAAAGGAAGAAGAAAAATCGAGTAAAACACAACCACTGAATAAGTATAATAGTTTAGGTTTTCGTCTGTTGTCTACAATATTTCTTCAGGTTGTTAAAACTTTGGGAGCTGAGAAATTTTAATTCCAAAAGGAACATTCTCATCCCATGAAATTCTTAATTTTATGCTCACTGGCAACATGTTCCCAGTGTAATTTGACACATACTGTGAGTTCTTTTTAAATTTCATTCTTTGGTTTTTAAAGATATTATCTGTATTTAGTCAGTATAATATCATGGACGTCCATGAATTCAAAATGACTTATTTTTCAAACTTATAATACATTGTTTACATCGTATTGTTTATGTTGTCAAGGATACTCATTACTTATGCAAGTATTAATACTACGAATGAAAAGAAAGGAAAATTCACGAGCTTACGAAAATAATTTAAATCGTGCAACAGCAAAAATAATTGGCGAAGACAATCCCACTTCATTGATCCTATTTTTTAATAATTGTTTTATACTGTCCCTGGACTGCATGAGAGCTTCCTGAATTTCACAAAAATTAACGCAAGTTCCGGAAGGGCCTTAGTCCGCCATCTCTGTTCTTGACGTTCTTCATCTACTCCCCAGGAAATGGGGAGTGAAAATCCTGTTCGTGAACACGGTTTGCGTTTTGGAAACTCTCTTTAGACTTGGACAAGTCGTTAGAAAGCCCTGTTTTGTCCGCAGGCGCCGTCGTACAGCGTGGCATATTATTCATAAGTTGGAAGTTGCGTCGGGATGATTTACATTCAATATTGGGTTTTACCCTTCACCGACGTATTTGATAAACACTGTATACTCAGTGTTGTCCCGAGAGATTATTTGGAAAAAATCACTCGGGTGGGACTCGAACCCACGACCTCCTGCTTTCTAGTGCAGATGTCTTACCACTCGACCACCGAGGACAACACTGAGTATACAGTGTTTATCAAATACTTCGGTGAAGGGTAAAACCCAATATTGAGTGGCATATTATGTTATTATGCCAGTGAAGCACACGCATGTTGGCAACTAATAGAGCGGTATGCGCTATACCCCCAGACGAATATAATATAACCGTCCAATTACCGACTTGATTTCAAGTCTAAAATCTCTTCAACATGCGAACGGGGTTTCGAATACGCCCCAGCTGTTGTTCGATTATAATTAGCTCTGACGTCATACCCGGGGCTCACTCGGGTCAGCCACCACCACTGATCTCTATATAAACTGGATAGCTCATTGGCCATTGTGTGCTGTTCAATCACCTGAAGCCAGTAGCTGCCATATTACCACTCCCATTTTACCACTGATCTCTGTGTAAAGAGAACGAGATTGAAAGTAGACCCTGGTGACAGGGTTGTCAAACCTGTTGTTTTGGGAGTGGTAATGTGGCGGATGGCGGCTTCAACATGTACAGCTGATGCTCTATCCAGTTTACATAGAGATCAGTGGCCACCACAGACACTGAACAAGTAACAATAGATTCAGTGCCAAGTAACAATGGATTTTCATTGTTAGTGCACCGTTTTTCTTTTGTTAGATGTTCATAGTGAGACCCTGCGTCACTGGTGGAATTACGTCACACGCAGGGCGATTGTGTAGTTAAGGACACTGTTCATGTAAGAGAACAAAATCCACTTTTAAAAGTTATTGGACTTAGTAAACTAGATTGCGACATTAAAAACAGCAGGTATGTCGTAGATATAGGGCGGGTTTTAATTTTTTTTTTTGGGGGGGGGGGGGTTTGGGGGTAAAACGACAACGAAGATGACAAAACGCAACAAAGATTCGCAAGACACCAACCGCAAAACACGTAAGAAAGTTTCATTTTCTACCGCAAGAAACTGTTCAAAATTACAAAAAAGATGTCATTAGAATTAAGAGAAGTATACTTAAGGTCAATAAATTCATTTTGGAATGATAAAAACAACCTGGACTCGAAATGGATCAAATATAAAGAGGTGTCCGCAACTACACAATCGCCGACTCAAGTGCAAGGTGACATAAACTGGAGAGGGCGTTTGAGCGTTCTATTAGCCCAGCTCTCGTGGCTAACCCGTCTGCCTTCACCCGAGTCGATCCGGGTAAGCTACTCGAACGCAGCCTTAAAGTCAGGCAAGAGCAAGTTCAAAATGTCATATTAACATGATAGGTCGATCAGTGACATAATACTATAGCACAACAGATTATACGTCATTTTCAAACCTTAATTAATTTCACCTGCATTTTAGTGAGCTTGTTGGCAGTGGTTTTGCTCAGCCTATCAATGTATCAAAAGACGATGGAAAACTCCTCTTACGGTCTGGTTTTGAGTGTCATCCACTACACCAATCGAATATGTGGGAATGTACACCTTGTCCCCAGGGATTCTATGGAGCATCCTGGTCTGATAGATCATGTATAGCCTGCCCATCAGGTAGGTCTAATGTTCACCTTATCATTTTGTTGTAAGTTGTATGTGATCTTTCACGACTCGTTGTAGGACAGCAATGTGTGCTTGCGCTTGCGTTCACGACAATTGATAATTAAATGCTTTACTAACTTTCAGGCACGGCCGATCATTGGTAAGTGAAAGTCCGGTGCCATTGCACTGCCACACGAGCTTAATGTGAAAGGGTTTCTATAACAGTGTTACCGGCATCATTTTTCCTCTGTAACCTGAATCCTCCAACATCATCTGATTTCAAAGTGTTAAAGCAGCATGTAACCTGAATCCCCCAATGATCCCGGGGACCACTGCATGAATCCTCCAAAATTATATAGGGGTTTTCGTAAACGCCCTAGTAACCTCAATCCTCCGAAATCATCCAGCATCAGATTGGGCCTGATAACCTGGATCCTTCATTTTCCTCCAGAGGTAAAATCCTCATATGCCCTAAATCCTGCAAAATCCTCCGATGCTTCCAAAGACCCTCAATCCTCCGAATTCCTCCAGTTGGCAAAGAGGATTTTGGAGCATTTAGGGAAGGTTAGGGTTTTAAACAAGAGGAAAATGTCACAGTTTCTAATTGTCGGCTTCAGTGCACTATGGGAATCTAATATGGCCGCCATTAATTGCAATACTTATCATCTACATTTGTTTGCAATGGTGGTACCTGTTGTGTTGCTTTGAGCCTGTTTTTTTATGTCTGTGTTTCAGGTGGATTTTTTCAAAATACGACTGGACAGGTTGCAGACGAAAAAACTCGAATAAACTGTCAGAAATGCAACAATGGGACTTACGTCAGTCCAGCAGCCCACCCCGGCACTGACGCTGCAGATTGCATGGTATGTCCAACCGGGACCAATAAGAGTCTCCACGCAGGCTTCCGAGCATGTTCATGTGTGTATGATTACTACCGCAGAGACCGGTTTGGTGAGTGTCATCCGTGCCCTGCAGATGGAGTTAACTGCTCGGGAGAGTACCAACACCTTCTTCCTGGCTTCTGGTGGACATGGGACTGGGGTTTCGCGAACAATTACCGATCTTATGAACAGTTTGTCCAGAATCTGCCCACCGAAAGTGACTCTTACGACGCTAAGACGGAAAAGTTCATTGGCGTGTTACCTAAAGTACACCGATGTCCACGCACACAGTCATGTGTCCACGGTGGAGATGGTATAAACGCAACCTGTGATGTTGGTTATGATGGCTGGCTGTGCTCCCAGTGCTCAACAGGGTATTACTCGTGGCTAGATAATTGCATAGTATGTCCCGACTGGAGATGGTTCTTGTTTGAAGTCATGGCTGTACTTGTATTAATTGTCGTGTTAGTATTAGTTATTGCTTGGGACTTGGGTTCGCATCGTAGGAGCGGTCGGTCTGTTGTGAATGTAGTCCTCGCTCGAGGTAAAATCTTGTTAGGATTTTACCAGGTACTTGGTGAGATATTTTCAGCGCTTGATGAAATTCCATGGCCAGGTGTCTTGAAAAAAGCCGGTGTATTTTTGAAATTGTTGGAAGTAAACATCATGAAGATCATCATAAGTCCGCGTTGCTACTTTACATACTTCACCTATCCTAATATATACATTGAGTTTATATTTGGCCATAGTTTCGTGGTGCTGGTGTTGTTGACAGCATTGTGTTTTTATATCTGTACCAAGTGCTTCCTGGAGCTTAAAAAAGCAAGCGCTGCACATATCAGATCTACACTGTCACAGACGAAGCAGAAGTGTTACTTGTTTGTTGTAATGTTGCTCTTTGTATCATATCCCAGCTTTTCAAGTGTTGTTTTCACATTATTACCCACTGGGTGTGACCTGTTCCATCTGGATGAACACTCTGCTTTCAGTGTCACCAGATGTCGATCTGATTACTCCATCGACTGTGAAACAGAGCGACATATTCATTTCAACCAAGCTGCCGAAGCTTCTCTTGTTTATGTTGTTGGATTTCCGTTGATATTATTCTTGCTTTTGTGGCGGAGTAATAGAAGACATATGTCTTCTGAAAGTAGCATCAACGGTTCCAATTTACAGTCCATAGATGACGTCAGTACCAATGAAGACATGCCAGAAGACGAACCTCTTGTCACTTCCAGAGATCAAAGCTATCACAAGATCAGTTGGATAAGTTTCCTTTGTGAAAATTACCGGCCGGAACTCTGGTACTGGGAGATCGTTGAGCTCGTTCGAAAAATTCTGCAGACCCTTTTTGTGTTGTTGTTTGGACACGAAGATCCCTTTACTCTGTTTTCAACCATCACTATATCCGTTGGCTTTCTGCTCATTCATGCTTCTATGAGACCAATGAAGGATGTCACAGAGCACCGTCTTCAGATGTGTTCACTTGGTACAATCTTCCTGAACCTCTTAGTAGTATCTCTTCTTCTGTTACCGACAGAAAACGACTATTCCAGAACTACGCGAAAGGAGGCTCTTGCTGTCACCCTCGTGCTCCTGAACCTGGTTATTACTGTGTTCGTTGCAGGTGCGTTCACATTACTGTGTCCACCCTGAACAATTTTAGATTTTATGCACAAGAGGTAATTCAAATCTGGTACTGGAAGGACTTGAGATAATGATCAGAAAATGTCCTCATCTGTATCTTACCGAGTGCCCCAATACAAGATTTTAGTGACCGGGGTCGGCCAGTTGTTTCGAATGTAGCACGAACATATCTAAAGTGACGTCTTAAAGGGCCGGTCACACAGGCCACGATAACAATAGTCTAGTGGGATTTCTGAAAAATGTGAATGTTAGGAGCATTTTTGGGTAAAAGTTGGAAACCAGACATTTCAGCATAATTCAGGTATGCTAAATCCGATAAACCCGGTTCCCAAGCGAAATTTTGAGTTTTTGACCTTCAATTTGCATTAACAAAATGGCCGCCAAATTGCCAATTTTGAACACTTCTTGAACCCTTTTCTGCAACAACTCTGTAACCAGGCAAGCAAAAATGACAAATGAAGTGTCTATACCTATGTTTTGAGGGTCAGAGAATATGATTAAGACATTTCTGAAGTAATCAGTGATACATACCGCCATTACAGGAAAATAATTCTTCTCCAATATCTCTGTAACTAGGCAAGCAAACATAACGAATAAGTGTCTTTACATATGTTTTGAGGGTCCGAGAATGTAAGCAGTGATAAGCCAGATGGTTAATTATGCAAATTACCAATGAATTACATAACAGTCCACGTATCAATGCTCAATGCTAAGGTTCCCAACTTTATCCCTCAAATACCCCTTGATGCATATACAGGCATGACGGGGCACTGTCACTCACAAATGCCTCATCCTGAAGTCATTGGCCTTTGAGATACCGAACTGGCTTATTTTAACGTGACTCCTGTTCACGTGACTTATGACGGCTCCCAGGCAAAACGCGCGTAATATACGCGCTTCCGATCTAGTTTATTCTTTTGATATCTGTGGTGATTCATTGCTTTTCGTGTAATTCTATTTTGACACATCGCGCATTACGCAATACGGACACATGGAATTTCGCAAACACCCATTAGGTTTAACGTACGTATATTCAATGACAACATTTTGTTATGCATATAAACCTTCACAGACATTCAGTCAATAAAACAGAGATGCTTTGGTATTTCAAACAATATTTTTCTTTAAATTCTTGTAATGTTTTTACTTGTTTACTTTAGCGAGTTTAATGTGGACTTTGGCGAAGGCATTTTGGAGGCATTGGTGCGTTGGTCGTACGACAGCATGCAGTGATGGACTGTCCTGCAGAGAACGTACAGATGAGACATATAACAGCAGTGACAATAGTGGACATGGTGACGAGCTACATAACTTTGTAGACAGGCCATATTCAGATATCATAGAGGATCACGCTGATCAAATGCAGACGAGTAACAACGTTCAACCTCCATAGAGGAAGGACCAGTGATATACGCCTGTTGCAGCGAGGCTGTGTGCCCGTTGGCTGTATTCAAGGAGAAAGACCGGTGCTTCCACATCACCGGAAGATGAGAAGAGTTCGGACATGTCTTTGACATCCAGTCAAATTAAATCCGTCGTTTATCATTATAATGTTAAATAAACCAATTTTTTTTACATGACTTGATAATAACGCGGTGACGTAAACACCATGGAAAAACATAAAATGACGAAACAGTGCAAGATGTAATTTCTCGATAAGCTGTTCATGGGTTGATTTTGTATAAAGATTGCACAAACCTAAAGCTTTCCCCAGCCAAATTCGTCAAAGTAGCTCCAACGCACAGTGCCTGTCAGTCACTTTCCCATAAAATTGAACGCTGATCAAAAACATTGTTGCAACATTTGGTTTCTCTCTGAAATTTCGAAGACTTCTATAAAGAAGACTTCTATAAACATGTATCACCGGGTTAAGTGTAGTCTTTTTTTTAAAGCATTCATGCAATATATAATTGTAATCCAATTGTTATGAATTTTGGAAGTTTTTCATTCGAGTCTTTTAAACAAAAATAATAAATGAATAAATGAATAAAAACATTAAACAATTTGTGAGCTTAAAACAAGCATTTAATGTAATATTTGAAATTACATTTGATTTCCACGTACATTCATTCGAATTTGTTCACACGTGGCAACCGTTTGGGACATTAGTTTCTTTGCAGTGATCAACTGTGTTTACCTGTATTTCAAAGTATCCGAATGCTCACTCATTGGCATTAGCCAGCAAATTCGCATATTTTCTTTCTTGTACTTTTTCGAATTGTCATCGCATGAAATTTGTTTCAGGTATACAGAAATGAAAATAAATCTCAATTCAAACCAACCAATCAGTAACGTAAAACAGATCGGCATTTAATACAAGAATGACGCAAAATATACTCAAAATATTACCTCAATCGTTCCTGTGTCTTCAAACGAAATGGAACGCCTAAATCTTAACACACACCACGGTAACAAAAAGGAATGACATAATCGCTTTAATACAGACGCGCGAAGATAAGTTTGAATATTAATTTTACGAATTAGGCTGGGGAACCTGTTTTAATCTCCCATTATACATTTTTAGTTTCGGCAAGATTAAAAGTTTTGAAATAGAATTATTTTGGTTGGATGAATGTAAAAAGATAATGAGGATGTTGCGTTGATCTTATTAAAAAAGTATCTGCGTGAAATCTTTGATTCTGGCATTTTATCTGAAACTAAAAAAAAACATATCAAAATATTTGTTTCTGATCTTTTAAGGACCGAAGATCAAAACGGTCTTTATAAACAAAGAGAAAAGAGGATGAAAAATCAAAACCGATTTTCAATACTCAAACCAAATTAATTCGCAGGATTTGCTCACCATTTACATGTATTTGTGAAAAGGGTGGCACATTTCCATCAATGCACTATGTCCATGCTCCGACTGAAACTTTCAACTTAATGTATTTCCTCCACTGACGAAGTATGCAAACAAAAAACACCTATTGTTTTCTTTGAACGTCCAACACATGCGAATTTCAAACATCAGTGGAAATACCATAGTTTATGTATAAATCCGTTACTTGCTCTCAGTCTCCTTATTATCCTCCTTGTTGGTCATCATCTAGGCCTATGTTGTTTCCTATAACGCCTTTCTCCAGGATGTGATCAAAATGGTTACACAAATCTGCCTGGGTAAAATACTTTGTAATTACTGATTTAGTTTGTAAATTCTTCAATCGCTTTCTTGTCTATATTTGTATAAACCAATTTTGAATTAATTATTGAATTGATGTTCGAACACCGGAAGAAACAGATATCACTTTAGCCAGTGAACCTATACTAACTCCCGTGACATATTGATTATGTGAATACTTTCACGGGAATAAGAAAGATACGTGATTGGTAGTTTTGCTACTACTTGAGTTAATACCTTCTTTCTTTCAACTACTTTCCAGAACAAAGTATTATATACAGTCACGGGATCATTTTCTGGAGTGTTATGATATTTGTTTTGATGGAATTATAGAGTTGGCATTTTCGTCTGCGAATACCGAGGAGAGGTTACATCTTGAGATTTAGTTGATTCCAGTTATTGAGAGATTAGTGCTTTTTTACTGTTTTGCTAGAGATAATTGACAACTTTGTGTAAGACAACTAATTATTTAAAATTTGAGATGTTTTATCACTAGATTAGGTTTCTTCATTTGAGACACGAAAAAGCCAGAATTTTGTGAAGTTGTAAATAGCTTTCAAGATTATGTTTGTGAACGAATTTATTTACAAATGTTTGGTACACCTAAAATGGTACAATGTATAGATTTTAAAAATATACCGGTATACCTTTGAGTGACGTGATCCCCTGAAGTGTTCCCCTTACCCCAAAATGCCTCTAAAGCTGTTTTTCAGAGTGGAGGAAACGTTGCGTTTGGGTGCTTGGACGTGGGCAAGTCCACATAACGTTCACCCTTCCCGCATCGCATGGACATCTTTTGTTCACAGGGCCACAAGGAGTATGCAAGGTTATAGAGCACCGATGTAGTGTGAATTTCAGTCACTTTGAAATACGGGCTAAGAAAGATTAGTAGAGTGGCCGGTCACGTTATTAGAGGGTTTAACCAATGATAGGGAAAAGGAGTCCGATTCTCAAAGGAGTCTGATTTTCATATGACACCGGCACTGAACCTTCTGGCTCAAGTTGGTCATTGTTTTCCTGGAATCTCAAGAATTCATTTCAGATATCCAGGGGATGCGTTAGGTAGCAATAGTCTGGAGTGTGTATATAGGGTATAGGGACAATAGAGGGCACCCCTTAGTCCCACCTTCTAAATTGCATTTTTAACTTATTAACGACCTCGAGCTCCCAGTTTTTAGATTTTAGATTTTCTTTTAGAACGTCGACAGGCTGTAAAAAATGGCAGTTGCATCTCGCATTCTCTTACGTTGAATACTGACATGCCACATCACAAGGCTGAATTCACTTGTAAAGTTTGCAGATACCACTGTCGTTGGATTTATTCAAAACTATGACGAAAGCGCTTATCGTTCACAGATTATTTCTATGGTAGAATGGTGTGAGGAAAATAATCTTGTATTAAATGTGGACAAAACCAAGGAGCTGGTTGTAGATTTCCGTAGAAAACACAAGAACATTAAAGAGCCTGTTTATATTGATGGCAAGGCTGCAGAACAGGTGGACAGCTTTAGATTGCTTGGTACACACATTGCCAGTAACCTTACCTGGAATATAAATTATCAGGAAATGTTGAAGAAGGCCTGTCAACCTTTGTACGTTTTACATAAATTGAATTCATTTGGTGTTCGTCAGTGTATGTTTGTTAATTTTTATCAGTGAGAGCACCTTTGTTAATCAATCATTGTTTGGTTTGGCCGTGTTAGTTTTAGTGATCTCCAGAAGTTGAACTCTGTTGTTCGATTAGCAGAGAAGATCATTAGTACTAGCTTGCCATCATTGCAATCCATTTACAACGACAGAGTGTGTAAACGTACCAAATGTATCATGAACAATGAGTTCCATCCAGCAACGGATTATTTTACATTCCTTCTATACAACCGACGTCTTAAGACTTTTTATGGTAGTAAGCGCTTCACAAAGAGTTTTTATCCTTCTGCAGTTTGTGTATATATAATGGATCCTAGTTTGTTTAGTGTGTCTTTTGGTTTTACTGTGTAATTGGTAATTATTTATAATTTTATTTTACATACACATATATTTAGTCAATTTAAAATGTGATTTGTTTTTAACCTTTTACATTGGCTGAATAAAAAAGTCTTATCTTGTCTTATCTGATGTTTGTACACTTACAAGTTCAAGCTAAATAGAATGACTAACCCAGAAACAATTACTGTAAAATCTAAATGCCTATAAGTGTTTATTAGCTAACAAAATCCACGTTGTATACTAATTTAACCAAATTAATTTGTTAATGAATGTGTGTAGCTATTATTGATAACATAACAGATCTTATTGTGTCGTATGTCTATTACGTGCACAACAATATGTCATTTTATCACATAATGATAAAAGGCATTATACGCAATGAACCGGGGGTTTGTATTTGATGCTATGACATGATGCGCACCAAACATGGCAGCAGAATGGATCGGTCTGGCCGTATTCTCCCGCTCTCAAAAAATATGTGACCTGGTGAAACCTTTTTAATGTGATGGAAGGATCCCATGGTAGCCAATCAGAAACTCGCAAACGTTGTCCAATTGACCTATTGCGCTCGAATCGCGTCAACGCAGCTTGTGAATTATTGTCCAATCACACCAATTATAATTTCACGTGGAACGCGTAAAATCTGAGACAAACAAAACATACCACACAAAATTCCCATAGGGTTGTCTAAAGGGCGTGGTTAACTCGTAAACGGCGATAGGTCAATAGAATGGAAGGGCACACAAAGTTTCAGCCAATCAGAATCGAGTTCACGCGTCATACGACGCATCCGCGCGATCTTCATCGCGCTTTTGTCACAGCTTTTGGATTAGCAACATCGGAACATTTTTTAAGTTTTAAATCCCCCTCCTTCACCCCTATGTGCCACCTTGTGGCGAGACTCCTTGTGAGTTGAAATTTTTTATTGGAGCATAATTTTAACCGGGAAGAAGCACTTAACTCACCCATTTACACAATTTTGGAGCAATGTAAACAAAAAGGGGACTTGTTTTTAATCTCAAAATCATTCGCTGTTTGATTCAAACAAATTTAGCCAGGTGATGTCCCACACAGGCTATTCGCTACAGTATATTCCAACGGAGGGATGGTTTGAACTACTCACGTTTTTTAGGTAATTAAAGGTTTTCTGAAAGTTAAAACGTTTGGACTATTCATGTTCTTTGGAAATAGCGCCTGAATGTGCCACCCGGGCTATAATATACCCCACCGCATGTACAAGCGGTGGGGGACAACAAATTTGTTCATGTTTTAAATATTAAGGACTCGTACACTTTTGGGGAGAAATTATGTTGCCCTTTCGAAAGGCAGTATTGAATACAGTTTTTTTATGTCAGCTTCTTGTGCTACATAGGGTCTTGGGTAACCTGTCTTGGTTCAGTACTTCTGTATCTAACTGCAATCTTGGGTACTGCAGTCTACTATTTTGTCAATAATACTATTAACCGGTTTGCCCATTTTTTGGGGGTATTCTGGACATGTTATTTGACTGAATAAACCAAAAGCTGCGACATCCATTCACATTAAATAAAATCTGTCATGTGTGGTGCTTTGTGAATTTGAGTATGTGAATATACTGATAATGTATTTCAGTTTAATTTGTCTGGCTTCATGTAGGGCCTAATGATTACCGAAGGTTACGTCTAACAAGGCGAGGGAAAACTTGCAAATGCCGTAAATCACGTAAAATTCTATAGTAAATCTTCGGCAGATCGGATATATTTTGAGGATAGGCCACAGAAATCTGCTTACTGAGTACACATTTTCCTTACAAACTTGTCTGTGTATAATGCAAAACAACACACTTACCGTTAATTACTTAATTAACATCTTACCTATTGAGATGCATTCAAAATTAAATCTCAAATCGCAGGCGTAATGATTTAAAAATTTCACCGAATTACTTCTCAATTGGTACAGTGTGAAAAACACAGAACCTCACTTTATAAGACAATTTCAATTTTTTTCAGATTTTAAAACTTGAATACAAATACCAGTTGCATAGAAAATGTTATTAAATGTTACTCCAAAAGCAAAGAATGAGTTTTTAATGCTGTAGTGCTGAAACAAATGTACATGCATTGGAATTGATGACAACAAATAAAATAAATCTAACTGCGCCAGTTAATCGGTTTTTTTTAAGTGAACAAAGAAAATTGACCAGAGGGGGATGTGATTCTGCCACCTTTGGAACAACGTACCGGCAATCTAACAGCGAAGCTAATTTGCTGTGTTGGCTATTCCTCATGGGCGCTAGTCAGAAGTCAAAACCCACATTCCAATTTTTAAAACCGCCTCAATTCTAAATTTGAAACATAACATTATAGTATATGTTACTTATAATGGTGGAATGTCTAATTGAAAAGCTGGTAACTTATATGCAACCGGGTACCACGCCAAATAAAACAAGGTGATCCGCGGATCAAACGTGTCGCCTTTTTTTTGGTCACTGCATCGCATTTGCAACTTTTCAAATGAGAGCAATTTTACATTTTCAGCCTATTTTATAACTTGACCTCAAATGACCTTTGACTTCAGTATACCACCTGTCAAATCACATCGTATGACAGTTAACTGTTAACACAATGCATATATGACCCAAGTTCGATTGCAATTGGACTTCAACTTTTCAAATGGGACACATTTTACATGTTCAGCCCATTTTACAACTGGACCTCAGATGAACTTTGACCTTGGTATGTGACCTTTGACCTCACTAACATATAAAGGTTCCCATGTTACATGTATAACCCAAAATTGGTTCCAATTGGACTTCAACTTTTCAAATGACACCAAATAGCAAAAACTTAACCTAAAACGTTAACATACGGTCACACGGCACACGGGCACACGGGCACACGGTCACAGGGCACACGGTCACACGGTCACAGGGCACACGGTCACACGGCACACGGTCACACGGTCACACGGACAGAATTCATGACTGGTAAGTGCCCCCAAAACATTCGTTAAGGCGACACAAAAACCCAATACGGACACAGCAACTTTTAACAACAGGTGATTACCGGATCAAGAATTCGTACTAAGATACATAAACTTCAGACATCAAAATACTCAAATTTCTTTTGAACTTTTTGAGACCCTTGATAAAATGTTCTCGTATTGTTCTAGTATATTAATGGAAAATGTATTTTATATTAAAAATAAAAACGCAAAAATATTACAGTTGAAGGTAAGACAGCGTATACAGTTTTTAGATGGGCATTCATTCAAGTCGATATGCTTATCTCTTTGTTCAAACGTCTGCTTTTTCGAAAGACAATATTACTAACCCCAAAAACCGAAGACTTGTGTTTCGGAGGCCTAACTACATGGAAATGTATTTTTTATTTATCCTCTCTTTGCATGACCGATAGCAACAGCGTCATGGATACCTTCTCTATTCTCTTTTGAAAAGACGTCTCGTATTATATTTCCTTGACTTCTCCATCGTCAAACGGCTGGACGTGTATCTTTCGGCTCGACGATGGCTGAGAATTACAATGATGAAATATATAATTTAATCACACAATATTATTAATTTACAAACTGCGTAGTAATTGTATTACCCGACTCAAGCTTGACTTTATCAACAATTATAATGAACATCGTTCCCAGCACTGCTGGAAAATCTCGGGCAATGAAAAACTGGAAAAACCTAGTGGCGTAACTAGGGTACAAGTTGCACTCCAGGGCAGTGGCGTATCCAGCGGGGGGGGGGGGGGGGAATCCCCCCTGGCGGCATTTGAGGCGTCATAAAAAACAAAATGAAACAGTGTTTTTGCGACGGTTTTAAGACGGTTCAGACATTGTTTGCCCTCCCTGGCACAAAAAGTTGGATACGCTACTGCTCCAGGGAGACACTGCAAGTCGCTTTTCTTTTAATGCACGCCTGCAATCTCATGTGGAAGGGAGCACTGATGGATATCACAGACCAGAATAAGGTTACGTGTCACTCCACGGTAGCTACGCCACTGTTTCAATTTCTCTTTCCTCTAAAATGAGACCACAATTTTGAGTGGTTCTTTGCCACCTTGGGGAGTCAGGTTGCAAAGCTGCAGTCGAGTCCCTGCAAGTCCTTTTTAGAAGTCCTTTTGCAAGTCCAGTCAGAAGTCCTTTCAAAAAGCCGGTCACTGGATAAACAATGACAAAGGAATGCCTTTGTCAAAGCTCATTTGAATAGCTTGTGATTGGAATTAGGACTGAAGTGCTTGGGATGGACTTGCAGGGACTTGCAGGAACTTGCAGGGACTCGGTGTGATGGACTCGACTACAGCCCTGTCAGGTTGGTGTAGTGTTCGTTTTCTCATTGCGGCCAGGCTCGACTCCTATGGACCGATTGTGTGTGGGTGTGTACATACAAGTACTGCCTTAGGGGGTACCACGCACAATGAGAACAATGGTATACCCTGCAAGGAAATATTTAGAAATGGGCCCAGCAGGGAAAACGCTATGGAATTTGAGATTTTGGGAACAAAGGAGAACAAAAGAAGGAAAGTAAAATGGACAATGGTGGTACCCCGTAAGGGTGTATATGTCAAGATGGGTGGGTGTGTTTGTTTTTGCATTCAATAGGGGACCTTTAACAATAGGGGACCTTTAACAATAGAGGACAATAGGGTCTCCGGTTGAGAAAGGTCCCCGTTTGAAAACAGTGTGCAAACCCAATGAGGGTCCTTGCCAAAAAAGTATGAATAACAGGAGGTCCCCGAGGTGTTTACACACTTGTATGTGTGCATGTGTTTTCAGTCTGTGCCTAATTCCGTATAGATTTTCCAAGGAGATTATTTTGCTCGAGCTTTGGCTTTCGAGCTACAGTACCGCATGCACGTTTGTACGTTTCCACGTTTCAAGGGTCGTTTGGTTCATTACCAGAGAAATTCCAATAAATTAATTCAATGATTCATAAATAACTGCATTCTTCACTTACCACGCCAGCGCTGGGTGGTCTAACTATAGACTGCCTCAGACGTGCCATCGCAATAGCTTCTTCACTGTCCACAGACGGCTGATAAGCTTCAACATGCACTACGCTAAGACGACTATGATCAGCAAGACTACCCTTGTCATTTTCTCTCTCATCGTAGGCAGGGTCAACTTTAGTTTTCCCTCTCATCACAAGGTACACGAACGCACCGACGACGAAAAGGACGAAGCAAATGCATCCTAGGATGATGAACACCAAGGCAACGGTAGACAGACCACCTGGAATATCGTCATAAAAAAATAAGTAATATCAGACGTTGGGTGGACGCAGCAACAAATAGGCTTTACGATTCACATAATTTGTAATTCCCCTATATAGGAGAACAGTCTACTTTGAAAATGCACTTCAAGAAACGCCAAAAGCCCTCGTCCCCCATCCACCCTTGTTGCTTCACCTCTATTTTATTACGTGATCATTTATAGTTTCCCACTAATCACAAATATTCGATTCATTCACCTGCCGGGGCTGGGACCGTTTCAACCGCTGTCTCACATTTCTCGCCAGTATATCCAGTCTGACAACTAGAAAAGGAAAAGAATAAAGTGGTTGGTTATTATATTGCCAGGCCTTATGTCAAACCTAAATTGTGCTATACAAATTTCGTCCGACAATTTCGTTGACAATTAAACACCAAAATAAAATTGACGTTCCCCACCCCAATCCCATTCATTTTTGTTCGCATCTTATCGATTTTGCTGTATAGCTTGATACCTTTATTGATCTGCATGTTTGTCATCTTAAAAACCGCAAGAATACAGACTGAATTAGAGAAATTCTACCAAAATTAACCGATGCTCCGAAGCTCCGTGTGTTTTACGCACGTCAGTTTCACTGCTATCGCTCTGTTCAATATGCGCATGCATGCATAACTGAATTATTAGTGAGTGGTCTGCACTTCAAAAAATAACATGGTGGTTGAAAATCCTCAAGCGGTAATCCTTTTGGAAATACATCTACTTTTCATTGTATGTATGAATATTACAGATACAATGTATTACTGTCCACGAGTCACAATGCATAGAAACGTCTCCATTTCTCAATTATCGCCCCGAATTCTGGTATAAGGTATTCCGGTAGCTAAATGATCTCTTTTTACATGGGTTTACTAGGAAATGTTAATTTCGATATTTTCCGATTGCGGGGATTATTCGTAACAATTACAAATGAATTCGATTTTCTGCATTTGCCCTTTGAAGTAAAAGCCTACGTCACTAATGCATTGAGGTCCAACTGAATAAGGGAGTTTCACATTCCGCGGCCATCTTGAATTTGAGGGGAACAAAACCGGAAGCCATGTGCTACCGGTATATAACGGATATGAGCCTGTTTCAGTAGAGCGCCCTCTGTAGGCCGCACTAACTTTGTGATATCCGTTATTGCACATGGCTTCCGGTTTGTTCAAATTCAAGATGGCCGCGGAATGTGAAACTCCCTTATGAAAGATATTTTGTATTGCACTTACTTGCATGTGAACCATGGGGAGAAATCAGGTCTGACACACGTTCCGCCGTTCAGGCAATCGTCAGCGGTGCAGGTTTTCGGCACAACTGGGAGAAATGAATGAAAAAGCTCAACTATAGTGTTTTCGGAAAATGGCAAAAACAACAACTGTTTCATTGATATCAAATTCATACAAGATGCGAACATGAAAAAAAACAACCAAATATTGCAAATCTTGGTTGAACTATAGCTCGACGTGATTTCACAAGTCTCTTCCGACGTAGGTGGTGTCATAACCGCTGCAAGAGGGCACCCTTGAATGCGCCACTGTGATTGACTGGTAAATCTGTGATTGACTACTAACAACAGTGCTAAAAAACAGGTAAGTCCTATCCCGTTCAAGAGGCATATTAACTATTTGATAACTCTAAAAAGTTGTCTGGTTTCGTGCGCAAGAGGTAACAAAAAGCTTGCGCATGGGCACTCAAGATGATACAAAATGAGGAAAATTGCAAGAGCGGGTCGAAAGTCAATGTCATCTTTTTTTATATAAATTGTTTATATTAATAACTTGCAAGGAACACGTCTTCTTTCCCGACCTCACAACTCAAAGTAGGCCTACGTCTGGTTCTTTCCATCGGTCAGATACAAATTCCATAGTTTTGGGGTTTTCTTCTTTTGGTTTGTGTTTATAGTGGACTGTGGGCGGCTGCACATTGGGTCTTTTTAGTTACCTGTTGCGCATAAAATCAGACTTTTTTTAGAATGTAATTTTTTTTTAACTTGCAGTGTATCATAATTATACCCGATGCTTTCACAGATTCAATGGTGATTATTGTATCACCATCCCTCAGGGTAGCACGTTGTGATAGCACCTCTTCTACGTCCCTGTCAGTTGGAAATGCGTTTGGGAATGAAGCTACCGCCGTGACAATGACACTTCCTTCGTCCATCTTCGGAACATTTACGGATATAACTGTTCTCGTCTTCTTGTCTTGTTGAAGTTGTCTCTTGATCTGAATTAGAAAATATTATGATCTCATATTTTCCTCTATTTTCCTATATTTTAAGTTGCACTTGAAAGCATGCGTCACAAAAAGATATAATTTTAATCAAAGATATATTCTTTTATACAATCAAATTTATCATTTTGTGTGATAAGTTAGTCTAGCGAGACATGATAAAGAGATTTTATTACCGCCCGTTCAAACATCTCGGCAATTCTTTTGAATGCAGTGGTTGTTGGGACCTTGTAGGCTTCCGTATAATTCCACAATGCTCTCAGGACTACCCCTACCGACGGGTATTCTGAAACGACAAATATGGAAAATGTATAATTATAATTCTTACACAAAACTTTACACAATTTCTTTTCAACTTTCATGAAGCCTAACACTACTTTCCCTTATCCTACCCCCACGAATTTTGGTACATTTATGTTTTGGGCCAATATCTATCGATATAACCTATTTGCGACAGTAAACGTTTGGCTATAAATAGGAGCTGTGGAATTAGGAAGACCCTGAAATGTCTCCCAAATTCCACTTGTCTCCCTAAGGTATAACAAATGACGACAAAGTGTCTCCTTAAGGGTACTTATATTATTATAATTATGCTCTATCATAAAATACTTGCTAAAATATTTCTATTTTTCAGATTTCAAAGTAACGTAACGTCATGCAGGATGTGGCATGTCTATAGTTATATAACTAGAGGTATAATGAGAGTTTGTTGTGATGATTAATGATCCATTATGATTTGTTTAGCAAGCTGGTGTCATCATGCAGCGCAGCGGTCTCTCCGATCCGCTGCAGTGATCAGAGGCCTTCCGATCCGGCGCATACAAGAAGAGGACGTAGACGACCTCGTGCTAGATGGGTGGACAACCGGACATAGTGGAGCGGTCTTTTAGCTGATGAACTGAAGCCCACTAAACAGCCCAGAATCCAAATTCAAAAACACACAACATGGCCAATCTGCAGGAGCGGGCGCCTATACGGGCCAGGCAACGGCTCTTGGCGACACGATGATGAACTTCATAGTTCACTTTTCAATGTCCATTTTCAATTTTCATGTGATACCATGAACAATCAAATTTGGGGATTGATGACGTCAGGCCCTATCTTACAGTTCATACTAAATGATTCCAGAAATATCGCTTGTGAAAATCTTTTATAACGATTTCCAAGTAATTTAATGTCATGCAGAATGTGGGTATTATTACAAATATAATTATACACATTGATACAATACTATAATTGTGTACGGAATACAAAAAAAAAATAGGGTTCACATTACAGGCAAATATACTCTGCAACAAAAGAAACTGTGCAGACTAAAAATTGCTGTATTTTTTTCAGCCATGGCAGAAAAGTCACCGGAATAAACTTTTATTGGACGTCCAAGGCACCAGTCACACGATTATTAAACCAAAAGTGAAAAGTTTAAAAAGTCTTCACAATGTTCTTAGAAGTGGCTGAAAATGAACTTGCCAATATTGAAGTGACATTAAATCAGTACATGGGGTATCCACTACTGTGCATCTTCGTCTTATTGAAGCAATGACATGGCATGGAAGTCTTGTGGGAAGTCTTGTGGGATGTCATGTGGGATGACACTTCAACTCAATGCTGTCCAATGCTCTTCTGACTTTTGGGTCGGCCTTTTATACAGCATGCGAACAAGACCAAAACTGGGTTTATTTCCATTACATAACAACCGGTCATACCCCTTTTGTGAAATCAACGTACAGGTGTGCCCACACCCTGCATTATGTGGTAAGCAGGTTTTACAGTGCGTCACCTTTAATATTCTAACCATGTCATAGCATAAGGTTTGTGAATTTGATGTGTATAGCCCACCTTGTTACAAAAATAAAGGAATTTTAAGTGTGCACAGTTTCTTTTGTTGCAGAGTAGGTCTATACCTTGTAAAGACTTACGTTTGCACGTTCCATTGTCAATTCTGACGTATCCCTCAAAACCCTTGCAAACACAAGTGAACCCTTCGTCGTTTGTATCTGGAAGACAAAGTTGTCCTGTCTCTTTACACAGGGTACTGCTTGATTTACACGGACTCACATCTGAAATAAGAAAGAATTAACAGGTGACACAAAGTCGGCATTTAGGGGTTATTAACGACTTAAATGAAGTGTTGCATTTACCCCTAGTCGACAATTAAGTGAGGAATTTTGAGACCTTTGGAGGTAATAGAGTGGTAGGTTCGAGGAGGTTAATATCTGCTTGATAGTGAACGCCCTCAGATAATCAACACTGATATCATAGCTGGCAGGCCAGCAGCAGTCACCTGAGTTTGAATCCTGCATTTGAAGACTACGATATGACTCGGACCACTATAAACGATGACATAATTCTAGTTACATTATTTGCAGAAAAAAAAATTCCCATTTATTTGTCGACTCCCGTTAGTACGAAATCCTTGGGACCGCGCGAAATTGTTCGTTATATCCGAATTTCGTATTATCCGACGAAGTGATTTTCAGCCCATTGTTCCCTTTGTATAAGCCCCATTGTACACATATGTTAACGTGCGTGATGTTCAAAGAAGAAAAAAAAATGTTCCTTAATGTCTTGTTTAACCAATAAAATAATTTTACTATTGTGTTAAAAACAAATGTAAAATGTAGTTGTGAAATAATACAAAAATTAAATTAAATTACGAAAATCTTGACGGTCAATCGATGAAGACGAAGCTGACAGCAGCAATTTGAAGAGTGAATCAACTTGGATCCCTTCGTTCCACAATGTAAGTAGTCTCTCCTGCACAAAATGTGTTATGGAGAGACATTTTATTTTCTTATCCTTTTGTCTTTTAATATTCCATATTAGTAATCTTTCACAAAGACGGCGAGTCCCGCCTGCGGAGCAGTATTGTAGCGTTGACCGTGGTTGGGTTGATAACACGCCTGAAAAATGATACCGGGGACTCCGTTTCTTGGATTTCGAGGGCTCTAGGCCGTTTATTCTGGAGCTTTTTCTAAAAAAACTACATGTACAATCACAGAAAACCTGGTCGAGCACATTGTCTGTTGCTAGGGAAACGGGTCATCGCGCATGCGCCGTCCGGCAATGGGTCTCACTGGCTGACCAGCAGGGGCTCCGCCGTGGTGCCGTGCTAGCGCCCTCCGCCTACCGACCGACACTGACGCTACATCGCCCCCCCCCCCCCCCCCCCCTAGAAATCTAAAAAGAGTTCCTGAGATTCCGGGAACACAATGACCAACACGAAAGAGGGGGGTTCCCTCTGCCCTATATCGTGTATCATGCGTTGCGTGACCATGACTTCGTCAGCAAGATGAATCAACCATGACAGACATAAATTGATGACCAATAGGCATCAGGCTACTGTGGAATGAAAAGCCGTCAGCCAGCATTTGTAAACTTTCGTTATAAATGGGTCGCTAACAATGTTTTTTTACGCAACGGGGTTACGAAATCTTTTCGTTGTAGCAGGAATTTCGTACAATCCGATTTCGTGTTAAGCGAATTTTTCCCCATAGAAATGTGCCCAATTTTGCCGGGACCAAGGATATGTGTTTGTTATAACCGGAATTGCGTCCTATCCGTTTTCGTACTAACGAGAGTCGACTGTATACCTGCACAAGTCGGCCCATAATTCTCCAACGGACAAACACACTCATTACTCTCTTCATCGAATTCTCCATTTGAACAGCTCGAGGTAGACAGTTCTGTGTGAAGGTGTAAGAGGAGAAATTAATTAGAAAGCAGAAAAATGAGAAGCAATTATGTCTCAATATTTAAATTTAATAATTCTTGACGACAATTCAATAACAATTCAGTACAATTAAGCTTTCGAATTTCCGAAAGCAGAAAAATGAGAAGCAATTATGTACTCAATATTTAAATTTAATAATTCTTGACGACAATTCAATAACAATTCAGTACAATTAAGCTTTCGAATTTCCGGCGTCCAACACATGGTCTAGAACACACAGTCGTTTTTTGCTATACTCGCGAGGACAGTGCTTTGTGTTCCCTATTTTTCCTTTAATATAACCCAACCCCATAGACTAAGCACGTATCCTTACGTTCGAGGACCGATTTTAACAAAAGACCGTCTCTCGAGGACAAGAAATATTCTTTTGTGTGTTCTTTCTCCTCTTGTCCTCGAACGTACGTAGTACAATACAAGAGCACACACACAGCTGATATCACACACACAAAATCCAATAAGCCCCAAAGCTTTATTTTGTAATACTCCAGGGCAAAACTCGCCATCAGTCTAGCACGGTAATTATGGGGACAGAGAAATGTCCCCATAACTCGGTCCTAATTTGCCTAACAAAAAGAAATGCCCCCACTACGCGATCGATGCCTACCCAAACACACATACTAACCTTACATACCTACCTTGTGTGGACATTCCTTTGTTTTCACATATTAGTAGTTAAGAAAAATTGAGAAAAAAAGCTCATTTTACTCACACTGTGAACGCTCTTTCAACCCGAAATTTTGATCGTGATCCCAAGTTCTCCTTCATTTTGCGACAAATATTCCTAACACCAAAATGCCGCTAAAGCTGCTGTACTTGTACGAACACATGGTCGTACTTTCCCAATACGTGCGAGGACAATGCTTTGTGTTTCCTATTGTTCCTTTAATATAACCCATCCCCATAGACTAAGCACGTACTTCTACGTCCGAGGACCGATTTCAACAAGACTTGACGTGCGAGGACTGAAAAGGTTTCTTCGTGTTTCCTTTCTCCTCTTGTCCTCGGAGATATATACAAAACCTGTACACACACACAAGTGTGTAAACGCCTACAATCGGGGACCTCCTATTGTTTGTCCTCTTATTGTTCATACTTTAACTTTTTGGCAAGGTCCCTCATTGGTTTTGTACACGATTTTCAAACGAGGACCTTTCTCAATCGGGGACCCTATTGTCCTTTATTGTTAAAGGTCCCCTATTGAATGCAAAAACAAACTTACACACACACGTCCTTTACTGGCGGAGGCCTGTTGTTGTTTTCTTCCATAGTTTCTATTGTTTGGACTTTTTCATGTTCCGTAGGGTTTGTACATAGAAACTACTGAGGACTTGGGCTCAGGTCCTCAGTTGTATTGGTCTATTTTGTAAGCCTTTGTTCCAACATGCAAACACACATGTATTTTCGTGGACCTACTATTGTTCTCCTAATGTTTATACTTTTTAGGAAGGACCCTCGTTATTTTTATGTACACGAATTCCAACCGTGGACCTTTACCCGACCGTTAAACCATTGTCCTCTATTGTTGAAGGTCCACGGTTTGAATACATATAAATAAAACACACATACCTGTGCAAGTCTTCCCATCCTCGTCCAAGTAATATCCGGAATAGCAACTGCATTTGAATCCCTGGAGAATGTTCACGCAGACCTGATGACATCCAAGTCCCCCATTGCTCACTGGATCATCTTTGTATAGTTCACATTCATCAATATCTGCAAGTGGAGTGATATAAATTAAAAACGCGTTACTAATCAACTAAATGAATGCATCAAACTGTTGTATCCACGCAGATTCGTAACTCTCTAAGATTCCAGTGTATACGTTCAAAAGTACTAACTTAATTAGCAAGCTATATAAAATTTTACAATTATGTCAAAAGTTGCATATTATACAAAAATAACAAATATGTAAACATTTGATTTTGTCCAACCTTTTTCTTATACATGTATTTGGGGGACCGCCAACGTGGGGCAAAATAGCTCAGTTGGTAGAGCACCGGTAAGATATTCCGCAGGTCGCAGGTTCAAATCCCGCTCCTTCTTTGTTCAGTTTGAAAATTCTTTTTCTTATTATTATAATGGATGAAACTAACCCGTGCATGTTTTTCCATCCCCCTCCATTCCCTCTGGGCAAGGCCAGCAGGTGCTATTCAGAGATGGGGGGTTTTCATCCTGACATGCCACGCCGAGGAAACACGGGCCGTCTGCGCATGCGTCGTAGTCCACGTCACAGAACTCACCAGTCCACCCGGGCTCACATTCACACAACAATACCTAGTATTTAGATGTGAAGTAACAGCGATACAACACGTGTTTACTTCTTTCAATTCTGATGTATTATTGGTATCGTACTGGTGAGTACAAAAAAGAGGAAACAAAAAAAGGGGAACAATACTGTCCTGTCCTAACGAATTTTCTTTTGTCTGGAAGGTGTCCTCATGAGTAAACGTGTGCTTAGTCTATGGGGATGGGTTAGTGTGTAGGAACAATAGAAAGTCCTGACCAGGATGGTGGGGAAGTACTACTGTACGCAGGGTCGATTCAAACAAAAGCGTTTATATGGATATAACTGGCCGTGCGTCAAAGACGTGAAGTGAAACATAATATTCTTATACACTTACCCCAAATCGGTCTTGTTTGAGATTGGTGCCGTTCACATACTTATCTGATGAGCATGTTCCGCCATTTGTGCAGTCACAAACATTTACAATTGGCTCTACTGAAGAATTTGATTTGGTATCCGTTGCTAGGATACCAATAGTGATTTTTGACTTGTCAACTGGTGTCCAAGTAAAACGTCCACCTATGAGAAGAGACGTGTGTACATAATAAATATTATTACACGTCACAGCTCAAAAAACTTGCATCAACACATTTAAAATTTAATTTAAAAAAGGTGTACACGCCTTGTCTGGCATTGTGAAAGAAAGTCGGAACAAAGTATACCGGGAGAGGGGTTCATCCCCCGGATCTCTCCCGAAGAGAATTGAATGGTGAATAGAAAGGTGAATGAATTAAATGACAACTGTTATCAAGGACAAAGAGTAAAGTAAACACTAACTAACTATCTTATAGTAAAGAAAGCTGAAAATCAAGTCTATAAAAATAGGTTACACATACCTTCTGGTGTCACGTGTGCACCCGCCACCATCTCCAGAAGGTGAAATGTAACCTGGTCACCATCAGGATCAGTAGCTTCTAACTGCAGCGTGAATGGCTGTCCAACGGTAACCGTGATGGTCTCAACAGGTGTCAGTTTGGGTGGATAATTGGCTGTATATATCACAGTCATAATGTTTTTATACTTAAATGGTTTACACAATAAACTCCAGATGAATAAGTTCACCCTTTTAAACCACGATAAGAGCTGTAATCAAGCCAGTTACAAGTCAAATCACTAGTCAATCGCAAGTCAGCTCACAAGCTATACAGGGAATCAACAGTGACAAAAGAAATGCTTTTTGTCACAGCCATTTGAATATCTCGTGACTTGCGATGTGACTTGTGATTGCCTTGTAATGACTTGTGATGACTTGATTACAACTCTGCACGATAATCCGATACATGATCCGATACAGTGTTTGTCCACCGTTTTGATTCAGAGTGTGTATCATACAAAATACATTTTTGACGCAAGAAAAGAAAGCCATGTATATTGCATAACTCTCTTCCCTATACTGCTTCTATTTTTGTTTTATTCACAGAAAGTTTGATGTCATTTTATATTTCAAATGTTTCTTTCTTTGCATGTTGTTACTTGTGGGCGTTCCTTTTGGGAATATATAATTATATATGCATTAAAGAACATGTAGGGTAACTATAATTACACTTACTTGCTGATTGCAGGTCTTCGGAGTTCTTTTCATTGAGTACCAATGTTGCCATACCAACATCTGTATCGTTCAGTGCCAATGCATCGAACAGACATTCTTTGCTGTCACCACAAACCTCTTCCGCCTTTTGACGCTGTTCTTCATCCGCGTCGTCAAGTAGATCTTCCAGGAATTTGGGTCTGAAGGAGGGGTCATTCATGTTGTCCCAGCTCTCATCAGGAGACACGTAGTAAAACAGAGAATCATTTTTGGAGGTACGCCCTAATTGAATTTAAAGATGAGTTAAATTGTTAATGATTATGGAAATCGAGTATTATTGAGAACCACGTAGCTTAAAAAACGTGCTCCTGCGCTGATGTCGTGAATACTAAATGATTGGAAATGAAACAAAGTAACTTTGGAATAATGATTTTCAAATGAACATAACAGGGCAGCATGAAAGCAAGTTTTTGATACTCAATTGTTTTGTGATTAACATGCAATGTTTGAGTTCCTTGCCGTGTGATGTCTTTTTCTCAAATATATAGGAGTTATTATCTCTGCGGAACTGAACGTTTTTGGCTACCTGCAGTCACATTTTCTTTTTGCTGTCCTCGACAAACTTTATTGTTTGGCGGACACTATCTCATAACCGTTGCATTTAATCTTTGTTTCAATGCTTTAAGTTATTAAACCCAAATGCTATCCCGAGTGAGCTTGATTGAAGGCTCTTTAAGCCACAAATAAAATCAAAATATCAATATTAGAATTTAAATAGCGATTTTTCATTGAACGGATCTTTATCTAAAATGTGATTTTTTGTTTTTGTTTTTTAGATATAAAGATGAACGCTAACGAACTTCAAGGTCCTAGTCTGTACAGTTTATTGTCAATTTATACGAAATTAAACATGACATTGCAGTTGTCCATGACTTTAACTTTTTCAAAAAATGGGAAGTATAGTCTAAAGGGGCAGACCGGAGTCTCCCCTTTGGTTTTCTGTTTAAAGGGGTTTAGATTCAGACTGAGCAAGACTTACAGGTTTCACCAAATTCAAAGAAGTCTCGTTCTAGCATCTCCCCATCCACACCGGTCGCTGGTTGCAAAGTACCGTCACGCTTCAAAACATCGTTGGTTTTGTTACCATCCCAAACACCTTATCAAAGTCAACAGAAAACAAAATCATGAAGTAGTAACTAAGATTCAGTTGTAAAGATAAAATCAAATTGACAATCGGGGATAAATGGTTTCGTTACAGGAAACTTCAATTTATGTCATAAATTTTACCAGTAGCATTTTAATATCTCTTTTAGACGGGGAGTTGAGTTTGATTATTTACATCAGAGCAGGCAAAGCTGTAAAATTAGCAGGTCGGTTGCCTGCCCCGAAACTGGGGGGGGGGGGGGGGGTCGTCAAACCCTTAAGTGGAACCTTTGGCATATTGTGAACACATACAAATACGTACCACGAAGTGATTAAGCGTCGTAGTATTTACCGTATTGAAGTAGGATATTCAGTGATACGTGTACTCTTATTGAAGGCAACATTTGTGGTAGGCTAGCCTGAGTTATATTGACTTACCGATTTTTTGAATTTTTGTTTCTTCTAAATTTCAGAGCGGAACTCGTCACCGAGTGGGGGTTCATTCGTACCCCCCGACCCCCCAGCCTACGGGGCTGATGAGGATAAGTGGGGGAGAGGATTGAATCAACTCCATGGATTTGTACTCAACTGTCTCATCAATTCAATATGATGATGATTATTTGACACGACACCCGGTGTTTATTTTCTATTTGTGGGTTTGTGGGGGTATGACTGCAGGGTGATATCTGTTTGTATTAAATATCATCTTTTCCAAATTGAAGAAATTACCTAGCAATCCTTTGGTTTTTCCTCTGTAATCCTGACTTAACTGGACGGTGACGTCAATAAAACTATTGTTTACGCCAACAGCAAACTGCACATTAGACGCAAACATGGCTACTACTTTAGGAGGGACTTTCTCTCGTTTTACGGTTAAGCCGTCGAACATCACTCCTGAAATAAACAAGATAATATCTTGTACATGTAGCTGTGATTATTTTCCAAAACTACACAAACAAAATGGACACTCTACATCGTTTGTAATTATGCTTAACACTTAAAAAATAATGATAATCACAGGCTAAATGCACCGAGTTTACATTATCTCCTACATTTCACAATAAACATCATCGGCAACTGTTATTTCTTTCTTCTCATTATTACCTTCAATTGATTTTGGGTTAACACTCTTGTTTTGGTGAAATACTGGTAATTTGTTAAAAATTCCTCTACCGATGGGGATTTTTACCAAAATTAAATACAAATGTGATGCAGTCTTCAATCTTTGTGAAAGAAACAACACAGTACTTATACAAATTTATTTTACAAGACGGTTTTATCTTTAACTCACCTACAACTGTTGGCTCAACTACAGCCCCATTTACTGTTGTTATGAGATTTGTAGCATCTTTGTTAAGTTTAATTTCAACCTGAAATATACCAACAAAACAGTGCCAAGTTAAATCAACGGAGTCTTAATACACAGAGGGGCTACCGGTACCTTGTGCGTGCTTTTACAAATTCAAGCCCAAATAGTAAAAAAAAGATAATTATATATCTAGTTTTCTACCGTTGCCAAGGTTACTTATTTTAAAATGAGACATCAATAGAAAAAACGAAAAAAAAAACGATTAATTAATAAATTTAATTATTATTTTTGAAAGAATTTGCGAGGTGAAATATTCAACTCAATCAATGCCACTAGTTGCCACTAGGAACGACACGGTCATCCTTCGAACGTATATGCATTACGACTGAAAAATTATAGGAATAGGTGTATTGGGAGGAGGAGAAAAAACGAATTATTTCTATCCCTATGTAGAAAAATAATATACATGTGATTACAAAAACAAATTGTAACACTTGTCTTTTGCAGAGAATTTAGATTTCTCTTCCCCATAGAATGGCATATTATCTTTGTTTCATGTTTTGTTTTTGAGTTTGTGGTTTGTTGCAGACTTTGTTGCTTTGAAGAACTGTGTCATCGTTATCGATTACTGTTACGTTCGTTAGTTAAAAGCCCAGAGTGGGACACAAACCCTTGCACCGCTGACATAATCCACTGCTGCAAAACCACTGTATAACGTTGCATCGGTAAATTCTTCCTTCTTGGTGTCATACACTCGCTGTGTCCGTCCTTGTAATTCAAACTCTTTGTCTTCCCTTTCCACGTCTTCAATGAGAACCAGTGTGTATTCTCCCAAACCATTAAAGGTGTAGTCAAGGCCATCAAGAGTTTTGACGTGCGGGTCTCCCCAAAACCATCCTAGTATTAGGATAGAGAGGAACACATAATTTCCACTTGGTAATGCCACGCCTTGGTTTTCCCACGCAAGATAAAGCGATGCACACAGACAGGTTATTGAGATTGCTATATTAAAAACTGTATTTCAATTTTATTAGCAAAGTAAGAAATAAAGGCTCTTAGCCTATATAAATGCTAAGGTACACCGGACATATAAACTTACTTCGCAGAAAAACAAAAGGTGCAATACAAAACAAAACGCAAAATTATACATGTGGGACAGTGAGGTCGAGTGTCAAAGTTGAAACATTTAATAAACAAAATAGGTTCCATTTATACAGATGGTGGTCAGATTGGTACGGTCATACAAATTGGACAGATTTTATAGGAAACATACCCCAGAAAAGTGGTTGATACGACGAACATGTCATGAGTGGGCGCCATTCTACATAAAGGTCGCAGAGAGTAGATAGTTCACAGCAGTAATAGCGCGGTAGAACTTCCTCCTCTGTCACAATTGAAAAAAGATGGACATGCTTTCAATAACAGTTGTGAGAACTGAATAAAGCAGACAAAAACATATTTTGTCAAACAATCCACAAGGGAAACTGACTTGGTAAATTTGAATTCATTTTTAAAGTGAACAAAGAAACTGGCAGGAGCGGGATTCGAACCTGCGACCTCCGGAATACCGTACCGGCGCTCTATACCAACTGAGCTATCTTGCCCTATGTTGGGAGACAGCCAACATAGGGCAAGATAGCTCAGTTGGTATAGAGCGCCGGTACGGTATTCCGGAGGTCGCAGGTTCGAATCTCCCTCCTGCCAGTTTCTTTGTTCACTTTGAAATTTTTTATTTAAGAGCTTTAACAAGGCAAGGATTTTCTAAAGGCATTTCGGGGACCCGATATAAACCCCCTCCCCCCCCCAAAAAAAGTTTTTTTAAATAACGCGAATCCTAACATAAATTTGACTTTTGGTATTTCACGTAGGCCCTACTTTACAGTTTACCTTAGTAGCTGGTTGCCTGTTACAACGCAAATAAAGAAAAGGGAAAAATGGTTGCAACAATCTGTTTGAATAAACTGTAGATAGGCCTATTGTAAGTTTTTGTACGTATTGCACAGTGGAAGTCAATACTATTCTTAGGGGGCACTATTCCATCAGAAAAGACAGAAACCTCCAGAAAAGCCTGAAACTGGTCTAGGGTTAGAATTTCCATTGATCCTAGAATGGATAGGGAATCCTAGTTTATCATGATTCTGCAGATAAAAGTTGAAGTGTAATAGAAAGTCTTTAGAAATTGCTCAGTGTGCTCCTTCATGTCTTCGTAAATATGATAAGAGATCACAGCACACTGATAATAACATATTTAGACTTGGTCTCAAGTCTACCATTGACAAACATAAACGGTTCTAAATCCTTTGGTACTTACTATACCATTGCTGAAGCGCACCAGATGTGAAAAATATTGGACTGAATGGGAACCTCTCAAAGACTGATGCAACTCTTGGATTCCTGACGTCATACAATAGATTACCAGTGGATGACTTATAGCAACACTGTGGGCCAGGCGTTCCGGGAACTTGGTAAAATCGCACGAAGCAAATAGCTGTTGAATTCAAAGATTTTGATAACGAAAGTTTACTTCTACGTCCCTGCTTTTGGGGTGTATTACCCGAAAAATCAGTTATGAGTTCCAATGAGTTAAATTTTTCTTAAGTCGCATTAAAGACATTTGCCGATCTCAAGATATTCAAGTTTATAAGCTCAATATGAACATTTTTATATTATTTTATCTGGAATGAATCTTTTTAATATAAGAAAATAATCGAAAATAAAAATCATACTAACATCCGTCATAGTAGTTTCCGGGGATGACGTTTGTCGGTAGATAATACGGTAGATAATAGAAATAATTGAACGAAATGAACCTCCAGTCAAACCAAGCCATGATCAGACTACAGGGGCACGTGTCAGCGAACGGAGGGTAGTAGACATCAAATATGGGGTAGGGTGGCTGATGACTGTGCCATATGCGGCAGGTTAAACGTGGATTGACGAAATCATCGTGCAGTGTGTCGAGCCGATATAGCCAGCGCCCTCTCTCCCCTGTATTCCCAACAAAGTTTCCTGGTCGGAAACGTGACTCTTCAGGTACGTCTAGGTACACGCTCGCACCAGACCCTCCGCAGGTATAGCCATGGATGACGTTCTTGTTGTACAGAGAGGCGGGGTTCCAATTCATGTTACAGGAATCGTAGTTGAATAGGACGTAGCTATGGATTGAATTTGTCAGAAGAACTGCCTGGAATGTATTAGTCTCCTGCAACGTGTAAAATCGATTCCAAATTACTTTTGGTACACTCTCGTTAGGCAAATTGTCCACGTAATTATGTAGTCGTCTCTTACAACGTTAACATCGGACAAAGGAACCCAGTCTTACGTTTTGTCACACTTAAATGCAACTTTTGATTTTCTCATTTCTAAAAGATTAATACACGCAATAGTGCACATTCAGCACATTCAAGCATCTGGTGCACATAAAAACACAAACTTACATCTGTCTTTGAAGCTGCCTGAACATTACTCCAAGTGATAACAAGCGCCCAATATGCAGACTTTGTGTCATTCAAAACATCGGTGTTTGATGATATTATTTCTTTAATCTTATCTAGTAGGTCCTGGTTGGTGTTGGAATTGTACTGATCGTACACCTGGGGAAAAGGCATTTCAGGAAATTATAATCACAATGTTATGGAATAACACTTTTAAGAAACAATAATTTGTAAATATCCTTGTTGATTCTTAGAATTAAATTATTCTGTACTACAAGTGCAGTTACAAATTACCATAAAGATAAAATATAGTGCAGTTACAAATGTGCATTTTTGGTTAAATTCATTTAAATCGGGACTCGGGTGTACTACAAGCTCAGAGTTAGACAGATTACGAAACTGATCAATTTTATCTTACTTTAAAACAAATGACCATCAAGATAAAATACTCCAAAAACCCATGAAAAGATGAACTAAATTCTATTTTAAAACATGTCTAGTACATGTGTCATCGATAACTTACAAAATGACGTTATGGCAAACGTAAACACTATCGGCAACATTAATCTATAGGTCTGAAAGTTGGGATACTTTCTTTTGTATCTACTGAAGATTTATCCTCTATTAGATCTGGACCCAGGAAAACCGTAAGGGTGGTAGAGCTGGCAACCTAAAATATAGCCACCCCCACACCTCTGTGGCCCTTTTCCTATAGAGGGACTCTTATAGCCTTGTATTGAGCGACTTCCATAAACAAAATGAATATGTAAGGAATTACCTGCCAGAAAACGTTCTTGGTGGGTGTAAATGCATTGCCTCTGACGTCTGCCCAGAAAGGTGCTATCATTTTCTCGCGGCCAACAAACTCTGTACCTTTTGCACTGGCGAACGCCCGTTTATTGAGTGGTTTTTCATTTGAGAGAATAATAACACCATTGTCTGTAAACTGCAGGGAAATAAATCAATACGAAAACTGCATTAATGGAAGATTGGAAATCGTCATGTATTGGATTGAAACACTCACTCTGTCAAACAACAAAGATCAGCAAAGAGGCAAAAGCTAACGTAAAAACATGGTTTGCGAAAATTCTCGTTGTATTACGGGTTTTGAGGATTTTTTGAAAGACTGCTTAAAGTGTGTTCAAACTTGCAATAAACAGGAGCGGATCCAGGATTTTCCAAACGGGGAGGGGGGGGGGCGTGAAATCTACCAAGCAGCTAATGGTGAAGGCAAGTTGTGGCGCCTACGCCGAAGGCGTGGCTGCCCCCCTTGCTAGAGGGGTCTGGGTGCATTTTTAATCTCTCCCTCTTTTTTCTTATCTTTTTCAGTCTCTCTCCCTCTCTATGTCTTGTTTTGTTTTCTTGAAGGAAAAGGGGGGCGTGCGCCCCCCCACGCCCCCCCCCCCCCCCCGGATCCGCCCCTGATAAAAATACATTTTATGTACTTATCGCTCAGATAGGCTACGTGATATTGTTCATCAATACACGTTCGGTAAGTTTGTTTTTAAAATGCCAAATTCAAAACAATAACGCAAACGGGTAGATGTCACTATGGACACTTTCTGTGCATACGGTCAACTGGTCATATACGGTTTATCTTGTATATCAAACCACAAAACGACTGATAAGTGAAACACATAAATATATTACAAATACCGTATTGGCAAAACTTTTCGTAATCGGCATACGTTCAAAAGAACAACCAACACAATTATCAGATTAGGAACAATTGAAAACTCGGCAGTGTAATCCTCACTTATCGAAACAATTTCTGAACAATACAAAATACTCACATAGAGCTTTTCAAACAGCTCCTTGCAGAAGGGAAAGAAATTCGGCGGGTAAATGGTTGGTGATATCAGATCCTTCACAGACTGTTGATTCTGTCAACAAGAGTAAAAGCATATCATCCAATTATGGTTTCAGTCCAAAAAATAGAGAATCATGGTGTTGAAAGCCGGGAGAGATAGGGAATGTGCACCAGAATCGGTCAGGAACAGCAAAATCCATTTGTGTTCTGTATTGTATAAACACTTGGCACATCCTTTAATCAAAACATTTTCGTGAAATATGGGGGAATAAACGGATTTTTGCCGGATATTGAGACACGTGCATTATGCGTAGTAAATAATCAACAGTGAGCCACTTTATTAGGCCCTATAGGTTTTCCAGGCCAATTTGCGTGGTTTTTAACACACCTGATTAAATTAAGGTTTCTTTTTTACTCTTTGGACATTCAATTTCAATTTTTAAGCACTTTATTTTCTCTTCACTTTAATTTTTAAGCACTCGAGATTTTGTTCCTAATGTTTGTTTTCGTTTAAGAGCATTCTATTTCGTTTTGGTGCATTCAAGACTTCATTTGTTGCATTCTTGCGTTGAGTTCTGCGACATACTTTGACGGTTGAAGCATTATAAATTAGCGAACGTCGGTGTGCATTATGACGTATGACCATGTTTTTCTTTTCTTATTCGTTTATGCACTGCAAATGTTAAGCAATTGAACACCTTTCTAAACACTTTCTTGCTATCAGTTTGTAAACACGTTTACATACTAAACATGTTTAGTACAATGACGGATAGTGTTTAGCCCTTGAACACTGATGTTTGGGAATTGAACACGTAATGTTTACCTTCTAAACATGTTTACAAACTGATAGCAAGATTGTGTTTAACTGCTAAACACTGTTTCTAGAGTGTGGGCAATCATTTTCATATTTGGTCGTTCAAATTAATCAGATTTTTAATTGATATATTTTCCTATTGTCTTCTGAGTTTTTTGTAAAAAAAAAATATAATTTTAAAATTCTTAATTCAAAATGTTGTAACATTTATAATGTAATACCTGAACTGATAAGAGGGATGGATGATGTAACGAACTAATAAAATAAAAGGGGCTAAGGATTGTTCTTTTTCAATGTTGATCTTTGTTTGCTTTAAAGTTTTACCCAAAAAATAGGGGAATTTGTATATTGACATGTTTATGAGTCTTTAAAAAACACTTGCGTACGGAAGACGCCAAATGGCGCAAAAAAGTGCCACCAGGCCGGATGACGCCTATAGCCGCTATTGTGCAGTTTCAATCCATTGTTGGATTATTGTGTATGTTACACTTGACTGCACAAGCACATTGCGGCCGTTTCGCTTAGCTGCACAAGCCGACGCGACACCCCGGCGTCTCCTGTAAATAACCGTACTCAAGGGACTGTTTAACTTTACTGTAAATCTTTTTCGTTCACCCATCAATCTCTTAATGTGCAAGACATCAGGGCATGTATGTTTGGCAATGGTTGTACCACCGGGAACACTTCTCTTAGGTAATTTATTTTCATGGGCCGATTCTATGAGATAATTACACCTCCCCTCCCATAGGCTGGCCATCTTATCTGTCTGAAGACTATAAGTTTAGAATGAGGATTGTGCATCTACGAATAAGACATCAGATATGATTTCCGCTGAGAGAACTCGGACTTTTATTGGAATATGGACATGCAGGAATGTGGACATGCAGGAAAAGATGCTTGAAAGTTTGCCCATTAATGAAAATTAATACCCGATCAACCCCTTATACCGGTGGTCCAAACGAAACTGATTGAACAGCACGATACTTTTAATTTGATTGCATCCTTTACACGGACGAGTGAAGCTAAAAGATGATAGAATGCTCGGATAGTGAAATTGAATGATTATTTTTGATTGTCGAATAACGCTCTGCGTGATCATTCAATTTCAATCTAAATTGAATGAGCCAGGCGTTAAAATGAACGAAAACATGGTGAAATTGGCCGGGAAAACCTATATTTAAGGAATACAAATCTCTTGCATACGGATTTGTTCCAGTGAGAGAACCAACAACGTTTATGACCAGTATTGACCGAACATAATTTTAAAATGATAATGAGACACATGGACATGCGCAGCAAATAATCAATCGTGGGCCACTTGTATACAGTATTATACAGTATAAGCCAAATCGGAATTAAAAATCAAGATTTACAGCGCACGTGCTGGCCATGGCCAGCACAGTCAATGGGAAACTAGTAAAACCGAACTGGACCTTTATACTCTAAAGAAAATATGGATCAGTAAACTTGAAGACAGAGCTGTGATCCGGTAATTATTATCTCCCACGGTTTGTTTAGACAAGATTTATTTCTCAAAGGACATGAGCCGTACACTCTGATTTGTAATTCCGATTTGGCTTACTGATAAATGACTTTTATTTATTATCCCCTTCGAATATTTTTATGAGTTTCACACAGCCTACCTCCTGCGGTGCATCTGATAGACGAGAATCTCCCACCTCTACACCAAATGGTATCAGACTTCCAACTATAGCAATACAAAACAGAAATCAATGTTTTACATTACATCTGCACTATAGCAACTTTCCAAAGCGAGGGACATGCTGACGGAATTAATAGACACATACAGTAAATCTTTGTTCGAGGGCCCTTATATTTCTTACCAATGACATCGAATGAAAACTGCGCTGATGATACGCAACCACCTGAATTTGTTCCAATGCACGTCACCGTATGAGGTCCTGCACTGAATACACCCCCTGACGTACTTATATCGGTTCCATCTCCGGAATCGCTACAGAAGATAGCAATATCACCTGCCTCTGTTGCATGTACCTCGTTCCAAGTCACTGTAGCAGTTGCTTTACCCGGACCAGTGCATTGATCGCCAACAGTTGGGGAAGTCAGAAACGGATATACTGTACAACAAAAATAAAATATCTTGAAAAATTCCACAAAGGGAAACTTGTCTATATATTTTCTGTATGATAATTCTCATCATAGCTCACAGAAAATCATATCTGAAAGGATGAAAACATCTAGCACATTGCACCTTGACAAAGAGTAGGCCTACACATTGTTACCCCACAGGATGGGGGGTTTGAAGCACCCTTCTGTGTTAAAAGGTCAACATTTAAAAAAAATATTGCCGGTTTTCTTAGGTTTGTGTGATTTTTGTATGATACTGTCCCCTTCAGTGTGACGTATAGCATTACGTTTGAAGTAATACAACGCAAATATGCTATACAATGTCAGTTTCTAATCTTTCCGAAAAACACAAATACTCAATTTCAGCAATTTTCCCTCTTAAAAATGTTCGCATATTTAAGGGCATTGTCCTATGGACCATCTGGAGACAAAGAAGTGTATGGGTGGATATTATATCTTCGACTTCCTAAAACAAACAAAAACAAACAACCACTACAAACACCCCAACAAACAAACAAACAAACAAACAAACAAACACCCAACACCCCAACAAACAAACAAACAAACATAACAAATATGACGAGTGTACTAATTTTTTTAATAACTCTGTGAGTTTAAAATTCTTTGTACCCGAAACACTGAATGAGATGAGGCATTGTGGTACAACTTCGTTCTGTGTATTTGAAGAGCATACAACCTCATGTTCTCCGATTCTAAACGCGCCTCCTGTAAGTGATGTGACGCCAGCTCCGTCAGCAAGATCCTGACAAGTTATATCAGAAGAAAGGATCGGGTTACCGGATGGATCCACTGCAGTGACTTCGGACCACACTATGGATACAGAGGACCCACCGTAGTCCAGACACTGGTCAGGCACGTCAGGGCAGTTGGATTCGGCGATACCTGTTACAACAAAGAGAACATATCAGGGAAATGGTTGCAAATCACACACACGCCTATATATACTGTTAAAAAAATCCGTTACTTTACATCAAAAGTGATGGCAGCAGCGTCGCCAGACTTTTGGCTGTTGTTTTTAATTTGTATATCAAATGCTGTAGATTATTTGTGCAGGATTTGCGTAAAATAATTGGAAACTAAATGTGAACAATTACTTTCGTCTGTAAAAATGTTCTGTTATAGGGTGCCAGAAATTAACTGCCAATTTACAAATTAAAATTATTGAAGTGAGAACCAGCCTATAAATGGAAGTAACTTATTACACATTACTATGGGCAGAGTGTACAAATGCTACGATTACCTACTAAACACTACAAACTGGATATTGTCAGCTTTTCCCGCCATGGTTTCCCAAGAACTATTACAATATTTGACTACGAAAAGAGATGTAAAGCGATTATTCAACCCATTTTTGCAAAAACATTTAAATTTTATTGTGAGATTGTTTGAATAATTACATTATGGTAAATATGGTCAAGAAATTGTGTTTTTGCACTAAACACCACAATTTAACAAGACTTTTGTGAACACAAATTTCCTAAGCTCTCATTGGTGAGTTGCTGCGTAATTAGATTCGTTTAGGAGAAGTAGAGTAGATTATCTGTAAATACACAACACCTCATTGGTGTTGCTGTATATTTACAGCAAATATGTTGTATTTTGACAAAATGGTCTTGTGAATTTATATCATCTTTGTATTAACGTTGACCACGAAACGGACGCGTGATATTTTCTAGGTCACAGTACCGTAATTTTACGTCCAAAATCCGCTAAAACTATCAAATACGGCGATTGGTTCTTTTACAGGTGGAAACCCGTTATTTTACGGATTTTTTGTACAGTGTAGGAAACAGAGAAACTATGAAAACAATATCCAAACAAACTAGGTAATGTTTCATGACTTTTCAAAGTGAAGAAAGAACACTGGCAGGAGCGGGATTCGAACCTGCGACCTCCGGAAGTCGCTGGTTCAAATCCCGCTACTGCCAGTTTTCTTTCTTCACTTTGAAAATTCAAACAATAGCCAATTAAATTGGTTTTCACACACATAACATAAGAAGGTGGTGGTTTTGAATTCTTTGAAAATACATGTATTTCCAGTTTACTTGTGTAAGAGGACACTCTTTTGGTTTGGAAAAAACTCCCCGTCAAAAGAGCATAATTGCCATACTAGCATTACTCCTAAATAACCCATAAAACGTTTTAAAGAAATGTTAGTTGGAAATGGTTTTAAAAGTAGCTGTTTACTAAAGCAGGAAACCATCTCCAAGGAAATGCAGAAAATGTTTGATTTGTCCGTACACATTAGTACATGGCGAAACCTCTGATTAAAACCATTAACATGAATCCAAAATTGCCACAAAGATTCCTAAAGTTTAAAATAAGAATGAAATGAAAATTGCATAAAAACTGAACACCTATCCTACTGTTAGTCGGGTTATTCTGATGATTTTGTTAAAGACCTTCACGAAGAGCATTTTCAAGTTGGATCCAAGTGAGTAAAAATTTGGAACCTACATCTTGCACTGTCATTCAGTTAATTAAGTAAGTTTAGAAACGTTTTCAAAGTGGACAAAGAAATTGGCAGGAGCGGGATTCGACCTGCGACCTCCGGGTTACCGTACCGGCGCTCTACCAACTGAGCTATCTTGCCATATGTTGGCGGTCTCCCAAATTGTCAGTATCTTTGTTCGGGTGGGCGCTAGTCTGAAGTCATAAACCCAGAATGTCGTATAGCCAGGGATCACACCCAATTTTACGATACAACCTGGGAAGCGACATTGTGGGGATCACTCAATGAGGATACGACTTTTTTAAACTTATAATTCGTCAAACAATCCACAAGAGAAACTGACTAGGTAAATTTGAATACATTTTCAAAGTGGACAAAGAAACTGGCAGGAGCGGGATTCGAACCCGCGACCTCCGGGTTACCGTACCGGCGCTGTACCAACTGAGCTATCTTGCCCTATGTTGGCGGTCCCCCACATAGCTCAGTTGGCAGAGCGCCGGTACGGTAACCCGGAGGTCGCAGGTTCGAATCCCGCTCCTGCCAGTTTCTTTGTCCACTTTGAAAATGTATTCAAATTTACCTAGTCAGTTTCCCTTGTGGATTGTTTGACGAATTATAAGTTTAGAAACGATGAAACTATAAGGAGAAAACATAACATATTGGTAAGAATTACAAACACTTACTGTTAAAAAAGAAATACTCACTTTCCCGGCATTGAGGACCTGTGAAGCCTTCATTGCATTCGTTGATGTCCTTGCAATTTGTGAAGGGAGTCCCGGGTCCATTGCATTCCGTCCCTTCGTCTCGTTCTGTTTCATTGAAAAGATGTTTAATCGATAGGTGACGCCATATTGATTTATCTCAGTCGGACCAAGAACCGGCTTTAAAGGTTATCGTACTTTATATTAGGCTAAAATTTAAGCATCGCTGATTTGATCCTTATAATACGTTTACGACTATGTGAGGCAAGTACATGAGCCTATTCCAATGTTGTAAAAAAACACCTAAAACAAAATAGACCCTTAAAAACATGCCAAACAAAAGATATCCAACAAAGTTGGTGAAACACATCAGTCGTGTGCGTTGCGCGCTACTCAAAAGTGGTGTTAGGGGAAGAACATGTAGTAAATCTCAGCAAAACGTTTGGGGAGCGAAGAAATAGGGACCAACATGCACTGCAATTTGAACTCTATGACAAATACGCACTCTAAAATTTGCAAAATTACAAAACAGGGGAAAATATTTATATCTAGATGTGACTGTATAAATCCCCTGTGACCTATGAAGAGATGTCTAAAGTACAAAAGGGGGGAACTTTTCCCCCGGCGGCATTTGAGGCGTCATAAAAAACAAAACAGAAATAGTGTTTTTGCGACAGTTTTAAGACGGTTCAGACAAAAAACTGATACGCTATACTGAAGTGTCCCGAAGTAAGGTCCTGATAGTGATAAGCACTAGATGTGTAATAAATAAGTTTGATCTCTTTGTTACTATTCTAAAAGCTTGTATAAATCAAGCATAAAACAATCTTACGTGAGCAATCATGTCCACAGTATCCTGAGGAACATATGCATTCCGTCGGTTGATTTGATGAACATATGCAGTTAGGAGGGTCGCCTGTAGCTAAACAAAATGACCCAGCTGTATAGCAATAACAAAAAACAAAATTGGTTATTACTTTATACAGTAGGCCCCCTATTGATTCACTGCTTGCTTCTGACACATTGAAAAAATTATCAAGCACAATTAAGTTATTACCGTGATAAAAGACATTGTGAAAAGAGACACAACGGAAACTGATGATGTGGTACTCGGCAAGCATCTATTCGCTTGAGACAGTCAACCAAGTTTAACAATCGCATGTACAATTTACACGTTAACAAAGTCAATTATTACAAGATTAAGGTAACATACAAGTCAACAAATTCGTCCCAAAATAGTCCCAATGGACTATATTGAATTATTGATTCTGGAATTCCTACACTTTAAGCGCAACCGCTTCTCACAAGCTGATACCTGGTGTGGATAATTCATTTATCCACAGCACAAGAGCCCATGGAGGGAGAGTGGCTTAGATTGATACACAACACCAGGATAGTGGACGTGAGCCAGCACCCCCGGCGATAGTCGCTCGTCCGTTTGTGGTGACCCTACCACTCACCAAAATGACCAAATGAACAACTTGACCTCTCCCTCCCTGGGCTTAAAACCCTGCGCTGCACTGCCAATTCCTACTGACGCAGTGACACTGCCTGCTTCCTTTGGGGAAGCATGTGCTTGTAGCGTATATACATTCGACCAATGTACATGTACACATGGCGGTCCCATGAACTCTTTCACCCCATTTCTGGAGCTGGGTCATTGACATATACTCCAAAGCCCTGCAACAATTACATGACCTCTTGCCATGCCCTTGTGCACCACCATATCAACGAACTTTCATATCAACTCCACCGTCCCCCCCCCAAAAAAAAAAAACACATGCCCTCCTAATGCCCCTGTCACACATCGCCGGATCGGCCCTACGTACAAGAAACGGATGGTATTTTGTTTATCCGTTGGTCAATCCGGTGGACAAAGTGTAAATTTCCATTTTGCAGGAGCGTACATGCACGGTCCAGGGGCCGAATAAAACGCACAAACAACGCACCTGGGGCGATTGTATACAGGACAGTGGAACGTGCGCAAACGCATAAGAATGCACCGCATGCCCACAGGACAAAACGCACGAGGTGTCAGTTGCAGGCCGGTACATATTCGTTAAACATCATTTCCATGTCCTGTGCATATACTGTGGATGTGCTGTAGATATGCTGTAGATATGCTGTAATCATCGGTTATGGCCGTCCTGTTTGTCATCCGTAACTACATGCGTTTTGACCGGTAGTCGTCCTGCAGGCATCCTGCAGGCGTCCTGTGGCTATGCGGTGTGTGTGCGTTTGATGTGCTGTACATGCCCGTTCCATCCGTCCCGTCTCCTGCAGCAACGGACCCTGCAGGACGCCTAGCGGATGGAAACGTGTGGAAAACGACCAAGTACAGTACACATACAGGACAAAACGCACAACCATCGGACAAGGGCCGGATCTCGCTATCCGTTTCTGGCGAGAAAAGATTTTGTGCATGCACAAAGTTTTCAGGCCGCTTTGACGGACATCACCTGACGATGAACGTCCATCCAAAGGATACAAAGGACATGAAACGCATTTCAACGGATATCAACGGATACCAAAAATCGACATTCGTTTCTCATGCGTTTGCCTTATCCGACAAAGTGTGACAGGCGCATAAAGACCTTGGGCCTTGACTGGGTCGGCAGACTACAAAGGCCTGGCCATCTGGAGCTGGGCTATTGACAAATCATTTACATGCCTGTGGTAAAACCATTATGAACAAACAGGAAGGAGATTTGTGTACAACCCTATGGGACTTTCCCTGATACATGCATTTCTATGGCTTATCGTGGCTTGCCCTCCAACCATGGAGGAAGAAAAACCCAGGCCACAAAGTGACTATACAGTGCTTTTCGGCAAGGACCAGGTTAGGCATATCTGGAGTATTCAATGTATGGGGGCTTTTTTTTGTATAAGGAAAACAACAAAAACGGCGTCAATAATGCTTTCCAGTGTTCAGCTTTTCCTAATTTACGGGATGGGCGAAAACCCCGCGAAAAAAACCTTTGGGGGAAAAAAGGGGGAAATTCCAAACCGGCTCCACCTTACCGTGGCAACCAAGTTTATAACTCCGTAGATCAGCGCAAGTGGCCGAAATATCACTATTTCATAAGCCACCTAGAGTACCAACGTGGGGAAATAACCAAGGGTAGGCTTTATCAACAAAAAAAGCTTACAGCAGACATAGTTTACATCGACTCAGGGTTAATTTGCTCCCACTGGAGACCCTTTTACATTCAGACATTATCGACTGCTTTTAAATAACCAGCAAGGCATAGCCGTGGCACAAAAACCAGGTTGATCTTCATCCACTCCTTAAAAGTCAACCACGCTTATTTTTTGCTTCGGATTTTTCTCCCAATGAATAACCAAATTGGGAAAACAAACAGTCTTCATCTTCAACAAGCAGTGTTCCGGATTTACTCCAACTGGAGACAACACTCGACAAATTGAACTTCCATATAGTGCTTTTGATCCTGGTGTGGGTTAGGATTAAGTTTCACTGTGAACAATGATTCGATTCATGCCCAAATAGGTAACAAAAATGTACTAATTGATGCACTCGAGACGATACGAAAGAGTTCGTTTGCTCATCTGAATGGCCTGAAGTACCAGAGATTCTATTATGCCTCGAGAATGAAAACTAACACCTTGGGAAAAACTTGAAGGTTGTCTACATAAATTATATTTACAATTCAGATTTTTTCTCGCAAAAATCAGGTAGGGCCTATTCAAATTTTGTGGCCATCGAACATTTTCGTCCGTACCTTCACGAAGGGTTACGGCGCATTGGCAGTCATGCTGGGTTTGGTATGACTTCACATTTCCCTGAAGGTGTATGAATAAGTTTCCTGTAGACGCGAGAAACAGCACAATTGGCAACTTCTTGTCATAGATTCAACGTATATCGATCATCTGGTCGTAAGTAACGATTTATGTTTTTGGTGGCTTTAAAATAAAATGTATCCTCCCGACAAATTTTACAAACGGCATCTGGGGTGCGTTTTTGCGGTCATAACCGAAAACTGCATGTTGTTTCTCTTTGGTTAATCATGTTGGGTATTTGAGTATTTCATTATGGTGCGAAATTCAAGCCTATTTAAAAATTCCCAAAGAAATGCACCGACAAGAAACAACAGAAACAATTATTGGTTATGACAGTCTGTGACCGCCAAAACGGACCCCTGACCCGGCCCTGAAAAATCTCACCTTTCACCTCTTGAACGGTAATGGATGTATCACACGTTGCACTGTTCGATGAACTGTCAGTAGCAGTGTAGTGCACTACATGAGGAGAGGTCGCTAAATCGAAGAGGACACTGTCCCCAACTTGATATGGCGAGCCATCTACATCAATGCTGATGGTGAACTCCCCAGAGTTGTCAAATACAGAGTCGACATTGGGCAAAGAGACGTTTGAATAACTCTTGTAGCAATCAGTGTAAACAGTCCGGTCCGCAGGACAAGTTATGTATGGAGGCTCCTCATCTTAAGAAAATGTACAGATACAAATATAAATGTGTACAAAGAGTGTAGTGTCAACTCTTCCTTTCGGTATTAGTTAAATTCCTTAATATTTTTGAATTATACCATCGTATTCAAAATCAAAAGTTGCTGGAGAAGCGACATGTCAGGAGAACTCAATGAAGCTTGGGGACGCTTAATATCCGTGGACGGTATTACATTAAAGGGCAAGTAAAACGCGTAAAATTGCTTGAATAATTAAATATTTTAGTCACGAAATCGTGTTTTTTGGACGAAACACTGCAATTTGACATGACTTGTGTGAACACAAACTTCCCCAGTTCCGATTGGTCAGTTGCTAAGTAATGAGATTCGTGTAGGGGAACATGAGATTTTACGTTCAAAACCCGGCAAACATCGTCGTTTAATTAATACAGTGACGTCATATGTTTCTACAAGTATACGTCATCATTCGAACACTTGACATATCTGAAGAAATTGATATTTAATGCCTTACAATGCCTGGTTTACATTTTTCACCTGTATTAGAAAAGGTAATTGTTGTGAGCATACATGTAGTTCACATTAGTATCTGCCAGTCCTATACCATCTTTTCTATCAAACTTTACTCTAATATTTGGTGTGTCCACAGCAATCACTGCGGCACATCTTTCGGGCATAGTGTCTTCCTGAGAGTTTCTACACTAATGCTGTTCCGAGTCTTCTGAAGTTCGTTCCAGAGGGTTTCATTTGAATGTACATTGGTATATTAATTGCCATTTCATCACAAACAGCTAAAGTACCTAAAATATGCCAAGTGTTCGAATAATTTTGCACACCACTGTATAGCCCCATTGTTATAAGAGAACAGTCTTCAATTAGAAGTCCTCTAGAATCCTTTGATTTGGAATCCTAATAATTTTGGAATTTGACATGTTGCAAAAATGTGTTTCTTACCTGTGCATACAATGCCATTCCCAGTGAACCCCTCATTACATGTACAGTTGAAACCATCCGTCATGTCTGTGCAGACTGCATTTTCATTGCAGTTGTGTAAGGGAGCAGACGGGTCACATTCGTTGACTTCTATTACGTAAAATAGAAAAGCATATTGATTCTCAATAAAACTTCCAAGAAAGAGAAAAATCAACAGAAACAGATCAAACAACACGAGAATGCACACTCCCCGCGGATCCATAGGATTTTTTTTTTCAGGGGGACAAAACGCAGATCCAACAAAATTATTCCAAACAAATTACTCTAAAATAACATTCCGCGATGCGTGCGTGTAATCTGATATGCTGGGGGCAGGGGCGGGTAAATGACTATTTTTGACGGTTGTTGCGGTATTTCATTGGCAGGGGCGTCGCCATAGCATTTTGAATGTGGGTGTCATCCAATGAATTCCCAATGGGTTGTAATAAAACAACAAAATATTAAAAATATTCCGAAAAATAGTTTGATAAGCGGTGGGTGGGGGGGGGGGTCATTTGACGTCGAAGACGGCATTTAATATCGATGATGTCTTCTACTAATATCCTACATGCGACACTCGGGTGTTCCTTGTGTTACTATTTTTAGTCGATTTTTCCGACAAAAACGACTAATTGGGGGGGGGGGGGCACTGTGTGCTGGAATATTTTCAACATATTCTGGAAATGTACACACTGCAGGACCAAAGGGGTAAAAACACAACTGCAGAAAATGCTGCTTGCTGGGTGCCTGAATATAACTAATAGGGCTAATGATTGTAGATTATTATTATTTTAGATTTTGGGTTTTTAGGGACGGCATCGCCCCCTTTTGTAGTATAGGGTGATAATAGGAATGAAAACCAATTTTTTTTAAAATATGATTGCGTCCATTTCAGGGGTAATACATTGGGTCATTTGGGAGATATTTTGCACAGGAAGTGGGTATCTAGCATGAAAATACCCCCCCCCCCCCCCGGGTGGGGACCCGGCCAAAAAACGAATCTGTACTATATTCACTGGATTTTACGAAATCTGTATTATACGAAATCCGTATTACACGCTCAGTCGGTATTAAAGTGCTAAATATGAATGACTTGTTTAGCCCCTTGACCGAACATTACTGGAATATGAGAAATTCCAGCAAAGCCTTGACAAGCTGGCATCTTCCTAAGTTTTCTACTCAAATGTTTCCATTTGTAGCAGTTTTGGGTGTTTTGGGCGTTAGTTTTGAATTTCAAGGGGTGGGGGTTATTTAAGAGATATACAGCATTACTTTTGGTGTCAAAATGCTTGTATTGATAGTGTTAATCATTTCCCAAATGGACGTCTTCAAATTTTGACCTTGGAGTTTACCACCCCTACTACCATTTGCTCTCCTTGAATCAGTCAGTGGGCACACTTAAAACAGTGTTTAAATTCCACTTTATATACCGTGATAGCATTTGTACAAAGTACCACAGTAAACCAATAATCTTATATCAACCCCGATTGTACAAACATTAAACTGCTTCATCCGTTTCTTTTAATAGAAAGTCAACAAAAACGAATACATGTATACAAAACAAATAGAAGAAGAGTCAAGACAAGCCAGCAATATTACCTTTTGTCATATTGCCATTTTGACCTGATATGTCTTCACAAAAGCGTAATACTCAGTATGAGTAATACCAACAACAAACAGGAAAAGGTGTATAAAAGGTGTAAAAAATATTCTGCGGGGCCCGAAATTTCGGGTTTTTTTTAATGAATATTTTAAAATATGATCCGGACAAATTGCGTTGGCAATCCTCGCAACAATACGTACGGGCATGATAATATACAGCTTAAACACGCACACGTCCCCCGGAAAGACATGACAGAACAGTATGCCACTTCGGCTTTGCTGACGGGGCATACAAATTTATACAGGACGTCTCTTGTTTTTTACGTGCACTGATGATGAGTTTCCCCCACATGTCAGGAGCCTAAGGACGAGACATCAAATCAATACGAAGTGGTACTGTTTTTGTTGTATTATTTTCCGCTTTGGAAGCAGTGTTTAGGGCAATTCCACCGTCATCAATTTCATCTCAGCTGTAAAGCCTATTGACTTATATATTAAAGGCAAAACTGCCACAACACAAAATAGTGGCGAGGCCTAGCAAGACACAAAGAGAACAACTCAGAACTTTGGTTCCTGTTTTCTAAACATTCAGTTTATTGGTCATCACTAACGTTACCAAAAAAGGACATGGTACATTTAAGGGTACTGTTAACACCGATTGTCTTCCAAACTGGTTGAGCGCACTTCAAAAGTACCCGTCTTTTTAAACACACAGGGATAGGACTAAAGCTGATCATTTAAATTAACATTAATTAAAATCAATCAGCAATCTAGGAAGGACTTGCATCAAATCGGTACGAGATGACGTCACTAACGTCACTAACGTCACATCACTCCAAAAGTTCTCCTATGTTCAAAAATATTCTTTTACAAAATATTGAGAGTTAATTTAGTGTTATAATTTCCAGTTTTGTCCCTATTGCTGAGGAATTGCCCTTTAGATGAAGTTTTAATTTACCACTGCCACGAAAGGACAATTTGGATTGTTTATAAGTTTTACAATATAATTCAGCTTGTGTTTATTACCTGGTGGTGAGGTGGGATCAACTACAATCCTGCAATAGGTGGAGAAGTCTGAACAGCAGTCACCGTAAAGTTGACATGCACTGTCACACCAGCATCCTCCACGAGAGCCATCAAGGAAACAGAAACCACGACAGCTATCTGAAACACATACAAAGCAAACCAAGCAATTCGACTGCCCTGAACAATAATATCGTAGTACTAATTATCTGACAAATCTTACAACAGACGAAGATATGATTGGATTTTTACTCGCATCAGTCACCACGTCTAAAAATCTGTTGTTTGCCGAATTCCGTACGTTTGTGTCTTGCATGCACTGTAAAACAAATGCCCGTGAAATCAACGGTCTAAAAGCGTGCAGCAAGGTGCCACTCGTCTAACGTATTTTTTTACGGTCGAACCGTATTTAAATTTACAGATAAACCATTTCTTTACGGTGAAAAGTCTGTAAATAATGTCATTTTTACGGGCACCGTTGTTTTTTTTCAGAAAAAAAGAAAAGGTAGTACTGGAAGCTAGGTTGCCTTTAATTAACTGCAAATTAACAGAAATGAATGAAGTAGGAACCAGACTAAACGGTTGTAACTTATTATACGAGGTGCGATCAGAAAGTTCCGAGACTGTTTATGTTGCGAACGAACGGAGCGCAGCACAGTAATGTGCATATAGCAGGTGTAAGCAATAACTTTCGTAAGTATTCCAAGTTACATCGCTTGATCAACATCAGCACCTGTGTTACACGCATTTTTGTGACCACTGGTACGTGCGCATTTGCGATTTCAACATGGACCTGAAACTTGAGCAGAAGCAGCACCGTGTCGAAATCTGTAAGGATCTCCGTCAACAGGCCCGGGATGACACAAACTTCATGTCGAGGATCATCAGCGGTGACGAGAGTTGAAAATACGGCGACGACCCAGAGACCAAACAACAGTCTTCGCAGTCGAAGAGCCGGCAGTCTCCAAGACTGAAGAAGGCGCGTCAGGTCAGGGGCGCAACCAAGAGCATGCTCATCGTTTTCTTTGACATTCGCGGGGGTGTGCACTGTGAATTCCTCCCCCAAAGTCAGACTGTCAACGCTGAGTTCTAATGCACCGTTCTGAGACGTCTGAGGGAGAACATTTGGCGCAAACGGCCTGAACTGTGGCGCGCTAGCTGGCAATTGGGTGCTCCAACATGACACGCGCCCGCTCACAGCGCGTTGAAAAAGCGCGAGTTTCTCGCCCGCAACAACACAACCGTCGCTCCCCACCCCCTACTCGCCGGATTTGGCTCCCTGCGACTTCTTTCTGTTCCCCAAAATGAAGTTCAAGCTGAAGGGTCGCCGTTTTGACACTGTGGAGAAGATCCAGCGAGAATCGCAGATGGTGCTCGACGCGCTTACGGAACGGGATTTCCAGGGAGCGTTTCAAGCGTGGCTGGAGCGCTGGGAGCGGTGTATCGCTGCACAAGGGATCTACTTTGAAGGGGATGGCGGCCAGATTTAAACCACGTACGGTTTTTGCTTGTTATAGGCGCAGTCTCGGAACTTTCTGATCGCACCTCGTAACCCTTTTAAGCGGAATTTTACACCCAAATGCAAGCTGAAGCTCAGATGAACCCTCCCAGATAACAAATGGCTCCCATGATTTTAAAGACATGTACATACATTTCCGAAGCGCCACGTTCGAAACTACATGAATATGCGCAAGAGGGCTTTCAGCAAAGGTGGGCCAACACAATAACATTCCTTCCTATCATATTCTAACATTCATTCCCATGCATTCTAACCTGGCCGTATTTCTTCCTCGGTCACTGCATTTGTTACAACTGTGGTCGTTGATTCTTGAGCGGTCACTGCCTCTGTTATCGAATAATAATTAAATATATCAACATTACAGATAACGTTGTAATAATTATTGTAAATCTGGAGTATGTGTGGGTGGGATGGCACTTGAACAGGAGTCATTTGTCTTGAAAACAACAACAACAAATTAAAATTTAGTTTTGTTCCTTTTGAACGACCGAAATGCCAACAGGCGTTAACCACCTGCCCTTGGAATGTTTTGGGAGCGGGTGCATTCTCTTATTACGTGTTTGAACAATGAAGCTTTTCCATTCTTGTGTATCGAAGCATAGATCTAGGCCTCCTGCTATATAAAAGCGCACCCATCGCCAGGCCGTTCGCTTTCAGGCCTACGTTTTCACGTAGAGTATCATCCCATTTGTTCCACCCTGTTTACACGTCAAGTTCCTGTTTTTTGTATACTTTTGTATTTCAGGCTTGCCAAATGATATCTGTTTCAACTGCAAGATGCATGGACACTGGTTCCGTGATTGCCCCTTCGCCTCTGCCCTCACTTTTTCACAGCGGGTTCGACCCAGAGCACAAACGGCACTCCATCTCGGCTACACCAACTATCATAACCCTCCACGAGCTACGGTATATACGCAATCAAGCCAGCACTGGCGCAGACTCTATAAGCCCTTTACTTCAGGATCCGGCCTGTCCTAAGTTGACCGCCTTATATCACAAGTTCAGCGATGTCTTGTATGTACATTGTGATTATGATAAATGTATTACTAATGATATTCCTTCAGATAAAAATCAACGTTAAAGGAAGGTTGCGTACTCATTCAGTATTTTGGCATAAGATATGTGCTTCTTCAATGGCACTGTCCGTAATTAAAGAAGGCTATCAAATTCCATTTGTCAGTATACCCCCTCCGACGATTTCCAAAAATAACAAATCGGCGATTCTCGAAGACTCCTTTGTAGTAGATTGCATCCTGGAATTAATAACTTCTGCCAGAATTGTTGAAAAAACTGAACCTTCGACTGTTGTCAACCCGTTATCCGTAGCATACCAGCCTTCAGGCAAACGTAGGCTAATACTAGACCTCAGTAAGATAAACAAATTCATACCAAAAGTTCACTTCAAGCTAGATGACTGGAAAATAGGTCTTCAATTCTTGTCCCAAACGCACATCTTTTGATTTAAAATCTGGATACCATCACATCGATATCTGTACCGTACTGGACTGGATATCAGAAATATTTCGGTTTTTTCGTGGATTATTAACAACGTTCGAAGGTATTTTGAATTTACAGTGCTGGCTGCCATTTGGTCTTTCATCAGCTCCATTACTATTTACCAAGATTATGAAACCACTTGTTACTCATTGGCGAGCCGCTGGTATCCTTATTAAGATCTATTTGGATGATGGATTTTGTGTCATTCCCTCTACTTCTGATGATAGTATGTTTCTCGTCATGTAAAAGCTGTTTTAATTAGAGCCGGTTTTGTATATAATATTGACAAGAGCCATTGGAATCCTACTGCTAGAATTGATGGGCTTGGTTCGACGTTGGACACGTCTGCAGGCACGTTGCAGGTTGCTCAGAGACGAATAGGCAAGACTCTTAACACAATCACAGAAATTAAGAATTCAGATCTTATCGCTGTCAGAAAACTTCATTCATTTGTTGGGCAAATCATATCCCCAAGTCCAATAATAGGTAATTTAAGTAGGCTAACCACCCGAAATTGTCAAATTACAATAGCACACGCCTCGCATGAAGACAGTATGATTCGTTTGGATCCAACGTGCTCCGCCGAGTGGATCCAACGTGCTCCGCCGAGTTGGCCTTTTGGGAAAACAATGTATCCAAAAGAAGTATGAGACGCATTTTTTTACCCAGCAAACAAGATAGTATGCTGTGACGCTATAGTGCTTGGCTCAGCGAGCAGTAATATGTAATGACTTCCATACTGCCCACAAAAACTGGACGGTAGAAGAAGCCAGGATGAGTTCCACTTGGCGTGAATTAGACACTATTTTATTTGCCATGGCATCCTTCCTGCCGATAATTTCTGAATCGAAGATCAAAGTATACACAGACAGCCAATCTGCAGCTCGTATTACAGAGGTTGGGAGCATGAATTTAGAGTTACAGAAGCTGGCCATTGGTATTTTCAACACTTGTTTTAGTTCGAACATAAAACTAGAAGTGGAGTGGATTCCGAGAACGATGAATGACCAAGCAGAATATATTAGTAGATTGGTTGATACGGATGACTGGATGATTTCAACACAAATTTTTGACTTGATAAACGATAGGTGGGGCCCCCCTTTACGGTAGATTGTTTTGCAACCTTCTATAATGCAAAATTACCCCGCTTCTTTTCACGATTCTGGAACCCCGGAACTTCCGGAATAGACGCTTTCGCTCAAAACTGGAGTAAGGGAATATTGTCTCCTGGTACCATTTGTATTCTTGTAAAGGTAAAGGAGTATCCCTGGTGGCCTTCTTCTCCATTTTGGCCTTTGCTTTGGTCTTGTTATACTCCATGGCTAAAAGGTTTCATTACCTTAGGAGGTCCAGATCTGTAACAGTTAGGGAGAAACAAAAGTTCTCCCCTCGGGTCCAGACATTTTAATAGCCCACTTTGCGCATTATATATTGATTGTGCATAATAACCTTTCCATTCGATATTTTTCAGATCATTCCCGCTCAAGATTTTTGGCTGGATTTTCCCGGCAACATGGAAAATCTAAAGAGACACATGTTCCGGAGTGTTTTATCTGCAAAGACAGATGGGACCATCGTAAGGTACCTCTACAAATGTCGAGAATTCTTGGATTGGCTTAAATCTTATGTTTTCCCTCTCAAACTCTCAGTCCAGGATAGAATAATAGCTTCGTTTTTTGAGGAAAAGTTTCAAAACGTAAAATAGGACAGCATCATAATAACCATTTCGTCTGCCATCAAGTGGCTTTATTCATTGATCAACATTAAAGAGAACCCTGTAGATTCACCTATTGTGCAGCATATAGTTTTAAGTCATAAAAGATCGCTGCACAAACCTCCTGTTCAAAAAGAACCAATTTCACTGGAGGCAGTTAAAGCCATAGTCCAAAAGTTTGCTCATCCCGAAGCAAGTCTTATTCAGTTAAGAACAACATGCTATGTTACACTTCAGTTCTCACTCTTATTTAGACATGATGAGATTGCACAAAATCAGAGCAAGTCTTTTAAAAGAATTGCCAAATGATTCAGGTGTGAGTATTTTCATTCCAAGGTCCAAAACGGACCCTTTCCGAGATGGGGACAAATCGTATTTGTCAACAACCCATAATGAATATTGTTCTGTTAGAATATTACGAAACCACATGGCTAAATGCAACATGCTAAATGCAAAATAGATACGTAAAGCACAGCATCGACTCTGGGCTTGTAGTATCGAAGTTGCTATCCAGCGACTCGGTTAAGCCCCAGTCCCACTAGGACCTGCGATTTCCCGCGACCAGTTCAGTCGTGCGACAAGGCCGGTCGTGGGTAGTCGTGAATATTTCCTGCGATTTGAGCCTAGCATAGTCACATTGTAAGACCAGTCGGCGACCTGTAGAAGACTTGTTTCCGACTGATAGCACCATTAATCGCACGACTGGCTACGACCAATCGTACGACTATTCGTACGACTTGTCGTGGAGTCGCACGACTAGTCTTGCTTAGTCGTGCATCTAGTCGTGCAATCAGGCCTAAGCGCACAAGTGATGGAGTCATTGAGATTTACACGACAATCTGGAACTTCCGACTTGTATTTAGAAGATTTGTTATTGGCCTTAAGTTTTTAATTGTTCAACCTTGCTTTATTACAACTGTTTATGGGCATAAAAATACAATACCCACAAGGGCTATCCCAAAGTGGGCTTTCCCTACACTGAAAACATCACTTAGTCAGTTGACTAAACAATAGGCATTTTCATGTTTAGTTTTACCAATCTTTAATTAGTCAACAGATCAAAAGATTAGTCAATTCACTTTTTAATTGACTAATAATAATTAGTCTTTTAAAATGGTTTAGTTTTACTAATTTTTCTTGAGATTAGTAATGCTCGAAATTAAATTAGTAATGCAACAAAATTAATTAGTCTTTTAATTAGTCAAACAATACCAATAACTATAGTTATTGGTTTTGTCAGACTAATGAAAAGACTAATACATTTTTTGCAAAAATATATAGTTTTGCACACAATTATGATTTTGAAAGTAACTGTAAATGTATTGTCAATGTCCAACAACCTAGCTATGTCACTACATCTACAAGAAGCTATAACTAGAGTGACACTTTTTTGTAATTTTGAACAGTTTCTTGATGTAGAAAATCCCGATGTTCTTAGGCAAGTCGTGCAAATCGTGCATCGCGGTAGCCATCCTTATTTTTCGTGTTGCGTTTTGTCATCTTTCATCATCTTACACCAACATTTCCCTGAAAAAAATCAAAACCCTGTCCTCTAACTATGTAAAGACGACACTCCTGTTCGCGCGTGCTAAAATGCTGCAAACTGATATTATTCTAAAACAGGACAACCGCTACGTTTTCAGCAGGTAAGGCTAACCTAACATCAAGGAAGGTCAGACAAGACAGAACACTGTTCACGAATCGAGTCATGCACGACGAGCAGACTCTTCTGCATGAGTACTGACCCTTTGACTGACCCCTGACTGTTTTAAACTTCAATTGGTTCTCATCATCTACATGTAGCGGTATAATTACACCAGTCATATGTTTAAAAAATAGAATTAATTCTTACCTTAATTAAACACTGAGGAAGGAAAGTGTGTCACCAATCGATCGTACGCGTACATACGACGAAGAATTAGCGCGAAGTCGGTGATAAACTGCTGTTCTATTAATTGCACTCACCACTCGAATGAGCTTGAAACTGTTCACTGTGTAATACACCGAGCGAAGTTTGCTTTGGCTGGGTGCCAAAATATTGTTATTAGTATTTCGGTAATAAATTAGTCAGTCGATTAGTAATTTACATATTAGTTAGTCATTTCCTGTTGAGGAGACTAACCGCATTAGTAAATCAGTGACGTATCAATTAGTCCAAAAGCAAACGGAGTCTTACGAAAATTCGTGTTCGTCTTTGAACATCTTAAATTAGTACTTCATTTTGTTCAATTAGTCAACAGTAATTCCATTAGTCTTTTAAATTGAACAATTAGTCAGACATTGAAAGACTGATTTTTATTACCTATTTGATTGTTTAATTATAATCGTCAATAGCTAATATAATGTTCTGTTTTCATGTTTGAGAACTGTGGTTTTTTCCGGACAGATAATCCGAAGAGCCGTGAGGGCTAAAATCCCAAGGTGGGATTTGGTGATTGTGTTGAATATCATTAATGTTTAATACATTGGAATTGTTGAATTTTTGCATTTTTCAACGATTGTGGTTTCCTGGGAATTTGAATTCCAAGTTGAGATTCGGTAAGATTGTTTAATATTTGATTAAAGCCAGAATATTCTGCTTGTTATGACGACTGGTTATCAATCCGAAGAGGGGCTAATATCACAATGTCGGATTGGCCGATTTTGTTTTGAATATCGGTACTTGTTTTGCCAAACGAGCCGAAGAGCTGTGTTGGCTACTCTCCCAAGGTGGGACTTTCGAATAGTGCCTATAAATACAAGAATATCTGGCTTCTGACAAGTGCTCTTTCCGGACAGATAATCCGAAGATCCGCGAGGGCTAAAATCCCAAGGTGGGGTTTGATGATTGATTGTGTTGAATACATTGAATAATCTTTGCATTTTTCAACGATTGTGATAACAAAAAAAATCAATTTGATCCTGGACGGATAATGAAGACGTCGATATTTGCAGTATCACATTTAGACTTGGTTCATTTACTTACGATAAATATCATGGACGGATACTTCACTATTACAAAACTACATAGCACTGAACTTTGCTTAGTTATAACGGATATTTCCTGTAGTCAAAGTTGCAAGTTCTACAGTTTTTGATACTCTACGCCTGAAACGTGGCCACATCCCATGTTTTAATAAACTTATGAAAACGAGTGTTGATGCGTGTGTTTTCTTTCATTTATTGAGGTCGTCTCATTAGGATGAAACTGTTTTTCATGCGGATGAGCGCAGCGAAGGAGCATGAAATTGTAAAGTTCTTGCCAATGGGAGAGTTTTGAGGCGCTGGTGGCAGCAGACACACCGGTCCTTTTCTATTGTTCTCACCAGTCGTGCACATGCTCAAAACAACGCGCGCATGCTCACAACTAGAAAAAGGGACCGTGTCTGCTGGCAACAGTATCTCGACAGTCTCCCATTGAAATGACATGAAATATATTAATGATAAATGTTCAGGGTCCGACGTTTTGATCTTGGCAGTATCTGTTCATTTAACCTTTGAGAAGAATCGAAACATCAGGCCAACTGTTATCAGTTATACTGCGAAAATAAGGACAATAGAAGAATTTCACATTAGCACCGTCTGCGCAGTTCCGGGTTGAAAGCGAGGCTTTCAGTGCTAAACAAACGGTGCTTTCAAACCAAATTAATTCAAGCATCAGTGAATCACGCCATAAATGGCAGCACAGAGCACGTTTGGTTACTTAGCACTGAGATCCTCGCTTTCAAACCTGGAAGTGCGCATATCGGTGATATTTTCGACAATTCGAGATGCGTCCATTACGTCGCAAGTTTTGCCAGATACATTAATGGTCAACTGCAAAATTCCTAGATGCGCCCTCGCATACGGGAACATAATAGGCCTACCGGTAATACGACATCATTACTCGGGTAATCATGGTGTGTGCTCACCTTGTACTGAGATAAGTTTCGTTGTGTCTGTTATTGATTCGGCCGTGGTAACTTGCTCAGTAGATGGTACCAGTACTAATTCGACACAAACAAATGATAGAAAATTACATTAATGCCTAGTTTGCCATCTATCTCAGGAAACGTTATTAGAATTATCCGGATAGTATGTTAAACAAACCACAAAACAAACCACGGGATTGTAGTTTAGATATCTTTGAATCCTCAACCAAAGTACTGCTTTTCAACACGTGTAGTGGTACTTGATATTAAAAGACACGGCAGAACATGCTTAAACCGAAGTTTTTACCTGCAGTTGTTTTTTCCTCTGGAAAATCTGTGGAAAGGGTTGCACTGGGCCAAATACCTACCACTGGTGTAGATTCTGCAATAAGCAAAGAAATATAATTTGTTCAAACAAATTGCATAGTAGATTATTTTATGGCATTGTAAGCTGATAATATTAAAAAGAAACTTGACTGGCCTTTTTCCTCAAGATTTTCATGGGGAGTGCGTATCAAAATATTGCGGATAAAATTATAAAATTTGCCCTCCACAAGTATTTTTGAATGTTTTGGTCATGGTAATATTTTTGATAAGCGGGATGGGGATGGGTGGGGTGGGGTGAGGATGCTTTCCAGGCTATTGAAAGTGTCGCCACTTTACAAATATCTTCAAAGACAACCCGGCCATACCAACAAACAACAGATGGCGGGGCAACATCCTTCACCAATTCTTGAAAGTAGGCCTAATAAATACAATTTAAAAACCAAGAAAAACAAAAATTGAACCTTTCGGAAATCGGGGGTAAATACCGGGGGGCGGGGGTTACGGGCCTGTCCTAACAAACGTACCTTGCGGGTGGGAAACGTTGACTTGGGTTTCGTTGAGTGCATTCGTTACCGATTCTGCCGTTGGAGGCTGGTCTGTTACAGCTGCAACTAGTGCATAAAGCGAATTGAAATAGGATGCTGGATGGCAGAACGAAAGTTCCTTTCTCTTCATAAGCCTTTATGTTTTACATCAGTCGTGCATTTAGTTTCGGGATTTTTTTTTAATGACTTCTGACTAGCGCCCACCCGAACAAAGATACTGACAATTTGGGAGAACGCCAACATAGGGCAAGATAGCTCAGTTGGTATAGAGCGCCGGTGTGTTATTCCGGAAGTCGCAGGTTCGAATCCCGCTCCTGCCAGTTTCTTTGTTCACTTTAAAAATGTATTTAAAATTTACCTAGTCAGTTTCCCTTGTGGATTGTTTGACGAAATAAAAATTAAAGGCTTTAGAAATGCAATTCCCTTTTTCAGTTTTAGGCACATGGGAAACCATATGATTACGGCGCTTGACAAATGAATCTACTTCACTATATAATATATCACCTTTAGTTGTTTTTCCCAGAACATCAGTGTTTTATTAAGAATTATCGGTATAAGGATAATGAAACGGCAAACGGGAGCATCCCAAACCTACTAATCAACACTCCCATGAAAATCGGACTTCTTTTCCCTATTATTGGTTAAATCCTTTCACGTGACTGGCCACTTTCCTATGTAATTATCTTCACTCAGCCATGCGCAATGTTACCAATAAGCCCGTATTTCATAGTGACTGAAATTCCTGTAAGGCCGGGATCCGGCACAATAGACCTTTATCATGGTACAGCCATTTTGTTTTTCTCCTTTTTCAAAGTGAACAAAGAAACTGGCAGGAGCGGGATTCGAACCTGCGACCTCTGGGTTACCGTACCGGCGCTCTACCAACTGAGCTATCTTACCCTATGTTGGCGGTCTCCCAAATTGTCAGTATCTTTGATCGGGTGGGCGCTATAGTCAGAAGTCATAAACCCAGAATGCCGTATAGCCAGGGATCACACCCAATTTTACGATACAACCTGGGAAGCGACATGGTGGGGATCACTCAATGAGGATACGACTTTTTAACTTATAATTCGTCAAACCTCCTATTAAAATCAATGTAACCAAACCGGGGCTGGAAGGAAAAATAGTCTGGCACATTCATTCAATAATTAGAATCACTATTCATAATTGCTAATGCATACAGGGAACAAGACAAAGATGGTGACAGTATGATAAAGGTCTATACCTCACCTTCAGTAGATGGGTTTTCCAGAGAAGATATGGACAAACTTGATGAATGTTCATTCATTTGTGTAGTGTCTAAAACCAAGGGGAAAACAAATCGATAAGCATTTTACTTAAAGTTTATTCCGGTGTTTACTCCGAAAAAGAAAATAGCCCGGCCCAACGCCAGTCAATAGCTTTCCTCCATTCTGTACCGGTATCTCAGTTGCCGGAATTCTTTGCCTGATGGTGCATGTTTCCCTTCATCGTACCATCTTTCCTGCTTCAAGAGGAATATCAATCCCTACTTCTTGTATCTTTATTCTTTTTTTCGTTTCTTTTTAGCTCCGGGCATCTTATTTTACTTTGTTGTCAGTGAGCCATAATGTTAGTTTACTGCTCATTTGTTCTCAACCGATGGAGTTATTCTACTGGGGCAATCTTCATCTTGTTTACATTTGAGTTTGTGGCAAAACAGTCATGTACTGCCCAGTCTCTTTTACTTAGAAATGTATCAAATTTAACGTGCAACGTGCAGTGCACTGGTTTTTGTTCAGAGGCGTGACCCCAAAATGTATCTTTTCTGACCTGCTTTGGTCGGTGTGTTATTTCTGTAGTGGGTCTGTCCACACTAAAGGGACCATTTAGCATCAAAAGATAGCAATGGGAGTAAGACATCGAAGAGGGACATCAAATCAAGTATTTTGCCCAAATGTTTTTCTCATGCTTTCCAGAGCTGTTAGTGATCACACTGACATAAAAAATAGGATAACACTCGGGATATATAAGAAATTAGAGGGTCATCTTCAAGACATTATGATTGTAACATGGACGGACATTTTTTATTATTGACTGGAAAAGAAAATAGGATTCCAAAATGTTGGTCAGTTTACATCTCTAACAATGTCGGGATTGTTATCAGTGGGAATTATGACAAATTTTGAGGTATTTTAACAAATTAAGATGTGATATAAATTATGTTCAAACATGGACGGACATTTTGTGACAAATGTCCGTCCAGAAATTGTACACGTTTGATATGTTACAAACATAATATCTTGAAGATGATTCCAGGTCTAACTTCTTAAATACTCTGTTAGATGTTTATTATTTTGCTAAAACAAACTTGTTGATGGGTACTGAATGTAATGTGACAAAAAACAATTGAAAATTATTTTATATAATAACTACAATCTGAAATTCTCCTCCCATGTCGCACCAAATGGGGTCATTAGTGTGGATAGACCCTATTACATGTATGCATATCCGTATTGGGTTAATCAGTGGGTCTGTGAATCAATGAATGAAGCTATTATCTGGCCGATAACACTTTGCAATTAAAGAAACTTTTCAGCACGCCGTGATTACACGCGCCTCTGGTAATTTGAGATTTGACTTCAATCATTGGGTGCTACAAAGTTGCAAGAATGCCCCGTTTTGATTGTTTATTTTTCGTTTTTTACTACATGTGTTTTTCTGAGTGTTTTGTTAACAAATTATATATTTTTATTTGACATCCATTGCTTACCTATAATGCACTTGTATTTGTTCTCACCAGAGCAAAGAAAAAATGCCAAGGCCCATCTACTTCACCCCCGCTTCTCACACTGAGGACGGAGTTTGAATGCTTCTAAAGTTCCATGAAAACTTGGTCGCCTTAGCTAGGGGCCGGAAAGGAATTTTCCCATTTTTCCCCAACCAGTCTGGGTTTTTTTGTTTATGGGTTTTTTGCCTTTCCTGGGAGCATTTACAAATTATGGGGTATACGTTCCTGTTTGGAAAGTAAAACTGTCACCTATTTCGGCTCTCCGGTTTTTTTATATCGATGTGCTCCTAAAATACACTATGGGGATTCTTGTGGACCTCTGGCATTTGTTCTCGATTTCAATGAGAAATGAAGAAATTCAGGCAGAACTATTTGACATCCCTACCATGTAAAACATGGAGCAACTCTGTAGGGCCAAGCCCAGCTTCGAGAAGGGGCAGCGACCTATTGGTTGTGGTTTATTTGAACTTGGTCAGTTGCCACTTGTCAATCTAGACGGTGCTGAATATTGTTTAATGTTAGGGTTTAATTTACATTACATGTAACTATTAATTTGAATTCACGACAGTCGGCGGAAGTCAGATGATACCAATGGCACAGAAATTCCTTGGTTCTTGCCTCATATGAAATATTGTTTTTATCATGAACTTGGCCCAAGGTACTAAGACAACAAATGGTTAAGAATGTTTGAGTAATAGCGCATAACCATCCGCATTCTATTCAAATTTCACTTTCTTAAAGTTCATGCACTCCATAAACCATTTTCAAATCATGGAAATTCTCTCTATTCAAATTAAATGTTTCATTATTCAGGTTGAAACTGGGGTCCGGATTTTCGACTGACGTGATTACCTTTTCAGAGTCATTCTTCTTTGATTGGGGAGAATATTAAGCAAGGTCATCTGGTCCTTGGTTTCACTCTTTGTAAAATCAAGGGGACAAAAAGATATTTCATTTAAGTGGTGTGCCAATAAGATGGAATGTAGTAAAGCGTGATTTGGGTCAAAAACTTGTTTTTTCTTTTTCAAAAATCATGGATTTTGGTAGTCATTTTGGCACCTTGTTTTAACATGCAATTTGAGAGTGTTATTGAGAGTTTTTGTGTTTAAGGCAGAGAGAAAGGTTCATATATTACAAGAAAAGAATTTCATTATGTTGTAGTTCATTAATTCAGTTTTTATGTCATGTTAAAAACCACGAGGAAGATGTAACGTGAGTGACCTAATGTGAGTGGAGGTACCTCCCTGTACTCTCATGTCCCTTGTATCTAAAATACACACTGATTTGATTCAAAATGGGTTTTATAACTTGAGTTGACTGAAGGGTAAAACTTCTGTTTGCAGAGTACAGTTTGAAGAGACTTTAACATAAAAAGTGCAGGCAAATTTTCCCATTTTTTAACATGAGTGATGACCATCAAAACACATGTGTTCAAAAGGTGAATGAATGGGTTGAAATTTTATTTAAATTTTTAAATACCCCTTACCCCAAGGTTGTATCGCTGGTTGGATTCAGCTTAATCAAATACTTAGAAAGCAGTGAGAGGTCAAAGTAGCCTCCTGGCATATATGTAATGTAAGTGACGATGGAATTGCCCTTTAACTAGGCAAACATTACCATTCTTTAGTGTTTCTGATAGATTCACTGAACAAAGTTTTAAAACACTGTACTATATCATTCCGCAACGAATCTGAGTCTGTTTACATGTAAATGACAGCGAACTACTTGAGTTAGCTATCGATGTGAAGGTCGAATTTAAAAATGATTAGTCATTTTTTGTTCATGATTTGACTTCATAATTATGGCTTGTGTATGCATATCGTGCTGTGGGATCATACATTTTGCCATTGAGAAAAAATTGTTTTCTACTGAACCATTTAGGTTCCTGTTATACTATGGTGTGCTTTCCTATTGCTCTTGCTCTTAGGTTTTCGTGTATTTTTCCGGAGCGTTTTTGTGGGGAGCCGTCCTACGCTGATGCAGCTTGGCAACCCGATCTGCTTGGACGACTTGTGGCGTGTTTCCCCACACAAACACTGGCTCTTTTTATCTATCTACGCAATTATCTCAGTTTATTCCGGGAAAATGTTCCATGATAATATCAAACAGTTTTATATTGTGTTCTGAATTGTTATTTAAACAAGGTTATATTTAAAGGTGTAATAGTTAAATTTTGATTTTTCTGGTAATTCAGAGGATGATTTTGATTGGTTGGATAACAAAAGGCAATGTTTATAACTGTTTAAAGCCCAAATAGCTTGACAGTGATTGGGAAGTAGTATGGTGCATGATGTAAGCTTTTATGTTTACGGTGGGAAAAATGTCATATTGCCAAGGAAACAAACTCAATCTTTTAAAAGAACATTTTATGGCAATGTATGTATTAATCTGTATTTAACTGCAAATATTAAACCAATTTACATAATATATAAATTATAAATAAATTATTTTAAATTGTAAATATATAAAAAATAAGGACTCCTGAAAGGTGATATATACACGACATGAATACAAGTACATCTAAGCCCCGATGAACAGGCAATGGTGAAGCACCCTGTACATCCCGGTCCTCATTTTTAACAAAACAAATCTCTGCAATGATTAGCCCATTTTATCTAACATTTATGCGCTTATCAATTGGTTCCCCCACCCCTCCCCCCGGGCCATCCCACCTCTGAGTCGGGGATTGTCACTTTTGAAGTGACAAAATACCCACCCTGGGGCCAAAATCTAGCGACATTCCCAACCTAAATGGGTGGGGACACCCCCACCTTATAGTGTGGGGATTAGATGTTTATGCTATCACTGCTTTGTTTCGATTTAAAAACACCTGGCAAAAAGATCGAACAAACATGTACGCACTGCAGGGCTTCTAAAAATGCCATCGGAATTATATTATAATACAACACACATGTACCTCTATCCCCAGTGTATGATGACCAAAATTCCCACCCTGGGGCTTAAAAAACGTGACCAAATCCCCATCTCTGAGGTAAAGTAGCCCGGGGTGTGGGGGAATCAATAATTGATAGGCGCATTATTGTTGACATCTAAATGTATGTTCAGCTACACGTACACCCAGGGAAGTTTAAAAAAATAAGCCACTTGAGTTTGTTTCATTTATTTTTAAAGCTATTAAAGCTGCTTTCATATTCACTGGGTATGGGCAATTTTTGTTTGCTTTTTGTGGTTTCCTGCAAAAATTTAAAGCGGAATGGCATTTTTAACAGTCATCATCATCAGCATCATTGAAATCAGTATCATCACTGATGTTTGTGCCCAAATGATTTTCAGCACAATACACTGACGTATCAGTACAAGCTCGTCTGTCTGGACTTACATTTGCAGATTCAAATTCCACATCAGAAACTTCATTTTCTGATTCTGAGCCTGATTTTTCAGGTTCTGATTCTATACAAGCATCAACATAATTTGAATCCAAATCCACAACATCACTCTCTTAGGGACCATGGATTAATGCCAATTTGCGTGCGCACGCGTGCGCACGCGTTCCTTTGCGTGCCTTTGCGTGCACGGTAAAACAAGGGAGATTTTGGCACGCATTTGCACGCATCGGCACTCATCGGCACGGACTTGCGCCCAGTGGCATGCAGTGGCCTTCAGTGGCATGCAAACGGACTCATTTGCAACCAGCCCGAGTGTACAATAGAGATCGTCTCTGGTGGCACCTTTTATGTCCCAGATAATCCGCTAATCCGGATTAGTGTGCAACTGGTAGAATTAATCTTTCTTTCTGCGAGTTGGGGCTTAAGCGATTTCTTATAACTATTAATTTAAGGGTTTTCTGTAGAATTTGCGATACAGTTTCTCGGACTTGTTTCCCTAAAAAACTCCAAACCACAAATCTGAGACAAAAGATACGAGAATTTGAAAAGGTCCTCCATGAAAATTCTTGACTCTTCAAACCCAATTCTTGGCAAGGTGAACATGTACATGTAAGTCCTTATAACTTCATAATGTAAACGTTGTTTCAGTTGGCTCCGCCATCTTGAATTTCTTCAGTTTCATAATTCGTAAGCGCCATGTTAGAGTTTTCTTTAATTATCTCACAATCAAGAAATTGTTTTTGTGTATTTTCTCAATAAAGCAAAGAAATTATGAAATACAGCAAGATTATTTAAATTGAAGGTTGAAATCTTGACTCTTCAAATCGAATGGATGGAAAGGTAAACATGCATGTACATGTTGGTCCCTATACCTTTATCATGTAAACGTTGTTTCAGTTGGCGCCGTCATCTTGAATTTAGTCCCTATTTCGCAATTCCTAAGCGCCATGTTAGAACTTTATTTTTAACGAACTTGCAATAAAAAAATAGTTTTGTGTATTTTCTCCATAAAGCAAAGACATTATGAAATAATGCAAGAATGAATTGAAGGTTGAAATCTTCACTCAACAAAATGGATGGAAAGGTGAACATGTACAAAATGTACGTATATAGAGTACCTGAAGTCTGACGTTAGTTGGCACAACTTGCTCCAAACAAATGGAGATTTGGACTGTTCCTTTAACAGCCAGTCATGAAAACACACATTGACACAAAATGACAAAAGTATTCTGGTTCAAAAAATTGCATTGACGTCATCACTTCTGTACTCTTTAGGTCCACATGTCATTATCATGTAAAAGTTGTATCAATGGGCGCCGCCATCTTGAATTTCGCTCTCATGTCGTAATTCGTAAGCGCGCCGTGCTAGATTTATTTGTAATGATCTCACAATAAAGAAATCCTGGAACAAGACACGTAATCGCCAAATTTGAACTGACGTCGATGCTATTTATTCCTCAAAAAAATATTATCTGAAAAAGCGTTGTATACATCGCGGACGATGGGTTATGTGCAAATTGTTTGACGAAGAAAAGAATAACATTAACTTCCAATCAAATCTGAAATTGTTTTTCGTTCCATTTTTCGTACAATAGGCCTAATAGGCTGTGTTTTGAATTTCCAAAGATTTATATCCAGTGATGACGAAGCACTGCTGTTTTTATGCGTGGTAAACTTGAATAATGGTGTAGGCCTACATCTACGCGTAATTTCTTCAAAACGTATTTTTCTCTACGAAAAGATCGAATTTGAGGAAATAAATGATGCTGTCTTTCACCAGATTTCTACATTTGTAGATGTTTTAATGAAAATCACGGAAACTTGAAATAAATAAGAAATCCACAAAGACTACAATACTTTACAAATCTAAGTCCCGCTAGAATCATCATTACGTTAGGAAAGCCTTTGAATCGCCAGTTTAGTTAAGTGTATTCTGACCAAAGCTTCCAAAAGATGAGTCATCAGTCCACTATAGCCGGCCCTTTTTGAAACCCTAGTCCTTTTATGACACCCTCTCCGTCTGGTAATCCGTCCGTCTTGGCCGGCCGGCCGGCCGGCCGGCCGGCCTGTGTTCCTTTGTTATCGTTAATCCCAGATTGATAAACAGCGCAAGTAAAGATACGGTTGAGCATTGCCTGTGCTCATTGGAACGCATCGGCACGCATCAGCACTCATCGGCACGCACTTGCACGCAATGGAACGCAGGAGGCCCGTGCCTTTGCGTGCAATTGCGCGCGGACCCGTGCGCACGCGTGCGCACGCAAATTGACATTAATCCATGGTCCCTTACTCATCAGAGGATTTTCTGCTGTCATTATTGCTAGAAAGGTGCACATATGGGATTATTGTTGATTGCTGACTGTGTTGATCAAAATTGAGGTTCGCGAGGTCCTCATCCGCGAACTGCTGTTTGCTGATGATGCAGCGTTGGCGTTCCACACCAAATCCCAGCTCCAGCGGCTCATCGATCGCCTGTCACGCCTGTAAACAGTTTGGACTGACCATCAGCCTGAAAAAGACCAACGTCATGGCCCAGGACACAGACCGCCCTCCTTCCATCACCATCGACGGACACCCTCTCGAGGTGGTGGATAGCTTCACCTACCTTGGTTCAACCATTTCTAGAACGCCGTCTCTTGACACAGAGCTGAACAACACTATAGCCAAGGCCGCAGCTGTCCTGGCTAGAGTGAGCAAGAGAGTCTGGAACAACAATCACTTGAATGAGCACACCAAGATGCAAGTGTACAGGCATGTGTCCTCGATACACACCTTTTGTAGTGAAGCCTGCACAACCTACGCCAGTCAGGAGAAGATACTAAACAGCTTCCACATCCGATGCCTCAGACGCATCCTCTGCATAAGCTGGCAGGATCGAGTGACCAACACGGAGGTTTTGGAGCGTGCCGGTATCTCGAGCATGTTCGCTCTTCTCAGTCAGAGACGTCTCAGATGGTTGAGCATGTTAGGAGGATGGTCTCGGGACGAATCCCAAAGGATCTCCTCTATGGAGAACTTGCTGAAGGTACAAGGCCAGTAGGGCGACCCTACCTCCGCTTCAAGGGCATCTGCAAGAGAGACCTGAAGTCATCTGGAGACTGGAATAGGCCCCAACAGCTGGGAACGCACTGCAGATGACAGAGCAGCATGGAGGCTTGCCGTGCAGGAAGGTGTGAGGTGGGCTGAAAACGCTAGAAACAACTCCCTGGCTGACAAGAGAGTCAGACGAAAGGAGTGGGCAGGTTCAACTCAGGTGCCCTTATCCTTTACCTGCCCTTCACAGCCACACCAGAAAGTGCGAAAGACATTGATTGATCTTGTGACGTAATAGACTTTTTCGGTGTGCTACACCATCGTCAGCCATGGCGTAGTGATGCCATAGTAGTTGTCTTTTCTGTTGTACTTGGGGTAGCTATAAAAAGCAGTCGCATTTGTTTTCAATTTAAAGCCAAGGCGAATAATCTGAAATCAGGAATGTTTTAAGTGATAATGTTTTACAAAGTTCATTCCGAATTCGTAATTCCCTGGTAATGTTTAGCGTTTGCAAAAAAGATAATAATTTTTAGCAGTGGTTTTTTTTCTCATTAAAAGAAAGACGCTGAAAGGGGTGCAAAGGTGTTAATGTCACATTTAGAAGAACTCCTTACCAGTTGTACGCTCTTCAGTAGTGCTCCAAACGGTAGTTGTCTCCTCAGTTGTTGTCGCCTCAGGGGTGGTGGTGTAAGCAACAGTGGTTGTCACCTCAGTTGATGGTGCAGCAGTGGTTGAGGGTACAGCAGACGTAAGGGTTGTACTCACGACTGCAGTTTTACCTTTTGTGGTGGAGGCTTCTGTTTGTTGAAATTGTATGCAATAGTTGGCTTGGGGATTTAAGGAGTGTAATTCGAAATTTTAGGAGCAGGCATATCAACAATATTTTAAATGCAGACCGCTGAAACAAACATAATTGACATCAACATCGATTAATATTGGCAATCGTTTCCTTCTTGCTGTTTCAGATAACACTTCGTATAGCACTGTGAGAATAGTACTACTAGAAAGCGAACCTGTTGTAGATTGAACTGTGGTGATCTCCTTTGTGGTTGACTCTGGACTAGTGCTCACTACTGTTACTTCTTTGGTTACTGAGGGCTTGGTAGTTGCTGAGGCCTGGGCAGTTGTTGAAGGAGCCTCCGTGGTTGTTACACCAGTAGTTGGCCTCTCTGTAGAACCAGGGGCAGCTTTAAAACAGACAAGTGGTAAATTCAAATTCCAATTATATCATTTTTGAAACCAAGATAAATCTCAAATCTGCGGTAATTTTATTACATGATAATCAAGGAAATCCTCACCAGTTGTACGCTCTTCAGTAGTGCTCCAAACGGTAGTTGTCTCCTCAGTTGTTGTCGCCTCAGGGGTGGTGGTGTAAGCAAAAGTGGTTGTCACCTCAGTTGATGGTGCAGCAGTAGTTGAGGGTACAGCAGACGTAAGGGTTGTACTCACCACTGCAGTTTTACCTTTTGTGGTGGAGGCTTCTGTTTGTTGAAATTGTATGCAATAGTTGGCTTGGGGATTTAAGGAGTGTAATTCGAAATTTTAGGAGCAGGCATATCAACAATATTTTAAATGCAGACCGCTGAAACAAACATAATTGACATCAACATCGATTAATATTGGCAATCGTTTCCTTCTTGCTGTTTCAGATAACACTTCGTATAGCACTGTGAGAATAGTACTACTAGAAAGCGAACCTGTTGTAAATTGAACTGTGGTGATCTCCTTTGTGGTTGACTCTGGACTAGTGCTCACTACTGTTACTTCTTTGGTTACTGAGGGCTTGGTAGTTGCTGAGGCCTGGGCAGTTGTTGAAGGAGCCTCCGTGGTTGTTACACCAGTAGTTGGCCTCTCTGTAGAACCAGGGGCAGCTTTAAAACAGACAAGTGGTAAATTCAATTCCAATTATATCATTTTTGAAACCAAGATAAATCTCAAATCTGCGGTAATTTTATTACATGATAATCAAGGAAATCCTCACCAGTTGTACGCTCTTCAGTAGTGCTCCAAACGGTAGTTGTCTCCTCAGTTGTTGTCGCCTCAGGGGTGGTGGTGTAAGCAAAAGTGGTTGTCACCTCAGTTGATGGTGCAGCAGTAGTTGAGGGTACAGCAGACGTAAGGGTTGTACTCACCACTGCAGTTTTACCTTTTGTGGTGGAGGCTTCTGTTTGTTGAAATTGTATGCAATTTTTGGCTTGGGGATTTAAGGAGTGTAATTCGAAATTTTAGGAGCAGGCATATCAACAATATTTTAAATGCAGACCGCTAAACAAACATAATTGACATCAACACCGATTAATATTGGCAATCGTTTCCTTCTTGCTGTTTCAGATAACACTTCGTATAGCACTGTGAGAATAGTACTACTAGAAAGCGAACCTGTTGTAGATTGAACTGTGGTGATCTCCTTTGTGGTTGACTCTGGACTAGTGCTCACTACTGTTACTTCTTTGGTTACTGAGGGCTTGGTAGTTGCTGAGGCCTGGGCAGTTGTTGAAGGAGCCTCCGTGGTTGTTACACCAGTAGATGGCCTCTCTGTAGAACCAGGGGCAGCTTTAAAACAGACAAGTGGTAAATTCAATTCCAATTATATCATTTTTGAAACCAAGATAAATCTCAAATCTGCGGTAATTTTATTACATGATAATCAAGGAAATCCTCACCAGTTGTACGCTCTTCAGTAGTGCTCCAAACGGTAGTTGTCTCCTCAGTTGTTGTCGCCTCAGGGGTGGTGGTGTAAGCAAAAGTGGTTGTCACCTCAGTTGATGGTGCAGCAGTAGTTGAGGGTACAGCAGACGTAAGGGTTGTACTCACCACTGCAGTTTTACCTTTTGTGGTGGAGGCTTCTGTTTGTTGAAATTGTATGCAATTTTTGGCTTGGGGATTTAAGGAGTGTAATTCGAAATTTTAGGAGCAGGCATATCAACAATATTTTAAATGCAGACCGCTAAACAAACATAATTGACATCAACACCGATTAATATTGGCAATCGTTTCCTTCTTGCTGTTTCAGATAACACTTCGTATAGCACTGTGAGAATAGTACTACTAGAAAGCGAACCTGTTGTAGATTGAACTGTGGTGATCTCCTTTGTGGTTGACTCTGGACTAGTGCTCACTACTGTTACTTCTTTGGTTACTGAGGGCTTGGTAGTTGCTGAGGCCTGGGCAGTTGTTGAAGGAGCCTCCGTGGTTGTTACACCAGTAGATGGCCTCTCTGTAGAACCAGGGGCAGCTTTAAAACAGACAAGTGGTAAATTCAATTCCAATTATATCATTTTTGAAACCAAGATAAATCTCAAATCTGCGGTAATTTTATTACATGATAATCAAGGAAATCCTCACCAGTTGTACGCTCTTCAGTAGTGCTCCAAACGGTAGTTGTCTCCTCAGTTGTTGTCGCCTCAGGGGTGGTGGTGTAAGCAAAAGTGGTTGTCACCTCAGTTGATGGTGCAGCAGTAGTTGAGGGTACAGCAGACGTAAGGGTTGTACTCACCACTGCAGTTTTACCTTTTGTGGTGGAGGCTTCTGTTTGTTGAAATTGTATGCAATTTTTGGCTTGGGGATTTAAGGAGTGTAATTCGAAATTTTAGGAGCAGGCATATCAACAATATTTTAAATGCAGACCGCTAAACAAACATATTTGACATCAACATCGATTAATATTGGCAATCGTTTCCTTCTTGCTGTTTCAGATAACACTTCATAACAGTGTGAGAATAGTACTACTAGAAAGCGAACCTGTTGTAGATTGAACTGTGGTGATCTCCTTTGTGGTTGACTCTGGACTAGTGCTCACTACTGTTACTTCTTTGGTTACTGAGGGCTTGGTAGTTGCTGAGGCCTGGGCAGTTGTTGAAGGAGCCTCCGTGGTTGTTACACCAGTAGTTGGCCTCTCTGTAGAACCAGGGGCAGCTTTAAAACAGACAAGTGGTAAATTCAATTCCAATTATATCATTTTTGAAACCAAGATAAATCTCAAATCTGCGGTAATTTTATTATGTAGAGGATGTATAAATCCCCCATTGTTTAATAATCATTAATTTATTGTATTTGAGTAGACGACCTTATTGTAATTGACTGACTTATGCATCGCTCCCACATGTTTAATTTAACAAGTATAATAACTGGAGACATTGTACATGTGTATTTCAAACAAACGAACTCTTCATTATCATAAACTTTAGAAGTCAGACACTTGTAGTTCGTGAAAATCATGGTTATTTGATTAGGACATAGTAAATGATTTTCTGCATACTCAGTTTACTTTATTTTAGTTAAAATTCATATATTGTAATAATCTTACTGTTAATGGACTTCCATTAAGCAGCCATGATAATTATCTGTTTGACGTGAACTACATGTTGTAATTGTCAACTGGTGTTGCCATATGTGCGGGCGCGGCTACTGCCTGCCCTGTGTTACAGGTAAAGTTTGACACAATTTTGAACGGATTTTAATGATATAATTTTACATTTTATTTGCCAAATTGTAGCTTAGAGGCATTTCATATTTTGACCGCAAATATTTATAGATCCATTCAGTGATAATTTTAAGAATGATAAGGAAGTGTAGAAGGTGAATTTTGGACTCTAAAAATGGAGCGTCCTGTAGAGAAATTAGTTCAGAGAGAAACGTGCATTTATGTTGATTACACTAGTAATTAGTATGACCATGTGCTAAAAACGATACTGCATGGAGGAATATGGGATTTCTAAGTCTACAAACACTATAATTTATTTATGCGGTTCTGTTTAGTTGGCCTATAATTCGTGATCTCAACCATAAGTGTATGAAGTTTTGTAGATTGGGCGATTGTGTAATAAGTTCGTAATCAAGGGTGGACTTGTGTTTGGGTTGGGTGTGCTGCATTCGTCGGCGTGCGCTAAAGGTTGCCTAGTTTGAGGTTTCTTCTGCATTTGAGTATTTGTGCCCAATCGCCCTTTCTATCCTAATGCCATATATTATTTCTGTTTGTGTCAATTGGATAACTTTATGTTACAATATAAACTAAAGTACCTGTATAACTGTTCGTATGCTACTGCCTGCCCTGACTGTTACAGGTGCAGGTTCGTCACTGAATAAACAACTTGAGAGCCATAATTGTGTCTGTCAAGCTATCTGTCCTGAACCTGTGTGCCAGAGTCCCCCCCCCCCCTTCCCGAGTTCACCAGAGGCCATCTTCCCTCCCCCTCTTCACATTACATGATGATCAAGGAACTCCTTACGGGTTGTACGCTCTTCAGTAGTGCTCCAAACGGCAGTTGTCTCCTCAGTTGTTGTCGCCTCAGGGGTGGTGGTGTAAGCAACAGTGGTTGTCACCTCAGTTGATGGTGCAGCAGTGGTTGAGGGTACAGCAGACGTAACGGTTGTACTCACAACTGCAGTTTTACCTTTTGTGGTGGAGGCTTCTGTTTTGTTCAAATGGTATACAACATTAGGTTTTGGAATTTGCTCGGAATTTCATTAGACATTTGAGGAAAAGGTATATCAATATAATTTGAAATGCCTAACTTTGATCTTAACAAATCCGACACGCAATAAAGATTGGCCATCGTTTCTGATGATAACATTGGGAGAATAGCACAGTTGTAATGACTCGACTCGAATCCGACTTGAGTCACAATTTAAGGCGACTCGGCTCACAATTTATGGCGACTCGACTCGAGTCACTGCAAGCAAATGACTGGACTCGACTCGAGTCTCTCACCCAGGTGCATCGGAATACTTTTCAAAGTGGGGGAGGGGGAAAAGCAGCGCCGGTGCATGTGTAGATCATAATTATGCCCCCCCCCCCCCCTAAGACTGTCTCGGGAGGCAGAATTACCTAGGTAAAAGTGTCCCCCTCCCCCTCCCCTGGCCCATTAATTGTCACCCTCCAGGTTATTTTCTCCCTCTATTTTTGCCATGCATAAGGTCCGTTACATATTTTGTTTTGATGAATTTACTTCACAGAGTATACATTTTGTACTTTTTCTGCCCTTCAAGAAACTATCCAAATTAATCACAATAATTCCTTCCACAGGACTATCAAGTTCACATCAGAGTATTCAGTTCATCAGACCAACTTCCTGGATGTCACCATCCGCAAGGAAGACAAGTGGGTAACCACTGATCTGTATTATAAACCCACAGACACCCACCAGTAACTCCACTCCTCCAGCTGTCACCCCAGGCATCGCAAGACAGGCATAGCATTCAGCCAGGCACTCATACTCAGAGGGATTTGTTCTAATGATTCTGACTTTTCCCATTATGTACAGGTACTGTACTGAAGAATAACTTCGTTGCCAGGTGCCACAGCTCCCGCCAAGTTCAGCGTGCTCATCGTCAGAGCCAAATCTATCACCAGAAATTTGGCTCTCAAGGAAAAGGCGCCCAGCACTAATGCCGACCCTAAGATTCCCTTGGTCACCACCTTTCATCCAAGTCTCCCTCCCCTTCGTAAAATTACCAATGACAACCATCATATCCTTCATACTTCAGATCGCTTTGCCCGTGGCGTCCCTGACAACCCAGTATTGGCTTATAGGCTCCCCGTAATCTACGAGACCTGATTGCTCGAGCCAAGGTCCCCACCTTGGATGCATCCCCTCCCACAGAGCATGGTACTTTAAGTGCAACTCCAGATGATTTGCCAGACTCACATGCAGGAGTCTGACTCCTTTTCTGGCCATTCATCTGGCACTACTCACAGAACAAATGGCAACATTACTTGCAACACCTCTAGTGTCATATATCTCATTTCTTACAGGGTTTGTGGAATCCAGTATGTCGGGGAGACCGAGAACACGCTCAAAAAGCGTTTCTATGGCCATCGATCGACTGTGAACACCAAGAAAATGGACACCCCTGTTGGTCACCATTCCATTTCTGATATGATTCTACAGGGCATAGAATCACTTAGCCATCGCAAGGACTCAGTTCGCCTCAGCAGGGAAAAAGTGTGGATGAAACGTCTTCGGACTATTCAACCACATGGCCTCAACATCCAGGAAGGAATTATTAACTCTGAATTCCCCCCCCCCCCCCCCCCCCATTGTCATTTGTTTACAGATAGTCCTCCTGGCAAACACTCTTGGGTTGTCTTGCCCACTTGGATGTCTTTCCCTTTCCTGTTAAAAGCCTTGCCACATCGCTCTGTTCCTTCCATTGCCCTATTACCACCTCCCATTAGTACCCCTCCCCCTTTCACCACACTCCTTTGTTCCCCTTCTACAGCTTCATCCCTTTATCTCTATCCCTTCCCTCTTTCATCCTTACCCTAACCACACTTCTTTGTTCCTTGCTGCCCCTTCCCTAGTACTCCCTTTGATGTTCACCCACTGCCACTCTCCGTTGGTCCATAATCTCTCTTGTATTTCTCCACCCACCCCCTCTTCCATGTGTGTCATGTTTGTTTCTTGTAGTTCCTGCCATTTGCCTTTGAGAAAGAACTTGCTTAAGTTCGAAACGTTAGGCCAGCTAATTTTTCTATTTGTATATTTCAGATCTAGTCAGTAAGCAGTTTGCAGCAGTTTAATTCATTTTTTTAATTTAAATAACTTCGTCTCTTTAGAAATCGAGCTGTGTTTCAGTGCGTAGAAATGGCAGTACTCCGAATTCTGCTGACTTATTCTGAATCTAGTGTGCGCGTGTGTGATATGTGTGGACTGTGTGTGGGTCATTCCCATAGAGCTATATTCAATTACTAGAGCGCTGGCTCGATGTATAAAGTGATGCCTGCTGGGCGCATATTATGTTTGTGTATGCAGTAGTACTCTCCCCACCATCCTTGTCACGACTTTCTTTTTTTCCCACACACTAACCCATCCCCATAGACTAAGCACACGTTTACTCGTGAGGACACCTTCCAGACAAAAGAAAAAACGTGACCAGTACGTCAATAATAATACAAACCTATGGAAAACTCGAAATTTGTACAGCTTTTGTACGGCTATTTGCAAATCTGCGTTTGTATATTTGGCATGTAATCTTTACGGAACCAGTCTGTTGTTTGTAGTCCTTGTAAATACTGCAGTAAAGGCATATTAAAGAGTGTTGCCACCAGACTGTTTCACCCCTGTTGCCATGCATATGACACACGGAACTACTCTGAGCTCAGAAACAACAATGGCGTCTACGAGTAACGTGAGATTTCCGTCATTGATTTCCGTCATTTCCGTCATATTTATGAGGTGTAGTAAAACAAATACAGCATCTTCCCCTCAACCATGCTGTATTTGTATACTACAGAAGCGTATTTAGGACATGGCCCAAAAAAGATTCCCGCTCACTATTTCGCCCGGGCGGATTAGTATTTCGCCCGGGCGGATTAGTATTTCGCCCGGGCGGATTACTAATCCGCCCGGGCGGATTACTATTTCGCCCGGGCGGATTACTATTTCGCCCGGGCGGATTACCATTTCGCACGGGCGGATTACTATTTCGCCCGGGCGGACTACTAATCCGCCCAGGCGAAATAATAATCCGCCCGTGCGAAATAATAATCCGCCCGGGCGAAATAGTGGGCGCGAAATATTTTTTTGGCTATGTCCTAAATACGCTTCCGTATTATCCAGACCCGGACGGAAACAAACAAAATCGCGAATCCCTCTCGCTATTTGTTGCATGCTGGGAGAATTTGTACGACGCAACAAATGTCGTCTGCTTCATAATTTTGTAAGCAGAATGGTTATTTTTATGATAAACTATCTAGTATTTCCAGAAAAAAAGGAAATAAATTGTACATAGCTTTAATAACAGAAATACACTGCAAAAGAATTCTGACTAAAAACTGTCACAAAAACTCATTAAATACAAAAAATACTCTCTTTTTCCATCTTGGATCTTAATCTTGTGAACCCACCTCGCGAGCAGGATCCCTAAAAACGTGATCCGGAGCAGCTTTCGATGCTCCGGATTACTGATCGTGCTCCGGATCTGCGTGAAACAAACACGCCCACGGTGGGCATCGCGTACAGACGCGCATTCTGCTATGGGCAGCGCCATTTTTCAGCGCGTGGGGCTGGGTTCAAACATTTCATTAAGGGGTGGTTTGGAAAAGAGCAAATACATTTTCCACTAATTTTGTATTGAAATAGAAGTCAATTTTAACTGTATTTAGATTTTAAATAATGTTAAAATTTTAAAATCAAGCAGAATCTGTGGGTGGGGTGTTATAAAACAAATATTTACTGCTTTTTCTCGTGGTGTGGTAAAACTAGCTTCCCTCGGTGATCCATAGAGCATTCTATTTTCCCTCGGCTTCGCCTCGGGAAAATACAATGCTCCATGGATCACCTCGGGAGGCTAGTTTTACAACACCACTTGTTGAAGCAGTACTATTTTTATACTATTGCACGGCCCATAAAATCACACTCCGTGTGTTGCGTTGTTCAAATTACGCGTATTGCGCGATACGCAAAACGCAATTCTGCACAACCATTGGTAATTAAAAAGCTGCGCGTTTGCGTCCCATGTGGATCGTCACCATACAGACTGGATAGGACACCGCGGTGTCCTGTCCAGTCTATATAATGGAGATGAATGATCGTCACGTCTGTTTCGACCATTGATCTCCATTATATAGACTGGATAGGACACCGCGTCTAAACGCCGTCCTGAGTGCGCGTTTTAAACTAGGGTAAAGAACGAACGTGACGCGACTACGTCGTGTGCGCTTTCAAACGGAGTTCTTGAAAAAGTGGGCCCGTGCTAGCGCCCTCTACCGGCCGATCAGCAGGGCTCCACCGCTACGGCTACACCGTGGGCCCGTGCTTGCGCCCTCCGCCGACCAACCGGAACGGCGCCACAATATCCATTCTGCTTCCGTGAATTCAGTAAAATAAAACTTGCCCAATAATGTGCCCAGTTCCAGCGCATCCGAATGTATTAATACATACATGATTGGATTTTGATCCCGGGGATGAGGCTGTAGGGAAAAACAGTAAAAAATAACACCCCGGGAGAAGATAGGACTTTTTCGAAACATTAGCTCATGAATTTTTAGAAGGTGTAATAACAGATGTTAACTATATATCAGAGAGCAAGGGCCACGGCAAGTTGCTGGAAAAACGTAACAATTGTGCGTCGAAACCATTGATCTCCATTATACAGACTGGATAGGACACCGCGTCGTGTTCGTGCACGAATGCGCGGCCGCGCAATGGCGGCGCAAGAGGGTAACGCGCACTGCACTGTGTGTTCGCTTTATGTACTCAGTTTGGAATTGAAGTGGATTATCGAAAACATTCTTAGCCTAATAACGTTATGGGAAGTTTAAGCACTCCCCCAAAAATCAGTTTAAAAAAAGTGAATTGTTTCATTTTTATCACACCTTTAAGGGTTAGTGTAAGTCATTAGAGCAGTTGTATAATGCCAATAAGTATGTTTCTAGCGACCGCCCCTCGTATAAATTTCTTTTCTTTTTTTAAATTGTCATTAAAGAAGTTTCGTTTCTGTGCATTAACTTGTTCTGTAGTTGTAACGTTTTAAATACATTGATATCAACGTTATAGACGTAGGCCTACCGTTAAATAATAATTACCAGCTTACTTGTGAAAGGATATTCTTTTTTCCCGACTCAAGTTTCCATGCTTCTCCGGGCAATTCACTGCCACGCACACGTTAACAATATTGTTTTTGTCTATTTTGACCAATTCGGGTGCGAAATCCATTTTTTCCCCACGAAAATAAAGAATTGAAGAAAAAAGTCTTCCACTTTTTAAAAAACTCCGTTTGAAAGTGCACACAACGCAGTCGCGTCACGTTCGTTCTTTACCCTCTAATAAAGCGCGCGCTTAGGTCGGCGTTTAGACGCGGTATCCTATCCAGTCTGTATAATGGAGATCAATGGGTGCACCCGTAGCGGTGGGGCCTCTGCTGGTCGGCCAGGGAGACCCGTTGCCGGAACAGGGCCTCGCGGAGTGTAGGCCATACCTATAGGGCCAGCAAATCGTTCACGATGGGCGAGTTAGAACTCTTTCTATGGGATAGCCAGGGGAATTTTGCCAGGGAAAAAGGGGAGGCTGCTGGGTCTACGGGATCCGAAGATCTCATGTGGGAAGATGTGGTAGGAAATAAAGCAGAAATAGTGGGCCTGGGTGGTCGGTTAAGGCACATACAATGCATTGTCTACACCAAAACAGTGCATGCCAAGTCCCCTGGGGAAGCGCCCCGCGCTGTAGACGGCCGCGTGGCAGACAATCCGTTCCACCATACCAGGAACATGGTCGGGTCACGCCTGTCGATGCGGCGGGGGCAGGGCTTCGCTTGGAGACGCCCCACGAATCGTACCAGCACACCGAGTGCCAGGTCCCACGGGGAACCGCCCCGCGCTGTAGGCGGTAGCGCAACAGACGCTCTGTTCCACCCGGAACACAGCCGAGTTGCGCCTGGCGATGCAGCAGGGGGCAGGGCTTCGTCTTGAGCCACCCCACGTCTTCTACACCAACAGAGGTGTCAGGGCTCACAAGGAACTACCCCTCGGTACAAGCATAGATGCATTGGGGGCAGCCCAGGTACCGGGGGCGGGAATCCCCCCAAGCACACGCCCCACAATGGCCGCAGCAGATCTCCCCCAGCAGACCGTTGTGCTCAATCTCTCCATGGGGTGGAGCCGGTACAGTTGCTCCACACGGGATGAGTCTATGAAACGGAGCCGGCGTGGCTGCTCCGCACGGGAGTCAATGGAGCGGAGCTGCTCCGCATGGGAGCCAATGGAGTGGAGCTGCTCCGCACGGGAGTCATTGGAAAAGGGCACCTCCGCATGGGAGCCAATGGAGCGAAATCCTAGCATTGAGTTGGGTTTGCTGCACTCCCACAGCCGAGGGTTACGTTTGGCCAAACAGTGACGCATTTTACGATCTACAATATGCAGATAAACCCATGATATTCACCTGTGCAAAATCTAATTCCATAACTAAAGTATCTTGCAGTTAATTAACACACCGCATCAATGTTCTGAGGATGCAGTTTTTAATGTACAAAATCATTGAAACATTCATCGTAGTCTATTGGACCTCACGTCTCATAGGTTATAATATGCACGATATGGGGCAGAGGGAACCCCCCCCCCCGGCCCCCACCCCCTCCCCTCCCCCTCCCCTCCCCTCTCCCCCCCCCCCCCCCCCCCCACTTCTCTCTCTCCCTCCTTTGCGTTGGTCATTGTGTTTCCGGAATCTCAGGGATTCTTTTCAGATGTCTAGGGGGTTGTGTTAGGTAACAATAGTCTGGAGAGTGTATAGGGTATGGACTCCGTGCGCCGTCGAATGAGGGCGCTGTCCACATAGCAACCGCACTTCCATGGGGAGTACGTCGCTGGTTTTTACGCACCGCGCTCCTCGTTCATTTGATACTCGTATACCAGTGGGGTTGCTTTGTCTGTTTGCCGACTCTCGATAATTGCGTTTTCAATAAGAATATCACAGCGGAAACCAGACACTTAAAATAAAGTCAGGTAAGATGGCGTCGATATTGACCCCCCCCCCCCCCCCCCCCCCAACTCGCCTTTTCTTTCCGCTTAGGAGGTAGTTGTGCACGGAGCTCATAGGGACAAAAGGGGGACCCCTCTGCCCCATATCGTGCTGGGTATAGTTGTACAAATAATTGTGCGATCTGTTGCCTGGTTGCACAGCATTCTGCCGCGCTTGGGCTACACACAACGTTGGCACGCAACTCCAAGAAATCCTTCTGCAAACCTATTCGAAACATTCTTGTAGTGACTACACTTACATTTCCTTGTATACAAGTGTACAAATCTACACGGTTAATACAAAGAATACCGACTCCGTGACATCGACACTGCGAAACGAAATATCTTGATCACCGTTGTCTGGGTCTCCGAGACAGGTGGAACAAACTTTTTAGCAACAAAATTGGGATGATAAAAGGGGTGACACCATTTTTAATAAAATGTATCCATTTAATAGAATTCGACGAATAGCACAATAGAAAGCACATGCAAGTGAAAGCATGCACCATAACAACAATGGTACTTTTTTCACCATCCTGGTCAGGACTTTCTATTGTCCTACACACTAACCCATCCCCATAGACTAAGCACTAGTTTGCATGTCCTCACTTTTCCGGAACAAAGAAATAAACGTGAGGACAGTATTGTTCCCTTTGTTGAACCGTCCTTTTTGTCCTCACCAGTACGTCAATAATAATACAATCATATAGCATTGTTGATTGGAAGCTTTCACACTTACAGCTATCCGTTTGAAATTTATTGTCTGTAATTGTAATCGCACGTGATTTCGTTTTAGTGCAATTATTAGTGTAATTCTTAATGTAAAGTTAATTGAATTTCTTAATAATGTTTATTGCGTACATCAGGAAGGCAATTTGTATGTATTATTTTAAATACGTTAATAAAGTATTCTATTCTGTTCTATTCTACTTCTAAAACAACTTTTCTGTACTTTTCGACCTACTCTCTCCAAACCGACCCGACCCGACGCGACCCGAACCGAACCCGAAAAAAGGCGAATATCTGGTTTAGGCAAATCATCTTGTATTTCAGAAATATTTTGTCCGTTTTTTGTGCGTGAACTTACCAGTGTCTCGTGCATTTATTTTGAACTTAAATTGTCATCTCTCCGTGAAAAATCGAAGAACACTTCTAACGTGACCTGCTGGCGGGGCTTCATGTTACAGACTGTGATAGACCCCAAACAATATGCACAGTTGTTTTATGTATCTGCCAATGCATGCAGACGTAACCCCTCGACTACCAAGCTATCCACAGCCCGCAAGCCAATTCGAACCCAATAGAACTCCGATTACTGCTTTATCAAAAAACATATTCTGCACTTTATGGAACAATTGAGGTCCAACCACACCAATTTAACCTGTACAACTGCGTTCTAGCGCAGTATTAGAAACTGTTCAGTATTTCATTTCAGTATGAGAAACTTTTTCCTTAATAGTTCCAGTGAGCATGGAATTAGTTTTGCTGGCATTTATTGCTGACAACAACGACGTTAACTTTTCCACCTGTCCTGTTACACTAAATTATGTAATAATACACTTAACGGAAAGCAGGAGAATCTTTCGGGGTACAGCGAGTAATCATTTACTGAATTTTATCCAGCCCAATCTTGTCACATGCAGTCATAGCATCCCAATAACTGAAAGCGCGAATTCCGCCCCGGCTGGAATGTCCAAGAAAAAAATTGAAAAACACAAGCTCCGAGTTGAAAAAGAAACTGGCAAAGTTACACTGTAAAAAAAATCGTGTTTTTACGGTAAGTTTGGACGCCAGTCCAATCCCGTAAAAAACGGGGCCCTAAGTAATTACGAATTTACAGAAATGAAAGCAGTGGGAACCGGATTCAATAGACGTATATAATTTACTGACATTACCATGTGTATAGAGTGTACAAATACTACGACAATGCCATGCAGGGGCGGATCTAGGTTTTAACTAAGGGGGGGGGGGGGGGGGGGGGGGGGGGGGGGGTTACCTGAGGTGATTGGCCTACACACCCCAGCGTGCCGAATTTTCGACACCCGACACTGGTTATTTTTAATTTTTTTCTCAGCCCAAGGGGGGGTTTAAACCCCCAAAACCCCCGCCCCCGTATAGATCCGCCACTGCCATGCTTTAGCTTTATATTCAACCTTATCCCGCTATTAAAGTCATGGTTTCCGAAGAAAACTTTCAATATTTGGATACGAAAGGAGATGGAATGGATTCTTCATCTCTGTTTCCATAATATCTCAATTTTAGTGTGGAATTGTTTGAATAATTAAATATTTTGGTCAAGAAAGCGTGTTTTTGGACGAAGCACTACAATTTAACATGACTTCTGGGAACACAAAAATTTGCTCAATTCTGATTGGTCAGTTGCTGCATAATGAGATTCGTGTAGGAGAACAGTAGATTTTACATCAAAACTACGGTGATGGTCTGTTTTTAGTGAAAAACCCGTTATTTTACGGGGTTTTTTTACACTGTATTTATCGAAATATACATAAGAATAATGCAATTTTTATGCTGAAGCCATTTCCTACCACACAATAACACATTTTCATAATTTGTTTCGCCTGATTTTTGAACACGAGGTTTGAAATGTCGAAAATAACACAATTTCCTGTCTGAATTGACTTCATCCCCAACGCATAATTCACCTTCTGCCATTTATTTTATAACAAGCATCCAAACAACATTTCATGGATTTTCCCCTCTCCCCGTAAGCCGTCTGTCCTTAAAAATTAAACAACAATCAAGGTCCGGATGGGGGAGGGATTTCGTCAATGAAGAAATGATTCCATTACCTGTAGACTGAGCTGATCCATCAGTGACAAGAACAAGAAAAATCACTAGAGCTCGGAGCAGAATTTTGAATTTTCCTCTGCAATCCATATCACCAGCCTGTAGAATTTTACTCCACCTTTGAATTATTTCCAGATATTAACGGGTAGACAGATTTCATAATTGACAAAAATCAATATCTACGTCTATTGCGGTTCCTGGAAGCACACTGTGGCTTTGACACTGGTGCACAATCCACGGTTATGAACGATTTGAGAGCTATGTATTTTCCTTACACCAAAAATTATGCTCTCCCTTATGCATGCCTATTGCGCTTCAAAGGGCACACCCTATCGTGGCCTTGAAGGGACATCAAACATCGCAGATTTCTGCGATATCGCACATTTTATTGCAGATTTCTGCGCAGATTTTATCGCACATTTTTTTGCAGATTTCGGCCGTGGATTCAGCCGCAGACTCAGAATCTCAAACGTATCAAGTAAAAGGTGTCAAACAGAGTGTGCTTTTTGGGGTTCCATCAACAAAATGTTTAAGGTTTTAGCAAAATTACACGTTTTTTAAGCATAGTCTAAATAAGGACTATATTCTACATGCTCAAAATTTAGAGAAGACCGATTACGTTTACTGATTAGCTTCTAATTAAAGGGCTAACGAGAACTTTTCATTCAAAAGTGCAGAAAACTGCATTTTATTGACAATACTGCCGCTTTAAAAGGAAATGTACCTCACATTACCTTATTGGGGATTCTATCTTACCAATGTAATGGACAGGCCCAATTTTTGGATAGGGCAAATTCGGCCAACTCATTAGTTGCTACTAATGAGCCAATGACGAGTCGTTTTAAGAAATTAAGAAACTGCGTTTTATGAACAAAACTGCCACTACTTTAAAAGTTTCCTCAAAGTGAAATTGTATTTCATAATTCAACTGATACTGATACTCGTTATGGTCCCAATCCTGGATTTGTTAATGAAAAGTTCTCATTAGCCCTTTAATTAGAACCTAATTAGTGAACATAATCGGTCTTCTCAAAATGTTGAGCATGTAGAATATATTAGTTATTTAGACTATGCTTAAAAAACGTGTAATTTTGTTAAAACCTTAAACATTTTGTTGATGGAACCCCCAAAAAGCACACTTTTGTTGACCACCTTTTACTTGATGCGATTGAGACTCTAAGTCTGCGGCTAAATCCACGGCTGAAATCTGCAAAGAAATATGCGATAAAATGTGCGATAAAATGTGCGACATCGCAGAAATCTGCAATCGCAGAAATCTGCGATGTTTGATGTCCCTTCAGGGCCACGATACTAACCCCCTCAAAGCCGAACGAATAGTTTGCTTGGTAGTGCCATGACAACGGAGTAAACAAGACCATTTTGAAAGCCCATGTCCCATGCCAAAATTGAAAGAGAAGTTAAAAGGAAAACCCAATACATGGCCAATTAGTCTATGCCCCATGCTTAAAGTAATTGACCTATCGCGCGCCGTTTACAAGTTAACCACGCCCCTTAGACAACCCTATGGGAATTGTGTGTAGTAATTTTTGCTTGTCTGAGATTGTGCGCATTCCACGTGGAATTATAATTGATGTGATTGGACAATAATTCACAAGCTGCGTAGACACGATTCGACAGCGATAGGTCAATTCTTTACATTTCCTTCTTTTGTGACAAAACTATTTATGTCAGCATTCTAAAATATTACACTGTTAAAACGCTGTTTAAAAAGTTGTTTAAACAAGTTAAACAACCGTTGTTCATGTGCCCTGCTTAAACAGGGCACATGGTTGTTTAAGCAGGGCACTTAAACTACCCAGGTTGTTTAAAAAGTTTTAACAGCGTTTTAACAGTGTACCGTGAATAGAATTCACAAACAGTTCATTTCCAAAACACGATATATCGATTTGAATACCTGATTGAAAGGAGGGCCCAACTCTATCGTGAATGTTATTTAGAAAATTTTAAAATGGGTTAAGTTTCAGACCATTATTTTGTATAATTGAATTCCTAAATATAAATGTGTTCGTACTCACGGCCGTCACGGGACTAGTATATGAAAGAGAGGCCCAACTGCTGCAGTCGCATTTCAGTTGTGTCATTGAGGCAACTTTGAGGCCACTTTAATAGTAAGCTTTGCAAGAGTCTTAAGCCACTAGTGTGCATATGGATACGGAGGCAAAACACGCATTTGTTTGTTTGTTTTTTGTTTTGTTGTTGTTGTTGTTGTTTTTTTTTGGGGGGGGGGGTGTTTTGCCTTTGTTTTGTTGTTGTTGTTGTTTTGTGGAGGGTGACATTTGTTTCGTCGGGTGTTCTGATTTTGCGCTTGCCTTTAGAACAAAGGGCCCGGTTTGTTGACAAAAAATATTTTGCTGGGCTGTGAGAGATGATCGACTGCCGCAAAAACAATGCAAAAAGTTGAATAACCTATCTATGAGTAAATAATGTTGCTTTAGACCAAATGAACAAAAACAAACACATAAAATGTAGTATACACCATTGCTTTTGCTGTAATTTTCAGAAATAAATGGATTTCGTGGTTATATTTTATACCCTGCTATAGCAAACACTGACTTGTTTAAAGTTTTCTCTGCATAGATGCTGGGAAAACAGATAATTCTGCTCTAGTAGTCTGGTTCCATGACAATACTTGAGAAAAAACGAATCGATTTTTAGACGGGGAACTAGACTATTTCTAACGATTGTCGACCGATAGAAATATATATTTCCACTGTTCTTGAAAACGACAGCACACACGGTGCATAATTTCACAAGATGCTTGAGACTATTTACTTACAGTCTAGTACGGTATTTCGTTATGTGTAAATATTCAGTTTTAACTAATAATATGCAGGGCCCCAATGGAAACCAGTTTTAAACTGTTTGGGCATACCCTGGGTAAAGAAATGTAATAAATAAATAAATAATTCAGTAGGTTCTTTTTATGTTTGAAAATGTTGTATACTACCTATACTCCCATTTGCATCACTGTAGGTTTCGAGCTCCAAATTCTAGAGTACAAACCTGAGCCGAACCAAATATTGACTTATCTTATGGGTTGGGTGGGTAATATGTCCGTCATTCCTGGCCCAAACTCCGAAGACTCCAAACTTCGCGAAGGACTCGCGAAGGACTTTAATTAATAGTCACTAAGCTCTCTGGTGTTTGGCCCTCGGCACTACTACACTGTAAAAACCAACGGGTAATACTTTAACACTTCAACGCGTTAATATTAATACTTTACACCTAAAGGTATAGGAGGCGTTGCACGCGATTAGCATTAAAACACTTAAGCATTTAAATTGGCGTTGGTTTTGATGATTATCAACGCTTGACGTTTTAATTTATGTAGATATTAACACTTTAGAATGTTAATAATCATTAACACCAACGCCTATTTAAACGTGTTTTAGTGTTAATCGCGTACAACGCCTCCTATACATTTACGTGTAAAGTATTAATATTTACGCGTTGAAGTGTTCAAAAAGTGTTAGCCTTGGTTTTTACAGTGTACCGTAACGACGATGTTATTACCCCATTCTTGGAAAAGCTTGGTGAGAGCTGGAATGAGTACAAAAGATGGGAAGGCGCACAACGCTTCCTCCTGAGATAAGGCTGAGCAAATTTGTGGACACCAGAGTTGCCATGCACTGGGTAGAAAAAAGCCACAACGAAAAAGTGAGCTTCGCGAATCTGCCGTTGAAATTTTCCCCGAGGGGGTATCAGCAAGATCACTTTTGACGGCACCCATTGCAACCTTATTTTGAAATTCCCCCAACATGAGTGCAAATATAAGCTTCGGGGCTCCTATGAGAGCTGAGGACTTAACTTTTAAACTTGCTCATGGAGAGTACAAAACAGTGTCCATCACCCCTGCAGTCTCAAAAGGACAAACTGAGAGCAGCAGCATTGATAGCATATGTGGGTCATTCCCTGCACATCTGACTACCAGTAATCACCTAAATTTCATCACCTTCTTTGAGAAACGAGCTTAGGTCGGTCTTTGCATCAGAATAAGTCTACAAGACGCCAAAAAAGTACCGGTATTTCATTTCGTACCTGTCGCGCCAATGGCACTAATTAGTGTTGTGTCATAATTTTTATAGACAACACTCCCTAGTGAGCAGGGAAGGCCAAAACGAAACTTCCCTACAAAACGACGTAAGGATTTGAAAAGCATTTCATTTTCCAACAGAATTGACTCCCTGGCTTTGACAATGGACCACTTCTTATCCGCAAACAGAATGATAACATTTTAAAACATATTCCCAGCTCTAGATGCCCATTTTGGAAACCAGTTGAAGGTGGCTCTATCCTAGACTGTCGTAGTATATCAGCATTGTCTGCATAAATTATAAGCGTAAAAGACCCGCAATGCTCTCATGTAGGCCGCTCCCGCGAGGTATCACCAGAATCCTGCAAAGGAGCGAAATATTGCCTGTCGGGTATTATAAAGCTTTTAAACATGGGCATCGACCACTCCCGCCTCCCATTAAAACGGCCATCGATCCAAACCTCGGCGTGAATCATGTTATTATCTAGCTTTGTAAGAGCTGTTCTTAAATCCAAGGGAGAGAGTAGCATCAGCGAAATAGAACCCCAGCTATTCAAAGCCGCAGAACATTTTAGAGCAAGACTGGCTTATACGGTAACTATTCTTAGTCTGTTGCTACTCTTAGTCGGTTCTACAGGTATTTTCATGGTAATTGTTCCACCTGCTTGTCTAGCTTGGCTCCTCCGGTTAGGACGTTTGAGCGTGAAACCGCCTGTTCCCACCAATATACTCGAGCTGTTAGATGTAGAACGAAAAGATATGCCAATAGCTTTTCCCCTCGATCGTTCTGTATCTCAATGGAATTCTTTGCCTGATGCATGTTTCACTTCATCTTACGATATCTTTTTCTTTTTTTTACAACAGTGGAAAAGGACTCTTATACATGTACTTGCCTCACAACAGTAGTCGTAAACGTATACCGGTACATTATGAGGATTAAATCAAAATAAAATTTTGGCTTAATATAAAGTACAATAACTTTTAAAGCCGTTTCTTGGTCCGACTGAGATAAATCAATATATGCCCGATTTTTTTTTTGTACAGATACTTCCTTTGATTTCTTTCTGTACACTTTGTCTTTTTATGTCTGTTTGACACACGTAAAGAGCAATCCCTTTATATGTGAACACAGTTGAGCCATATCCAGCATGCTGAAGAAGTCAGCCAAACATAAAATGGATATGTATGATTAAATTTGAATAAAGGTGTGGAAATTCTTGTCATGTACCGGTATTGTGTTTACTGTCCGAGTGTAGTTTGTTTAATAATTGTGCCGTAGTCATGTGATGGAGAGAGGTGGATCCCCACGAAACAAGAAATGAGATATAATAATTGTCGATCGCTAGCGATACGCACAAATTGAGCTGCGAAAAGCAAAAAAATCGGTCGTAAGACATTGGAATCCAGGCTATCAAGACCCCATCTGACTGTATAAAAGTATGGTCATTTGAATATGTCGATTTATGGGGAATCAAAGATTATTTTAATGTTCATAATTACCTGGATTTGATTAAAATATAGCCTGGTGACTTGTTATTCTCTAAATTTGAATCCGGACGAAAAGATGAATCATTATAATTATTTATGATTATGAGTTGTCGTTGTAATATGATCAGCAGAGAAGAAATGATCTGTGTTGAGCCTTTTTCCAAAAGGCTCAACGTTTTTTGGACGTTAAAAATGTACCGACATTAAACACGAATTTCCTCAGTTCTGATTGGTCAGTAAAAGACTTCCTCCACTTATTTATGGCATTTTCACAAAAATCATGTTAAATTTCGGTGTTTAGTCCAAAGACACACTTTCTTGACCATAACGTGTAATCATTCACACAATTTCACAATACAATTTTTATTTTTTGCAAACGTAGGTGAACAATCGCATTAAATCTCCTTATTACAACACTTATTTCTTCAAAACCTCTCTGAAAACAAAACATCTAAAGTTCTATTTTAAAACTCGCCTGAGTGCATAAACCGTAAATTGAAAACCTCTGAATCCCACACACGGGATAAACTTAGTCAATTCACAAACAATACGAAAACAGCACTCAATCTTCTAAAGAAAACAAACAAAAATATCCCCATCACCCGATACAAACGTTTGACCACCCAGCTACCCAACACAACGTCTGTATAGAAATGGAATTTAAAAATAAAGTGGTTACCGAATGCAAAGGCAACCAAACCAACCCCAACGGTACAATACCCTAACAACCCGCATCTGGGGAAAAAATAACAAATGTACCACCCCACAAACCAAAAAACAACTTAAAGGAAACATGATTTAGGATTTATATTGCATTATTCCTGCTTAAAACAATATATCTTGACAGTATTATCTTGACAATGATATTTTGTGTCCAGAGACAATTATTTCCCAGATTAAATATGAGAAAAAAAAAATTGAAAATGTTTGTCCAAGCTACTCCGCCCCCTGAGTGGGACCCTCATTAACATAAGTGTGTGACGTAGATCGAGGCACATTACCCATTCATCACGGGTATGCATTGTGTGTACATTGTACGGCAACAATTCTTCGTCCAAAATCTAAGCAAAATATAGTGTTTTTCGGCCATGCCGACAAGGTGTGTGGCTGCTGGGTGCAGCCAAACAACGACGGGTGGAGTAAGCCTTCATTTATTTCCAACTGAAGCGAAATATCGGAGAATTTGGACGGCGAAAGTAAAGGTGACAAGAGCAAAGAGGTCCGGCCCCAGCAGCTTTTCAGCGTTATGTAGCGACCACTTTGTGCCGTCACGTTTCGATACTGGTATTTTCAAATCCTTTGGGATGACCATTAAAAATATGCTCAAGTCCACTGCCGTCCCAACAAAGTTCCCAGATGTGAGTAAGATAAAGGCGAAAGCAGTTAAACGGCCCATTCCCCGAGGAGCCTTCGCTAAAAGGGAGAAAATCAGGCTAAGTTCGATGTTAGTTGTTGTTGTTGCAACTTACGAAATTGCACGTGTAGACCTAGTGTGTGTATACAGGCCGGGTCCAGACTATCGAGTCGATCCATGAATTTCGGTGCCTCGGTCTACGTCACGAACAGCGCCCTCAATTTGAGTCTCAACAAATTTCAAAAAGGGGGGGTCAATTTTTGAGCGGCAAATAATCACACTAAAACTTCGCTTGAACCAGTTTGGCTTTTAATGCACATTTAATACATATAAATGAATTTATTTATGAAATATAATGTGATCCGGTCAATTTGGGAAGCATGGTTCCTTTAATAACCAAACACAACAAAACGACAAAATACACCGTTACAGGCGGTTGAAGGCACAAACCTTCAATAAAAAAATAACCCAATCTCCAAAAATACTACTCTTGAAAAGCCCACACTTTCTTTCTGATTGGCTTGACTGATTTTGATGAAATAAAATACTATTTTTTATGTAAGAAGTTCCCGCAGGACCTCGGACAAAAATAGGTACCGAGACGTCAACTTCCGTATTCAGTAATTTATTTGATATTAACTCCGAATCCAACAATATTTCGAACCACTGCCTGCCGGCAAAACAGTGAATCTTAATATGAAACTCGAACACATCTATGGCGACCACACCACTGAAATATATGGGTTACATTACGTAAGATTAGTCCAATATAAGAAAGGGATTCGGATCTGGGGCGCACACATAATAGTCATCAACATAAAGCATTCCAGGTGCATCACAATAGTACAAATATCCCACCATACACTATTAACTAACTATTCTCATGCTTCAGTTTTATATTCACTTTATTCCGCCAATAGTGAAGTCATGGTTTCCCACGAACAATTTCGATATTTGAACACAAAAGTAGATGTAATGCGATCTTCACTTATGTTTGCAAATACAATGTAATGAAAATTGTAGTATGGAATTGTTTGAATAATTACATATTATGGTCAGGAAATTGTGTTTTGGACTAGGCCTTGGACTGCATTTTAACACAACTTTTGTGAACACAAATTTCCTCAGTTCTGATTGGTCAGTTGCTGTGGACCAACACTTTGACAAAACCACAGCGAGTTCACATTTTGTTCACTCAGTGGCGATTCACAGTGTGAAAATGTCACAGTGTTATCACAGTGTGTTCTCGCTGTGGACCGACACTGACAAAATCACAGCGAATTCACAGGGTGTTCATAACAGTGGCGATTCACAGTGTGAAAATGTCACAGTGGGTAGGCATCGACCGCGTATAGTGGGGGAATTTTTATTTGTTAGGCAAAGGACCGAGTTATGGGGACATTTCTCTGTCTATCGCACGACCAGTGTATGTCCCCACAATTACGGTGCTGGACTGTGTGTGTTCACAGTGTGGTCCATCACTGTGGCAAAATACGGAGAGTTCATAGTGTGTTCACACAGTGGCGTTTCATGATCATGGTGGAACATTTTAATGTGGATACAACCTAACTACAACACAATCCCATCAAACATTATCCACAAGGGAAACTGACTAGGTAAATTTGAATACATTTTCAAAGTGAACAAAGAAACTGGCAGGAGCGGGATTCGAACCTGCGACCTCCGGGTTACCGTACAGGCGCTCTACCAACTGAGCTATCTTGCCCTATGTTGGCGGTCTCCCAAATTGTCAGTATCTTTGTTCGGCAGGGCGCTAGTCAGAAGTCATTAACCCAGAATGTCGTACAGCCAGGGATCACACCAAATTTTACGATACAACCTGGGAAGCGACATTGTGGGGATCACTCAATGAGGATACGACTTTTTAACTTATAAGTCACAGGTTCGAATCCCGCTCCTGCCAGTTTCTTTGTTCACTTTGAAAATGTATTCAAATTTACCTAGTCAGTTTCCCTTGTGGATTGTTTGATGAATTATAAGTTAAAAAGTCGTATCCTCATTGAGTGATCCCCACAATGTCGCTTCCCAGGTTGTATCGCAAAATTGGGTGTGATCCCTGGCTATTTCTGATCTGGGCTAATGACTTCTGACTATCGCCCAGCCGAACAAAGATATTTAATAGGGACCATTAGATTTGATACGCGTACGGGATACGTATGCGGCTCGGAAAAAATCGCTTATTAAATCCCCATTTTGTGTGATAATTTCATCAGTTTTACATTATACATTTCAACATCTTTATATGAGATGTAAATTGCCGATAGTGTACCAGATGAAATAACAACGCAAAATGGTGATTGAATATGCGACTTTTTCGAGCCGCATACGTACCCCGTACGCGTATCAAATCTAATGGTCCCTACTGACAATTTGGGAGACCGCCAACATAGGGCAAGATAGCTCAGTTGGTAGAGCGCCGGAGGTCGCAGGTTCGAATCCCGCTCCTGCCAGTTTCTTTGTTCACTTTGAAAATACAACACAATCTGTTTGAATGCAATGAAATTCCACGTATAACTATTGTGACCCGACAGCGAAAATGAGAATAAAGTTGCACTGTGGCTTTCTGAGTTACAAGCAGAAACAACAATTTTCACTGAATTTAAAAAAACTCTATTCTATCGTATCCCAAAGATTTTAAACTGAATCTCTACACGACATTTTTTGAGGGATGATTTCTTTTTTGAAGTGTGCACAGATCACAAACTTTGAGCTTCCTTTTCTCAAAACAAGGGGTCAAGACTCAGATAGATAACTCCAAAAGGTTGTATCAGGGGCTAGGAAGGAGATACCACAAGAACACACAATATATCAAATTAAAGCTTTTAAACTGTACTTTCCGGAAATACCATAATCTTGATTTTCAAACTTTGCTACTTTATCTCCATTTCGTGGGAACAGCCTACAGGTCACATATGTATCGTATCATCACTTGCACATTAAAACTGTTACCGGTATAAAGTTTCGTCCCTGTTTTACTGAATTCCGGAGGTAGAGGTTGTCCACTTACTTCTCCTTATTGTGCGCCAGGTATAGAAGGTTTAGCTTTACTTTAACAAATCTGACTGCTGTTATAATTCCAGGGGTATCTTTGTTACATTTGAGTAAAATCTTATTGCCTGCTGCACTAAGGATATTAACACAATGGTCTATCATAATGTGTAGGCTACTCGAAATCGTTTTTGTGCGTTTGAGCATGGTGTGTATGAAAGAAAGGCTCAATTTCCTATAGTCCAAGTAGCCTTTTATGTGCATTTGAGTATGGTCTGTAACTTTGATTACATTGTTTCACCCTAATACACTACCGGTACTACAGAGACAAAATTTAGCTTCCTTTAACAAATATAGTTATTGTATCCATTTTTCTTAGATATGTGAGGTGAATTGAATGCAGAAATTATAATGACATGCACTGCGTTCGAAAGAAGGGCCAAACTGCAGCTCCCTGCGTTGCCTTAGAAACCTATAATAATCATACTACATGGATTTGTAATTGTATTTATCAACTTAAAACGTACCTTAAAAAGCAAAATAACTTAACCTGAAAACGATTTTTTTTTCTAAATAGCATTCACGATAGAGGGGCTTTTTCCAATTATGTATTCAAATCGATTATATCGCGTTTTGGATATGAACTGTTAACTCTATTCACGGTACTATATTATTTTTTTTAAAGTTCTCATCACAAAAGATGGAAATGTAGAGAAATTTCACAGCATGGGGTTTTGAGCGTTGTTGGTTTTCCTTTCAACTTCCCTTCAAATTTCAGACAAATTTTTGTTAATGTGTTTTCAATTAATTAGTCGTGTTTACTCCGTTGTCATGGCACTGCCAAGTAAACGTTCAATGCAGAGCAGACGAAATATCACCCCCAAAAAATCGTTTTCGTAGAAGCTAACTCACCATACTAATTACCTTTGAATCTGGCAAATAACGCGTGTATCATGCTTGGTGGGAGGGGATGCGTCACGGGGGGTACTTCGAATAAGTCTGGTATACATTACAGTACGGGCGCCTATAAGCCAATACTTGGCTGTCAGGGATGGCGTGGGAAGGCGATCTAAGGATGGAGAATGTGATGGTTGTCACCAAATCGTCCTGATCACTGGTCCAGATAAAAAGAAATAAACATAAATATATCTCTACCAGATCCAGGGGCGACATGGTACTAATAAGACAAACATACGTTCTTCGAGGGGCATGAAGAGGCATGCAAAGGAGGGGGTCGTGCGAGTACCCATGGCTGTACCGTATATACATGGCCGGATTATCCAATAGGCACATGGGCACTGTGACTAGGACCTACGAAAAATTAGGGGGGCCTACGAAAAATTAGGGGGGGGGGGGCCTACGAAAAATTAGAGGACCTACGAATATGCCTCAGTCAGTATACCATATACATGTATAACCAGACCCATCACGAACTCGCACGCACTAGAACACGCAAGACATTTTTAACAAGTTTTAGGCATCGCTTTCTAAATTTTCCATTTTCGGAAAGCTTTAAATTAGCTAGTACCAACATGAAGCTGATCCCTGACTGCAAACCTCAATATGTTGTGTACATTGTTCGAGGCCCCAGCGCTTTAATTAGTGTTGACGTGCCTAGGGCGGAGGGCCCTCCGCCCTCCGCCTACGGAACAATGGTGCCTAGGGCCTATACGAAACACTTAATCCGGTCCTGCGTGTATATTGTGTTTACCTAGGAAAATTGTTTTTGGTTACACTGACACGTCTCATAAGGACTAGCGGGATGCCGCGCTTCGCGCGGCACCCGCTAGGTGGGTGGAATCGTAATGTATTTTACCGGATTATGTCGAAAGGGCATGAGCGTAAATAATGGTAAATTTTTCACACAAAAAACGGAAAACAAACTGACAGTACAATTCTTTTTAAATGTATACCGTTGTGTTGTCAGGCATAGGGATATAAGCCTACATAACCAGACCTTTGTACTGTGATTATGACCAGCGCCCCCTATAGTATCATAATTGCCTCAAGTACCCCCCCCCCCCCCCCTCCCCCGCTATAGTCGTCCGGGATTTTGGTCCACTCGCCAATCCCCTCACTCGCCGACACGGATTAACGCCACTGCAAAAAGAAGATTTAGAATGCTACAAAATAATCCTTGTAAGGGAAATGGCATTCTTCCTTTTTATGACAGCTTTGTACCCGAAAATCCCTCTTTGATTTGAATAGTTTAGCCTAGCTGACACTTATTCGGGGCGCATTTTGTTTCAGGGGATGGTCTTTCAATTAAAAATGAATGTTCGCACGGACAGTTAAAAAGGTACCGGTACAATTTTTTGGTAAAAAGCCACTGCGCCTCTTTATGACTAATTATTTAGCATTACACTTTTTAACAGGTAGGCTACGTCTGTGTACAAATGAATCTGATACCACCGGATTACGCGGCAGATATCGAACACCGACGGAAATCGGGCGGCAACCGCGTAAAGCCCGGTTCATACTTCATGCGAATATGCGAATGCGAAGCGAATTTCATGACGTCAACAATTGAAGTTTCATTGTGACGTTCTCCGTTACCTTGACGAATTCGCTTCGCATACGCATTCGCATGAACCGGGCTTAAGTATGAACCGGGCTTAAGGCGGCGTATCAGGCAAAAAAGACGGGCTCCAACAGTCAGTGTGGCTACTTATCAAATTTGAAATTCCCAAGAATTCCCAAAGCAATGGAAAACACTGTACAAATGCATTTAACAGAGCAAAGGCGCTTTGCGGCACGTGTAATCCATATTTTTCCCACCAAAATTCCCAAGATCTTGGGAAAAATCCCAAGGAGTGGCCACAGTCTCCAATACGTATCCGCCGTCCACGGCAAACCGCGACGGGCAGGCGGCGGGACACCGCGCACAAAATGGCGCGGAGCATGCAGCAGAATAACTGAATTTATAGTATAGATAGATGCCAATATGGTACGGTATAGGCCTATAGGGTTGTGTCCTGTCTTGGCCAGGTCCGAGGAGAAAGCACAAATACCCTTCTCATGAAGATGTTAGTATACAGAGATGGTCGTGTCGGGAATCTGGTCCTTGATTCCTTGTAGCTTGCGCAGAATTCTGGAGTGTCATGAATGTATGGTGGGATCTGTGGGATGACCGACGAGGGGTTTGAAAAAACCACAGAGATGCGTTCCGTGCATGTGTGACGTGTGTGAACCATCACTAATGACGATGGGCCTGCTAGAGTTGTCGTCCTTGTGAATGTTTGGAAGAGAAAATCTGACAGTCCTATAGTCTTGTACTTGTGCTAGCCGAATTTTTACGGCAGGCTATTTTCACGGCAAGACGCTTTCGCCCATATTGTCAACACGGTCGCCGATAGACAACGTAATTAGAAAATATAAATTTAAATCTTCAAAATCAGTCGTTATATGTTTCTTTTAAAAAGCTTACTGACGAAATGCTGGTACTTTCAGCCGATGGTGTCAGAGTTATTGAGAAAAGTGTTATGTACGCACAGTAAATGTAATAAGTGTTATGAAATTCCCCTCACAGAATGTGTATATACGCCCCTCATAGATCAGTATTGTGTACAACCGGCACAAACAAATGTTTTGTCACAGGCCACGCGTCACTTATTTGCATACGCGTGCGACCTCGGCTGACCCTAACCTGTGAATGAACGGGTCGAAGTTGTTTACGCCAGAAAGTTCAAGGTCAATCTTGTGTACGCTAGCTCTTTCGAAAAGCTGTGTATAGAGGATTATTTTTAGATGTGACGTAATTTGTACGATTCTCTAGAATTTCTAGTAATCTCTGGAATTAATGAAATTCTTTATATACGGGCTAGATTGCAAATAAAATCAGGAATTGATTTTCGACGTTGGGATTTCGGTTATCGACTTGATCGAGCCGTTTTATTCGGACATGTGACCTGTATATGATTCGTCTGAGTAGGAGCGTCTGGAGACAGTTAGAGCTGAGTTTTATTTCCGGAAAAGAGACATTTATCTGTGAACTGTCGTCGGTTCACTATTTGGGATCTGATATCCTCATATTTTCGCGACGGGAGCCAGTTTGTGTCGTCCCCCGCTGTTTTCGTCTCTCTTCGGCTGTTTTGGAGGTGAATTCGCCACGTGTTCCAGCTCGTCAAAGAACTGTATTCGCTCGTATTATTGGAGTCGTCCTTGTCCGTTGCTGAGTGCCTAAGCCGTCCAAGTCCTCGCCCAAGTCCTCGCCCATTGCAGAGCTGCCCAAGTCGTCTGAGCACTCGCCTATATAAGTCCTCGCCCGTAAGATCTTTTAAATTATATATTGTGGATTGTTTGATATATATCGTATAAGATCTTTTCTTAATTCTACACTTGTTAAACCCTATTGATTCTCGAATATTCTCATTATTAAATCACATTGTTTCTTTGTTCTTATATCAGTGTGATCTTGTTTGATTTCTTTGTTGCATATGAGAAAATTCAGGCTTTTTGTAGTAATTTTTATTTACGGATAGTCTGGAGATTTTTAGACCGTAACAAAAGCAATAAATCCATTATTGAAAATAGATAAAGTAAAACAAAACTTAGGCTCGCGCACCGTTATGCGTATAGGCGATTGGGGACTTTTGTAAATGCTGGAAATTTAAAATTAGTTTTATCCACTACAATATAAAAGCAAATTTAGGTCTCTAACTAACATAAACACTCCCCGAACGAAACAGTGTTAGCCTAACTAATTCAATTTAAAGATGCATTTTCGGTTGCAAAATCAGTCTTAAAGATGCGGAATGCCGTTTTTCCGACGATTTCACCATTCTTAATATCCGAAAATTCAAATCTGCAAGGTATCAAGCTGCCACAAGGTTGACAAAGGGCGAGTACAACTGCTGATTGGGCAGGATGTGCCAGAAAACGGTGCTGATGCCACAAGAAGTCAACAAGTGTGAAAAGAACGTCTTAAATTAGAACACGACTGGGGTGGTCTCTGAATGGACCACTGGGAATGGCAAGGAAGCACACAGCTATATCCAAATTTATTACAGCCGACGACGCCTTAAAAGACAACTCAAGATGTTCTGGAAGTGGGAAATGACTGAGATGATTCATGACGACACCAAGGGGATGTTGGTGAAAGACAAACAAGCTATTGCGGTTTGGAGGAAGGAGTTAGCAATCCCATTCATGTTCTACTCCCATAGGATTCTAGTCATTATACGGTTAATGCAAACCTGTCTTGGACACCAGAATTACTCCACTGAGCTGTTTCCTGGACGACAACGTCGTATTCTCCTCGACATTCCACGAACATACAACTGTTCGAGAAAGTATTTTCCTGCTTGCGACAACAAGGGCTTGAAGATAAACCATCTAAAGGCCATGTCCTTCAGAAATGGGTAACGTGGTACCTTGGCCCACATATACCCCCGGCAGGAGTTTTAGCAACCGATCCTGACAAAATCTCGCAAGTCAAGGACTGGTTTAATCTGTTGCTTTTTTTCAACAACAATGTTCGGTAAGTTTGTACACAAAATTCGGGAGCCAAGGATGGTGTTCGATATAGCCGAATGTTCGATAGCTGTGTTCGTTATAGCGGCGTTCCACTGTATAAGAAATTGCAGTTATTTAGGTGGAATACCCACAAGTTGTCCTTTTCTAGTTTGTGAAACCAACTCAGCGTAACACAAATCCAACTTCTGCTAACAGATTCCCGTTTTGGCACAAAATACGTTGAAAATCATCTTGTATTTGCATTACTCGTGCGTATACTTGCTTGATTTACAGACCAATCCCAGCACAGTTTCCACTTTAAAATAGAAAATCACTCATTTGCGAATGTGGTTGTTTGTAATAAATATCCAGACAACATGCTGATACATTGTATTGCGTCAATGTCAGTTTCTGACCGGCAATGTCGGCGTTGGCATTGTGTTCAGCTAACGTTGGGTCAATGTTATAAATTCTTTGGCATTTTTGGCGTTGGATTACAGTTGGTGATTGACAATGGGTCAATGTTGGGCAACAGTTGGCGGTCCTGACGTCGACCAAATGTAGAAAACAAATGCTCAGTCCACGGTGTGATTCAACATTGTCGTCATGCTGGTTTAGGAAGGTTGAAACAATGTTGGGCAAAAGTTGGCAATTGTCATGTCGGTCATATGTAGGAAGCGAAAATGCTGGACCAACGTTGGTTGTAGGTCTTGATTAAACACTGGCGCCATGCTGGTTAGGAAGAGAGGGCCACTGTTAGGAAAAGGTGGTTATCGTCATGTCGGTCAAAGGCAGGAAGCAAATGCTAGGCCGGTGTTGGTTGCAGGTTGTGATTCAACATTTATTAAATATTTATTTGCACAAACGTCTATTTATTTATTTATTTCAAACAAACCTTTCAACAACGTGCCTACTTTTATTTAACTTATCGCGAAGAATCATTCTCAGCCGGCCACGAACCGCCAATATGACAACGTCTTGTTGGGAATTTCGTAACCCCCCCCCCCCCCTCGCAAAAAGGGGGGGGGGGGACTTATGCGCATGCGGCAATTATACATGTAAATGCAGAACATTTTCTCTTCACGCAAGCTAGCAAGTTATACGCTCCTATCAGAAAGTTTGGGCCTGGATAACGGATCGAGCTGCAGCCCGGTGTCACGGTCTCACTTATCCGGTGTGCTGACTTTTCCGGGCGGATTCAGCGGATAACTGAGCACGTTACAAGTCACATACTCATTCATCCGCCGTGCTAATTTTTCCTGATGCAATGAGGGTGCCACCAAGTAGTGATTGAACGCACGGTGATTGTTGATTTCGGAAAAGAAGTTAAGTCCGAGAACCTGTCCTCGTTCTTAAATCTAAGAAAGAACCCAGGAATCGCGCGGGTAAAAACATGGTACAGTTGGGAAAGAATTAAGTCTTTTCCATATTATATTAAATAATTGAATTTCCCCTGAAATCTCCCCTTCTCTAAATTAGTTTATAGGCCTAAATGGAGACTAATGGTGTTACAGTTATACAAAAAATAACACTTAAAAAAAAAATTTGAAAACCCTCATAATTAAATGTAAATAAAATAACTGCCTAATAAATTTCACTGCCTAACGAAACCAATTTTTTAAGGGAGCAATTAAAGGGGAAAAATTATTCACACCGAATAGCTGGGCAAAACAGATTTAAAAAATTATTTTCATATAGGGATGAAGGAGAACAGAAGGGACATTTCAATCTTGGGGTATTCACTGCGACATACTCTGAGGGAGGCCAGTGTGAATCAAAAGAAGCGGCAACTACAAACATTACAATTAAAACATATCCTAAATCTACTTTAATGTTTATATTTATTATCATTTTATTTTACCAGTATACTTTGACACTATTCTTTTTATAGATAATTAAAGAAAATACATGTACGGTCGCTTTTCGTCTTGTAGGAAGCGAGTTTGTCTGCCATAACTGCCGACGCTATGCTGAAGCTAAGACCGTAGCCAGGCCTGCGGCGGCGCTAATCTCCGCACTACCCCACGGTAGTGCATGCACACCACGCCGCGCCGCAAGGCTACTGGTATATATACACATATATTTCTGTTGATCTAACGGGTACCAGTACAACCTAAAAGAACTCAGCACACTGCTAAAAGTTGGTGAAAATGTAGTCTGGTTCCCAGACCAAATTATTCTGACTATTTCTGATGAATATTAGGTCCGGTCCGGTAGCCGCCAATGTCACGTGACGAAAATTGCCAGAAATCTGGCCTTTTCCGAAAACGTCCGAAGTTTTCCGAACTTGTTTTCTGTAACATTCGGCTATTTACGTTGATGCTCGCAATAACAAAATATCTGTCAGGCCCGTTACAGATCCTGGAATTTAAATTCTCAATTACATATAAAAACTGAAAAATCAATGCCACACTCTTGCAGTATTTTGAGGACTGGATTTTGCAAGAATTTTTAAATTTGAATGATGCCACTGACGTCACTCGGACTAACACTGTACGTCATGATCTATTTTAAACCGCGGGGAATCTTCAGGTCAGGGAACCAGAGTATTACATTTTCGAAAAGTGGCAGAATTCTGCCACTTTTCGTCACGTGACATTGGCGGCTACCAGACCTAATATTCATCAGAAAGTCAGAATATTTTGGTCTGGGAACCAGATTAGAAATTTTGTCACCATGAAATATTGTAGCATTGCACATGCCTTAAGTAATCGATGAATCGATTATTGGGAGAGTGGCCGGTCACGTGAGAGGGTTTAACTAATAATAGGAAATATGAGTCGGATATTAATGGGAGTCGGATGTTCATATGATAACGGCTTTTACGAAATTCGCAAGACGTTGCTAATTACTGGCGGTTCGTCGCGAGCTGAGAATGGTTCGTCGTGATAACGCCCTCTCGCGGCGGCGGGTTATCGCGTATAACGTCTTGCCCCAAGGTTGCACACCAGTAAATCGACTCCCATAGAACCCCCCCCCCCCCCCCCCTTAATACGCTATTTTCCGAAATTCAGGAAAAATACTTCGGACTCTTAAATGTGTTTAAGACAAACATCAAATTTAAGCTTATTTCGTCATTTTTCAGTTTCTGCTCAATTTTATGGGGATTAACCAATGACTTTTGGGAGGAATTTTCATCCAAAGATGATCCCCTAATAGTAGTCCCGTAGCCCATCGCCAGCTTGAAAAGTGATGCCTACGCTCCATTGAAAAATAGAGCACTTTTAGGGCCCAATTTCATCCAAATTTCACAGTAATACCAGCTGTGCACGGCTTCCAGGCTTCTCTTTTGCAAACCTTCAAGTTCATGGCCCACAAAATGCTCAAACAGCAGAGAATTTGAAAGCTCGCAAATCGTGATTTGGCCGGCGTACGCAATTTTCTTTGCACCCTGATGCATAATCCGCCATGGATGATGGGACCCCTTATATCACAACTTTGTCTTCGTATTTTACGGCAGATCTCATCTGAAATAATAATGAGATTGTTTACTGAAATTGGCAGCCACACTTGAGCACACACGCGTAACTTAATGAGACTGCGTCAACATGAGCATCGAATTTCAGCCGGTTCGTGTCAATTGATTCTGTTTTATTAATGAGTTTCAAAGTGAAAACAAATTATGTAAAAGCAAATTAATTGGAAACGTGATAATGGGAAATTAAGAGCGATCTTTGCTTTTCAGTATTATTGATAGTCTTCATTCTTACATCCGCGCAATATTTTTAATGGAAGTCACCAAATACAAACAAGGCTAGAAACCACTATAGGTAAAGGGCTGCAACAGAGGTGGTGGGGTTGGCCACGTTTTAGATTGCGATCCCTACCACCCTTATCCTGGGTCCAGATCTACTATGTAGTAGTAAGTAAAGCCCGACACGAGCCAATGTGGCCCAACAGGCCGGCGTTTATCTCCGGTTTCGTAGCATGACACGATTGAAAATATTTTAACTCCCTCTGGACGGGATGCTAGTCCATCGCAGGTTACTCCCCAGCTAATGCCGGTACCCATTTATACTCCTGGGTGGAGAGAGGCAAGTGCGGATGAAGTGGCTTGCCCAAGGACACAACATATGGCCAGTAGCTCACAAATCCTAACGACAAGACCACACACTCCCCAGAGTCCAGATCTAAACAGAGGATAAATTTTCAACAGATGCCAGGGAAACTATCGCAGCTTTGATACCTATATTTTCTTCACTGCACGTCGATGTGAGTTGAAACTTTTATCGAGTCAAATGAAGTAGATGACTAAATGAAATTTACTTTAAACGAATGAATCAATGCATTGGTTACAGGAAAAAAACAATAATACCACAGGTTCAGATTTAAAGATGATATGATATAAATGGGAGCAATTTCAATTCAATTCAATTTTAAGAAACATTTATTTGCTATTGACAATTTACCAAATGAAGATACATAAGATATTAATTTAAAGAGCACTGGTTAAATTGTGCAATGGAGGCATGTCCCGATAAGTGCAGCTTGAGTAGGGAATGCCGTAAACTAACAAGGGACAAGATGGGATATGGGGAAAACAAAGAAAAGGACAGGTGAATATACAAAGCATAGGGCCTATTAAAAGGACCGACAAAAGAGTCGTACATCTATTTATGAATCAATAATTCTATACTGCTAACAATATGATTTGCGTTTGAAAATGCCAAGTGAGGGCCATTGCTGATATTATGTACCATGCACTCTATGTCAAAACAAATTGATAATTTTTTTTTTATTTAAAAATGCCCGATTCCATGCATGTGAGGTAAATAAAATCCGGTACCTCGACCATTTGTGATGATTCAAAACCCGCATATTTATATCATCGCAAGCCCCTCTAAATACTAGATTCTGGTTACCTCTTGCGTATGGATTAGGACAGTGTACTGGTGAGCAAGCACATGGCGATCAAGATTTGTCCTCTTTCAAAGGTCAGAGGGTCAGAAAAAGAAAAATTACAATAGCATTTAGGAACCATATACAAATAAACATGTACAAGTGGTGCATTTGTGTGAATAATAATACAAAGAAGTTATTGGGAGGTCAGAACAGTTTTCCAGATTTTACAAAGTGCCCTGATGACAAGTATTTACATATTTATTTAAACATGTTAACTTAAATACGGATTTGCTGCAACTTTCTTTAAAAATAAGAGACACAAGCAAGGACTGAAAGTTCTCAAGAATAGAAAAGCACGGATACACAAATACAGCAACACCACAATTAAGTCATAAAACAAATACAAAATTGACATAATAATTCCTTTAAAAGGTATAACAATACAAGACAGGAATTAAATAAATATACAGAAAAAGTACAGTGAAATACCCAGCATGGCAGGCAGGAGGTAAAAAGAACCACTCTCGCAAGCCGTGGATCGCACTTCCACCCTAGAACCGGATCAATCTGACCCCCTTTCACAATCCCCTTGCCGGATCAAGTGTAAATATTTCGAAACACGGAAGAGCCCACACACACTGGAACACACAATCAAACCCAAAACCTTCTCACGGCGAATATCAGCGTGAATATGGCACCGGTGCACGTGGAAATCAACCTCGTTCCCATGGTGTCGAGCAGCGCCCCCACCGACACCACAGCTGCTCTCTCCCCCTGCAGGGCGTGTTTTCGCGACCCGCAACCTGAAACATGTTTGTGACGTCAAAACGATAACCAGGAACATGTTTACGCAGGCGCGAGAAAACGCAGAACCAGAAACTGTCATGTCATTGACCGATCTTGTAAACAAACATGGCGGAGGAGCGAGTAGTTGTGCAAGAGTTTGAGTATCTGGTGACTGACGTCGAAGAAGAGGAATGGTTGAAAAGAAAAAGACGTCTGTTAGACGATTACCATGCTTTTTACACACGACGGGCTGTGCCATAGTGGCTCTCGTACATAATTCACTAATTTTTGGGACGAATAAACAAAATATCGTCTGCTTACGTTTCAGTATCTTCTGCCATTTTGAACCTGTGAACCGGCTCCAACCTTCGGTTCTCGTTTGGTCGAAACAATGACGTCACGCAACCATGGCCGAAGACGCCAAAACGCCCAACCAATGACCAAAGCGGAAACATGTTTCTGGTCACAGTCGCGAAAACACGCCCCAGGGGCGTGTTTTCGCGACTGTGACTCAAACTCTTGCACAACTACTCGCTCCTCCGCCATGTTTGTTTACAAGATCGGTCAATGACATGACAGTTTCTGGTTCTGCGTTTTCTCGCGCCTGCGTAAACATGTTCCTGGTTATCGTTTTGACGTCACAAACATGTTTCAGGTTGCGGGTCGCGAAAACACGCCCCTGAAACATGTTTGTGACGTCAAAACGATAACCAGGAACATGTTTACGCAGGCGCGAGAAAAGGCAGAACCAGAAACTGTCATTGACCGATCTTGTAAACAAACATGGCGGAAGAGTGCAAGAGTTCGAGTATCTGGTGAATGACGTCGAAGAAGAGGAATGGTTGAACAGAAAAAGACGTCGGTTAGACGATTACCATGCTTAACGACGGGCTGTGCCATGGTGGCTCTCGTACATAATTCACTAATTTTTGGGACGAATAAAAAAAATATCGTCTGCTTACGTTTCAGTATCTTCTGCCATTTTGAACCTGTGAACTAGTCTTGGTTCAAGACGTTGTTACGTATAATACGCGATAACCAGCCGCCGCGAGAGGGCGTTATTAGCCACGAACTATTAATAGCCACGAACCGCCAGTAACAACGTCTTGGGAATCTTGTAAAATCTCCCCCCCCCCCCCCCCCCCGAAAAATGGGGGAAACTAGTGCGCATGCGTCAATTCTGTAAGAAAATGAGGAACATTTTCCTTCACGCACGCGCACATACGAAAAAGAGCTGCCATGAAGTTGCACAATAGTCTGGTAGCTATCTATACTACTGGCGCCGAAGGGGCACTGGTAAGTTCGCGATCGAAGCTGCTTGCTCTGCTTTGCATTAATTGCAGGCAGCCGGCCGGCTATGCGCTAGCGGCTGCAGTGTTCACCGCTCGTGTTCGCCTGCGACGTCTTGCAACTGTGACGATCGATGCGAGGGAGATACAACGGTTAAGGTGCCGGGCGGGACCGGGCAGGCAACCTGGGTGATGGTGTGTAATCTGCGGGAAATTACTTGTTACATGCAAGAAATACCTCTCCGTTATATTAAACCGTAGGGGCTCGGACAACTCGACCGTTGGCCGACTCGACTCGAGACAACTCGACCGTTGAGACAACTCGACCGTCTTTGCGTCAAATGGGAAGACAATCGAATCACCAGAGTACGACAATCTACGTTTTCCCCGGCCGTAAAGAGAGCCTCGTGAGCTATTTGTTTTATTATTATCACGGCCTTTTCTATTTTATATCTCAATCAAATCACCTAACAAGGTCTCCTCAGCACCATTATAATACATCAATTATCATATTCAGCCCCGTTAAGATTTTCTGTTTATTATATTTCCATCATTCCGGAACTTTTTAGTTCATTCCCCTCGGCCCTACCAAACAATCTAAATAGCACGGACCTGCTGTACCTTTATCTTCATATACTAACACTCGGGAGGTAGTAGTCAGGGGGTTAGATCTATGCATAATGCATTTATTTATGTATTCATAATGCGCGCTGCAACATTAGGCTAAGCAGGTGCGTGCGCACAACACGGCTTCTACAAGATTCCCAAGACGATGTTACTGGCGGTTCGCGGCTATTATGTTTGTCGTGATAACGCCCTCTCGCGGCGGCCGGTTATCGCGTATATACGTAACAACGTCTTGAACCAAGACTACATGTGAACCGGCTCCAACCTTCGGTTCTCGTTTGGTCGAAACAATGACGTCACGCAACCATGGCCGAAGACGCCAAAACGCCCAACCAATGACCAAAGCGGAAACATGTTTCTGGTCACAGTCGCGAAAACACGGTCCAAGATTTTTGGACACGCATGCAAATTAGGCCCCTTTGAGTGATGTATTCTGGGCACGTAGTAGTCTGATGGCAATACTTAAACTTTACATCTTCGTCGCATTCACAGCATAGGCTCTTTGGTACTAGATTGATTAGCTTGATTGTAAAATCGTGCAAAAAGGCCACAAACTACGTGCAGTTCATGGGTTCTCAGAATGGTTGACATGGTTAAGCATCAACGAAGCGTCATTTATCTCAAAATGAAAAGGACAAAAAACAAATTTACATACCCAATTGTGATACCAGTTTTCCTTGTAGTGTTTCCGTACGTGGCACACACTCGCCGGCAAATTAGGCTTCAGACTCCCTTTTGATAAAGCCTACGGACAGGCTTTCGGGGCAACAGGCCTCGGACTGACGGCCAGCGTTTGTATTTCGCGCTGCCAAATGTAACTGACTGTGCAAACCAACAGAGGGCGCCCTTTTATTTGTTGTTTACATGCACCGACTCGGATTTCAAAAAAATACATACCGAAATTCATGAATGGATAACTCCTTACGGGGAACACCCTACATCCGGGAAATTTATGCAATGCATATGCATAAGTTCCGAACTCTACCCTTCAAATATAGTGAAAATCGGCCTTCAGATAATAGAATTATAAGTTACGAAAATTACTGATTAAAAATAAAATATTGGGCATGCAAAAATTCACCCTTTTTCACCAAAACTACCGAAATAGCTCAATACTCAACATTCCCCTTCGTGTACGTGACCTTTCAACCTTCGTCTATCGCGCCATTATGAGGAAAACAGCTGGCGTGGGTGGCCACTAAAAGATAATTTTCGTCACAGAAATTGGATCTGCTGACTTTCTTTCGGCTAAGTGATGACGTCATCGATATTTACCCCTCCCCAAAATGTCTTGAATGGACCAGATCCAAGGATTTTTGGGGCCAAAATCTTTTTTTTGTATGTGGAGGAACTCTTCGTCAACAACCCCGAAGTGATTCGGCTTATTACTCCGCGTCCCCTGGTCACACGACACCATTGTTTATGCCAAGGTCAAATATGCATGACTCAGCCCCTGGGTTTTTCCGAGATGGAGAACAGCTGTCGTGCAACAAATCTCTTCTTTCTCGACGAACGGCTTCAATACTCACTTCAATTCTACCTGTAAGACTTAGGTGAACTTCTAAACTCTGCATAAAACGTTTGCCAAGTCCATCTCTGGCTGGCCACTATTTTTAAAAGACAGATTTTTCCAATGAATCCTGGTGATTTCTGTGCCTCGTCGCACGTGCTGACGTCCAGTGGGTATTTAAAAATGGCTGACGTGGCAACATTGTGCGTGCGGGAAATCAGCGTTAATTCTGTGAGTGGAAAATGAATATATGCACAGATTTGTCGTGTTTGTGGTTAAAAGGACGGGAAGTAGATTTATTCCACCGTTCATCAAGACACTGATGGGTGATAAAATGAGCATAATTTCGACATTGTAAGTAGTCCGAGTAACTTGGACCCTTCATATCGCCTTTTTTAACATTTGGACATGATCTGGCGATAGTAGGGTCCAAGTCGATTGCACAATAGAGAATGGCCAAAAATTCAATCCCCCAAAAACACATCAGAATTCAACCTTACAACGGCCACCAAAATACTAGATACGCCACCACCTGACCAAGTGGAATTCCATGATCAGATGAATGTACCAAGGTTTAATTAAAATTTTACCGTTTAATTCCCAGAGACCCCCGCAGAACATGTCTTTTCGCTTTTTTGAAGTTCAAAAAGTGACTCCTCCATCTTGCATGACGTACGTCACCCTGATGCGCAGCGCCCGCATGCACCTAGTCTAGGTTACAAGACGTTCTTAGCGGGGCGACGTATAGCGCGCACGGCCGGCCGACAGCGCCCTCTCGCCAAGGCGTGTGTTTGTGTTTGTGTAGCTAGAGGGCGCTGCCGTGCGCGCTGTACGTCGCACCGCGCTAAGGACGTCTTGGAACCAAGACTAGCATGCACCGCGCGACAACCTGTTTATGCCGGCGACTGTTTCGTGAAGAATTTCCTACCTCATGACGCGCGTGCAACCTCGAATCAATATACTACACATGCTACATGTATAACTCTATGATCTACAAACGAACACGTACAGCGACCGTTTTACCACTCCCGAAACAGTCGCCGGCAGGTTGTCGGGCGGTGCATGCGGGCGCTGCGCATCAGGGTGACGTACGTCATGCAAGATGGAGGAGTCACTTTTTGAACTTCAAAAAAGCGAAAAGACATGCTCTGCGGGGGTCTCTGGGAATTAAACGGTAAAATTTCACTTTTTATTTGGATGTTAAGTAAACCTTGGTACATTCATCTGATCATGGAACTCCACTTGGTCAGGTGGTGGCGTATCTAGTATTTTGGTGGCCGTTGTAAGGTTGAATTCTGATGTTTTTTTGGGGATTGAATTTTTGGCCATTCTCTATTGTGCAATCGACTTGGACCCTACTATCGCCAGATCATGTCCAAATGTTAAAAAAGGCGATATGAAGGGTCCAAGTTACTCGGACTACATTGTAAGTAGGCTTCGTGGCGGCAAGAGCATGCACATAACGTATTGAGCCTGCATAGCGAATGTACATGTACATGTACTTATGCACGATGAATTCTACACGTATTTATATAAACACTAAACGGAAAGATTTTACTTTAATACACTCTACCAAAATCGGTCAGGAAAAGCAAATTTTGGAAAATAATCATCCATCTGTGTTCAGAATTGTATTAAACATTTGGCACAACCTTTAAATTTGAGTTGGGAAATTGTTGTGCAATATAGGGAATTTTTATTTTTTATTTGTGCTGCATGTAGATGTTCCTTAACTAAACTAGTTGGCAGTGTATGCCGGTCACTCAAAGTGCTCACATACATGTTAACTTCTGCCTCAATTTGTTACAGACTTTGCAGACAAATATTGAAATAGCAGGCTGGGCCACATATTTTCCAAGATTTTGCTGTGGGGCTATTAAAGTCAGTAAAATCTTTCCGTTTAAATATCACTGGCACAGATCCGACATAAAGGGGGGGGGGGGGGGGGGGGTGGGGGGGGTAAGCTGTGTGGCTATGGAAGAGGGCATGCAGGGGGCAGACATGCTACCTTTTTCTGCATAAATTACCTATTTGATGAACTCAAGGAAGCAGGTTAAATATTATGCAGACAAACGTGGTGCGTATATTGTTAAGTCCCCTTCCCTGAGTTTTCTCGCCTTTTCAGCTCGAACTAGATCCACCCCTGGATTAATTAATCCCTTCGCCCACCCATAGATCCTGATTACCTAGGCTTCCACAATATATCAATAGTACCTGAAATCCAAATAACTAATATATGACCCCCGATTCTGATTTCTTTACCATTCCTGTTCACTGTTGAAAAAGTAATGCAGACTGCACAGCTTGTCTTTTTTCTGATTAAACAGCGGTGATCACCATCAAACAGTGCCGAAGAAAGGCTTCTGGGGTGCACTACACTAATTCATGTCCGAATTTATGCGCCAGCTCATCAACATAAAATGTATACCCACAACTTTTTTTGAAAAAGGAGAGTTTGTGCCTCCAAAAATTGTGGGATTGTGTAAACATAGCCCAGCATCAACTCCCTGGTTTCTGGGCTTCCATCTGTGTGCAGACTTGATACAATTACTGTTGAAAAATGGGTCCTATTTGCCCGAGAAAGTGGAGGGATGCCATGTTAAAAATGGCTGTTGATCGGCTTGGGAAATAGGACTTTTTTGGAGGTGGGTTTGTTTTGTGTCAATAATTAAAAATGTAATTGGTTAACCCCCTAAAAATAGAAAAGAAATGGACAGACAAAAGATCAGACAATAAGTGGCATTTGTTTGTGTAGACCCCAGTGATGCTGGGGTACAGGTTATTGGGCCCTGAACTTTGTTGATTTTACACTGTTGTCAATGGAGCTGGAATTAGTGTGGTGCACCCTATATATCAAAATGGCGGCTTCCATGTGCACATGTGGAGGGGATTTTAAAATGGCTTCTTTTGTTTACATGCAGTCGTAGCAGTGCTGTCGGGATAAAAACAAACTTCAGAGACAGTTTTCTTCATTACAATGACCTATTTAGAGACATTTAATTGGCAACATCAGGTAAACTCAATAATTAATAAGCATATGCAGTTGTTTTTTAAAATCATGCACACGATTTTGCAGCGGTGTTGTTTTCTTTATGCGGAGCTGCCAAAAAGTGGGGGGATGGAGGGGGGGGGGGGGCATGGGGGGAGGGGAAAACCCCCTCCCCCCCCCCAGTTCCGCAGACAGTAGTGGCAGGTTATGGCATGTCCATGATGTGTGTGAATCGCTTGGCCTGGAATGCCCTTTCCACACGCCCCACCCACGCCCCGCACACCCCCATCCCCCCTTTCTAGAGGTGAAATAATATTTAGAAGTATAGTAAAATGTAGTAAAATGGCCTATGTATTTTCTACTCTCAATAAAGCAGCACAAAACTTAATATGAATGCATGGTTAGAAATGTTGAGGGGAAAGCAAAACCCACGTACCCCGCCCCCCCCCCCCCCCTTGTCACAGCTTCTATCCCCATAGTAATTGTCCCCCTCTTGTTAAATAAATGATTTGTAAAGCTGTGAGAATTCTTATCATCAAAAGTGAGACATCGAAATAGCTTTTTGAGGGAGAATTCGGATATAACTTCTAACTTGTCCACAGGGTGTACACATGATGCCATGCAGGTTTCTTTTCTCTAATTGTTTAAAGTAGCATGAAAATGCTCACCCTTGTTTGACCTTGTCATAGACAAACGCAATAGAAATTTTCAATTTTTTTTTCAGATATCAGATCAGTGACTGATTCTCTACATTTAAAGCATCATTTATTAACCAGAAAGAGAAATTGACTGCCCTTATAGGGTGCACTACACTAATTCATGTCCGAATTTATGCGCCAGCTCATCAACATAAAATGTATACCCACAACTTTTTTGAAAAAGGAGAGTTTGTGCCTCCAAAAATTGTGGGATTGTGTAAACATAGCCCAGCATCAACTCCCTGGTTTCTGGGCTTCCATCTGTGTGCAGACTTGATAAAATTACTGTTGAAAAATGGGTCCTATTTGCCCGAGAAAGTGGAGGGATGCCATGTTAAAAATGGCTGTTGATCGGCTTGGGAAATAGGACTTTTTTGGAGGTGGGTTTGTTTTGTGTCAATAATTAAAAATGTAATTGGTTAACCCCCTAAAAATAGAAAAGAAATGGACAGACAAAAGATCAGACAATAAGTGGCATTTGTTTGTGTAGACCCCAGTGATGCTGGGGTACAGGTTATTGGGCCCTGAACTTTGTTGATTTTACACTGTTGTCAATGGAGCTGGAATTAGTGTGGTGCACCCTCTGGTCCTAAGTCGTCTGGTTACCAGCAGCATAGCCAGGGCTCTCTCCATTGGGGGGGGGGGGGGTGGATGTTACAGTTGGGGGGGTGCTCAGTTATTTTGCTTGATATTATTATTTTCTGCATTCACGAAATTTTTAGTTGGGGGTGGGGGGGAGACTGGGGGGCCGACGTTTTGTTTTCTTATTGGGGGGGGGGGGGGGGGGGGGAGGCATGCACCCCCCATGCCCACCCGCCTTATCTACGCCACTGCTGGTTACTTTTTTCAAAGTACCACACGGATGATCACCTTTGGGGGATGCTTAAGAAAGATGCCCAGTCATCATACGCCGTCTGATTACTTGAAAAATTGCACAAAGTGGCACTCGACCAAAACAATTTCAGCTTATGTTAAAAGTGCAATATGCGCTTCATACAGTGGCGTAGTTATATAGGCATGCATGGGGGACACGTTCCTCTTGCTCTCCCCGTTTAAAATCTTGAATACAAACAATTACATAGTTGGCTTCAGTCCCTGAAAATTTTGTTCACCCAGGTGCTGTCATCCCCCCCCCCCCCTCCCCTCCCCCATGTTCAACCCAAGTTATGCCACTGTTTTCATGTTGCAGTGGTTTTGATGTGGACTCGGATACAATATATTGATCTCTGGATAGATGCTATCATGGATCCTCTTATCACAGGTAGCCTATCGCACAAGTTTTCAAGACCTTTTTGTGTAAAATGACACCATTTAAAGTAAAACCAAAAAAACCCAACTATGTGCTGACATGCTTTTTGTGACGAACCCTTAATTTTTCTAGAAGGGTAAAGGGTACAATTTTGGTTACCTTTAACATTTTTAGTCAACTGTATGATTTACCAAAACAAATTTTCTTGACTCAAATTCTAAAACCAGTTCATAAATATTTGTTCTTTTCCCCAGAAGTTCTTTTGTGTGAATAACAAATGTGAAAAGTAAATAAGAGGAAAAAACATTTAACCTTCACAAAGCCTACACGAATGGTGATGTTATCTGATTTTGTGATGAACCTTGAATTTTTGTGAGCTGTAACCTTGAGATGCCCAGTGATCTCCAGAAGTTCCTCAACAACAGGATTGAATGCTGCATGCTGCTTCATTGTTGATCCCATCATCTTTCCCACCTTCTAATATTCCCAACAAGTTGAGTGATTTACAGAGTGACTGTCCTTGACATTCAGAATTTGGTGAATTTTTTATCGCTGAAGCTTTTCACCATCATGTTTGTTGCAATAGATTCTGTGACGTGTTTTATCATATTTCTAAACTCGGCTAAAATGAGCGGTGCAACCCCCACCCCCCCCCCCCCCCTCCACCACTATGGAAAGAACCAAACTCATACTCTTCAGGAACTTATGTTGAAAATTTCGATTGTGTTCCCAACAACTTTTGCCCTGTTTCTTTTTCTAGGGTTTAAAAAAAAAAGAAAACCACATGGTTTATGGCTACGCAACCCACTTATTGTTTCCCTTGAGAACTGAGTGCAAACTTTCTGCTGCTTGGGATGCTGTTGCATGCTCCTTTTTTGGTTTATATTCCAAGCTCGCTGAGCAGCAACATCATCCAAAGAAGCTGGTACTGGGGTTAAGGAACTTGTTCCTGCCGCTGAGGGAGTAGTCGTACCAGAACTTGACTGTGAACCAGTGCTGGAAGTTGAAGTTGAAGGAAACATACTACCAGATATGATTTTTTCTACCTTTTCAATCATCTGGCTCATTTTACGAAGACTCTATTTCGTACAAGCAGAACTTCCCACCTCAGGAACCCTAACAAAACCTTTTACGCCTATGTTTGTCCCGATTTTTAAAGATATATTTATCCCCCGTTTCAATATGTCGTAGTGCAGAAGTTTTAAGTTGATGTGCCTCACATGTCCTATCAACTCCTAGATGGTGTTTGACATTTTCCTCGAATCCTCTGAATTTCTTGTTTTCTGCTTCAAGAGTTTCCATTTTCCCTTTCAATTCTTTAACCTCGAGTGAGGGTGCTTCATCACGCGCTTCCTCTGCGTTTTTTCCACTTTCTTTTTAAGTTTTCTTTCACGTTTTCCCCAGATTTTACGTTGATGAATTGCACCAAACACGCTTGCTGTCCACGCGATGCGCAAAAGTTACTGATTTGTCTGCCCGAAAAAGCAATGTAAGTTTTACGCGATGTGCAAAGATCACATTCACGCGCGCTGATCTTGAAGCAAAAAACAAGGTTTGATATCGTCCTTACAAACACTAGATGGATAAAATCTACAACTTACTCCTGTTCTGCAAATACAAAAGTGGGTTCTTATTTCACTAGGCATTCTTAAGTAACTTTTCATAACTTTTCACTATAAACTTTGATATCCTTGGAGTTCGACTTCGAGCAATAATACTTCGCTACGTGCGTGCTGGAGACGCGTCCCCGAACCGCCAACGTTTAATTTAACTTGTTTATTTGTAAACAAGGCACCATGCTATTTACTGTCCCAAGGGATCCGACAGAGTGCGCTCTTTTAGTTTTGGCCATTTGCGTTCCGTGGGCGTTGCTGTTGGTATTGACAGGACCAAAAACCGTCGTTTCGCAGCTAGAGCACTCTCACCACCAGGAGATCTTAGGAATTATTTGCTACAACCACTGCTGCTACATGCACGCCAGTTTAGCGATGTTGACCCGTGCATCCTCCACCGTTTTATGGACCTTCGTTCCGCAACTTCGGCATATTGTGTCACTCAGTGTGAAAGCTATGGTGAAAGCAATTGCGGAAAACTTTTCTTTTCACTGACTCTCCAGATGTGCGTGCCACGATTGTCGCTTATGGAACACAAAATGCAAGTACTGTAGGCCCTATCAGATTTGACGGGTGTATTTTTTGAGGGGCTGGGCGTCGCCATTGCAGACATTTCAGAGAATATATACTACAGAAAAGTTACTAACGTTAACAAATAGCCTACCAACAAAAGTTTCACTTTTGGCGCGCCGCGCCGGCAAACTTTCATCAAGAAATACAGTGGAATCACCAACTGTACGGTTTTAATTTCTCTATATGCTAATGAGCTAATGCTGCATTTTCACTATCCAATCAAGGCACGAGTAAGGAGTTCCCATCCCAGGGCTTACTATTGGAAACGAGGTTGAAAATAAAGTAAGCTATGGGAACGAGGTTGCGTGGAAATGGGTTTGGCAATCGGTATGCCCTCTCCCGTCAACTCTGTGTATTCTGACACTGACTGTCCATGGTCGTTCGGGCTTCGCACCCAAACCACACCGTCAAATCTGCCTTCGTTTTATTGAAATAATTAGTAGGCCCTACACGTTTAGACAAGCTCCAATAGCACGTGTGGGCGTAGGCCACTGTGCCAGAGTCTGGCGATAAAATACACCAGAAGGATCATCGAATGAGAATACAATACCTTTAATACCACTTCTTTGCACCTCACGCAGCTGATAAGCGAATAGCTGTCATTTCACCTGCGGCAAAGAAGGCTTGATAATTTATTTATTACGGCTTAATGGCAAAGATATGGAATTGCAGATGTAAAAGCGATGCCAGTCGATAAATCATGTCACTCTATAGATAGCGGGTCATAATTAGATGTCGCCGGGTGGGATCACTTGCTTGCATAAATTGTAAAAACTGTTTTATATTTTCTATACCATCATAGATAGGTATGACATTTGTATTGAATACGCCCTGCAAAGCGCCAGCCTATGAGCCTGAGAGTTGACTGACGCAAATAGGGATGGCAAAGTCGGGCCAAGTTCAACTTTGCCGACTACTTGCATGCGCCGAAGTCGTGATGAGAGTAGGCCCATTCAAATACACGTGCTGCCATGCCGTGCTGTCAACGAGTGTGCTCGTGACCGAGAAATATGAGCATAAATGTCTTAGGGGCCATTCAAAATGTTCAATGTTTTAAAATTTCGATTTTTGTTCGAAATTGTTTTGACCTACCCACCCACCCCAATTTTCGATCTTAAAATATTGATTTTCCATTCAATTAAACAAATAGTAAAATGCCCAGTTTCATGACAGCGTGGTGCAGCTATGGGTCTCTCCCCTTGAACATGTGCCCTGATGACTTTTTGTGTTTCATAATCAGCTTCTGACCTAGCGCTGACGATACTGATTTTTTCGTAGTCGATATTCCCCCCCCCCCCCCCCGATATGGCGATAAAATCATCTACAAATTATGGTATGATAAAAATATTGTGAAAGGTTAGCGATCTTAAAATCCTAATGTACAAACGCATAACAACTTTCAAAAAACTAGCACCGCCAAAGCTGTCTGTCACAATATCGCCAATCAGATCGTCCACCCATATGGAGGAATGGTCCAGTGTTGTAGCCAACTTTTTTACAAAGTCATTTTGTTTCTTCAAGTCGAGTCACAAGTAATTTATTTTTACCAACCTCCGAAATTCTTGAAGTAAAAGCCACACAATAGGCCCCTACCTCTTTTGAAGTTGACATTCGTGTAAAAATTACGCAAGTACACGTATCGTTTTCCCCAGGGCTTTGCGCAACGCGCAATCAACGTGTATTGTTATTAGCACGGTTCCCGTCTCTGCTGCGGTATTTAATTGGTAGCAGTAGAGACGGGAACCAGTCTACATAACAGTGCGTACTCGATTGGGTATATTTTAATGCATGACTTACGGAAAATTAAAATATGTCTAGTATTGAATCTTATTCTCTCGATCTCAGACACCGTTATTTGCATTTCAAATACTCTACAAAATGTATTGTGATTATATATACACAAACGTTACTTCATCATTTTGAATGTTTGAAGGACATTACATAGGTATTTGCCAAGCGTTTTTGGTGAATCAGTTGTACATTAAAGCAAAGACGATAGCAGTCGTTGTAAGATGATGTTTCTTCCTTCATGCTTCTATTTCTGATCAATAATGTGCAGCCCGGTACCGGCAGTGCTGTGCCAAATGCCAAAAAGCTATAAGAACAATCTATGATGTATAGAATAACCAGTATGTTGAACAGCGGATGATACAACGTCTAAGACTACACTATAGGCCGTACTGGTATAAGGTTGAAAAACAAACGAATCCAAATGCGGGAGTGGAATTGGCAAGTCAAAAGAGCATTTCTGTAATTTCTTTGTTTTTATTGAAAAGTAAATTTCGATTTTCAATAATTGTCCTTGACCCACCCACCCACATTTTCGAAAAACGAAATCGAAATTGAAAATTTTGAATGGCCCCTTATCATAATTAAAAATTTATCGAAATGAAGCATCAGTTAAATTTCAGAAAACTGTTAACGCCGTTTTAGTGAGAAATTTTGGACTATTCGGACGCCATTTTGTTTAAATTTTTCATCTGAATGACGTCATGAACCAACTCTGCCCAAATAGTTTGCGGCCTGCCGTCTTGTGTGCTATTGACGTTCGTTGCGATTACTCATCCACGCTTTTCTCTGAATTGACGCCAACAGAGCCGGTTTTCCCTCTCACAGCCAGAAGTGAATTCTAACAAACCCCCTCCCCCGAAAATTGCATTTAAAATGTAAAACAAATTCTGTAGTTATCATGCATTATACACGATGTACCATGTTCTGCAGTGGTTACGAGGTTTCTACGAACAAATTATTGAAGCAATCACCGCAATTTTCGACCCGTGTCCGAAAGCAGTTGCATTACGCGGAACGCGAACGGTAGGCTCGACAATGCGTGTAAGAGTCCATCAACAAAAAGTCCTACAGGCTCAGCACGGGGGGAAAAACAAGCAAAACGAAAAACAACAGGTGGACGGATTCCGTCCCTCGGCTCTTTCGGATAATGGGCACAGTACTCTTGAAATCCCAATAGAATTTGGTCCGTTATTGTTACTTTTGATTTGTGCCTTATCTTTTCCTAAACTTTAAGTCAAATGAAAGACTAGGCCTATTTGTTACAACTACGGATAAAACAAACTATAGTATTAGTAGCCTATAACCAGAGCGATCATACCCATCAAAAGCAACCCTGGCCGCCAGGCAAAACTCGTCCTGGCTTAAAGAAAAACCTTTCGAACACTTTTTCTTGAGAGTTCCACAAATACATTTATTCCTACTAAGGACAGTCACTGTACATTTTCGGATTTAATTACAATTAAATGAACAAATAAAAATAACTAGGACTACCGAGGAGGTAATAACCCTAACATTTAGGGACAAGAGCATCGGCCTGTAATAAAGATGGAGTTTATCATTATACAATTTTTAAGTTGTATTAATTCATTCATTTGAGCAATGGCATTTTAATCCTTAACCAATGTAAAGGGCAATGTTCTTAAAATAAATTGTGTACAAGCTGTAATTGCTTTGAACAATTAAATTAAGAATTGTACATACCTTAATAAGGCATTCCCTTTTAGTGTTGGTCATTCCATGTACAACATGCATAATTGCATACAGGTTGTCCAACGGTGCCGTATATCAGCAGCCCAAACCACACCCAATTGAAAACCACATGGCAAGCCAAAAACAAGTTGGCACAGGGAACAGACCAGGAAGGAATAACACTAGCCGTTCCTTTACAGAGTTTCTTATACTAAATTCGCGGTATAGAGTACACACATTAATTCTAAAAATGCCACTTCGACTATAGCCGAAAGTGGCTACCCAGGCTCTATTGTATACATCTATAACTTCCAATAACTTTAACATAACAATTGCCACAAGAATCAGGTCATGCTTTCATTGGTATAGGTGTTGATTAAACAAACCCAATTGGCCAATGAAGAGGACTGAGAACTATTTGGAGTTAACTAATTGGTGTTAGCCCATTGACCTACATCAACTGGTTACACACACCCCAGCAGACATTTTTTATGTCCTCATAAAATAATTTTGATAATTCCAAAACTTAAATTTATAAATCACACTTGAATATGAAATTACATTGATGATCAAATATTAAACATTCAGATAAATCCTATCCCAGTCATCTACAGGTTGTGTCATTTACACATGGGAACTTCCCAAACCTATAACGGTAATCTGAAATATAGATTTGCATAACGATTTGACATGTCAACCATTTGATCAAAACTGTAAATTGCTCTTACGCAAAAATCAAAATCTATCCTCAAATTTACTATAACAACTATAACATACATGTATATATAGTGGTATCCCTTCCCTGGTCGTTCAACCATCAACATAAGATTTAATTAATCTTACAAATCCAAGAACAGTGCATCCAACTCTGGACAATCTTTTAGGAAATAATACGACTAAGAGAAAGCATAACAACCCGACTAACAAAAATTCCAACATAAGACTGGTAATTCCACGAATAACCTAATAAACACCACATCATAACAGTACATATCACAAATAATATCGCTCCTAATTCCATAGTAATGATTATTGGCGATTTCGAATTCCTTTCAAGTTGTTCATGTACCAAAGCAGAACGAGGCAATTTAAATGGGTTAGAATGTTTACCAGCCGTGGTACGTTTTATATATACGCCTAGGTACTTGAGAAGTTTCAAATACTTCAATTTGACTTGTGGTACGAGGTATACATACAGCTACTTCTATCTCCGAGTCAGAATCAGACAATTGACTATCTTCAACTTTCTGACATACTTTTAATCTACTTTTATCAGAATCACACGGATTGTCTTTTACCGTCTGATCTACTTTGACAGGAGTCTGTGGTTCTGTCAGACTTGGTTTTGACCTAGCATCCAAAATTAACCCTCTGCAAGAGTCAAGTTCACCAGAATGAACATTTTTAGTTACATCTTAATCTTCTAGCAACTGAATAGTGTACACATAATTATCAGGATCAACTTCAGCAATAACTTTATATACTTTAGAATCATAGTGATCTTGAATCTTATGACGTCCGTCAAACTGACGACGTCTCAGATACACCAAATCATTTATCTTAAATTTATACGGGTTGGTTTTCCGATCAAATTGTTCTTTCCTATTCCTGCTGCATTTCTCAAATTTTCTTGAGCCAGTTCATAACTTTGTTGAAGTCTTAATTTATGAGCTCTAACCCAATCATCATCATCATCATCATTATCAATGCCAATGCCCAAGATGATATCTACTGGGAGTTGAGGTTCTCTACCAAACATTAAATAAAACGGTGTAAATCCTGTGGATGAATGAATTGTAGAATTATAACAATACAACAACTCATTAAGATGTTTGGGCCAATTACGCTTTTGCTTTTTAGTAAGCGTTCTTAACAAGTCGTGCATGGTTCTATTAAATCTCTCGCACTGGGAGTTTCCTTGTGGGTGATACGGTGTGGTTCTAGATTTACGGATACCATAACTCGAACACAAGTGATGTATTAACTTAGATTCAAACTGTTTCCCTTGATCTGAATGTATTCGTTCTGGTATGCCAAACTTAGTAAACCAAATGCTGAACTAAAACCTTTGCTGTAGTCAATGCAGTTTGATCACGAGTGGGAACTGCGATCGTATACTTTGTAAATACATCAGTTATTACTAATACATTCTCAGTACGATCTGAGGCTTGATCCAACATTGTGAAATCTACTGCTATGATCTCTAATGGGCGAGACGCCAAAACATGTCCCAAATGATTTGTTGGCCTAGGAACAGGTAATTTGGCCACCGCACACCTTTCACATTGTTGGATCCATTGCTTCACACCTTGACTCATACCTAACCAATAACATCTTTGCTCAACCAGGGACAATGTTCGTTGCTCTCCCTGATGTCCACACTGATTATGTAAGGCCTGTAGTATGGTCGACTTAAGACATTGGGGAAGCAACAACTGTCTAATCATAGAAACTCTATGCACACATTGTCTGTACAAAACTCCATTGACTTTTACAAAACGTTTCTTCTGATAATATTCTTTCAAAAGATCGGAAATGCTTCTAGTTTCGGTCCATAGTAACATACAAGTATGCCCCATGTATATAACACTTTCCAATTTGTGTCAAAATAATTATTAGCAATTAAATACAATTTTTTCCCTCTTGGTTTATCCATGATTGTCGCACTGAATACACTCTTTGGCAGCATTTACTATCGTTTAGATTTCATATCATCACGAGACGAAAATTCATACGGCTGCGAAGAGTGACGAACTCGCTGGACCTGGTTACCTGACAAGATGGCGTCCGCGTATAGTTCCAGCTGTTTTTCACCTAACAAGCTATTTTAAATTGTTCAGATATTTTCATGAATTTATTTTGAATTTTCTCAATCAGAATTTGTCAGAGGCATTTGCACCACAGCGCGGTGCACATAATTATTTTAACGGTATTTTTTTTTTTTTTTTTTCACGGATGCCGCAGTTCTTGCACTATTTTTTGGCACATACACGTATCCACGCCAGTTCTTTGACTGCAGATTAAGAAGTTCTTGCTCATTTGACGCAGTCTACTGAAAATAATAATTTATTAATTCTACATCAAACTTGTTTTGTATGGGGATGCAGTGCTTTATAAATAATTTCCCTATGCAATTTAATGTAAAATAGCTGTCGCTTTATACGAGGAATTGCATAAGCAGCAATATTATTATCGGTCAATGATGCTGTATTCATTATGACACAATCAGGAATATGCACTATTCGACGCGTTGTCTTAAGACGAGCATTCGTATTGAGCGGAAATCATCATTATGTGTTTCGGTGACTGAGAGACGATGCTCCGGGAAAATGTGTAAAATCTGTGGATGCACTGTACAAAATTGCCCGTAAAATTAACGGTCGAAAGGCGTGCAGCAAGGTACCACCCGTCTACCGTATTTGTTACGGTCGAACCGTATTTAAATTTACTGATAAACAACGGATGATAGTGAAAAGTCTGAAATACTGCCATTTTTACGGACGCCGTTTTTTTTTTAGAAAGACGGAAAAGGTAGTACTGTATTTAAGCTAGGTTGCCATTAATTAACTGCAAATTAACAGAAATGAATGAAGTGGGAACCAGACTAAACGGAAGTCAATTATTACCACAGTGGAGTGTAATGACATAGGCCTACTCGATCACCTACTAAACGCTACAAACTGAATGATGTCATGCTTTAGCTTTTATTCAGCTTATCAAACCAAAATAAACCCATGGCTTCCCATGAAAAAATTGAAAATTCTATTGTGAGCTTGTTTGAATAAAACATATTATGGTCAAGAAAGTGTATTTTTGGACTAAACACTGCAATTTAACCTGACTTTTGTGGACACAAATTTCCTCATTTCTGATTGGTCGTGCAATTGCTACGTAATGAGCGGCCTTTTAGGGGTTTGCCCGTAAAATGCAACGCGCAGTCCATTTACGGTTAATACTTACAATGAATATTTACGTTTTTCACCGTACAAAATAAGGGAATATTTTACAGTGTGGTCTAGCTACATTCTGATGCAATCCAGAACATTTGGGTTAAGAGCACATTCCTTAATACAACTTATGCAAAAAGTATAAAGAGCCATACATATTGTACATTTATCTGTGATAACCAATATATGGACGTGTTACTGACCAAAATACAATACTTTACCAACAGTTTATAGAAACATATACATACAAGAAAACATTGGCCACTTTATATGAATGGTCCTATCTCAATTTTTTAAATACTCAGTGAACCCTTTACCATGCCGGGCGGTCATTGCCAAAACCCACATTACCGAAAATAAATTCATCCAAATCGTTGATCCCAATTTTGGAAAAATGTTTAGAACCCCTCTCACCGCCCTAACCCCGATTTACGCAGACCCCCGTCTGAACTGTACAGACATGGATTCAAACAGCCTGAAAAAAAATAAGTTAACGATTAAAAAAAAAATTTGAAAATAGAACAAAACTGTGCAAACTAACCTGACATAAAAAAAAGATTGACAAAAAATGCTAAGCCAAAAGGGTGTCACAATATCAAGAAATTTACCCTCTAATCTTTTTTATTAATTCTTTGCAGTCTCTTCTGAATCGTCTGTCAGAGAGTCCGTAAATCATCGGATTCACAGCGTTGTTGATGAACAGACTGAGAGTTAGGCAATCTGTGAATTTTGAATTACTGGCACACGTAGGTCTGCTCTTGTAGCCACTCTCAGAGCCTATAGCCAACCCGACTTTGATCCAATACGGCAGCCAGGTCAGCAAGAACACTACGCTGGTGATGAACAACATCCTCGTTGTCTTACGCTGTAGGGCTACGGCGTTGGCATTTCGGGCAAATTTGGCTGGCTGTTGACGAGGACTTCTTTCCCTGCCAAACGTGCGCCGAGGACAGATGGGTCCGAATGCATGGGAACCAATGTGATGCAGTTTATGGCTTTCGGTAGGGGCATTGCGTTTTTGATCTTCTGATTCGGCATCGTGCTGGTTGACTGTAGAGACGGCAACGTTCGAAATGTTCGGCTTACTGGCACCAGGTAGGCCTACGCCCGTTTGTGGAGTTGTCGCGCAATCACCGGGCTCAGAATCGCCAGCACGGTTAACCTTAACGTGTCTTCTGATGGTCGCATATACTTTACCGTAACACGGAATGATCACCAAAAGAGCAGTCACGAAATAAGCCATATGAATGACGTGCATTACCTTCATGTGATGTTCGGCATGGGTATAAGTTCTTATAACTTCAACAAAGTGCGGGATGTTTATTACAAAGGCGATTGCCAGGGATGTACAGACTGCTATCTTTGCTCGTCTGCTGGTGAAGAACCGCGTGTGCGGGCGGCATACACAGTCGTAGCGGTCCACTGCGATGACTGCGGTGAGACCGACCGAAACAGCAATCGCTAATTCCTCCAAAACTCGCGTAAGTTCCTCGACTAAGTTAAGCTCTACTCCAGCTAACATCAGAGCTTTCAACAAAATATTTCGAAGCACGATTAAGCACACGGAAAGATCAGCCCAGGCTAGTCCCATGATCAGAACGTGTGTGCTGGTCTTGAGAGGCTTAGTCCAGTACACACGAAGAATGAGGCAATTACCCGGCACGCCGACTAAAAACACTATGCAACTGAATATCAGCGTGAATATGGCACCACTGGTGGCAATGAGTTTTACAGTCGGTACGCCCTCTCCCATTATCTCGTTGTAGTCCGACACTGATGCGTTGTCCATAGTGGCGATCGGGCTTATTGCACCCAAATCAAAAGGTGCGTAGGCCTATATGTATATACCTGTAAATCAAAATCCGCCTTCGTTCATTAAAATACCCACACACGTCTAGATAAGCTGCGATAACATACGCAGACCTACTAAAGCGAATCCTGACAATAATGACGATGTTTACCAGACGAATCCTCAAAATGAGAATGAAGCGCATCACCACTGCGCCTGACGCAGCTTGCAAGCGGATCCGAACATGCGAAGGTTTTTATGCACATGCTGCAGAAAGCCTGTTTGATTGGTCTTAATGACAAAGAAACACAACACAGTGACGACCCCACGTCACTGGTGCTAATATCGTCATCAGATGCCCCATGTATTATTAAAACGTCGATTAAGTTCGCGCAGTGACAATTTGTCTATACCACTGGTTCGTTTGAACTGGTACCCAGAATATTATCTTACACAAGCTACGGTACCATAATTGACTATGTCGCCGCTCGAACTTACTCTTAGTTGTAGAAATCTCTTCTTTTTTCATTATGCGTTGAAAACTGAATAGCTTAATTAAAACCCTGCGAGACCAATCCTTGTCTGCAAAACACGGCGGCCTTGCCGTACTGCAGTTTGCAGTCCGTTGGTAAAACGTATATACGCACTCTATAATGTGGGAAAATATCTTTTTTTTCAAAGCTAATGACCTTTCCAGAGGTTGTCAATTCGACCTGTTTAAAGAAGGAACTTGAGAAAAAAAAAATTTAATTACGAACAACTGATCAAGTTATTAAAATAATGCAAATACGGACTGCAGTTTGCAGTACGCCCGCACCTCGCAGGCTTAATTAAGACCGTCAATAAGTCAACTTACATGAGTTTCCATTCACTGCTTATTGTCATTTCCAAAAGCAATCATCAGTATATACTTAGACAACTAATTCAAATAACATGCCAAAGTCTGAACCGTCAGGGCTTATTCGAAAGGCGTCTATTTACGTTTTCGGAACACAGCGTGCAAGTCTCGTGACTCCACGATCACTTTTAACCACTTTTTACCCCGCCACGGATACCGTAGTACGCAATACCAACGTGATCAAAATTGACTGGAAGCCCAATCAAATTTCTCATTATTATTTTTGGTCATTTTCAAATTCAAGTTTCTTTGTTTAAAAAGCACCAAAAACAAGTTTTTTTTACAAGGTTCGCTATTTCAAACTAGCTTACATCACTCTTTTGAATTGGTCTTGGTGCACACGAAACATTTGAACCATTCCCAGTTATAGATCCCGTGAACTCCACATATTATTGGGAATGCCATTTTCTTGAATTCGTCACTGTGCATGGTTTAATTTCTGCCCTGTGTTTCTGTGCGTTTGACACGGCAACGTTTTAAACGGATGCTGTTCTGTTACACGTCTTCGAAAACTGGCACAATGCATGGGTCCACGTCATTTTCGTAATACTCATTTTTTTAATCGACGCAGCCGCACAGAATTACGATCATTTATTAATTGCATTTAAGGCCTTGTCTCGATTTGGTTTCATTAATAAATTACCCCGTTGGCTTCGGTTCGTTGCACCAGTAATTTTACAAGCAGCAATAGCATTGGCTCTCAATGTTCTGCGATATACAGTAATAATGATGGTTGATTTGTGTGATTAAAAAGAACCTATTCGTTCATTCACGTGGTACATCCACAAACAAAAAATCTCTCCGGACGTGCTCTTCACCTTGCACAAGCCTCAAATCCCATTTAACACAACTTGATCTTTTGAAGTACTTCCTTGCAGTTTTTCCTGAATCGTCTGTTTGCGATTCCGTAGATCACCGGGTTGACAGCGTTGTTGACGAACAAAACAAAAGTTGACTTGTTCAGTACGTTCAGAAATGTTGGGCTGATGCTTGTCCCGCCGTTGGCAATAACCGCCAGCGTGACTTTGATCCAATACGGCAGCCAGGTCAGCAGGAATACCACGCTGGTGATGAAGAGCATCCTCGTTGTCTTGCGCTGCAGGCTTGATACTTGGACCTTTTTGGCATGCCTTCCATTTTCCGGTCTGAGGCGGGGGTTTCTTTCCCCATCGGCAGGCTTATCTTCTTCTGTCGAGAAAGCTAATTGTCGCACAGCCGTCTCAGTGTGTTGCAGAGGTGGATTTGGGGCCGGCTTTCCTGCAAGGGCCGAACTAGAGATTCCCGGAACCGATAGAGGTGCTTCAGTTGTTTTCTTAGGAGAACCGATGTTCAGTTTACCGGTGATGCATGTCGTCACGGGAACGGAGACTTCCGAGTCAAGAATCTTAGATGTACCGGGATACACAATGGTTGAATCTCCACCAAGCCTTCCACCACCCCCAACATCCCATCCAGTATTAGACAGTGCACCGACTCTGACGTGCTTCCGAATCGAGACATACACTATAGTCCGTAGCACACGGCGATCAGTACCAACGCGGTCACGAAACAGAAAACTTGAAATGCCAATACAAGCATTCTCAAGAGCGCACTTGTGGACACTGTGGATTTTGCAATGAACGTCGGGGTGCTTGTGACAAACGAAAATAGCACGGCAGTGCAGACTGCCAATTCGGACCGTCTCTTGGTGAAAAAACCTGTTGTGCGATCGGCACACGCAGTCGAAGCGATCTGCCGCAATAATCGCGGTGATCAGGACGGAGATGGCAGTAACCGTTATTATCACTGCCTCGAGAATATCAATGACTTGGGGGATCCCACCTCCAGTCAAAAGGATGGCTTCGAGCAAAATCCGTCGCCACCTCAGCAAGCAAACGGAGAGGTCAGCCCAGGCTAAGGCCATGATCAAAACGTGTGTGCTAGTTTTGCGAGGCTTAGCCCAGTAGACTCGGATAATGAGGCAGTTACCGGGTGCGCCGACTAAAAATGTGATGAGATGGACAATCAGCGTGAACACGTCCCCGCCGGTATTAGTTGGGTCATTAGCTGACACTGGATCCTCCAAAACTTCAGTGGAGTTTTGTACGGAATAATCTTCCATATTTTGTCAATTATAAGTGGTTTATTTCAAAAAGGAAACTATACAGCCTATAGGTTCAGGTGAGCTTGCTGGCTGCTTCGGTCTGTATTTGTTTTTTAAAAAATAGACGGCACTTCCTTATAAACGGCTGGACACACCACTGAGAATCGATAACGCGTACCGTGATGCTCTACCACATGGGTTATTTTTGCATATAGCTTTTTGCCCAACCAATCACAAAATTCTGGCGTCAATCCATAATTGCCAGTCAAACAGTACGCTCCAATTGAAACTTAATCAAATTGTGGTTTTATTGAATAACGCAAGTGGTCATGCCACCGATTACTTTTCACAGAACATTAAAGCCGCAAAGGATTTCATTCATTTGTTTAATAGAATCAGTGAATGTGCGTTTCACGTGGTACAAAGTACGGTGCACCCTACGAACAAAGGAGATAAAAAACCATAGCACCACTCACAAACAAACGCGCTTTAAACCAACAGCTCTTGTTCATTTTACGCTATTAAAGAGACTGCAATTTCCGCAATGTAGTAGAAGCCCCCAAATTGTACTGTTTTTTCTGCAAGTGGTTCAGTAATATGCAGCCATGCACCTATCACTTGTTTCTTCCACCCCTTCCCCTGGGCTGCCCCCATCCCCACTGTGGGGATTGTCATTTAGGAAGTGACCAAATGCCATCCTTGGGCACAACAAATGTACCAATCTCGAGTCCGGGGTGGGGGCGGCCGGAGGGAGGAGCGGGGAAACAATTGGTAAGTGGATATCTATTAATGTCTTGTCTTTCGCAAGACATCTTTTAAGTCTTTGCGAAATCGTCGGTTAGCTATCCCATATGTAAAAGGATTAATGGCGTTCGTACAGAAGCTTCAGGAATATTTCCAGAAAGGGGGACCTTCCACCATTGATATCAAGAACAACTTTGACCCAGTGGGGCAGCCAGAGCAGTACAAACACCATGCAGGCTGGTGACGAGGAGCATGGCGGTCGTCCGGCGCTCCAGTGCCGGTATACACAGGACACATGAACTGGTTTGTGAGGTTTGGTATGATGCTGGACGCGACCAATTGCGATGCATACCACGTCAATTCCCAGAGTTTGAGCAAGCAGACTATCAAGTCGGTCATGGCGAGTCCCATGATCAAGATATGGGTGCTGGTCTTATGCGATTTGTCCCAGTAAACCGGGAGGATGAGAGAGTTACCGGGCACGCCCACGACTATGGTAAAGACAAAGAAAATCAGTAGAGCCGTTGCTTTTCCTCCGTCGAATGTCTCTTCGTTGGGCGTGGTCAGTGAAAAGTTTGTGGAATAAAGTTCATCCATTGTGTGCCTTATTCCCTCCGTTCTCTCATTTTGGACCATCAGAGACAGTTGGCTAAAATACGAAGCTGAGGGCCTATATCGAGGAAGCTATCTTTGTCTATGCAACACACCAGAGCGCGCGAGGTGATCAAACGTTTCTGTGAACGTATAAAGTTGAAGCCAGAATTCTGTTCGACTGATCCGATCAAAATAAGCTTTACAGTGACTATGATTGAATTGTGGCTTTTGGAGGATACAGCTTGTACCAATGCACTAGCTGCCATCAATGCACTGCTATCACAGTGGAGATATAAAAGATTGTTAGGGAACGTGTGGATTTTGTTTTTATAGGTATATGAGCAATAGCGAGTTTAAACAGCAATGTGCTTTCCCGTCAAGTGAAATTATGTTGATCTTCGTTCCTATTTTTATTTACCGACAGCATGCAGTGGAATCGCCCTGAAAATGTTCCTCGTAGTCAGTAGCGGATTTGTCCCCTGCACCCCATTGGGATTGTCCCATGTCATCCAAGTGGATTGTCCCCTGCACCCCATGGGGATTACCCCATGCACTCCAAGGGGATTGTCCCATGCACCATTATGGAGATTGTCCCATGCACTTTATGGGGATTGTCCAATGCACTCCATGGGAATTGTCCCATGCAGACTTCTTAATGCACCCCATGAGGATTTTCATGGGACAATTTGTGTGGTTTCCTGTGTTTGTTCAACAGAAAACTTTGGTTAAAAAATAAACAAAATCCCAATGGTGTTCCCATTGTTCCCATTGTGTCCATAAAATCGCACGGTGTTCCCACGGTGTCCATAAAATCCCCATGATGTTCCAATGGTGTCCATCAAATCCCCATGGTGTTCCCACGGTGTCCATAAAATCCCCATGGTGTTCCCACGGTGTCCATAAAATCCCCATGGTGTTTCCATGCTGTTCCAACATGCATGGAAGGGTAATCTCTCGGATGGTAGTTTCGCACCACCGGCCTCTCGACCGAGAGCGTGTACCAACGGTCCGAATCCGCGGCGAGATAGTAACTCGCCGCGGCGAGATAATAACTCGCCGCGGCGAGATAATAACTCGCCGCGGCGAGATAATAACTCGCCGCGGCGAGATAGTAACACATTTGTTTAAAATTTCATGTGGCCCTTCTACGCTTTCGTAGTATTCCTTCAGATTCCAGCTTTGAATAAAGAGAAGACTGACTAAAATTCCAGTTTTTGAAACAGTATTCGCAAATGCGTTGGTTCGGGCGACAGTTCGCAAGGGTCATGTAGTCTCACATAATAACGAAGTTGTGAAGCTTCGCATGACCATATTAATACAAGCAATTGCACATGTCTGTCAGTATTGCTCAGACCATGCATTAGCTCTTGGCCCTGCTGATGATCTCACCTGACGAAACTCTGGGCTCGGAATTCAGCCATTTTACTTTCACCTGGGTTTGTCCAAACTTGCTATCGTAACAAGCATAAAGTGCCTTCAAGTTGGCAATGCTCACTTGGAGAAAGATATTGATCGAACAAACCCTTATTACAGTTTTAGTGTTGCCGTTACGGGGTTGCTGTCAGTGTAGTGAGCTTGTATCATGTGCCACTGTAGTATGTAACTGCTCCTTTGACTTTAACACAAGAATCCAAGGTTATGCATAATATGTTCGTGCGATCCTCATTTGCCAGCATAGTCACAAAATGTAAGACATCATACTTGCAGTAGTTTGTTGGCTTTGTGTTATACACCTATGGTATTTTAGCACTTGAGAAACTTTATAACAAAATGACTGATGATTTATCGTTTTCTGTGTTCATATTCTACCTCGATGACATTATGTGAGCATTCTGGCTTAGCACAGATTTAACTTACGAATTACGTCTGTGCAATCTTTACGGAATCGGCTATTGGCGAGGCCGTAAATTAATGGGTTGACGACGTTGTTGATGTACACTGTGTAAATGAGATACTTGTACACTACAAAGACCCTTGGGCTTATTCTTTCGCCTGAGAGTAATGCCATGTAAATAGCTATGTAGGTCCAGTAGGACAGCCAGGTCGTCAGAAACACCACGCTGGTGATGAAGAGCATTCTCGTCGTCTTCCGCTGCAGTTTGGCGTTTAAGTTCGATCTGCGTCCGTTCGGCTCGGGCGTGGTAGTCGAAGTGTCTGTCTCTTGGAGTTGCGAGGCGTTCGTTACCGTTGCTGATGGACGGGGTACCGGTTCGTGCGCGTTCGTGCAGAGTTGATCGCGGTCGGCACCCTTGGTCGTTTTCTGCGAGAGAACGACCGTTGTAGTGTTTTCACTAGTCCTGCTGGATAGGTCCGTGTTTCTTGTCGGACATAATACCGAATGATCATGCTTCGTCATGGTGTTACTCATTACTCCAATTTTAACGTGCTCGCGGATCTTCCTGTACACACGGCTGTAGCAAAATGTTACTGAGATGATCGCTGTAATGAAAGTTAAAAAGTGAAAGGCATATTCCACTTGCCTGATAACCACGCTGGCAGGGTACATTTTTTCCAGAAGATACGGGATGCTCACTATTGCCGAAAAAACAAAGGCACCGAGCACCGCCATTTTGGCCCGCCTTTTAGTGAGAAAGCGCCGTAGAGGTCGACACGTACAGTCGTAGCGATCAATGGCCATCAATACGGCGATAATTAATGAAATTGTCAGTGGTACGGCTTTGATGTATACAACTGGGTAGTCTATGACTTGAGGCAGTTGCTTTCCGGCCAAATTCAAGAGGAATGACACAAACGTAAATATCGACAACAGGCACGCCAGCAGATCCGCCCAGGCCAGCGCCATGATGAAGACGTAGGTTGTGGTCTGGCGCGGTTTGGTGTGATACACGCGTAAGATGAGACAGTTACCAGGCACACCCAAAATCACAACGAGCAACGTGCAAACCGTCTGAAATATCACATAGGTATTGTCAGGAGAAGCGTCTCCCGTGTCATCAAGCATAACGGTATTGTTGAAAGTTGGTGCAGATGTCGCCATTTTAAATTATTTTTTAGAAAAGGAGCTCTTAATGTGTGGATGTATTTTCTGTTTTCGTCTGTCAGTATATAGGCCTATATACGTGCATCAACGAAGGATACGGCACCAGCAAACGACGAAAGTTCAGTGAAAGACCAAATCTCTGCTGCTGCTTTTATACGGTATGCAAATCAAAGCATGCACGTCGGCATTTAATAATGGTCAATTCAGGCCTACTCCAATTTTCCTGTGCAATTAAGTGTAAAATGTGTCACTTTTGTATGCATGAGCTTCAATTCGAATAACTTTTTTGTTGCGATACAGAAAATGCTCCCTATTTGCGCGTTTGTTGCCGGGAGTGCTTAGCTTAATTTCATTAATAACAATGCACTGCTTTCACGGGGAAAGGTTTTAATATAGTCCTGACAAAATGCTCCAGTTTGACCACGTAACTCGATAATAGCCTCTATTGCCGCGGAGCAGACTCTCAATGAAATTGCAAGCAATGCCGCGGTTGAGATAAGTGGAAGAAAAAACAAATAATTGTCCCCGCTCTTAAATTTGTAATCAATAAACTCCCCCGTCCTCAAAAGCAAAACCTGGTTATCACATAAATTGTCTTGGAGAAATGTGCGTAGGCGTTCTTTTCCTTTTTTTCTGATTTCATTAACGCCGATAATAATTCTGCAAAGTTGTTTTTGCGACTAAGCACGCGAAAGACGGAAAAAGTCACTCCACCAAGGAAACGCTGTAATTATCCCCAGATAGCACGCAAACGTAGAAACAACGTTAAGTTAACGTTTGCCGCATTGTTACTTTAACGTTAAACGTCAACGTTGTAGTTTGGTTAGTTTTCTCATTGATATTATGTTGCATCAACGTTGACAAGGTAATGGTAGAATGACGTTATAACAACGTTATTGTAACATTTCAGCGTAACGTTTTTTAAACGTTTATATAGTCGGAAAATAACCAGCACTGGAATGTAAGACAAAGTTACATGAGCGTTACCAAATTATTACTAACATGTTAAATAATGAATATTTTAGCACAGGAATGTTGAAACAAAGTTACATTAGCGATTACCAAATTATTGCTAACAATCAATATTTTAGTTTGGTTACTTTGCTCCTTGATATCGTAATGCATCAACGTTGGCATGGTAATTCTGAAAACGTATGCGTTGGAAGAAAGTTGAATTAATGTTCACCGAACGTTAACATTTATCTGAATGATTTGGTTTGGTTTGGTTAGTATAGGCCTACTCATATTACGTTTACACATACAACATTTTGTCGTCTATAACATCATGGTTCACTAACTTTTAGGAATACAATCAACGTTTCGGTTTAGAGAGTTTGCTCTTTGATATTCTGTTTGATCAATGTTGGCATTATGTTAACAATATTGTAACATTTCAATGTAACACTTTTCAACGCTACCCAGACAAACGTATAGACAATGTTACATTAACGTTCGCCGTATCGCCGTATTATTACATTGACGTTAAATATCAACGTTTTCGGTTTGGTTAGTTTGCTCATTGGTGGTATGCTGAATCAACGTTGGCACGGTTATTCAAAAACGTTACAACGTCATTGTAACATTTCAATGTAACATCTTTTAAACGTTAACATTGTTGAGAAATAACCAGGACAGAATGTTCGAACATTATTTCGTTACAATTACGGTCACTAAATTATTGCTTTGAGGGTAAATAACGTTCATGGTTTCTTTAGTTTAGTTGCTTTGTTCATTGATTTTGTGTGGAATAGAATTTGACATGGTTATAGTTGAAAGCGTTACAGCAACCAAATTGCACTTTTTCAATGTAACGATTTTAAACGTTTATTTAGTCGGCAAATAATCAGAAAGGTAACGTTGGAACAAAGTATACGTGACCTGATTATTGCGCTAATGATAAGTAATATACTTTTTATTATTGATATTAACTCGAAGCAATGTTGGTAATACTGAAAACGTTACAACCACCCCATTGTAGTATTTTGCATCTGACGTTTTAAAATCAACGTGGATGGAATCATCGAACAACTGTAACCGTTTACAGGATTAATGAAGAAACTTTCGATTTAGTTTTTTTGCTAATTGTCGAATAAACGTAGGCATGGTTGAACACGTTAAACTTTATAAAACGCCGAACATGGATACGTTAAAAGTAATGTGATGTTTACCATGTAATAAAAATGAAGTTTGTTTTTGCAAATGATTGGTATTATGTTGAATAAAGGTTCGAGCATGGTTTACTATAACGTTGAAACATTGGTTAGCAATGTTGGTAATATCAGTTCAGTGGATAACTTTAAAACAACGTTAGCAGAAGGTTGGTGAGGTTGATTGAACCGTGGTTCACGCACTCTAAAAACTGAGGTGCTAAATTTAGCACTTAAAGATCTAAAATTGTGCACTTCTAGGTGCTTGTATAGTGACTGCACATGCCATGCTGATTTAGCACAAGCATGCGTGCTATAATAATAGCACCCACAAAGAGCTAAATTAAAGCATTTCGGGTTCTATTTTCAACAACTCATAGGATACAAAATAAAGCACTAGAGAAAAGTGGAAAAGGTTATACATGTGTATACTGAAAGTTTGGTTGACATTAATTAATTACAAAATTAAGTAGGAAACAGACTAAACAGAGATAATTTACAATACATTTCTATGGTAGAGTATATACCGGTACACTTGCTACGATAACCTACGTACATACTATACATACTGAATGATGTCGTGCTTTAGCTCTATATTCAGCTTATCCCACCTTAATAAAGTCATGGCTTCCTATGAACAATTTCAATATTTGAATGCGAATGGCGATGTAATGAGATTATTCACCTATGATCGTAAAAATTAAAATTCTATTGTGGAATTGTTTAAATGAAACATATTATGGTCAATAAAGTGTATTTTTGGACTAAAAACTGCAATTTAACCTGACTTTTGTAAACACAAATTTCCTAATTTCTGATTGGTCGTGCAATTGCTACGTCTTTTTACACCTAAGGTGCAGTCAAGGAATCCTCGGTATTCAGCACTCCTTTTTCAGCACTCATCGTGAAGCACTTCCACTTTTTGGGGTCAAATTTAACACGTGAGGTGCTAACTTGTTGGTTTTGCTCGACCTGAGCTCTGCTTTCGACACCTTAGATCATAATATCCTTTTGGATATTTTAAGAACAAAGTTCGGAGTCGATGGTAATGTACTCCAATGGTTCAGGTCAAATTTGTCTGGGAGATCTCAACGTGTTTTGATAAACGGCATTATGTCTGATGAGTACGACCTTGAGTGGGGTGTTCCACAAGGTTCCTGTTTGGGTCCACTGTTATTTACTTTGTATACTAGTGAGTTGTTTGACATTGTAAATGCCCATGACCTCCAGGTTCATTGTTACGCGGACGACACACAGTTGTATATTTCATTTTCACCTGATGTAGTTGGGAGTCAAGAGTCAGCTTTGTCTGTCATGGAATCATGTATCAAGGACTTACGTACTTGGATGTCCGTAAGTGGGTTATTTTTAAATGATAGCAAATCTGAATTTCTGATTATTGGTACACGTCAGCAATTGGCAAAGGTTAAGATAGATGGGATACAGGTTGGGGGATCAGTAGTCAACTCTGTGACTGTTGCCCGAAACTTGGGAGCGTGGTTTGATGTTAACTTATCTATGAAAGATCATATTGTTAGAACGTGTTGTTCAGCATTTTATTATCTTCATAATATTAGATCCATTAGTGCTAGTACTGAAATACTTGTCCATGCATTCATTACTTCCAAGCTAGATTACTGTAATAGTTTGCTCTATGGGATACCATCTGTACATTTAGACCGTCTTCAGCGGGTTCAAAATACTTGTGCCAGGCTTGTGTGCAACATGTACAAGTACTGTCATATCATACCTGTTTTTATCGATCTTCACTGGCTTCCAATTAAGTCTAGAATTGTTATTAAAATCTTGCTCCTCGTTTTTAAAATTTTACACGGTGAGTGTCCTGAATATTTATCCCAGCTTATCACTGTTCGACCTCTGCCCCGTTATGGTCTTCGTAGCTTTGATCAAAACAACTGCATTCTTCTTAAACACCCAATTACTCGTAGCAGAACTAACTTAGGTGATCAGGCTTTTCATTATGCTGCCCCTTCGCTGTGGAATAAGTTACCAGCTTATGTGAGGAATGCCACCAGTTTAAGCCGTTTTAAGACGCTGCCAAAAACACATCTTTTTTCAAATGCTTTTGATTTGTAATGGGTTTTATTGTATTTCTATTTACTGTAAGTAAAATATTTTTGGAACAATGAATTTTACTCATATATTTGAACGATGTATTTCTGAGCCTGCTTTGTATTTTTAATGTATTTGGTGATTTTAATGTATTAATTACTAGTTTTATGCCCAGCTTATTGTTGTACAGCGCATTTGAATATGTTACATAAAATTTGCGCTTAATAAATACCATTATTTTCCTCAATTGCCGGATAGGGCGACACATAATCCTGGAAAAGAGTGGGTTAGGGTGACCTGGTCGAATAGGGCGACAATTTGGTGTCGCCCTATTGTGAAAGTCGCCCCTTTGGAGTGTTTTTTAGTAAGGCGCGTTGGGAAAGTGCTCTAAAAGGGCGACACTCGTGTCGCCCCAATAAGGTTATTTCGGGAAGAGTCGCCCATTTGCCGCATCAAGGAGATTTCTAATTTATTATTATTATTATTATTATTATTATTATTATTATTTTCCTCAATTGCCGGTTAGGGCGACACATAATCCTGGAAAAGAGTGGGTTAGGGTGACCTGGTCGAATAGGGCGACACATAACTGTCGCCCTATTGTGAAAGTCGCCCTTTTGGAGTGTTTTTTAGTAAGGCGCGTTGGGAAAGTGCTCTAAAAGGGCGACACTCGTGTCGCCCCAATAAGGTTATTTCGGGAAGAGTCGCCCATTTGCCGCATCCAGGAGATTTATTATAATTATTATTATTATTATTATTATTATTATTATTATTGTGCACGTTAGGTGTACGCACTTGCTCAGCACTCAGTATTTAGCACTTTTGTTTTTAAGAGTGCGGAACAACGTCAAAGCATCGTTTTCGGGAGGTATAGCGAGGTTGGTTGAACAGAGGTTCACTAAACAACGTTAAAGCAGCGTTTACCGAAGGTCAGCGAGTTTGGTTGAACAACCGTTTACTAGGATCGTTAACGCATCGTTTGCACGTTTGTAAACGTTAATACTAATAGTTCGTTTCAACGATTCACTGCGGGTTATTTGTCGACTATGAAACGTTAAATGTGAACTGCTACAACGTGGTTGTTGTGACGTTTTCAGTATAACCATGCCAACGTTGGTCGATTACAATATCAAGGAGCAAAGTAAACTACGTTTTGTAAACTAAGATATTTATTATTTTCAAAGTGAACAAAGAAACTGGCAGGCTCGAGCGGGATTCGAACCTGCGACCTCCGGAACACCGTACCGGCACTTTACCAACTGAGCTACCTTGCCCTATTAGAACGGGAGCCCAGGGGGGTCAGCCTAGCTGGAAAGTTAACAAATTTCCATGTAAATAGCAATGATCCACAGGCATGCCGATGTAAGGAAATGGACGTCTGCCGAGCACACTGTGGTGGGTGTGGTCAGGAGGGCCATGACAAAGGGCCCCCAAAATTGGGCTAGCCTAGCTGGTAAGTTAACTCGATGAAACCTACTGGAAAATGTTCGGCATAGTCCCAGGTATCAAGAATGGCCACTGCCAGACATTTTCAGTGGTGTATTGTGCCCGCCAGACGGAAAAAACACTGTACAGGAGGGGGCGTGGCCGTAACCCCCTCCTGTTCCATTACGCTGATACAGTTGCAACGCGGCGACAGAGAAAAATGTGAAACCAGTTTCTATAGATGCCTTGACACTTGTAGAAAATAAAAATGCAACTTAAGAGTAATTTAAGATCAGACTAATTAACTAAAGAGCGGCGCGAATAGTGCGGAGGGGGCGGGGCCGCCACCCCCTTCCAAGTACATTTTTCCTTATATCCTCGCAATACATTCTTTTAATCCTGTCAAATTTTCCTGGCATATTTGCCGATGCCTTGTGGCTATTTTGTACCCATTAAAAATTTAAAACACACCATTCTCATGCATCAAATGTCCATTTCCCGAAACAAATAGGCTTTTGACCATGTTCAATGTGTACAGTACATTATACAATGATGTGTTGCGGCCGGAGCTTAGTTTTTCCAAACGAGGTACAGGCAATAAAAACCTACGAAAACAGATTTTTACATCCATTTCCCTTGTTCTTTATGCTTTGAAATACACTTGGACACAAGATAAAACATTCTTACATTATAACACTTGTTATTTTCACCCATTTGTGGGCGTGGCCTAAATATGTAAAGCAGGGTGCGTATAAGAGCACTCTGATTCAAACAAGAAAAAACAGATTTTCTGGCAAAACACAGTTTCTGCATTGTTAACTGTGTTAATAGTGCACTGCAAAGATGATTTATAAAAATGATTGTGTAAATCAATAACATAACGTTTTAAACTTACACAAGTTCTTTTTCAATGAAAAATGACAGTGGTGTACATGGTATAAGAGAAAACACGTGGGGGACACACGTACATGTAGGAATGGATGGAGAAACATAAGAGATAAAGAGCAAAGAGGGGAGAGGCACATCAAAAAATCAAAGGAAGTAAGGAGTGGGGAAGTGACACTGACAGCAAGAATGTGGGTTGGGAAGGAAGAGAGCACAGGGGTGGTTAACAGGCAACGGAGGGAATAGAGGAAAGGGAAGACATGAAAGAATGAAAGAAACCAGGGACGGATCCAGGAATTATTGCGGGAGGGGAGGGGGGGGGGGGGGTCAGACCCGTCAGATTTTTGTTATGTCCCATTTTTGCGGACAGCCGGACATATAGGTAATGCAGCACATTGTGACTGATGCACTTACCATTAACGTTCACCACATACAGATAATAACCCCTGCATAATGTTATCTTTTTGTATTATTACTGTAATTATTATAATTGATTTTGGGTCACAGCAGGAGGGGTTTCGACCACCCCACCCCCCCCCCCCCCCTTTGGGATCCGCCCGTAGAAACCCTGACAGTGACAGACCAGTATTGGAGTATAGGCGTCCCGTAACCTACGGTACCCGATTATTCGAGCTGAAGTCCCCACGGCATGGATGCCCCTCTTCCCACCCAGCATGGTACATTTAAGTGCAGAAGTTCTAAATTATTGGTTTGCCAGAATCACATACAGGAGTCTGACACCATTCAGAGGACTTATTGCCTCCTTTAATGTCTTCCCCTTCCCTTAACCCTTGACACACTTATACCATCTCCTATAGAATACCGAAGTGATGACGTCAATCAATGCAATGTTTCGAACCAGAATACATTCTAAGCTGCATTTGTATGGAGTTACCAGTTGTCGCGCCAACTGACGTCAGACTTCGGTACTCCATTAATCCTACTTCTTGCCACTTTTTTTCCGCCATCCTTATCTCCCACCCATCTCTTTCATCCTCGCCCAAACAAAACTCTTTTGTTCCTTGCCGGTCATTTTCCTCCATTTGATTTTCACCTGTCAATCTCTCCTCTAGTCCTTAATCTTTCTTTTATATGCCTCGCACGTTATTCATGTAAATATGCAATTTTGAGTTTTGCCCTTTATTATATATAGTATTTTATAAACACTGTGCAGGCCTACAGGTTCTGTATATACTTCTGAGGACAAGAGGAGAAAGAAAATACAAAGAAATCTTTCAGTCCTCGCAAGTCAAGTCTTTTGTTGAAATCTGTCATCGGAAGTAAAAATACGTGCTTAGTCTATAGGGTTGGGTTATATTAAAGGAACAATAGGAAACACAAAGCATTGTCCTCGGAAGAGGTGGCGCACCCAAGGGGGGGGCTTGAGCCCCCCCCCCCCCCCCCAAGGTTGTCATTTTTGTTGTCTATTATTATTATTATTATTGGTATTTTTAGTCCTAGGAATTGACCGTGGTGATATGTATGTGGCTATGGGGGTTTAAATAGCGCCACCAACGTCAAAAGAGTCCATACACCCCCCCCCCCCCCCCTTTTTCAAAATTATTTCCCCGGGGCAAAAAATCTGGGGCAACATTTTTTGAAAAATGTCAACATTATTTTAAAAAAAGTAAACAAAAATTGGTGAGCCTACCCCCTACCCCCACCCCCCCCCCCCCCCCCCACCCCTCCAAAGTCAAATCCTGGGTGCGCCACTGTTCGGAGGAAGTATTGGGAAAGTACGACTGTGTGTACTCACACGAATATACACCTGCTCACTTACAGGGTACCTCCATTGTTCGACCCTACTTCCCATCTATTCTCTTTTGTTCCTATGGAAATACAATGTATAAAAATACATAGCGCTTTTCTCGTCGGGTCCATCAATTTCTATAGACCAACTTGCCGGGTACCATTGTCCCTATTTTGTCCCTTTGCTCCCGGGTGCGTTCATACACACATACACCAGAGAGATATGAGAAAAAAATCACTCACTCAGGTGGGACATGAACTCTCGATCTGGAATTTGCGTCGGAGTAATGTAAATTCAATTTAGAGTTTTGCCCTTCGACGTTTTTTATATAAACACTGTATACACACCCCCAGAGTATCACACTGTTATTTGCCTTTAAGGAAAAACTTGCCTAAGTTCAAAACGTTAGGCCAGCTTATTTTATTGATTTACACAATCTGTTTAAAAATTAACTTTACACAATTAACATAGTTAACAATGCAGAATTGGTGTTTTGCCAGCAAAATCTTAAATTATCCTTGCTTGAAGTGCTCTTATTCACACCCTGCCTGACATATTTAGGCCACGCCCACAAAAGGGTGAAAATAACAAGTGTTATAATGTAAGAATGTAAGAATCTTGTGTCCAAGTGTATTTCACAGCATAAAGAACAAGGGAAATGGTCAAATGGATGTAAAAAACCCGTTTTTTGTAAGTTTTTATTATCTGTACCTCTTTTAGAAAAACTAAACTCCGACCCCAACACATGGTCAATAGCCTACTTGTTTCGGGAAATGGACATTTGATGAGAATGGTGTGTTTTATTTTATTTTTAATGGGTATAAAATAGCCACAAGGCATCGGCAAATATGCCAGGAAAATTTGACAGGATTAAAAGAATGTATTGCGATGATATAAGCGAAAATGTACTTGGAACGGGGTGGCGGCCACGCCCCCTCCGCACTATTCGCGCCGCTCTTTAGTTAATAAGTCTGATCTTAAATGACTCTTAAGTTACATTTTTATTTTCTACAAGCGTCAAGGCATCTATAGAAACTGGTTTCACATTTTTCTCTGTCGCCGCGTTGCAACTGTATCAGCGAAAAGGAACAGGAGGGGGTTACGGCCACGCCCCCTCCTGTACATGTTTGTTCGTCTGGCGGGCACAATCCACCACTGAATGATACCTGGGACTATGCCGAACATTTTCCAGTAGGTTTCATCGGGTTAACTCACCAGCTAGGCTAGCCCAATTTTGGGGGCCCTTTGTCATGGCCCTGACCACACCCACCACAGTGTGCTCGGCAGACGTCCATTTCCTTACATCGGCATGCACGTGGATCATTGCTATATACATGGAAATTTGTTAACTTTCCAGCTAGGCTGACCCCCCTGGGCTCCCGGTCTATATGTTGGCGGTCTCCCAAATTGTCAGCATCTTTGTTCGGGTGGGCGCTAGTCAGAAGTCAAAAACCCAGAATGCCGTATAACCAGGGATCACACCCAATTTTACGATACAACCTGGGAAGCGACATTGTGGGGATCACTCAATGAGGATACGACGTTTTAACTTATAATTCGTTAAACAATCCACAAGGGAAACTGACTAGGTAAATTTGAATACATTTTCAAAGTGAACAAAGAAACTGGCAGGAGCGGGATTCGAACCTAATTAGACCTCCGGGTTACCGCCGATGCCGGCCGGCTGCTGCCCTTTTCTATGTTTTTCTTGTGCTGAACTGTGTGGGGGGCCATTTCCCCCAAGTGGAAAAAGTGGGTGGGCCAATCCCCCCCCCCCCCCCCCATACCTTAGTCTATGATAGACTGAGTATCAGACGTTGCATGCATTGCATGCTCGTCGTACGCGTTGCACGATACGAGCGGCTATTACATAGGCTACCCATACTACGTACCACGGCCACGTACGGGCCTGCATAAATAGCAGTTATAAAGACAAAACGAGGATCGAGAGCATCTGTGTTGTCGATATTCATGCATGTGTTCCTTCCTCCATGATTCATGCTGATCGTAAAGTATTACAAATTAATTTGGCCACCACCAATGTTAAAAAGGCAATAAGTATGGTCCAAGTTACCCAGACTAGGCTTTAGATTCTTGGTCCTAAGATGTGGCGAGGCGCAAGTTTTCTCAGTGTAGGCCTATACATCAGAATTTTTCATTTGAGCCCAGAGATGGAGCCTGAATTTATGTTCAAGTATTCAATACTTCAGGTTGGCAATGAAATGGAAAATATTATTGAAGATGAAGACGAAACTGACTGATGAGTCGCCAAGGGATGAGAAATGGCCCACAATATAACCCGACGTAGGCCTATGTTTAGCAGCGTAGCCAGGACTCGACTGTCTCCATGGGGGAAGAGTGGGGGGGGGGGGGGGGGGGGGGGGGGGCTGGTTGTTACTTACAGTAGGGGGGGGGGCGCTCACAGTGTTTTTTTTCTTTATATTACTATTATTTTCCTCGTTTGCGAAATTTTCAGTGGGGGGGGGGGGGGGGGCGACTGCGGAAAGACGATTTTTATGGGGGGCGTGCGCCCCCCCCCCCCCCAAGTCCCCCAAGTTCTCCCCCCCCCCCCATCCTTAGCTACGCCGCGCGCTGCCTATGCTTGTTGTAACCATGGAGGAAGGATCCTTCCTCCATGTTGTAACCCCTGAACTCGATTATTCGAATCAGCTTATAGTTGAGGCATTTTACGCGCTGTGAACATGAACTACACGTACTGCAAACTCTATACCCGGTGTCATGTTGATGCGCATTATGTAGCAAGCAAGCTAGCTACATCAATCGTCAACAAAATAGAATATTTTTTTTCTTCGTAGTCTCCTGCATTAACAGTGTGAACTGCATATTCCAGGATTCATTCCACAACATATACAGCCTTAGCATTCATGCACAGCATCACTTGTCATAACAGGAGGATTTTAGTCACGCATCTGAGGCCGTAAGCCAGCACATCGACTCCGGGAAAAGACCGACCATGACTTCGACCGCCGGAGCGGATAGCCGGTTCCGCCGTGCGTCCACGGGGACCGCTTCGTACGACAAGTGGAAGCTGTACCGGCAAAGATCGGAGTCTCATTCCGGCCATCATGCAGGCAGAAATGTCATCTCCAGGCTTGCTGGAGGTCAGTGCATGATACGGATCATTTCCCAATCAGAAAATCGTGAAAGGGTCTTTAGTTTAGAGTTGCCATATTAATTAATTATTTAAATAAATAATTTAATTAATTAATTAATTAATAAACCTTTTCGACATTCTCAACAATGCATTGTGGGTTTGGAGGCCAAACAAACCATGTAATTTATACACAAACCTATGGCACTGTGAACCAGTCCAAATATGAATTGAATTTATGCTAAATATCTGTCGTGAGTTGAGCGATACCCTTTTCACATATCTTTGCATGGAACATTTATAAGGACAATAATAAGCAGAAAAATCTATTTTAAATGGCAATAAAAATAAAGGAAATAGTGTACCAGTTTAATGATGAATGCAAATTTCTGGAATTAGAACAGCTAATAATGTCACATTATTAGCTAATCAGAAGAGGATTTTTGCAAGCATAACAACGAACATGTGACCAATGCGACCAATCACGTCCGTTCTAATGTGCTTGCTCTTCTAATGCCAGTTAGGGCTGATGCAGTTCCCATGATGCTTTGAGAATGTCGAAAAGGTTGATTAAAGAATGGGATGGGATGGGATGGGATGGGATAGGGTGAGTGGGGTGGGTTGGGATGCTGTGGGATGCGGTGGGATGGGATGGGATGGATTCTTTAGATTTTGTTTCCTGGAAATACATTTTGGAGAAACATTTCAAATTATGTTAAAAAAACTTAAAGGGACACATTGCCTTGGGGCCGCCTAATTGGGCCGCAAAAGCATCAGTCCCAAAATTTATTTAGAAAGATCAATCAAAAGTAGAATATATTATACAACACCTGAATAAATCCCAGCCATCCGATTGGTGGATCGTCGATCACGTGCATTGAATTATTTGACCCATCACACGACGCGAACCCGCACCGCCAAAAACGTTCTATCACATGGTTCTATCAAATTCAAACGGTGCGCGCGCATTGATAGAACCAAAAGAACTTCCCTAATTTCACGGTCACTATTGGTGGCGCTACAACAGGGCTGTCATTCACACAACATGGCGGCCGAGTTTCCCGAACTTAACTGCCGCGGTTTGTTCTCCTAACAGACGACGAAATATTGGAACTCGTAGGCGATGCTGACGCTCTAAATACAAAGAGACAAATCAAATATGCAGTGAAACGATTAGATGAATTTGCAAGACACGCAGGAACAACAATTGAAGCTTTAACTGATTCGGATCTCGAAAAAATTTTGTCGCGGTTTTATGCGGGAAACGGCACGTTGTACACCAAGAAATCCATGCATGCAATCTGTCGGATTTATTCAGGCGTTGTATAAAACAAATAATGAATGTTTTACATTCGTGCAATGGTAAGAATAATTTCATTCGGTGACAGATGGAATGTCCCATTCCACCTGTCACCTCATGAAATTATTCTTACCATCGCACTCATAAACATTCATTATTTGTATGATAACGTACCTGATCATCCCTTGAAAATGCGCCGTTTGCCTGAAAGAAAAATCATTTTTGGGATGCCAGTTTGTTTTGGAAAAGTCGGACCATTGGAAACTTGGAAAATTCAGAGTGGCGCCCTTGGTCTGAGGCCCTTTGGCTCCATAGAGGCTACACTACATGTATGTGTGGTGCCAGTCTGAAAATCCAGATGTTAGGGCTTGCACTTGGAGTTTTCCCACATTTTCCCGTAACTATTACACTGTTTACATGTACATGTAGTATAAGTTTTTATGCTAGGTACTTGGAAATAGATCATGTAAGGTGATGAAATTTTGGGGATTTTGTGTGCCTTTAAAATGTTTGTAATGACTCTGTAACACAAATACACAACGAATGGCGACAACTTTGGGAGTGATTTCTAACCAGGGTTGATAAAAATCATGATTTAAAAAAAAAAATTAAAATCGGATTTTAATTTGCATCAAACATTTGTTTCAAATAAGTCAATTTAAATGACCATCATTGAAAGTCAAGTATAACCACCCACAATTGTTCATGAAATCAGTACTGAAATCCCTTTTATTGATCATATTCTTTTCTAGAATACAAAGTTTGTCTTAAAATCTCTGTTACAGCATCACCATCATACTGCACATTTCTCATCCAGGTTGATAACAGGAACCCCCCTCCTCTCTACACACAACCATGGTGGAATAAAACTATTTAATGGAGCCAAGTTTTTAACGCACTGTCTTTATTTTGATCCTGTAAAAGTTTTAACGATTTTTGCGGTGGAAATATTGTCCTTTTGCATTTGCAGCTGTAGAATGGGAACCAGACAATTGAACTTTCAATAGACAGAGCACCATTGAAGATTTAGGCCTATGTTAAAATATAGACGGTTTAGCAGAGACGATGAGGCAAAATTTACAATTTTGGAAAACGTAAATATTTATTAAAAATCATTAAAAGTCCCAACACAACATTTCTTAATTGTCATTTTTATACAACTCAGCAGAAAGTCCTTAATGCCTGATGAACTGGATACAAATTGCCACTCGGGGAGTGGGGGGGGGGGAAGGGGAAGGGGAGGGTAAGGGGAAGGGGGAGGGTCGGGGCAGGGGGGGGGGCAGGGGGGGGGTGGGTCGGTGTGGGTCGGTGTGGGGCGGTGTGGGGGAGGGGGGTCAGGTCAGGTCGGGGGGGGGGGGGGGGTATCAATTGATAGGCACATTACAACATGCATGAGTTATTTAAACCATGGAGGTATAAAAGGTTTAAACCTACAAGTGTATACAGAGAGGAATACTGTATCATACATGCAGGTAGTACATTACACACACAATGTACATGTACTTCAGAATCATGCATTGTACACAAGATAAATGTAGTACACTGTTTCAGGAAACTGGCCTTATACATCCCTTTAGAGTGAGTATAAGCAATTTAAAGTTAATGACAGTCAGGTTTGAATAACAGAAATTGTTTTTACATTTACAAAAATAACAAATAAAATTTTAAAAATCAATTTTTTTCCAGTGATTTAAATCGTGATTAAAATCAATGATTTAAATCGAGTGATTTAAATTTTGAAAAAACCTGTTTCTAACATACACTATGAATGGAGTAATGATTTATTTCAGTTGGAACCGATTGAAAATCATGAACATCATGGTTACACGTATCTTGAATTAACTTTGCAAAAAGTTGTGAGCAAGTGCTAACAAACCATCCAACATGTCTGAATTGGTACATTATGTATTTTTGGAGTATGGAACTGTTTTTGTTGTCCAGTGGTTTGGACTTTGGCCATGCTGATGCAGGGTGATTCCATTGCTGTTAATATAGTACATTGAACCATGATTAAACCTGATATGCCTGTCCCTCAATACCTGGAGGCTGGATTGTATAAAATAGGGAGCACCACTACAGTAATAACCAATAGTAGTATTGGATATCACATTAGGATTTTTCTGGCAATTGTACTAACCTCAGCTGTCCAGTTAGAGAATTTTCTGACTCAGTGATTTGTTGAGTCTCTCTTTTTCCCCCTAGTTAACTCCCCCCCCCCCCCCCCCCTGCTCCTACATACATGTATGTACCTCAACAAAAATGGTAGAGGCCATATGAGGTTGAATGGACTCTTTAGCAAATGTGACCCGCTCTGCAAAAAGGGCACATAAGTTGCTGTATGCTTTTACGAGTTATGGGCCGTGAAGAGGGTGAAAAATTCTTCAAACAAGTGATTTTGAAGGGAGGGAATTTTTTGCATCTTTGATACCTATATTATTCTATTTCATAACCAAAATCTTTGATTTCAGTGAATAAAGTTGAAAAAAGAATGTTTTTGTCGAGTGCTTCCATATATTGCTTTGCTTTTTGTTTTTTTAAATGGCTTGTTTCTCCTCAAGTCTATATCCTTCCTCCATGGTCAGTTCAAGAAATTCCTGAAAACAAACATGCAAATTTCCAAATATCTCGTGAGAGACCTCAGACATTATACCATATGAAAGCTTATAAAATGGCCTTTCCAGCTATATAAAACACTATTTTCAAATTTTGCAACATAAGTGCCCTTTTTGCAGAGCGGGTCACAAATAGGATCTGCACCACGTGTAGCATACTAGTCAATACTTCAAAGGTGTTTTAGTTCATATAAATGAAATTTGATGTGTTAAAAATTAAGTTGACAGTGCTTATTACATATGTAGGTGTTGGTCTTGGTATTATAGTGGCCCATACACATACATGTCTAAGTGAGTGAGTGCAAATCAAGAATGTTTCTATTCTGTATAATCACATAATCAATGATCATGCAAAATCTCATAGACAGACAAAAACTGTAATCTGCAAAAATTTCCTCAACCTCTTGAATACAGATGACGGCCATAGCCGCAGTTTTGAAAAAGACTACCCTGCCGGTTATCATCCATTGTTTGCCTATTGTTTGCAATACGCTTGGCTGCACAAGCCTGTCCTGGCATACCAGCAACCCGGACATAAGGGCCGTGGACATTCAGCTCAGTTGTTTATTATCTGTTGCATATTACTATGTGTTACAACAACACAAACAAGATCTAAATACTTGTTTTCATGGGAAGTGAAAGAATGTTGTAGCGTATCAATTCTTAGAAAATCCTTTTATCAATATGTGCAAGATGACGCTATTTTTTTTCTGGTCACACGAGGCATTCCTTGTCAAAAGAGCGTAAAAGAACAGTCCTTCAAAATCACCCAACAAAACAGTTTTGAAGTATTGGCCACAATACTATGGTCCAAACAACTTAGCTGTTTAACCCCTTGCATACGGATGACGCAAATATGCGCAAAAAAAACAGTGCCACCAGGCCGGATGACGCAATTGGCCGCCGTTTGTGCAGTTTCAATCCATTGTTGGATTATTGTGTATAGGTTACGCTTGACTGCACAAACACATTGTAGCGGTTCGCTTGGCTGCCAGAGCCGCACCCCGACGTCTCCCGTAAAATACCGTACTCAAGGGGTTAAGAAAATTAAGTTACAAGTGGAACCTACTCCAAGAAAAGCTTGATATTTGTACACAAAGCTGTGGAGACACTGCTGTTCTGCTTTGAATGACATCACACTTTGGCTTATGAATATGGAAATTCTCAATTAGCATAAAAACCAAAATGTTGAAATTATTGTTACAAAGGAGATGGAGAGTCATAGTAACATTTCAGGAAAGCTGTCATGCATGTATTCAAGCCATAAAAATACTTTTACATGGTTCGTTTAAAATGTAAAGTTGTATGGCTAATTGCTCTCACATGTGAGCAATAAACAATATGTGCATTGTGCGTAACCACACCATTTACACAATTTTGTGATTTTTTTTTGTAGTTTTGTTTTTGTTTCTCTCATATTTGTTGTGACAGGTTTGTCCAGAAGCTGTCCTCTTTCACACAGGTTGCATCACTCAAAGTTAAATCATTTTATTGTTTTTTTAGACAGCTGTTGAACCCTCAGAGGAAAATGTTTCATTTTGGAAAATGACACATTCCAAAACAGGAAAACAAAGTTTCCTCTTCAGTTAAGTTTCCAATTCCATTTTTTTAGTCATGACCAGTTTTTATACACAAATTGTGACCTTCCACATGATTAAATTGCACTAATCCTTAAATGTAGTTCAAGAATACATGTGATATTTTTGTAATTATATTTACCTAAAATCAGGGCTAAATGCCTCTCTGGGTAAAAGGGTAAATGATCAGAGGTGGTAGGATTGGCAACATTTTGAATTGCCAACCCTACCGCCATTATTGTTTTCCTTGGCCCATATCTAAATATAAGATAATTCTTAACAACATATTCCAGATATATACATTTGTGTATTATCCCCCTGTACGTATAGACCCGGTGTCACGGTCTCATTTATCCAGTGTGCCCAGTTTTCCAGGACACTATTTAATGCTACTGAACTCTAACAAATTATGCATGCGCAGTGATGTATTTGTTAGGGTTCAAGCGTTAAGTAGCGTTCCGGAAAACTGGGCACACCGGATAAATGAGACCGTGACACCGGACGGGGTTACTCGGTGAGACAAACTAACATCCCCAGTAAATTTTATGTAATTTCATGGGCCTCCCTTGAATCTATATGGCAAGGACTAGACTACAGTGCAAGCTTTGGTTTAATGTTCACTTGGATACCAATGCCATTTTGTTTTAAATGTCTAAAGAATTATACATTAAAACTGTATACATGTACATGTAGATGTGTATTGGCAATCAACTCAGTTAAAGCATGGAGGAAGTTTCTTCCTCCATGGTTAAAGCATTCACCTGCTGATGCACACCATCCAATGCACTCTATTATGCAAATTAATTTTTTGCTCGAATTTGTTGGAGCCTTTTTTGTTAGTTTTGCTGGCACAGCTGTGCCACACCTGCACATAAATTTTGAAATTATAATTGATAAAATATTTACATGTCAAACATGTAAAACAACCACTCTAGACTAGAGATGCTGATTTGTGCTAGCTGTGGATAAAATTGTGTTTTAAGCATGTTTTAGTTGCATTGGATCTTGTCATAGTTCTGTGCACACAAACCGCATAATTACATGTACCATAATGTGGCAGGCTCTACAAAATGAGTCTCTTATTGAGAAACTGAAAGTTTTGAGATTCAGTTTTTAACTTCACAGGAAGAACAATTCAGCATTCTCTTTGTAGCATTATATGTATTTAGAATCTTGGTTCTAGATGTTGATGCGTTGTCTTTGTTGTTCATATGACTCATGATTTTGACCAGCAACCCCACTGAAACTAGCATCTTGGGAATTCCATATGACTGGGGGTGTGGCAATCTCATGCAAATGACATGTACATTCAATTTATGAATTATTCATTTCTTATACATTACAAACTCTTCCCCGCGTGACAGACCGATATTGGCGCGATCAACCAACACTTATGCACGAACAATAAATTGCAGGTGATCATGCCTTGCACAACATTTTGTGGATGCTGATTGCTTCCTTCAGAAATCGGAAGGAAACTTTTGCAGGTTTATTATCTCATATGAATCACACAAAGTATGAACGCTGCCTGCAACTTTGTTATCAGTTCTAACAATGCCATTATCATATCTTTAATCCTAACAGTCCTGAATCTTTAAATTTTAATATGATTTTCCACACAACCTAAATCAAAAGAAAAAAGTCTTTAGGGCTGTCCCAAATATACCGAATATTTGACAGTCAACCGAACATTCAAATAATTTTTGGCAGGTTCGAATATTCAAAATAAATATATGCACATACAGATACGACTCTGCTGCTATTTTATAAGAAAAAGTTACCGCGCTTAGCAGTGTCAAATGCCGTAGTTTTGCCGACGGTCACTTTTTATGGACGGTTTATTGTTTCCGTCCGGTAAAACCCTTATTAAGAAAATTATTGCAAAAACGCAGGCTGGAGTTTGGTTTCTTGTTATAACATTAAACCCGCAATCGGGCGCATGCAAAAAAATGTTGATCGGGCGGTCTATAATATCTATCGCCGCACACAAAACACCGCCGTGCTTTGCGTGTGACTTTTTACCAGCAGTTGCAGCTGAGGCGTGAAAAACTTGATCAGCGAGTATCGAATATTTAAAATTTTCAGTCAACCTAGTTTTTAATAATCGAATACTAAATTATTTGAAAGTGAACAGCCCCAGAGGGGGGAGGGGGAGGTCATTACATGTAATCATCAGCGCTCCCTAGGCACTGGTCAAGTTCATCGTGCACATTGTTCACATTTTACGCATGATCTGCTCCAGCTACATGTAATTGTTGCACTTTTTGGCAATTGTTTGTGCTTTGTTGAGTATGAAGAACAGTACATTCATGTGCAGTTTTATAGGTCTGCCCATTCGGCATATTCTACACTATAGCCCGTTTCTCAATATGCTCTTACCCGGGTAATTGCAGGGTTAACAACAAATTTTACCCGGAGATTACCCGGATAATGTGGAGCATTCACACTACAATTCTCCGGGTTAGAAATTCTCCGGGTTAACTGCCTCTAAACCCCACTTAACCCGGGTAATTTCTAACCCTGCTCGCGAGGTGGGTTAACCCACCAATCTCGGGGTTAACGACGACCTTGAGACGATTCTCCGGGTTACCAACAATAGTGTGAATGCTCGCCGGGTGAATTCTTCTACCCGGGTCAGTGAATGCGCTTCATCGTGTTTATCGGCCAGCTTATGGCTCCATTTCTAAACTCATGGCACTCAATCAAAAACCCTGCGAGTTGGCATCGATATATTTTTGAATCACCCATATGCAACTGATGAGTGCCACTTGCCAAGGCACAAAAGCATGCTCTTGCTCATAAGAGGATCTGAGAACTACGATCCTCTACTCGCACCTCCAACCACCAAACCTAACCTAGTCACAGCTCCCTTATGTCCGCCCATCTCCACCATGCTATACGGACATATAACAAGCAAAAACCCATACTTAAGATCGACTCTACACGAGTTCGGGATTAAGTGACACAAGTCACCAGAAGGGAAGCGCCATCATTCTCTCAAACTCAAACCGTTTTGCCGGAATCAAGCCATGATTGGCCCACTTCTGGTCTTGTACCATTTACACTGTACGGTACTGCCGGAATGAACCCATGGTAGCCAGCATCGGCCCAGTACCACTGCATCATGTTTGTTGGGAATGCACATTCTCCGGGTTACCATTCGCATAGTGTGAACGCGGCTACAAGCAAGTTACCCGGGTGCATGCTGATAAGCGGGTAAGCAGAATTGCGGGGTTAATTTTGTAGTGTGAAACCGATTCCCTGGGTTAGTTTCTACCTGGGTAATAAATTACTCGGGTAAATTCAGAGTAGTGTGAAACCCATATAAGGAGATCTTTTTTCAGTGCAGAAAATGTGATGCAACTTGACTTTCAGATTATACAATCTGTATAATGCATATAAGCCTGCCCTTATGTACAGCATGTGCATGCAGCCACAGGATTTCTGCTTCTGACAGTTATGCAAGAAAATCCTTTGTAGTGCACACAGTGACCAGCAGTTATGCAATGCCTGGGTCAACATACTTTGTCACTAGTGAACCCACCATCACCTGATGATCAGTGGCACCATTGAGTACAGCATTCAGCCCCCATTGCAATGGCCATTTTTAAACTGGCCAGCTTTCCGTTAGATGGCATGGATGGTGAAGGTGAATTGCTGTAGTCTGTAACTCAATGAAATTATTCTTTTTGCTTAAAAGAAGCTGACATACATTGTATTTGAAGAGCTACACGTACAAACTGACCACATACTCATTTTCATAAAGCCCTGTGATGACTGTGAGTGGTGTGCATGTTTTGTTCATGCACTGAGCACATGTTGGAGCAATCTCCATGGTTGGAGTGAGTGGCATGCCTAATGCATGCCCAATGGGTTTGTGTGCAGCTAGCTGACAATACACTGAATGACCTTCTCCTGCACTGTTCTTTCCCATTGTGTGGCTACAGTGGACCCATTGAACTTTAGAATATTATATTATTATGGCAGAATTGCCCATCTTGATTTTCACCCATTTCATAGATGTTGCAACAGCATAGATACATGTATTAATTTTCTAAGGAAGTCGTCTGTGTATAATAACAAAGCAACATATTGAGCAACTGAACGTACTGATTTTGAGGATATGTGCACTGCACTGTACTGGTACACTGAATTGAACACTGGTTGTTTCATTGCCCTGCAACAAAGCCTGGAGTAAGTGTCGGATCAGACTGTGCTTTTGTTATTTGCCACGTGGAACTGGAAAAGGAAATGCCTATATCCGAACCATGTAAGTTGAGTTTTGTATTTTACTCGCATTTTGATGCACTTTTTAAACTCCGCTACATGTAAAATATATACAGTTATGCCCAAAATTATTAATACCCTATACAAAATCTGGTAGTTTACTTTTCTCTCACATGTAGAAGCTGGATTGGCGGAACTTGGGCTTTACTTAATTACTTTTAGTTGGCATGTACAAATCTACAAATGTATATATTTTGGTTTCACATCATTAGCATAAAAGTAAAAATAATAAATAAAATGATTCACAATACCCCGAATTTGGCATCTGGGTATGAATAATTCGGGGCATATACATGTATTAATGTCTGAACTTGCATCACGAGGCTCCTGTGTATACGTGTACAATTACAAATGTATACTGTATACTTGTACATTGTAGCAAGATATGGGACAATTTATAAGGTTTTACCATGGAGGTATTAAAAGGAAGGAGATCGAACGGCCCACAGATCAAAGGCACTAACTCCCACGCCGCGCTCGTAAAACGCTGGGAGGTTACCGATAACGAAAAACCACAGACATCAATCATGCACGCAATGATCGGGCTGGAGTTGGCACCCGCAAGGCACGCTGGGAAGTATTATGCCAGAGCGCGCATGCGCTGTACTAGCAACACTCGACAAAATGGCGGCGTACGGCAAAGACGATTTTTACACTGAATCCGACTTTAGCGATCTTTCGGAGGATGAAAGTGAGCAAAAAGACCATTTTGCAACAGATTTTGATGTGGAAAGTGAAGGCGATGAACATGACAATACGTACTGTACATTGTATTTGTCAGCGACCAGGAACGACAGAAATGGTCGCTTGCGATGATACATGCGATATCGAATGGTTTCATTACGAATGCGTCAGGTTATCGTCCGAAACTATTCCTGATGAAGATTCATGGATTTGCGACCGCTGTCGCCCTCCATGGTTTTACAATCACAACGGGTCATGGAATGTACCCTGTGCCAAACATAGGCCTACCAAAAACTATTTTTGTAAATGTGTCCTCCAGCTACATGTCCGATCACGAATGTCAAGCAGAATATGCCAATGTTGATGTGTGTTTGCTGTATTTTACATTACAATGTATACGTGTACATACATTTGTACATTTAAGCTTAAGCCTTTTTAATCCGGCACGTATGCTAGGGACATTAATTAATGTGTAAGGGCATTGTTCATTTAATGACTCGTTTTCTCAATATAAAATTGTGATAATTTGTGTGTTTTTTTTTGGGGGGGGGGGGGGGGTTAATTCATACAGTTCTATTTAAATTCAAATATTGGAATTTTTAAAATTAAGATGACCGTCTGCCTTTTATTCATTGAAAAAGGCATGAATAAAGACAAATTTGAAGAATGTTAGTTTTAAGCATTTTTTTTAGTCACAATCTACACTCTGATTTATGTGCAAAATAATGACACTTTTATACTCTGATCATTTCAGGGAAAAAAAAAATCAAACCTGCTTTAAATCAATTTTCCTTTGCTCTGTAGAATCTGATAATATCCAAATTTGAAACAAACTGTTTCTTATGACTTGCTCTACAAAACTATATCAAAAACAAGTTTCTGTAGAAAATGTATTTAAAACATTTAAATGTGCATGCCATGCTAAAATCAAACACTATCCAGCAGTCACTTTCTCTAGGATTTTGTTGATCAGATACTGAGAACTACACGTAGAAGTGAACAATAAGCTTTTTGTTCCAGCTGTTGGCTTTTGTCGGATTCACCATTCTCCAACCCACATGTTTGAAATTCTCAACCGGTCAACCATGTCAAAAGTACTGGTGTGCAGGTGTACATACATACATGTATGCATGGATGCGGATGAATGGAAAGATGCTTTGACCTGTGTTGATCAATACATGTACATGTACTTATCATATGACTATCTGCAAACGAGTTATAGGTCAGGTCTAAAAAAAATATGAAACTGAATAGTGGAAATAAAACTGAATGTTAACAAATCCGGATTTATATCCCACCACTAGTCTTAGTGACTAATTTCTGAAATACATGTAATAATGCATAATTTAGGTATGACAATGACACTAGACAGTACAATGTAGACTGTGCCTACCCACATGCATACTGTACTGTGGAGTGAATTTTGCGTGGGTATTACCATGGTATATATTACTCATACATGTAGAAACAGTTCTTTTAGTATTTCATCAAGCATTTCATTCATGTACACATGTATGTTAAAACAATTGTCTGGTATAAAAACATTCTTTTTGTAGAAATTATGCCAGTTAAACACTATGGTAAAGCTTTATCCTCCTATGCAAACTTTACAGTGTGTACATGTAGCATTAACATGTGGGTACAAATATGTTGGACTTGATTGACAGTGCGTGAAGCCGTATTGTGGGCCGCCGTATTGTGGGCCGGAGTATTGTGGGCCGGAGTATTGTGGGACGGAGTATTGTGGGACGGAGTATTGTGGGACGGAGTATTGTGGGACGGAGTATTGTGGGACGGAGTATTGTGGGACGGAGTATTGTGGGACGGAGTATTGTGGGACGGAGTATTGTGGGACAGAGTATTGTGGGACAGACATAAGATAGGACTACTATCTGCATACCATGTACATATATTACCGGCAGTGTTGCAGTCGAGACCAAGACCGAGACCAAGGCTTTCAAGACCAGGACCGAGACCAGCTTTTTCGAGACCGAGACAAGACTTCCGAAACCGAGACTATAGGGATAGGGACCAAAAAACAGGCACTAATCTGGGGAAAAATGTAGGGAGCCCCACCCTCTAAGACAAATGCTGATCGCACTGGTCAATGATGTGAACATTTTTTTCCCAAAGGTGCTGAAGACAAAAATATTGAATCCGTGAAATTTTACACATGGCATACATGTACTCGAGTCATTTTCAGGTCCGTACATTGTACAGTACAATACCCTCAACATGTACAGACCAAAACTGGCAAACTGCATTAATTATGTACATTAGTCATATATTGTATACGTATAAAATACATGTCCACAGTGCACTGGATGTACACATGCCTTTACTTTAGTGCATCCTTATCACATACACCCGGTAGAATTGATCACCCCCTCTATTGGGCGGGCATATGACATGCATGAAGGGCATTATTCCAGGCTGAAGTTTCATGGTTATGTAGAGGGCTCCCTCCTGACAAAGGATTCAGCAAACAGTCAACCATGGCAGAGGCGGCCTGAGGGGAACTACTTTGCTACACGTACCACTCTGCATATTAACCCTCCTACTGTTATAACTATCATAACCTATCAAAAAACCTAAGCCCTTCCTCTCCATCAGCTTGTGTGTTTCAACATGAAACTCGATAGGTTTTGATAGGTAGGGTAGTTGGCTCCATTTTGGCACCGAGAGAGGGATAGAGGGCTAATAATTAGTCTGCAACCTCTACTCAAAATATTAGAGGTTCCATGATTTTTAGGAAGTATTCAAGGTTGGAAGTATTGAACTTTGAAGGCTGATTTTTTTTTATGCACTATGTGCAATACATGTACCGGTAAACATCTAAGTTTCATTGCAGTTTTATACACATGTACATACATGTATGTATGTTAAATTAATAGAGGCTCTGGTACATTTGTACGTAAGAGATTATACTTACCAGAGTATTCCGGGAATGAGGGCGCAGTTGACACATTCTAGGGGTCCGAACTGGTGTGATTTCATTTTTCATGTTTATTTTTTGATATTGAAAAATGTTTAGACAAGTGTTTTCAGGTGTCTTGTGTGTCCAAACTTTTGTTCGAACAAATGTTTCCATCGTCTTTTCGATTGCACGAAAAATTGCACAGAATGCAGATTCGGTTACCACATCCCCCATAGCCTTGTGTGCATTTATCTGCCACGTTTGTCCCGAAAGAAAAATCATTGAATCTTGTTGTGCACTTGTGCAGTTGGAATACCAAACTGGCTTATTAATTTAACCCTCCTATACTTATAACTATCACAGCCTATCAAAATCTCTAAACACCAACTCTGACAGTTTGTGTGTGTTTCAATCTGAAATTTGATAGGTTTTGATCTGTACAGCAGCTGGGTCGATTTTGGCCTTGAGAATAGGAGGGTTTTAAAGGTAGTGTACATGATTGGTAATCCTCCAATTTCTTTTTACTGAATTATTACAAAATACCTTACTAGACTGATAAGTTAATAGCAGTCTCAATCATCCTGTGAAATGATGGCCACCAGGTGCGCTGTCGTTTTCAAGAAAAGTGAAAATTTATAACATTTTTTAACGAGTGTTCGGCCAAACAATCGGATTTGTTTAAATACTGCCCTGTATTGTCCGAATGTAGTTAGACCGCATTGTGTCTAAAATGGGTTAACAATCCGAAAACGGGCGTACGCGTAGTGTGCCGAAGCAACGCGTTGTTGGCCGTTTGCCGCGTGATGTACAATGTACACGTACCGCTCGGCCTCTGTACATGTACATGTTATGTTACCAATTGAAAATGATCCCATTTGTGACCCGCTCTGCAAAAAGGGCACTTATGTTGCAAAATTTGAAAATAGTGTTTTATATATAGCTGGAAAGGCCATTTTATAAGCTTTCATATGGTATATGTCTGAGGTCTCTAGCATTTTGCAATCACGAGATATTTGGAAATTTGCATGTTTGTTTTCAGGAATTTCTTGAAATGACTTAAGGAGAAACAAGCCATTTAAAAAAACAAAAAGAAAAGCAATAGATGGAAGCACTCGACAAAATTTTTATCTTTTTCCAACTTTACTCACTGAAATCAAAGATTTTGGTTATGAAATAAAATAATATAGGTATCAAAGATTCAAAAAATTCCCTCCCTTCAAAATCACTTGTTTGAAGAATTGTTCACCCTCTTCACATTGAACGGCCCATAACTCGTAAAAGCATACAGCGACTTATGTGCCCTTTTTGCAGAGCGGGTCACATTTACAAAAATTGGGCTTATTTTACAAGAGGGCGCTATACCAAATCTAGTGAGCTTACCGACCGACGGTTGAAAAACAATGCCGTTTTTCTCGGTTTTTTTCACCATCCAAGAACACAAAACTTTGAACAGGTCAGTGGAACGATATTTCCTATAAAAATACTATTCCCCAAATCCGTCCATTTCTGAAAATTGCAACAATGACCTACATGTACAGTAATGAGAAAAATGTGATGGGGATTTTTTTGTTAATACTTTTTGCAAAGTTGTGTTTTGGCTAACTGATCAGTGTTGACCACCAATCACTCACACCACCAAGCTTGTACATGTATTTGCACCAATGCTACAGTTCAAAGCATGGTAACATCCTGATACAAGTATCACTCATGCAAACCCACTGATCTCCAGAGGTATACAAATCTGGAGATCTTATTGTTGGACATTGTGCTTCGTACGAATATAGGCCGGTTCATACTTCACGCGAATTTGAGTACGAAGCGAATTCACCTGGGTAACGGCGAACGTCGCAATGAAACATCTATTGTTGACGTCATCACAAAATGCGCTTCGCTTTCGCATTCGCATGAAGTATGAACCGGCCTTAACCCCTTGAGTACGGTTTTACGGGAGACGTCGGGGTGGTTCTGGCAGCCAAGCAAACCGCTACAATGTGTTTGTGCAGTCAAGCGTAACATAAAAAATAATCCAACAATGGATTGAAACTGCACAAACGGCGGCAAATGGTGTCATCCGGCCTGGTGCCACTTTTTTTTTTTACGCCATGGCATCATCCGTACGCAACGGGTTAACTGTTGCCAGCAGCCACCATTATTGCCACTTGTGATGAAATCATTGCTGCCCAGCCTATACATTGTGTAGCGCCTGCTTACATTTGTACGTCGTACATAGTTTTATGTACGTTCGTGCATTTCATAGAGTGGAAAGATGGCGGATGGTGTCGTCAACTTGAACAACCAATGATCTATCTAATTACTACATGGAGATCAGTGTACAAACCTCATTGGAAGTCATTTAAGCCAGGTTTGGTTTACTGGCTGACTGTTAACATAGCCCGGCGATAGCGCTGAAATTCTTCTGGTCAGAATGGGTACCAGTGATTTGACTTTTGTACTCTTGGCCCAATCAGTTGTTGGACTAGTTGGACACCTCGTGATTCGTTCAGATATATTTGCTCAAAGTACCCACATAACCTGAATACAGTGATTTCGTTCAGGGTTACATTTATTCACTTGTACAGTATATGTACAATGGGACAAATGAATTGGTACAAAGAGTGGGCACTGTACGAGCAGGTTCTTTGCACAGCATCTGGTATTGTTATATCGGAAACCGTTTTTATTGGTCTAAATTGGCTGTAGTTTGCTGCAGACATCATTAGTCTCACAATACCATCTTGTACATGTATAGTACCTCATTTCAAGTTTACAGGAGAGCATCAAATGTGTGGCGAATGCACTGGTACAGACTACAGAGCAATAATGCCCCCAAATTCAAACATTGATTCAAGTGGACCTGGCATCCTCTCAATCTCGAAGCTCAAAATAAAAGGTTACACAACAAACGGTTGTTTTCATTTTTTGCCCATCTTTCCACTAACAAGTATGATATGTAATTTTGACTCCTGCCATGTGGGGCATGAGCTTTTTATTCCCGTGAGGATGCGCGACGTTCTGCAGGGCGTGATTTTCATACAAATAGACATTGGGCTAGTAGTACCGGTACAAGTATTACCCACGTGATGATAATTTCTGGAAGTCCAGTGTCCATCAAAATCCACATGCGACATTCTGTATATTATGTGCAGTGCAGTATGCTTGTAAGCATATTTTATTGGATTCACTGGCCGGTCCCACACTGGTTAATTATTGAATTTGTCAAGTGAATAAAAATAAACGAGGTACCCTGTACAATGTACATTCATTTTTGAAACACTAAAATTTAAAAGACTTAATTGAAAGAAAAGCCACAGGTCTATGTAGTATGGTGTTGGAGTCCACCTGACCAATTTTTAAATTACTGGACTCGGTCCACAGTCCAGCGTGAATGTCCAGCTCTGTTCCAGGTTAAACATGTTCCACATCACAGCAGTCAACAATTGTTAAAAAAGTCTAACTAGGGGGATGTTCACAAGGGTACATCTATAGGATATGACTGACAAAATGTCCTTGCCTGTAACAGTCCTTCAATATGAAATTCCATGAACACAGCCGACAAGCTTACTTGTCCTTGCATGTATTGTGTATCATGATGATTTATCTCCCCCTTCTAAGTAATGGAACTGTCCAGCATATCTAATGAGTTCCTCTTCCCCAGGAGAGGTGCCTGTCATTGAAAAATAAGTACAGCTTTAGCATGATTATGCAGGATTAGGCGGACACAACACAAGGGTTCGTTAAGTAGGAGTTCCACTTCAGGGACTATGTTCATTCTGTTGATAAGATAGCATATGGGTACTATGGACTCATTTAGTTGATGTACCTGTAGTACCTCAGTCTGCTGTTGTGTTAATACATACATGTAGTTGATGCATACATGTACATGTACATTGTATAGGGAGCAGGCATACTGAGGATAAAGTACATGGTAGTGAGCATCTGATGGAATTCAGAGCATAGGGTTTGCATTTTACGGACGTTGGAAGCCAGCCAGCTGTGTATCTCCAGATCAGTCTCTACAGATATGTACATGTACATACATGTACCTGTTGGGTTTTAATGTGATATTACTGCTGCTGAGTTTGAGGAACTAATTAAGTTGTCCTGTTTTGCTGGCAACTTGTAGAGAACTCTTTTCAGAACTTGACACTAGAATGTCTGGGTATCCGTGGTCCCGTGTGGTGCATCCAGTCATCATTAATTCTAATGGAAATTACGGTGAGTGTTATAATTGTGATAATTGAAGGGGTTCGGATTTGTTGTAATTTACTTTGTAGTGTGTATTTGTTAGTGTCTGTGTGTGTTTTTCTTTTTTGCAACTTTTTGGTTGCTTGATTTTTATAGGCCCCAAAAAAGAATTTGGAGGGAGGGTCAGTCGTCAATGTTTTGTAAACCATCCATGAAAACATGAAAACAATATGTCGTGGGGTAACTCGGAAGTCGAGAGGCAAAAAGTAAGCTGATTTAAAAGTGAGATGGCGAAATGCACGATTGTGTCATCGTAGCTGTATTTAAAGACGTTGATTTTAATAAAACTTGTTCATTTTGTGTGGGGGAAAAAAGTGAGATTTTGAAAATTCCTTAATTTTTTTTTAATACAAAACCTGACTTGACTTTTGTGACATTTAGGGTCAGATGCGGAGGGCAACACAATTTGTTTTGGCCATACTAATGATAATCCAAAATGTTTTCCATTTATTGAAACGCCAGTATTTTTGGATCTTGCACTCCTGGGCACTCGACACCCATATACAATGTACATTGATGATTACAGTACACATGTATTTAAAGTACATGAACATGTACAAATGTGTAGACTGGTTTATTGAATAAATCATCGTGGCTTGCCATGCCAAATTGAGATGACAATACACTGTAAAATCAGTGGTAACAAAAACATCAGTTAATACGAAACGACAAAGAAATATAGGACACAATCACTTATAAAATTATTAAGAACAACGATCAAATAGAAAGACAAGTAACCAGGTATAAAATCTCAAAAAGCATACACAATCCTAATCAATTTTATGATAACCAACCAAAAAAGACACCATCTTTTATGTAAATATATTGTGCATTTCAAATGTAAGCAATTAAATTATCCAAAATGCATTGTTAAAAAGGTCAGTTCATTTATTCATATCAATAAATTTATATTTATTACCAGTCATACAACCATGTACAAATGTGGATGTATAGGGCTTTGTGATGCGTACATGTACATGTACGTCTACTATACCTGTACATTTGCATGTAAATCTGCCAAAGTCAACAATGCAATGATGCAAATACATGAAGTACAGTATTGTCTGTGACCATGCCCCAGATAGCCATGCAGCTAGTTATTTCCTCATTCTAAACCCTGGCCTTTTTACATGCATTTTTAAAGTATGGAGAAATATTTTATCTGAAATGCTGTCATCTTCGAGAAAATTGTATCTGATAAGACGTCCAAAACAATGGAACATTAATTTAAAAAGCACATTAACCCTAACATCCTAGGCATTCATTTGGGGTGAAGACCTGTGTACTACGAAATACTGTACTACATGTACATATGTACAGTATTAGCACCATGTAGGCAGGAGCACTGAGTCTCTCGGTCTTTGATGATTGAGTGTATCATGACAGCAGTCAACATACTTGCAACTACAGAGTACTAGTTCTATGTAATACAGTTAAGTTACTGGGTAAATTATATTTGTGTCAATGAATTGGGTGGCTAAGATAAAAATTGTATCATGGTAGTTCATGCTTTGTTTCCGCCTTTGATGAAAACAGACATTTTGCCTCCAACCCCAGCAACAAACAACAGTAGTACTACATATTACTACATTGTACATACTTTATTTGGGGTGAAGTATCAAATACTGAAAATTACTATAAGCATTGTACACAAATACTAGTGAGAGTACTGCATACTACAGTTTACTACTAGTACCGGTAGTATTTTCTATTTTGTAGCTTTATGTGAGATTGGGGTTAAAGTGCATGAAATCACTGTAAAAACAAAATATTTTTTTCACTTTTCTTGTGACTTGGATGACAGATTGAGCTCAGACTTTCACAGCTTTGTTCACATGAAGTATGAACACTGCCTGCAAGTATTTTGTCAGCTCTAATACCATATCAGCCAACCCTCCTACTATTTAAAAGGTCAAAATCATTCAAAATTTCCTTCCACCTCCCCTGCTATACTTTTACACAGACATGATCAGATTACATGTGGTTTTGTCATAGTACAAAAGGAGGGTCAAAAACATTCACCTTGACTGATTTTGACCCATACAACAACATGGCTCAGAATGTATGTTTGCATAGGAGGGTTTAAATGTAGTGTACACAATTGGTAATCCTCCAATTTGTTTGTACTGAATTATTACGAAATACCTTACTAGACTGTAAGTTAATAGTAGTCTCAATCATCCTGTGAAATAATGGCACCAGGTGTGCTGTCGTTGTCAAGAAAAGTGGAAATTTATATCGTTTTCCAACTGCCCTGTAGCCTTTAGTCAAGGCGCGTGTGGCTACCCGGACGAGTGGCGCGCCCCGGACATGCTGGCATTTAGGTCGCGTCACGCATCCAGGCCGCGTCACGCATCCAGGCAGCCACGCACACCTTGACTAAAGGCTATCATCCGCCCCACGGTAGAAAACGAGTGCCGTTTTTCTCTCGTTTTTTTTGCTATCCAACAATGCAAAACTTTGAGAACAGGTCAGTGGAACGATATTTCCTATAAAATACTAACCCCCAAATCCGCCCATTTCTGAAAATTGCAACAATGACCAATCATGTACACTGCCTTTAAGTACAGGTAGCTTTGAGTGTTGTCTCTGTGTTAACAGCTCTCAACGAAGTGATTTTTTTATTCATGAACATTTCACATTATGTATTTTTTTACCTGATGGACAAATCTAGATCAATTTGCAACCATACAGTACATGTACCGTACATGTTAGTACTTTTGGAGCAATCAAAATACTGTTTGATGTGTCATTCCGTTTTGAACAAACAGCTGTAAACACCCGTCAGTGGTTTGATGTTCCTGAACTGGTGTTCATCCCTAACTTATTTCCTGGAAATTAGGTGGGGAAGAAATGTAGGTACATGTAGGGCATTGCCTACCTACATGTATGTGAGAAAAGTTGAGAAGATAAAAAAAACTTAGGATGTTCAAGATTCTGTGGTCATAGTTGTTCAGGTATTATTACATGGAACATGTTCTTAGTTTCTGCTCCTGGTAGGGCAATATTTTGAGCTATCACCGTTTTAAAATATTGTGGATTTTTGCGTGGTACCTATGATGTATTCCATGCATACTTATGGAACATTAACTTCCACCGTTTTGTACACATTCCGCGCTGTCTGTAAAAGGTCTATGGATTGGTTATCAAACTTGCTTTACATTTTGCTTTCGAGTCAACTCGTACCTTGGCCAACTCGTACCTTGGCCAACTCGTACCTTGGCCAACTCGTACCTTGGCCAACTCGTACCTTGGCCAACTCGTACCTTGGCCAACTCGTACCTTGGCCAACTCGTACCTTGGCCAACTCGTACCTTGGCCAACTCGTACCATGGCCAACTCGTACCATGGCCAACTCGTACCATGGCCAACTCGTACCATGGCCAACTCGTACCATGGCCAACTCGTACCATGGCCAACTCGTACCATGGCCAACTCGTACCATGGCCAACTCGTACCATGGCCAACTCGTACCATGGCCAACTCGTACCATGGCCAACTCGTACCATGGCCAACTCGTACCATGGCCAACTCGTACCATGGCCAACTCGTACCATGGCCAACTCGTACCATGGCCAACTCGTACCATGGCCAACTCGTACCATGGCCAACTCGTACCATGGCCAACTCGTACCATGGCCAACTCGTACCATGGCCAACTCGTACCATGGCCAACTCGTACCATGGCCAACTCGTACCATGGCCAACTCGTACCATGGCCAACTCGTACCTCCTAATTAAGACAACTCGTACCGCGCGACAGGTTTTGCGCGGTGCCGTGTGCATTAAAAAAGATTCATGACAAAATACCTCATTTCAAAAAGAATATGTATTTTCTGTTGGATATACGAACTCTTTACTTCAGTTTTGAGAAATCGGGATGCATTTTTGAGCCTGTTAAAAACACAATGATATTCAAAAACGAGACCCAATGTACACCGACAAGTGATCCTGAAAAACTTCTTGCTGATGCGAATAATGGGTGCATATTCGTTTCCATTTCATTTTGTTTGGGAAAATTGCGAATTGTGAAAAATGCTTTGCCATGTTTTCCCTTTCTTCTTGTGAACTTGGCTAATTTATTTGAATTTGATATAATTTTGTTTATTTTGTTTCTTTTGAAGGATCCAAACATTAATCAACCAATCATTTCCCGTAGTTATTGTGGTGGCGTGGCATCCATTCGATTGGAAGTACGGCGAAATCGTATTAAATGAAGTCCTATTCACGACTTTGACAAAACAATAGTGCGCCATATATGCTAAGTTTCGGCAATACTAATGCACACAAAAAATAAGACGAAAAGCATCAATTGAGTTTGTCATTAAGTGTGGAGCACGGTCATCTTAAAAAAGAAAATACATGTCCACAGTTCAACAAAGTACTACTGTAAACAAATGAATTCCTACGTTCCTTTTCAAGTACAATTAACATGAATGCAGTCTAAAATAAACCCCAACACGACGTAATTAAATTATACACTGGTAAATTGTTATTATAAAGAAATCCACTTTACATTCCTTTTCTAGCAACGTCTAAAATAACAAAAAAGTAGGCCTACAAATTCAAAGCACATCAGTACGGTAAGCACTTATCCAGAACCACCAAAATGACATCGTCGCGCGCATCGCGCCTTGTGCCTATTCAATAAGGCATTGTGCCTATAAAGGCCTAGTGCACTTTCAGTAATACATGACGATGTCATTTTGGTGGTTCTGGATAAGTGCTTACCCATCAGTACGGCCCGGACCATTTCAGTTTCACGGTACGACTTGACTTCCCCGTGAAGGTACGAGTTTGTCCTAACAAGGTACGAGTTGTCCAAGGTACGAGTTGTCCAAGGTACGAGTTGTCCAAGGTACGAGTTGTCCAAGGTACGAGTTGTCCAAGGTACGAGTTGTCCAAGGTACGAGTTGTCCAAGGTACATGTACATGTACGAGTTGACCTGTTACCTTCATTTGGATATGAGCATTTGTGCCATTTCCTATTGGTCCTGGTGCCTTCTGTCAATTGAACTTGAAGGTCACTTCCGGCATACATGTATTAACAGCCCACACAGAAGTAGCTGTACATTTAGCGAACAAAAATTAACTGATTTGACTTTGCATCAAAAAGCCTTTTGTTGGTACAAAATGTAGTAATCATTGTCGTGACTGTTACTAAGTTACCTAGGTAATAGTAAACACAAAAAGCTTTGGAAAGGCTGCACAGGCAGGTCAAACAAGCAATATGCGCCATGTTCCTGTGAAATGCACTCGGCCAAGACGTGCTTTAAGCCTAACAGCCCAAGGCTTTTTACTAGAATCCTTCCCTAACCACACAAACTCCAACACTGTGTAGTAAACCAATGGCACATTCTTTGTACTTAGACAAAATCAGGGCATCAAGTCCCATGCAAAGTGATGGTGCCAAGGCTCTACAGTACCCAATCACACAAAATTCAACACAAATGGGGTGTTTGATTTTGGCAGGTTAGGGATGGTTAGGGTTAATTAAAGTTAACCTATTTTTTTTCCAGCATCTGCATTAGGGCGTCCCTTTATAATTCTATGGTTCTCATATTTGTTTGGCCTTGGTGGAGGGTCAGTTGGTTGGAAACAAATTTTTAAAATGGTTTAAAAAAAATTACATGTTGAACACACACAGGCTAAAAGTAGGGTCTGAAGTAGGGTCAGGGAACCAGACTACAGGAACAGCATTTTTTCCCCCTCCGTTTTCTTTTTCCTCACATTTATACACACAAAACTTTTACAGGTCAGTGTTACAGTATATATGTATTTGCTATAAAATACTAACCCCCAAATCCATTCATTTCTGATAATTACAGCAAAAGCAAATCTCAAGTGGTGATCCATCAGTTCATACAAGTATGTATGTATGTACTTGAACATATTACATACAGAAATGTACAGCTTGCAGTCATGTTATCCTGGCTGATCTTAAATTCTCAAAATCAACAGGTTGTACATGTATTTTTATGATGACACTAGTTTTGTACATCATTGGACTGTGCAGGTACAAGAAGCTACGCATTTACTGTCATTACAAAAATTGACATTTAGAAAAAAAGTAAATATAATGATCGTAAAAGTTACATGTAGTTGCTTGCATAAAATGCTTGTACTGCACACCATGCCCTAGGCAGATTAAAATGAATATAGGATATGTTTAGTGATCCCTGAAATCAATTTCCGACCCTTTTAATACGTCAACAGCTCATTCCTTCCAGGCTGTGTGAGCCTCTTTGGGGGCAGGGTCGTATCCCTTGAAAAGGTTTAAAGGAACGCATGTATTGTTTTATAAAGATCATTGAAAAGAAGAATATGATCATGTAATATCTCTTCCTTAAAAATGTGCCATTTGTCTCAAAATCATTAGTGAAAATCATTTTGGGGACACAGTTTGGTGCAGAAAAGTTGGAAAATTTAAATAAAAATCGGAGTGGTGGTCGAGGTCTGTAGCGCTGAACGTCAGTGCTTCATTTTTTTTTCTCCATATTTCTCCCTTAGTATTTCACATTTGTAAATATTTACATTCATAATAAATTGGGTATCTAACCAGAGAGGAAATTTGTGGAAATTTCAGGGCAATGTGTGCCTTTCAACTATGAGAACACATGGATGGCCATGGTCATGGCTGTTGTTTTCTGCAAGGGGTAATTGTTGCGTACTATTGAAACATTGCTGTGGTCCCTGTGAGTTATATTACATGTGCATGACTTGCTGGTACATGTACATATTTTTTACTCTAACCTGCTGTACAGTATGTAAACTGCTCATGATCAAAGTAGAACTTGAATAGAAATGGTGAACCCTGACATTTTGGTGTCCCCGTTTCAATTACCTCTCAAAAGGTACAATGTGCATGTACATTGTACATTGTACATGTACATGTAGTGATCGGGTCTCCATGGATCCTGAGTTTGTTTATCCGTACATTAAGTTTTTTTCTAATTTGTTTGTGTATCACCAGTGCCAAGTACAATGTACATGCACATACACTTCTGCATCATAATTGTATGTGTACACGTATGTACAATGCAAGCTTTTATGAGATCATGGCCAGTTGCTTCAGTTCTAATGTATGGTACATTGTATTCAACTAAACAAACTCGGTATAATTGGCAGCATACATGAGTGTACATGTTTAACACCCTCCCTAAATCCTCATTGAGAACCCTCTGCTGGATTTCATCTGTCCTTGTGCAGTATTTTCTTCTATTAAAATTATGCCTGTGGACTTTTATTGATCGTCAGAATTTTTATTAAAATTGAATTTCTTGATGTAAAGATCCGATTTGCAGGTGCAGTATTGCTTAACCCTCACTCTCTCGGTGCCAAAATAGAGCCAACTACCCTACCTATCAAAACCTATCGAGTGACAGGTTGAAACACACAAGCTGTTGGAGAGGAAGGGTTTAGGTTTTTTGATAGGTTATGATAGTTATAACAGTAGGATACATGTACATGTAGTTATATCAGTAGGAGAGTTAATATCATGAAAACAATCTTAAATTTGCGAAATTTCCTTACAAAAGCATTTTGATATTGCCAGAAGAGTTACAAAATGTATGTGAAATGGGAAAGTTGATTCAATATGGCATTTCAATTGTGATTTCATTTTTTTTTCACTGAACATTTTAATTACCAGTAATGCCAAAATAGGTGTTTGTGAAACCAAGGCTTCTTGAATTGTTTGTGTGATTTTATCACTTGTGGTGAATGAGATGCTGGCTTAAGGTGTTGACTTTTGATGTTCCGTACATGAAATATGTCCATAAAGTCCATCACTATTTTCCAGTTTCTAGAAAGTCCTCATTTAAAAAATTTAGTAGAAAGGTCCTATTTTTAAATGAGAACTGAATCATGCTATGTACATGTAGACAGTAGAAACAAGTTACAAAATGAAATAGTTTGAACCTGTTTATATTCAGATATTTTATTCAGGCTCAAAATCTATGTGTACCCTGAGAGTGTTTGTAAGATTTCAGCTGGCTTCACCAGCAACCTCGTAGACACCAATGGTATCCGAGGTTGAAAGTCCAAAATATTCTTTTACATATTAATGTGCACATTCTGTTTTGTTAAATCCTTTGCTACAGCGTCATGTCCCAACATATCCAATCCCCACGCAGTGATTGTGATGGTAGGCCTGCCGGCCCGGGGTAAGACTTACATCTCCAAGAAACTCACCCGCTATCTCAACTGGATCGGAGTCACAACCAAAGGTAACTTGTAGGGTCGACGTAATTGTGGAAAGATCAGAGGTTATTGGAGCAGGAGGGGGAGGTACAATGTAGGCCAAAGGGGTGGTCTACAAAGGCCTGCAAAATTAAGATAATTAGCTGCCCTAAAATGTCGAACTTTATAGCCAAACAATTCTCAAAGGCAAATGACAGTGGTACGAGAAACAAACATGTACATGTAGGGGACACACAAGCATGCAGGGGTGGATGGAGAAACATAAAAGAGGGATAAACCCTAACCCACCTCAATCCTCCAAAATCCTCCTTGCAGTTTTTGGAGGATTTTGTAGGAATGGTATTTCAAGAAAAAGATGATTTTGGAGGATTGAGGATGAATAGTGTTTAAAGCACAGGAGGATTTTGGAGGGTTGAGAGTGAATGGTGTTTGATGAGAAACAGGAGGATTTTAGAGGATTGAGGGTGAATGGTGTTTGAGAAACAGGAGGATTTTAGAGGATTGAGGGTGAATAGTGTTTGAGAAACAGGAGGATTTTAGAGGATTGAGGGTGAATAGTGATTGAGGATCTGGGCACCTTTCATTTTTAACATAAATGCACAAATTTGGAGGATTGAGGATGAATGCATTTTTTGGGGGGCAGGGCAATCGGAGGATTGAGGATGGTTCCTAGCAAAACGGGTCTAGGGGGTTAGGGTTGAGGCAAACAATTCTCAAAGACAAGTGACAGTGGTACAAGAAACTGTAGGGGACACACAAGCATGCAGGGGTGGATGGAGAAACACAAAAGAGGGATTAAGGGAAGGTAGTAGTGGTTGAACATAAAAAGAAAAGAGAGCAAGGAATGAAGGAGTGTGATTTGGGTAAGGATAAAATATAGAGGGATGGGGTTGAAATGGGAGGGATGAAGTTGAGATGGGAGGGATGAAGTTGAGATGGGAGGGATGAAGCTGAGGAGGACAAATTGAAAGGAGTGGGACAAAAAGAGAGGGTTAATAGGGGGTAGTAATTAGGCAAGGGAAGGAACGGAGGAATGTGGCAAGGGGTAGCGTGAAAGGGGAAGACAATAAAGGTGAAAAAACCCAAGAGGGTTAATTTAAAAATTTAGACTGTTTTGTTTATTGTAGATTTAAAAAAAAGATGTTATGTGCCAATGGTTTTTCTAGTACAAGAGCCATGAAATTGGGCCCAGATCAGTTTGAAGTTAAACCATGTGAGAAATACAATGGTTCTCACAGTCCGGGAATTTATTTCATTTATTTTTATTTTTATTCTTTCTGGTAATGAGATCATGGATTTCTCAAAAGCCTGAAGAAACCTGTGGGAAGAAGATGAAGAAATATCAGTTTAGAGGTGGGAGGAAAAATCTAATGTTCCGAGGAAAACCCATGAAATCAGGCAGGGACTTAAAAAAACAAAAACCTGGGGTGGGATTTGAAACTAGGTCACAGTGGTGGAATGTGAGGAGAGTACCACCAGGCCAACTTCCGCGCCCAACATGGAGACTTCAGCCCTGTAATTTTAGATGCATGTTAATTGTTAACCCTAACCCTCCAGGGTATTTTGGCTAGAAACCCTGCCAGACACATCAGATTGCATACATGTACATGTACTTTGTCACATTGACTTGTGTGTGCAGAGTGCAGCAAGGTCAAGCTGTCACCACAGATGCACTGTGCTTCGTCTGGCAGGGTTAGGGTTGAGGGAACCACTGCAACTCCTTAGATGTACATGTAATTGTTTGCTTGGTGTTTCTTTGGATGTCAATGTACCTACAGGTGTAGAGCAGACCTATCCAGTACAAAATGAGCCAGTGTAAAGGACATTCTTGTTTAGTCTGACATGTCCAGAAATTCCAAGTACCGTACTTTTTGTGCAGTTGATCATACATAAGTGTAGTGCACCACCGCAAGATGGTATTTTTTCTTGTCCGGCATGTCCGGGTAGCCATTCTCTAGTATGGTATTGCAGTTATGGAATGCTCTTTACACTATTTTATTTTTTACTGTAAAGTTATTTCGGTATGGTACAATGTACATGACCATTTGACATTTGTAAGGGATACATGTACAATATGTACCTGTACCAGATTGACATTTGAAAAGCAGTCAAATTATTTGTGGTCCAGAAGCCTGAAGATAATCATCAAATAGAGGAATTTCACATTAGCCCCTTCTGCGCAGTTCCGGGTTGAAAGCGAGAATGTCAGTGGCAAACAAAACAACGCTTTTCAGCACATTCATTCATGCATGAATAAATCAGGCCATAAAAGGCAGCGCAGGCACACGATCAGCACTTGTACATGTACACGTACTCCAGGCCAAGGTTTTCTTGTCATTGTGCCACATTAGCTCTTTGCAGGCATTAAGATTTTCAATGCGTGCTTTTTTTTCTCTTTTAAATGCTATTTTTCTAGCAGTACAAAGGTTATTCACTTTTGCTTGAGACATTGAACGTTGTTGAACGAAAAAAATCTGCCCATGTTTTGTCATTGAGTACTTGCACATACTTTACAAGTTACCTGCGGTCCGACAATAATTCAGTTCTCACAGGGCAGATCTTGAGGCACAAGAACAAAAAAAGAAAACTTTGTCAGTTCTTACGGATGCCTAAAGTAAAAAGTAGTCCAAAATCCAATTTATTGACAAGCACAGACAGTTTATCTTTTAAATATTTCCTCTGGACTGGACACACTTGAATTTGAAAATTGCATTACCACATACATGTACCGTGACAAAATTCTAACCTCAAAAATTCCCAGGTTTGGAATGTCTGAGTGATTGGGGGACCCTCTTAACGGGTACATTTTGTGAGCGCAAAATAAATTGCACGTACCACTATGAAAGGGTGATGGAGCACACATGAGGCATTGCCTGTGAAAAATACACCCTCGGGGGTTTGATATATGATTCCAAATTCCTTAATTTTTTTCTTACTCATCAGTTTTCAACGTTGGAGAGTATCGCCGGCAAGCTGTCGGGAAATCAAGTGCATGTAATCATGACTTCTTCAGACAAGACAACAAGGAGGCTCTTCAAATCAGACAGTGAGTTCAAATGTGACGGATTCCAAGAACATCGGTTTTTGGGTTGTCAACTGAAAATTGTGATTTGGAGACAGGGCCACGTAATTTTAACCTAGTGTCTCCACCTGGTTCCTTTTAACCCCTTGCGTACGGATGACGGAATATGGCACCAAAAAAACAGTGCCACCAGGCCGGATGACGCAATTGGCCGCTGTTTGTGCAGTTTCAATCCATTGTTGGATTAAACAGTGCCACCAGGCCGGAGGACGCCATTGGCCGCTGTTTGTGGGGTTTCAATCCATTGTTGGATTATTGTGTATAGGTTACGCTTGACTGCACAAGCACATTGTGGCCGTTTCGCTTGGCTGCCAGAGCCGCTGCGGCACCCCGACGTCTCCCGTACTCAAGGGGTTAAGAGGATGCTTTTTCTTTTGTATTTTATTAACTCTAACTCCCTACATAATTTTATCTCCAAGTAACCTGTATCCTCCAACATCCTCCGATTTCAAAGTGTTAAAGCTGCATGTAACCTAAATCCTCTAAAATCCTCTTATGGGGACCACTGCATGAATCCTCCAAAATCCTCGAAGGGTTTCCGTAAACACCCTGGTAACCTAAAAAATCAACCAGCATCAGATTGGGCCTGATGACCTGGATCCTCCATTTTCATCCAGAGGCAAAATCCTCTGATGCCCTCAATCCTGCAAAATCCTTCAACTTCTAAAGAGGATTTGGCAAAGAGGATTTTGGAGGATTTGGAAAGGTTAGCTTTAAAGAAGAACATGAAAAATGCAAACAAAAACAAAAAACATTCTATTGCGTTGCTTGAAACCATTCAGTACACTCCGATGTTGATAGCGGCCATTTTGCAAAATAAGCCTGGCTGCCACTAAAAAAGAGCCCCTCGTTTCATTTTAGTGAAACGATTTGACATTAAGCAGTTCATTGTTTTACCCTGTATACAGATGACTTCTATTACTGCCAAAAGACAAGTCCCATGTTCTTAACTCTTATTAAATACATGTTATCAGTCGGGTGTTTCAATTTTGAAACTTTGGCTTGATTTTTATCAGAACCAGTCAGTCAGTAAAAATAAACCTTTGTTTCCACTGCACTCCACTGCACTGTCTCTGGTAATCTTTGTTGTAAAGTGCATACTGTCTTCCTATTAAAAGGAACACGCCTTACAGGTTCATGGAACAATCCATTGTCATTCAGTTTAAATCCAGTGATTTTTGATGAGTTTGGATATGAATGGGGACTTGAAAGCAGAGTTTAATTGCAGGTACGAGCATGAGTACCGGTACTCAACAACTCTGTTCCGAGTCCAGTAAGCTACTTATGAATATCCAAAAACGAAATGTTTTGCCAAAAAAAGGGAGAAAATTCAACATAAGTTGGAGTTTTGATTTAAATGTATTCTCTTCATGTAGTGTATATTACATATCCGAAATTAGTACAATCAAATCACATGATGCCCGGGGATCGATTGTTCCTCAAACACTAATCACTGTGCTACACTTCACTCAGTTTTGTCTCACCTCATGATCAGTGGCGTAGCTTTGGGGGAGGGGGGGGGGGGGGGCGGGGCCGCATGTCCCCCCATAAAAAATCGTCGCCCCCCCCTCCCCTGAAAATTTTGCAAACGCAGAAAATAATAGTATTATAAAGAAAAAACACTGAGCCCCCCCCCCCCCCCCCCACTGTAACAACCAGCCCCCCACTCGCCCCCCTATGGAGACAGCCCTGGCTACGCTGCTGCCCATATATATATATTGTATATCTACATGTATGCATATTGAAGTACCATGTGTTTGTTCGGCAGACAATGTGCGATGATGGCACTACAAGACATGGCCAAGTGGTTTGAGACAGATGGAGAGGTTGCCGTAAGTTTCCCTTCCATTTCTGAACTGCTATTACAATGTATTTTTTTATAGATTTTTATTATCTGATATGAATTACGTGTTTTCAGTTTTGGCAGAATATCATTTCAAGGTTAATACATACATTTTTTGTACGAGAAATCATGGTATAAACCACAACATTTGGTGTTTTTTAAATTTTCACTGAAAAAAATGATCGTGAATTATCAACTGAATTTCTTCCAAACAAAGCTTTGACAATATTTGGAGACTCCCAAGGTACATACTTAGTGGTAAGAGCACAGGTACTGTGAACATTTGCACACAAACTCCTTACGTCCAGGGCACTTTTATCAAGAGTGCATACTCCTGGCCGGAATTACCAATAGAACTATACTGTATTAACAATAATAGTTCACCGCGAAACACACACCAGCCACAGCTGAAAGATGAATAGAGCAGTACGTGCTTGAATGTACATGTACAATACACGTAAACATGCCCTTTGGTCTCGCGTCAATTCGTGGCTGCGTCCGTCAGCCGGCCGCATGATGCCTACAATGTACGTGCGGGATTGCCTACAATGTACGTGCTATAGCCATCATCGGGGTTCAAGGGGTTAATATTCATTTTGAGCTTCCTGAAAGTTTCATTTATTGAGCATTCTCCTGAGTGATGAATCAGGGTATCTGCGGGTCTTTAAAAAGTCTTAAAAAGTCTGAAATTGAATTTTCTCAATTTAAGGCCTTAAAAAGCATTAAAAAGTATTAAATTGAGTTCTCCAAGGTCTTAAAAAATTGGACGAAGTGAGTAATGATTTTTTATCAGCTTGTTATAACAGTCACACAGTGTATATAAAAAAATCAGCTATTGGAGCGCATAGCAAATTTTTCTGGAAAGCTGATCGCACTAGCAGACACCACACAATGTATTTACCGAGCATTCCAATCCCGGGATCCAAAATCCACCCATACATCTAGTTCCGGTCTGCTTAATTTTGGTCTTAAATTTTGTTTAGGGCAGCATTAAAAGTGTCTCAAAAAGTCTTAAATTTGACTTTCTGAAACATGCAGATACCATGTGAATACAAATGTACAATAAAACAATTTTTACAGCACCCTAAACCTCACGATCTACTTGGTTATGATTTTCAACCACGTCTGAATATTCCAAAGGGAATTAATCAAAACAACGGCCTCAGCAGTGCATGTATATTCAGTAGAGTAAGTGAGGTATTCTTTGCAATCGAGCACAAAACAGACGCAGTGCTTTGATTTTAACTCCTTAACCCTAACGACCCCAAGCCTTACAAACTCCAACAGCAGGTTTTGTCTAATTTTGATGGGTTCAGTACTGGCTTTGGCACCATTACTTTACATGGAGCTATGATGCCCCAATATTTGTCCAAGTCCAAAGAATGTGCCATAGGTTTACTGCAGTGTTGGATTTTGACAGGTTGAGGAAGCCTCCTAGTAGAAATGCCTAGGGGGTTAGGGTGAATGAAGTCTTCACAGTTTACAACTGTCGGTTCGAACAAAAAATTTAATGATACTTGTAGCAAATTTAAAAACACCATCGGATTGGGCTGTTTGTTTTATTGGTGTCCATTAATGAAATAAAGGTGTAATTTTACTATCCTTGATTTTGCTTATAATTTTTCACTAATGAGGCTTTGAATGTTTTCTTGGCTAGGTTTTTGATGCCACTAACACTACAAGAGAAAGAAGAAAAATCATCATGGACTTCTGCGGCCAGAGGTGTTACCAGGTCAGCTGACTGTTGATTGGTAGTCGAGGAATTTTAAGAAGTTTAATTAAGTTTTAAAATGTGAAATATATTCTTTAACGCTAGCTCCCTACATCATTTTTCCTGCATCCTCCAATGTTTGTTACTGGGGGCCACTGCCTGAATCCTGCACAATCATCCAGTGGGTTTCTGACCAGTATCCTAGTAACCTCAATCCTCCGAAATCATCCAGCATCAAATTGGGCCTGATGACCTGGATCGGCCATTTTCCTCCAGAGGCAAAATCCTCTAATGCTCTCAATCCTGCAAAATCCCCAAATTGCTTCAACTTCCAAAGACCCTCCCATGCCTCCAGAGGATTTGGGAGGATTTGGGAGGATTTGGGAGGATTTGGGAGGATTAGGGTTAAGAAATGAAATATTTCATAATTTTACCATAATTAAAAGATGCTACGTTTAGGCCCGAAGTCCATTTAGGGCCGGTCTGCATACCGGCTTCCGGTATCAGACTGGTTTAAGCCGCGGCCGGTATTATGCCCCTCCCTGGCCGGTACAAGTCCACTTTCAAAGCCACCTTAAAGAATAGACTTGTGGTTGAGCTTGGCTAGCCTGCTGCCTGATGATGGCCCTGCAGAGTTTTTACAATGGGGAGTTTATTGACTGATGACTGAGTATACGTATACGTGTATGTGTAGGTGATTTGGTCAGATCTGTGAAACTGAGCAAAAGTTTAGGGCCTTTTGTTAACCCATGGAAGATTATTATCGGATTAAAGTCACCCCATTGTCTGCATTTAGAAGGAGTTCACCACCCCAGGAACTAGACACAATGGACTCCCAAACCAGGCAAGGCTTCCAGTAGAGGCTCGGACGATATCCAACCCGGTTTGGGAGGATTAAAATTAACCGGTTTGCAAACCAGGAGCCGGTATACATACCGGCCCTATTTGGACTTGGGCCCTTAACTGTTATTTTTTTTTCATAAATTACCATTTCAGGTCTTCTTTGTGGAATCAATTTGTGACGATCCCAGCGTTATACAGTCTAATATCGAGGTATGTACATGACATTTTGGCCAAATGACTGAATGCATTTCTTACAAAATTGCCGAAGAGCACACTGTGGTCTTAAGTTTCTAGTGTTTTTCAGTGTATAAGTCATGTTTAAAGGTCTGTAACTCTAAAGCAGTTCCGGCAGCTTGTGACTCATTTTGTTGGTTGAGTCACATTTTTCATTTTGTCAAATGTTACCCAAAGAGATAAGTAAAAGTTCCAGAATGTTTGTTTCTGAGAAATGGCCTGACAAACCTGACTAGCCCATGTGAAATCAGGTCTGCGATATTACATAGGCAAGTTACAACTCGGCTATTCCGTATCGTATGCAAAAGAGATTGACACCGTTGAAGACCGAACATTTCAGATCTTTGCTATCGTGTAATCCTAGAACACATTAAGCTCTTCTCTTCAAAATGTAACTGAGACAGTGGTAAAGGTGTTGAAAGGTACTGAACTCAAAGATGTTGCCCTGCATTGACTGCACATTTTGGCAGCCAATTTCTTGCCATACATCCTGTACATCAGCGTTGTTTTACTATATTGACCTATTGCCATTTGCGAGTTAGCCACCTAGACAGCTATGCGGAATTGTGTGCAGTATTTTTGTTTGCCTCGGAATTTGCATGTTTGAATAGACATCTTTGAGGTATATTTTTGTCATTTAAATTTTGGTTTATTATAAATATTGTGATTGGACAGTTTACCACAAGCTGCGTTGCTGCGATTCAACCGCAGTAGGTCAATTGTAGACAAATTTACATTAACCCTGACCTAGTTCCATCCTTTATGCATATATGGGTAGTAGCTTGTGTTATTTTAATCTAATCACCATTGCAGGAGGTCAAGCTCTGCAGTCCGGATTACAAGGACAATGACAAAGAAGAGGCCATGAGGGATTTTGAGCAGAGAATAGAACACTACAAGAACTCTTATCAACCCCTCGATGAGGACCTGGATAGGTTAGTCTGGTAACCGCTTGTGTCCAGCTGTTATTGATGGCTGCTGGTATGCCAAGAACGGGCTGTGCAGCCAAGCGTAGATGCAAACAATAGGCACCACACTGAATAGAGTGGACCTGTTCATTGCACTTGGACCAGAGCCCAATTTCATGGCTCTGCTTACCGTTAGCGAAAAATCCCTGCTTACTGTAGCATAACATTCTGTGCTTACGGGGAATTTTGGCTCCCGAGTATGTGTACATCATGTAACTAAGGATTCTGTGCTTACAGGGTTAGCGCAGAATTTTTCCGCTAGCGCTGTTAGCGCAAAATGGTGATCGTAAGCACGGAAAGCTGTGGTTAGCAGAGCCATGAAATTGGGCCCTGTTCATTGCACTTGGACCCCCCTTTTCATGTAAAAACGCTTTGTTTGAAAAAGCTCCATCTATTCATTACACTCCCATTCAAGAACAATATACTTGAAATGGGAATGGATTGAGTACGCGCAGGAATGTGCATATAGACAACAGGCTAGGTGGTCTTTTTCAAACGGCGGCTATGGCTGTATTCAAGAGTTTCACAAGGCTTCAGTAAGCAAATCGGCAATGATTAGAGGGACCAGAGAATTTATCTGACCTATACTGCAGCCCTGTTGCCAATTACTATAAAAACTCCCTAGGGTGTGTGGAAAATCATATTAAAATTGGAGGATTCAGGACTGTTAGGGTTAGTAATAACCCTGCTTTAAGTATTTTGTAATGCTGATTCCAACAATTTTCAACATTCAAAAAGTTTGAATGCTGCTCAATGTACGTTAAACTTGAGATGCGGTGCATATTGTTGTTGTTGTAACATTTATTTCAAACCCTTCATTTATTTCAAACCCTTCTGAAAGCAACAAAATTCAACAGTTCAATAGCAATGTTAACCTTGCTGGATCCAACAAGATCCAACAAGAATATGCCGTTTGTGCCGACGGCTCAATCCAGCAAAAACCAACAATTTTAGAGCTTGTTGGATCTTGTTGGATTCAGAATGGTTAGGGTTGGTATTAAATGTCCAGGCCCTTTGTATCAATTCCAGGGAGTAATCTGCAATTTGTATTTTTTTGTAGATGCAGATTTTCATATTCATGAGCCAAAAGATGTCATCACAGACCCAATTATTTCACATTTGTTTTTCATTTTCGTGACGAAGATTCTGTGATTTTTCATTTGAAATAGCTGGTTCGTAATCCATAATCCATTTCTCTTCAAAAAAATGTTCGGTGGGTTCTCTTGGAGGGAAAAAAAACAAAACACAGTGGAACACCACTATCACAAACATGGGATCCACAAAAATGTTTAACTATAGTGGTCGTCCGTTATAGTGAATAATGGTATGTATTGAATACATCAATTTGGGAGCCAAAGAGGATTTTGCTATAGCCAAATGTTTGGTATAGTGGTGTTATAGCGAAGTTCTACTGTAGCGTGTGTTCATAGAGCTTTCAGTGACGGACACGGCTGTTTATCACTGACCTATGGATAACTTGAAAAATTGTGCAAACTTTGTACAGCTGTTTGCAGGTTCCTGTGTATTCCATTACATTGGAGAAACAAATTGTCAACAGGGATCACGACCCTACAAGACAAACACAAACTAAATGCGTACATGTATTTAGAAGCAAATGTAGTGACACGTTTATAGAAGCTTGTGAAAGACCTGTGGCCTTGTGATACCTTTACAGATATATTTATGTACAGATATATATTGTTCAGTGTTTACACACTTCAATCCTGACCTGATAGTGCTCATCATTGGGGGGCCAGATTCATGCATCTTCAAGGCACCCAAATTTGCTGTACACGGAAGTGCTTTGTGGTTAATTTCACAGAATTTATGCTAGTGTAAATTTACATATTCATGAGCATGGGAGTGATGTCACACAAGGGGAAAGCTCCAGTGTCAGCTGAGAGCAAGTTCGAGTGGCGACCATTTGTCAACCACTAGTCGATTTTGCCTGGTACCCAATATGTATTTCGTGTACAGGTTACCATAGAAAATCGACTAGCGGTTGACAAATAGTCGCCGCTCGAACTTGCTCTAATTTGTGCATAAAAATTAAAAGATTATTATTATTTTTTTTACTTTTTCTGGGTTGGTATTCTAAGTCAAGTCTGTTTTCTGACTCATTTGAGTGCTTTAGTAGCCAGTCCCTAAAGAAATTTACCATACAAACTGATAGTAAGTCTAATTTTGACTTCTTGTAAAGTGCCTGAACTGTAAAAGTGTACCTCGATTGACATCATAGCAACAGCGCCCTCACATGTCGGGAAATAGTGTGATGATTTTTAATTGTGAAAAAGAACACTTTAATTCAATTCCAAAAAAAGGGAATTCCTTTATACCTGTACAGTTCAGAAGCATTGATATTTACTCAAAATATCTCTGAGAATCATTTTCATTTCGCTGGGAGCAGTTATTTTCAAGGAGCAGTTATTCTTCCTGGAAATGCATGCATGTGTAATTAGGTCCAGTAGTGTTTTCACTTTGACATTGTGACCACGGAGAAACCCTATACAAATTTAGCATTGTAACTGATACTGGCTAGTCTCATAATGAACCTGTTTGATTAATTCTTTATAGGGATGTATCCTTCATCAAGATTATCAACGTAGGAGAACGTTTCTTGGTCAACAGGGTCAGAGGTCAGTACTAATTTTTTTTTTTTTAGTATACTTACACGTCTGCATCAATGCAGACAATTTTGCTGTTCTATAATAGTAACTTGCATCTGTATTTACATACACAAATTAAGAGTTGGGCTTGGCATGGCCTAGGCTGAGCAAGGTTTTAGGCCTCAACTGCATGAAGTAATGTTAAATTTAATATATACTACCCAAACATTTTTTAGGATCAAACTTAATTATTAATTTTTGTTTAACCCCTCCAGTCAATTTGACTTTGAAACACCTGACTGAGCAATTGCATCATCTCACATTCTGTGGTGCTTAACCAAGCATGGACATGTGCTGCAGTGTACAATATGTAAAATCAACTTCAGTACACACCTGACTGAAATTTTCAAAGGCAAATGTCTGATCCTTTAATTTTTTTGAGTAGCATATATCATGTACGACGACACAAATGTGAAATTTAGCATCTGGAATGGCCCTAGCTGTAACATGCTCTAGAGTACCGAAATGATGACGTCAATCAATGCAATGTTTGAAACCAGAATACATTCTAAACTGCATGTGTTTGGAACCATTGCTGCGGTAACTGGCGTCAGACTTCGGTACTCTCTAGTGATACTCAACTTACTGCAAGGCTGCAGAGATAAGCCTGAAGTGGACTACTAAACCAAACTACATTATTGCCAAAAGTGATGGTACATTTGATTGTCCCCTTTGATTTTTGTCTTTATGCTTGTAGGTCATCTGCAAAGCCGAGTTGTATACTACCTCATGAATATTCATGTCACGCCCAGGACAATTTACCTAACCAGGGTACGTACTTGTTATATAAGGCAAAAAAAATATGTTTGGTCTCTGGTCAGCGCATGCGTCAATTTTGATAATGCGCGTCAACTTTTTTCCCCCAAAATTTTCCGCAGTAGCTACAACAGCTATTGCCACACCGCCTCAAATGTTCGTCGGCAGTTCAACCTCGTAAATAAATGTTAACATTGATAATAAAAGCTTGTGTTTAGCATTTTTAAAATGCCTCTGGTCCCAGCTAGCGATTAAAACCACATTGCTTTTTATGGTCTAAATATAAATGCAGCATACTCACATTTACAAAAAAATAAAGTAATGTCTAAAAGCTGGCTTGGACCATTGGCAGTCTTTAATTTATGTCTGTTTAAAAAAACAGGTTCTGTTGTTCTGAATGTGTAGCAGAGCTTGTTTTAAAAACATTTTGGAGGCAAAGTCCAAGTCATAAAAGTTGCCTTGCCTGCATGGCAATTGTGAAGGAAAGCATTTAGGGTACCTAGGCAAACGAGGAGGGCACCTACATGTAGGCAAATGAGGGGCACCAAGCAGATGTGGAGGGCACCAAGGCACATGGAGGACACCAAGGCATGGGGAGAGCATCTAGGCAAATGAGGGTCACCAAGGAATGGGGATGGCACCAAGGCAAATGATGGAGGAGGACACCAAGGCATATGAGGACACAAAAAAGCAAAATAGTACCCACCTTGTCTGTACAATCCAAGCTTCAACCAGTTCACGCCGGGAGTATTTTGACATTCACCGGACCTAGGCGTGGGATTCATTTTCACGAACCTCAATGCCAGCCGGGTTGAGGCGGAATCGGGTTGTAATCTGTGGGTAGCACACCCTGATAGTTCTGGCCTCACTCGCTGCGAGCGGGTCGCTGACATTTTCGGCCTCGCTCGAGTGCGTGTTTATCAGTCGTCCGACGCGAACTGGTTAAAAAAAGGCAAAAAATAATAAATAACCCTGCATCGCTGCATCAATTCCGGAACTTTGGTCTGACCAGAGACTATATACATATATATATATTTTTTGTTTGGCCTAATTTGAAGAACCCATTTGAATATAGTTAAGTTAATGCAGCACTTTACTCAAAGGCACACGGGTACTTTATCGCATCTTGTTTTCATTGAAGCCACTTAACAATTTCAGAAATTGAAGTGAATTGCTCCTGAAAATAAATGTAATTTGGAAGAGCAAAGAAAATTTGGCATGACCAGGATGGGAACCTTAGACCTCTGAACTGTGGGTCCGATGGATCAAGGTACACCCTCATGTAATCACAACAAATCATTTTTCACATGCAGCATGGAGAGAGCCAGCTGAATCTTCAAGGGAGGATAGGCGGGGACTCGGATCTGTCGCAGAGGGGGTTGCATTACAGCAAGGCCATCGCCAAGTACATGTCTGAGCAGCAGCTCTCCCATCTCAAGGTGTGGACGAGTAGACTCAAGCGTACCTACCAGACCGCATCCCAGATCGATGCCCCTATCGAGCAGTGGAAGGCACTGGATGAATTGGATGGGGTATGTAGAATAATCAATTTTGTAATCTCGGCAGTGGGGGGGGGGGGGGATTGTGTGGATTGTATTTACCCCTAGGGCACTTTTACTGGAAGTGTCCTGAACCTGTCAAAATCCAACACTGTGCAGTATACCTAGGGCACATTCTTTGGACTTAGAAAAATTGGGGCATCATAGCTCCATGTAAAGTAATAGTGCGAATGCTCTACAGTCCTGAACCCATCAAAATACAACACAACATGGTGTTGGATTTTGGTGGATTTGGGATTGTTATGTTTAATACACAATTAGTACTGCCACTTCAACTGTATGTTTTATATTTGTAACTGAAGCCGTATAGAACTTAAGCTGGTCAGACGACACTTTACATAGTGTTCCGAATTTTCAGACACTTTTGCAAAATTCTGCCATGAAGTGTGCAATGTTTAACCGCTGAATAGTGAAAACTGCTCAATACAACATTACCTCCCGAGTTTGGAATATCAAGAAAAGGATCTTTGCTGGGGCATCTGCATTTCTAAAAACTAAACTGAAATTTCATCCTCACTGGTAATTAGAAGATATCTCTGTGTTATTCTTTCATAGGGAGTTTGTGACGGGATGACATATGATGAAATTCAGGAGAAATACCCAGAGGAGTTTGCGTTGCGAGACCAGGACAAATACCACTACAGATATCCCATGGGAGAGGTAAGGTGCACTCCAGCTGAGGTAGGGGTGATGGGAGAGGGGGAGGTAGGGGTGATGGGAGAGGGGGAGGTAGGGGTGATGGGAGAGGGGAAGGTAGGGGTGATAGGAGAGGGGGAAGCAGGGGTGATGAAAGAGGAGAGAGAGAGAGAGGCAGTAGGTCATTTATTGGAGAAGCATCAGATGGGTAGCAGGGGCAGATTAAGGAATTGTTGTGTGTATATATATATATATATATATATATAGGGCCGAGTCAAATCGATTAACCCTTTGCATGCTATGGGCGTAAATTTGCGCCCGCAACGTTTATTCCCTCACTGCTATGGGCGCAAATTAGCGCCCAACACGAGTGTCTATTTATTATGCATACAATCGGGCTTGTTTTGACCCCTGACCTCCATCCGGGTGCTGTTTGCACACTTCGACATATGGAAGCCATTTTACACACGAAACAACGATACATTTTTTGGAAAACTTGTTGTATTTTCATGGTTTTACCGTGTCACTAATCAGCGTAAAACAAAGGGCTGTAACCATGGACACCGCTGCAGCGTTTAGGGAGATTTTTGCTGATTCGGACTCCGGAGAATCGGAGTTTGAGGACATTTCGGGAGACGATAGTGATGATGCTTCAGCTATGTCAATTGACAACGTGGCCGATATGCAAAACGTGGCCGATGTGCAAGACGTGGCCGATGTGCAAGACGTGGCCGATGTGCAAGACGTGGCCGATGTGCAAGACGTGGCCGATGTGCAAGACGTGGCCGATGTGCAAGACGTGGCCGATGTGCAAGACGTGGCCGATGTGCAAGACGTGGCCGATGTGCAAGACGTGGCCGATGTGCAAGACGTGGCCGATGTGCAAGACGTGGCCGATGTGCAAGACGTGGCCGATGTGCAAGACGTGGCCGATGTGCAAGACGTGGCCGATGTGCAAGACGTGGCCGATGTGCAAGACGTGGCCGATGTGCAAGACGTGGCCGATGTGCAAGACGTGGCCGATGTGCAAGACGTGGCCGATGTGCAAGACGTGGCCGAGTCCGACGACGACTGCGTTCCTCTGCCGCCAGGAGGGGTCCAAGGAGGGGTCTAAGGAGGAGCCGTCCAAGGAGGTGGGGATGCTTTTCGCCAGGCTTTACCAAGGTCCTATGATCATAATTGGCTTATGGAGTTCAACCAGCCACATGGACAAATGATTTTTGACGGCGATGATGATACTGAACCAACTGAATATGGGATATTTTCCCACTACTTTGACGGTGAAGTTTTGGATTTGCTGGTCACCGAAACAAACAGGTATGGTGCTACAACATTAGCAAATAAAGGAGGAATGGATGGGCTGCGCGCTCATTCTAGGCTGTGGAAATGGAAGGATGTTGATGTGGCGGAAATGAAAGCTTTCCTAGCGATTTTGCTGCTCATGGGAGTAGATAGACGACCCAATTATGACATGTACTGGACAACTGAATGGACAATTCAGGCGCCAGGAATCAAATCCATCATGTCCCGTGATCGTTTCTACGGCATATTACAGATGCTTCACTGCACCAACAATGCGCAACTTACCCAAGCCGGAGATCCAAATCATGACCGCCGTGGGAAAATCAACGAGATTATGGATTTATTGGTTTGGAATTGGAAATCTGGATACTATCCTGACAGAGAAATTGCCATTGATGAAACAATAATTCCGTTCAAGGGGCGGACAGGCATGAAGGTGTACAAACCGAATAAGCCGCACAAGTGGGGCCTCAATTGTTGGAATGTGGCAGAGTCACGCACGGGTTATATCTGGAATACCGAACTCTACCAGGGGAAAAGAAACAACCAGACTGAAGTTGGCATGTACAAAGCTTTCGTATGTGCCAGCCATTATTTGATAGAGGCCATCATATATACATGGACAACCTGTTCTCTTCGCCGGAATTGTACATTGAACTTGTAGCACACCAAATTGGAGCATGCGGTACACTGAGTGTCAATCGCATTGGTACGCCGGATGCCATCAAGGCTACAAAAATGAAGAAATGGGACGACCTACGCTCTGTTCGTGATGGGGAGCTCTTGTTTCTGTCGTGGTACGACAAGAGGCAGGTCAACGTCATAACATCCGTGCACAATGCTTCAACATTCCCCAAAAATGTTCGAGCACGAGGACAAAATGAGCCACGTAACGTTGACAAGCCAGTGGCTATTGAATGCTACACTAAATACATGGGGGTGTAGATCGTGCAGATCAAGGCATGTGGTATATGCTGAACATACACAAAACACTAAAATGGTGGAAGAAAGTGTTTGTATATCTTCTTGAGGTAAGCTATGTAAATAGCTGGATTGTGTGGAAAGCCCTCCATCCTGGAATGCGCCAAAAAAGGGAGCAATTCCGCTTTGCAATCGTGCATGCCCTATTGGATGGCTACTTGAAATCGGATACTCGGCCTGGACGAAGATCAACAGACCAGCCTAGAAGGCTCACAGAGCGCCACTTCCCAACAACGGTAAACGCACAAACAGCAGCTGGGCGTCCCTCAAGACCGGATTGCGTTGTATGTTCCAATCGGAAAGTGAAGCGCCATCAAACTGAATTTGCTTGTGAACAGTGTGATATACCTATGTGCCCCGTCCCGTGTTTCCGCAGATATCACACACTCATTGATTACAAGACAAACTGCATACTAGGCTACCACAAATAATCTTTGAGAACAGTCGAACATTGAACACTGTTATATTTGATCTTTCTTTTATTCAAATGCATTGAATTGTTTGAGAAAGCATCATCACTATGTACTGCATGTAAAACAAACCAAAATACATGTACATGTATAATTCTTCAAGTTTTCGCTAGTGCACATGCTAACAAATGACCACCTAAAAATTATGAACCAAGTCTCCATATTTATTTGAAGTACATGTGGTCTACAGAAAACCCAAAATAATGTACAAAAAAATGAATAGAAAGTACATGTTTATTGTTTGGAAAGTACAACGATCGAAGTTGTTTACACACGTGTGTGTGTACATTTATACAGTGTACTGTGTAACTGTATACAAACGTATGTACACACAGACCACTTTTTGGATAAAAAAACCTTGCAATTTGAAAATGTGTATTTTCTAAATTACGCATCTAAAATTAATTCTGTTTGCACTACCTGGTTGGAAATATTGTACTCTACAATAGTCTTATTTTGCAATTTGCAATAATACAACTCCTTCACACAGAAAAACGCTTTTGAGTTCAAGCATGTATATTTTTAAGATTGTACAAAAAGAATCCATCGGGCAGGGAATAGTGTGTGTAGGGATTGGTAGCATGCAGAGGGTTAAGTGAATATTCGCTTATTCGACCTTTAATTCGATCAAATATTCGGTTGTCTGGACGGCCGATTTTTTTTTTATTATTATTTTTTTTTTTAAACAAAATATGTACAGAGGCAGTCTAATTAACGTATGAAACTGCTCATTATCATCATAATAACAGATTCTCACTTTTATGACTATCACCAGCACCAAGGAATGATTTAGTAAAAGGTTTAGCAGACCTGCAAAAATGCAGAAATACTTTCTTTTTTTTTCGACAAAAAGTAGGAAATAAGTACATTCATCAGCACGTGTTTGTAACACAGATAGACGGCCTGCTGTCATACAATTATTTGGACAGGAACCAGTCACGATGTCACGGAAGCAATTTCGTTATAGAAAAATTGAACTTTCCCCCTTCTCATATACCTTTGCATTTCACCTTCGAATATTCAAACTCGAAAAAAAATATTTCAATATTCGATAACAATCGAATAATCAAATATTTGCATGGTCGGAGTTCAGGCAGGACAGATTTTTGGTGTATCTGTAAAAGCAAAAACTCCAAATGAAATGAAAACAAAAAGGATTGTGAATAGGCCTGTTCTGACACTGTTTGCATGGAAGAAAACAAAAAGGTTGGCAAACAAGTCTGAGCTGAGATTGTTGATTGTTAAAGGGAAACAAACAGGGACACAGGGAGGGGGTCGACCCCCGCCCAGTCCATCAGTCGGATGGGGTTTAGAGGAATATTAATTCAAAGAGGAAAATAATTATCAACATGATTTTGAGGCCTGATTCTTCTTCTTCAGAGTTTTTATTGGTGTAATATGTAAACTTAATTCCAGGAGAGGCAAACGTGTAGAGTTTCCCCCCTATATGTCATTTTGTATGAAAAGCTCATAATATGGTTTGCTTGTTTTCCCCAGTCATACCAAGACTTGGTAACACGGTTAGAGCCAGTTATCATGGTAAGTTGATTTTTATTTTTTTCAGAATGAAGATTAATGTTAGAATTTGTTTTGAGTGATTGAGGAGGAAGTCATATTTTTGTTCATTTTTCTTTTATTTGATATCAGTTTATTTTGTTAGATGAGGACTAATAAGTCTTTATTACAAGTAAATGCAAATTTAGCAACAACAAAAAAAGGTGCTTTTTTTACCAAGAGCAAGGTAAAATGTTTTGGAATATAAATTGGCAAGACCTCAGTATAATGCAAATGACTCGTAAAATAAGGTTTGCAGGCCGTTTCCGTTTGAATTGAAGCTCAGAGATGCACCTTGAGTGTTTTCCTAGAATCGTTTGATTTCCCTAAAGACCCTCTAGCACCGAGCCAGTCATGTGTGACATTGAAAGTTCACGTTGTTGACGTTTTCATCAAAAATGTGTAGTCCAGGATTTCTACATTGTATCGAAGTAAAGACAAATTTGTAGACGGCATCATTTCTGTGAATACTAAAATGCTAGGTGAAAGCTTACAAGTAGAAACGAAACAAAATATATTTTTCTTTTGGTATCGTAACAGGAACTGGAGAGACAGAAGAACATCCTCGTTATTTGTCATCAGGGTGTGATGCGTTGTCTACTGGCGTACTTCCTAGACAAGAGCTCAGGTAGGTATCAGATGCTGCCGACAGCGAACCGTAATCAATGTCCTCATCGTTGACATCAGTAAATCGTTGTGTGTAAATATCCAATGACTGTAGTAAGTTTACATTTATTATTATTTAAGGGCCACATTTTTCAGCAAATTGTTTTACTTTTTATTTCCTGAATTAGAAGAGCTGCCTTACCTGAGATGTCCTCTGCATACAGTCATCAAACTCACACCGGTGGCATATGGTAAGGTTCTAATCTTGTGCCCCCCCCCCCCTCCTTCATCGTGCCTGATTCAATGTAATGCAAGTACTTATAAAGAGTATTAGAATACTAAAAAGTAGCGTGTGTTTCTGGTTAACTCGCAGAATCATGTGTATAAAGACATTTATACCCCCCCCCCTCCGATTTGTTTCTAGTTCCCAATATGGAGCAAGTTCGATTTAAGACTATGGTTACTTAACTGTTATACAAATATGGACTGGTTCGAGTGGTGTAGTAAAACTAGCCTCCTGAGGTGATCCATGCATTTTATTTTTCTCGAGGCGAAGCTGAGGGAAAATAGAATGCTGCATGGATCACCGAAGGAAGCTAGTTTTACTACATCACAAGATAAAGCAGTCAATATTTGTTTTATAACACCTCTCCCGCAGATTCTGCTTGATTTAAGCACTAACTGATTAATTTCATTTAAATACAATTAAATGCAAGTCTATTCGAATTCAAAATTAGTTGAAAATGATTGACACTTTTCCAAACTACCCCTTGCTATGGGTATAGTACTTTTGGCCGTGCACAGGAAGATAGCAAAAATAGTGAATGTCATGTGACTCGCCCTCAGTCAATCGAGACACAGAATCTGTGGGTGAGGTGTTATAAAGTAGACTATAGGTAACTAGAGTCAAAGTTTGTTGGACTAACTTTACCCAAACACTAGCTAGTTGACCTTTTTAAACCAGCCTATACAGGGCATGGTCGTGCTGGTATCTGCAGCAACATTGCTTTTACTAAACTGTGACAGGTAAAGTGGGGACCATGGTCGACCAGTGAATCGTCATGAATCAACCACTGGTTGACCAATTCTCCTTGATCAAACTTAGTCTAAACTCAACTGTGACAATTGAAGCGGCGACAAGTGACACCATCGCTCGACTAGCTATCGCCCACACTTGGATGTTATTGCGCAGTCACATTGAGAGTCTGGTCTCCAGTGTGGTCTCAAGTCAAGCTATTCAAATAAACTATGACAAAAACATTCCTTTGTCACTGTTCATCCCCTGTAGCTTGCGAGCTGACTTGATTGAATAGTGATTTGACTTGTGACTGTCTTGATTACAACTCTGCCACCGATTATTAGCATTAATGATCCGATAGATATCATGGAACAGTTTTACAGTGCCGTTATCCAAGTACCAGTCTTGAATGTTCATTTTTTAAAGGTTGTAGAGTGGATACAATCCCTCTCGAGGTTGAGGCTGTGGACACACATCGGGCAAAACCTGAGGTAAGTTGAAATCTTCAGTACTCAACGGGTGATTTCAGTTTCTCTATACAGGGCCACTCTCCAGAAGATCATTGGTGATTTACTTAGAGTAATTTTATCCATTTTTGGCATTTCATGGGCTGGGAAGAAGTTTGCTGCCGTTTGTAGGTTATAAGACAATGCATTCCAAAAAATTGAAGGGCATTTACTGATTTTTTTTCTTTCATTTCAGTCAGTTTTCTTTGAGTGTCAGTACATTTCAGACGATTGAATGTCTTAATGTTTCACACTTTTGGCAACTTGACCATAACCCATCCTCAACGCAACAAGGTGCAATAAATGTACAATTTGCTAGAACAAAAAAAATAAATTTCGCTCTCACTGTAGGGTCTAGTTGCATTGAGCAGGATGTCGACTCAAAATATTCTTGCGGTCGTGGTTTTCACAAACATTTATAATCTTGGTAAACCGAAGAATGTTTGATTTATTTGAAATTTACCAAAAATGTAAGTATTGGGTGGACAGGAATCGGGTTAAGGTTTGAGAATAACACAAGTTAAACTTAACAGCCCACTTAAGCGCCCACTCGAACAAAGATACTGACAATTTGGGAGACCGCCAACATAGGGCAAGATAGCTCAGTTGGTAGAGCGCCGGTACGGTAACCCGGAGGTCGCAGGTTCGAATCCCGCTCGTGCCAGTTTCTTTGTTCACTTTGAAAAGGTTTCTAACCAGGTAGAACTTTCTAAAGCTCTAGGAAAAAATATCTTGTTTCTGGATGTGTGGTAAACTAGCATTTCCAACACTCGTCTTTCTCGTCTTATCTGTCGCATCTTACAACTCACTAAAAACTCTTAGGAATATTACACTGCTGGTAACAGTGAGTGCCATTATGCACCTTCATGTGCAAATAGTGTAGCTGAACACATGTCTGGTTAACTGAGTCACTTGCACTGCCAAAAATGATTTTCTTACATTTCTTAATAAAAGAAAATATTTCAAGAAAAATGTTCTTGTCTCACTCCCTAAAAAACTTTTCTAGGGAGTGATACAAGAAAACTGTTCTTGAAATAAAACCATTTTTGGCAGTGTGAGCTGTACTACATTCCTGAAATAGAACTACCGCCTGGCTTTTTGTTATCTTTATTAATCCTAACCCCCCCCCCCCCCCCCCCCCCCCCCAGGGTGCATGTAACATCATATTAAAATTGTTGGATTCAGCAGGGTTACGGTTCAAATTTAGACCATTAAGTTAGTATACAAAAATCAACTACCTCGCAGGAACCCATTTTGATTCCATGCAAAAATACATATGCACAAAAATGTACACGCTGTAGAGTACCTTGCCTAGGGACACAAGTACTGTGACCACCTTGGCAGGACTTGAATCTGTAAAATTACCTCCCCGAAGAAAATAGCACAAATGCACCCGTGACTACAACGCAGTCCATGGCACTTCCCTAGTAATGATTCGGATGGAAAGGAGAAAGTCCTTCTGTAGCACTACCTGAATTTCAAGCTTTGAGACTTCTTTAGGGCAACATTGATTCATTAACGAGAGGCGACTTTATTAATTGGATTAGGATTCTTTTTCTCTGCCCCAGTCATTTGTTTCCTCCCGAGTAAGCCCATCGTAATTTTAAGTGTCAAATTAATATTGGTTCACTGACAAAGTACCCACTTTGTCGTAGGCTTTATGAGGCCACTACAGAGGATTTTAAAAATTGATTGGTATTTCAAAAACTGCCGTTGAAATTTCAGCTCAATATGGTGATGTAACTAGACTTTTCTTCACACTATCCAAATATGTGTATTTAGGTGATTGTAGTAACAGTTCAGGTTGTACAGTATGTTAAATCTGGAAATTTATGAGAGTTCAAAAGCTGCTGTTTCCATGCTTTGAGGGTACATCACCCCAAAAAATGAATTTTCAAATTGAATTGCTCATTTTGTAGCATTATATAAGTTATGAGCTTTCCAATGAGTTGTTCATCAAAAACTGTCCAACAAGTAACAGATTAATTCCAAGTTGGAATTAGGAGGGGGGCTTACCTAGTTCTTACAGTATTTATGTATACCAATCTTAGCACAAAGTTTCTAATAAAATAATTTACTTTAGGGAGTGCAGTAAGTGGTTTTTTGTTCATTTAAGAATAGTTTTCTTCCATAATTCATTAGTAGGGAGAAATCCATTGACCTCAACTACCCCAAGCCTTACAAACTCCATCGGCAGGTTGTGTTGAATTTTAGGTTCAGGACTGTAGGGCCTTGGCACCATTACTTTACACGGAGCTACGATGCCCCAATTTGTCTTTTAAAGTCCACAGAATGTGCCACAGGTATACTGCACAGTGTTGGATTTTGACAGGTTGAGGACACTTCATAGTAAAAATGCCTATGGGGTCAGGGTTAAATTGAAATTTGCAGTCAGAGCACAGCCACAGCAGTTTTAAATAAACTCATTTCTGGAAATGTATACCAAATAATTGCCTTGTGTTATGCAATGCTTTCCCAAAATCAAGAGAAAGAAGTCTGCCACTTGTTTGGGAAGGGAAAAAGGGCAGCATGTGTGGCACATAAATATCAGCCAGTTGTATCATCTGACGTTGTGTATAAACTGTGGATGTCATGACCATACGGAGACAAGATCACAAAAGAGTTTTGAGAGTTTTGTACAAACTTGACTCCTTGGTTGTTCAACACTTGTTGGGAGCAGGCATTTTCAGAGGTTGCCAACAAAATAAAGGAATAGTTGGATTGCTTTTAGTTCCAGAAAGCAAATGGCTGACTTAGACTATTTTATAATTGGCCAAGTAAGTCGAAGAATACAGGGTGCATGTGATGTTAATGGGATTAAATTGTACATGTATACATGTACATGGAAAGCTCCTGGGTGAATGGGCTGGACTTCTGTGAAACGTAATACATGGCGTCGGTTTGGAGGACCTCATACACTGCTGGTATTGGCAAAGGAATGAAGATTTGGAGCTTCATAATGCTGCGAGACAAACCCCATGGATATTGAATAATCCTTCACTTGCAGTCATGTCCGAGTGGCTACATTGTCAAGACTTCCTCTACACATGGTTGTGAAAGATACAACTGTTCATGCATCAGGATCAGGCTGCGTCTAAGATGCTCTCGGAGACTCACCGGAAATAAGTCAAGAATTAGCCGTGTTGAATTCGTTTATGACGTCCCTCATGTAGGGAAGACTCTTTGAATGCTTCAGAAGTTGCTCCTGTTGTTGAGTTGATTTTTTTTTTATATAAACGGTACTGAACTTTCTGGTTGGACAAGGTGGAGAGAAAGAAGAGAAAGATACTTAATATTTAAAATGTACAAATTTGGAGCCCATAAAATGCACTATGAAATGTAAATTGTTTGAACATTTTTACACCCCCCCCCCATGCCGCAGAAATTCATGTAATGTGTTTATGCATGCCTCCAAGGTTTGTGTGTGTTGCATCAATGCATGCAGTTTACATGTTGTTTTTTCCTGGAGCTTTAGAAAATTCATTGATTCATTGATTCATTTGCGTGTATCCTTGTATGCGTTTGCACTTTGCAACCCTCAAATCCACCTTTGCATTCCTTGTTCTGAAACCTGTTAGGAAATGTGCATGAAGAGATGTGGATGTATTTCATATGGCTGTGTTAAATTGCTAGAGTGCTACATGTAAATAAATGGGAAAGATTTTACTTTAACCCTAATAACGTCCTGGGCATTCACTTGGGGTACATAGTACACTGTACTACAAAATACTGCAGTTTACTCAAGTAGTATTTTGTAGTATTTGGTGACGTTAGGGTTAATACCCTAAATGGAACAGCAATATCTTGGAAGATAAACATCCATTTGTATAAAAATCCATTTGTATAAACATCCACTTGGCACAACCTTGGGAATTTAGGAAATTTTGGAAATTTTTGTGCAATGTAGAGGAACGTTCTTGGCTCGGTGTATGGTCACTCAGTGTTCACATATATGTTGATTATTTTTACAGATTTTGGCAACATAAATCTTGAAATAACAGGTTGTGCCACATGTTTAGATAGTTGTTATCAAGGATAGAATAGTTATCCAAGATTTTGCTATTTCTGACCGATTTTGGTAGGGGTATTAAAGTAAAACCTTTCCAGTCGGGTACATGTACATGTTTTTTTTTTTTTTTTTTTTACCATTACAAGATTGAACTTTAGCAGTTTTTAGTGTAGCTTTTTGCATATCTGCAATAAGCCAGTTCTGTATCTCAAAGGTCAAAGGTTATTCTGGATAAAATTGCCGACGTAATGTCACGCGATTTGACACGTGCCCTTTGTGCGACCACCTTTTGAGTTCAGTTAAACGTGCATCGACCTCCAAGCACGGACGTCATGTTGTTCCCTCTTTTGTTTGCACTTTAACTTTTTCGGAAGACTCCCATAGGTTTTGTACATGATCTCAATTGAGGACGTATTCTGGGAACCGCGGACGATATTGTTCCCTTTGTTTTACGTCCACGTTTGTTTGGGAAAACAAACGCACACGCGCACGTTAGGTCACGCGGGTCATTCGGGATCAAATGTCATTGTGCACATGCACAGTTGAAATACCGAACTGGCTTATTGTACTGATTGTCATGTGTCGCGAAACACAACACTGTTAATCTCAATAATGGCCAAGGCTGAGCAAGATAAACACACGAACTAAATCGCACATTTATAACCCGAGTACACAATTAAAGCAGTGCTGTTTTGGGCAACAGTTCTGAAAATTTAATTTTTTCTTTAGGACACACCCTGTCAATGGAATGATCCATTAAGCATCGCCCTTGATATATTATTAACCCCTTGAAGTCAGTGATTTATAGTGAGGCGCCGGGGTGCCGTGGCAGCTTGTACAGTCAAGCGTAACATACACAATAATCCAACAATGGATTAAAAATGCAGAAAATGGCGTCATCCGTCCAGGTGGCAATTTTTTGGGGGGGCGTGTATAGACATCATCTGTATGCAATTGGGGTTAATGGATTGGCGATTGTGTAGTTTAGGGCCCCTCTTTAGTTTTGATCAGTAGAGTCGAGGGTATTTTTTCTCATTCCAAAATGACTTTTTCAACCTAAAGCAGACTTCTATTAATTCTATTGACATCATTTAAACAAATTTGTGAACAGTTTGTTGCGGAAGAAAATAAAATTTTCCTACGCGCTTTACGGCAGTTGCCATGCGAATCGACGCGGTTTTGCTTGTTTACTGTGCGTTGCGGTGATTGCCATCTTTATTTTCGCGTTGCATTTTGTCGTCTTCATCGTCGCTTTACCCGAACATTTTCCTCAAAAACTAAAACCCTGCCCTTTATCTACGGCATACCTGTTGGTTTGTAATGTCGTAACTAGTTTGGCAATTCCAATAATAACCTTAAAGTGGATTTTTGTTCCCTTTTGGGGAACAGGGCCCTGCACTACACAATGGATCAGTCTGTTGTTAAAATGCTTAGGATGGCCTCAAAGTACATGTACAATGTATTTGTACGAGGAAAAGGAATGAGTTTGTGGTCTGGTGATTGAATTTAGCTCTATGATCTATCTGCAGAGAATGGTGTTGCCTATTGAAACATGGGCTAGTTATGGCAACAATCACATACCATTCATTTAACCAGTTCGCGTCGGATGACGTGTATACACGCAAAGGTTTTGCGGTATTCGGAACGGATGACTGATAAACACATACTCGAGCGAGGCCGGAAATATCTGTCGGTGACCCGTTCGCAGCGAGCGAGGCCAGAAATATCAGGGTGTGCTACCCGCAGATTACAGCCAGATTCCACCTGAACCCGGCTGGCATCGAGGTTCGTGAAAAATAATCCTGTGCCTGGGTCCGTTTAATGTCAAAATAATCCCAGCGTGAACTGGTTAAATGTTGTCATTTCACTCTGTGCAATTGATTTATAGTGAGTGCTTTCTTTAGTAGCTGTTTTGTGAAATTGTGGATGACTCCTTCCCAGACTAAATGTCATTAGAAAATCCGTACTGTGACTGTTGCCAATCCAAAAAATAACCCAAACTCATGTTAAATTCCTGTTTTCTCTCTTTCTTCTTCCACCCTGTTCCCCACCACCCACCCCCCAACGTCCCTGCTGCTCCATTGCCTGTGTAGCTCATCCCCGCTGTCCGAAAGGAGAAAGCTGTAAATGGCAGCAGTGCCACTGATGCAGAATCAGAAGTCTCAAAACATTATACAGCATAGTCGTGAGAATATTCAGTCTTGACCGATGCCAAAAATGGCAGGAGACAGATTTTCCACAAACTCAATTGAGCTCTCGGAGCTCTTCGTAGTGGCAGGAAAAGCGTCTGGAAACTGAGTTCTGCCAACCGGCATTTCTAAGCAAATGCTGGCACTGCTGTACCTTTAGTAGAGGTTGGATATTATTATTAACCGATTATGGAGGGGTTTTGAAGTTTGTGACTAGACTGTACCACCCGTGGTGCTATGCATCAACTAAATGAGTACGGGTCTTCGATTGAGATGTCGCTCTACCTGCCTACTGTGTTTGCTTATTATTCGCTTCCATGTTCCCCCTTAAGTAGATGAGAAATTCATAGTCTTATGTTGAATGCTTGTTAATGCATTTGTTTTGTGGCATGGTTCATGTTTTTTTTTGTGAATTTTGTCTTCAGTTCCTTAATGAGATGGCAGTAATTAGGGTAGCTTTGAGACTAGCATTCCCTGTAAGGTTTGCATACTGTGTACGTTGTCTTTGAACAATTGCTGGTTTACACGTAGATAATGTTGAATAAGAGGGTTCAAATTAGGATTGATATTGCTTCATTTCAACTTTAAATCCCGTACCTGGGATATACTAGGATTAGTGTTAAGGCCAACACACCTGTTGTGAAGGTCCACTACATTTACCAGTACATAGGTGTGCCATTCTAGATGAGAAATTAAATTCATTTTCATATTGTGGATTTTTGGCTAATTTGCATATATAATTCCTCGAAGAAAATTTTCTTCCGACTGAAAGGTTAATGGGGCTTGTACCATCTATTTTAAATACATAGGACCAGAAGGGTTGAAAAAGTTTGTATTTTGTGCATTGTTTATGTAGTCCATTGTACCTTGCAGGTACTACAAATTCATGTATTTTGTCAAGTTGTAAACACACTTGGTCCAGGAAACATGGAGTGCATAGAAAGGTTAACCCCTTGCCACCGGTTGACACAAATATGTGCGGATTGAAAATTGCCACTTGGCCGGTTGACTTCTATTTGTGCCAATCTCCGCAGTTCAATCCATTATTGGGGTATTGTGTATGTTATGCTTGGTTGCACAAGCATTGTTTCCGTTTTGCTGCACAAGCCGGCCTGGCATCCCGGCGCCCCCCATATGATATCTGAGGTCAAGGGGTTAATGCTTGATAAGGAACAAAGACACCACCTCGGTAATGGCTTCATTTCACAGTTGGTAAATTAGTCTGTAAGAGTCCTATGTGAAGTACTTGTCTTGCTGAATGTTGTTACTATGGCATTTTATGCAGCTGTTTTGTCAGAAAAGCTAAACTGCTAATGTGGGATAGAGTGCCACTGATGATGTGGGGGTAATGTTTACCACTGTTTGTTATTAGCCGAATGACCTTAAAAAAAGCACACGGACCAGATGCAGAACATTCACCATTCGATTATCCAAATGCACATTGTGCGTACATGACCCGACTTGACCTGACCTGGACATGCATCACATGTACATCTCCATGGTACATCCCAGGTCAGGTCATCGTTTGAAAGTTCCACGCCAACGGGGCAGGCACTATGCATGAATATTCCAAACACTTTGATGTGTGGAAGAAATAAACGGAGGATGCTAGCTTGCGGGCGCCGAGTGTTCACTATCCCATCCAGCATGCCGTTGCATGAACCGCGACATGACCGGATGGCATGAGCGACCTTTGAATCTTCGAACATAAACTTGCCAGGTCAGGTCATTTCCTTATACTGTTATACGTGCCTACGGCCGCAGGAGGCAAGTTCTGCACATGTACACTATAAGCACGAATATTTAGCGAACAGTGCTATACATATATATCATTACTGACTTTTTACTTTGTGAGTTTGTATTGAAACAACCGAGAATGTTCCCAAACACAAGTGAAAACTCTGATCTTATTGGTTGACTGTTACGTAATACCATTTTGCAGCCATGCAATAGGGGTGATTCACAAGAGTGCCCCACCAAGAGTTTGTGTCCATTGTATCAAACGCGTGTTTGAAAAGGGTCGGAAATGAAAATGTCTGGGTGTCGGCCCTTTTTAAATGCGCATTTGATACAATGGAAACAAACTCTTGGTGGTGCTCTTGTGAATCGCCCCTATTGTGAATCGCCCCTATTGAGATGAATCATTGTTGCATTCCAGTTTCATCTGTGATCTAACTTTTCTAGATCTGCCAGTGTTGCACCACAGGGCTTAAAAAATTTAGTACAAAAATAATGAATATTCTGTAGTGTATTCAAGTGCTGTGTAAAAAGAATTAAGTTCAGGCTACATGTATGTGGACAGATAAACGTGGTCTGTAATGTTGAGTACATGTATTTACAGTTGCTTTGGGTCGCCATTTGTTAACTTGTTAATCAGCAATATTTTGGCTCAGGGATCCACACACATGTTCTTCCTATGCGAGACCAATTAAAAGGCATTAACTTTCAATATTTTTGATATCATTTTGTACTTTCCTCTGGCTGTGGACAGTAAATTTTTAAAAACTGGACATTTCAAACTACTTCTAACTCAGTGATGATTTCTCGTGTGTTGACCACAGTGTTGACCACAGTGTTGACCACAGTGTTGACCAACAGTTGTAAGTTTTTCAATCACTTTATACAAAGGTGTAATAAGGCCATGTGCCTAATGAAGGGAACGGAAATTGTAACTGATGCTTTCGGGAAAAAAATACATTTTGGTGCATGTAGGTTAGGTAAACTTACATTGGCTGACTTGCAAGTAGACAGTTGTAGTTGTAATCATGACCGTTGGTTAAAGTGCTAGAATATATTGTTTTTAAAGTATATTTATTTGGCATAAATTTTATAGAAGTTTAATTATAGATTTGTGTCACTAGTGGTATGTTTGTTTCAAGCATAGTTTGTGGAGTTTATTATTGTGGACTTGAAGCACGTTAATTTGGATTTAAGTTCTAGTTTACATGTACACTATTTACAATGCAGTTCACGTTTATGTTTTGTGAGGTGTTTGTGTGTTAATGTAGTCATTCACACAGTAATCAATCGATTTTAATTTTGACAAAATGTTGTTAATTTTAAATTCAGTTTTTATTTATTTATTTATTTAAATCAATGCAGCTTGTTTTCAGTGCAGCTAGTTTTCAAACATGCCAGCTATACAGATGGCATCTATTTGAAAAACAAAAATTGCACAAACTGAATTGGTCAAGTAATATTTTGCACATTTGTGATTCAGGCAAAATTTTAGCAAAAGAGATTCGTTGAGATTTTAATGACAGACGGACCTTGAAAGAGGTGGCAACACACACTTTCTAATTGGAGGCAGGCCATACAAGGTGGCCAATGAGCCAGTTCGGTATTTCAACTGCGCATGTGCACGGTGACATTTGATCCCGAATGACATTTTATCCCGAATGACCAGCGTGACCTAACGCGCTCGTGTGAACGCAAAAGGTAGTCGCACAATGCGCACGTGTTAAATTCAATCAGAATGGGCATTTGCATAACATGGTGTGATATTACGTCGGCAATTTTATCCCAAATAACCTTTGACCTTTGAGATACCGAACTGGTTTATTTCATAAAGTAAAAAGATATGACTTTGTGCTAAGCAAGAATCATATGTGAGAACCGGTGTGTCAAACGCATCACGTAGCATTTTGGCTGGTAACCGGTTTTCCTAATTGAACGTTTGATGTGCTTAGAAGCTCTGTGAAGCTGTGTAATAGATGCCTTACATGAATAAAGCTGCAATTTTCAAAAATCTTCTGACATTACATTCCAAATAGAATGTATGGTATAATGTAATTGAGACCACTGGTATTGAGCTGAAATTTCTTAATGGTTTTATTTTTTCTGAGATTTGGAATGGCCCCGATTAAAGGAATACTTTGACATGAAGACATGCCTGGGTGTACATGTATGTGTGTTTTTTGTATTTTCATTGCAATTTTTTTTTTTTTTTTTTTGACAAGTATTTTTTTCTGCATAAGAGTAATGTTAGTGCTTGGTTTAAAAAATGTGGTAATGCACCAAGGTAGGTTTGTACCAAAACTTCTTTTTGAACCTTTCTAGGAAGTCATTTAGGCAGTACTTTTGTCACCTATTCCCCAAAACTTCCATGACAACACTCTGTCAAGAACTCATCAAATGAGACTAAACTCAAGTAGGACAAGACATCTTAAAAACTGTCGGCACTTCTAACACTCAATGATGGGACTAGAGGTTTTGCTTTCTGATGTTTGAGACTTGACTGTAGACTACAGGATTGATATCTGAAAGATACTATCACTTGACCAGACAGACGTTCAGTTCAGTGGATCATCTATTTCCTTCCGAAATGAGTTACAAACTTGTAAAAGAAATAGCGATAAACATTGGGGAAAAAATACTGACATTTAAAACTCAAAAATTGCAGACTTCAACCAGAGAATTGGCCAGAGAGAATTAAAACTTCATTGAGATTTACAACCCAAAAATTAGGCTTGACGTGAGACTCGGTGACGTTCATTGTTTTATTACGTCTGTACTAATTGATAAGCCATTTACAATTCCAGGCGGGTTTACCGGGTTCTGGAATCATAACTGAACAATTGTCACTCCTTTTAAGGATACTGCGTCCGTGCGTTTTGGCGCAGCATCCCAAAAAAATAAATGTTCAAATTGAATTGCTAATTTGTTACCAGATAAGTTAAGAGCTTTTCAAAAAGCCATTCCACACAGAAATTTGCCCCTGATAAACAGATTAAGTTTAAAATTTATAATCAGCCAGTTCGGCATTTCAACTGCACATGTGCACAATAACATTTTATCCCGAATGACCTGCGTGACACTCCGAAATCTTAGTGTTTATATACAGGCCAATCTTTGCATGTACCATTTTATAATTCTAGGCAGATGCTTAGATCTAGCATTGGCGTCAGGACTGGAACACTATTTTGTTCAATCCTGCATTTCAACATTCCTTCCTCTTCTTACATGTACAGAATTGTGAGCTGGAGCGATCAATAGATGATGCCTTGTCAACTGCTCCCCCCTATCCAGTCAAAGACCAGATTCCAGAAAGCAACGGTGAGGACGATGTCTTCCAAGACGGGAGAGCCTCCTTGAACAGTAGCGTCAAGGAGTACAACATCATCGCAGGAGGTGTCAGTTAAATAAACGGGTTATAGTATCTGCCTGTATGGGACATCATCATCAGCAAGGTTTGGATCAGATGGGAAGCAGAAGTTAGAAATTCAGAATTTTTTTTTTTGGTACGGTCATGTGATTTGCAATCCCATTTTATCAATGCACTTTGTAAAAATGTAGAAAAAGGGTGAAATATTTGTATTTAGAAAATGCTAGAGGGGTGATAAATTGTCAATAGAAATCGACCAGTTTTCTGAAATACTTCAGTATACTGGTTCAACAATAATTATTGTTTTTTATATCTATTTTGTAATTTAAATTAAGTGACTGAACCCAGTTTGGAATAAAAGGCAGCAATGTGCTCGGTTTTAGTAATCGTTTCTGCAAATAATTATCAAGAGCTTGATGATATATTTTATTTTATTTCAAAAGGATTTTCCCAAATGATACCCCCTGATAAGTTGTGTGCCTGGAATTATGTGTGAAAGTATTTTAAATGCAATGTCGTAGGTCAGGGTTTTTTCTACAGCCGATTTTGTTGATAAATTTTCTTAAAGGATATAATTTTTAAACTTAAATTCTTTGAGCTATTTAGTCTAGCAGACATATATTTGGCCTAGATATTTAACTGCTGTTTTCTGTTGACGGGGAGTGTGTGGTCTAGTGCTTAGGATTTGCGACTCATGATCAGAGGGTCAGGGGTTCGAATCCAGCTACTGGCCATATGTTGTCATTGGGCAAGCCACTTCATCCCCACTTGCCTCTCTCCACCCAGGAGTATAAATGGGTACCGGCATTAGCTGGGGAGTAACCTGCGATGGACTAGCATCCCGTCCAGGGGGAATAGAAATATTCTGTCATTTCATGCTACCGAATCGAAACCCGAAGATGAACGCCGGCCTGATGGGCCCACATTAGCTTGTGACAGACTTTACTTTGCTGTTTTCTACCAAAACCGTGACATCCATAGATGTGATTTTCACTTCAAAATTGACAGGATTGTGCGAGTCAGAAGATGGAATGTTTGCGTCGGGGGATGATGTTAATTATAACAGATATGTTTTCTGTTTTGCCCTGTGGATGTGATTATGTGGATGTGATTTTTAACAATGAGGGTCCAAAATCACATCTAGAGCCCAGAATCACATCCAGAGCCCAGAATCACATCCAGAGCCCAGAATCACATCCAGAGCCCAGAATCACATCCAGAGCCCAGAATCACATCCAGAGCCCAGAATCACATCCAGAGCCCAGAATCACATCCAGAGCCCAGAATCACATCCAGAGCCCAGAATCACATCCAGAGCCCAGAATCACAATGTGTTTTAAGCTGTTAAACCTAGCAGTCACATTGTACTCTTTGTCAAGGTGGGATAGCAGTTGACGGGCTTCAGATATAATCGATGTGATTTGGATGCCCATTTTTGAAAGACATGGTAGTAATGCACTGTCCACTTTAAACAGAAAATCACATCCATGGGGTTCAAAGTTCATGTGGGGTATGATTTTATTTATTTCTTTAGTACTTTGAGCCGGTAAAATACAGGGGTGAGATTTGTAAGGATTTTTCCTGATTTCAGGATTTTTTTTCGGGATTTTATAATTTTATAAAGAATCTCTTTTGTAATCTGGAATTCCTGAGGTGTTGTCCTAAAGGTGTTTTTACCTGTAATAGTGGATATAGACCAATAAAAACGGATATTTGCCTGTAGGCAAATACAAACTATATGTTGATCTGGGGTCCTCGTGGATTTCCTGAAATTTTCATTTTTGACCAATCTCACCCCTCAAAATAGGCTTTATCTTATGCTAATTATCTTAGATAGGCAAAATTAAGTTATGGAATTGTTCTATTGAAACTCAAAAAGCCAGAAAACTTAACAAAATATTTTTAATAACATGAGGAAAAATCCCCCCCCCCCCCCCCCCCTAGATTTTGGTTTCCTTGGAGATGTCAATTGTCACGCTGGCCAGTTCGGATATTGGATGCAAATGGAGAGTAGTTTTATAGCTTATTTTTTGTAACAAACTAAAATTGCTTTTTTAGAAAACCCAATTCCTTTTGTGTAAAGATGTTTACAATTGTGTCTGAAATAAGTGTTCTCGAAAGGAATTGTATTGCTAATCGTTTTTATAAATAGCAGCACTATTATTGCTTTATCCAATGTTGGTGAAGTAATGTTTAAAGTGCAAAAAAAAAGATAGTAGAAACTCAGGGCTTGTTTTTAGCAAAACTGGAACTTCGTTCGGGGGGTGGGGTGGGGGTGTGGGTGTGGGCGGCAAGGTACTTTCTTCTCACCAAAGAGTACTTGTAGTTGAAAATCAAATTGTGTATGGGAACATGTCAACGGGGCATTGCCTCTGAAGTACTAGTACTGATATGCAGAGCCTATGAAGAAAAGGTAATCCAAAAACAATGGAATTAAAACAATGTTAAAGATGAGCTTGATGATTCTAAATATGGCAGCATCATAATGGGCGGTTTATCAACATTCATTGAATACTTTCTGGCATGTCTGTGGTCACGGATGACTGAGCACCATTGATTAAAAAAAAAAAGCAACAAAATTATTTTTTTCAAAGTTGACCTAATGCTTTGTATCCATTCTGGCACGAATCATCATTGATCCATGAAGGTCGCTGAGGTACCATGGAAGACATTCGGGCAGACTGTATCCTACACCTCTCTGTGCCCGGTCATGTGTGTCAGGGTTGTGGCCGGTCCCAGCCCCTAGTGTCTTCCAGGACTTCTCTGCAACTTCGTCCTTGAAGTACTACCTTAAACTGAACAGTCTTGGATTAAGAGTTTTGCCTGGTGACATGCCCAAATGCAGGACAGTTTGCCACAAATACCTGACTTTAAATGACACCCTCTCCGATTATGTCCTCGTGGGACATTTGAAGAAAACATTTTTGTTCTCGCATGATGTTTCTGAGACCAGAATTCTTTGCAAAGTGGGATTTTTACGTGATGGTCTAGCAGTGGCGAGTCATTAAAGACATGCGCTGTCACCGTTGAAAGGCATTGGCATATATAGGTTGGACATTATTAAAACGGGCGGTTTTTAGCCATTGTTGTGAAATCAAATGTACTCGGTCATCCATGACTGTTAGAATAACAAGAAGGTACAGAGTACCGAAGTGATGACGTCAATGCAGTGTTTGAAACCAGAATACTTTTGTTATTTTGTGTCAATGTGTTTGCATGACTGGCTGGTAACAAAGGAACAGTCGAAATCTCCATTTGTTTGGAGCCAGTTGTCATGGCAACTGACGTTAGACTTCGGTACTCTATTGATGAACTATATTTTATGGTGCAACCATATCGAGTGATCAGATTCTTTATTTTTATGTAATATTCCATTGTATTGGATTACCTTTGTTTGACACACTCTGTACATGTTGTGCAATCACTACATACAATGTGCTTGAGTGATGGTTTAGTGTACCAATTTTGATACTCGATGTTTTGGCCAAGACTAAACAAATTTGTAACGTGCCCACGGCAGTACTGCCTGTGTTTTAGAAACGCCACCATCTTATCAAGCATACAATAGGGTGGAAAGGGGCTTGCAAAAGGCGCTGTGCAATACTAATATTTTGCCCCTTACATGTATGTTGCACTGCTTAGTGTAGACAGTAGTATCCATGGATTGGCTTATGTATGACTGGCAAAATTTAGAATTTATTTGCTGTTTCGGAAGTTTTCTGTTGCAGCAATTTCCTAGTGTATGCAAACTTTCAACCACAACTGTATATATGTCAACTTCAATCAAATACACTGGTGTACTGGTTCTATGGAATAATTTTAGTTCTTAGACCAAGAAATGGGGTAAGTTACTGGGCTCCCAGCACAAAACGAGTGAACATTTGGAGGGGTGCACCGCACAATGTTGACCACTGGAAATTGCAGTGTCTGTACCTAGGAGGACCAGAGGATATTTTGATTTCCCATCAAGACTTTTTTCATTTTTGTAAAGGTGTTTTATATCATAAATGTTGATCGTTTGTATAAAGTTAATGTGGATTTTTAGCAATTCTTATACTTGAATGGTATTTTTTACAATGCATTTAGATGTAAAGATATGAAATAAAAGGTTGTTTTAAAACACAAACGTGAAACATGAGAGCATTGTAATTATTAAAAGATTGTTGGAGCTGGTCTTTATCCCTTTACAAGCACAGTACAAATACTCATGCACAAACATCATTGACACGGTGTTTAATTTGCATAAAGTACAATAGATTCCTTTATTCTTTATAAAAGTGCTTTGTAATGAAAACCTTTACCAAATTATATTTACTGTTTAACTGAATCAAACAACCTTTGAAAACTTCAGATTATAATTAAGAAATAGCTTATAAAATCACTTTTTTTTTCACTGCCATGCAGTGATTTGTATGTACATGTGGTATTTACATTCATAGAAAGTCAAAAAAATAACATTGCATTATTTTTGACTCTTAAAATCATGGGAAATTGTGGCGCTTTCAAAAAGTTTCACAAACTGCCATAGCAACCGCCTTGCATAAGTTTGGTACACGGGCAAAAACAACTCGTGAACAATCTTGAACCTTAACCTTTGCTGTAATTTTCAGAAATAAATGGATTTGGGGGTTAGTATTTCATAGCGTGCTAAAAAATATTGTAACACTGACCGGTTTAAAGTTGTGAGCATAGATGCTGGGAAAACAGACAAAATCTGTTTCAGTTGTCTGGTTCCCTGACCCTACTTTAGACAAATCGGAGCAATTTATAGTCGGGGGAACTAGACTATTTCCAATGAGTGTCGGCCAGCGATATAAATTTCCACTTTTCTTGAAAAACGACACCACCCCAAATGCCTTGATTTCACAGGATGCTTGAGACTGCTATTTACTTAGTCTTGTACAGTATTTCATAATTCAGTAGTTTTGATGTTTGCAAATGTTGTATACATGTACTGCCTATATTACAACCCAATGGAATTTTGTTGGGTAATTGTTTCAAAAGTCATTTCAACTTATATAAACAAAAATCAATGCAACATAAACCATTTAACATTATTATAATGTTTGATTTTGTAAGTTTAATTTGAGCAATTATAACCAATGATTCGGCAGAAGAAAATAACCAAATGCAATGAATAGGACCCACTCTATTCAGTGTGGTGCCTATATTTACACTTGGCTGCACAGCCCCATTCTTGGCATACTAGCCCGGCACAACGGGTTAAGGCTTGCTTCGCAGAAAAATCTTCAAAATGCAATGCTGACAATAGAGTACCGAAGTGATGACGTCAATCAATGCAATGTTTGGAACTAGAATACATTCTAAACTGCATGTGTTTGGAACCAGTTGCCGTGGCAACTGACGTCAAACAGGGTGTCCTAGAAAAAAGGTAATTCTGACAATATGGGTAAATTTGACAAAGATATGCATTTTATGGCCATTAATCATGTGTTACCATAAAGTAGGAGCAAAATGCTTTGCAGTAATACCTTGATTGCATTCCTCCGGTCATGCATCACTGAGCACCATTGTTTGGAAAATGGTATGTGAAAACCCTTTTGGGACAGTTCATGGTCAGACATGAGCAGCACATTTAGATATGGCCCGAGGGAAATCTAACCGTTTGAAAGCATGTGATACATACAAGATGTTTATCAATTGGTGATCATGGTGATATTTATTCAGTACTGAATTATGCACCAACACCTTCCACCTCCTCTTTCGATGCAAAGTCCACAGCGGCGGCGCATGTTAAGCCACAGCTCGTCTCACCATTGCAGGATCATCACGTAAGATTTCAACCTCATGCTGAATGCGGGCTTGTAAATCTTGAAGGTTATGCGGTGGATTGGTGAATACTTTGTTCTTCAAATACCCCCACAAGAAAAAGTGTTCACAAGGAGTCAAATCCGGTGACCAGGCCAAGCATGACAGTGGGTGTTCAATTTCACTCATTTGACCCTACTGTCCCAAAAGGGTTTTCACATACCATTTTCCAAACAATGGTGTTCAGTGATGCAAGACCGTAGGAATGCAATGAAGGTATTACTGGAAAGCATTTTGCTCCTACTTTATGGTAACACATGATTAATAGCCATAAAATGCATATCTTTGTCAAATTAACCCTTATTGTCAGAATTACCTTTCTTCTGGGACACCATGTATAGTAATTAGTCTCTACTGAATCCGCTGTACTAACAATTTTCCATGAAGCACACTTACATCTTTAGGTTTTCAAGATCAATATCAGAGGCTGATGCACTTCCAATCAGGTGTGCAACAGGGTCTCACAGTTCATTGAATCTCCATTCTGCAACATGTTTTTTTTCTATTAAATACATTGACCGAGACACACAAGAAGTTTGCCTTTTCTGAAAAATATGACATTTCATTTTAACACATTTCATAAAAGAGAAAGAGAGATTAGCATTAGCATTATATATAAGATGATGCATATTAGTTCTTTTTGAATTAAAATAAAATATACCTGTAAAGTATTAGAAAAGTAACATTTTTAGAAGCACCCACTAAATGTGACCCGCTCTGCAAAAAGGGCACTTATGTTGCAAAATTTGAAAGTAGTGTTTTATATATAGCTGGAAAGGCCATTTTATAAGCTTTCATATGGTATATGTCTGAGGTCTCTAGCATTTTGCAATCAAGAGATATTTGGAAATTTGCATGTTTGTTTTCAGGAATTTCTTGAAATGACTTAAGGAGAAACAAGCCATTTAATAAAACAAAAAGCAAAGCAATAGATGGAAGCACTCGACAAAAACACATTGTTTTTCCAACTTTACTCACTGAAATCAAAGATTTTGGTTATGAAATAGAATAATATAGGTATCAAAGATGCAACAAATTCCCTCCCTTCAAAATCACTTGTTTGAAGAATTTTTCACCCTCTTCACATTGAACGGCCCATAACTCGTAAAAGCATACAGCGACTTATGTGCCCTTTTTGCAGAGCGGGTCACAAATGGCTTGTAGGATTTCAAAATGGATAAATCCTCAGGAAAGGTTTGTGGTTACACCACATGACAAATCAAGGGTAGAATGGTCTTTAGAACTGGAGAACCAGTTGAGCTTTAGTTTTTACACGTCATTACCCAAAAACCTGCTGGCATTTTATATCTCTTGCCATGCATCTACAGGTAGTCACTAAGATGGTCATTAACATTCTGGCCTCTGCATATGTGTTTCAAAGCTCCATCAACCTTGGTAAAACCTGGCGGAAGAACAAAAAAAAATTTAGTTTTCAAACCATGTCGGATTGAAAATCAGTTATTACTGACACCCTAGACATTTTTTGTCAGGCACCACTGTGCAGTATCCCAATGGTACATTCTTTGTCCTGTTCATGTTTTTGTTATGGAAGTCATCCCAATACAAGGCTAAAAGCCACTCCAGGTAAAGGGCTACAACAGAGGTGGTGGGGTTTGGCCACATTTTAGGTTGCCAGCCCTACCACACTTACAGTTTTTTTCCTGGGTCCAGATCTAAATAGAGGATAAATCTTCTGACCAACTGACACCCCCCCTATAATGTTGGAACATCTTGGTGGATGTATGGTATTAGTGGCTGCCTTTACTGTCATCGATCCTAAACAATCTTGCATGATTCCGATAATCCTCGGTGTCATACTCACATCAAACAATGACGGCCTCCTGAGTTTCTTCTCCAGGCAGGATACTGCAATTTTGTACATCATCTTCACCGATTCTTTACTGTACGAGTTGTTTAACCTCTGGTCTACAATCGTCAGTATGTCCTGCTTATCAGTGGCGACTTCAACATGGGTGATGATATCGTTGTATTCTCTTGACTGATCTAGGGGCTCCAACCCAGTTATCAGCTCCAGGAGGACCTTAAGAGACAAATCCACAGGGTAAGAAGAGAGATCGGAGGTGACAAATGAACAATTTATTGTCACTCTGGGACTTACTGACAAACATGTTTCTTTTACAATGCGTTCATTAACAATTTCAATTGCATGTGAATTCACACTGCTCGTTCACTGCTACGGAGTAAACCAGTGTCATATACACGTAACCCTTTTTACCCATGTGACCAGAAGACATAGTGCGGCCAATGGACTGCCTCGGAGCTGGAGGCCTATTTCGTGAAGCTGCTAAGCATACAAATTTGCTTATCATGAAAATTCTTTCTTGGTAAAAACAGGATTACCAATCAAATTTCAATGTGATCAATATACTGATGACATATATTCAGCTGTTGTTTGCTTTGCATGAAAATCACATGGATCTTTAGCTGGTAAACTGTTTTTACTAAGCAAGACATTCTTGTGTTAAGCAATTTTTGTTGGTGCTTGACAGCTCCATGAAATTGGTCGCTGATAACAACACAAGCAATTGTATGCGATTCAAACATAAACTACAAACTCTCTGGCTCGTTCCCCATCACTGAACACCCGCAAGGAGACAAGAAAGAGACTGTCACTTGGATCAGCTCCATAGGGGATCCAATATGGCGGAACTGTTGCTTCTGATCAGATCAATTAAAAAAAGGTGTCTATAAAACAGAGGCACAAACCTAAGCCCAATTTCATGGAATACGTAATGACTAGCAGAAAATCGCCGCTGACTATAGCAAACAAAATTTGCGCTAAAAGGCTAGCATAATGAATTTTTATAAGCGAGTTTCCTTGGCGTATTGCACGGGTTAGCAGGGAATTATGGCTCATGCGCCCGCATATATCCCATAACTAACGGGGCTAGCTTACGGGGCTAGCGCAGAATTTCTTTGCGGGCCGTTAGCGCAGAATTGCAGGCCGTTAGCACATAATTCGGCATTACAGATTCCATGAAATTGGGCCCAGCCTCTGTTCCTCCTGGGCCCAATTTCATGGCTCTGCTAACCACAGCTTTCCGCGCTTACGATCACCATTTTGCGCTAACAGCGCTAGCCGAAAAATTCTGCGCTAACCCTGTAAGCACAGAATCCTTAGTTACGGGATGTACGCATGCTCAGGAGCCAAAATTCCCCGCTTACATGTGAAATACGCTTGCCGTAACTACAGAATTTTCTGCTACAGTAAGCGGGGATTTTTCGCTAACGGTAAGCAGAGCCATGAAATTGGGCCCAGGGGCCGATTTCACTAACGCTTTGCGATCATCGCAAATGCCGAAATCGCTCGCTAAACTCAAAACCCATCGCAACTTAGCGATGAATTTTGAAGAACGATTTCACTAATACTTGCGATGAATTTGTTCATCGCAAATAATCAAGTAAGCGATTGATATTTTGCGATGCGTTATTAGTGTCTGCAAAGTCTATTTTTCATCGCAAAAAACATTTTCGCCATTTTTATTCACATAATTTAGACGACGCTTTGCAAATATGGCGAGCTCTAGAGAGAAGTACTAGTGAAGTACACGCGCGGGCGAATCGCAAGCTCGCGTGTGGTTTCGGGTTACATCCATCATTGATCTCCATTATAAATGGAGATCAATGGGTTACATGTTGCGGGAATCCGGTTTTGGCGAACTGCGCATGCTCGAACCACATTCCCACGGGTACTCTGCGTGAATCAGCCTCGTACAGTACATTTCTTTTTATATTTCGTTATCGCAACAGCAATGGATTTAGTGAAACGAAAAAAACAACGCAATCGCAACGGCGATGGATTTGCGGCTAGCGATGTGTTTGCTGGATGAACAGCGATGATTGCAAATTGACACTTTAGTGAAATCGCCCCTAGGTCATTCAAATCATCACCATTGCCTTCTTTCTTTCTACTCAGCAAATTAAGATGGTTGAGCATTGTGGAGTGTTGTGGCCTCATGGGCTTGTGTATCGGACTCAAGATCTCGGTGATACTACGGATTGTGAGTTGGAGTCCAACCAGGGGTCACGGTGCTTGTGTCCTTGAGCAAGACAATTTGTCACAAGTTGCTTCTCTCCACCCAGGAGTAAATGGGTACCTGTGAGGTCCGTGATGGTTATGTGTTTGATTAGCCCATGTGTGCTTAACTTGCAGCCGGGGCTGTATACTCCCCTGGGAGCTGAGAAGGTTTTAGGAATGATTAATAGGCCTGATGAGCAGGGGTAATAAGGTACCTTGAGAACCATGGTCATGGTGGATATGTGCACTTTACAATTTTACATTTTTATTATTAATCTTACCACTCCGTAGCTGAAGGTATCCCCTTTCGGAGACACTTCTCCATACCGCGCCTCCGGCGGCATGTAGATATTAGTGCCGATGATCATGCTGGTGATGTGCGGTTTGTTTTCACCCTCGGGTATGGCGCGCACCAAGCCGAAATCAGCCACTTTGGCTGTGAAGTCTGCATCGAGGAGAACGTTGGCACTGTGTAGGAGTTGAAGACGGTTGGACTGGTATTATAAGTGGAATGCTTGGTTATGAAGCAAGAAGGCTAAAAAGTGGGAGTTGGGTGGAGTCTGGGTAACAGGGTTATGATCCAGTAGAGAAGTATTTATGTTCCCGCAGCCAAATCTGTTACTCCGCCCCTATGGTTCCTTTCAAAATTGTGACATAAAACAACGCGTTCACTAGGATGCCTCCATGTAGCACTCAACATATATGTAAAGCAACACCAGCAACCAAACACAGTGATATGTAAAGCCCAAACTAGTATTCCGATACCAACGCAGTGTTTGGCAAGGTTTATGGCTTATGCGAATAGGTATGTCAATTTCAAAAAAGTTTCAGTATGTTGTCATATTGGTATGAGTATTGTTTATGGATATTCCCCCCCCACAAAAAAAAAAATAGCTTGAAAATGAAGTCATTTACAAAAAAGTCTCAATATTTGCTCACACTGATATGTTAACATACTTGAATTATTTTGAGTTGTACAAAAATGATTAAAATTTTCAAGGAAAATTTGACTTACAGATGACTTCCGTTTAATAGAAAACAAGGAATCTGTCAAAGGAATTTGTCAAATGACTTGAAACGGACTCAAAAGTGATTCAATTACTACACCAGTTATCTCTAACCACCGTAACTTCTATGCAGAAATGACAATTTGTTCTACCTATTGAACTAAAGCCGGATTCAGCAAGCATCACACCTTGGTGTCGTTGGATGCTGTTGCATTCAGCAGGCTGCCTCGAGAAAGCTCGAAGGGGTTAGGGTTACAGGACAGCTACCCAAGTATGGAAGATTTGTGGTAACCCCATGCGATATTTTATCTCTCTTGAGTTGTGTGGTTCTTCTCGGAAGAGAGATAAATTTTCACATGGTGTTACCGCAAACCTTCCATACTTCGTTCATGTCCTCCATGCAAACCTACAAGTCTCCGGATAGCTACCTCTTAACATCTCTGTGTACTATCCCCTCGCTGTGCAGATAGGACAGACCCAGAGCTGTCCCCTGTGCTACGTGGACCCTGGATTCCCAGGGAAGGTGAAGGGAGCTGTCTTTACTGAGCGCAGAGAGCAGGGAGCCATTGTGGAGATAATGGAAGATCAGGCAAGGGGACGGGCCGTCAAAACTGAAGCCGTACAGCTGCACTAGGTTCAGGTGTTTTAATCTGTGCTTGGAAAAAAATCAATTTCAAACTGGTTTCGTTTGAATGATCATAAATGCAAATTACTCATTACCCATTGCTATATTTGTTTTTGAATTGGCAAGCCAACCACCACCAAAGCTTGGTGGTCAAGACCATCAGCACTAGTAACCAGGAGGTCATGGGTTCGAGTCCTGTTCAAGTAAGCTTGTGAATTTTTCCCCCACAATCTCTCGGAAAGCACCGAGATTTGAGTGCTTAACACCATGACAGGAAGGGCCAAAAATCTTTTCTAATTTACATCCCCATGCAAATTCCATTTTCACATTGGTTTGGTTTGATTTTCACATTGGTTTGGTTTGATTTTCACATTGGTTTGGTTTGATTTTCACATTGGTTTGGTTTGATTTTCACATTGGTTTGGTTTGATTTTCACATTGGTTTGGTTTGATTTTCACATTGGTTTGGTTTGATTTTTACATTGGTTTGGTTTGGTTTGGTATCACTAGCCTTAACCCTACCCCTGCTAAATGTAACAAAATCCAACAAAATGTAAAAAGCTGTTGTAATTTGTTGGATTTAGCAGTGAACACCAACTACATGGTGTGTTGGGTAATGTTGTATTCAACAGGGTAGCAGCTAAATATACCTGTTTAGAGTGGAAGCAGACTTGTAGTAACATTTCAGTTGGTTTGGCAGGGCTCACACAAACAAATACCTGTATTTTGTTGGATTCGACAGGGTAGCTGCAAAATGCCAAGGCTGGTGTGTAGGTAGTCGACTGCAGAATCCAACAAAATTCACTGTTGAATTTTGCTGTATTTAGAAGGCGTCTCATTTCAGTTTTGTTGGAAATTGTTGGATTTAGCAGGGCCATTTATGAAGAAAACATTGAAGGGGATTAGGGTTAACAATACTTGTTTATTTCCATGATAATTGAAAGGAAATCTTTTTGAGTGAGGTCCACCTAGAAACCCATGGGCTTATAGCAACGACTCTAAAAGCAGTTGCCAGTAGTAGATTGGAAACACAAGTCCATACAAGTTTCAAAATTAACCATGAGGAATTAAAATGTAATCAACAAAGGAACAAGGCAGTCGAATGAGTTGAAAAATATAAGCAAAGGTGTCAACACAAGTTATTTATAACTCTGCTTTTCGCAAGTAAACAAATTTTCTTTCTACAGACACAAATGACACAGGAATCAACACAGACAAACAAAAACAATAGACAAGCTGAAATATTGTTTAGTCTGGCAAAGCGAGCTAATTAACGTACAATACAGAAAGACTTGATGAAGTAATTGACCAACAATGATTGGTTTTTAAGATCAGGGGCTAGCATTATAAACCTACCAAGCACATGAATTTGTTGCTTGTTTTAACTCTAAAGAATGTCTTCACAAAATGTATATAAAAATTAAATATGTCTTTCTCAAAAAGAATGACTACTCCCCAATCTAAAGCCGTGTCCGCACTGGACTTTTTTTTGGGAAGGTTTTACTGAGACGATGGTAAAATGAAAAATGGTCAAATGTGACCACTGTCCGCACTTAGACTTTCGACACGGGAAAATTTTACCGAGACCGTGGGAGAAGTAACTGAGCTGTCAATATAACGACTCATGAGGGCGCTTTGCATGACCTTTCTACATTGACGCGATTGACCCAAATCCCCGGCCCAAATCACGCGTGCCTTTTCATTTTTCCGGCCGATGTGTACACGCAGGCCTACGTCTTTAGCACCAATCAAACTTCTGACTTTATCAAATCTACCATGATTGCGACCAAAAGAGGAACAACGCACTGGAATTTAGAAACTTGCCACATGCACCGCACCGCGGTAAAACAGTTTTCCCTGTGAAGCATGACCTCGCGCTCGGGCCGGATGTACGCTTTCCTGAGCCGCACTGTCCGCACTGGACTTATCGTCTCGGGAAAAGTTACCTGGTCAGTTTTCCTGGTCAGCAGTTGGCCGGTAGAAGTAACCGCTGGACTCAGGAAAAGTAACTGAGAGAAAAACGTCCTAGGCTGTCCGCACTGGACTTAAAATGGGAAAAGTTCACATCGTCTCGGTAAGTTTTCGCAAAATAAGTCCAGTGCGGACAGGGCTTTAACCTAACAAAACATTTTCCCCGCCTTTAACCCCTTGCGTACGGTTGAAACAAATACGTGCAGATTAAAAATTGCCACCTGGCCGGTTGACGTCTATACACGCCAATTTCTGCATTTTTAATCCATTATTGGGGTATTGTGTACGTTATGCTTGGCTGCACAAGCCTCTTGTTTCCGTTTCGCTTGGCTGCATAACCCGGCCTGGTGCCCCGACGCCCCCATGAAATACCCGGTATGCCCGGGTTCAAGGGGTTAAAGGTATGCTATCACCCAAAGATATGTGGTATACATCACTACACTGTTTTCACTTTAAACTGCAAAAGACCTTATGCGTAGCGGCCATCTTTGAGGTATATTTTTGTCATTCAAATTCTGTAACAATGTAAGCACAAAAAGTCTACCCATGCCTGTCCAATGATAACAAAGACAGCCTCAAAGATGGCCGCTACGCATAAGGTCTATTCCCACAAACCTCTGGAGCATTTGTAGCTCGTTCTGATACTGTTTGAGCACATCTACATCAGAACACTTGAAAACACTCTGCAAAGACAGAGAAAAGAATAGTTTCTTGACATCCAAAGACTGATTCATGGTAAACGATGTTTCATACTAAGGAAATTCTGCACCATCAACTCTGTGCCTTTTTTGGTCGTAAATAGTGCCTGTACAAAATAAGTTTAGGGTACATATTTTCCAGGTATCCCCAAATTTAATCTCTGGTTAGTTCACTAACACATCCCCCCCAAAAAAAAAAAAATTTTTTTTAAATATATAAATAAATAAATAAAAAATTCCCTGAAAGGTCCACTTTTCAAATTTTTACTTTTTTTGTTCAAGAATCAATGAAGGCCGACCATCTTAAACGAAGATGTTCGTCTTTTTTGGAAGTATGTGCAATGGGTATTAAATGCCATCCCCCCCACCCCATAAAATATTTTGCGGGACCCAAAAAATTCACTTTAATGCGCACCCCCACGTACGAGTCTGAGAAAACATGAGAGGAACTTTCAGTTTAAGCGCGAGTCCGGAAATCCCAGGGCACAATTCTTCCTGGTGAAAACCCACGTAATCAGGCAGGGACTGAAAACCCAAACCGCACAATGCACCTGGACTGGAATGAAACCAGGGTCACCAGAGGTGGAAGGCAATGAACAAACTACTGCGACCTGAAGCGCCCCCACCCCCGCCCCCCCCCCCCCCCAAACAAATGGCTAACAAAAGCACATTCTACCTGTTTAAGCTTTTTGACAGCACACTCGTGGCCATCTCCGAATCGGCCAAGATAGACTGTGCCAAATCCCCCTTCGCCAATCATGTTGCCCCCTTGACTCAACGGCTCATTATTGAAAGAATCAGTCATGTCACTCAGCATGTTGTACCCATACTCTTTCACTGTAGTTGGAAATAAAAAATCCAAAGTTAATTTAACGGTCCACATATGATATTTTCATCAAACTATCATGATGGTTAAATCAGCTGTTAATATGTACATGAACCTTTCTTAATTAAAGTCCTCATATGTAAGCTTTCTTTGTTCACTCTGAAAATTTAAATGACCTAGTCAGTTTCCCTTGTGGATTGTTTGACGAATTATAAGTTAAAAAGACGTATCCTCATTAAGTAATCTCCACAATGTCGCTTCCCAGGTTGTATCGTAAAGTTAGGGTGTGATCCCTGGCTATGCAGCATTATGGGTTAATGATTTCTGACTAGTGCCTCCCCACCCCCCCACCCCCCCCCCCCCCCCCCTCCGCTGCCCCCAGGGGAGACTGTAGGACCAAGATAGCTCAGGTTGGTAGAGCACCAGTACAGCGATCCAGAGGTCACAGGTTCAAATCTTACAGTAGCTAGTTTTCTTTTATTCGCCCTCATAACAGTAACAAGTACTGGCCTGAAAACATACCCTTGTTTGGCTCAAAATCTGGCAAATCACTGGATTCTTCGGCAAACGATGTCGACACAACGGAATCACTGCTTTGGTTGGTTCTGCTTCCTTCATATTGCACTTCACCCTGGTACCCGGCGCATGAGCTGGTTTTATTCCAAAGAAACAAATCACACATTCATCGTCAACTACACTTGACAGCAACATTTCACAGGTGGCCGCAAAGATTTGTACTTGACTGAAAAAAAATCTAAGAACATAATTTCAAATTTCTCAGGTAGCCAATGGCATCTGTTTACACAACCTTGTGCAACTGTGATAGAAATCATAGGGAAAATGTTCTCTAAACTTAACCAAATTAGAAATCCTTACATTGGGTTAAAAAAAACATGTTTAGCCTTCCTGCCCACTTTCTTTCTCAAGGCCCTCTCCCTTTTTGTTGGCCAATTTATGGGCTGTCCATTTTCGATTAATTTAGTATTCAATTATTCGAAATTGGGTTTGACCAAATATTCAAATATTCGATACTCGCCAATCGAGGTTTTCACGCGTCAACTGCAACTGCATGCCGCACGGATAAAAAGTTGCAAGCAAAGAACGCTGGTGTTTTACGTGCAGTGATCGATATTTTGTTGCGTTCGGCTGTTTTATCAAGATCATTACGGGTATGTATAATGTTCTGAAGACAAGAAACTGAACTCCATCCATTGTTTTTGCAGCAATTATTTTATAAGTGTCAAGGTTTTATAGACAGGAACAATAAACCTCCATCCGAAAAAGTTACTGTGGACAAAAATGCGGCATTTGACACTGCTAAGCGCCGTAACTTTTCTATTAAAATGGCATCAGAGTCGTATATGTACGTGCTCCTTTTTTTACTATTCGAACTGGCAAAAAGGTATTCGAATATTCGGTTGCTGATCAAATATTTAAATATATTCAGGACAGCCCTAGCCTATTCTAAAAAAAAAATCATCCATAAAAATGCAAAGCCAAGAGAGAAAATAAAATACCTCCTAGATGATCTATTACATTTTTTTGCTCTCAGCAAAAGTCATCTTCAAAAACAGGAACTGCCATCTTGGAAAATACCGTCTGACAAACTTCTACCTTCTATTTTACGGGGGGAGGTGAGTTGTCTATCAACAGCACTTGGAAGTTACCATGCCTGGGTCTACAGGTCTGAACACTGGGATAATTTCTTTGGTATCTACTAAAGAATTATTTTCTATTTAGATCTGGACCCAGGAAAACCGCAAGGGTGGTAGGGCTGGCAACCTAAAATGTGGCCAACCCCACCACCTCTGTTGTAGCCATTTACCTAGAGTGGCTTTAAGCCTTGTATTGGACGACTTCCTTAAAAGACAGAATCTACATATAGAAGTTAACAAAAGGGCCCCCTCCCTCCCTTTTCAACGGACATGACATTTTTTTCTTACCCTTTCTTTTGCCTTACCCTTATGTTGCTGTCACACTGTTGCGTATGGCACCAGCGTATGAGTTGCGTATAAATTATCACTCATAAGCAGGCCTACGCTGACATACGGTAGGGGTACGTTAGGGATAGGTTGTATACGTTACAAGCACGGTGGCATACGATGACATACGCTGGGATACGCCGAGGCCGAACTAATTTTTTAAGCATGCTTAAAAATGTTGTGCGTATGCCTGCGTATGGTTCATACGCTAGGCATACGCTAGGCATACGCTGATTACGCTAGAGGTACGCTAGAGGTAGGTTACGCATAGGTCGAGTACGCTGGACATAGGTTGGCATGAAGGTGTACCGTACAGCTAGCGTATTGATAGCGCATTGATAGCGTATGAGTAACGTACTTCTAACGTATGTCTGACGTATCTGCAACGTATATAGACATCTTGGCGTGTGCCTGACGATTGAGTAACGTATTTAGCGTACAACTAGCGTATTATTGGCGTATGGCCAGCGTATCCGCAGTGTATTGCCAGCGTTTTGAGAAAGTGTATATATAGCCACTTGTCACGTGATAGGCGGCACGCTGGGCATGCGCTGTGAATACGCTACTCATAGGTTCACTATACGGTAAGTATACGCACAATTCTGTATTTTCGAGGGCTTTGTTGTGCGTATGAAAAATATTTCATGAATTTTAATACGCAACTCATACGCTGGTGCCATACGCAACAGTGTGACAGCTACTTTAAGGCCTTCACGATGGGCCTGTTTATTTCACACGAATCCGGACCGCGATCATCAGTGATCTGTGCGTTGGTTCACTCATCAGATTCCACCTAATGGATGGAGCGAACCAGCGGCTGGATCACTGATCGCGATCTGGATTCGTGTGAAACAAACAGGCCCGATCTATTCTAAAAAGATGGAAACCCAACGATACCTTTCAGTGGACGATGAAACTACTCCAGAGTCGCCTGCTTGCAGCATTTTGTGAGAACTTTGCTGAGCGATCGTCTTGGCTTCCTGCAAGGAATCAAGGCTCCCGTCGCTTCGCTCGCTGTGGGGGTTCCAGTTTGCCGAGGCCAAATTTGGCTCCACGGGAGAACTCTGATACTCATCCTGATTGATCGTGGACGACACGGTACTTGGTACGTGTATGTTCAGGTTAGGGTCCGTCGTAACGCCTGTGCAGGTTTGTCATCAAAGAGAAAACCCAAGTGAAAAAAGTCGCCTAAAATGATTTCGTGATATTGATGTGACATTTGCAATCCCTCCTTGCAAATGCGCCATTTGTCAGAAAATCAAGTCGGACGGTTGGAATTCAGAGTGGTGCCCTTGGCACTTTGGTTGCTTACAGGCTGCACTATGTGCGGCACCAGTCTGAATGTCCGGATGTCAATGCTTCAGTTTTTCCCTCATTTCTCAGTAAAATATTACACATTTTTACACCCAGACCTTGGAAATAGGTTAGGTAACTAACCAACTAACCAAAGAGAATAATTGTAGTATACATCATTTGCTTTTGCTGTAATTTTCAGAAATAAATGGATTCAAGGTTTCCATAATTCAAGGTTTCCATAAGTTTGTGGCTAGCGCCAACGGAACACTTTTGAAAGTGGCCTGGGGGGGGGGGGGGGGGGGGGGGGGGGCAAAATGCTGCCATTTTCTATGTTTATCTTTATGTGGAACTGCCAAAAGTGGGGGGGGGCAAATGCCCCCCGTTCCGCCGCCGTTGCCTAGCGCCCTTCACTCCTTACAGTAAGTTAGTGCCCTAGCAATTTTGTATAACTATGTGCGCGGCAAAGACACCTAAATAAATTGGACATGAATCTACGACTTTACCAGGCAAGATAACTTCTGCACCAACAAGGTGACCCATGTCAATAAGATGGCCCACCAGATCCTGAACAGTAGCGTTGGACGTCCCCCAGTCATTGATAAGAACCATGGTTGGACTACCACCTGGCCGTCTGTATTCTAGCTCAAAAATCCTGCAAATTAAAAAATAAGAAAATAGGAAAAAACAAAACAAAATCAGGCCCTGATACCAGAGTGCACAAATCCCTGCTCAAAGTAAGAATAAACAATGAACCTTTTTAGGAAACACTATTTAACCCATTGGGTACGGTTACTTACAGGAGGCGCCGGGGTGTCGCGCCGGCTCTGGCAGCCAAGCGAAACGGACACAATGTGCTTGTGCAGTCAAGCGTAACATACACAATAATCCAACAATGGATTGAAACTGCACAAATAGCGGCAAATGGCGTCATCCGACCTGGTGCCACTGTTTTTTTTTGCGCCATTTGGCATCATCCGTACGCAAGGGGTTAACATTCAACATTGGGTTTTGCCCTTCACCGACATATTTTTGAAGGGCAAAACCCAATATTGAATTTACTTCACCCCTACGCAAATTCCATCTTATGAACTACATGTATTTAACATGTTTACAGGGTTCCCCTTACCACTCTTGAACATAGGGTATTATTTAACCATATGAATACGGACGACAGCCATAGCCACGGTTTGAAAAAGACCACCTGGCCGGTTGTCATCTATATGCACATTCCTGCACATACTCAATCCATTCATGTTTCAACTATATTGTTCTTGAATGGGAGTGTAATGAATAGATGGAGCTTTTTCTAACACAGCTTTCATTCACACGAAAGAGGGGGCTCCAAGTGCGATGAATAGGACCACTCTATTCAGTATTGCATTTACACAGCCCATTCTTGGCATACCAGCAGCCCCATCAATAACCACCGGACTTTTTGTCGATTTTCATAGATTAACATTTTTACATTTCAAAATCCCAATTCTATCACATCCAAAAGTTTTCAAACCGAGTTCAATCTCAAAATATTTTTGGGAGTGAATTTGACCTCCATTTGAAACAAGGGGTCAAGTCTAACAACTTCAAAGCAAGGCCCAGGAATGAGCTACAGCAACACACAATACATTAAATTAAAGCTTATCCCTAACCCTGCCAGACGCAGCACAGTGCATCTGTGGTGACAGCTTGACCTTGCTGCACTCTGCACACAAGTCAATGTGACAAAGTATGCAATCTGATGCGTCTGGCAGGGTTTCTAGCCAAAATACCCTGGAGGGTTAGGGTTATTGCATAAATAATTTCAGGAATTACCATCATCTCAATTTTCAACTGTTTCGTGGTGCCAGGTCCCATATCCAATGCTGTATATATTTTACAAAACAATTTTGTAGCATAGTTTAACAGTGGCCAAGAGGTTGAGGTATTGGAGTCATATAAGGCCTCATTTTGGGTTTGAGCCCTGCCAGGAAAACTGTAGCATTTGCATACTGAAATTGTGTTTAATAACCCCTTGCGCCCGGTTGACACATTTGACATGTATACATGCATGTGCGGATTGAAAATTGTCACCTGGCCGGTTGACATCTATGTGTACCAATCTCTGCATTTTCAACCCATTATTGGGGTATGGTGTACATTACTTCCAAAAATGTAAGGCTCTCCGTTAGCCTTACAAGGATATGTGATTTTGGTCCCCGTAACTCAATGGGGTTTGCAATACGCTCTTGCGATATCTGTTACAATGTTCCAGAATTCCACTTTCCCAAACCTTAATCTCCCCAGAAGGTTATCCAATCCCTCCTACATATCTTTTAGACTTTTGCGGCCCATATGCGGAACATTGAAACGGACAATTTATTGAGTAATGGAGTTTTTACTCACCGACCGACGTATGCAGCCAAAATGAACATGGCGTCGCACAGCTGACTGATACAGTCCACCAGAATGCGCATGCGCGTGGATTTTTCGAAGAAATTTGGGGCTCGACCATTTTTTGAAGGAGGGGGGTGCATCTTGTCTACATCGCGCAACGGTGATGTGTGCAACGTGAACAAAATAATGACCATCGATCCAGATTCTGCTTTATTCTGGTTTGCATAAAATAAAAGCTCGCATTGGCAAAAAATAGCTACGTGGCTACCCGCCATGACATTTAGACGTATGGGCATAACAAACATTGTCAGGCCAAGGAACAACACTAGGTATAATAGCGCGCCAATAATTTATCACATTGCACACATCACCGTTGCGCGATGTAGACAAGATGCACCCCCCTCCTTCAAAAAATGGTCGAGCCCCAAATTTCTTCGAAAAATCCACGCGCATGCGCATTCTGGTGGACTGTATCAGTCAGCTGTGCGACGCCATGTTCATTTTGGCTGCATACGTCGGTCGGTGAGTAAAAACTCCATTACTCAATAAATTGTCCGTTTCAATGTTCCGCATATGGGCCGCAAAAGTCTAAAAGATATGTAGGAGGGATTGGATAACCTTCTGGGGAGATTAAGCTTTGGGAAAGTGGAATTCTGGAACATTGTAACAGATATCGCAAGAGCGTATTGCAAACCCCATTGAGTTACGGGGACCAAAATCACATATCCTTGTAAGGCTAACGGAGAGCCTTACATTTTTGGAAGTAGGTGTACATTATGCTTGGCTGCACAAGTCTCTTGTTTCCATTTCGTGTGGCTGCACAAGCCGGCCTGGTGCCCCTATATAACACCTGTACGCAAGGGGTTGAGCACAAATTGAAAACTGGTAACTTTACGCTATCTCCTGGGGTCCATATCTGAGCTGGTCTTCGCCAGGTCTGCGAGTAATCCGACTAGCTAACCCCCTCCAGTCAAAAAAGGTGCCACTTGGAGGATCCAGGAGCCTTGCCAAATTGGACAGGTTTGTATAAGGAAGATGCCTCAGGTACATTGAACCTTGAACTGGTCGACGGAGTGGCATCATTGGATATGTAGGGAGGTCCAGCAAATTGTTGACTTGAGTTTGCACCTGCAATCACACAAAATTTGTTATTCTCAAATGAGTGTTAACGAGTCCTTGGGAATGAAATAATTTGACTCATGAACCTTTATTAGGTCAGTGCTTTATCAGAGCATGGAGGAAGGATATCCTTCCTCCATGATCAGAGGCACACGTACATTTGACTGAAAAAAAAAGTTGAATATCTACAGGGATTAATTTTGTGGAAAGAGCGCAGGGTTTTGATTTCTGAGGGAAATTATGGGGTAAAACGACGACGGCAACAAACACACACAAACTGAATCCAAACATGGCGACAGTGCCCGAACTACTTTGGGAGACCATCGCTGATTGGTTGATGAAAGTTTTATTTAGAAGCTACTCTCTGATTGGTCCAGAATAGCGAGGGGGGCGTATCGTGCGGCAGTGACAGTGTCAGTCCGGGAAAAGTACGAATTCGACAACGTTGTCGTTTTTAACAACCATTGTCGAATTTTAACGATTATCGTTGTCGTATTCGACAATTTTAACTTCGAACGCAAAAAGTGAAAAATTTACGCAAAAAGTGTACTTTTTGATTGCATAGTATTAATTTACAATCCTTTACCTACATTTCTATCCGCGTAAATTCAAAACTCGCCCATGCGTTTTGAAGAAATGTTCGTTTACTTTTCGCAACTTCGAAGTCTCAGCGGTATGACGCCATTTTGTTAAAAAGCGTGATCATGAGGCTCTATCCTTTTCCGATGATTTCAATTACTGGTATTACACTATAACACCTGGAATTCGAAAATACATTTTAAACTTAGAACTACTATTTTCTGACATGAATTATTATTTTTAAAGAAGACTTTATTTGTGTTACAGAAATATAGCGTCATTTCAGGTGTGCGAAAACAGCGACTGCGTGACGAATATAGCTTCATACATTGCGCGGGAAATATGAAAACAGAGGGATACCCGCGGCCTGTAACAAATGCACTCTTTGACCGCTGAAAATGGCATCCCAGACGGACTTTGACGAAGATAGACACAAGGTTTTGGAAGAAGAATCCCAATAAGAAGAGGAAAACAGCAAGATGAGAGTAAAAAAAAAAATACATAACTCTGAAACAAAACGTTCAACCGGGCGTTCAACCCATACAGATACAAAAATCAGTCGTACGTACGCCGCACCATGTGCGCAACTTAACTAGTCGGCCCTGTGCTTGTTGAGGTGGTGGTATGGTAACAATGATCGTTTTTTCCCCTCATTTTGTCAAGATGATTTCGAAGCCAGGGGCCTAGTACTAGGTCTACATTCCTTTCAACACAGGCTTTTCTCATCAACATTTGGCAACACTCTTTTGATGGGCGCATGGGTTTTTGTAAGGCGTCATTTTCCAGAACTATTAAAAGTATTATGCTGTAGTCAGACGACAGCAAAAATTGGGGTAGCCTATATATGCTACGTCTATTAATGTACCATCTGTTGCTTCCAAATGATTTATCCTCTTATCATTGAGGATGCCTGTTTTTGTTTTTTTTACATCCCAGACAAACGAATTTCTTACCTTATAGCTTGCACTTCTAGTTCTTTGTCTGCCCAAAAAAAAACGATGTTCGCCGTGATCCTGAACTTACCTGCTCTTTGTAAAACAGCTTTCCTTTCTTTTTTTGTCTTGCCATTTTCCATCTCTCTGTGTATCACATCATCAAATTGAATTTTTGATGGACTACTCTTGTATTTGATGGGAATTGTGTGATCACAACTGGAAGATATCCTGGAGGATCTGGCCTTGGGTCTCGAGACAAGATCTGCCCATCAGGCCGTTTTTAACCATGTAGGCCTACATGAAAGGACATTGACAACAAGTGTCAATAATTTGATTAACAATTCAATAGAAACTAGACTTTTTTTTATGAAGCAAAGGTCTGAAAAGCGTCCCATAATAATTGTCTGCATTTTCGGAAAACCAAATGCTTTTTATTATAATGCAAAGTTCTGTAAAGTTCCAACATTGGTTTTTATTTTTTTTATTTTTATAATACAACCTTTTTCTTAAAAAGCAAAGTTCTCTCGTCTACATTACTGTTTTCCTCTAACCAAGACAAAATAGACCTATGGTACCGGTAGCATATCCTTGATTCCTTTAGAAATAGAAAATACTTCGCACAGCCCCTAAACAAAACTGACATTAAGAAAGGGTACTACAACACGCAAAGTTTCAACATAACACCCATTTTAATGTTCCAAAATCGGACAGGTTTCAGTTTGCAGACACTATTCATAAAAAAACTGCAATATAATAATACAAGTGGAATAACTGTTTATCCTTTCGCAACATATCAGTAAGATTGTTTTCCAATGCCTCTAACTGTGAAAATTATATGCAAAGACTTTTACGACAAGAAACCACTTTATAATGCAACACATAAATCTGTATTAAAATGACCTTTTTGCAACTCTGTATCACATTATTCCAACCCCGCCCCTCTTCTCTGAATGTATTGTTAATGTCCCGTAGCGTGGCCTCTACCGGGCGTGGTCCTTGATTTATTTCCTCCAGTGCCTTTCTAGAGCAAACTTTTCCCCTGAAATTTCACAAAAAATGAAATGTCATCAAGCTCGATCTATATGTTGAACATTTCCGTTCATAAGTTAATAGAAATTTATTTTGCAGTAATTTCCAGATTTTTTTTTATGAGTGCACAATGATTCAATGCCTTTTAAAATGTGTCAAAAAATAAGAAAATAATTTTCCGTCTGTTTGTTTGTACAAACATAATTTTCTGACAAACTTGTAGTTGGGTTTGTGAGTTGAGATACATAATAATGGTTTATCAGAACTTAGAACTTAGAAGTAATAAAGAAATTGTCAAAAATTTACTAAGATTTTGTCAAGTCTATACGCAGCTAGGCCTACCGCCTAGGCCTATTCAATTTCTGGACGCAGCTAATTAGTGTTCACAAGAATTCAACAGCAAGCATTAACATGATTAAGGTAAAAGTACCAGTATTTGACTGAATGAATGTGATGTTTGTCAACAAAGAAGTTTTGGCAACATTGCATGAGCAAAATTGAGGTAAAAGGCCTAAACGCCGAAGAACGCAACGCTATGGGGAATCCACTCTAAGGTACACCGGAAGTTGTCAAATACGACAATGGTTGTTAAAAACGACAACGTTGTCGAATTCGTACTTTTCCCGGACTGGTGTCAGTGTCAATTCACATGCTCGGCACTGGAAAACTAGGTAAGAAAGTCGTGGGAAAGAGTTCCATATCCGGCCATCAAACACGAATTTAGGAGGGGAACAATTTCAACTTATTCTTTGAAAATACTGACTTTTTCTGTCATGGCCCATAGACTTTGTGCACGAGGTCTAAGTGATGGCCAGATATGGAACTCTTTCCAAGTCGTGTTTTCTCCCAAAATACTAGGCCTACTCTTCAAAATTTAGAAAAAATAGGGTCAGTATCATGGCTGGTCAGTATAATTAAAAGAACGTTGTCCGAGGTTCAAACTTTGGAGCAACAAAACTTTTGAAGACTAAAAAAAACGGGGGTGTCCTAAACTCCACAATCGCCTACAACCTACCTGCTTAAGTTCAGTGCTTTGCCTTTTGAGTTTGACTTCGAGTTAAGTTGTGCAATAGCCAATGGGAACGTTCATGCATGGAGGTTCATGTCAGCCCAAATAACCTTCCACTGGCACTATCCATGTTTTCGGCAAGTGGATTTAAACTGACAAGCAATGTTGATTACTAAATCCGTTTTAACAACAGACAAAATAAAAATAAAGTAACAAAAGAACGCTTCAGTAACGAGTGTTATGCTGAATCCCGGAAGTTGCAGACACACACGTAAACTCCATCGGTTCCGTTCACTTCCTGTTTCTGCAACATTAAATGCACCGTGTGCAACGTCACACACATTGCGTGTTCAATTAGGAGCAGCCTGTATCATATCATCAGAGCATAATTTGCTCTTTGGTCAGAGAGTGTTGGGGAAATGTTTGGTGATTTTCTTTTCAAAAAGACAAAATAAGCACACTTCCATTCCTTCATCCACGACCTATGAAATGACAAATAAATGCCACAACGAGCATAAATCCAGTTTAAAAGAATAAATTACGAATTTGAAATAGGAAGAGTATGATGTCCCAACGTAGGCTCCGTACTTTACACCGGCTCGTAGTCTGGCCCCCTGCCAGCTTATGCAATATAAACTAAATGGTATGGTGAGTGTACCAGACAACCCCAAACATTGGCGAGTGAACGTGCAATTTCGTAGGTAGCTAGCTGTCACACTCATCACGTGGTTGTTGTAAATGGTTGTAAAAGCTCCTTTTTGGCAGTGTTTCCATGGCTCAAGTATTGCAGTTATTCTGCTGCACCCTTATGTAGGTGTAAAAAGAGTTGAATGATTCATTATGCTCTTAAAGTGTTGTGTAGGTTTTGAAGAAATAACTAAGTGCTCGATACCATCCTTACCAATAACTTAGTTCGATTGTGAATTGTGTCCGATCGAGGGCGCCCTTTGAATGCCTGTCAAAACTCGATTTGTTTATGTCTCATTCCATAAATTTGGAGTCCGAAAGTGTGACATTTTTTGGTATCCCAGTTACATCATACATCGACCATCAAGTATCATTAAAATTGATTTTTTTTACTTGTTTGGCAGGTACATTGCTTTAGTACATAATCACTCTCTGACTCTTGGAGATAGAACTTTCTTTAGAACTTAGTCACTTTAGAAGTCACTTTAGTTTAGAAGTACTTTTCTTTAGAAGAACTGAGACACCAAAAATGCCACACTTTTGGACCCCAAATTTATGGAATGACCCGTATAGTATACATGCAGACATTTGTTACAATACCGAGTGAATTCAAACATTTCAAAATGGATATAATATTTAAGGCTTACGCCATCTGTAGTGTGTAGATATGCGTTACTATAGCGTGGACCTATATTATAACAAAGTCGAATTTCCCCTCTTGAAAATAGCCATGCCCCCCGTTCCCCCCCGTTCCCCCCCCCCCCCCCCCCCGTTCCCCCCCCCCCCCGTTCCCCCCCCCCCCCTCTAGGAAGAGCCTGGCTACGCCACTGATGAAGGCCAAATGACCCATGTTATTTATACGCAAACCTATGGCACTGTGAACCAATTCATTGATTATATATTAAATATCTGTCATGAGTTGAGAGCTAGTCCTTTCACATATCTTTGCATGGAACATAAGGAAAATAATAACCACTGAGAAAAATCAATTTTTAATGGCAATAACAACAAGAAAATCATTGGGGAATCCCTCTCAGGGTACCAGTTTGTGATGAATGCAACTGCTCTGAAATTAGAACAGCTAACAATGTCACATTATTCACCAATCACATTTACGATTTTACAACCATGACAACCAATATGACCAATCACATGCATGCTCTTCTAATGCCGAAAGTTTGTCATCCAATCCCATAATGCATTGAGAATGTCGAAAAGGTTTATTGACTGTCATTATATCAGACATCACTGGAAATTCCTACTACAAATTGCAAAGAATGTGAAATGGACCCTTGGCACCGGTCAATGACAACCCTCCCCCCCCCCCCCCCCCCCCCCCCATTTTGCCAAGTTAGCTTGCTATGGCTATAAGTTAATAAATCCTGAGTTTACTTTATATTTCTCAGTTGTGACTGCACAATTTAAACAAAATGTTATTTCAACATGATTTCCTGGTTTATTCTGAAGTTTGTGGTGGTGAACCATGTTTTAAAGTGTGCCCAAAAATAATTTTCTGGCAAAACTGATGGGTTATGTAAATAAAGATAAGGCCAGGTGAACAAAAACATGTTTGGAATCCAGGGTTTTTTTTTAAAGGAAGGAGGGGCTTTTTATTTTTTTTTCAAGATGGCTGCCATTCTTTTTAAAAATTCCTGACAACCGTAGGTTTTTCAGCTGTTCAAAGACACAGAAATGAAAGAGAGATGTTGGACAAGGGAATTGAACATATTTACTGTGGTTTTAATAGTTTTTGAAGTTCTGACTCGGAAGTGTTTTATTTTCCAATGGATCGGTTCACATTTTGGGGTTTTTTTTCCCACGTCATTTTTCAATGATAAAAAATCCTAAACATGTTTTTTTACTTCACCTAATCTTTTCATCATAATTTGTCAACTCAAAAAAGAAATCATTGGTTACTTGTAAAATATGGACATTTTAAAGTGCCGGGCCCACTATAAGAGACCAATTTTGTGCCCAATTTCCAGGCATCATTTTTGTTTTTTTACTTTGAGACTTAATTGACCTATCGCAGTTGAATCGCGTCAACGCAGCTTGTGAGTTATTGTCCAATCACATCAATTATAATTCCACGTGGAACGCGCAAAATCTGAGACAAACAAAAATTACCACACAAAATTCCCATAGGGTTGTCTAAGGGGCATGGTTAACTCGTAAACGGCGATAGGTCAATTATCATATCAACAAAATCAAAATAGAGAAACTCTTCTCTAACAACACATTGGTGATGATTGAATATTTATTTTTCCTCAGATGGTGCCGTCTCGGCAACGCATCCATGTAGTTCCATGGTGTATCTTTGTCATGATATCATCAGAGCACTATTAAACAGTGAAGTAATTGAAGCATGGCTCAGCCTGTTCAGAATGACCTCTCGGAGAAGTCCCAGCCACCAGCCTGCCAACCCTGTCATGCCCGGGAGTTTGGTAAGCAGGGTTGATAAAAATCATGATTTAAAATAAAAACATTTTAATCTGATTTTAAACATTTAAATCGGATTTTGTTGATTTAAATCAATTTTTTTTTTTTTACTATTGTACCATTTGCATAAAACATTTGTTTTAAATAAGTCAATATAAATGACCGTCATTGAAAGTCGAGTATAACCACACACAATTGTTCATGAAATCAGTGCTGAAATCCCTTTCATTTATCATATTTTTTTCTAGAATACAAAGTCTCTATTACGGCATCACCATCATACTGCACATTTCTCATCCAAGTTGATAACAGGAACCCCCCCCCCCCCCACTCTACACAACCATGGTGGAATAAAACTATTTAATGCAGCCACCATAAATATCACCACGTACATGTACAGTATGTTTTGTTTTCTTTTAAAATGTATTTTCTTAGAGTCGGGACAGATTGCATACAATGTACAAACCCTAATAACACTAGGGTGTGTGAAAAATCATCATCTGAGAGTTGAGGACTGTTAGGGTTAATTAAGACATCATTTAAATGGATTGCAAATCAAACATTAGGTTTAAAAATCAGCTTCCATCTCTTATCTTGTTTTCAATTATATAATCATGTTTATGTGCCCACATTACATTGAGCTTATGCGCTTATCAATTGTTTATCTACATCAATACATATCTACAAAGAAATATTGAATACACAGTTAAAAAATATATTTAATGCAAAACTGAGAGGGGTTCAGAAATGGAATACTAAATACTCGGGCTCATCAACATGACACATGGCTCTATTTCAAGTATAGCAAGTTTTAAAGGCATTACTGGACAATCTGGGTTTTAACCCTAACCCTGCCAGACGCAGCACAGTGCATCTGTGGTGACAGCTTGACCTTGCTGCACTCTGCACACAAGTCAATGTGACAAAGTATGCAATCTGATGCGTCTGGCAGGGTTTCTAGCCAAAATACCCTGGAGGGTTAGGGTTAAGTTTCCTTTTAAACTGGAAAATGATGTCAATATCAGCCAGGCCCGGCAGAATATCAAAAACAATCTTACAACGAATGTTCCAGATTTGACAAAGCATCTTTACAATAATGACACTCTGAACCAAATTAATTTTGTAACCTGGAATTCTTGCTAGATCGTTGATGTAGAAATGTTTGTTGCCGGTGTACTTCCTAAGTAAAAATTCGACAAAAACCCAAGCATTGGCGATATTAACACAATAAATAAACAAGTGCTGGTGGCTTTCTTCTTCCAAATTACACAAAGGGCACATGGGGTTATGATTTTGTTTCTTGTATGTGTTTCTTCCTGTTTGTGTTTCATTCGACATGTTCGTCCCAAACCCTTGACTTATCGTCAATTTCTTCGTCGCTGTCGCCGTTGTAAGACCGGTTTTGGAACGAGGATGACAGGGGTCTGTTGTCTCTCGTCATCATCTGCGTTGTCGTGGTGTGCCGATGCTTGATGGCCTTCGTCACCGCAGATGAAGCCTCGCTGCCGACGATCGTAACTGGGGATCGGCTTCTTCATTTCTTTCATTAGGATACTTCATATCCTGTTTTGATGCTTTTATCAAAATCATGAACATGCCTCCGGACATTGGCAGTAGTGCCGTATTTAGATATGGTTATCATATGGGGCTTTCACGTAGACGACAGTTGATCTGAAAATGCTTGCCCGCTCGCAAGTGACTATAGTGTTCTGTAGAATCAATCCGATTGTGGCTACTACGGTGCAGTGCTCCTGGTCATTGAAGGTTACATTGAACCACCCATTGTTTAGTTGGGCTATACAAGTGATTGACTCGATGGTATTTATCTCTTTGTAAATAGCGTCGTACACCTCTCTTGCTGTAAGATTATTCTAATCTCTTGCATTGAACCTTATTGTGTTTGGTCGCTCAAACCTGTTTGTGCTTCTTGCTCCGTAGCGGAACATGGCGGATCAAGATGGCTGCCGCTGTTAAAAACGACACCACTCTCGAGAAAAGCAGAATGGGCCCAAAGGCTATTTGACTATTTGAGTTTATACTTGGGTCAGTTGCACTCGCCAAAGAAGATGGCAGGCTTGAAAAGGCGCAGTCCAAAATGCAAATTGTAGAAAATAGCGATAATTGTGGAGCAAGAAGTGAGCACGTCTTGCGCCCTCGAATGCTATTAGTTGGTTTTATCAAATTTGTTTATTTTAAGTGTTTTACTCTGCATGTAATTGGCAGTTATTTGCTATTGGCTGGTGTAAATAAAATAAAATAAAATTAAATTAAAAAATAAAATAAATTTGGAAAAACTGAAGCAATGACATCCGTACATTCAGATCGGCACCGCTTATAGTGAAGGCCTGTACGCAGCAAAAGTGCTACAAAGGGTACCTCTCTGAATTTTTCAGTGGTCTGACTTGTCCAAACCAAACTTTCATCCTCAAAATGATTTTTGCCAATGATTTTCAGACAAACAGTGCATTTTCAAGGCATGGTCGTGTACAATGTACATTGTGATATTTTAATTATTATTTGCAATAACATCCAAGTGTGAACGACAGCCAGGCGAACTACGGAACCACTGGTCCCGACTTCACTTGTCACAGTTTAGTATGTTGCTATGTTGCTATTGATAACCAGTGTGACCATGCCCTGGTTCCTGACAGTCAACTAGATGTGGTCGATCAGCCTGCATTCGGACAATGTTAGTCCAATAATTATTGGCGATCTAGTTAGCCATAGTCGAACTTGGTCCTGGTTTAATATCTTTGTTTAGGGCGCACTAGTCAGAAGGCATAAACCAATAATGCTGAACAGTTTTTGTCAGTGGGAAGATGGAATTTGCGTCGGGGATGATGTGAATTAGAGGAGAGAAATTTGCCCTTTCTCGACGTAGTGTATGAAGCACTTTATGCTCAGTGCTTTCCTAGAGCCTGTGAGAAAAATGGTCGGGCTAATTACTCGGGCGGGACTTGAACCCTCGACCTCCTGCTTACTAGTGCAGACTTTTCAACCACCAAGTTTTATTGTCCTCAGTCCTGTAAAATCCTTCAGAACCTCCCTGATTCTTTAAAATGTACAAGAAGGTTTTATAAGGATATTGGAGATGTGAGGACAGTACAGTCTATCCACTACAGTAGAAAACCATTATAACAAACATCCTGGGATCCACCAAAAATGTTCACTGCAGTGGCCGTTTGTTATAGTAAATAATGGTATGATATACCATGATGTTTGTTACAGCCAAATGTTCGGTATAGCGGTGTTCGTTGTAGTGAAGTTTTACTGTATTGCTTTACATGGGGGTCTGATGTACCTTCCAAGTTAAAATATAATCTTCCATTGGGTCATTGTACAGATGTAGATTTGGGGGAATTCGGGAAGGTTACTGGAAAAAGGCCCAGGGGTTTGGATTTATCTGTTAACTTAAATTTTTTAGAACGTGAAATCCCAGCAGCCAGCACTAGTACTCCGTCTGATGGCCACTACATGAGTATGTCCCAGTACGTGAAGGCACTCCTTGACGAAGGCTTCTGTAAGAAGGCGCTGGTGCTAGCTCGTGACTGCTTTCATGACCCGGAGCTCGGCAAAGACACCGTGTTCTTGGAGACGGCTTTGATTCTCTTCACCAATATGGAGAAATTGGAGGACATGTGGACTGAGGTGAGACGTCTCGGTTCCAGATTTCCAGAAGAATTTTGTTATCCTTAAATTGTTGTTATCATTCCAAACTGACCCCAGAGCTGCCAACCAGTACGGATTTTGGTGCATATGTTCACCACGAATGCAGCGGGCAGTGCAGCGCAGCAGCATATGGCCGGGTGAATGCACCTTGAATCTAGCGTGGAGTACGGCACCAAATACCGGCAAGGCCGGGTTAAGGCTGGAAAACACCAATATTTAGCGTTTGTATTATATTCTCGTTGTGCCCGGACACAATCTACATGGTCTAAAAGTTGCAAGGAATGTATTACGTGGCCAGTGTTTAATATGTCACCGTAGTTGATGTTTACTTACTATTCGTATTCCCGCATCATACTCATGAATTGTGCCCTGGTACCAACTACACGACCTAAAACTAATAAAGTTTTTGCGGGCTCTAGTGCAGCGCGCGGCATGCGCATATCGATCATCTACACCGCCTGCACATTTTTCGCCGCGCCAGGTAAAGATGTCAGTTTTATATGGTCATATTTCACTGTGATTTTGATAATTTTGTAACGATGTTAGATATTCAATATTAGTCTCAGTGTGACCGCAATTTTATATCACGGCCTCTGGTTAATAGTTTATGAGATATTGCTGAGATAAAAAGAGGGACTTTCGTGGTTTAAAAATGTAGCGTTGGTCAGACGACCGCCGAATCCCCCCCCCAAAAAAAATCCCCCCCCCCCCAAAAAAGGCCCTACCGACCCTATTTTGAAGGGAAGGCCTTGTAATCGGAAACAAAAGTTTTCTGGTTTTGGCCTTATGGCTGCCTTGCTTGAATGGATGTCATAAAAAGGAGCATGTACACTATGATGATCACTCCAATGGTGGAAGTTATCCCGCCTGGGTCTATAGGTCTGAAAATTAGGATCATTTCTTTGGTATCTATTGAAGATTTATCCTCTATTTAAATCTGGACCCAGGAAAACAGTAAGGTTGGTAGGGCTGGCAACCTAAAATGTGGCCAACCCCACCACCTCTGTTGTAGCCCTTATGTATTGGGCGACTTTCATGAAAAATACAAATAAACAAAAACTATGCTGAACTATATTTGAACGGTCTGATTTCCAGATCAAGAGTCTAGATTCCATGCAACAGGTGTACCCTGCCGCAAAGACACTCAGCGAGTATTACCTACCGGCCGCACTGCTGACTGCAGAGATGTTGCTCTGTAAGGAGTGGTGTGAGTATGCATAACGCCTGTTGTAATTGGATACTTGGACTCTGTCATGACGGAATAGAAATCTTATGCAACAAGGTGCAATAAGTGTACAATTAATGCTGTGGGATTTTGTTGATCTGAGCAGCGAACCAAAGACCATTTTGTTTAAGCTTGCGATGTACGAACTCGTTCAGTGAACACCAACGCGGCACGGCGCTGTAAACGACAGTGCGTGTAATAGCTGCACTGCTGTCTGTTTGTATAGCTACGTGGGTGAGCACAATACTCTCACACACTGTCTAAATAGATTTCAAGCCCCAAAATGTTTATACATGCCGACATTGATGTTTACTTATGGCATTGCTCAAAGCCCTTGAAAAGCTGATAGATTGCAGACGTCTGGTGCGACAACCCCCCCCCCCCCCCCCCCCAAAAAAAGAAACAAAAAAACAAGCAGCCTGGCCCCAGCAGTCAGACTAAATGTGACCCGCTCTGGAAAAAGGTATATTATGTCGCAAAATATGAAAAATGAGTTTTATATATGTTTGGAAAGCCCGCAAAGTAAGCTTTCATTTGGTACATGATAGAGCTCCAAAGTCCTTTCCGTTCTGGAGATATCGCGTTTTTGCATATTAATTAGTTCTATGGAGTTCAAATTGCACAACAGAGAAAACAGGCTTTGAAATAGCTAATTCTAATACAATGCAATGGAGCAATGCACTCTAAAAAGTTATTTTTTAAACTTTATTCACTGAAATGAACATTGTTGTGCACCAAACCTGAAACTTTAGATGTTTAAGATGTCATTAAAGACAAAAAAAAGTCTTCATGAATGGGGAAATGACCAGATGATTGATGGGCCGCTAATCTTCAAAGGCCTGGTATGCTGTACAAATCCTATGGCATTAGCTGGGGTAGGCTGGTTTTTTTTTTCTGTGTCAAGAGTTCAACCAGTTTAAAAGGGGCTCAATTATGTTATTTGGCAAGGGTTTACATGGAGTATCAAAACAAATTGCCGATAAATGATGGAGTAATTTTAAAAAAAGCCGACTCTGACAAAGTGCGCCCTGGCTCAGCGCAGGGTTAAGATGTTACATCTTGTTGCATTGAAGAGGCTTCTCACTTTGGTTATGCATTACTTAAAGTACCTGGAAGACAGAACAGAGAAATCATAATTTTTATTTTTCCTTTCAGTTCGTACTCTTTTTACGCTCTTAAAATATGACAAAAATGGATGACCCCTAAGGAGATCATAACATCAGTCTCTGTTTGATATTTCCCACAGGTGAGAAGACCGTCTCTCTCATTGAGCTGCGTCAGATCACGACCCTCTGGGTATCCCTCCTGTGGTCCCAGTGCAATCATGACAAGGAGGCCTTTGGGGCCAAGGTCCTGCAAGTCGGCCAGCTCATCCTCCATGAAGCCACCTTTGTCCTGAATCTGGTCAAGGCGGTCCACTCTGAGGTTAGAGAACTCTTCCTTTAAGTAAAATAGGTGTAGACATTTGTGTCGGGTACATTTATATTGGTTCTCCTGCCTCCAAGGCTTGTTAAAACCCTAACCCCCCCCCCCCCCCCCCAGGGCATTTTGGCTAGAAACCCTGCCAGACACATCAGATTGCATAGTTTGTCAAAGTGACTTGGTTGCAGAGTGCAGCAAGGTGCAGCTGTGCATTTTGCTGCGTGTGGCAGTCAAGGACATGGTGTTTATCAGTGGTAGTACAAGTACCTTGCAAATTGCATCAATATTATGTCACAATTCTTCACCTTCGCATGTTTATGTTTGTTTTTATTTTCAGGTTGGAGGGGGGTTGTTGGTCATCTGTGTGAATCTGTGTTTGATGGCCATCCAGCAGCCTCTCAAAGACCCTCAGAGCAATCTGGTCAATGCCAGCCGCATCGACACCAACAATGCCGCCCTCTGTCACCAGCTGTCGGAGCTACTGGTGGAAGACGTGAGCCTGAGACGACTATGCCTCCTGACGACATTCACCATCACTCCCACCAAGGAACTGTTCACCAGTGTGGACAAGATGTACAAGACTAGCACGATCAACATCCCGGCTGTGCCCATTCTGCCATCCTGCCTGAACTGCGTCCTGGTCCAAGGCATGTACAGCCTTCTCCCGAGCATGATCTGTCCCCAGGTGGATTGGCGAGATTTGAGGGGGAAGTGCCTTCAGTATCTTCACAGCAGCACCGAACTGAACGTGCAGGTCAAGCTGCCAAATCAGGAGGTGACCATGAAGGTATATGTGAAGGAGATCGCCGATGAGGATGATGTGGAGGAAAAGGTGGAATCTGCCAATGGGGCAGGGACAAGGGAAGGTCCCTCTGAGGAAGAGACTCGGCCTTTGGGAACGAGGACGGAATCTGAACTGCATTGGCTCTCGAGTATGATGACGCTCGACATGTCATGGCGTCCCCACTGGGTGGCTTCTGATGACGAAGGCAACGGACACGAACCACAAGCTTCATCGGAATCGCAGACAAGCAGTCACAGGGATGCTGAGCTCATCGTCGGTGCTGACAAGCTACAAGCAGTTCAGGAGGAGTCACCCCTGTGTGCTGTCATGCTGTGTAACTACAAGGACACGCTGCTAGGACATTATCATCTTTTGGAGTCCAGACATGATAACCACAGATTGAATGAGTCAACCACAGAAGAAACTGCAGAACTACATGTGGAATCACTTGTAGAGGACCATGCATATAGCCTACCTCCTTCCAGTCAAAACAAAGAGAACTTTACACGGGATCACTGCCGGGATCAAGAATTAAAACGTACCGAGGTATTAGATCAGCAGGATACTTCGGATGTTGTTGTGTTGTCCAGTGATGAAGACAGTTACCAAGATGAAGTCATGATGCAGAACACTGGAAGTAGTCAATTCCACTCGGACATTCCAGTTGGATCAAGCTTGCAAAATCAGACACTGGAAAGTTATATGAGCAAACCACAAGCTATGCTCAGCCCTGACAAACAAACAGAGGAAGATTATATAACTCTTCACAGAAACCTGCAATGTCTAGCCAGTGAATTGTCTTGTTTGGAAGGGCAAGATCACTTGCACTTCGTGGAGGCAGCAGAGTGTCCAGAAAGCTCAACAGCTGAAGCTACAGACTTTGGGGTTGAACAAAACTTCCTCCCCGACTTTAAAGACAGCACAGTAGATCCAGAATCAATAGCCCTGAACCAAGCTATCTACGGCTCTATCAGCATGGAAGATGGACACCCCTGTGAATTGGCCGCAGATGTCGACAGGTGGTTTCAGAGCATTGAGCAACCATCGGAGGCAAGTAGCATCGTAGGAGCGGATGTGACACCCGATCCCATCACAGAACAAGGCATGCAGTGGACCGCCATCAAATCAATAACTGGTCACGAAAGCCAAACGTCAAATGAACCAAGCCTGAATGGGCTGGACATGTGGTTATCAGACCATGATTGCAGAAATGAATCAATGTCCTGCCTGACATCAGAGGTCTGTGCCTCTGGCCCAGGGGCAGATCTGTCGGGGTTTATAGACCCGGACAGTCTTTCACCAATAAACCATGACGCAGACCAAGGAAAGGAAACGTCTAGTTTGGAGAGCACCATCAACAAACTCCGAGCAAACCTTTCTGGCATAATTCAACAGGCAGACTCAAACCGCAATCCACAGTTGAACAGCTTACAGACACCTTGTAAGTCAACCATACAACCCCTTGCCAAACAAAAGACAACTCACCAACAGTTGATCGACCAGCAGTCAGTCAACCCAAACCAATCCAACCAGCTATCCACAAATCAACAGATGGCACTTAGACTGGTAATCAAATCCAGGCCACCGCCAACCTGCCCAAAGTCAAATAATCCACAGTTGACAAACAATGAGTCAATTAGCCAAGAGGTGACCAAACAACACTTAACCGTGGAAAAGTCAATCAACCAACGGGTTGCCAACCCAGTACCCACCAACCAACAGTTGTGTAACCATATCCCAGAGACACCATCATCAGTGGCTCAACAGCCAACGACTAATCAACAGTCGGCAAGCAAAGTACCAACCCACGAAAATGGGAAGAATGCCAAACCAGAGATGACAATAACCCACCAGTCTGTGAACAACGATCACAGCTATGTAATTCTTAGAACTGAACCAGTCAGGTCAGATGCAACAGCGATTGATGGACTTCAGCGATCTAGCTCAAATACAGAAGCAGCATTACACCCTGGTCAGACCAGCAATAATAGAAACATAATCGGTGTGCACAATCACGAAAGCACAAATACATCAATGCAGCATCAAGGAACTGAACAATGCCTTGTTGACTCATTCACTGTGTCTGGATCAACAGCAAGCAGTACGTGCCCGTTACCAGAGAGTAGCGTCATGATGACCAGTACTGATTGTGAAAGTCGAACATCTGTGGAGGGCCAGAGGACCGACCAAAACTGCCGAGGAGATCCACCACCTGAAAAGGACAGTGTAATTCACCATGAACCCAGAGCTGAAGCATTGAAGTTACTGGCATCTGCGGCAGAGAGTAAAACCAAACACAGTGTGCACTCATCTTGGGTTGGCAGAATCACGGAAGATTCGGAAACTGAGAAAACCTGTTTCAGACGCCAAGATAAGTCGGAAACTCAAATGCTGAAATCGCTGCTATCTATTGCCACTCGGGAGTTTAAGCAAATTACGACTGGGTCATCTCATAGCAGTGAAGACATGAAGAGCACAGGAAACAAAGAAACAGAGAATCAGATGTTATCTTGCCAGCCGAGCAGTAATATGTCTCAAGATGGTGCCACTGAAGGCACCAGAGAAGACCCGACTATCACGGCAGAGTTGAATCAGACACAGATTCTGAATGCCTCTGGATGCCTGCCGTTGGGCATTGAGCACAAGAAACCTGTCCTGTTTCAGGAGGAGCACTTTGCCATTTCAAACGTGAAACTGCATGAGACAGAAGCAATGGAACGGAAGAAGTTACCTCATTCAAGAATGCCAGACATCAGCTGCAGCAACTTGAAATGCCATTCTCAGAGAAGCTGCATTAAAGGCAACAGAGAGATGCAAGAACTCGATGTGCGTTCCGGTAACGATGAGGCCAAGGAACCCTGTTCTGACTCGGACTGCAGTGAATTCGAAGTCATTCAGGATGTGAGCACTAGGTGGTCTCTAAGTGGCAAGAGGAAAATAAATGAGACGTATTCCTGGCCGCAAAAGGAGACAGTCCCCAATCAATTGATACTGGGGGGATCCACTGATGTCAAAAAGATTCAAAGCCACAAGTCTTCAGATACTAAGTCTAACTCCGTTGAGAGAAAAACAGTTGAGAACTGTTCATCTCAGCCCAGAATATCAGAGGCTCCCCATCATCAGGAGACAGAGAGATTAAGTGTAGCAACTGAAATTCGAGCCTTGTCGTTGCAGGCCATCGGCAAAGGAAAAGACAGCCCGACATCATCGAAAAACAAGTCTAACTCGGAAGAGACGGTAGTGAAGGTGGTGGCAGCAAGTTCACCCCCAGCACGTAGGTACAATCTCAGAGCAGTCGACCGTTCCATGAACTATTATGTTGCTGGCTCAAGTACGGATGCGGAACTCTCTGGTGAAACATCGGGGGAGGATAAAGGCATGAAAAGGGCCTACTGTCTGAGGAGTACCACACTAAGTCGTGTAACGTCAACTGCCAGGTCGCCAAAGAAATCACGTCGGGCTTCCAAGTCTCCAGCACAGACAACACAGAGGCGGTCCCAAACACAGAGCCCACAAAAGCGCAGCGGATGCAAGTGCACCCGGAAGCCCGAGGATGCTTTGGCAAAGAAAGCTCCGTGTCCCGTCAAGCTGGGATCCAAGCGCAGGTCCTCTGTTTCCGCCATCAATGGCATTTCTGATCTCAACAACAACTGCAGTAACAGCACTAGAAGCGGCAGCACAAACCGCAGCAGGAGTACCCATATTAACAGCACTCGCATTACCCCAGCCATCAAAAAGATACCGCTGTCAGCCCTCTCCAGGGGGGTGTCTCCGAAATGCTCGGCTGGATTTCGTGGAAGTTTTGTAGCAGTCCAAAATCCGCAGTTACCATGGGAGTCCAAACCACCCCTACGCACCTATTCATCCAAGAAGAACCTTTCATTTTTCTAACACTGCGGCAGAAAAAACTCTGGGGACAATTTCATAGAGCTACTTAACCCTGACCATCCTAAATCCTCAAATTTTAACCCTAACTCTGCTAAATCTAATTTTAATATGATTTTGCATACACCCTATACAGGAATTCGCCGACGCCATTTTTACAGTGGAGCCGCGCTCGCGTGCAGGATGCGCGCGTTCTTTAATTTGAGTCGCGTGCGCATTTTGGCAAGTTGTAAACACCCTGTTGGTCGAAGCTGCGTCGAGCGCGTGCGTCTAACACGCACGCGAGCGCCTCGCCACCGCAGTAAATGCTTCTAATTTTGGTCGCCGGATTAGTCTATAGACAAATCCGACAAACAAAATTAGAAGCCGTCTTTGGGTACCCAATCACGTGGTACTGCGCTCGCGCGCGCGTGTCATACGCGTTCTTACTTTTGAGGCGCGTGTTTACTTTGGCAATCCTATTGGTCAAAGGTGCACTGAGTGCGCGCGTATGACGAGCGCGCGTTCATGGTATCGCTCGATTGGGTACCCAAAGATGGCCTCTAATTTTGCTTGTCGGATTAGTCTATAGGGGGGGGGGGGGGGGGGGGGTTAGGGTTAAGCACACAAATTTGCTTATGCACAAAAAATCCTTGCTTATTAAAATCAGGTCATTACCGGCCCAACTCCATGTGATTGTTATGCTAAGCAATTAGCTAAATACCAGTCACAAGCAAAATACATCTCATAGAGTTTTGGCTGGTAACCTTATTTTTCTAAGCAAGGTTTTTTGTGCTTAAGCAAATTTGTGTGCTGAAGTAGCTCAGTGAAAATGGCCCCTAGTAGGTTGTGAGGTGGTATACCTTGTACGTTATGAACCTATTTAGCCTGTTGGGTCAAAATAACCTGTACTTGTTTCCAACACATGACCAACTCCATGTGTTAGTCTGAGCAATGTTTTATTTGTACAATGTACGTGCACATGTTGCACAACGTTCGGGAACATGTCTAGTGACTCAACAGCTTTAAAAATCAGGCTTTTTTTGTTTAACTGTACAACAGAACATAATTTTTTAACCGACTTTTGTGTCCAGTATAAAGAAAAACCACTTGGTCATGTCAGGGAAATTTCATGCTTAAAGTTAAATACAGATAAATATAGATGGTAGCACTTTAATGACTAACTAAAATTTAGAATATGGCATAAACTTTCGTAGCTACATCTGATGAAAGTCATTATAGTGCTACCATCTACTTATCTGTATCCAGCAGACTAACACGGCTGTTATAACTGATTAAAGTTAGGAAGGAGTGCCTGGCGTTTCAAACCAGAAGAATTTTTCTCGAAAGCGGTGAAAAACAAATTTTCATCTGAAATCACCCCACACTATGTTGCAAATTCAATTTGTTGTCAAAACAAGCACAGTCTATTCGGCAAGATATTTTTAAAGTTTTGTGACATTTTGTAAATTAGAACTCATTTGTATTTATTTCAAATCGAGAAACATTCAGCTCTATTTTTTCAAAAAAAAAAAAATGTTTTGTTTGGGTACATATCGTACTTATGTAATCATCTTAAATTCATTAAAACCTCTACGTGTACGCAAATCATAAACAGTTTGTTGTAAGGGATTAGTGTGTCAAAAAATATATTTTCATTGATTGTTATGTTCATGGGCGTGTAAAGATATATACAAAATTTACCCTTTTTATACTTTTTTCAGAAGCTTGGAAGTGTTCATGTGGAAATGACTGTGCAGAAGTTCTGTCCGTGCTGAAAAAACATGTCATCTCCATGCCAGACCACAGTTTAAAGAAATGTCAATCCTCAAGGCAGAGATATGAGATTGTGGTAGCATGTTGATGACACATTTTATCGGCTGGAATTTTTCTGAATTTGAAGTTTTGAATACAAGAAACGTAAGAAATAAGGTGTTCCGAAAATAATGTTTCACGTTACTGAAGTGTTAAAAATTTACATTGTAACGGTTCCGTTGTGCCTGTTTATTGTTAAAATGTGACCTGACAGCACAAAATGAGAATAAAGTCGCACTATGGCTTTCTGATTTGCAAGCAGAAACAACAATTTTTCACTGAAAAGTCAATTTTCGGATTTTAACAACGGTATATTTGAAAAACTCTATTCTATCGTATCCCAAAGATTTTAAACTGAATCTCTTTACGAAATATTTTTTGGGGATGATTTATTTTTTGAACTCTGGCTCAAGTGTGCACAGATCACAAACTTTGAGCTTCATTTTCTCAAAACAAGGGGGTCAAGACTCGGATAACTCTAAAAGGTTGTATCGGGGGCTAGGAATGAGATATCACAACACACAATATATCAAATTAAAGCTTTTGACCTGTACTTACAGGAAAAACCATAATCTTGATTTTCAAATTTTGCTACTTTATCCCCATTTCGTGGGAACAGGTCACAAATTGTTGGCATTTTCAAAGTTTTTCGTTTATCCCCTTTGTTATACAGTTGTACAGAGTTGGGTCAAAACTTTACATACAATGCACTCCTGCAAACAATTTCCCAATTTATCCCTTGGCTGTGAATCAAACCCAAATGATTATATATGCATGCGGAAGGACTTTTGAAACATGTGTGTTATTTCATTTATTGAGAATTAACAATAGAAAAATTGCAAGAAAAAAAGAACAATTGAAAGAACAATTTCCACGTGTTTGTAAACTTTTGACCACAACTGCAAGTCTCTCTATTCAATACATGTATTCATTGATAGCAAGTCGTGTTTACATCTTGCGTCTCTTTTGTTGATTTTAAAAAACTTTTGTATGTTTGCATAGACCTAATAGTTGTTACCAATCCCCTTGATGATAGCATCAACTGTGGAATGAAAATATGTAGGGATCTATGGACAATTTCTCGGTGCAGCTTACACATGCTTGTACTCCATTCATTTGTTACTGCACTTCTGGATCCAAATGCCATACAAAGAACTAAGACACTGACAATTTGGGAGACCGCCAACAAGATAGCTCAGTTGGTACAGCACTGGTACGGTATTCTGGAGGTCGCAGGTTCGAATCCTGCTCTGGCAAGTTCTCTTTGTTCATTTTGACAAAACACTTACAAAGAGGATTACAGCATTGATGATGATGTCATTTCATGTATAAATATGTCCTGTTTGTTTCACAGAGATCTGGATCTCAATGAGTGATCCCAGTGTTTGGTTCACACACGAAAACACCGGGGTCAATTTCATAGAGCTGCTTAGGCACAAAATTTGCTTCAGCACAAAAAAACCACCTTCCTTCATAAAATTGGGTTACCAGCCAAAACTCTGTGTGATTGTTATGCTACGTAAACAACAGCTGAATACCAGTCACAAGCAATATACATCACATGGAGTTTCGGCCGATAATTTTATTAACCAGTTCGCGTCGGAGGACGTGTTAACACGATCTGGCTGTTTTTATACATGGGCACGGCTGCAGGTTTAAAACGTCAAGCTTGCCTCGACTCACCTCCGGGTGACGTCTCATAGATCAACACGCTAATCCCTCATTTGTTTTGTACACACACAAAGTCTGAGAAGTCTGTGGAGGCGGACTGTGTGTTGAACTTGAACTTGAACTTGAACTTGGCCGCTGTGCACGGCCTGTTGTTCTACAATTTACGCTCCGGTGGGCACACCCGGTGTATTTAAATATATGAGGTTTTGTCAAAAAATATTGTACAAATACTGTTGAAATGACTCTTGCAAATCAATATTTGTGGCGTTTGGCTGTATATCAGAAGTTGGCTGCTATATTTTGCCTTTTTTGAAAATTTTCGGCAAAAATAATCCCGGCGCGAACTGGTTAAGCAAGTTTTTTGTGGATGTGGATGTGGATGTGGATGTTAGGCCTTGAGGATTGCTTCAGTGACATGGGTTAGATTCTTAATAGTCTCACAGGGAGACTATTGAAAACATCTCATTAATTATAACATGACTTTAAAAAGAAAAATTTTATATAAATGACCTTCCAAAGTTTTTTTTGACAGGTATGTACTTGTATGTACTGAAATGCATGTTGTGATACCACAGCACGGTTGTACGAATGCAATGAGGTACTAAGCACAGTCTTACGTCATTTCTTTGTATGTCCATTAAAACACTTAATTTTCCTGCCGTGCAGCATAGAACTTACTGTGCACTGGGAATCATGTTTGTAACCCATGCATTAAAGACAGGGTTATATGCACAGGGAAGCTTGGATGCCCGGGTCACTTTGTAAATATCACGTATCCTTCAAAAATCTGGCCGCCATTTTGAAAACCCAACATTGTGCATTATACCATATTGCTCTATGATTATACCTATGGCACATTCTTTGTACTTGGGGCATCATAGCTCAAGTAATGGTGCCAAGGCTCTACAGTCCTGAACCCATCAAAATACACATGGTGTTTGATTTGGGACAGTTAGGTTTAAAGTATCTTGCATTCATTAGTTTTACGTGAATATCGGAAATACTAAAACCAATCGTCAAAACAGCTGAAGCCGTGTAGCTGCCTTGGTGAGTCATTGGCAAAACTGTATTCCAAAATTGGTTCATTATTCTTTACCTCGGTTTTAATTGTTCAAATTAATTTTTTTTCGTTTTATTGGAATGCAAGTTTTGTATACTTTCTTATTCATATCATGTAAAGTTAAAAGAAAATTGTTATACCTATTTATCATGCGACTTCAGTTTGTTATATATGTTTCTCAATATAAATACCAACCGTTTCGCAAGTTTTATATCTTGTTCAATTCGCTTTTGGAGTTGTCATGTTGTCGGCAATAAACATTTTTTAAGGCTTCCGTGTTTTTCATAACTTTCGGCAACTTCATTTTGAATGTGTGTGTTTGTTTAATTATACATGTAGTACAGACACATGGACCACGTCACAACCATAGTTTGAACCGCTCAATTGTTATTGGTCGATTTTGGTGCCACTTGATGGGAAACATGAATTGTGATTGCTTTTCCATTTATTTCATCTCCTAGATATTACCACAAACTGCAAAGTACTACATTCATCAACACATCAAGAATTATGTTTGCATATTGTACATGTACAAAACAAATCGTGTATTCTTAATACACATAATATTCATACATTAGGCACTATTTAATCTAGTTCCAGCAAGTTATATGAGTAATGTGTCAACCGCCAACTCGGATCAATGATTATAGTCTGAACACTTAGCATCAAATGCATGTCGAAGCCATTTCACTCTTTAATTATTGCAGTATTCAAGATTTTGCTCCCCTCTTGTGGGACTGAAGGAGGCTGATTTACTTTTGTTGACAAAGAACAGCAACATCTTGGAAAATAAACATCCATTTGTATTCAGAATTGTATAAACACGTGCAATACAGAGGACCAAGTTTGTTTTGTGTTTGTCTTGGCGAAGTGTATGGTCTGGTCACTCAAAGTGTTCACAGAGTCCTACTTTCCCAATACGTGCGAGGACAAGGCTTTGTGTTTCCTATTGTTCCTTTAATATAACCCAACCCCATAGACTAAGCACGTACTTCTACGTGCGAGGACCGATTTCAACAAAAGACTTGACGTGCGCGAGGACTGAAAGGTTTCTTTGTATTTCCTTTGTCCTCGGAGATATATACAGAACCTGTACACATATGCTGATTTCTGCCACAATTTTTTTTTACGGATTTTGCTGACATAGTTCTTGAAATAACAGGTTGTGCCACATGTTTGGACAGTTGGTTATTCACAAGATTTTGCTGTTCCTGACCGATTTTTGTGGGGTATTAAAGTATAAAACTCTTTCCATTTTTTTTTTTTTACTTCTAAAAGCACTTTTTGCAAACGTGTTCATTTTGTTGTCACAGTAGAGCGTGCAAGTCTCGGGACTTTAGTTTTTCTACAAATTATGTTCTGGATACCAAACACCGACTGGTCGAGCGATGGCCTTTAGTCTTTCTTTACCATACAGGGTTAACCAAAAAAAGAAAAAACGAGAAATTAATCAGTATTCCGGATTTGTTGGGATTGAAAATAATATGTACCAGAAAGGTTAAAATGTCAGCTTTCATATGACGCATTATGTGATGTAATCCAACCAGGCATTATGACATAATGAGCACTTTACTAAGACGGGTGCAAATGCTGTTTTGGACACTCAGTTTTGTGCCATTGAGCTAGGGCATCACTGTGAAGAAAGGGAAATGGACAACATTTGTTACCATGAAAGGCTGGCATTGACCATGTCAGTACTGTACCTGATATTATGTAATTGCCTTTCAATTTCTAACACAAATTCCTGTGTCAAGTGGGTAGGCACTTCAGATATGAAGATGGTGCAGTTAATGCAACAGCAAAGAGTGTTCCAAAGGGCGTTGTGTCATATGAAAGCTGATATTTTCTACATATACAAAACTGGCTTGTCCACGGGAGCTTCTTACCTTTAGTTTCAGTCTTCAACATGCTTCATTTACAATGAAGCTCCCATTGACAAGCCAGTTTTGTACATGCCATATCTTAAAATCCAATTTAAGCTAGACCTAGCATTTTTTCAGGATTATTTCTAAACACCCTACTCATCAACACCAGGTAAACAAATTCTCTGGAATTGTAGGAGGTGGGTGAACAATCACCTTAAACTTGGGTTAACTATTTTTGTTTAACCACCCTGTAGTCCTTTAACCAGAGGTTACAAATGCCTCATACCAGGGACAGATCCAGAGTTTTAGGAGTTGAACACCCCCTACCCCTGGTTGCCATTTTTGTTTTGCTTGTATACCTACACCTACATACCAGAAACCATGTGTGGGTCTTATTTGGCATGTACGGGTAAGCACAAATCTAGAGGTCAGTGGCGGATCTACTGGGGGGGGGGGGTTTGGTTTAAACCCCCCCTTGGGCTGTACGGGTTTAATGCCCCGGACCCCCCTAGCAAGGCGTGCCTTCGGCATGCTGGGGTGTGTAAGCCAATCACCTCAGGTAAACCCCACCCCCCCCCCCCCCCCCCTTAGTTAAAACCTAGATCCGCCCCTGGAGGTTAAATAGCGCCACCAACATTGACAGAGTACCTTCCCCTTCCCCCTCCGCCCCTTGTAAAATTGTGTTTGCAGGCCAACAATTTTGGGGGCCTACTTTTGGGGTAAATGTACAGGGGAAAAAAAATCCAACCTCCTCCCTGCCAAAATCCTGGATCCTCTTCTGCATACATTATCATAATACACCAATATAACATGGTGTGGAGTGTCCATATTAGCTCGGGTATTAAAAGTTTGCAAATTTACCAAAGGAAGCTGTCTACCAAAATGAACCATATTCATCAGTGGTCATTATTTGCCGTTTCTGGAGCCTGGAAGAAGACATGCAATGCAAAGCTTCAGATATATGACCCTGCGTGATAGGTCCATGACGCCATTTGATAGTTTCCTCGACCCTGGGCGGTGATCATTAGCATGCCACCTTTTCCCATTAATGACATCATGGTGGTACATAGTGAATGGGGCATGATAAGGGCCCTTATGTCACTTCCCTTAGGCCACAGCACTATATTGTACACTAGTGGTGTATCCGGCAGGGGGAAGGGGGGGGGGGAAACTACCCCCCCCCCCCCCCCCCCCCCCCCCCCGCAGCATTTGGGGTGTCATAAAAAACAAAAGGAAATAGTGTTTTTGCAACGGTTTTAAGACATTTGCTCTCCCTGGCACAAAAAGCTGGATATGCTACTGTTGTACACCTCGTATATTACAGTCATTTCTGACAGGAAAATGGAAAACTTCCTGTTTGTTTCTGTCAAGGCGCATGACATCATACTCACACTCTAGTTTGTATAACTTCGTCTTTACAGAACTGATACAAGTGTGAATGTTACACAAAACAATTCCATTACTCAATCTTATGAAATGTAGCACTTTACGGTAATATTTGTTATGCATTTGAATGCATACACACACACACGCAACACCAAGGCTGCATTTAATTGTAAAATACAAAAGTTCCAGCTGTCAAGCATCAATAAAAATCTTAGATTTTTTAGTGCAACTTCTGCTAGAAGTATTCCCCGGCTTTGTAAAAAAATGCTTGTAGCACTCCGGCAAATATGTCCGTCTCTGATTCGTGAAAAAGATGATTATCTCACTGACAAGTCCTAAATACAAGTTCCATGATGGAATACAAATTACTAGATAAGTTCATTCTACACCAAACCTCTTAGTATTCACAAGATAAATTATATCACCTCATAACAATTCATTTACACTCAATCTGAAACTTTACTGCTTTTTCACATGGACCATATGCGTAGCAGTCATCTTCAAGGTTTTTTTTTTAATTAAAATTATATAACAATGTAAGCAGAAAAGGTCTACCCAAGTCTATCCAAGGGTAATAAGGACATTACCCTCAAAGATGGCTGCTACACACATGGTCTGTACACTGTGAAACCCTTGGATGCTTTACAAATAATGAATGTTTACGAGTGCATTGGTAAGAATAATTTCATGAGGTGACAGATTGAATGTTCCATTCCACGAGGCGAAGCCGAGTGGAATGGGATATTATATCTGTCACCGGCACCGAATGAAATTATTCTTACCATTGCACGAATGTGAAACATTCATTATTTGTTTTATACAACACCTGAATAAATCCTTGACCGATTGCATGCATTGCATTTCTTTGTGTACAGCAAGCCGTTATCCCTTCTCTGTCCCGCATAAAACCACGACAAAAAGTTGTCCAGTTCCGAATCAGTTAAAGTTCAATTGTTGTTCCTGCGTGTCTTGCAAATTCAGTTAATCATTCGACTGTGTATTTAGGAGAACAAATGTCAGGAAAACAAATGGTGATTCGCGAACATCGTCCGCCATTTTGAGTGAATGACAGCCGTGGTGTAGCGCCATTTGATCTCCATTATATAGAGGAGATCAATGTGTAGTGCCACGAATAGTGTGACCGTGGAATTATGTTAGTTCTATTCAACCGTTGAATAGAACTTCTATTTTTTGCGGTGTTGTGCGTTGGTTGGTTGGTACAAATATTTCAACGCGCATGATTGAGGATCCACCAATCAGATGGCAGGGATTTACTCAGGCGTTGTGTGAAATTATCTTTTCAAAATGGACAGGAGGATTATATGGATGTGATTTTTAACAATGAGGGTACTGTGAGTTGCATCCAGAGCCTAAAATCACGATAATGGTTTAAGCTGTTAAACCCAGAAGTCACAATATACTCTTTGTTCTACTCTTTTTCACAATTGAGAGGTTTCGTTAGAGCACGGTTTAATAGTGCATATACCCACAATTAGCTCTAAATGGTATGCAACGGTAAAAAATGTTTGTTGGTTTCTATCCGTTTCTTAACCCCTTGAGCACGGTATTTTACGGGAGACGTCGGGGTGTTGCAGAGGTTCTGGCAGCCAAGCGAACCGCTACAATGTGTTTGTGCAGTCAAGCATGACATACACAATAACCCAACAATGGATTGAAACTGCACAAACAGCGGCCAATGGCGTCATCCGTACGCAAGGGGTTAATACAATGTACGTTTAGTGCGACTGCTATCTATGTAAACAAGGTGATTACGTTTAGGATGAGTGAGAGAAAACGTCAAACAAGTGCAAAAAACTGATGACGTCGTGGGAACTAAACGTAGTCGTCTCTCTAACCGTGCGCTAACGAAACCTCTCTAATGTCAGAATATTCCACCCTGAACTAAATGATGCAACTGGATTGCTTTAACCTTCTCAACACAAACAGATACATAAATTTGACAGGGAGTATCACAAAACTTGGAATGCTCTGAACATTCCACTGGCAACACATCGTGTTTAAATTGGTTTCTATATTTGCTACCTTGTGGAGACGGAGAAATACATGTAACAGGATGAAAAGGTCTCCCCAAGGAAATTCTAAAGAGGAGGATGTCTCCCCAAGGAAATTTGTGCACTAAGTCTATGGGGGACCCCTTGAGTACGGTTATCTATAATAAGGCGCCGGGGTGGCCTGTGCAGCCAAGCGAAACGGACACAAGATGCTTGTGCAGCCAAGCGTAACATACAATAATCCATAAATGGACTGAAAATGCAGAGATTGCGTGTATAGACGTCATCCGGCCTGGTGGTAATTTTTTTGGCCTCTATAGACGTGATCCGGCTTCATGAACGGGTCAAGTACAGGAACAAAGGAAAGAACGAAACCATGTCTCCCAGGGAAAATGGGGACAAAATAGGAATGTAAAAATATGGAAGATGGGACTGCAGTTTGTTTCCACTGGAAGCTGCCTAGCGATGCCAGGTTTTCCCATATGGTAACGTTAATCAATGTAATCTGGATGCTCACTCAAGTCTGGCCTTTTCCAGTTGAGAAACATTCCAAGTTTTGAGACGCACCTTAAAGGTTTTTTTTTAAGCGTGGTTGTTAATTATATACATAAACATATGGAAGAATGTGCATTCTCAGACTTGAATTCAAGTGCTGAACTAGTGTAGATTATCAACATACTGCTTATGTGATCTGTACTCTACTAAATTCACTTCCGAGCACTGCATGGAAGCTACGATGAAATTTGCATGGTGGCCAGATTCACAAAAATTCAAAATTTAGCCTGTCTCTGTCAATGACAGCTTAACCCCTTGAGTACGGTTATCTTTAGTGAGGCGCCGGGGTGGCCTGTGCAGCCAAGCGAAACGGCCACAATGTGCTTGTGCAGTCAAGCGTAACATACACAATAATTTAACAATGGATTGAAACTGCACAAATACCAGCAAATGGCATCATCCGACCTGGTGCCGCTATTTTGTTTGCGCCATTTGGCATCATCCGTGCGCAAGGGGTTAATTGTGACCCTCTAGAGCACAATGAGGAATGTTCCCCAAGACCAGTTTTCGAGTAATCATCGCTTTAAGTCATGTATACGTACAAAATCGTGGCGGAATCAATTTTGAGATTTTCGTAATTTTGTGGAAAGGTTTAGTATTATTAGTATGATGACGTAGGGGGCGTGCAAACTGCACGATTTTTTTTTTCAAAGGCATTTTTCTCCAAACATGTTCTCTATCTGTGCGGTTACAGTACGGTGTCGGATTTTTAAAAACATATTTTCGGACTGGAATAAGGTACAAGGATAAACATGACATCCTTGGAAAGCCCATTAATTCCTCTTCATTCTGGCATGTTAATCTCAACAAGGTCAAACTTGGGAGACATTCCTCAATATGCTATAGAGGGTACAACTGACCTATCACTCATTGGCGCGTCCCCACAACCCACAGACTACGTTTTGGTATTTAGTGTGGTCATTTTGGTTCACCTGGGAATCTGCGCATTCCACATTAAATTATAATTGATGGGATTGCAAACATCTCACAAGCTGTATTCTCAAGATTCTTCCACTGTAGATCAACTACGCAGATAGAAATGAAGCATTTGCAGTTTGCTCGCGTGGACTCATCACCGATGTGACTTCAGGAACATTCTTTCTGCATTGTCTTAACAGCTGGTTCACGCCAGTCCAAGAATCAGCGGAATTTCTTGGGTCGGCATAAACGTTGCCAGGATGACATCATTGAGTAAAGTACTAACCCGCCAGGAGTTTTCTAAAAGATGCAAGACACTCCGCAGAACCGATTATGACTCTCTTTTGGTTGTGTGCAATGCTGTTGCATTCAAAAATCACCACTGCCGTATTGGCGGTTTTTAAGAGTCTTGAATATTTCAGACGGCCACGCCGATGCTTAATAATAACTGCTTCTCGTTGTGGGTGAGGTGAGGGGTGAAGAGACTATGACACGGTTGATGGGACAGCTGCTGCATGAAGTCAGTCAGGTATGCCTGCAATCATACCAAAAAGTCAGTCAGCAAGCATACAACAAAATCAGGCAGCAAGTGCACAACAGGAAGGAGCATATGTTTGAAAACAATTTTAAAAACTTCTGACAACTATACTTTTAATTCATCAAACAATCCACAAGGGAAACTGAATAGGTAAATTTGACGATATTGACGCCCAATTTTACTATACAACCTGGGAAATGACATTGTGGGGATCACTCAATGAGGATACGACTTCTTAACTTACAATTCGTCAAACAAACCACAAGGGAAACTGACTAGGTAAATATAAAAAGTGGGAGACCGCCAACATAGGGCACGATTGCTCAGTTGGCAGAGCGCTGGTATGGTATTCCGGAGGTCGCAGGTTCGAATCCCGCTCCTGTCAGTTTTCTGTGTTCAAACTCTACTTTTACACAGCAGATGAACTCGAGATCCCACACACTCTCCACACAGCCCGGGATATATCCCTGGTGTGAGATCTGGGCTACACAGCCCGTACTTGGCATACCAGCCCCCCCATCAATAATAGCAGGACACAAGGGGTTAATTAAGATTACCTGCATATCTAGCTGGTAGATCGGGTCGTTCAGAGCATCAGGATCATCCTCTTCTTCATCAACCTCATCCCCACCAAGATCATGCAAACCTGCAACAGATTTCATCAAGTCAAAGCATTTCATCAAGTCATGCACGCAATCTGGGCAGTTTGATGTTGGCAACCTGTTGCCAAGTGTTAAATTTTTCTGTGCAAAGCAAATTTGTGTGCTAATAACAGCTCCATAAAACTGGCCTTAGCTCCTTTACCCCTGTTCGATTCTAATTTCAGGCATGCAACTTGGAATTAACAAAAAACGAGGAAATTTCAATCTTTACAAGACTTCGTACAGTGGTTTTTCAATTTTCAATGGCATAAGTGTGAAGTGAAAAACGAGGAAATCAGCTGATCCGAGGAAAAGTGGCATGCCTGTAATTTACAACTGTGTGGCCTAAAATCTGTACTGGGCAAATTTCATGGCACTACCAAGCGCTTGATTTTTTTACTCCGTCCAATTCACAGAGACCGTAAGCAGTACAAACAAAATGCTTGCTAACTTCACAAGCAAAATTTGCTTAGCACTGTGACGCAACAATACAGATCTCCCTACATGCGCAGGTATGAGCACGACTGCGTTGTGAAATAGCGCCACGGTTAGCCATTTTTTTTCTGCCATAGTTAGCACAACTTTTCCACTACCCATTAAGCAGTGTCCTGAAATTGGTTGAAGATGAGAAAATAAGCATCCTGCCTGGTTTTCTCAATGACTAACCTAATTTCCTTAATCAATGGTGGCGTCTACCAAAATTGATTCAAAATACGCAACAGATCATCAACTGGGACAAGTTTGCTTTCATCCTTCCACTTTTTACAGTTGAAAAAAAAACACGAGCTACCCCTTACAAGAAATTTACGTGGGTGGGGATGTTAATATTTATTGAGTCTAAAGGCCAGTGCATACTAGCGATCACAACACGAATTTGACATCATGAAACATTCCCAGTGAAGAATCGTGCAAGTTGAAATGTATTCAACCTTTGGTTAATCGCAGCACAAAACTTTGGAGTTGACGTCACAAATTTGCTTCGCGTTCGCATGAAGTATATGAACCGTCGTTAACATGTCCAAGTTTCCTTCCAATGGTAAAATCTGTGAAAATGAAACGAAGAAATGCCAATATTTGCATCCTCACGTGGATAAATGAGACCAGTGGAGCAATCTGATAGCTGAGCAAGCAAGCCATGCTCGCTGGATATCGCTTCATCTCCATCCTCCTCCTCGTCATAATCCTCCTCATCTTCCCCATCCTCCCAACCGTCGTCCTGGAAACAAGGAAGAAAATAATAATTTCCCGATTACAAACTAGCAAAGGTTTGCTTTTCATAATAAAATAAACATCAGCCAGGAATGCTTTCAGTTTTGTTTATGCAAGTTCGCCCCAAAAAAGGCTAAAAGCCACTCATATGGGGCCACATTTTAGGTTGCCAACCCTACCACCCTTACGGTTTTCCCGGGTCCATATCTTAATAGAGGATAAATCTTCAATAGATACCAAAGAAGTTATCCCAATTTCCAGACCTATAGATCCAGGCGAGGTAACTTCCACTGTCGCTGAGACCAACTCACCTCCCCCAAAACAAAATGTATTCGCTTTGTTTCAGAACCATTCATAGCCTTTTTTCACGAGGCCTGTTATAAAAATAATAGCAACTTAGGGAGGAGTGGTTAATCTGTGGTCGAGCCAGGCCTTTGAAAAGCCCAGCCATGCACGGGACTTTGGGATTTTACTCTTGCTATTGTGAGCTACAAATCACCTAACAATAGAGCATCAACTAATCAATAAAGCACGGCCTCTGCCAGGCCAGACCTGGTTGTAGCCCCTCCCACACTAATCTGTACCCATTCAAGGCGTGATCAAAAGATGCCTCAGCTGTCAGTCGTGTCTGGGTGAACAATGGGAGCCCACTGGACTCCAGAATTAATGGACAGTTTATTGTGTACAATCAGGTTATTATAGAAGCTAAAAGAACCGGCTTTCCAGGGGCTTGGCCAGGCTTTTCAACGGCCTGGCCCGACCATAGATTAACCACTCCAAATACCTCTAAATCCTCTCCACCCGCTGAAGCTTGCTGCGAGACATTATTCTCCATGACATTGAGTAACTCGCTCAGTAACAACTTGTAGATCTTGACCTGTAGCGGGATACTCGTCCACTGCTCAGGTGCTGTGATTGGAGAAACAATGATAAGCCCAAATTCATGGCTCTAAGTTGAATACCATTAGCAAAGAATCGCTGCTTACTATAGCAGAATATTCTGCGCTAACCGCGTATTTAACGGGCTTCTATGCATGGGTACATCCAGCAGCTTAGGGTTCTGTGCTCATGGTGTCAGCACAAAATTGCAGGCTAGCATTACGGATTCCACGAAATGAACAAATAATTAACTAATGATTCTGCACGGCACCTGTTCTTTTTTCCCGAGAAGTTTGGTCTGGAATCAGGAGGATCTCTTTAGAGGAGCTGCATTTATTTGTATTTATTTATAATTCTGGAATTAAACCGAGCATTCTTAGAAAAGTGTCCCTGGTAGGATTCGAACCAGGGTCGGCAGTGGTGGAAAGTGAGGATAGCTCCACTCTGCCAACCTGACGGCCCAACGGTAAGCCAATTGACCTATCGCCGTTTACGAGTTAACCACGCCCTTTAGACAAACCTATGGGAATTTTGTGTGGTAATTTTTGTTTGTCTCAGATTTTGCGCGTTCCGCGTGGAATTATAATTGATGTGATTGGACAATAATTCACAAGCTGCGTTGACGCGATCCGACCGCGATAGGTCAATTCCTGGTTGATCTTCCATTAAGGAACATGCTTCTTACTTTGAGCAGCCTTGGATCTCGTTCGGATGCCCTGATCCAGATTGAAGATCTGGTCTCCCTTGACGATGATACCCTCCAAACGATGGTCTGGCTTGTTGATCATATGCTGCAGGAGCTTACTCAAGGCAGTTATACTACGGAGGAAAGACATAAAAAGGCGGTAAGGTTACAAAAGCATCTTCTCCTGAAATCAAAATGACAAGCAGTCACCGACTGTATCAAATCATGACACACAAACTTATACCGTCATGTTCTGTCTTACCTCAAGTGTCCATACTTAAATTTGTAAGTGAAAGCCAAATTTGTAATATTTCTTTTTTACAATGTGACTTGTGACATTTTGCATAAGTGCGGGCAAAACAACCACACTCCATGTTTTTCCATGGTAAATTATATGATAACATAAAAATCTGATAGTGTTGAATAGATCAGGCCACTGAAATTTAAAATCGTTCAAAGTGCAATTTTACATCTCATGACCATGACATCAAATTTTGTGAACAAAGGTCACATCGTCAATTTGCATATGAATAAAATTAAAAGTAAAAGCCTTAAAACCTTAAAATCGCAAATTCAAGTCCCACTTTTGTCAGTTTCCATTCTTCAATTTAAAAATAGATTGAAACTAGTCAATTTATTTAATTGGTGGCAATGTTTGAACCGAAATCACTCAATTGGTAATTTATATCTTTAGTACAAAGTCTCTAACCTGACTTTTGTGTCATATGCTCCGTAGAACATGTTCTGTCTGGTGACCCAGTCCGTCAGCACAAACTCCAAGGCTGGTTTGCCCGTTGGGCCCGGTACACTGCTCAGAAACTCCAGTACGTCCTCCATGCAGTTATGCATGAGATGAGCGAAGACCATCAGCAGGGACTAGGGGAAGAGTGGGAAAGAGGGATACAAAGCGGAATATGATTTTATTAAGTTGGATAACTTTCAGATTTAATCAGAATCATTTGAATCAAATTGGAACACACGAGCAGGATAGGTCACAAGCCAGCTCAACATACCATGTTCATGGTTTTTGCAATCGGTACGTGGTTTTTCAAGTTTACTGAGCTTATAAAGCAATAAGCGAATAATGTTTTAAAACAATAAAGCAATAAGCGAATAATGTTTAAAAACAATAAAGCAATAAGCGAATAATGTTTTAAAACAACAAAGCAATAAGCGAATAATGTTTTAAAACAACAAAGCAATAAGCGAATAATGTTTTAAAACAACAAAGCAATAAGCGAATACTGTTTTAAAACAATAAAGCAATAAGCGAATGTTTTAAAACAAATCAATAAGCGAATAATGTTTTAAAACAATAAAGCAAGAAGCGAATAATGTTTTAAAACAATAAAGCAAGAAGCGAATAATGTTTTAAAACAATAAAGCAAGAAGCGAATAATGTTTTAAAACAATAAAGCAAGAAGCGAATAATGTTTTAAAACAATAAAGCAATAAAGCGAATAATGTTTTAAAACAATAAAGCAATAAAGCGAATAATATTTTAAAACAATAAAGCAAGAAGCGAATAACTTAACAATTACATGCACTGGTTGAATACTAGAAGGTGCTTGCATCAGTCACTTGATTTTGGCAAATACTCCAAGGCCAACCGCGGGAACGAAACTTCCACCCGACTCCACTTATTTTGTACAATTATTGCATGCATAGACTTAAATTCCATCGTTTCTTCCAGCCCAATTTCATGTTAAACAGAAAGTGCTGGTATGCCAAGAACAGGGCGGTGCAGCCAAGCGTAAATGCAAACAATAGATACCACACTGAATAGAGTGGTCCTATTCATCGCACTTGGAGCCCCCTTTCGTGTGAATGAAAGCTTTGTTTGAAAAAGATCATTAAACTCCCATTCAAGGACAATATAAACACATCACAAAAAGTAAGTTCCACCCCTAAATAACTCCTCATAATTTCTAAAGTAACAATTTCTTACAGATTACACCTAGCATAGAATATACCTATGGTTATCAGGAAAATGTTGTGCGAAGATTGGAGGCATCCATGACTTTATGGTTGACTTCACAAATTGAGTTATTTAGGGATGAACTTACTTTTTGTGATCTGTTTAGTTGAAACTTGAATGGATTGAGCAGGCGTAGGAATGCACCTATAGACGTCAATTGGCCAGGTTGTCTTTTTCAAACCGTGGCTATGGACGTCGTTCATGCTCAAAAGGATAAAATAATAAGGGGATAAAAGTGTGATGACCTGGTCTTTACCACGTCAATAATAACCGAGGAGGGGCGTGACCGCTGTTAATGGACCGAGCCGAAGGCGAGGTCCATTAACAGCGGTCACGACCCTTTGAGGTTATTATTGACTGGTAAAGACCGGGTCATCACATGTTTATCCCCATTCATAAATGCCTTCTTACGAAAAATGCAAAAACCTCCCGTAAAAAGGACAAAATGCGAAGCTTTTCCACCCCACTTTTTCTCCCATTTGCTTAGTACAAAACACATGCGCGTGAAGGCGCGTGGATTAGCGTTGTCTTACATTATGAAATTCAGTACATCTTGTGCGCGCACCTACTACGCTCTCCCTGTTGCATATCGGCTGAGAACAGCTGGTTATGACGCGCCGTGTTTAAACAACTTCCAGCCGTGTTTAAACAACCGTTTAAACACACCCACGTGACAGGCTCTCGACCAATAGGGATAGTGAAACTCACTGAGGCATTTATGAATGTTTGTTAATAGAGACCTTTCAGTATAACTTTCCCAAAATGGACCTTATAGTACTGAGCCTAGCATTCCTCGCTACACTCAATCACACTGACCTGTGTTACACTCAATCACACTGACCTGTGTTACACTCAATCACACTGACCTGTGTTACACTCAATCACACTGACCTGTGTTACACTCAATCACACTGACCTGTGTTACACTCAATCACACTGACCTGTGTTACACTCAATCACACTGACCTGTGTTACACTCAATCACACTGACCTGTGTTACACTCAATCACACTGACCTGTGTTACACTCAATCACACTGACCTGTGTTACACTCAATCACACTGACCTGTGTTACACTCAATCACACTGACCTGTGTTACACTCAATCACACTGACCTGTGTTACACTCAATCACACTGACCTGTGTTACACTCAATCACACTGACCTGTGTTACACTCAATCACACTGACCTGTGTTACACTCAAAGTGTCTGCCTGCTGCATCTTACTCAACACCGCCCTCAAGATCATGTCCGAGTTGTCCCCCAGCGCGCTGCCGGCCTTGGTGATTAGAATAGCCACTAGCCGGCCCACAAAGGCTGCCGTGAACTCCGACGTTGACGGGTTTAATAGCTTGGAGACAATCTCGATGGCGTACTGTAGGCCACTTTGGCCTTCGCCGTCATGCCAAGAGGCAATCTGGTTGTAGGCAACTGCAACGTAGGCACGAAGGCATTCTCCCCCGCTCTGTACAATGCAATCACAACTTTGTGGTCACCACAATTTTGCGGCCTTATGCAATCAACTCTTTAAGCGAGTGACGTGAGGAAGCAACCCATACCATCCGATAATTAAAGGTAGTATTCAACATTTGCTTTTTGCTGTCATTTTCAGAAATGAATGGATTTGGGGTTAGTATTTTATAGCAAATGCTGCAACACTGACCTGTTTAAAGTTTTGTGTGCGTAGATGCTGGGAAAACCGAAAGAGAAAAAAAAGAAGGCTGCTCTTGTAGTCTGGTCCCTGACCCTACTTCAGCCTAAACAGAGCAATTTATAGACATCAAGGAATTATCAGGTCAGGGATCTAGACCATTTTCAACAATGGTCGGCCGACCATTGCTGGAAATGGATACAAAAATTCTACTTTTCTTGAAAATAACAGCACACCAGGTGCCATGATTTCACAGGATGCTTGAGACTATTATTGACTTACAGTCAAGTAAGGTATTTCATAACAAATCAGTAGGTTTTTTTTATGCTTGCAAATGTTGCATATTACCTTTTAATATGTTTAATATTACCTATTTAAATAGGGCATGACCCTAAAAATGTGACCAACCCCACCACCTCTGTATTCTTCCATAAAAAAAGGAAACAAAAATACCTGCATTGTTGAATTCTCATCCGTTTTCAATGTGCAGTGCACTACAGCAGGGAAGGCGTTGTTAATGAGCGTATCAGAAAGAGGAACGGAACTACTCCGAACGACGACGCACATGATATCCAAGGCAGTCTGCAAATTAACAGTTGAATTATGCCAGGTAATTTAACAACAAACGGGCAGGGGGTTTAAATATTTTGTAGATGGTAACATAAGGACCTGGTTTTAAAACTGATCAATGAAAAGGTTCCACATACAACTTGTGGAGTATCTTGTAATTTAGAATTAGGAGGGGGGAGGGAGTTTGAGGTGATGGTCAAAGTTTGTGAGGTTATGGGCTCTATATGCACCATTTCCCTCATTTCCATGCAAAAAATACATTTTTTTAAAATCAAATTATGGCACTGTAATGAGACCATTTTAGGACACAAATAATACAAAAATCATAGTTATTGAAGTAAAGTTTACATAGTTTTGAATGTATCAACTATTTTTTTTAAATGTGTAACTTACATGAAGTAAGGTTACTAATTACAAAAATGTACGTCAATAAATTGTTCTCTTACAGCGCCATCATTCGCTCAAAAATGTAGTCTGGTATGGGTACCCAACATTTTCACGGTCTTCCCGTACTGGGACATTTGACCGAAGACATTGTACAATGTGGGTTTGGAGCACATTAAGATAAAAAATGACTGCATAAACTGTGAGGTATTCCAGCACAGGGCTTGATTTTGATGAGCACTGATCTGCTCATAAGAGACATAACTAACCACACTAGACTCTCATTACAAGACCAGACAGCATCCTTAACATTTGGCAAGCAAAGTAACGTAACATTTCAACTCGCCCCTCCCCCTCCCTCTCCCCCTCTCCCAAAGAAGTCTGTCGACTCACCGACTGAAGTCCCATGGGTACTTTCTCTATGGGTGCCACCAATATGCTGATTAGAGTCGGCAGGAGTCTGGCGTGTAGCGAATCTTGACAACCTTGTCTGCTGCACAGCTCACTAAAGATTTCTTCCACTAGCGTCGTGACAGCAGGATCTGTACACAAAGAGAGAAAAATATGACACATATCGTCACCAACACCACGAACTGACACTCTCTACAGCGTGAGTGCCAGGGCGCGCGTATTTTACAGAAAAGAGTAATTTTCGTTTTCACGAACTGACACCCAAGTAGGGGAGCGCGCGCCAACCACATTTTCATTTTCACGAACTGAAACCATTCTTAATTTCACGAGTTTAGAGGTTTTCAGTTCAATGTTTCTGTAAACCCACAAGTATACAGATGGAGTAGATTTGTGTCAAAGCTTTTAAAGCATTTTTCTTGGAATGGTATTTCCGCTACATGCTTGGGTGTCAATTCGTGAAAACAAAGTTTTCTCTAGCGAGTCAGTGTCTGATGTGCGTGCGCGCGAACACCTGGGTGTCAGTTCGTGAAACCTAAATTTACTCAGTAGGCGGTTTCACCCAGGTGCATGTCAGTGTCAGTTCGTGAAAATGGTGACGATATATCTCCCATAACACAACACCAAATTACCTCCAAAACATTTATTTATATCCAAAATCTGTTTGTGATCCAGACTACCTCAATAAAATGTCTCGTCCATAATTTCAGTACTACCATTTTATCATGACACAAATTTTGTTTATCATCAAAATTAACTGGACTGACGTTTCAAACTAATAAGCAAGTTTTGTTGTCAAACAGAGAAAGAACTAGCTTCCTGAAGTTTGAAACGTTAGGCCAGCTAATTTTGTTGATTTGAATATTTCAGGTCAATACAGCCAGTCAGCAGTTTGCAGCAGTTTAATTTATCTTCAAATTTATGATGCGATCAAGCAAAATCAGTCTGAAGTAGGCCCTGGTCAATTTTGGGATTTTTACATATTCATTTGTAGCGTACTTCAAGCTCCATATTAGAGAAAACCCCCATGTGTATATGACCTTTGGTTAAAAAGTTACTAATATTTGAACACCGGCACATTAAAAAGAAAGAAACTGGTCATTTTAGCACATTTATAATATATGTCATATTTTCATGTGAAAGAAGAATGTTTTTCCCTTCTGTTTTTGTAAAAAGAGTCAATTTCAATTTTTCCACTACGAACATATTTTTGCCCATATCATAAAACAAGGATTGCCGAGTTCTGTTCTGATTACATTTTACACAGCCCTCACCTTCAATACTTGACACGCAAACTACACCTCAAAAATGAAAGTTCTTACCTTGACTATATTTTAAGAAGAGAGCTATTGTGAGTGGTGCGACTTTGCTTTCACACTGGACTGTGAAGGCATCGTCTATCTGCATATTGACAACAAAAGACGTTTGCATCCAAACTTTATTATAAAATTTCCATCCAACACACAAACTTTAACATCCAATCACTTGAGAACTAACTTTAGGAGATATAAATGGTATCAGTATTTTATAGCAGTTACCTGGGCGGCTGGATCACCATTTTATACTTATCAGAAATTCTGCATGAACCCCGTAAGCACAGAATCCTTAGTTTTATTTATTACATTTCTTTACCCAGGTTGTGCCAAACAGTTTTAAACTGTTTTCCATTGGGGCTCTGCATACATTCTTTAATAAAAAAAAGAAAATTTACACACATAGAAAAATATCTACACAAATACAAGAATATCTACACAAATACAAGAATATCTACACAAATAAATACATAAATAAGTTATAAGATGTAACAAGTGAAATACACTAACCGAAAAGTTTTTTGCCATAGGACCTTATGCGTAGCGGCCATCTTTGAGGTATATCTTTGTCATTCAAATTCTGTAACAATGCAAGCACAAAAGGTTCACCCATGCCTGTCCAATGATAACAAAGACAAATATCTTGAAGATGGCGGCTACGCATAAGGTCTATGAGTCACACTGACTTTGGACAAACTGATTTTCTTTCTTTCACTCACCGTAAGTACAATGCAAATGGTTTCTAGTACTAGGGAGAGTACGTCATTGGTGAACTGTGTTGCCAGCTGGATGAGACCTTCTATGATCTCTGGCAGGTACGGCACGATGATCTGGGTGCTTCCTGATGTCTTGAGGTGATCCGAGAAACCGTAGATGGCCCGAACCGCCGATATCCGGATGGCTGGAGGTTGGGTAGCTTCTAAGCCTTTGACTGTGAATACTAGAAACCTTGAAATGACAGGGGGAAGAATGCATGACCTGTTGTTTTAACATTGTTATCGTACATTGCACCACATAGTGACAGACAAGATATATCTGTTACACCACAAAGTGACAAATTATGAATATAATTTAAACACACTATCCGTCACTTGAATGTACATGTCATTTATATTTTAAATTAATTAACGTAACAACTGTGCAAAATTTGTGTTTTACAAATTGAAGAAACCCACAAAGCTATTGCTTTTCATATCCTTTTTCACAGAGGCTTTTTTTTATAAGAAGGCATTTATGAACGGGAATAACAAAAAAATTGGTGACCCAATTTTTGCCAGTCAAGAATAAACTCAAAGGGTTTTGAGGCTGCTGTTAATGGACCTAGCTGAGAGCCAATAGTAGCCACATCCCGACACAGCCATTATTGACATGGTAAAGATCAGGTCATCACACTTTTATTCCCTTACTAACTGCCAAGCCCCCAACAGATCTAGCTAAGCGCGAGAGTTTAGGCAAGTAACGCTCTCAAATTCTCATCAATTACGACTAGCCTTAACTAGTGTTACCCATCTTTTTAGACTCACCTTTGTATTAACTCTGGCGTCATCGCAAGTGAAAATCTACTCGCTGCCCACAGAGCTCGTCCAAGTAAAAATGGCGAGACTATTCAGAACATCAGAGAGAACATAAAAAATACAAGTAAAAAACAGCTTGTCTGGGAAATTCACCCAAGTATCAAGATTGTGTTTCATTTCTTTAGCTTTCACAATCAGACAATTTATATATTGAGTGGAGTCTATGCATGCACTAAGTGAAACATCAGCATGATAATTTAAGGGGGAAAAAAATTGAAAAACTGATGTTCCACGTAACAAAAATAATTTAACACCCGATTGTGATTTCGTCAGAAGTGCCTTTTTTAGTGAACTTGATGTATTTCCACCATTTTTATAGACAAATAAAAAAAACATAATAACCTAATTAATTTTTTAAGGAAGACATTTTTTGGCATAAAAGAGGACTGCAAATGCTCCCTTCAAAATTACTCAATTTGATTTGTTTTTTCAAGAATGCATCCTTAAAGCCTGACCTGGTTTGTTGAGGTCACTGAGCACAATATTGGTCAGGAACCAGTTCATGTCAAAGGTCAACTTCCCGCTGGACGTCTTGTCGATGATCAGTGACTGGATGGAACCCAACGCCAACATACACGACTCGTGAACCTTCCACCTGCAGCCACGAAGAGAACATGATTGCTTTATGCAAGAAAACTTGGGTTATTAACCCCTTGCGTACGGATGACGCCAAATGGCGCAAAAAAAACAGTGGCACCAGGCCGGATGACGCCATTTCCCGCTATTTGTGCAGTTTCAATCCATTGTTGGATTATTGTGTATGTTACGCTTGACTGCACAAACACATTGTGGCCATTTCGCTTGGCTGCACAGGCCACTCCGGCACCTCACTACGATAACCGTACTCAAGGGTTAAACCTCCCTCTCCAGGTGCCAACTTGGAGCCAACTACCCTATCTATCAAAACCTATCGAGTGACAGGTTGAAACACACAAGCTGTGGGAGAGGAGAGGATTTGGTTTTTCGATAGGTTGTGATAGTTATAATAGTAGGAGGGTTAACATCGATACACTGCATTATTGAATGTAAGCACTCTTCAGTAATTATCTTGTGTCCTAGCTGCATGCATGTTGAATATTTTGGACTTTTAAATAAAATATGTTCAGGTGAAATCTCAAAAGAAATCAGATCAAAATTAATTTGCACAAACATGCTTAGATGGTACAGGCCTCTAATCATCTCGAAAATAGATCAATGTGTAATAATACATTCAATCACAAAGTTCTTGAATAGCAGTTTTTTAAATCAAATGAAAAATACCGTTTGAATTTTCAATGCATACCAGAAAGTGCACGATACTTTAACTCATTTGTACCCTTTAGTTCGGATACATGACGTCCAAATACTAATGATCTGTTTTCCTAGTTGCAAGTGAATTCTTTTTATCTGACCAGATAAAAACGTTAAACCACTGGAAGCCATTACAGAATGGCAAAGTTATTTCACATAGAAAAATGTACATGCGTGAATACATCAATTGGAAACTAACAATAACATTGCTGGCATTCTTTTGGTAATTTCTCAATGTTCACAGCAAATTTCAATGACATTTCAACACGGACCTCAAGTTTGGATACACAAAAATAGCAGTTTTCAAGACAGTGTGTTTCACATTGAACATTGGTGCATGTCTTAAGAAACTTCAAACACAACGATGGAACTTTTATGCACAAACTTATGCACTTTAAGAGGGATAGATAAATTTGAAAAAAAGTGAAAAAAGAAAACTGGCAGGAGTGGGATTCGAACCTGCAACCTCCGGAATACTGTACCGGTGTTCTACCAACTGAGCTATCTTGCCCTGTGTTGGCAACTTGGCGGTCTCCAGAATTGTCAGTATCTTTGTTCGGGTGGGCACTAGTCAGAAGTCATAAACCCAGAATGCCGTATAGCCAAGGATCACGCCCCAACTTTACAATGCAACATGGGAAGCGACACTGTGGGGATCTCTCAATGAGGATACAAAAACCACATTAACCATAACCCCCACGAGGTATTCTCTGAGCACCCTGCCAAATGCAACAGAATGCAGCACAGCTGAAATAAGAACCCTGCCAAATGCAATGTTGCACTGTGCAGTGAACTCATCTGTACCAGCCTTGTTGCAGGGTTAGGGTTAAGGGAAACTGACTAGATGATTTCAATACATTTTCAATGTAAACAAAGAAACCTGGCAGGGACAGGGAAACATGAGGTCAAAAATTTGTCAGTATTATCTAAAACAATGTTGATAAATGGAGGATGGATGTTGCACGGTCTTACCAATTTGCTCCAGCTGGCGTGCTCATAGTCTGTTCAGCATCATGTAGGTGCTTCAAGACGGCTTGGACTATGCCCACCGCACTCTCTTGCTGAAACTCAGCCGCCAAGGCCTGTAAGATAACAGGACGTTTAGGGGTGAAATCGGGAATATACATGCCAGACATCAGGGGTGGTCATGTTGTTTTTAAATCGACGTTTTTAAGCTAGAAATGCTCCCTAATGGCCAATTTACACATACACGACAGTCGCGCGACAAATTTCTAAATGCACGCAAATCAATTGGTGTGTTTTCATTTACGCGACAGAGTCGTGGGAAGAGACGCTCATTGATTTGTGCGTATTTAGAAAAACGCGCGACAATATCGCAAGACAAAGTCCCGTATGTGTAAATTGGCCTTAAAGCTTAGAATAAGGGAGCATTTCATATTGTAGAGATGCGGTATTGATCGCGGTATCACTGCTTTTCTTTGCAGAACCACATTCGTACCTGAAACCTTGCTGATGAATGGGAAGTCAGGCGGCTTGAATAACTGAATAAGCACGAGGTCAAAACTGGAGCTTGGAGTTCATTAAAGGCAGGTCGGCTTGTCAAAGATTTCCAGTTTGCAGCAGTCAGACCTATTACTTGATTGCTGCAATGAATGTCTAAGACGCTCTGGCTTGGAATACTAATTCTCCATTATCTGAGATGGATTAGCCAGAGAGCCAGGAGATTAATGATGCAGCATTTGGATTAAGCACTCACTGCCGGAGGACCATGCTGCTACCACAAAAAAACAGCGGTACCGCTATTGATACCGCTTTCAGACAATATCAAATGATCCCGTAGAACCCTGATCTTACCAAGAGGAGTTCCTGTGCTGAGATGCGGACACTGAATGAATAAGAATCATCGTCCTCATCCACCACAAACTGGTTGGGGTTGTCCGTCCATTGCTTCACCTATTACGGAAAAGGTCAAAAATTACGTACTTTGAAATTACGCATTTGAAAAACAACCTTTTTTTACCACGGCCAGCAAGACAATGAAGTTCTCCCTACCTGTTCTTCTGTAATCTCCATGTACATGACAAGGTAGTACATCAGCTGACCACAGGTCTTCTTCACCAAACCCCGGAACTTGGATGTCTCAATCATCGCCATGATGAACTCAAATATCTTAAAGACCAGGTTCTCAAAACCCAACACCTCGCCTGACAAAATGAAAAAGCTTTGAGAAAACTCAATTATTTAAACCTTCCAGACGCAGCACAGTGCACCTGTGCTGACAGTTCCACTTTGCTGCACTCTCCACACAAGTCAATGTGACAAAGTATGCAATCTGATGCGTCTGGCAGGGTTCCAGCAAAAATGCCCTGGAATGTTAGGGTTAACCAGCCTCAATCCTCCTGAATCAACCAGGCAGGTTTGGAGGGTTTTGAAGGATTTTGAAGGATTTTGAAGGATTGAGGCTGTATGCATTTTTAACTAACGATATTTTGTGGGATTGAGATTACATCCCGATTTTGGAGGATTGAGGTTGAATGCATTTTGAAATTGGAGGATTAAAGTAGGCTTTACACAATACATGATACCTGATTTTGAATTTACACTTTATCTAAACAAAAATTTTGGAAATTTTTCGAGGGGGCGGCAATTTTTAAGGGGAGGAAATCAGAGCATTTTAAAGGATTGAGGATGCATCCTAATCCACATAGGGGGGTTATTAAATGAAAAAAACTGTAAAAACGGACAATCACATTGCATCATGCTGCATCATATGACCATGGGAAGTCAGGCTTCCGCCGCTGTGACCCGGGTTCGAATCCCACCTGGGCCCTCATGTGGATTGGGTTTTCAGTCCCTACCTTAATATTCCGTGGGTTTTTACCAGAATATTACTCTAGGGTTTTCCTCCCACCTCTGAAACTGTCATTTCTTCGTTTTCTCTTTACAGGTTTTTTTAGGCTTGTGACAGTGCAATATGCGCTTTTGAGGAATCCGTGGTAAGGCTGTTCGATATCCACTTATTTTTGAAACCGAAATATCGCAAAAAAAATATCGTGATGACATCACTTTTTCCTTTACGGAAAAATGGAGGAATAAAAAAAAATACATGACGGAAGTCACCACGGCATCATGAGGTCGAGGCCAGCGGGATCATGCCCGCCAGGATTGAGCTCAGGCACGATCGGGGATTTCAGAAAAGTTACCATAAACAAATCCACCCATAGACTTGAACTCGTACATGCACTCGCACTCAAACACAAGTACATTTTTCTGTACTCATACTCATACAAAATATGCACAACTACAACCTAAGGATTGGAATGCTCAAAATTGTACTCCTACCCGAGCACTTTTTTCGTTCTCATACTCGGCAAAACGTACTCAACTACAACACTGATATCCACGTACCGTCCGAGTCTACTGGATCATCGAACTCTTCGGAATCGTTGACGCAACTTGCCACGTAGATGTTGGCACACTCTGTGAGCGTGTTCCATATATTGGGCAGAATCTGTCCCATCCACTTGTTCATGTAACTCGGAAAGAACTTGATCAGTGTTGTCAGGGCCTTAAAAAGCAAATAAAGGAATTCATTTAAGTCGAAAAACAAATCAAAGAGCCAGGCATATCAACAGAATGTTGAAACTGCAGGCGTAAACCCAGGCATTAACCCATTGAGTATTGCTATTTACAATAAGGCGACGGGGTGTCAGGCCGGCTTTTGCAGCCAAGCGAAACAGACACAATGTGCTTGTTCAGCCAAGCGTAACATACACAATAATCCAACAATGGATTGAAACTGCAGAAAATGGCATGCATAGACGACATCTGGCCTGGTGGCAATTTCTTTTTTTTTGCGGCTAATGCCGTCATCCGGCTTCAAAGGGTTAAGAGATTTTGATGTACATAATTGAAAAAAGGCATATTCTAGTAGAATTTATTTACATTGTGTTTTCAAAGTAAACAAAGAAAACTGGCAGGAGTGGGATTTGAACCTGTGACCTCCACCCTATACTGGCAGTATCTTTGTTCGAGGCGCTAGTCAGAAATCATAAACCCAGAATGCCGTATAGCCAGGGATCACACCCAAACTTGACGATACAACCTGGGAAGCGACATTGTGGGGATCACTCATTGAGAATACGACTTTTTAACATATCCTTACACAAACCACAAAAGAAACTAACTTGGTAGTTTGAAAGAATTTTCAAAGTGAACAAAGAAAACTGGTAGGAATGGGATTTGAACTTGCGACCTCCAGCAGGTAGAGCACCAGTATGGTATTCATTCAAACTACCAAGTCAGTTTTCCCTGTGGTTGGTTCGACGATACATTGTCTTTTTCTCAACAAGCTTTTGTATGTTTGGTGTGATACTTTTTCAAACTTTTAACGGCGTTGTTTACAAAGTCCCATCTATTACAACAATGTTACCGACCTTTCACGCTTTAGTGAGGGGAACAATTAAACTAAGGGGAAAAGTAAAATCGTCACATACCTTAATGACTTCCATTTTGAGGCCACAGTCGGATGTTTCTCCGTATGGAACGGGAAGAGCCTGGGCAAAGGCCTCCGTAAACTTAGGAAGGATGGGGAATAGCAGATCCTTGGCTGCGTGCTGGGGGAGATGAAATGAGTTTGCCAAAATCAAAATAGGTTATCGCCTAAAACAGTTCTCAAACAATGATAAATGCATCGGAAATAAAGATTTTGATATGGTTTGTGTTTATCGAGACGAAAGGCAGAAAAACTCTTGGGTATGCCCCGCCCACAAAAATACCCCTTTCTGGGTGTGGCATCATTGGCAGTAGAAAAACACTATTTGCCACGCCCCAGCATACACTTACACCATGAGGTTTGTAAACGGTTCTGTACATAAGGGGTGTGTCAAGAAGTTTTTTTTTACTGCCGATGATATCACAGCCAAAATGTACATTAATGTGGGCATGCTCGATTTATTTTTTGTCTAAAATCTCACTAAATTATTAAAATGCAATAATACGTCTAAATCTTTATTTCTTATTCATTCATCACTGT